>CM065775.1:235400871-237800871 GCA_033296515.1 Macrochelys suwanniensis | reverse complement strand
CAAGCAGCAGCTCAGCTGGGCTAGGGATCTTTGTGGATGAACTCCAATGAACAAAGCAGCAGTTACAGAGCAAGCCTTCTACAGAGACAGCTGCAATGGAACTGACTAAATTATCCTCTTTATATTGAGAGGAGGGCGAGAAGAGTCCTTAATTGTTGAGTTTTTCAGCAATACTTTTAACCCTGTCATAAATAAATTCCCAATATTGGGACTAAATGCACCATTAGTGCATAATTGCTCGTGTAACTTTTCACCTCTCCCTGCTGCTTGGCCTCCAAACTACACAGGTTTAAAAGCTTTGAGCAGGTAGATTAAGGTATTGAAGGGATGTGCGAAGAATGTCCATTTGGATTTCCAGCTTTATAGTTTCTTTTCCTGGAAGAAGTTAAATTCTTAGAAAATCTGGGAAAGCGTATATTTTAGTCTTCCCTATGCCTTTTTTGGGAGGGTCATATAAAGAACAGTAGGGGTGTCACTCCTTCACTCTCCGCCTTGGAGATTGGCATTGTGAGCTGGATGTACTCATTGTTACTGCTTTCTTACACGGTAGCGTACCACTAGCTTGTCCCAACCTCAGTCCAGCTGTCAGTCCTCTTGAGGCAAACTATAAAGCCTCTCCTGAGAAGCAGGTACCATGCTGTGGTGGGATGGATTGTTTTCACTCCTGAAATTTAACATTGGTGGATGGACCTTCTGAAAGGTTTACTGTAGCTGTCCTGTAGAAGAGGGTAATGCTTCCGATAGCGCAGCTTGGCTTGAACGCTCAGTTTGTTTACAGGTTGCTTGCTTCCTGGAATCTGATATGCTGTCTCAGCCGCTTCTGGAGGGTGGGGGAAAGACACCTAGTTAGAAACAGCAATGAAGAGGAAAGAGTGCATTGATCAATAACATGCTTTTACCTATGCAGCTGGAGGAGCTGATTGGTACAGGCCCAGTAGGGGTATCCGTAACTGTTGCACTAACACTTCAGAAAATATGGAAGGGGGACGTGGTGACAGATGGTGAGAGTACATGATCCACATTTGGATCCTCTGAGTATCCCACAAATTCTCAAACAGATGAAAGCCATGAGGGGCACTTCCCCTTTCCAGATAGAGGTGGGAGATTTTTTTTTTTGCTGTTGCTCTTGTGGTAAACAGCCAGTGATTGATAAGTACCAACCCTAAACACCAGCACATCCCTAACAATCTTAAGATACCACTAGATTTCAGAGAACTATTGGAGAACAAACATTAGTCTTGTTTTGTGCGAGAGCACAAATGGTGAAACACTGTCTTGTGGTCTGGGTATTTCCATAGAACATCCCACCGGGCTCTCAATGTAACTGCAGCCAGTGGCAGTGTCCAGCTGTACCGTCTCCTCTTTTTCATTGGGCTTTATGTGCTGTTTGCTGATATTAAACACTTTTCATTGTTTCTCTTATTTTAACAAATTACTCTTTCTTTGTGCTTCAGGGAAGATGGTGAAAAAAGTCTGTCCTTGCAACCAGCTCTGTAGTAATTATCTTATTTCTGTTATTTCTGGTCCCTATTCATGAGTTTCCCCCGATCAGTGAAGCCTAACCTCTGTGAATCTGTCTCCAGCACAGCATCTGTCTCGGTTATCCCCTCTAACATGTGTTCCTTTGTTAACATGTTAATAGGTTCTGGCTGCCTATTCATTTTCGCAGACAAGTGGGAAATGAACTGCTGCTTAGTACTGTAGAGGCTTGCTGGCCCTCAGCTTAGCTGTGGAACTCCTTGCTGATTGGTAATGACCGTGAATGGTGAAGTAGGATCAGTTGCACACAGCAGTGCTGCTGTGCTAAAATTACCCCTTTGTGCAGCAGGATTTGCTTGTAATGACTATGCTGAAGGGGTTTGCCTACTCTTGTCTCCTGATTTCATTGCAGAGACTCCTTCAAGATCTTAAAGGGTAAGGACAAGCCATTACATGGCTTAAACATGTGCCCCCAAAACAGGAACAGTTTAGATATGCCTAATCTAAGTGTGCTGGTATTATCTAAGATTGTCTTTGAGGGTGGGTGTTCAAGCTGGTTTCCAGGGGAGGAAATAAAAGGGGGCAGAGAATGAAAGCATGATGGAGTAACAAGCTGAGGGGAGAAGTCTGTTTTCATTTCAAATCCTTCATTATGTCACCAGACAAGAAACTGGGACGTTTGCTGTGGCTGAGCAGGACTGGAGGGGGTTGTTTCCATTGAATGCCATGAATCGAAGCACTCCCCTTTCACACTCTTCTGGATGGCTTTAGGTTTGGATTAGAGTAGAATAACCAATTTCTTAAATTTAAAATCCCTGAGAATGTTTAAGAAAATGCTGTTGATAAGAAATGAGCCCTGTATTATTATTAGCTCATGTTTTACAGCACAGGCCAATCCTACTCTGCCCCTGCTGTGAGGCTGAGACAAGTGCTCCTAAATTAACAAAATCACTTTGTAGACAACAGAAACTACTCAAAGCAAGCATTTCTAAATGTTTGTAAATCCCATTGTACATTTACAGGGGAATACACTCTGGTGTCTTTTGACTAAATGTGCCTGTCTCTCCAAACCCTGTGTCTGTGGATTAGGTTGGAGACACTGGGGTATGAGCTGTAATTCCTGACCAAAATATAGCTGGGTATACAATATATAAATGTATTGAGCAGCAGGGTGCGGATGACTGGCCACCAGGAAGGGGTTGAGAGGTGCTGGTTCCTGCATGAACTCTTGACTATGGAATGTGATGATCTTGCTGTCTGTTTTTGTACCTCCTCTTAAGTACCTTTTTGCTTTGTCACTCTTGCCTGATTATGTGGGTTCCGATTTCACCCTTTCACTTGCTTTGCTGCCTTGTCAGATAATTGTTCCAAGCCCCTTTCACATTACACATGCTTGAGATTCTCACTGTTCCATCACAGTTTCCTTAGCACACTACACGGTATAGTCCTGTTACTCTGTTCCTTTTGAACTCCCACCACACGTTTGTCAGAGAGGCCCTCCGTTCTCTTCCCCCTTCATCTGTATTGCTGCATGGGGCTCCTTGCTCCTAATGATTACACCCCTATTATTAGGTACAATAGGTGGGGAGAGGGTTTCATGTTTTCTAGGCAGTGCTGGGAGAGGGGATGGCATTACTCACTCCAGTAGCATGTTGCTCAGTTGCTACAGGTAATAAGTAGGGGGCTTTCTTCTTCAATATTGTAACAAGAGCCATTCCAGCTGAGATTTGGAGAGGCTGATATTCTTTCCCAGGTATGAGGGTCCTGAAGAGAGATGTCTAGGGAAGTGAGTAACAGAGCCACTTCATTCATTTCAGGTAGTGGTTTTGGCTTCTAGCCGTGTTGAGTAGTGAGATGGTGACTTCACTGCTGAGGTTTTTGATAATTTTTATCAGACATATCTGTTCAGCACACCAGATGCTGTCCCTGTTGTAATCTTAGTAGCAAGCCAGCGATAATTGTTGTGCAAGCCTCAACCCTGTTTGAGAGGCAGGTGTCCAAGGTATGCTGATACAGCACTGGTGAGCATCTTCCCTGTATTTTTGAGGAAGAATGGTTCTTCTTTGAGTGCTGGACTCTATGTGCATTCCACTGGGGGGTACACATGAGCACCATGCGCCTGCGACCGGAGTGTTCTTGCAAGTAATGTCCATTGGTCTGTGCCTCAGACATGGCAGACTGACTGCCTGCCTCTCTGGTTCATTTTTGCTGCTATAAGCTGAGCTGGAATCCTCCACAGTGTCCAGAGTCTTTCCTTTCTCTTCATCCTGTAAACATATTTAAAGTTACATTATTCTTAGTGTTTTTTTTAGTGTTTTTTGAGAGTTATCTTTAGCTAGTGTTAGAATCCCCACCCTGGGGAAGCTTCTTGGCATGAGACTGGCTCATGCCCAGACCTCTGGGCTTCAGAAACTGTTTCTTGCCCCTGCTCCTTTTGGTCCATGATGACCACCACCAGTGCTGCCTCTGTTGCCCTGAGGAGGCACGTATATCCACCAAGTGCAGTATCTGCCACTCCTTTTCCAGCCTAACACACCAGGGGCTAGAGCTCTGACTTCAAAAACAAATTATGAAGCAGGAAATGAGACTCCAATCAGACTAAAGCTGGGGAGACCCTCCTGTATGTTGGCCAGAGTTGACCAGGAGCATGCCTCCTAGTTCTGTGTCTGACTCCGGTGCAGAGTAGGGCAGAGGGAAGGACCTTTTGACTGGGCTCCTTCATGAGAGTAAGGGGCTCTCAAACACTCTCTCGTAGACCCTGGAAGAGGAGAGATCCCTCCATGACCCCCATCCAAGTCAGGTGAGCCTTCATGCCCAAGCCATAAGAGGTTAGGCCCTTCTAAGCCACATAGGCATAGTCCAAAGACTCAGGAGCAAGACTCCTTCAGTATCAGACTCTGCTCCAAACTCAACACTGACTGCAGTACCATCTAAACCGAAGCACCAAGACCCAAAGGATTGGGAAGTGTTGGTTACCATCAGGTCAGAGACTCATTTACTAACAGTACTGGCACAGCCCCATAGGGAACTGCTATCAACTACCACTTCAGTGGTATGGAATAACAGATTACAGTTTCTGAAAGTATCGTTGATTTATACCACTGCTAAGGATAGCTTCATTCTCCTGGATCCACAATCTCCCTTATTATCAGGACCCATTCTCACTAGAGAGAAACTAGTGCCTGTGGGAATCCAGGACTCTGGGAGAAGGCACTCCTGTCCTGTCTGCTAGCCATGGATTTCTCTCCGTGGATCTGTTGGCACTGCTGATGGACCCATATCCGACCTTTTTATCTTGAGAAGGGTCAGATATACTGGTGGAAGCAGCTTCTGCTCCACCCAGGGAAATTCAGCCCAGACGGGGGATTGAGAATTTCTTGGAATTAGCCTCGACTATACAGGTAGGATCTTCCTCCTTAGACCAGTGCTACTCAGTGCATTGGAGGTCACCACAACCTGGCTTCAACCCCTCATACTGGCCTTATTGGGGTTCTTGGGACCCTTACGCATGTTACCCAGAATCCATCAGTTCCAATGGGGATTCATACACCCTTCTCCTCCAAGGGGCCAGTCTGAACCCTTGAGTCCATGGAAAAAGGGGAAGAATCTGGTTCCAACACAGGTGGTATCATCCTCAACTGATGAAGTGGTTGCTCCAGCCTCTGTCTCCCCTGGATGATCATAGATCGTCCCAGGAGCCTATATGGAGAATGGGGGAAGAGCTTCAGATCTCTTTAGAGGAAGTCCAGGACACTGAGCATAAGCTCCTGGATATCCTCCAAACTGCAAGCTCCAGTCAGGTTGCTCTCCTGGTCAATGGAGCCATTCTGGAACCAGCTAAAGCTGTGCACTACCTGTGCCTCTTCCTACAAGAGGGCAGAGATGTCATACTTTGCCGTGACTAGGGGAACAGAGTTCTTGTTTACCCACTCTGCTCTGAACTCCTTGGTAGTCTAGGCAGCCACTGAACGATCCAGACAACAGCACCAAGGACCATCCCTGCAGGTAAGGAGGCAAATGTCTCAACCATATGGGGAGACAGATCTTTGCATCTACCAGTCTACAGTTTAGGATCAAATTATCAGTCTGTTCTTACCAAATAATATTCCTTGAACTGCTCATAAGTTTCTAGACTTTAAGGATAAACTGTCTCAGGAAGATGGGGCTCAATTTCAAGCACTTATTGACAGCAGAGTGGTGGCCAAGACCTTTTTGTGGGATGTAATTGATGTGGCTGATATGGTAGAGATCCCTAGCAGCTGCCATTGTGGGGATCATGGTTATGCTCTTTGGGGCTCAAGATGGAGGTTCAGAGCACAGTTGAAGACCTCATTTGATGAAACTAATCTCTTCAATGAAAAGACTAGATGAGTCTCTGCACTTATTGAAAGACTTTAGGGCAACTCTTCGCTCCCTGGGTATTTATACACCTGCTCCAAAGAGAAAATATCAAACAGCCTTAAAAACCAAGGTCCTTACCCCAATGCTTTTATCATCAATGCTCCTACGAGCCATCTTGCAAACAACAAAGAATGCAGACACAAAAATACCAGGTGCCTTCCACTCCAGTCATGACTACCAACGTTGCCATCGAATGAAGAGACACTTCTGACATGATATTAGAGAGCTGTGAACCAATATTGATGCCGCTAGATTCTGAGATTCACCAGTTTCTCCGATTCATTTTGGGGGGTGGCTAGTGAAATTTCCCCAAAACTGGGAAATAACAGACAAATGGGTACTGGGCTATTATCTCGTTCCCGGCTATACCATTGAGTTTCTTTGCCCACCTCCTGCAAAACTCCCTTCCCTGTGCTTTTTCAAGGACCACTTTCATAGGGAACTCGTGTCAGAAAATACAGGTTTTTTCCCCCCCCCCCAACGAGGAGAAATATAGCATCCCACCTCAACGTCAAGGAAATGGGTTCTGTTCAAAGTATTTACTAGTCCCCAAAAAGAAAGGAGGCTGGAGATCCATTCTCGATCTGTCAACTGAACGTTTTTATTCAAAACTAAAATTCCGCATGGTTACATTAACACTGATAATACCGTCTCTCAACATGGTTCTCAGCTCTTGATATCTGCAGTATTATTTTAGCTGTGCTGGTCCCAGGATATTAGAATGACAAGGTTGGTGAGATAGTATGTCTTATTGGACCAACTTTGGTTGGTGAGAGAGACAAGCTTTTGAGCTTACATAGCTCTATGTAAGCTTGAAAACGTGTCTCTCACCAACTGAAGTTGGTCCAGTAAAGGATATTACCTCACCCACCTTAGCCCTTGAAATGAAAGACACTACTTTCATGTGGATATTCACCCCTCTCACAGATTATTCCTTAGGCTGGTGGTGGATCCCCATCACTGTCAATACAGGGTGCTCCGATTTGGGCTCACAATTGCTCCCGGAGTCTTCACAAAAGTTTTTTTAAATAGCAGTTCAGTGTAGATAAGATGGCTCCACCATCCTCCCATACTTGGATATGAGAGAGAGAGAGAATGTGTGTGTGTTCCCTTTATATCACCTACACCCAATCATAAATAGACCCTTCCCTGGATGGATGAGCACACATTACAAGGCACTTGGATGTTTCAAGAAGCAAGAATGCACATCAGTCTTTTGGAACTGAGATCAGTATGGGAGGCTTGCTAAAAGCATATCTGCCATTCATACAATCCCAGTACATCCTCATAAGGTCGGACAACATAACTACCATTTTCTATATGAACAAATGGGGAGGGTACATTCCTTACCCCTGTATATACAAGCGGTCAACTTATGGAACTGGTGTATACAGCACCACATCACCCTATTGGCAATGTACCTGCTGGGCATCCAGAATTCACTGGCAGACAGTGTCAGCAGACATTTCACCACTGATCACAAGTGGGAGTTGCATGATTCAGTAATAAACAGCATCTTCACTCAGTGGGGAGCCCCCACTTGGAACCTGACCATGTGGGCTCCCCAACCTGTCAGGAAGTACAAAATGTACTGCTCCAGAGGAACCCAAGGTCAGTACTCCAGAAGTGATGCACTCCTTCTACTGTCGACAGATCACCTAGCTATGCCGTCCCTTCCATCCCACTACTGCCTTGAGTTCTATGGGAAATTTGACTAGATGGGACACAAGTCATCCTCCATCACCCAAGATGGCCTGAACAATTTGGTTTCCAAGCCTCCTTTTAAATGTCATCCTCTCCACTTAACAGCATTTGGACGTATCTGGATCTCTTGACCCAGAAAAGTGGTAGGGTAAGGCATCCCACCCCAGATGCTCTTCATCCCATGGCTTGGTATTTGGATTGGTGTCGAGCCTAGAACATTCCTTCTCTGAAGTGGTGAAAATCATTCTTAATAATAGCAGAAGAGACCACCGGAAAATGTTACCTAGCCAAGTGGAAATATTCTGTAAGGGTAAAGTCTTGCTACAACTACACCTGAAATTCACTCCTAGAATAGTTTTGAAATTTCCCAAAGCCCCATGCCTCTAGCGAGGACAGTAGACTTCATTCCTTTGACCTAATGTGAGCATTGTACCTGCAGAGAACAAAACAGATCAAAAAGTCATTTAGACTGTTCATTGCCATAGCAGAATGAGTCCTAGGACAAGCTGTATCCTCTTAGAGAGTCTCTGTTGATTTCTGGCTGTATTGTACTCTTGCGTCCTCCACGCTCGGTAAAGGCGCACTCTACAAGGGCACAGGCAGCCTCAGTAACATCGCTTCAAGAGGCACCCGTGCTTAATACATACAAGGTGTCTACATGGAGTTCCAGCCACACATTCTTGAGACATTACACCATGGTCCAAGATTCTTCCACTGACACATCCTTTGGGACAGTTGTTCTACAAGCAGCTATACCACCTGCATCCTGTCATCCTCTCTGAGTACTGCTTGCCCATCAACCACTGTGAAATACACACCAGGACCAGCACTTAAAGAGGAAAGGGAAGTTATTTATTGTATCTGGAGTTCTTTGTGATGTGTGGTTCCTATCTGTATTCCAGTACCAGCTTTCTTCTCCTCTGCTTTAGACAGTGACCTGATTTGCGTCAGAGAAAGAACTGGAAAGATGGTCAGTCTGCCCCGCCCCTTATGTTTTTGGCATGGGACAGCAGGAGAGTTTGGGTGCCGGAGCAGGCCAACAGACACTACTTGCAAGGATTCTCTGGTCGCAGGTGCCTGGTGCGCATACATACTCACAGTGGAATACAGATGGGAACTACACATCTCTAAGAACTCCTGTTTACAATGAATAACTTCTTTTTGTACTGGACGGGGATTCAGTAGATTTAGGTTCTGCTCATCTTTGCCACAAACTCCAGTGTGACATTGGGCAAAACAGTTAACTAGTGTGTGATGCAGTTCCCCATCTGTAAAATGAGGACACTTCCTCACCTCTCAGGGTTGTTGAGGTTTATTTCATTATCCTATGTGAAATGCTTAGAGACTAAGTAATGACTGCCATCCAGAAACTTAAAATTGAATGCAGCTGTTTGTTCTGCAGTTGCAAATGAGGCCTGAGGTGGGTAAGGATGCACAGGACAGAGGAGGGATGAGAAGAGGCTCTAACTCCTTGCCTTTGAGTAACCTTCAGTGAACTCTCCAGCAGAACTGAAATTCAGTATTATGTGGACTCCTTTATTCTTAGTCAACATGTGAATAGACTAGTTTCTCCATATATGTTCTAGCTGTTTGTTCTCCAACATCAAACTGAATTTGCTGTTTTCACATGGAATGCTTGCTGCTCTGAATGGTGAATCTGATCACAATGGCAAAAAAGATTTCCTGGAACACACCACATCAAAACGGGAGGATTTGTTTTGTGTTTTTGTTTTTGAAGTGCAGGTTGCTCTGCATACTGCAGTCGCTGCCTGATGGATATACTGGGGGTCTGTGTGCTCTGTCCCATTGGACACATCTTGTAGTTTCTGCCTTTCATCCAGATGTTCTCTTCACATAATCTGGGTTCCTGGTACATTCTGCAGAGTGGAGTTCACTGGGTTACAGAGCAGCTAGCTGTGCTGACTGTACTGCTTCTTACTCGGCATTCTGTATCCTGTGGGCAGAGTTGGAAATGAACTATGCTCAAACAGTAGCTGCTACTTACTCGTTTTTTAAAAAATGTGCCTGGGGAAGTAAGCAGCTATTCATCACGAGTACTGCCACTTAATATGAAACCCAATCTCCCCTCCTCCCTCATTGCCAAAAGAGGAGACTGACGTGGGCAGCAGCCACTCAATTCCTACACAACTGCTACTTGCAGCACTTCTTGGAAAACAAACACATCTACAAAATACCTTTAATCTGAGAAAATAGCTAAATGAGCCCTTGTAAATTCCCCATTCAACATGTCCTAGAATCGAAATGTAGAATTCATGTGCATGGCTTTTTAACTCTTGCTCCGTACTATTCCACTATTGTCATAGTTCCTAAATTTCCTAGAAAACTAGTTGTAACCTGGCTCTTGATTCTGTTGTTGTTGTCTTTGTAATTTTAGGGACCAGCAGCACTAACACAGTTGGGGGTACAGTGAACAGCCAGGCACCCCAATCTCAGCCTCCTGCCATAACTTCCAGCCGGAAAGGGACTTTCACAGATGACCTGCACAAGTTGGTAGACAACTGGGCCCGTGATGCTATGAACCTCTCAGGAAAGAGAGGTGGCAAGGGGCATAGCAACTATGAGGTAAGATATTTCTCCCCTTTATTTCCCGCTTGAACATGCATGGATGGAGAGCTGTCACTGCTAACATAACTTGTCTGAGTATCAAAACCTACGTATAAAGAAGAGTTTCCATGTAGCCAGGCCAAAATAGTGCTCTAGGAGGGAATGAGCCATAGCTTACATGTGGAGGGCTCCTCCACCTGTTCTCTCAGGCACTAGAGTGAGGAGAGTCATGATGTCTTTTGAGAAGCACCCATTTAACTCAGTTACATGGAAGGGGCTGTGGATGGAGGGGAACTGCTTCAGCCACACTTAAATAACTTCTCTTTGGGGCTGGGTTTTCTTTCAGGGCCCTGGAATGGCAAGAAAGTTCTCAGCACCAGGCCAGCTATGTATTTCTATGTCATCCTCCCTGGGTGCTACGCCTATCTCTGCAGCATCAGCTACCTCTCTAGGTCACTTCACAAAAGCTATGTGCCCTCCACAGCAGTACGGTTACCCAACAGCGCCCTTTGCAGCTCCCTGGAGTGGGACAGGTAGTCCAGCACAACAACCCCTTGGTCAATTCCAGCCTGTAGGAGCTGCCTCTTTGCAAAGCTTCAACATCAGCAACTTGCAGAAATCCATCAGCAACCCCCCAGGCTCCAACCTGCGGACCACTTAGCCAGACCCAGAAACTCTGCTGGGTAGAACTTGGGACAGGAGATTGGGAGGGAGTTTAGGGCCCTGTATCAACTACTAGTGCTGCACTGAACTGGCTATTTCTGCCAAAATGGGAATGAACTTCCCTTTTCCAACCGTTGCTATCAGCTCTTGGTAAGGAGAGTTTCCCCATTTCTGAAGGGGGAGGAGGGTGATGAGCATTGAACACTCCTGCTCTTGTATAAGATGAGCAATGAAGATAGAAGTCACTGGATCAATGTGATCTCACTGTAAAAGTACTTCGGTTGAGTCTGAATCCACATGTGCTGAGATGGGAGAGTTTAGTCTTAGCATGAGGTTTTAACACGCTTCTCATCTTCCCTGAAGAATCAAGGCCAGGAGAGAAGCTGTCCAAATCTCCCTCCTCTCCCCAAACAATCATCCTTACCTCCTGAGTGGTAAGGCACACAAATGGACTTGCAGTGCAGCCCATGCTTGAGAGATAGGTCATTACTGCTTTAAGTAAAAGATATTAACAGCTTTGACTGCAGCATTAGAGCAATTTAAATTGTTTAAAAATAAATTTTAAAAAGTTCCCTGCGGACATGTACTTACCATCAGTTTTGATGTGGAAACACTGTGATATATAAATGTTGTTGGACAACAGTAGTTTAAAAATGAGTGGAAAATAGAGGGTTAAAAAAAGTTAAAAAGAAAAAATGGAAAAAAAGCTAGCTATATCCTATACTTATTGGAGACACTTTAACTTTTTCCTTTGTATTTTCATTGTATTAGATAAATGTGAATGTAAAATTGTATAAATTAATGTACTTGAATACTTGTCTGTTCTCCCAGTATGCTTGCTGGATATTTTAGTGCCTTGGACTTTTATTGCTTCTGCAGTTAGCATCGCTTTCTCAGCAGGTCCCAGCTGGTCAGAGAGCAAGTTAAGGGAAGAATGGACTATTTTGTACCTAGTGACTGAGATACCAAAGGGTTAACTATACCGTAACTTTGATAGGGTAGGTGTTGGAAGGAAGGAGCCATTGAGGCTGTAGGTTGGAACAGAGCTTTGGGTGGTGGGGAAACCTGTCCATGTTGACAGAGTAAGAAGTTGATGGCACAATGCTAGCGTAACATGGGGTGATAGGCAAAAGTGATGGAGGGGGAAGAGGAAGCTCAAGTGAAACTAACAAATACTTCCTAGAGCCTTAAGAGGGTTGGATCAGAACAGAGGATGGGAAGAAAGTGCATATTTTGGAAAAGTTCAACTTTAATGGTGTTTTGACTATTAAGCTGTGATATGGAAAGTGGCTAGGTGAGGGTGTGTATGGAAGTGGAACCATTACCCTTAGGGGGATGGAGTTATCTGCTGGGATTGCTTTTCTTACCTTTTTTTTTTATCCATTCGTGCTAGGAGTAGACTTTCCTGGTGCGATGTCCATTGCCGGCAATGGATGCACTCGAAACAGCCGGCATCAAGGAATTCCCTGTTTTAAGCATGCAGAGGACTTATGATTTTGTTCACTCTAAAGAATTCAAACTGGTACCAGGACCATAACTAACTGTGCCATCTTTTAGTAGCTGTATTGTACCTTCTACTTCTGAACTCATTTTCCCTTTTTCATACTGAAAAATACTGGTTCCCTGTTCAATGTAATAATACTGCAACCAACCAGTATTACTCTGTAGTGCTGCAACAAGCTGTGAAGGGTCAAAGTACTGCTTCCTGGTACTTGGGAGTAGCTCAGTGGTGTCCTGGAAGTCTCTGCACCAAGGAAATCTTGCTCACATGAATTTTCTGTGAGCACTGCTCCCTTGTGGGAGGTCTTACTAGGGAATTTATACTTTCTGTGGATGTTTTGCTTGTCTCTAAAAACAAATGCACAAGCTTGGTTTCTTTCCCTTCACCTGGTTTTGATGTTTACAGCAGCTTTGTCAGCCAGGCTACCATGGGCATATGTAGGTTGGAAATGAAGAGTCTGTGGGTGGAGGCCAGTGGGAAGGTGGCTGGGTTCTAACAGTTTCTCGGTAGTGTTTTTTTTTTTTTTTTTTTCAAGTCTTGGTAAATAACACAGGCGCTGTAGAACCACAGAATGAGATAAAAGGTCTCACCGTTGTGTTTGTGTGGTTGGAAGAGAAAATGTCTGCTGGTAAAATTAATCAGAGAGCCTCTGCTTTCTGGTTAAAATGACTGGAGAGGAGGCTCCTGAATACACCAAGTATGGGTAGGGAAAACAATGCTCTGTGTAATGGAGTAATTATACGGCTGAAGCAGTAACAGGAGTGGGGGTAACACTTCGTGGCAGAAGAACTGATCAGCTGAATGCAGCACATGGTTATTTAATTATTTTGATTTAATAAGTTTGAGATCGGTTTTTCACTTAACGTTATGCAAGAACTGGTTTTATTTACCATTGATTTCCCTCCTGTGGATGAAATAACTGAAGTCTAGAGGAATAAACTAATGCTACTGAACTGTTAAATTATTTTGTGTTAATATTACACTTTGAGTACCTTTTTTCCACAAAATCTATTGCTGAATTACAAATGTTTTCTTTACATTATTTAACAATGTACACTGTAAAAAAACAAAAATACACACAAATAAAATGAATTCAAACTTTGGGCTTCCGTGGCCGTAGTTAATTGTATGTTTTGCACTAAATCCAGGCATTGCGCTTCTTGTACGATTGCGCTTTGTGCTGCAGTTTGTTACCTTTGTAGAATATTTAATGAAATCATTCAAATAAACCAAACCTGCTTTTGTTGAACTGTGGGTTTTCATTTTCAGCTGGTTCCCACTTCTCCTTTCTCCTGTCACCTGGAGTATTTAACTGCAGATGAGCTCCTGTTACCTCACCACTAGGGCAGTTTGCCACAGGAAAATACTAAAACCCAATCTGAGACCCTAAACCTCTCAAAAGCAGTGATCAGTAACAATACTATCTGCCCTTTAACAGACCAAAGACTCTCCAAGTAATATGGGACAATAAGTAGATACAGAAAATTGATTCCACAAAATCTGTGTACAGTTTGAGGGGGCAAAGGCTATTTCATTTTTGTGACATGCAGCAATGAGAATCTCTCTCCTGATGTGGTTTTCTTAGGTTATACTCAGTCATAACTTTTGAGAACTGGCAGGTTTCCCAGTTTACTGTAAATTGGATACTAGCTAATTTTTAAAGGTTTTATGCTGCCTCTTGGCATTTCTATACCAAAGAGGAGTCTGTATCTGCTGAAAAGAGGTTTCTTTCCCCCATGCTCAGGGTCTAACTGATCCACCAAATTTGGAGTCAGGAAGGAATTTTCCTCTGGGTCAGACTGGCAGAGATCCTTGGGGGGCTTTTTGCCTTCCTCTGCAGCATAGGGCACAGGCAGTGTTCCCTCTAATTTTTGACAGGCCATGTGCGCAAAAAATTTCTTCTGTGCAAATTTTTGTGCGCAGTGTTTCGCCGTGTGCGCGCGCACACGTGCACAGCTTAGAGGGAACAGTGGGCACAAGTCACTTGCAGGTTTAAACTTGAAGTCTTTAAAACCAGGATTTGTGGACTTGAGTAACTTGGTTAGAGGTCTATTATAGGAGTGGGTGGGTGAGGTTCTGTGGCCTGCAATGTGCAGGCGGTCAGACTAAATGATCATGATGGTCCCTTTTGACCTTTAAAGTCTATGAATCTGAAAAATCTCCTTTCTGCAGTTGTTTTTGCTCTTTTCTCTGTTGCTGTGCCCCATCCCCATCCTTCTCCCTAGAAACAGAATGTGCTTTAAGCAATCGAGAGGGGAAACTTACTGGAACAGAGCGCAGAATGATTCTATACCAAAGACTTCTGGCTACTGCCAAAAGGCATATGCTTTTTTTTCTTGTTCAAGGAGCCATTGTGGGAGCTAAACTGACAATACGCTGACTCATTCTCTGTCTCACTGCAGTCCTCCTTGAAGCCCTGAGTTAGAAGGGCATTTCTGTGACTTGATCCAGAAGAGGCACTGTTAATCAAGATTTGTCTTGTGGAGAGGCTTTGGCTGCAGAAAGCATCTCTGGCTTTCCAAATATTAATTTTTAACCATTAGTGAATTTTCTTTAAAAACTGCTTCTATTTTGATTCATACCACCTCAAGCTGTGGTCGTGTAAGAACTCAAATCAAGCAAGTGCAAGTCTTGTGAATACGTGCTGAAAGTCCTCTGAGGAGCAAGGTGTACAGGTAGTTCAGTGAGATGGAACACTTCCCTCTATATCTGCATCACAACAGTGCTCTTGTATTGTGGCCAGGGTCAGACCACACCTGCAGGAGGCTGGTCCTTAGACTCTGTTGAACACCTATTGACCACACTATTCCTTGGCTAATCTTGTACTGCCTACATGTGCCATCTGCAAGTTCCCTTTCTAACAAAAGTGCTGTCTTATTTCAACAGTGTGGGTGTGTGAACTCAACACTATTGTCAAATACTGAGCTTTTTTGTTACTGACACAGGCATTCTCCTCCCAGAACTGTGGTGATCCCAGAAAGGCTGTAGTAGTGAACTGCTAAATAAGACTGGTCAACTTCAGCTGTAGTCAGGTTTTATTAATTCTCTATAGACATACTGCCAACTACAAGAGCTCGAGAATTAGCTGGATTTTTTTAGGAAGACGTGTTGGATTTGAGAGCTTCTGCCAGTAAAGTGTAGGCTATTGAGGACATTTGCCTGTACTCACTCCTACGACTAGTTTCCTGCTGGAAACTTACTGCTTTTGAGAGGTAGGATGTATATGTGGGGGAGAAAACCATGAGGATAGGTAGATGTTGAAAGGAGAAATGTGTAATGGGAGCAGCTGCGGGGCAGGAGCACAAAACACTCACTAAATCAGTCCAAATTATTCATATATGCATAATTGACATGAGGTAGAAAGATGGTCTGCTCAACATCCCCTCCCACTAGCTCATTATAGCATTGTTCCTGTACTTATACTGTTGCTGGACAAGTGACTGTTTCACATGTGGCACTAATGTTACTATGAGACTGATACAATTAAATGGACTGAAGAGCTACTTCTTGATTGGAAGGTTAATTTCATCCCATTGACGCTAGTGATATTCCTTTCCCACCCTTCAACTGGAATTTAAGCATCTAATCATTTTTACACAATGTCACTTTAGGAGTGTAATCTTCCCTTTTAACTAAGCTAGACTGATTTTCCTCCTTACTCATTAGGTTCCTCTTTTTCATTTACCTCTTATTGGTCAAGTGCTAAGGGCCCAGAATTAACCACAGCTGCACTTCCAGTAAGACTGAAGGTACAAGAGGGTGATAACCACCTTGCTCTACAGCTGTTTGTTGACCCTGCTGCCACCTCTTAGAGGTGTAAACTCATGCCACTGATCACCAGTATTGCCCTCTGTTGCTCTCTTCACATTACTGCTGTCTAAATAGTCCCTAGTTCAGATTCTCTGATCAGTGTAGATTTTACAATTATAAAATGGGATTTGACATCTTGTGGTTAGGGATTGGGTTTTCAGTTTCTCACTTGTAAGGTTATGGTACAGACTTGCTTTCGCTTTCTTCTTCTTCCGCAGGAAGACAGGAGTGAGTTTTAACTGAGTTGCATTAAACCATGAGATGTTACTGTACCAGGAATATGTCCCCTCCCCAGATGACTGTTTTATCTTCCAAGTAAACATGCTGCTGCCCCCTCGCAGTTACAAATGAGATTATTCAACTAACGCTCTGATTTTTTGCATGTTTATTCACACTTTCTGTAAGAAAAGGGGATAAAATTTAATATAAAAACACAAGTACCTAAAAAGAACTAGTCAACTGTAGTCTTTTATAACACATCCAGCCATGTACTATGTGTATGTCTCCCTTCAAATAATTCTTTCCAGGATCTGCTCTTACTCAATGCTATCCACATTAAAGGAAACTACTCTCTCTATGATGAAATGCAAAGTAGGGCATCATCCTTCAGTTATCAGTAGGGAGTAGAGTTGCATCTCATGTCATTCCCAAGGAGTTAAAATAACAAGCCCTGGCACTGGGCAGGCTCTCAAACTGTGTGACTCAGGAAGAAATGATGCATCAAACTTTTTAATCACAAGAGGGACATCAAGCATATTAAGAGGGGCTAAAGTAAGGAAAGAGTTATGACAGAAGATTGTCTATGATCAGGATTGCATGAAAGCAATGGAGCAAATGCACTAGATTTTCCTGTGTTTAAACAAGTTCTCGAGATGTGCTTCTGAAAAGATGGTTGTAGCGTTCAAATAATCACGAGGAAACTAACATAATTCAGGTGCTGTCCTATCTTAGGAGGGTTCCAGTTTCCTTTTCTTCATGCCGTGGCTGCTCCTGTATGGGCTGCACTCTGCTGAATAAGACAACAAGTCCTTAGTAGGCAAATGATTCTGCTTTTCTCTGCCTCCAAATCTTACCCATGTTTTTGTCGGTGCTTTTTCTCTCTCACTTAAATCTCCCCAGAAAAGGGACTTGGCCATCCTACATGCCCTTCTGTCTCCCATTCTAGTCCTGAAGGAGTTTGTCTTATGTTCAGGTTCTGGTAAAAACAAAAAAAACCCCTCTCCCTCCCTTTCCAACCCTCCTAAAAACTCTAAGATTGAAAAAGGAAGTGCTAGCTGGGGTTTGAAAGTGTAAAGCCTTCTCTGTGGGAGGACAGCTACATATTTCAGTGAGACAGTCACACAACTGAGTTCCATGCCAGGACAGTTACCTAGTCATTTTGCTGGAATGTGCTCAGTGTTCACAAACTTTGTGTGCCCTGCTCACTTTCCCATGCTGCTACTCAGCACGATGCATGATCATTTCTTTCTTCCGCAGCTTCCTCCTGCCTACATTTCACTGTAGCCACCTACAGTACATACCTGGTGCATCTTGGTTGGAAGAGGGGCTGTAAGGCCTGTGCCTAGGGGACACTTGCCATTGTGCAGCTCTCATATGTGGTTTCTTATGGTTCATTGTTTGAGGGGTCTTGCTGCGAGTCATCATGTGATAGTGTCCGAGAGGCGTTGCAGGAGCCTGGGCTGCTACAGCTGCTTTTTTGGGGCTCTCCGTATCCCTGGGAGCAGTGGTCTCCAGGGGAATGTCCCAAAGCTCAGGGTCATCTGGACCAATTCAAAGATGTACACAAAGAGGGCAGAGAAGAGTGTGGTAGCCCAGAGAAGGAAGCGCAGCTCTAGCGCCAGCCCCCCTTTTCCTCACTTGACAACCCCTAGAGGGGTTACGCTAGAAAGGAGCTTGCTATTGGATCAACAGGCCAAAGGAAACGAACTCCAAACTAAGCTGAAAAATCTCACTGCCCCAGAGAAGCAGACACTTCCAGGGTTCTGTCTTGCAGCTCCAGGCAGTAAGATGGAAGGAGGTGCAGCTGGGCTTGCTCTGCACATTATGCTTTCAGGTGTAGGGTTAAAGAACACAGGTGGAGCCCCAACAGCCACTTCTTGCTGAAAAGTATCTGATCTCACATGTATATGCACCAAGACTGGAACCTGTGAACCCTAATGGCTACAAGAAAAGGTTCCTAGAGGCAGGTTCCCTCTAATTGTAGGGGCTGCTAAACCCCTCCTAGTGATGAAAGTGTGTAGCCATGAGTCAATTCATACCTCTGCCCATGTCTTTCCCCCTCTCCAAACTGCAATTACTTCCCCCTCTAAGGGTTAGTGTTGCCACATGCTATTGCTAAAGTAAAGATGGTGCCCACGCCACTTTCCCAATCCCTTCATTACATCTTGCCCCCACCCCTGTGAACTAATATTTTGCCAGCCTTTAGCTGCCATTCTTTGCTGACCTGCAAAGAATTCCTCTTCAGATGGTTCCTGTTGTGCTGCTGCTGGAGTGCTGTGTTTCACCAGTGAGGGATGAGATGCTACTGGACACAGGTAACAAAGGGGAGCTCTTAGTGCCAGTAACGCAAAAGGACACCACCTAATTCCCAGGGGATGGGGAGGGGAGGCGGGAAGAGTCAGGTAAGATCAGAAAAACCAGCAGCACCTGCTACCAGATACTAGCTGTCCTATAGCTAACCCCTAATGTGGGTTTGGAGGTCAGGCAGGAGATGGTATTCGGTAAGGCTTACTAAGGACAAGGGAAACACCCTGAAATTTCTTGCACCATGAGCAGAGGTTTGGTTATCTCTGTCTCTGCTGATGCTGCTCTACAGCAGCACTGCCTAACGTTTCCTAAGAGGATATGGGGAAAGTTTGGTCATGTCCAGTTTGAGCCCCCATCCCTGCCCTATAGTAAACAAGTATTTAAAAACTTCAATTTCCTTTTTTATAGCGTTCTTCACTCAGACAAGAGGTGGTAAAATTAGGCAGCCACTGAGGGGCTAACCCTGTCAGCCACGCTCGTGCCCTGCATGTAGCCTAACTCACTGGTGGGGGTGTGTTATGTCTACACTAGCACCTTTGTCAGTCAGGGGATGAAAGAAACCCACACCCCTGCCAGATCTGTTACACCAACAGAAGTGCTATGTTGGCCGGAGAGCATCATAGCTACCCTTGCTCATTGGGGGTGGTTTAATTATGGCCAGGGAATAGCGCTCTCCCATAAGCATGGAGCAGGTACCCGTAGGAGACTGTACAGCAGCGCATCTGCAGTGGTACACGTGTGCTGCTGTAATGTCTGTAGTGTAGACATAGCCTAGGTTGTTGGACTTGCAGATTCATAGTGGTGTCTCTTACCCTGTTTGCTGACTGGATTGGCTACTGCCAACTGTTTTTTCTCCATTTGCTCCCGGAACTGCTGCTGAAGCTGCTTCTGCCGTAACTTCCGCTGGTAAGTGGCATCACTCCCACAGACTAAGGTGATGCTATGTCTGTCCCAAGAAATAAACACAGTTGGATACTGCTCCAGCTGCATTTACACATTAGCAAGAGGGGTGCTTATAGCAATAGCATGCCAGGGACAATACAACAATAGTTAGCACTTCTATCACACCTTCCAACGAAAGGGCCCCCTCATCCCAACACGCTTTACAAGCATTAACTATTTACAACCTCAGAGGTGCTTGTGAGGCTTAAGTATTACCATTGCTTCTATGGATAAACTAAGGCACAGCTAGGCCCTGTCCAAGTTCATACAGGAAGTCTCTGGCTAGAACCCAGCTCTCCTGTCTGAATCATTTACACAAACCTATCCCCTACTCCAGTAGCAGAGACTGATTTGAATTAGGTATGAGACAATGTTTATCACATCTTGTAGCAGACTCTGCAATTTGAGGAGCTCAGTCCAGTGCAAATATTGCATGCATAGGTAATGATTAGACACCTTGTGTGGTTATGTGCAGTCAGAAGTAGAGATCCAAGAGCCTTGGAACCTCTGAGTTCTGCCTGCCTGCTGCTGGACTCATGTACTCTCTGGCTTAGAGAGACCATACTATGCACCTTGTAATGCAGCACACCCTTAGGACTGAACTCCTAAAAACCTACTGACAGGCCCTGGAGAAATGTATGGTATAATAGTTATGGATCAAATATAGAGTTGGTATTGTCTGAATTAAGGAGAGAACCAGCTGCAAGATCACTGACTCAGGGAGCTCCACTGAACATGACCCTCACATACTCCTGCAGGTACAGGGATATGGAATTTTGGGAGTGATTGGGGGAGTTTGTACATTTTGAGTGACCAGAATGTGGGCTGGGTGCTCCTTTATAGTACAATATAAATAAAAATAATTAAACTAAAAAAATATTCTCAGGTTAACACTCACCTTGAGCTGTTTTGCTGCTCCTGCTCAGCTGTGCTTAAGGAAGCCACCTCCTGGCCAGGTTTGCATGAGGACATGCTCTCACAGTGCTGGGGTTGCCCTGCACTCTGCTTTTGCAGACAGCTACTGTATCTAGCCTTCTCTATTGCAGGCTCAGAGTCTTGCCTTTTTGCTTTGGCCAAATCCAACTCAGGAGGCAGCTAGTATAAGAATGAATCATAATCCATTGACCAATTCCCCCTCTCTCATCATCTCAAAAGTTAGAGACTCAAAGCATCTTATAACATTCCATGTTTTGTCTCTCCCTCTCTAGCTGTTCTTAAGCTAGTTTCTGGGCAGGTTTTGTCCTTTCCCATTTGCCAAGCACGATTTGGGTTCTGTATTCTGAAGGGAGTGAATGTGGCTGTTTGCAGAGCACCATCATTAGCAGAGTCAGCACAGTGTTTGTTAGCTAGCACTGCCTCTACACAAACACACAATAGAATTTTAAAATATAAAAGTAGTAGAATTTGGACAATCCCCACGGTAGGGAGGCAGGCAAGGTAGTAAAACACCAGCTATTACAATAACTTCATAAATGTGTGCACAGACATGTATTAGATCTGGCCAGAGAACTCTCTTTACCCTCCACCCCAGGAGTGGAAACATACATTCCACCCTTTAGCTGAGCACACATTTGGGGAGGGAGGCAACAGGAGATGACACTGTACCACATTGCCATCTGCTCTTAGCCTGGACTTCTAAGTGCAGAAGTCTACGTACTACTGACACTAGCTTTGAGCAATTACCATACTTATCTCTGAACCACTGTTAACCATGGCAAATAGCCTTCTTTAACAGAAAAGCCACAAAGGGATTTATTCTAATGAAAACTGTTCCAGCAATAAACAGATTTTACCTGTGAATCATTCTAAATTCATATTCATTACAGAAAGTGTAACTGATTCAACATACAGCTCTCGCCTATGATGATGGATACCCTAGAAATTCTTACATAATAGTAGTGAAGAAATAACAGATGGGTGGGGATGCTGAGAAGGCATTAAGGGTTATAGTGGATGAACCACTGAAAAGGGAATGCCATATTCCATGTAAAAAAGTAAGATATTAGTCTTCAGTGTTTAGCCTTGGTTAAGTCAAAAAGCTTAGGTCTAGCTTTGGGTACCACCCAAGAGACAAACCAGAGAGTGCCCCGAAGAGAGCAACAGACCCTATAAGAGGTCTGGAAAATATCAGTCTGAGAAAGATTGAGACCTGGGCATGTTCAGAATCTGGGAAAAAGATGAAAGACAGTAGTTAAATGGGTATTCATATAAGGAGTGCGAGGGCCTCATCTCAAAATGAAGCACAAAGATTAGTAGAACTCTGGCCTCAAATACTTTGCTTAAGGACTGGAGACCAAATTTGAAGGGCCAGGGCCCATTGACTTCAACCAATCAGTTCCCCCTCCAACTCTTTCATCATGTATTTTTGGTTTTAAACATTACAATGATATTACTCTAGCTGTCTCTGGCCTATCAAAACCAGCCAACCTTAAGACAATCAAAAGACAGCAGCAATCCCTCCTGCCCACACAAATTAGGAGTTTGCAGTTTCCATATTAATTCCACAGGGAACTGCAATATTGAATTTCAGCCACCATGTGGTACTGAGTGAGATTATAAATCAGCACCTCCAAGCCCACCCACCCACCTGATTCCAATATGGCACCCTCCAACAGGTACTGATGGCTGCTCCTCCTGGATCCTTCCCTAAGGTAAGCATGCCCAGGGCTCTACTTCTGTATAGAAGACTCTGGTAAATTGGAACTAAAGTCTGGGGCAAACCCTTCTCATTTCTGCAGTATACTGGAAATTCTATGGTAGCTTCAAGTATATCAAAAACTGGAGGGGTTTTATTATAGTAAATACAAAAATGAATATAATCAGTCCAGTAGACCAGTGCAGTGGTCCATTTTTTATTTTTCTTAGCCCCTACATTTTCAGTTCTCTGTATGCTGAAGATTTCTGCACTGGTATTTTGCAAGCTGTCAGGGAGAGCTGAAGCTTTCGACAGCTGTGTAAAGGAAAAGCAGTGTCTGACAGCACTTTGTTTAGACTAGAGTTCCCATTGTTGCCTACAAATGGTGAAGGTGGACTGAAGGCAGTAGCTGCGGGATACTATATGAAAAATGTCTAGTGTAAAAGAAGCTCTACTGTACATAGCACAGTACAGTGGTTTGATATGGGACTGAAAATAGTTCATCCCGGTCTAGACTAGTATTTAAACTATTATCAACAAGGGTGTAGCTGGACCTACTACTGGTAATGATACAGACTGGTCTGGTGCTCAGGTACCATTGTGATGGGAATGGTATGACAACCTGACTAGAACAGAGTAAACAAGACCCATGGAGAGAGAAACAGCAATGGGCTTAAGCTTTAGAATGGCATTTTGATGAAATACTGGGAAAATCTTTTACAAAGAACAGCTCAGACAACCTAACTAGCAGCCAAGTGAGGCTGTGCAATCATTGTCACTGAACACATTCACACACAAAGCTAGCAAGTATGGTTTAAATATAATGGTTTCCATCCCTCTCGATACAGGGGGATGGAACCAATGACCTACTAAGGGTTCCTGGCAACTAAATTACTCGGCTTTCTCCTTCTCCAAAGCCCCCCATATCGCACCTGACGAGGAAGTTTATTCACTGATCGCAGGTAGTCTTTGTCCAGGATGCAGTTCCCAAGAGCATTTCCAAAGCACCTGAAGGACAAGAGAGCCTGCCATGACTGAGAATTTAACAGGTTATTGACAAAGGGTCCTGTGGCACCTTATAGAGTCACTTCTACAGATCCAGCCTAACACAGCTACCCCTCTAACATTTTATTGTCACCTGTGGAAATGTGCAAGTAGAAGGCCAACGTACTAGTTCTCCACTTACTTGAGTGCCCTCTTCAGTCCATCCGTCACTGCTTCTTTCCTTGCCTTTTCTAGGGACAACGCCTTAGACTTCAGGCCCTCACTCACTCCGTAACCCACATCTTCATGGTACGACCCATCCTGTGGGGTGAGTTAAAGAAAATGCAGTACTGTGGAACTTTTGCTTTCACACACCTGATTATAAGACTACATATCTCTTATGTGGATTGTGTGTACTGAGTGGATTGGTATTTATTTTGTAGTAAGCTCAGCTTTCCAGGGGCCCACAGGACTGTCTGGTTTGACACAGTAACATGGTGGGTTGCAATGCAGCGCCACACACAGTAGTACTGTCATTTATGGTTCATAAGCAACTAGCAGTTCCCCAACAGATGGAGCAAACAAAAATACATCCATTTACCTTGAGTTGGACTTTCACAAATGCACAAACTCCCACATAGAATTTTCCATTGTTGAGATCAACAAAATCTGGGGAGAGCAGGAAGGAGATGAGTTACAATGGAGACCCAAACAGTGTATCTCAGAGTGAAATTTCTGTCTCATGCTCATCTTCCTAGGAAGCTTAAAAACTAAGCCCTGGTCTACACATAAAATTTAGATCGACCTACGTACAGTTCCCTGTGCGCCATAGTTATACCCCCTGTGTACACATGGCTAAGTCAACAGAAGAATTCTTCTGTCTACTGATGCCTGGGGAGGTGGATTACCAACAGCGACAGAAAAACCCCTTCAAACGACATAGGAAGCATCTGTGCGACGGCCCTATAGAGGCATAGTTGCAGTGCTGCATCTATGCCGCTATAGTGCCCATAGTATAGACATGCCCTAAATGTGAACCACCTAAAAACTTATTTGCAAAAGTACCTGGTGTGAGGTTGGGGGGAAAGTTTTAAAACCCTTCTCAGGCAACTAGCTATCAGAAAAATCAGTACCACTGGAGAAATACCAAGTTTCTCTATTCTGATTAGCTGGTCACTCCACAGCGTCTCTCTCTAAGAAAAGGGGCTCCAGAGCCATGTTTCTGAAGCTTCATTTTGGTGTGCCTGTCTTTCACACTGAGTATAGATTTACAAATTAAATGTTTTTCCTCCCAGAAAAAAAGGACAGTTTTAACAGACTGACCTTAATAAAAGCATGTCCTGATTTGATAATCTGAGTGCACTATTACAGGAGTTGCACCATCAAATCATTTGTTAAATGTAAAACTGGTGCCTTGTACATGCAATGGCTTATCTTGTAGGTATGAATTAGGCATGAAGTTGTGCATGTAAGTTTAAAAATCAAGCCTAAAGAGACTAGTAGCACAGTAATTATAACAGTCCCAGATGAACTAATCCATCTCCTGTACTAGGATAAACTTCCACTGTCTGAGTCTTCCAGATCAGCCACCTTGCCTGACCCACCATTTATATTACAACCCACAACAGGTTAAACCAGGAGTTCTGACTCTCTATCTTCTGTTATGTATTTTCAGTGTGACAGCAGGCAAGTGACTTAAGCTTTTGTGCCTCAATCTCTCCAGCTATAAAATGGGACTAGAGACATTAACTATCAGTAACTGTTTGAGAAGATTGAGAAGTTTGAGAAGATTGACTGTACACACCCAGATTCTTAAGCTATACATGAGTTTGTAAGTTCATGGGTAGCAGTTTCTGTTGGGGATGAGCAAATGCTCACTCACTGACACTGCTGGAGCCCAAGTGTATGAAAGGGACTGTGTCTCTAATCACCTCTAGAACAGGATGGGTCAGACTACTCTGGGCAACAAAATACTCTGAGCGCAATCCTTAAACTTCCAATAGCAGGGAGGTTGAGTGATTGTTCACACTGATGCCACTCTTGATGCATGTGTATCTTATGTATCTGAGATCAAATTCTTTTGGCCAGCAGTGACATTGGGGCTGCACCCCTACCTGATGCCCATAAGCCCTTTGCCCACCCAAGGGCATAAAGGGAAAAACAGGCCCTACAGTCTCTATTCCTTCTTACCACCTGTGGCTGCAAGATGGGACATTTGGCAGTGTACACTTGACCTGCATACCGTTTGATTCACCATAGATCATTACAATTTAGTTTAGTGTTAGTTAAGTTCATTAGATGCTATAGATTGGTTCACGGCTCTTGATTTGCAAGATGCCTATTTTCATATCTCAATACACTCAGTTCACAGGAAATACCTCAAGTTCCTGTTAGGAATATCCTGCTACCAGTAAAAAGTCACGTGCTTCAGTCTTTGTATGGCACAGAGGGTTTTCACCAATTGTCTATCAGTTGTGGCACTTAATCTAAGGAGACAAGAAATCCTGGTATAGCCTTATCTCCATGATTGGCTAAATTGAGAAATACCTGCCAACAGGCAATCAGCACCATTTAAGCAATCCAAAAGCTCTTAGCTTTGCTAGGTCTCAAAGTCAATAGAGAGAAATCTATTTGGACAAAGCATAGACTTCACAGGAGCAGTTAGACTCTCAGTGATCTAGAGTCTATCTTCCGCAGGACAGATTCCAAAAGTTAACAAATCTGTATCAATTAGTGTCAAATTCATCCAACACCAGCAGTGAGGACATGTCTCAGGCTTCTAGGTCACATGATCTCATGTACTTATGTCACACGACATGACAAACTCCACCTTCGCTCCATATAAGAGTGATTGAAATTAATACATCTACCCAACAGACATTGCATGGACATGATGATCACTCTCCCACAAAGTCCTCCCTTTGTTAAAATTGAGGAAAGATCCTTTTCAGGTATGCAATGGAGTAACCTTCTCCATACATCTATCTACAAAGACTCCAGTGAAAGATGCTTTTGTTCATGAATGGGGGCTCATCTGGATCACATACAAATTCAGAGACTATGATCCCTCAGGAAGCCTGCTTCCACATAACATCCTAGAGCCCACAGCGATCTGCCTGGCATGCAAGGATTTCCTGCCTCTTTTTCAGGAATCAATAATTCAAGTACTGACCTGATAGCAAAGCAATGCACTGTATCAGGCAAGGGAGAGCAAGACCATCCCCACTCTATCAAGGAAGCCATACGTTTATGAGAGTGGTGCATTATAAACCAGGTCACACCAGTAGCTCTGCACCTTTCTGGCCTTCAAAACACACTGGCAGATCAGCTCAGCTCAGCAGGAACTCTTTCAACAATCATGAGTGGGCTTTCATGGACTCAGTCCTACAGAGGATCTTTTGCAAACTGGAATTCCCAAAAGTAGACCTGTTTGCAACAAACCACCACACCAAGTATTGCACATTCTGCTTGAAGGGATGTGAGGCCAAGCTCCCTTATGCACCTTCCTTCCTCGTTCCTTAGACACCGGGGTTGATGTATGCGTTTCCATGACACCAAGTGTCCTGAGGAAATGAAGGCAGCATCCTGGGTGCATGACCATGATGGGCTTAGCACGGGCCAGACAGTGCAGGGACAGGATGGGCTGGGCTCTTGTGTCTGGGAGAGTCACTCCTGCTCTCCAGCTTTCTCCCCATTCAAGCAGTACTGAGGAGGCCCCGTCTCCTGCAGCTACTCCCACTCCCTTTCTACACCCTTGGGACTGAAAATCCTGATTTCCCCAAATGAGCCTGGGGGACATTGTTCATTCAGATCATCAGGATTTTCAGTTAACTGAAATTTGGATAAACAGACTTTACCTGTACAAGGCATGACAGAAACAGAAGGAAAATAAACTGTAGTGCATCTCAAAATGTGTCCCTGATTGGACTAGAGGTTTGTGTGCCATTCAGCCAACATGCAATCTTTGGCATGCCTGCCATACATGGCCAATCCCTGCCAGCTATGAAAAGAATTAACATGATTTCTCTGGAGAGTAAACACCTGAGGAGCCCTTTGGCCTGGGAGGATTTGGACATTGCTTTGGCTGCACCCCCCTCAACAATGTAATTGAATACCACTGACCTAGAGAATTCTAAGTAATAGTCAACATGGATTTGTCATGAACAAATCATTCCAAACCAATCTAATTTCCTTCTTTGAAAGGGTAACCAGCATAGTGGATAGGTAGAAAGCAGTAAATATGATATATCCGGACTTTAGTACGACGTCTGACACAGTCACACATGGCATTCTTATAATAAAACTTGGGAAATATGGTCTAGATAACGTGAGTGCACAACTAGGTGAAAAAACATATTAAAATAATAATTATCAAGGGTTTGCTGTCAAAATGGGAGGATTGATCAAGTGGGATCCTGAATAGGTCTTATGTCAGGTACTATTCAATATTATAATTAATTACTTGGATGATAGAGTAGATAATATATTTATAAAATTTGCAAATGACACCAAACTGGGAGGGTGTGATGGGGCATCTGCCCTACACTGGCAGAAAAGGGGTTAAAAGCAGCCCTAGGGAGGCTGTGCAGGAGGCAGCCAATCACAGAAGGGCTTATGGGAGTAGCCAGTCAGGGCCGGGCTGCCCCATATAAGAAGGGCTGCAGAATAGAGCAGTTTCAGTCACTCCCTGGAGCTTGAGAAGGGAGGAGGACTGGCTGCCTTGCAGGTGGAGGGCAGAAAACATCCTGGGCAGAGCACTGCTGTAGGCAGAGACCCAGGGAGCTAAAGGCAGCTCCTGGCAGGCTGCAGGGATCTGCAGACTGAGGCCCTGAGACAAGGGCAAGGAGGGTGCTGGAGCCACTGAAGGAAGGGGCTAGACAGCGGACTGCAATTTGCCACTGGCTTAGACCGTGAACTGGCTTAGACCATGAACTGCAGTTTGCCACTGAAGGAAGTGGCTAGACCGTGGACTGCACTGGCTGGACAGTAGACTGCAGGCCCCCCAAAAGGAGGGGAATGTAGAGTGTGGCACAGAGGGCAATGTCATTGAAGAGGACACCACGGTCCTGGGAGTGTTGTGAGTCCAGGAACAGAAGTGACAGCAGGTGAGACACCACCAGAAGAGGGCACAGTGCTAATTCCCTGGACAGCCAGAAGGAGGCGCCACAGTGGTGAGTCGTACCCAGTCACAGAGGGGATGTGAGTACACTGGAGGACAGGATCCGAATTCAAAAAGACCTTGACGAATTGGTGTGAAATCAACAAGATGAAATTCAATAAAGATACATACAACGCTCTGCACTTGAGAAGGAAAAAAATCAAATGCACAACTACAAATTGGGTAATAACTGGCTAGGCAACAGTACTGCAGAAAAGGATCTGAGAGCTATAACAGATCACAAATTAAATCTGAGTCAAACATAATGCTGTTGTGAAAAAGGCAAATGTTATTGTAGGATTTATTAACAGAAATGTCATATGTAAAATAGGAGAGGTAATTGTTCCGCTCTACCTGGCATTGGTGAGGCCACAGCTGGAATACTGTGGCCACACTTTTAGGCTTCGCACTTTCAAAAAGATGCGGACAGATTGGAGAGAGTCCAGAGGAGAGCAACAAACCTGATAAAAGGTTTAGCACAGTGACTTTCAAATTTTTTTTTTTCCTGTCAACCCAGTTGAAGAAAACTGTTGATGCCTGCAACCCAATGGAGCTGGGGATGAGGGGTTTGGGAGGGACTCAGGGCTGGGGCAGAGGGTGGGAATAAGGGATGTGGGGTGGGGCCAGGAATGAGGGGTTCAGGGTGTGGGAGGGGGCTCTGGGCAGGGGGTTGGGGTGCAGGTCAGGGCTCTGGGCTGGGAGTGCAGGCTCTAGGGTGGGGCCAAGGATGAGAGGGTTGGGCTGCAGGAGGGGGCTCAGGGCTGGGGCAGGGGGTCAGGGCTCTGGGCTGGGGGTGCAAGCTCTGGGGTGGGGCTCCAGGTTTGGGGGGGGGGACTCTGGTCTGGGGCGGGGATTAGGGCATGGAGTTGGGGCACAGGTTTACCTGGGGCAGCTCCTGGTCAGTGGCGCAGCCGGGGTGCAGAGGCAGGTGGGAAGCGGTGGCCAAGCCCAGGCTCCTTCCTGCAGCTCCCCTTGGCCAGGAATGGTGAACCGCAGCCACTGGGAGCTGCGGGTGGCCCTGCAAATGTAAACAAACAGCCTGGCGGCTCACCACTGAGGTAGGGACTAGCCTGCCTTAGCCAGGCAGCACCGCTGATGGGACTTTTAACGGCCCGGTCGGCAGTGCTGACCAGAGCTGATGCGACCCATGGTTTGAAAACCACTGGCTTAGAGAATAGGTTGAAAGGACAAGTTGAAAAGGACTGGGCTTGTTTAGCCTAGAGAAGAGAAAACTGAATGGAGACAGTCTTCAAATACATACAAGTGTGTTACAAAGAGGATGGTGATCAATTGTTGTTCACAGTCACCAAGGGTAGGACAAGAAATAATTGGCTTAGCTGGCAGCAAGGGAGATTTAGAAAGTTTTTCCTAATATCTAACCTAACTAAAAGGATAGTTTTACCCAGGGAGGTTGTGGAATCCCTGAGAGTGGAAGTTTTTAAGAACAGGGCTAGGCAAGCCTGCCAGGGATGGTCTAGGTATATTTGATCCTGCCTCAGAGTAGGGATATGGACTAGAAGACTTCTTGACATCCCTTCCAGGCCTGCATTTCTACCATTTTTATGAACATCTCAACATCACCATTCTATCCAGGGCCACATTGTATTTTCCTATCCTGTAGTGACTCATGCATGTTTTTCACCAAATTGGGAAGCTCCCTTGTTCCTGAGACCTTAATATACTACTAGCAAGGTAGACGGTTCCCCTTTTGAGTCCTTAGCAATCTGCTCCCTTTACCACATGTCAATGAGTAGTGCTTTTCTTGTGGGGGAGCTGGTGGTGGTGAATGGCGGGCCATCATGGCTGGCTTGCCCCTGGAATGGAATGGGGGGCATGCGGTCACCGGCGACTTGTCCCTCCTCTGTGGGGAGGACAGCACTGGGAGGTGCATCGGGTCTATGGCTGCCTCGAATGCCTCCAGGGTATGTCCCCCTGGTGGTCTGGGGACTGGGGAGGGTCCGGACTCAACTGGACCCCGGCCGGGGCAGGAGTCGACAAGACCCTGGGCGGAAGCAAGGAGGGGGCGGTCTGTCCCGACACACTCGTGGATGCTGCAGACCCTTTAGGGTTTGAGAGGGGTGATTGACCCCTCACTGGCCTCTTCTTCTTTACTGGCACCGGGGATGGAAAGCGGTGCCGTGCTCAGGCCAACTTCTTATGGTTAGAGCCATGGAGGTGCCGGGGGGCCTTAGAGTCCTTAGACGGGCCTGTTACATGCGCCATTGGTGCCGGAGCACTGCGCACTGATGAGGACGTGCTTGGTGCCAGTTCGGTGGGTTGGAGTGTGGTCTCAATGCTGCCTTCATCAACAGGATTTTTAGTCTCTGTTCCCAGTCTTTGAGGGTTCTGAGGCGGAAACCCTTGCAGATACGGCACTTCTCGTTCTGGTGACTCTCACCAAGGCACCGCAAGCAGGAAGAGCGAGGATCACTCTTAGGCATAAACTTGCAGAGCTTGATCCCTGGAGACGCGGGCATACCCCAGGAGGGGAAACTGTCGGGGGGGACCCCCCCCCCAAACCAACTAACTATAAGGAACAACTATTAACTAACTGAGAAACTATATACACGATATACTATCAGACACTGCTAAAGCGCTTGCTACACGAGCGAGCGAAGTTCCAGCTAGCCTTCACTGGCAGTAAGAAGGAACTGAGGGGGTGGTGGGTCGGCGGGGCCCTATGTTGGGCGCCATGAAGGCGCCACTGCAGGGGGTTCCAGGCCGACCCTATGGACGCTGCTAAGGGAAAAATCTTCCGCCTGGCGTGCATGCGGTGTGCACACACCTGGTTGGAATGGACATGAACAATCACTCAAAGAAGAACTCTTCTTTCCCTTGGGATCTCTTATGGTTCAGTATCAACAAGTGACCCTGTGTATCAAAGAATGGAGTGACATGAAAGGGTCCTATTCTATTTCAATGTCATGAGAAACATCTAGTGCCAGCAGGCTACTAGTCCCTTAAATGTTGAGGATCCCCCTAGACTGACAGTGTTCTAACACTGTGCTTCTCAGATCTTTGCAACAGAGTCAAAACTCTCCGGCTTTCTTATCAGAATTTATTACTGAGGAAGCCAGCACCAACCTTCCAATCACCAGGCTGAAATGTTGGTGCAGTTTAGGAGCTTCTCACTGTAATCCCTGCACCAGACTTAGACTCTCAAAGTGAATGTGCTGATCTTTCAGTACTGCACTCTGTTGTATGACCCTCAAGTGTCTTCTCCAACAGATGAAGTTTGAGGTGGCCCTCCTTCTTCTTTCTAGTGTGAGGGGTGAAAATGATGCAGACCAAGCATCAATATGGATTTTGTCCTTTATTAAGGCACTTAAAAGCACTGCTCGTGGTCACCACTGTCACACCGCACAATGCAGAGAGACTGCCACTAGTCTTTTTACTGGCAACAGCCATAACATGAATGGTAAATGAAGAGAGACCACTAGGCCTGAACCATGTAACACTGACCAGAGCCTAAGAACATAGGAGTCAAGGCCAATGGAGTGTAGTCCCAAACAAAGCTGCAATAGTGCCTCCTGACAATTAAGAGTGCAAACTTAACTGAAAGCTAGGGCACCCTAACAAGCTCAAAGGGGAATAGACTGAAGAAAGCTACCACAGTGTTTTAACCGCAGTGTTTCAACTTGCTGCTCCTGCAGTGTTCAGAAAGAACTCAGGGCAGTTAGGATTGGTCTCCTTTCTGCCATTTGCTCAATGCACAGCATCAAGGAGTTTGTGCATGGCTCAAATAGGTACTGTTAGCAAAAACTTTGAGTTTGTGCACCTGGGTACAGATATCCCAAATATGGGGACACATATGAGCAATTACCCGAAGTGTCTCTCAAGACCTGGATGCTGGTCATAATGAGGTATTTTGCAGAATTTCCATAGCTGAAGTGGGGGATGCATAAGTTGAGATGTTTGTTGCGGGTAGCAACTGTGTGTGGTCATGAGGGTTGGCTCAGGGCCTAAGTTCCCTCTAAGCTGCAGAGCTGTGCAGCAGCGTATTACGCCACACGCAAGCACTCAGGGCTGCAGCAGGGAGAGATACCTCTCCCCCAGCCCTGGTGCTGCAACAGCGGGGAGAGGTGCCTCTCCTCTCAGGCCCGGCCATGGCTGGGGGAGAGGCACCCATCCCATGGCCCCAGCCCTGGAGCTGCCACAGCGGGAAGAGGCACCTCTCCCCCACACACCTCCAGTCCAGGTGCTGTTGTGGGGGGAGAGAGAGCTGGGGGGAGTCCTCTCTCCCCGCTGTAGCCCCGGGGCAGTCTGCACTCCAAACCCCTCATTCCCAGCCCAGAGCCCATTACCCACAGCTGGAGCCCCCACCTCCTCAACCCTCTGCCCCAGCCCTGAGCCCCTCATTCTTGGCTCCACCCCAGAGCTCGCACCCCCAGTCCTCTGCCCCAGCCCTGAGTCCCCTCCCACACTCCGAATCCCTCGGCTCAACCCCCTGTCACATGAATTTTGTTATGTGCACCAATATGAAGGTGATGTGTGACACATCACCTCCATATTGGTGCACATTACAAAATTCATTCTGCACATGCGTGAGATAAATTAGAGGGAACACTGCTCAGGGCTGCTAGCATTAACCAGGTTGAAGAGTCCAGATGCAAGGCTTTGGCCCAGTCATCCCCACTTAGCCGAATAAACTCATTTTCAGTAACTGAGAAGTGCCATTACACAAAGTTGAGCTACTGAACATAAACAGAGTTTTCTTTACACGCAGGACAGATACTGAAACACAGGTATTTCACCATTACTCCATTTTCCTTTCTCCTAACTGTCAAGGAGCCTGTAGGCTGCAAAATGTCATCTGTGTCTTTTACAGCGACTGTCACTTCAAAGGGTACGTCTATACTACCCGCCAAATCGGCGGGTAGTAATCGATCTATCAGGGATCGATTTATCGCATCTCATCTAGACGCGATAAATCGATCGCAGAAACGCTCCCCGTCGACTCCGGAAGTCCTGCTCGGCAAGAGGAGGAAGCGCAGTCGATGGGGGAGCGAGCCTGCGCCACGTGGACCCGATGTAAGTACTTTTACTTTTGATCTAGGAAACGTCGACTTCAGCTACGCTATTCTCGTAGCTGAAGTTGCATATCCTAGATCGATCCCCCTCTCCCCCAGTGTAGACCAGCCCAAAGACATGTTTCCTGCTGTTTCAGCTGAATAGGTTCCAGGAAAGATGGTTTCTCAAACAGGACCACATTCTGCCACTTTACAGACCATCAGTATGAAGCAACAGGAACACAAATTCTCAAAGCCTGGAAAAAGATACTCACCAACATTCTGCTGAGTGACCGAATGAGCCCAGCCATTGTAGCCAAACATCTCATTGGCCAGACTGATGACCCTGTGACCCTCAATATAACAAACCTGAAAAGAGGAAGAGTCAATTTTAAAAAGTCCTTTACAGTCATAGCTGTACTGCACTAAGAAACCCTGTTAATTTCAATAAACATTTGACTGCCTATGTGCAAACAATGAAAAGAGAGCTGGTCCCTTCCAAGCCCAATCTCCAGAAGAAGATGGCACAACTGAGAGGGGTAGATTTAGTGAACACAGAAGAAAGGGGAAAAAAACCCCAAGTAATTTACACACAATACGAAACATTTATATAGTGATTTACATGTTCAAAGTACTGAACAATTACTATCACCCAACATCCTATGAAGTAGGTAAATATTATTTCCCTTTAAAGGATGAAGAAACTGAAGAAGGAAGTTAAGTGACTTGCCAAAGGTGTCAAGAAATCAGTGGCTGAGCTAGGGACAGTTTCTCATAGTGAAGAATTCTCTCTCTCCCACTCCCCACCCACAAAGTTTCTGTATACACACTTGTTTGTACCTTCTGTCCTCCACCAGCCTGCCGGCTGCTGATGTACTCCGGACCCAGCCTCTGACGCAGGGCATTCTGGATGGCCTGGTATTCGTCTGCTGTATACTGGTACTTTAACAGAAGCATAGCAGAGTCAGACAGCTTTAGTTTCTTCACTCTATTAGCTCCCCCGCACATGTCTCATCCCATTTTTCTTTATTGCAGTCTTCCAGGAGAAGATGAGTATTCAACTCTCATGCTTCAGGATGTAAAGGATAGTCAAAGGACTCAGGAAGGAATTTACTTTGCACCGTGGGGTAGCTGTATTATGCTGGTGATATTGCTTGCTCTTTCAAGGAACTAGATTATATAGATCAATGATTTGTGTTAAATTCTATACAACTTTTCTCCAATTCTCCTAAGCAGCAAACTTACCAATTACAAAGTGACAGAACTCAGCCAAGCACACCAGTCTGAAAGAGTACCCTTGCTCCCATCCCTATGAAATCCTACAGTAGTTGTAACATGTGCAAAGTCCAGTCCAGGCTGCAGGGGCATGAAGCATAGCAGGAATCTCTATCAGCACCACTCATATTAGTCAGAAGATCAATTAGGTGTCACTACTTATTGCGCTGGCAGAAATGTTAGTTATCTATATACACTCTGCAAAAGATACAGATAGGCTTAAGTATGTGTTCAGCAATGTGGAGTGAGTGTTCCTGTTCTGCATGGATATAGGTGTGTGTGGCGAGAACTGAGTTCAATTCCAGCTCCTGTCTGAAGAGTAGTGTAGATGTCTTTTTCTACTCAACAGCATCACACTTCCACCTAACTAAGGAATGGAGCTGGCCTTCTCCAAAGGGAATCTTGCCTAATCCTCAATCTTGCTGCTCTATTCACCTGCAAAACAGAACTTAGAGTGGAATTTTAAGGGATCCTCAGAGCTGTGCCAACCCCCATCTTGCCAGGCAATATAATTCAAGCAAATAGCATGAAACTTAAACGAAAAAATTCTAATGCAAAATCATGGGGTTTTAACATTTAGATTTCAATGTATTGTTCCATTAAACCTTTTTTAGGAATAACTGTCCATTTCTTTTTCTGGCAGTTATATAGAAATATACAATATTAGGCAAAGGGAAAGAGAGCATTGTGTTACATATATACACAAACATCATATTCATCAGCTAACTGAAGAAATAATGGCATGGATAGGAGAATTCACCATGCAAGGCCAAAGACAAACTTGGTCTATTCTTCCAATGGCTGAGTGAAAACTGCTACCTTCTCTCCACCAATAGAGGAGAATGCATGTTTTTATAAGTAAGCCTGGGGCATATCATCCACTATTAAGATAAATTCAGTCTGTGATGGGGTGTACCTACCCCTGCACTGGTTCAGAAAGGGTTAACCACTGTGGGCTGAGGAAACCACACCTCGATGCTCCTGCTGGGCATGCTTCAGATGAACCAGAGTATAAAAGGGAGTAGCTCAATCTGGGCTGGCCATTGAGGAGAGCAGTTGTGTGTTGCAGACACCTATAGGGAGACTGCTGGAGCTGCAGGACCCAGAAGCCAGTCAGATTGAGACTCCAATGGACCCCCAGCTGACCATCGCCGCTAATGGAGGACAGACAGGGGAAGCCATGAGACTACCAGCCTTGGAAGGAAGGGGAGGAAGTGACCCAGGGATTGGGACCGAGGTACTCGGTGACCAAGACTGACTGTGCAAGTACTGGTTCCCTAGGGTCCTGGGTTGGGACCAGTGGAGCTGCATGGGCCCGGGTCCCCCTACCCCAGCTGCCCTGCTGGGAAGAACTGCACTACTGACCTTAGCCATTGGGCCATATTGCCCTGAGCTACAGGCTAGATAGACTTGGGCCATTAGGCCAAACTGGAACAATACGACGGCCTTGTGGACTCTGGCCACTGGGCCGCACTGTCCTGTGCTGAAGGGTGGCTGCATTGACTCTGGTCACTGGACCATGCTGCACATAGTGTGTGTGACTAAGATGGGGCCCAGTGACAATCCTGAGGCGGTCTTTGTGACATTCAAACAGGTCGTCAGGCCCAGTGGCCACCAGTACAGCGAGCTACCCTCTTGGCACTGTACATAGCTGTCCCAGCCCAGACCGCCTACCGGAACTTACACCCCCATGAGGCATTGGGATACAAGAAAGTGAAGGCAGACATCCTGGACCAGGCTGGTGTCAGTCCTGAGATGTACCACAAACGACTCTGCTGCAAATAGTACTTGCCCAGGGCCAGGCCGCAGCCCAGCAACTCTGCGACTACTGCTGGTGATGGCTGGAATCAGAGAAACAGACCAGAGTCCACGTGGTAGAGACGGTGGCACTGGAGCAGTTTACCCAGATCCTACCCGCCGGGGGAAGGAATGGGTGCAACGGCACTGCCTGGCAACCCATGCTGAAGTTGTCTTCTTATTGGATGACTACATGACTGCTGAGGATCAGAGCAGCAAGCCCGTAGACCAGGGAACCCAGGAAACCGGGGTCATCCAGCCAAGCAGAGACCACACAAGGCCAATGTAGGAGCCTCTGCCGCCAACCCAGGCCACCGGCAACCACAACAAACCCTGACACAAGGTGACTGACTGACCTTCCCGGGACAGACGAGCCTGAGGAGTCGCCATATTATCATCATCCTGGATCAGAAGTTATGAAAGAACCACCGACCACTCCTTAAGAGGATGGAGGGAGCCATCCAAAAAGAACTGGAAACTAAGCTGTCCTTAAGAATGGTAGAGGAATCTCATAGAATGGCGGAATCCGATAGTACTGGTCCCAAAGCCTGTTGGAGCCATCAGATTTTTTATCGATTTCAGGAAAGTTAATGCTAAGGGAGGGGAGGGATAGCTCAGTGGTTTGAGCATTGGCCTGCTAAACCCAGGGTTGTGAGTTCAATCCTTGAGGGGGCCATTTAGGGATCTGGGGCAAAAATCTGTCAGGGGACAGTACTTGGTCCTGCTAGTGAAGGCAGGGGACTGGACTCGATGACCTTTCAAGGTCCTTCCAGTTCTATGAGATAGGCATATCTCCATATATTATAATGCCATCTACAGGTTCGAAACCTACTCAATGCTTTGGGTAAATGGGCTCCTTGAGCAGCTGTGTAGTGCTTAGTTCATTTCAACATCACATCTAACTAAGGGGTATTGGCAGATACCCCTGACACTGGCCTCCTGTGTTCCCCACCCCATTTGGCTGATATCAATTTGTCATGATGCTGTTTGGGCTGCATGGAGCCACAGCCACCTTTCAGTGACCAATGAACCAAATATTACAGCTGCACAACCAAGATCTGGAAACCAGTCAGGCTGAGTCTCCAGCGGACCCCCAGCTGACCATCACTGCCGACAGAGGAGAGACAACGGAGGCCACAAGACTACCAAACTTGGAAGGAAGGGTAGGAAGCAACCCAGGGATCAGGATTAAGGTACTGGGTGAACAAGACTGATTGTGGAAGCACTGTTTCCTAGTCCTGGGTTGGGACTCGGTGGAGCAGGGTGGGCCTGGGTCCCCCTACCCTGGCTTCCCTACCAGTGGGGCAGCTGATGCCCAGAGGGGCAAACCATGCAGCAGAAGTCCTGCCCTACTGACCTTAGCCATTGGGCCATATTGCTCTGAGCTACAGGGCTGCTAGAAAGACTTGGGCCATGAGGTCAAGCAGCCCTGATCAAAAGAACAGCCTTGTGGATTCTGGCTATTGGGTTACGCTATCCTAAGGGCCAGGGCAGCTGCGGCAACATGGGAGGCCAAGTCACTTGGGCTGCTAAAATCTCTGCTTTGATCCCCCCACAACCCAGTGCCCCATAATGGGGTGTACCTACTCCACGACACAGTCCAATCCATCAGAGAAAGGAAAACATTTTTCCTGTCCTTTAAAAAATAATTCAAGGCCCTTTCTCCGAGTAATTCAGATAAAAGCTATTAGTGTTGAGAGACAGCTCTGCCACCAGCAGGGAAAAATGTAATGAGGATGAAGATTATCATGGTGAGGACGACAGGAATGATTTTAACATACAACTAGCATCCTGCATTAAAAACAATTAAGTGCTTTGTGAGATTTCCTGAAGTGCAAGAGGAAGACTTCCAGCTCTGTTCTAGATGGAGAGAGACTGACCTGCCCAAAGCACACAGCAGAGCTGCCACTGTTGGAACCAATCTTGACCGTGTGACTTTCACTGTTTGTCCCCTGACTTTCAGACATTCCTAAAGACAAAGGAAAGAAAACAAATCAAAAACACTGAATCATCATCACTGGCAAAAACAAAACCCCCAAAACACCTAAATAGAAAGCAACAGATACAACAGTCTCACTAAAGACTTTTAGGATTGTAGTCTATCCCACTGTAAGCATGCAGTAAAAAATCCCCTCATACAGGATGCGTGGGATATATCACTATTATATTTTGAATTCTAATGAGCATCCGCAGTTCCAATAGAAATTACTTCTGTGATTAATAATTCATTTTTTGCTTCCCAAGAGCAAATCTAACATATCCCTGCAACATAATCACTTTTCTTAAACATAATCTACAGTGTTATAACTTTGTTAACTTCTGGTAGAGATGGGCCTTTGCTACTTTCTCCCCCAATCCATAGCCTCAACCTGTTTTATCTCCCCCATTCATTGTTCCCCTCAGGGCTTTTTCCACGTGGAAGTTAGGGTGTGAATTTAAAACACAATATTTATTCTGCACTAACTCTCCATGGGGACACTGCAATTCCCCACTAAGAACCCCTTTGTCTGGTTTATCTTAGGGCCTATCTACACTACAAAATTGAGTCGACTTTATCTAATTCGACCGTAAGCCTCCGAATTAATTAAATTGATCGTGCATGGCCACACCATGCTCATAGTCTCAATGGAGTGCGTCCTCACTAGCAGTGCCTGCATCGATGCACAAAGCAGTGCATCATTGGTAGCTATCCCAAAGTGCAACTTGCCACAGTGTGTTTTTGGGAAGTTTGTGCAATGCCTCATAGGACCAAAACATTGTCGCAGGAGAGAATGGGAACATCCCATGCAACATCCCATAATGCATTGTGCTCTCTCCCTCATATCAACGGCAAACAATCCAGTGGTTTTCGCGCCTTAAAACTGCCGTGCATACGCCATAACGCCAGAAGCATGGAGCCTGGTTCATTGTGCACTCTTGCTGTGAGCGTCTCAAACACCTCACGCCTTCTCCTGCAGCATTTCCAGAGCCGAAGTAGGGTCCGCTGCGTGGAACATAGCGATGTCCTGCAAGCAGCCATGCTGCAAGCCATTGAAAAAAACAATTCACAGTTGGTGCTGGCAGTCACAGAGCAGCTGCACTCTGTTGAGCGCCGTTTCTGGTCCCATGAAACAAGCACTGACTAGTGGGACTGCTTCATTTGCAGGTATGGGATGACAAGTAGAGGCTGCAGAACTTTTTTGAATGTGGAAGGCCACCTTCCAGGAACTTTGTGCAGAGCTTTCCCCTGCCCTGCAGTGCAGCAACACAAAAATGAGAGCTGCTCTGACAGTGGAGAAGCAAGTGGCGATTGCTATTTGGACGCGTGCAACGGCCGACAGCTACCGGTCAGTGGGGAATCAATTTGGAGTAGGTAAATCAACTGTGGGAACTACTGTGCTCCAAGCGTGCTACGAAGGGTAGTGAGTCTGGGAAATGTGCAGGACATACTGGATGGTTTTGCTGCAATGGGGTTCCCTAATTGCGATGGGGCGATAGATGGCAGCCATGTCCCCATCTTCGCACCAAACCACTACGAAGGGTAGTGAGTCTGGGAAATGTGCAGGACATAGTGGATGGTTTTGCTGCAATGGAGTTCCCTAATTGCGATGGGGCGATAGATGGCAGGCGTGTCCCCATCTTCGCACCAAACCACTACGAAGGGTAGTGAGTCTGGGAAATGTGCAGGACATACTGGATGGTTTTGCTGCAATGGGGTTCCCTAATTGCGATGGGGCGATAGATGGCAGGCATAGCCCCATCTTGGCACCAAACCACTTTGCCAAAGAGTACATAAAGCAAAAGGGATACTTTTCAAAGGTGTTGCAAGCGCTGGTGGATCACAGGGGGTGTTTCACCGACATCAACGTAGGATGGTCGGGAAAGGTTCATGACGAGTGCATCTTTAGGAACTTGGGTCTGTTAAAAAAGCTGCAATCTGGGACTTTCTTTCCAGCCCACAAAATGAACATTGAAGACTTTGAGATGCCTATAGTTATCCTGGGAGACCCAGCCTAGCCCTTGCTCCCATGGCTCATGAAGCCATACACCGGCTGTCTGGACAGTAGTAAGGAACGGTTCAACTATAGGCTCAGCAAATGCAGAATGGTGGTTGAATGTGCCTTTGGTCATTTAAAAGGGCGCTGGAGAAGTTTACTAACAAGGGTGGACATTAGTGAAGATAACATCCCCATGATTATAGCTGCTGTGTGCTCCATAATATCTGTGTGGGGAAAAAAAGGGGGGAAATTTTCCACAGGGATTGGCACTTGAGACAGATTGCATGGCAGCCATTTTTGAGCAGTCAGACACCAGGGGCAACACGAAGAGCACAGCACGGGGTGCTATGTATCTGCGAGGCTCTGAAAAGCTGTTTCAATAATGAGTCACAGCAATGTGAGCTGCTTGTCTGCACTGTGCTTTCCCAACCCTTCACCTGGCTTTTATCACTGTCTCTGTAAAGCCAACCCCCTGCCCAAGCCCACTGCTTCTACTCAATAAAGAACATTTTTTTTCAAATCAGTTTACTTTATTTAACAAACATAAGTAAAAGAGGGAGAACAGAAAAAAAAAAAAGGTAACCTTGGGGAAAAGGAGTTGTAAAGTTGGAATGGGAGAAACATTTTCAGCTGTGTAACACAACACCACATTCCAGACCATCAAAGGTCTGTGAATGGGTGCCTTCTGTTTCTTGTACCCTTCCCCCTGAGTTAAGTGAAAGGGATAATGGCCTTTTTGCCCACACCCCATGGAATGCTTGGGGCAGGGTGATTCTGTGCCAGGCAATGCTGGCTGGCTGTCCACCAGGTCTGCAGAGGGACTCGAACCTCCTGCTTCCGTTCCTGTAGTTCAACCAGGTGCCTCAAGATGTCTGCTTGGTCCCTCATAATCCAAAGTATCTCATCCTGCGCCACACGCTCTTGCTCACTGGAAGCTTTTCAGCTCTCCGTGTCCATGTCTAGCTTCTTGGACAGTGAAATCCTCCACGCTCCCAGCTCTGTCAGCTGTCCCAAAGGTGTTCATTATCTCAGCAAACATGTCCTCCTGTGTTCTCTTTTTCCTCCTTCTAATCAGTGAAAGTCTGCATTCAGGTGTTGATGACACACCAAAGGACACATTTCCAGCTGTTTATCATGGGGAAAAAATAAAGGAGCATGAATAAAATGTACATGAATAAAATGTTTCCATAGCAAGGTTGCTTTCATTTAAAAAAAAAACAAAACCCTTATTACACTAGGTGCAAGCCATAACACAATCAGAATCCATAACCATCCACTGTGCAGTTTTGCTGCTCCAGCCATGGTGAGTAGCCCCCAGCCCCCGCCCCCAGGTCATGGGTGACGGCACTTTTAATGACGTTTATGGCAGGCTCATGTCAGGAGCAGAGGTAGCTAGTCGAATAATGGCCCTTCCCCATAGCATCATGGGAAGCTGTTTACAAAAGGGGCAGGAAAGAACGTTTTCACTCCCAAATTGTGGAATCTCATGTGGGGCCCCAGTCCCCTATCAGCCACTTTAACTACTTGCTGACCCATGCCGAGCACAGTAAAGGCACATTAGCAGCTGTGTGGTTTGGCGATCAGGAATGTGGGGGAAAAGGGTGGAGTGGGCCTACATGCCCTTTTTTTTTCTTGTAAGAGCACTTTTAATAAGAACTTCTGTTTCCCTTAGGCGACCCTATGTGATATCAATCTCCTGAGGGTAACAGAGGAAAGGAAGGAGATGCTGCAAACATCTGGGTATAGACCCGGTCCTTATGCTGCTATGCTGTGTACCACAATGATGCCAGCAGAATTAATTCAGGAGTTGCATGGGAAAGTGCCCTACCATAGTGGAAGAAATAAGACTGCTCTGCCCAGAAACCTTCTGCAAAGGATCGCAGAGTACCTCCATGAAAGTTTCCTAGAGATATCCATGGAGGATTCCCGAGCTATCCCAGTCCACATAAACAGTCTTTTCTGGGGGCCACCCTCTGTGTAGCTGGAGCGGCCTCTTGTAAGCAGAGAACAACAGCACCTTGCTTTTTCTTCACAGTAAACATGCAATACCACCAAATGTGTGTGCCCGCTAAAGTTTAACTGGACTTTGATTGTATTCTCACCAGAGGTGCCTTCCCCAGCATCACAGTCAGCTATAGTGATGTCCTGCGACCCACAGAGCAATAGGATTAAAAATATTTCCTGTCTCTCAGGGAGAATGGATCCATTGCTCGCCTGTTTCCCATTCTCCTCCTTCGCCTTCTCTCCCACCATATAATCCTCCTTGTCGTCTCTAGATAGTGTGAGGTGTCCATGTTGCTTGGGGGGTGCTGGTAGGATCACCCCCAAAAATCGCATGCAGCTCATAGAAGAACGGGCATGTGTGGGGTTCAGCACCAGAATGACTGTTCGCCTCCCTTGCCTTCTGGTACGCTTGGCTAAGTTCTTTTATTTTCACATGGCACTGCTGTGTGTCCCTTGTGTAGTCCTTCTCCCCCATTCCACGAACGATCTTTGCACAGATGTCAGCGTTTCTTCTGCTGGATCGGAGTTCTGCCTGCACAGACTCTTCTCCCCACACAGCAATGAGATCCACCACCTCCTGTGCAGACCAGGCTGAAGTGGGTTTGCAGCATGTAGTCTCCATGATCAGCTGTGCTGAAACTGGCATGAATGCTGAACAGGAAATGAAAAATCAAAAATTCCCGGGGCTTTAGCAGGGAGGGGCTGTTTCCTGTGTACCTGGCTGCAGTGCAGCAGAGTTGAGAATGATCGCCAGAGCAGTCACAGATGAGCACTGTGGGACACCACCTGGAGGCCAATTAAGTCGAATTACACAACGCTGTGTCTGCACTACCTCACAGTTGACCCATGAAAATCGAATTAACGGCTACACTCTCGCAGAGGTGGATTACAGGAGGCGCCTTCGGTCGACGTAAAGGACCCGGTAGCGTAGACACATACATTAACAAGGTGGCTTCCTTCGACCTAACTTTTTAGTGTAGACCAGGCCTTAGTCTAAAGGTAAAATTTAAGAATCTTCATAAATATATATAAAGCTGTATAACTGCTTAAATAAATGCAAAGAAATATACTGTATCCTGCAGGTTAGTAAAAGGAAGCACCAAATTTAGTGTAAAGATTATACTTCGTTTAAATTAACATTTTAATAGCTACCAATATTTCTCTAGGAAAATAACTAAAATTCAAATGCAAACATGATTAAAACTGTTTATATCAAGGCTTCCTCTTGCCCACTTAAATAACGATTAAAATCAGTGATTTAAATCATTTTGACTGAAATCAATCCATTCTGCCTGAAGTACTGGAAATCCAATTTCAACAGCTTCATGCTATTGCATACGAATCTGAGACCAGAAAACAAAGTGAGACAAAAATCTTGTTTCACTGCCCAAAATGAGAAATACAAAATGGTAAGAAATAAAACCTTTTTGATATACCCGAATGCAGTTTAATAACTCCGGTGAAGGCATTTAAAAAGATTATTCCCCATTTTGCCAATCTTCAAACCTTCTCCCTTAAGTACCTCCAATACTAATATAATAATACTTTGGAATTTTGTCTCTTCTTTTTATCATCCTAAGCTGGAACTGGCCCAGAGGGCTGAGTTTCAGGCAGTCTCAGTCTTCATAAGGATTCCTGGCTTTATCAATTTCGCCTGCACTGCCCCAGGCTGTGATGTAATCATATTTCATAAACTGAGCAGGGTTGTGAAACCTTTTGAACGCTTAAGTACTACATTCTTCCTACTGAGTTAGCACTGAACAGCCAGCTTGGTGTTCTATGCTGTTGGATGTGCAGCTTTTTGGCTGAGACAGAAAACAGATGGATTTGATTTTGCACCATGCCTGTCTTACCCACAGGTAGAGGAACTTTATTAAAATATTCCCAGACTGGGTCTCTCTTACGGCCTGCTGTCGTTATAGGTTCTCCCTTCTAGTTAGAGAATGGTATGGTAGATCTCAAATCACTGAAGGCTACACTCAGAAAGACCTCAAGACTTCTGGAATATGCTGCTCAAACAGTTTCACTTTTGTTTCTACTGCCTATCCCTTCCTTCTCACATTTTTCTCCAGACGTCTTCTCCTTGTCCAGATCTATTCTGCCCCCAACAATCTTCTATTCATTGAACTGTTTGAAACTTTGCACTTTTAGAAAGATGTAAGGGATTGACTCGGTGTACACAATTTGCAGAGGGACAATAGGGTTGAGGTCTGTTATTTCTAACCTCTATATATTATTTATTTATTAAAGAACATTTTTGCTGTTAACAAGCATGTTAGCTCTGGAGACACAAATCCAGAGTTTGAGAACTGCAAAACTAAGCACCTCTGATGGTATCTTCTAGACTGAGCACTGAGTCCCATTGGGTAGATAGAAAGATTAAGCTAAATAATCTATACAGAAGCCTGTGGAACCCCATAAGATTGGGTCCCTAATCCATGAACTATTGGAAGTCATTTACAAAACTTTACTTAACCATTACATGAATATATTGCCTCATCCTATAGAATTAGAATTTATAATCCCTATTCCATGATATCTTTAAGATATAATGTATCTTAATTAAAATGATCTTTAGATAGGTTTTTTCCTCAAAAAGCATTTTATCAAAAAATGCACATTTAAATAGCAATTTTTTAAAATTGATTTTTACCCACCCTGCAAAATGATGGCATGGCAGAACTGGAGAGATACATATGTAAGCTCCTTGCGGCACGGACCATCTCTTCATTATGTGTTTGTACAGTACCAAACACAGTGGGGCCCTCATCTATCAGTGAGGCTCCTAGATAGCATGGCAATACAAATAATAGACATAACAGGGAGCAGTCATTCCTGGTTAAAAAGGAACTATTGGAAATGTTCAAAAAAGCTCATGGTGTTTAACAGCCATTAGGGGCCTGGCTCACTCTGTGCTTTACTTCTGCCATGTGAGGGTCCAACATTCTTCAGATGCTGAAGGAGTTCTGTTGGTCGCACAGCAAGGAGCTAAAACCTAAGAGTAAGAATTAAGGCTTATTCAGAGTAGGGGCATTAGCTGTGGGTTCTTGAGCAAATACCAAATTGGGTAATTATACTGGGTCTATCTTAAATTCCACTTGCTGTTTTGGGTGGATAGAGTTATTCTTCACTTCCTGTCCAAAACCGATGTATAGTTTTGATGAAAAGTTTTAACAACTGCCATATTTCAATCCAGAGCGGAACAACATTTCTGTAATAGAGATTTTTCTATTTATAAACAGACTGTTTTCTAAAAGTCATTTTGAGATCTACAGTAACTCCTCACTTAAAGTCGTCCCGGTTAACGTTGTTTCGTTCTTACATTGCCGATCAATTAGGGAACATGCTCGTTTACAGTTGTGAAATGCTCCCTTCTAACGTGGTTTGCAGGCTATCAATGGCAGTTCAGCTGTCCCTTCCCCCACTGCTATGTGCTGCTCTCTGAGACTCCTGCCTGCTTGCTGTGTGGGGGGAAGGGGAAGAAGAGGGGGGCTAATGTCTCCCTGCACCTTGCTTACCCCATCTTCCATAGAGCAGGGGGGGACACAGGAGGGAGGGAGCTGCTGCCTTAGGCAGAAGCTGCAGCTGCCGGGCTTGCTTATCTAATTAACAAGGCAGTGTACTTCTGACCCCACTCTTGATACCTAATTGGAAATGCACATCTCTCTCTCTGAAACATCTTTCCTGCTGGCTTGTAGAGTGTGAGAGTTAACCCTTGAGGGCTCAGTGGAGTGCTAGTTTATTTAGTATTAGTAAGGCATTCCCTGGGAAATTCCCACCCTCTGACTCCTCCACCTCACCCAAGCTTCACTATCATCATCGCTGTGTACCAGTATTCAATTGTTTGTTTAAAACTTATAGTGTGTGTGTGTGTGTGTACGTACATACACATATGTCTTTTGTCTGTGGAAAAAAAAATTTCCCTGGAACCTAACCCCCTTATTTACATTAATTCTTATGGGGAAATTGGATTAGTTTAACATCGTTTTGCTTAAAGTCACATTTTTCAGGAACATAACTACAACGTTAAGTGAGGAGTTCCTGTATTTGGTCAGAAGGGGAGATTATATATACTGTATACATAAAAGGTCATCATCATGAAATCAAACTCTTATGACGTTAATAAGCTTTTCTTTTTTTTAAACAGAATAGCTTGTTGCAACAGTAGGAGGGGATTTAACAAATCATGGTGGTCAGCAGCAGAGGGAGTAAAAGTTTGAACAGTAACAGGTATTTCATGCTCATGCTCTAGGCAAACAAAAGGATATGTTGTAGTTGCAAAGCCTCTAGATAGGCATGTTTTTACTGTTCGTGTGAATGTAGCATGTGTGAACTTAAACCTCTGGCTAGTTTGCCCGGAGTTTCCATGAATAATAAGTGAAGCCATTTTCTAGCAAAATGATTTTTTTAAATGGAAAGCAGTATTATGTCCTTTGACTTTCTATATGACATACCAGTGTAGGTAGTCTGAATTGCAAAGAAAGATACACCATAAAAAAAAGTTCTGAGTAGGTTATGGGAGTCAGATCTTGCGTAGAATGAGAGAAAAATCAAAGTCCCATTCAAAAAGGTTAAATTATTCAATCACTGACAGTTAACCAAATTGATCCAAATTCTAGCAGCCAAAAACTCTGCCTATGCTACCAGTGCATATATTTTAATACTAATCTGGTTTGTATCCAAATGTAATTCTAACACTATTTTAGAAGCAGGTGCCAGAATCCTGTAAGTGTGAAAGATGGTGTTGGTTAGTCTCTAACTCTGTTCTCATAGATGGCTTGCTTCCTCTCTGTGAGCCATATCCCAGTTCCTGTGGACACAGCAATCTGGTTTGGAAAACCAGTTTCACTATTGCAGCAGAGTGTTTGCTGAATCCAATGGAGTGCAATACAGACAAAGTTCCACATTTTAGCACAATTGGCTCAGAAGCATTTGAGAACAAGCCTATACTTTGAAAAATGTTAGAGAGCAGGTATTTGGAAAGAGAGGAAAGTTTTATGAAAACAGGATCTATTAGGGAGACCTGGGGGTGCTGCAGCACCCCCCAGCTTGAAGTGGTTTCCATCATATACAGGGTTTAGAGTTTGGTTCAATGGCTGTCAGCACCCCCACTATACAAATTGTTTCAGCACCATCATCTATTACAGGCCTCAATAGGATTTTATTCCGAAGTATCTTAGTCAGCTGAAACATTCTCATTTTGAGAAATTATCCATTGACAGCAATCACTGCAGTACATAAGGATCTCTAATGTATGACAGTGTGTGGGGGCCAGGTAAGTTGCCTAACTCACTTGAGTAGTGTTAGTGTTCAGAAAGCTGCTTTTACCAGTGGTGACATCAAGCATGCGAATCTAACCTACATGCTTATGCCTGTTTATTGTATTCCTCGGCCCGATATCTGGACATCTAGGATCAACCAGTTGTTTCCCTTTGATAATATAATTTATTATTTACAGGTAATTCTCTTCAAATTTGCCCTGTAATGGTCTTAGCAGTCCCCCCCTCCCATCATCAAGGAAAGAGATGCACAAAAATATAGGTTTTGCACTGTGCTCCAAATATGATCATGGCTCTACAGTTTTTTATCCTGACCTGAGCCGGCAGGAAATTCCACCCCAAGTAGCCCATCTAGGTTCTTCTATAGTGCCTATTACTGTAGTACCTTAACGCCCCATAAGATTTAAAAAAATAAAATTATTCTGCTTCTTTATTCAATGTGTCAGAGTAATTTGCTTGTAGGTTGCTGTTTTTAAAAATAAAGTAATTGTTTTGAGAAGGCCAAATCAAAGAAATTAATTTTCTATAGAGTTCTGAAAGTGGTGAGGTGAATGTGGTTATTCTTATCTCTTGTGGTAATGAGTTCCACAGATTTTATCCAACTGCTGAGAAAGTTCTCTCTGTGGTTCACAAGTTTCCCTGTAATGGTTATCAGTTTCACTGTTCCAAGTGAACAGCGCTATCATTAGGAGTGATAGTCCAAGGGCCACACATTCATGATATATACACGTGGCCTAAAATAAATTTTCATGCAATTTGTATTTTCTTCCTCCCCAGCATGCTACCCCTTTCTTCAGTATGTGATAAGTTTCCTTCAGAGTGAGGCTATGGTTTGCTGAGTGAAAATCTTACATTCTTTCAATAACAATCATTCCACAGATCCCACCCAGAGCAAGCTAGTCAAACATGTGAGCTCAAAGAGGTACTTAGCTAGCTGGTACTGGAGACAATCCAGTGCATTCTGTTCTAAAATTCCTATTTATCCCACTTTTTTTTATTTTTAGATAATCTACAATTATATAGGGTATTTCCTTCCCACAGCATTTTACAGACAAACCAATATATAGACTATACAGCGATAGTTTCATTTCAGTAGTGGATAGAGCAATCTCTCAAGTGGAACATTGCACATGTTTTTAAAGGCACAAAAATGCTGCATAACAGTTTAGGACAAACTGGGAATGATACGATCTAAATTCCACAGCAATTTCAGTTCAATACTGTGTGTGTAAACTTTATAGGGGATTTATTACACAGTTCACTTGACACAAGGAACCTTTCAATTTGGTCACATTATTCACTATTTTAAGTTTCACATTTGTAAAATGATGTAGAAGAAAATGGCTTGTCCTGGAGAGCGGACCCTTATTGGGCACACACTCGGTGTTTAAACATCTCATGAAAAATCTCAGAATAACTTTAATTTGTATACCTCCTTTCTTTTAGAAGAATACCAAAGCGCTTTCCAAACTCAAGACTGAAATACTTATTTTACACAAACCAATTCAGTCACCTCTAGAGTGAAAAACATAGCTGTGTAACAGAACATAGCAACACTGTATGATTGTTTGGGACTGTCAGTGAAGAACACAATATCCATGGGTAAGTGTTGTGGGAATATAGTTTTGTAGAATGTAATTACCAGAATAGAAATTAATCCAGAGGAGTGTCTAACATCCCTGCTTTTATAATATTAAAAGTAGCATGAGGTCATTCAAACCACAGGTACTTAAAAATGTAGTTGTTATTTCAAGTACAAAGTTGGCATTTCAAGGAGCAGGACAGTAAATCCTAAATGAATCTGGGATATTAGCTCAGTATTGACTATGCATCTCACTCTTTTGAGACTTAAATGTACTTCTGTTCCACTCTAGCTTATTAGTCTTTCTTTACTGAAAATTATTATGTTACAAAATATAGTCTTTAAACTTGAAGCTGTTAGAATACTTGAGTCCTGTGCAACACAGAGTACCCATTTCCTTCAGATCACTTTTCCCCTTGGGTTCCTTTGCTGACACGTGTTGCAGGTTGTCATTCATGCACCACTTTTCCTGTTTTCTAGTAGAGAAGGGGCATGCTGTCTCAGGGTAAGTCTACACTTAAAACGCTGCTTTGGTGCAGCTGCCACCGCTGTAGCACTTTAACAAAGACACTAAATTGATGGAAGAAAGCTCTTCCATCAGATTAATTAATCCACCTCCCTAAAAGGTGGTAGTTATGTTGGCAGTAGGTCAGGGATATGGCTTTTTCACACCCTTGAGTGATGCAGTTATATCAATACAGGTCTATAGTGTAGACCAGACCTTAGACTGCATGGTAAAATATACTGTATGTTAGACAGGGCTTGGGTTAGTACATGGCAGTATGGCATACTGGCACTGCTCTCAAGCATTTATTTTGTTCTTCAGAATTTCACTTGAAAAGAAAAGAGGCTCTAGCTTTCTTGATTGCAAAGACACAAACCAATGCAGCGACATCTAGATCAGCGCGTAGAGCCTGTAACAGTATCTTAGAAAGATGGTAGAAGATGACAGAACAAGGAGTAATGGTCTCAAGTTGCAGAGGGGGAGGTTTAGGTTGGATATTAGGAAAAACTTTTTCACTAGTAGGGTGGTGAAGCACTGGAATGGGTTATCTAGGGAGGTGGTGGAATCTCCTTCCTTAGAGGTTTTTAAGGTCAGGCTTGACAAAGCCCTGGCTGGGATGATCTAATTGGGTTTGGTCCTGCTTTGAGCAGGGGGTTGGACTAGATGACCTCCTGAGGTCCCTTCCAACCCTGAGATTCTATGATTCTATGATCTCTGAAAGGTGTGAATTACTCTATCCCGCTCAGATGTTATAATTTAAATGTCCACACGGTCAGCTACTTCATCCTCCTTGTAAGAAAAGAGCAGGAGGATCCTACATCTACACCAGCTACCGCCACAGCCCAGGTCAGGGTTACAAGCGGCTGGCCCTGGGAGACGCCCCCGCGCCTTCTACTCTCCCAGTCGAGGATCACGTTGATCTGAACGACCTGCGGCGAAGGCGTCTCATGTCGACAGCTCGTCGGGCGGGGGCCGGGGGACGAGTAAGACGGCGCTTAACTCTGGGCGCGCAGACGCCCCCGCGCCCGCCCCCTCCTGCTCCTCCCCAGGCTCCGCTGCCCCCAGCTCTCCCGTCGCGCGCGCGGGGATGTGTCTCGTGGCCGCCCCCGAGCGCGCGGAAAGTCGTTGCCGTGCCCGACGCGACATTAGCGCCGTTTGAATAACGAGGCCCCGCGTGCTCAGCCGAGAGCCGGCTCGGGAGCGGGGTCAGCTGGGTCTGCATCCGCCCCGGCACGATGGGGGTGGGTGCGTGGGCGCTGCCCCCAAAGGGTCTGTCAGCCAGTCACAGCGGGCGGCCGGGGGAGAGGGGGAAGCGGCGCTCGTGCAGGAGGCCACCTAAGGGGCGGGCACGACCCCCCGCGCGGCTGGTTCACTCAATACCTGTGCGTGAGTCGGGGCGGGGCGGGGCGGGGCTCGGCTCCTTCCTTCAGCCGCAGCAGCTCTACCCTAGCGACAACGTGGTTACGGCAAGCGGGAAAAGACAAACTTCCCGCCCACGCCAGACGCGCCAGGGACGACGTTGAGCCCGTGACGGCGTTTTTCCAGCCACTTCGGCGCGCGCGCGCGCTAAGGGTCCAGGAGCAGCAGCCCAGCGGTCAGGGGGCGGCAGCCGCTCCCGAATCTCCCTAGCTCGCGCGGCGCCGGCGAGGATTCAGGAGGAGAGGCCCGCGCAGGGGCGGAGCTTTGCTGCGCAGCGTAGGGGGCGGGAGCGTGGTGTGTCGCGCGGCGGTGGCAGGAGGGCGGGGTTCGCAGGCTCGCGCCGGAGGCGGGACTTAGTGTCTCGAGCCCGGGGCGCGGGAGGGAGCCGAGCGTGAGGGAGGAGCCGAGTCTGAGGCTGCCTGGAGTCGCTGCCCCCTTGTCCCGTCCCCTCCCCCCCCCACTCCGTCGCTGACAGGCGGCAGCCGGAGCCACCGGGCGGGCAGCAGGTGAGAGACGGGCCCCCGCGACCCGAGGGGAGCCTGGGCAGGGCCTGCGGGGACCGGGATCCGCCGGCTGCGGCTGAGGGGTAGGATGCGGCCGGGATGCGAGGCTGGAGCCGAGGGGCGGCCTGGTGCTGGGGGATCCGCCGCCAGCTCAGGTGGGGCTCGCCCCGGCAGTGGCCGCGAGACCCCTCCCTTTCCAGCCCCCTCCCCCCCCCCTTCCGCGGTCGGGTGGCCTGTCTGCAAACCGGGAGAGCAGGGGGCGCTCGGGTGGGGCCGGGGGCGGCTGGCAGGGAGCGGACTCTGCCTGGCCCCCTTCTCTTCCCTGGAGCCGCGGGGCCTGGGGCAGCCCTGCCGGCGCCTCGCACCCCCTGTCGCTCCTGGCACCCGTGTCTGGCTCGGGCGTTGTGTTCATTCTGCCCTCAGACGCCTCCTCCCCCTGCGGGACAGCACGGGGAAAGGACACGGCAGGGATCGCATCGTAGCAACCTGCCTCTATTTCCTCCCGACGGAGACACAAGGGGGTCTGTGTCTTCTCTGGTGACATTGCTAGGGCTTGTGGATGTAATAAATATACCTTGACTCTTTGATTTTTGTGTCCATCTCAGTAGCTCTTCCCCCCCCCTCCCCCATTTTGTATCCCGGTTAGCCAACCCCAGTATTTGTTGTTGGTAACTGCATTTAATGTCTAATGTAAAAATAATTCTTTATCCTTTTATTCTTAAATGGGGCAATAATATTATCTATTATACATCAGAGGGGTAGCCCTGTTAGTCTGTATCCACAAAAACAATGAGGATACAGACTATGGGTATGTTTACACTGGAAACTTCAAAGCGCTGCCGCGGGAACACTCCCACAGCAGCGCTTTGAAGTGCGAATGTAGTCGCATGCGAGTGAGCTCTCCCAGCGCTCCTGGTAATCCACCTCCATGAGGGGATTAGCTCCAAGTGCTGGGAGCGCGGAGCATGTCTACACTAGCGCTTTAAAGTGCTCAGACTTGCTGCGCTCAGGAGCCAGCAGGTTAGAGCGCTATAAAATGTAAGTGTAGACAAGCCCTAACAGATATATTCGGGCATAAGCGTTCGTGGGGGGAAAAACCCCGTATCTTCAGATGCATGGAGTGAAAATTACAGATACAGGCATAAGTATATATTGGCACATTAAGGCTTGGTCTACACTGAGGTGGGGGGGTCGACTTACAATACGCAATATTAGCAACATCGTAGGTCAATTTACCTGGCCGTGAGGACTGCGGCGAGTCGACCACTGCCGCTCCCCCGTCGACTCCGCTTCCGCCTCTCGCAGCGGAGGAGTTCTGGAGTTGACAGGGGGCGCGTTCGGTGATCAATTTATCGCGTCTAGATCTGGTGGGTAGTGAAGATGTACCCTAAGGCTACACTTGCAGCTTTACAGCGCTGTGAGTTAAACCCGTCTTCGTACAGCCGAGTAGGGAAAGCGCTGCAGTCTGTCCACACTGGCAGCTGCCAGTGCACTGTTGTGGCCACATTTGTGGCACTTGCAGCGGCATTGGGAGTGGTGCATTATGGTCAGGTATCCCACAGAACATCTCTTCCCATTCTGGCGCCGTGTGTTGTGGGAAGGGGGTGTGGGGTGCGGTGCAGTCTGGGTCCTGTCCCAACGCCCTTTGATGCATCGCTTCGCATCCCAGCAATCCCTGTGTTTCCGTCTACTTTTGGCGCCATCTTTCAACGGTTTCTTTGCAGCGTGATCTGTGTTCCGTTTCGGTCAGCGGGAAATGGACCCCGAACTGTTGAGGAAAATGCTGATGAGTCTCGCCAGCACGTCACATTTGGCAGTCAAGTTATTCCTTAAGTTCTAAACTGACAGCGAGGAGTCCGATGATGATATCGAGTCGCGTAACGCATATGAAATGAACTTGCTTGTGGCATTCACGGACATGCTGTGCACCATGGAACGCCGCTTTTGGGCTCAGGAAACCAGCACTGAGTGGTGGGATCATATCGTCATGCAAGTCTGGGATGACGAGCAGTGGGTGCAGAACTTTCGGATGAGAAAAGCCTCTTTCATGGGACTGTGTGCTGAGCTCACCCCCACCCTGCTGCGCAAGGACACGAGATTGAGAGCTGCCCTGACGGGTGACTATTGCAATCTGGAAGCTTGCAACTCCTGACTGCTATCGATCGGTCGTGAACCAGTTTGGAATGGGAAAGTCGACCATTGGAATCGTGCTGATGCAAGTTTGCAGGGCCATTAATCGCATCCTGCTCAGAAGAACCGTGAGTCTGGGTAACGTGCAGGACATTGTGGCTGGCTTTGAACAAATGGGCTTCCCTAACTGCGGAGGGGCGATAGATGGGACACATATTCCTATTTTGGCACCACCCCACCTAGCATCCGAGTACATTAATCAGAAGGTGTATTTCTCCATGGTTCTCCAGGCGCTTGTGGATCACCGTGGGTGTTTCATTGACATTAACGCAGGCTGGCCCGGAAAGGTGCATGACGCACGCATCTTTCGGAACACTGCCCTGTTCCGGAAGCTGCAGGCTGGGACTTTTTTCCCAGACCGGAAGATCACGGTAGGGGAAATTGAAATGCCCATTGTGATCCTTGGAGACCCCGCTTACCCTTTAATGCCGTGGCTCATGAAACCCTACACAGGGAGCCTTGACACCAGCAAGGAACGGTTCAACTACAGGCTGAGCTGGTGCTGAATGACTGTGGAGTGTGCTTTTGGCCATTTAAAGGGCCGCTGGCGATCTCTGTATGGGAAGCTGGACTTGGCCAAATACAGCATCCCCACGGTTACATCCGCGTGCTGTACCCTCCATAATATTTGTGAAGGGAAGGGTGAAATCTTCACTCAGGCATGGACCTCCGAGGTTCAACACCTGGAGGCTGAATTTCCACAGCCAGAGAGCAAGGCTATTAGAGGGCCCCAGCGTGGGGCTGCAAGGATTAGGGATGCCTTGAGGGAGCAATTTGAGGCTGGAAACCACCAGTAATGTCTGTTGCCCTGCATGGGAATGAAAGGAAGTGGTTCCAATGTTATTAGGAATCTGTCTTTGCTAAAGCTGATTTGTGTTTGATAAGCTGACTTGCAGTACCTGTTTCTTTCCTGGGCTAAAGTATCTTTTATTTTATGCAGTAATAAAGACTGCGGAGACACAGCGCCGTACGTGCCTTGCCAGTGTAGACGGTGAGTGAGGTACTACTGTGCTGTGGGCGGTTTTATTGCACTGTAACTCGTAAGTGTAGCCAAGGCCTAAGAGAAGGAAGTTACCTTACAAGTGGACAACTAGTGTTGAAGGCCAATTCAGTCAGGGTGGATGTGATCCACTCCCAATAATTGATGAGGAGGTGTCAATACCAAGAGAGGGAAAATTGCTTTTATGGTGAGCCAGCCAATCCCAGTCCCTATTCAAACCCACATTGATGGTGTTAAAGCTGCACATTAATTATAGCTCTGCAGTTTCTCTTTAAAGTCTGTTTTTCAAGTTTTTTTGTTGAAGAATGGCTACTTTTAAGTCTGTTACTGAATGTCTTGTTATCTATGGAACGAATGTCAAATACTTGTTTGGCTTGAGGTATTTTAATCGAAACCATGCAGAATCTAAAGTATCATTACAAAATAATGAGTTTTTAATCTGTGGTGGCTTTAAATTAACCTTCCAAATGAAAAGTGAGTGTAAACTGATAGAGTGCTATGTTCCTGGGTCTGCAGACATCTTGAAACAATAGCTCTGGGAAAAGTGAATTTGCCTGCTCCCCATATCACTCTAACTAGGGTATTAAATCTAAGCCTAATTATGAAACTACATGTTGTCATCAGCAAAGTTTATCATGGATCATTTAATTATAGGCAATGGGGAATGGTGTGGGAGTAAAGCTGATGGTGGTAGAGAAAATTTGGGAGTGGCTTTAAGATAGTGTGTGTAGAGATAGAAAAAGAAAGCAGAAAGACCCACAAAGACAAAGTGGTAGAGAAACAAAGTAAGGAGGATGGTGAAATAAGAGAAGAAGGAGATGTACGAGTGTTGGTAAAGGTAAAAATATGTTTCTGTCCTATTCTGTCCTTGATCATTTTGAAGATCTCCCTTTGATGCAGTAGCATAGCCACGGGGGGGAGGGGAGCAGGGGGGGCGGCCGCTCCCCCACTGAGCAGAAGCGGTGCCTTTTTTGTGCTCCGGTGCCTTCCGCTCCTGCGCTGCAGCTGGAGCGGAGCATATTTTTTTGCTCCCGGCGCCTTTTTTGCTCCTGGCGCCTTTTGCTACGGCGTTACCAGCGGAGCTAAAAAAGGCACTCACCAGGCGGTGCTCCAGCTGTTCGGCGGCACTTCGGCAGTGGGTCCTTCACTCGCTCCGGGTCTTTGGGGGCACTTGTGCGGCAGGTACCACCGAAGACCCGGAGCGAGTGAAGGACCCGCTGCTGAAGTGCCGCCGAACAGCTGGAGCACCGCCGGGTGAGTACAAGGGGAGGCGCCTTTTTTTAGCTCCGCTCCCCTTATTCTCTAAACCTGGTTACGCCACTGCTTTGATGTCTGTGATTGAATAATGGTAATGCATAGTTCTACACTTATGCCCTGGCCAGTTCCAAAAAATGGTATTATCGCTTTGTCATTTAGCTCTATACTGAGTAGAGTTAGATAAGACTGTGGTTTAAAAAAACAGACAAACTAGCACCTTGACTATACTAATATGGCTAGGGCAGTTGTATAATAGAGAGCATTATAAATAAAACTTGCAGTAAAAACGGCCACTGGTGGCTAATCTATGATCACGTGTAGTGGGGGAGCTGTGTGAAACACAGCACACCTACAGTAATGACACAGCCGCAAAACTTGGGATAGAGCATGGTTCTTGAATGCTACCAGGGTGGATAAAAATCAGTTATTTAAAAAATAAATAAAAAATCTGTTTTTTTTTTTTTGCTAAAAGGTTTCCCCTCAAAAAGCATATGTAAAGATTGTTTTAATTAAGATACATTATAGCTCAAAGATATCATGGAATAGGGATTATACATTTTATTCTATAGGATGAGACAATATATTCATGTGTTGTTTAAGAAAAGTGTTGTAAATGACTTCCAATAGTTCATGGATTAGGGACCCAATTTTATGGGGTTCCACAGGCTTCTGTATAGATTTAGCTTAATCTTTCTATCTACCCAATGGGACTCAGTGCTCAGTCTAGAAGATACCATCAGAGGTGCTTAGTTCTGCAGTTCTCAAACTCTGGATTTGTGTCTCCAGAGGGGACATGCATGTTCACAGCAAAAATGTTTTTAAATAAATAAATAATATATAGAGGTGAGAAATAACAGACCTCAACCCTGTTGTCCCTCTGCAAATTTGTGTACACTGAGTCAATCCCTTACCTCTTTCTAAAAGTGCAGTTTCAAAAAGTTCAGTGAATAGAAGATTGTTAGGGGTGGAATAGATCTGGGCAAGGAGAAGAACCCTGAAGATAAATGTGAGAAGCGAGGGACATATGTTTGTTTTGTTAAAATATTATATGTTTGTTGTTGAAGAAAACATCCAGAATACTTAACGTTGTTGTTTTAGTTAAATAAAACAATTTGGAAGTCTGGTAATGTTCTCCTCCCAATACAACATAGCAAGAAAATCCTCCAAATATTAATGATTAACCTGTTGAATTGGAGATAGTTCACCTCCCAATGACTTCATAAATATCTGCTTCAGTTATCTTTGGTAAATGAAATAACCAAGCAATCATTCATTTTATGATATAGCTGTAAATCTAATCTGAAAAGTTTTCAAAATAAATCACTGTTTACAAATGTATAGTGTGTACCTTCTAAAAATGAAACCTACATCTCTGAGTTGTGAAGAATCTGTATGAAGGTTATAGCAACCAACAAGAATTCACTTTTATGTAGAAAACCATGATTAAATTGAGTGATTTAAATCATGATTTAAATCGATTTGATTTAAATCAAATTGATTTAAATCAAATCCACCTTGAATGCTACTTAATATGATTGGATCTTTTCCATGTTGGCTGGCAAAAGTTTATTAAAACAAGTTTAGCTGGAACCAAGTCAGAATATAGATGTTAATAAGAGGCCGTGTTTATATTACAGGAGTATTGTTATCCAGGAATGCTTTAAAATCTTTTCTAGACGAGAATTAGCACTGTTTCTCTGGCCATGTTATAAACTTTTATTAGGCCCTTATTTCACCAATAATTGGTTAGTGGCATGACTGGCTAAACGGTTACTAACTTGTGAATTTAATCATGGGCTACCCCTCTACTGGCCTCATCTGGCACACAATTGTTAGCCCAACACCTCAGCTAATAGTTTGCCTCAGTTTTTAATAAGGGTAATGAGGAATTTAGAAGTAGTGGCAGTGTGGCTAATGGGAATGAGGATATGGACATTGAATTTGCCTTCCACCTCAGACATAATTTCTAACAGCTTGGGACCAAATCAGGGGGCCCGGATAATTTCCATCCAAGAATATTAAAGGACCAGGCGCATGAAATTGCAAACACAAGAGCAAGGATTTTAATGAATCTGTAAACTCAGGGGTTGTAACTTATTACTGAAGAATTGCTAAGATAGTACCTATGTGTTGGGGGAGGGAGGACGGAATTATCTGGGAAACTGCAGGCTCATTACTTTGACCTCAATTGTATGCAAGGTCTTAGAACAGAGGTCCCCAAACTGCAGCGTGTCCCCCTAGGGGGCTGTGGAGGAATGTTTGGGGGGGCGCAGTAGGGCCAGGCCAGCCCCCACGGGAGGCAGGGAGGGAGGGCCACCTGGCCCCTCCCTGCCTCCTGCTTTGCTCTGGTCCCACCCCCAGCCTGAGCCCCTGGCCGCAGATCCGTTCTTGGCCCAGGGCCAAGGGTGGGAGTGGAGTTGCGTCCGGTTGCTGACCTCTATCGCAGCCTGGCTGCGGCTCTGCTCCTGCCCCCAGCTTTGGCCCCTGGTCGTGGCTCTGGTCCCAGCCCACTTCCGGCCCCAGCCCCACCTCCAGCTGTGGCCCCAGCCTTGGCCCCCTTACCCATCTGCGACCAGCCCCACGAGCTGCACCCCCCCCCCCCCCGGCCTCAGGGGGGCACAGACAGGAGTAAAAGGGGGCATGACCCTCAAATTTCGGGGACCACGGTCTTAGAACAGAGTTTGAAAGAGAAAGTAGTTAAGGACAGAGGTAAACAGAAATTGGAATAAAATGCAACATGGTTTTACAAAAGGTAGATCTTGCCAAACCAACATGATCTCTTTCTTTGAGAAGATAACTGATTTTCTAGACAAAGGAATAGCAATAGATTACTCTACCTGGATTTCAGTAAGGCATTTGATACAGTTCCACATGGGAAGTTATTAGTTAAATTGGGGGAAATGGGGATTAATACAAGAATTAGAAGTTGGATAAGGAACTGGTTGAAGGGGAGACTACAGCATGTTGTACTCAGAGGTGACCTGTCAGTCTGGAGGGAAGTTACTTGTGGATTTCCTCAGGGATTGGTCTTGGAACCAATCTTGTTTTACATTTTCATTAATGAATGTGGTGCACAAAGTGGGAGTGTGCTAATAAAATTGGCAGATGACACAAAACTGTATTAGGAGGAGAACATCACCAGACAGACTTTTAAATTGTTTTATTTAACTAAAACTACAACGTTAAGTATTCTGGATGTTTTCTTCAACAGCAAACATATAATATATTAACAAAACAAGCATATGTCCCTCGCTTCTCACATTTATCTCCATATTTCTTCTCCTTGTCCAGATCTATTCCAATCTGGAGGACAGGAATATCATACAAGAAAATCTGGATGACCTTGAAAACTGGAATAATAGAAATGGGATGAAATTAAATAGTGCAAAGTGCAAGGTCATGCATTTAGGGACTAACAACAAGAATATTTGCTATAAGCTGGGGACATATGAGTTGGAAGTGGTGGATGAGGAGAAAGACCTGGGTGTATTGATCGATTGGAGCTCATAGTCATCCTGCGAATGTGATGCGGCCATGAGAAAGGCTAATGTAATCCTAGCATGCATTAGGTGAGTTATTTCCAGTAGAGATAGGGAAGTGTTATTACCGTTATACAAGGCACTGATGAAACCTCATCTTGAATACTGTGCAGTTCTGGTCTCCCATGTTTAAGAAGGATGAATTCAAACTGGAACAGGTGCAGAGAAGCGCTACTAGGATGATCAGAGGAATGGAGAGCCTACCTTATGAGAGGAGACTTAAGGAGCTTAGCTTGTTTAGCCTACCCAAACAAAGGCTGAGGGGAGATGTGACTGCTCTCTATAAATACATCAGAGGGATAAACACCAGAAAGGGGGAGAAGTTATTTAAATTAAAGAACAGTGTTGGCAAAAGAATAAATGGATATAATAAACTGGCCATCAATAAGTTTAGGCTTGAATTTGGACGCAGGTCTCGCTATCAGAGGAGTGAAGTTCTGGAACAGCGTCCCAAGGGGAGCAGTGGGGGCAAAAAAACCTAATTGGTTTCAAGACTGAGCTTGATAAGTGTATGGAGGGGATGGTATGTTGAGATTGTCTACACCGGTTTGTGGCTCGTCTGCGACTGCTAGTGACAAATATCTCCAATGGCTGGGGATGGGATGCTAGATGGGGAGGGCTCTGAGTTAATACAGTGAATTCTTTCCCAAGTGTCTGGCTGATGGGTCTCACCAACATGCTTAGGGTCTAAATGATTACCATACTTGGGGTTGGGAAGGAATTTTCCCCAGGTCAGATTGGCAGAGATCCTGGGGTGGTTGTTTGGTTTTTTTCCTTCGTCTGCAGCATTGGGCACGGGTCACTTGTTGGTTTGAACTAGAGTAAATGGTGGAAACTCTATAACTTGAAGTCTTAAAAGCATGATTTGAGGGTTTCAGTAACTTAGCTAGCGGTTATGGGCCTATTACAGGAGTGGGTGAGTGAGGTTCTGAGGGTTGTGATGTGCAGGAGGTCAGACTAGCTGATCACAATGGTCCCTTCTGGCCTTTAAGTCTGAGTCATTCCTGTAAGAAATCCAGTACTGGATTATCTCCCTGTGTGGATGAGCTTCTTTAATCATACCATTGTAACCAGTACATTAAATCCTCCCTTCTCCGCTTACACTTCTCCGCAGTGAGGCATCCCACCCTGTCCTTTCCTCACATATTGAGAGCATCACTCTGTCAGTCTAACCCCTGGAGATTCTTTCCCTATATGTGAGCTATTCCAGAGCACTTACCTAGCTACATTACCTGGAAGCTATGGGTAGATTTAAAGTGTCTAACTTGTTTTGCTGGACAACATATGTTCACTTTAGTATAGGCACATGCAAGTATCCAGATAGCTGTATTTTCTGATCAGCTGATCACAATAATTTCTACAGTGAAGATACTGAGACAGCAAAACCTTGTCTAATGATGCGATCGAGACCTTGCTGACTCTCCTGGAGTAAAGAGAACATTCAGGCTGATTTAGATTTTGCTAAACGTAAACAGAATGTGTTTCAGTGAAACCTCTAATCATTTTGCTGGAAGCAGGATTCAGCATACTGCTGGCCAGTGATGAGAGGCTATGAACATCTTAACAAATAAAACTGTTAACGTCTTATCAATGCTAGAAAACAATATTATTGCTCTTCTTGTAAGTATCTCATGTATCTATGGCTAACACTGTTTCCTGGTACTATAGTCAGGGCTGGGTGACAGTGCAAATTCAGGAGGTGGCACATATGTTGCTATGAACAAATGCCTTGTCTACACTAATAAAAATCAAAGTTATAAATACCTACCTGTGTATATTTAATTGTGGGTAGCAATGGAAGAAGCAATAGTAAGAGCTCAGGCTTTTTTACCGCCATTAGCAACATGGTTACAGTTATGATTCTACTGTTGTAGTGAAAAGTTAAGGGTCTACTTTCACCCAGAGTGAGAGAGAGAGAGAAACTGTATCACAATCCCTGAGGAAATATTTCTGTTACTGTGTGTGCATTAGGAGAACGAGCTACATGTGGCTACAAACTTCTAATCCTGATAAAATCCTGTTCTAAAGTTTCCCAATCCATTTTGGTAATTAGAAGAGTGAGAACTATTTTAATCAGAGTTAATTTTCATCCCTGTTTGACTTTCATTATTTATTTGGTTTTTTTGTTGTTGTTGCATCTGCTTTCTTTGATTTGTTGTCTTGTATATGTTAATTTTATATATAGCGTATTACATGTTGGTTGGTGCTAAGTGTGTGGTTAGGGGCTTGACTTCTCCACCCACAACAATCTGATTCTTAACTAGTGAGTAAGAAGACAGATGCCTCTGGAAGGAGAATTTGGATGACAACTCTAATTTGAATACATTTACCCGATTGTATTTGAGGATAAGCTGACAGTAATAAAATCACGAAGCTAGTGCTTTTGTGCAAGCCTGGAAAGGACACTGAGCACACAACAGTTTCAGCAAGGTAGGAAAGCACGATGAAGTGGGTACTAACCCACGAAAGCTTATGCTGAAATAAATTTGTTAGTCTCTAAGGTGCTACAAGTTTTTCTTTCTTATTTTCACAGTGGTAACTCAGTCTCCTTGTCTTAATTAGCCTGGCATTAATGTATTTTAACAATTGAATTTACATAATGATGAAAACTTGCCTTATTTGTTGGGCACAGGGAAAAGATTATACATTCATTAAATAAGGTGGAGGTATGGTGTGGTCCAAGCTCCAGTTACAAAAAAGATCCAGCCACAGTGTGTGTAAAAACAGAATTATAGTGAGCCTTGTTTTGTTCTGGGGTGAAGGTCTTTTGGACTAGAAAAGATTTAAACTAAAAAGTTTTTTTAAAAAAAACCTGAGCTGAGTGTAGCTTTTGTTTTTATAGTATATTTGATTATATAATGTTTATGAATGGTAAAAGGTCTAAAGAAAGATGTCCGTTATTAGCTGAAACACCAATCTTTAAATTAAAAATAGTATGTAGCAGGTTATTCCTGATTACACCAGATTTTATTGTTAATTCTAATAGATTTAATGATAGGGAATGTGTATCTGAAGCAAGGGTAGAGAGACCTGAACTGAGCTTTGACGCAGAACGTGGCTCTGACTTCCATATTCAGAGGATTGTGGGTGGTGGGAGTATATTCTGATTTTAGAACAATGCCATTTTCTGCTCATTGCTGTCTTGCTTTAAGATATGCTTTTCCTTGTGCTGATAAATGAAGGCTGTAGGCCGCTCTCCCCATTTTTTCTTAGTAAAAATAATCATGGATACAATAACTAGTTTGAGGAAGCAACAAGGTATAGAGCTGCTTTGTTTCTGCTGTCTGCTAACAAAGACCAAGTGATGAATTGGCAAATGGAAAGCAGAGCTGGACCCAGAAAGAGGAGAGAGAACTCAGATTATCGCATACTCCAGTTATTTTAGTGTGTGTGTGTAACATTTTATTCTTCTTTAATTAATCTATCAAATTGGGAGACTGCCTAAGGTGACTGTCATATGGGGTTACGAAACAAAAACACCTCTATCACAAGTGACATGTAGTTGTACTCTTCCTCAGACTGTTAGGGTGAGATTTTGTTTTCCCTTCACGTTAATGAAGCAATTTTATGGCAAATCATGGTCACCTGGAGATCCTCTAACCATTATTGAGAGACTTTCTTGAGAGATTTCTCTGTGAGAAATGAAAGAAATACCACAAGTCAAATCCCTCCTCCTCGCAGTGGTTTTTGTTGGTTTTCTGATGTTTCAGATAGGTGAATTTGAAAAAAAGAAATAACATTCAAATTAAAAACATAATTTATAAAAGAGATGTGGGAATTGGTGCCAAAGCATTGCATGTCTGGTACAGATGGATCAATCTTAGTGTGGATTATTGCTGTTTTTGTGTCTTCTTTCCTTCTTAATTTTCTTCATGCCTTTCATTCTCTCCTGTTGTCAGGGCCACAGGGATAACTAGTATTTGTTTTGAATGTGATAAATAAGTACAAATTCCACTGATACAGCCCCATGTTTGTATAGGATTTTCAGCACAGGTTGATTTGGAAACATTTCTCAAGACAAACTCCCTTTTTCGTTCCTTTCCCAAATTTGTTATTCATTAGTTCATTTTAACAAGGAGCAGTGATCCTTCCTTCCTTCTCAATTGAATTAAACCCCCAGATTCTAGAATACAGAAATAAGACAGTTACTGTTAATTCTGTACTTGTGTGCTGTGCACGAGATAATAGCAGTTCATTAGTCTCCTATTCATTTTGGTTGGGACATCTGTAAATTGTGAATTTTGTCTTTTCCTATGGCACTCAGTCACTATGTAGTGAACATTGCTATCTATAAAATGTCTGGAACTTTTCACTTGAATGGAATTTTTTATATATTTTTTTGGAAAATCCTTTCCCTGTTTTTTTTCCTGACATTCCCTCCCCCCTTTGTTTTTAATTCCAGTATGTAGGCCCACTTTCAGAATCCTTCCAGGGATTTCAGTTACATTTCCACCAGGCACCTAGTTCTAAATTGACTAAGATGGTAATGCTTTCCATAGCTCAGGTAATTCAATTCCCATGATTGGTAATGGGGCGTTCCCTACCCACTAAGCAACACTGAATTAGCTCTTACACCTTCCGTGAAAATGAGAGGTGAAACTATAAATCTGTATGGTGGATATCACATCATTATGGTACAGCAGATTGTGTGGCATCAGCTACCTTCTGTTACTTGGGAAGTTACTTTTCTGTCAGGGACATGACAGTTATTTTCATTTTCTAAAGAAGCTATTAATAGTTTGACAAGATGCTGGCTAATGCATAGAGGAGGCAGTTTCTTGAATCTATGTTAAGTGTGCCTTCTGGAGTGATTGAGTTACAATCAACACACCAAAAGTTTTTAGTAAGACTAGATTAAGTTCATTATTCAGAAGTGTTAGCACTTTTATTTTCCAGTTTTGTACTGTATCAATGTTGCTATGTTTTTTCCTGTGTATTCCATAGTTTAGAGAGGGCATACGTTTTTAGGAAAGTGTTCTGATAAACTGAAATGCACAGGAGAATGCACTTTGTCCCTTTTACTTAGACTTAAGGCTTGTCTATACAAAAGTTTGGGAAAGAGAATCTAACTAAAGGTGTGAATTTAAAGTGGATTAGTTAAACCACATTAAATTCCTGTGTGGACAGTGTCCTTCTGAATTTAAGGGGTTTAAACTGGGTTAAATTCAATTAACCTGGTTTGAAAACAGTTGTGTACACGCGATACAATCCGTCACAGTGCATTAACTCCACATTTATTGCAAACTCTGGAGTCCTCCTGCAAAGTGAACTAAGTTTGCTGCAAATTGAATTAGTTCTGTGCGTTTGTGTGGACACAATGCTGTTGTGCACCATTTTGGCATGTGTCAAGCAACTATCACACACTGCTGTGCGAATGACAGTTACTGACCTTTCTCTTTACCTGTGTGCTCTCCTCTGCTTTGGTATTAAGTTGTCAGGATGTCCCTGTCATAGTTCAGGGCAACGGTACCTCTGTTTCCACTCTGGTCCAGCAAGGACATGTACTTCTAAGCTTCTGGCTCCTCAACTGTTACCTCTCTTGGGTGGAGATCCCTGTCTCCCTTCTAAACAGGTTTTTTCCAGGCTGCACAATTCCCTGCACACACGTATTCCCAGCTAGCCAGACTACTTAAACAGGCCAGTGTGTGTGCTTTGCTTTCTCTTCAGAGGCTCTAAACATAACTGCCCACAATTAAGTTACCACATAGTTCTTTGTAAGCAAGCACATTAATTCTGAAGGTGAAAACATTAAAGAGAAAACACATTAAAAAAACTAAAAAACCTACACACATGCTAATAAGCTTGCCGGAGGTCACCCCCTCAGCTCCAGCAAGGACTTGGGCAAGAATTACTCCTTCGGGCACTATAATGGGGTTTCCTGTCATTACAAGTTCATAACAGCCATAGCATAGAACAAATGCCCAGACTGCGCAGATCAGCCTGTTTTTTATATATATATATATATATATATATATATATTTTTACACACACACACACACACACACACACACACACACACACACACCTTGGGCCTTTGGTCTCGGGCCTTTGGGAACGTGATCAGCAGAAAATGGTGCTCTCTTCAGGGCATAGATTCAAAAGTTTAGACTGTTAAATATCTGGTGGAAGGCATTTGGATTCACCTTCCCCTAGATATTTCCCAGGAATTTCACTTTGCACACATTGTCCCAAAAATCATTCTCTGCGCCATTGTTCAACATAGTCCTTTGATCATCCTGGCCCACAATAATATATATCCTTGGCATTTAATACAGTGGACTCAAATATAAATATAAATATATATATAGAGAGAGAGATTATAGATATAAACTTAATTCAGTAAGGTTTTTCAAGGATACTTCAGGAAATGGCCACTTTTGTCGCAGTGCCCTCCACCATTTAAAAGCTGGTGTGGGGCCAGGTTTTGCCCATTTACTCCTGGATTCCTCTGTATCAGCATTGCTGTGATATCACTATAGAAGCCCCATAGAATGTGTTGCACAGCTGCACGGAGCTGTGCTGAGACAATGGTTCTCATCGCTAACTGGGATGAAGCATCAGTACTGGAGGTTCTTGTGAATAGAACAAAAATAAAGATTTGTTTGTGGACATTGCAAAGCAGATGACTGGGGTGGTGAACAGTGCTGGATAAAGAGCAAGCAGCTCAGAAGGACGTATATTAAAATTAGTGATGACAGAAAAATATCCAGCTGGGCACATATAGCCTGTCCAGTTCTGGAGGAACTGGACAGGATTTTACATAACTACGTAACCACCCAACACAGAAAGGTTGTGGAACCTGCTGCCTTTTCTCTTTCCCTCCTCCCTCACCTCCTTCTTTGCCCCCCGCACCACGGATGACTAGCAAGACTACGAGGGAATAAGCACAAGGAGGCCAGTGGGGAGCTGTCCCCTAACAGTCAGAATCTCCTTGGAACTGAGGTCCCAGGTGGAAAGCCAACCCGATTTCTGTCCTGCAGCAATGATCCTGAATCCCAGCCAGAAATCCAGACCAGGACCCAAGAGGCAGATCATCTGGCAGGAACTATAGCGTGTAAGTATACCTAGGTTTACAATTTATTATTATTGTGCTGCCATGCTAGATTCTGTTATGGGTGCCTCATGGCCTCAGCTTTATTAGGTGGATGTGAGCTAGGATCCTTTGAGTCTCCAGTCCCGCCTCCCTCTTTTGCTCACACTGTCCGCTTGGCCCACCTACAAGGGTTTCCAAGTTGGCAGCTGTTCCACCTGGGTAATTTCCCTTTGTCACGTGCTAAAGGACTGACTATTGACTGTTTTGAAGATCGTGGAGGGCAAATACGCATCTACTTATTTTCCTTCTCCTCCCCTCCCCTCATCTGTCCTGCCCGGTAAATGCTCTTCCTCCCCTTTGCCCCCACCCCCAAAGCCTCTCCGAACAATTCGTGTTTGTTATCTCAAAATGGTGTCTGGTAGCATGGTGCAGCTGCAGCCTCCATCCCACTCCCCTTCCGCAGCAGATTCAATGTGGGCAAAATTCACTAAGATAATGATTACAGGAAAGGTTTGGTTAGTATTTTCACTTTACATGTGGTATGCATGGATATTGCATGCCTGTAAAGATACAAAAATTACTGCTCCCCGCTGAGGTACAAATGCCCTGTAACAAGCATTCTTATGAGGAAAGAATTGACAATCAATGCAGAGCCCTATCTATTTTTCTCTGTACTTTCTTCATGTCTGCAGGGGAGATAAAGCAGAATCTAAGACTAAGAAATTGCTCAATTTTTGTCAGGATGTTATGGGGAATAGCCACATGGTGACTGCCCCCTGGTAAAGCTTGCAATTCCCTTTTACTCCTGCAGCATTTCTTGGGGAGGGGGCGTCTAGGTGAATAAACTTCACAGCATATCACGCTGACCTGCCCTTTTCTTTTTGAATAAGTCCATTCTTTACCTCCTGGTCACTGGTCTCTGTAATCTCATTGAGAGTCAGGACAGCCTAAAGGGGTTAATTACCCTGTTCGCATCCAGAAATGCTGCCCCTGGCTTGCCCTAGCCCATACCCATCCAATACCATGTAAGCACCTCCAAGGCACAACACTACTGCAAAGCCAGACAAGCAACATAATTCCTAACCCCAACCTCCAAGGCATAGTGGCAAAGCCAAACAGCATATATTGCACACATCCAAACAGCGCATATTGCACACATAAGACGGAGAATATCTTATTGCCCTTATACAAATCCATAGTGCACCCACATATTGAATACTACGTACAATTGTGGTCTCCTCATCTCAAAAAGGATATACTGGCATTAGAAAAGGTTCAGAGAAGGGCAACTAAAATGATTAGGGGTCTGGAACGCGTCCCATATGAGGAGAGATTAAAGAGGCTAGGACTTTTTAGCTTGGAAAAGAGGAGACTAAGGGGAGATATGATAGAGGTATATAAAATTATGAGTGGTGTGGAGGAAGTGAATAAGGAAAAGTTATTTACTTGTTCTCATAATAGAAGAACTGGGGCCACCCAATGAAATTAGTGGGCAGCAGGTTTAAAACAAATAAAAGGAAGTTCTTCACACAGCGCACAGTCAACCTGTGGAACTCCTTGCCTGAGGAGGCTGTAAAGGCTAGGACTATAACAGGGTTTAAAAGAGAACTGGATATATTCATGGAGATGAAGTCCATTAATGGCTATTAACCAGGATGGGTAAGGAATGGTGTCCTTAGCCTCTGTTGTTCAGAGTGGGGTGATGGATGGCAGGAGAGAGATTACTTGATCATTAGCTGTTAGATCCACTCACTCCGGGGCACCTGGCATTGGCCACTGTCGGTGGACAGGATACTGGGCTGGATGGACCTTTGGTCTGACCCAGTACGGCCTTTCTTATGTTCTTATGTTCTTATCCTAGTGCACCTAGCACTCTCCTTACCATCTCTGGGGATCCAGAATCTCAGGAAGGTAAAGTCACAAATGTATATTAAAAAACACTATCGTAGCTTGTTTGGAATATGAACAATTACAGCCTTTTTTTTCTTGCTTTCACAGCCAGCACACTTGCAGTTGCACGACCCTCAAGACCAGGGCCTCTATTGACTGCTGAGTGGCTGACCAACCCGAGAAGATGAAAACTGAAAACTTGGGACAAAATGTTGTGGATCTCATTACAGAATTTTAAATAACAATTAAAAAAAATAGCAGAGACATGGAGGCAATATTTGTGGCCAGAGAGGTAGATCTCCCAAGAGATTGTGGCAGTGGCCAAGGATAGTGTGGTAGTTGCCAGGGAATGTATTACCATGGCCAAAGAGAGTGGAAAAAAGACAGGGAGATACAGTATTGAACTCATAGGTTCAATACTAAGCCAAAATGCTGTACTTAAAAGCATATTGCTGTTGGGGCGGCAGACACAGCAGTCCTGTAAACCAGGATTCAGCCATGTTCTTCAGCGCCTGGACAATACACAATACTGGAAATCATAGACTCATAGAAGATTAGGGTTGGAAGAGACCTCAGGAGGTCATCTAGTCCAACCCCCTGCTCAAAGCAGGACCAACACCAACTAAATCATCCCAGCCAGGGTTTTGTCAAGCCAGGCCTTAAAAACCTCTGAGGATGGAGATTCCACCACCTCCCTAGGTAACTCATTCCAGTGCTTCACCACCCTCCTTGTGAAATAATGTTTCCTAATATCCAACCTAGACCTCCCCCACTGCAATCTGAGACCATTGCTCCTTGTTCTGTGATCCGCCACCGCTGAGAACAGCCTAGCTCCATCCTCTTTGGAATGCCCCTTCAGGTAGTTGAAGGCTGCTATCAAATCGCCCCTCACTCTTCTGCATACTAAATAAGCCCAGTTTCCTCAACCTCTCCTCATAAGTCATGTGCCCCAGGCCCCTGATCATTTTCATTGCCCTCTGCTGGACTCTCTCCACTTGGTCCACATCCTTTCTGTAGTGGGGGGCCCAAAACTGGACACAATACTCCAGATCTGGCCTCACCAGTGCCAGAGGGGAATAATCACTTCCCTCGATCTGCTGGCAATGTTCCTACTGATGTAGCCCAATATGCCATTAGCGGCTTTGGCAACAAGGGCACATTGCTGACTCGTAGCCAGCTTCTCATCCACTGTAATCCCCAGGTCCTTTTCTGCAGAACTGCTGCTTAGCTAGTCGGTCCTCAGCCTGTAGCGGTGCATGGGATTCTTCTGTCCTAAGTGCAGGACTCTGCACTTGTCCTCGCTGAACCTCATCAGATTTCTTTTGGCCCAATCCTCCAATTTGTCTAGATCACTCTGGACCCTATCCCTACTCTCCAGCGTATCTACCTCTTCCCCCCAGCTTAGTGTCATCTGCGAACTTGCTGAGGGTGCAATCCGTCCCATCATCCAGATCATTAATAAAGATGTTGAACAAAACTGGCCCCAGGATCAACCCCTGGGGCACTCTGCTTGATACCAGTTGCCAACTAGACATCTAGCCATTGATCACTACCCGTTGAGCCTGACAATCTAGCCACCTTCTAGTCCATTCATCGAATCCATACTTTTTTAACTTGCTGACAAGAATACTGTGGGAGACCATATCAAAAGCTTTGCTAACGTCAAGATATATCACGTCCACTGCTTTCCCCATATTCACAGACCCAGTTATCTCATCACAGAAGGCAATTGGGTTGGTCAGACATGACTTGGCCTTGGTAAATCCATGTTGACTGTTCCTGATCACCTTCTCCTTCTCCAAGTGCTTCAAAATGATTTCCTTGAGGTCCCCGCTCCATGATTTTTCCAGTGACTGAGGCGAGGCTGACTGGTCTGTAGTTCCCCAGGTTCTCCTTCTTCCCTTTTTTAAAGATGGGCACTATATTTGCTTTTTTCCAATAGTCCAGGACCTCTCCCGATTGCCACGAGTTTTCAAAGGTAATGGCCAATGGCTCTGCAATCGCATCAGCCAATTCCCTTAGCACCCTCGGATGCATTAGATCTGGACCCATGGACTTGTGCATGTCCAGCTTTTCTAAATAGTCCTTAACCTGTTCTTTCACCACTGAGGGCTGCTCACCTCCTCCCCATACTGTGTTGCCCAGGATAGCAGTGTGGAAACTGACCTTGTCTGTGAAGACCGAGACGAAAAAAAGCATTGAGTACTTCAGCTTTTTCCACATCATGTGTCACTAGGATGCCTCCCCCATTCATTAAGGCTCCCACACTTTCCCTGACCTTTTTCTTTTAGCTAACATACCTGTAGAAACCCTTCTTGTTACCCTTCACATCCCTTGCTAGCTGCAACTCCAGTTGCATTTTGGCCTTCCTGATTACACCCCTCCATGCTCAAGCAATATTCATATACTCCTCCCTAGTCATCTGTCCAAGTTTCCACGTCTTGTAAGCTTCCTTTTGTGTTTAAGCTCACTGAAGATTTCACTCTTAAGCCAAGCTGGTTGCCTGCCATATTTGCTATTCTTTCTGCACATCAGGTTGGTTTGTTCCTGTGCCCTCGATAAGGCTTCTTTTCCCCCTCATATTAGCCTCCCAGGGGATCCTGCCTATCGGTTCCCTAAGGGATCAAAGTATGCTTTTCTGAAGTCTAGGGTCCTTATTTTGCTACTCTCCTTTCTTTCTTTTGTGAGGATCCTGAACGCAATCATCTCATGATCACTGCTGCCCGGGTTGCCCAGGAATACATGTAACGCCTCCCTACTGTTCCATAGCAGCAGTGCTCCCAGAGGCCATTCTCTTCACAGAGTTGAACAAATAACAATTGCATCTGGACGCACAGCTCTTTTGAGCCCTCCAGCATCCCTGATAACTTTGAGCTGAATCATCCAACCTGTTAGCCAGGCTATATTTATGTGTATGGCACACCACATTAACATGTATTCAGGAACGACATTAACTACAACTGTGAATTGTATTTCTTTTCCCAGAATGCTGGTCAGTCATGCTAAGGTATGTCCCATAATACTGCAATAGCTGAACTTTTTTCTTGGCACAGGCAAATACAGAACTAGTCAGAAACAAAAATGTGTGAGTAGTATGTTTTTGGTACAGGTAGGAGGTGCCTCCACACCCCAGTAGCCCCTGGAATGTGGTATCCAAAACAAAGATAAGGGAGGTACAGGATGGTACGGAAAAACAAGTACAGACTGGTGTGTGATGTATAGCATTCTCTCAAACTTGTAAGCAACTGTGCTGTAAATATAGGTAATCTTAGATGCGTATTTTTGAAGCAGACCTTCCATGTAAGGTAAGTGCCGTGAGATTGCTTCCCAGAAAGCGTGGTATATGTGTCTCCATTTCATGCTATAATGTCTTGTCTTTGGGTAGTAAGTTGACTAAGCTTGGCAGTTTGGTTTTCAGATATTTAAAATATCAAACCATAACAGGTAATTGGCTATATCTAGTTAACAACTCACAGAAGTACCATGAATAAGAAGAGGCACAGGCAAGGCATATACTTGCCGGTCACTTTAACTTTTCTCTGCGCCCCCACCCCCACCCCCCCAGCATCCCTGATAACTTTGGGCAGAACAAAAATAATTTTGTTCTGCCCTTTACTGCACAGTTGCACTTTCAATTTTAGCTTCACTGTTTTAAAGGTTTGTTTACAGTTGTGAGTTAATAGATTTGTTTTAAAATGTATTGTTTCATACTAAAAAATATTTTATTATTGGTGCAATTAAAATGTAATGTTGCTATATTGGTTGGAATGTGTGTCTGTCCCCCCCCGCCCCCCGCCATTGTTTCCAATCTATTCTACTAACAGCACCTTTCAAACAGCCAAATGCACACTCCACTACTACTGTGCATCTGGTGAGTTGATAGAAAAAAATTCCTTCCGTCCAAGTGGCCTGAGAATGGCTTCATTAACCAGGGAAGCAGAGGTTAATTTTCATCTCCTAAGATAACTGGAACAACCACTGCACTATTAATGTCCACAGTGATTCTGGGTGCAAATACAATAACTCCCCACTTAAAGTCATCCCAGTTAATGTTGTTTCATTGTTACGTTGCTGATCAATTAGAGAACATCCTCGTTTAAAGTTGTGCAATGCTCCCTTATAATGTTGTTTGGCAGCCGCCTGCTTTGTCCACTGCTTGCCGTGCTCAGCCGAATGCTAGTTCATCATTTAGCAGTAAGGCATTCCCTGGGAAATATCCCATCCTCTTCCACCTCTAACTTCACCAACTCAAGCAAGCTTCACAATCATCGCTGCTGGGTACAGTATTAAATTGTTTAAAACGTGTGTGTGTATATGTGTGTATATAGTTTTTGTCTGGTGAAAAAAATTTCCCTGAAACCTACCCCCCCACCCCCCATTTACATTAATTCTTGTGGGGAAATTGGATTCACTTAACATCGTTTCACTTAAAGCCGCATTTTTCAGGAATATAACTACAAGGTTAAGCGAGGAGTTACTGTATTTCTTTTTTCCATTAATGTAAATAAAGCTGAGTTCTGAAAGATCTTAGCATTGTGGAACCTTCCAGACCAGCCTGCATTTGTCTGAAAACCTGCCATAGTGGTCAGCGAACCCTTAAAGCACTGTGGAAAAATAACCCTTTCTATTTATAAATTCTGTGCTATAGTGATGTGACAATTTATAGGTACATAATCCCATCAACTGCCTCAATACAATTTTTGGGAATACCATGCATACAAAGACATAGTCTCCTGAGAATTACCAACCTTTATAACCTGATTCAACAGTACCTTTTCAATGCCATGATGCATTTGCATGACAATGGACCCAGCTGTTGATTTCCCCACACTGAATTGGTTGGTTATGGACTGGTAGCTTTTGGGGGTGGCTAGCTTCCAGATGGCAGTGGTGACCTTGTTTCTCCACAGGTGTGGGGCACTGGATGTTGGTACTGTCACTGCAGCTCTAGGGTCAGTTCACTGCACATCTCAAAAAAAGGTTGCCTTTTCCATCCTGAAATTCTCTCGCGACTTCTGGTCATCCCATATCTACAAAACAATCCTTTCCCACCAAACCATGCTAGTTTCTTAAGTCCAGAAATGGTGCTGCATGGTGTGAAGTTACTCCAGGACCCAGTCTTCTACTATCAACTGCTCAGTCTCCTCTTCTTCATGGTCCCTGTCCTGCTTTCTCGACTTCTGAATCTACTGCTGGAGGAACTGTTGCCACTGCGGCCACATCTGCTTCATGGTGTGATGGGGAAAGTTCAAAGCCAAATTCATCTCGCTTTTAGAGCTTAAATAGAGCCCTAGAAGCCTCTATGTATTTTGCGATCGCTATCATAGTGGTGCAGAACAGTGTTGGGTCCAGGCTGGCCGACAGCAACTTGAAAATGGGGCTAGCCCACCCAGAAAGAACATATGGGATGGGGGCAGTGGAAACAAGGGATTTTAAAAAAAATATGAGCCTGCTTAGCTTCTTGCTTTGAATCCCACAACTCACAGCGAGAAACATCCCAGAATGCACTCTGCTCAGTAGTGAAGCAAAGATCTGTGGGATGCTCAGAGAATACTTTGTCCTTAGTATGCAGCAGGCTGATGGGTGTACATGCTATGCGAATTGAAAGATGGAACAGGTGCTCCATATACACACTATTGGTGCGGCTCATATGCTGTGTGTTACCTGACGCTCATCAAAACGTTTCAGATTAAACCCCCTTTGTAGATGAGCCCTAAGGGTATGTCTACATAGCATGGTAAACCCAGATCTGTATGACTTAGGCCTGCAGACTTGGTGTTTCCAACCCGCGCTTCAGCATTCACATTGCTTTGGAAACCCAGGTGTGTCAACTGTGCTGGTGTGTCCATACTGCACTATGTAGAGTTAAGTCAGAACTTCAGCTTCTGTGGGCATGTACTATCGTATCCCAGCATTCTTAGTGCCCTCACCAGCTGTACCTACTCTAGGGCTTGGTTCGTTGTGGGAGAACTTGTCTGTCCATCCTGCAGGAGTTGATTGGAAGTGTTTTGTGTGGTTTTAGCCTTCCAACACATCCAGGTGAGCCATTTTATGTCCACATGCTCCTGGCAGTCAGAGCCATCAACATGGATCCTGACCCACTGGAATAACTTCCCCATCTCACTGTCAGTTCTATTTCTGGAATCACACACAAAATCTGTGAGGTGCTCATGGACATTTTGGCGGCACTTCTTTGACCTACCAAAGGCACCTTTCAGAGGTGAGTACTGCCATGCCAGTTGTGTTCCAGCTGATGCTGCTCAGGCCTGTTGCCTTAGTTGCAGATTTCCCCTGTGTAAACTGGCCTTTCTGGAGCAGGGCCAAAAGTGCGAACTGGTGGGATCACATCATTACTCGGACTTGGGATGACCAACTGTGAGTCCATAACTTTCGTATGAAGAAGCAGATGTTTCTTGAGCTTTGGAGCAGCTTGCCCCAACCCCAAGCATCCACATGAGGGAGGCCATGGTATTCCAGTTGCGGGTCACTATAGCTATCTGGGAGCTGGCTACCCCAGATGCTATAGGCCCTGCGTTAACTAGTTTGGAGTTGGCAAATCAACTGTGGGGGTTATTGTGGCAGAGGTTTGTGAGGCGATCAGGATTGTGATTTACCCGGAAGTGGAGGGCATTATAAATTTTCCTGAAACACTAGGTGGCTTTGAGAGAAGGGACTTTGCAAACTACATCAGGGCCATTGATGGGACTCATGTGCCTATAGTTTGCCCATCACAAGAAGTACATAAACTATAAAGAGTACTGCATTCATCATGATGCAGTCCCTGGTTGACCATAGGGGCAGATTCATGGGCACTAACATAGGATGCATTTGGTGTTCTGGAGATCAGGACTTTACCTTCATGGACAAGCTGAAACATAATTCCCGCCAAGTGATATAGTTATAGATGGAGTCACTGTCCCCATTGTTATTCTAGGGGACCCCACTTACTCTCTGTTGCCACAGTTTATGAAACCATACCCTAATTTCAGAGGATTTAACAAAAGAAGGTTCAGCTACACACACACTAGCTGTGGGATGGTGGGCATTTGGCAGAATGACACCCCGTTGTTGCTGCCTTCAGAACCACTTGTATGCCAGTGTCGTCTGTGCAGTCTGCAATATTGTGGCCTAGTGTGTTCTGCACAATGTGAGGAGAAAGGAGAACCCCTGTTTGCCAGGAGTGGGCTCAAGATAGTGCTGGATTTCTGAACTGGTACTTAAAGCCAAACAATGTGCCTGTCATCACTGGTGCTGGATCTGCATGCACAATGGAAATCAGAGGTGCTTTGTGCGCCAACATAATGGGTTTGCATGATCCCATGCATGAGGGGGAATGAAATGGTATTTGAAGTTCTTCTGTGAATGGATGTGGGGAACCCATGGACTTTTTAAAAAATGTGTTGGTATTATGTGTTACGTATTTTGCAAGCACTTTTTCTGAATTGTATGGAGATGTTATGCATTTTGTAAATACCAGCTATGTACTTAAGATTACAGTTTATGGATTACTATAATGACAATTTTTAGTATGACACATGATTACATTTACTAAAGATTGTCACTTTTAATGTTATGTATAATAAAACTTGCTATTGTAGCCTTGTGTGCAAATTCAGCACTTTTATTTTACACATGTATTTACATAGCAATGTAAGAACAAGAAAGGGAGACAGGCTGCCATCAAAATATATAACACAGTAACCAAACTCGGTGTCAAAACAGTTAAAGGTGTATGTTATCAAATGACATGGCCAGCTATTTCTGGGTGTCCCCTGTCTCTGTTCTCTTTGTCCTTTCTGATGTGTCTTACATATGGGGACCTGGAGTGGATGACTGCACAGGAGTTACATATGTCTGTTTCACGTGGTAATGTTCTTTGGCTGTGACATGGTCCATCCAACCACTGAATTGTCCAAAAGCTATATAATTTACAGGACATGATAGCATGGCAGGGACTCAGGGCATGGGGCTGGCGCAGGAGCTGAAGGTAGCAGTGGAGACTACAGTTTGGTAGTCAGTAGCTCAAATAATTGCCCAACCAGATCCTTCTGCTGCACTCTGTCTTCCTTTTTCAACTTGCAGTCATGTTCCCTGAATCTTTCCATCAGTCTCTCCTCATGCTGTGCAGCTGTTCTCTCTCTTTCCACCCTTCTTGAATCCTAATCATTCTGGAACTCTAGTTGCTGATTCATTTTATCTAGAATTTCTCCTATCAACTCATCTTGGACGCTTTCTCCTTGCCCGCAATAGGTGAATCTCCCCCAGGCTGCTGGTGGCATGTTTTTCCTGTGCAAAGTGCCTTGAAAAGAAAAAAAGCACATTATTAATGGTAGAAATTTTTTTTACATTTTCTACTCTGTCAAAGGGGCTGCTTTCATTCAAGGTCAAAACATAATACTTTTATCACTGGGTTTTATTTTCTTCACATACAAAACAGTAGCCACTTCCCATGTCCCGTGGAGCAGCACTGAAAGCCATCCCACATCATGGTGAGATACACGTCCAAAATGTTGAAATGATTTCAACATCTGTAACTGGGCAAGATCCTCTCCCGGCGGCGGGTCATTACCAGATAGTCATGGATGCCTCTTGATTGTCAACACCTCTGTGAGTTTTTATTTATGTTGCCACCACAAAGGCATCCTCACAATCCACGTGCAGCACTTCTGCTTACAGTGTCCTTCAACCTCAGCCCTTTCTCCAGGGAGAGGAAGTGATCTCATCAGCCAGAGACCTGGTTCCCCCTGAGCTCTGCTAGCCCCTCTCTCCTCCTTTAGATGTCCTTCCTGTGCTTTTTAACTACCTTCTCAGTTGATCAGATAATTAGCCCCATAGCTCATCAACCAACAGTCTGATTGGGCATGGACAACCTAATTACCTAATCTCAGCTTTTCTGGGGGAACTAGTTAGTGTCTAAATGACCAGAGTGCTTGGTCAGCTGCTGGCTCTCAGCACTCTGTCACAATTCCTTTTCTCTTTTCGGGGGAATGGGGGGACTTATGAGGGGTCCAGTCACTAGCTCTGTTTTTTCAGTACTTTCAGGCAGGACAAGTTCTGGAGAACATTGATATTTTGGTGGTCCCAGACTAGAAATGTGAACTTCTATTCCAGGCAAGGGGAGGACAGCCATCCATCTATGCTAAGGAGATATTTAGGCATCTGTTGACTGACCAACACATCTTGGAATGGAGGGGACTCATGAGTTGCAGAGGTGTCCCTGAAAGTGTGCCCTGCCCTGGAAAGTAACTGAGTGTCTGGAGTTCCTTCTCCTTTAGGAGTATGCTTGTATCACCAGCCAGCAATGGTTGAAAATTCAGGTTAAAATCAGTAAGATGCTGATTTAGCATGGAGATGCAGTACAGCCTCCTTACTAGCATCTTGCTTCTATTTCCAAACCTGACTGCCAGCCATGGGAACTCCTAAAACTGCCATCCAGCCATCCTCTTCTCTAATTTGGACTCTCACGCCAGTTTTGTTTGGACTCATAACAGCCAAGTTTTTTTGGGACTCAGTTTTTAGGCATTCTGGGTGAATATGGGAATGGCTGATTTATGAGGTGTGCTGTATTATTAGACTGCTGTTAATTGTGGAGCCCAAGCCATACTTCTAACAATCAGAGAGTAACAAGTAAAATATTTCATAACTCCTTGTTTAATTTTTTTCCTCTTTTTGTTGTGTCCATTTTGAATCCCATGTGGTGTTGGGAGGAAAAGCGAGGGGAATGCTAGGAGAATGGTGTGGCTTCCACCCTGAACAGAAGCATACCAGCACTCTGATTTGCATTAATAACTTAATAGGGCTATAAGCTGGAAATCTATCCCATCCATATATCAATAAGAAACAACAGAGTGGCAGAAACTTACCGGGCTCTGGTTCTAGCGCTTGTTCCTGATGCCTGTTCTGTAGTGGGCCACTGCCCAGGGGCGTCCTCAAACAGTGCCTCCTACTACAGATTAATTAGGATTTGCCGTAGCTGCTCCAGCTGCATAGCTCTTCAGTTACTGGCCTCAGCACCAGTGTCACCTCTTGCTCTGCATCTGATGGCTGGCTGTCCTGTGACAGTGTCTGTGTCTAGGGGATCATAAGGGTGCCATCCTTGCTCAGCAGATTGTCATGCATCACTGTGGGCCCAGTGCTTGTTACAATTCCCGGTATCCCATCAAATTCTTTGTGAAAGGGACAGGAAGATGGGTATTTCAGAGGTGCTGTTAGAATCTTTGACTTTTCAGTAGTTTGTCTTCAGCCACTTGATTTGCTTTCTGCATTTTTCTGAGGTCTGGTCAATTCCCAACACCACCAGCTGCTCAAATGTAGTTTTGTGGATCTGATTATTTCTTGTACTCTTAGTGAAATTGAATGTTTTTCTTGCTTTGTGCCAGAGGTTAACCAGAATCCATCTGTGTTGTGGCCAGCTAGCAACATGCTTGATGCAGTACTTTTTCTTTAGTGTTGGCCATAGGTAGTACACACAAGGGTTAACTTTCCAGTTGAGAGAGAGAGAGAGAGAGAGTGTGTGTGTGTAAATGAAGGGTTAAATGCTGAGCAGCTACATTTGAACCAGGTGGTTTCTTTTGGTTCTTCTGAAATGAGTGAGAAGGTTTGGGATGGAAGGGCTGGGGAAAACTGCTCTAGAGAACTGTGGGATAGTGTTGATAGAATCTCCAGACCTGAATCTGGTGACCTGAACTTGATCTGCATTCACACTGCAAAATGCTGGGCTTTGTCCCATGTCACAGCAGGACTTGGGCTCTGACCCACCTCCCTAGCAAGGTCTGTGTGCCTGAGTTAGACTGGTTTCTGTGTAGATGAAAGGGTTTTTAAATTTTAAATCTGAGTCCGAGCCTGGGTTTCGTGTGCTATGTGGGCATACTCTTAAGTGGCCTTAATTAGGTATAGCTCAGATGAACCATATTAACGTCATTTCAGTTCTGAATGAGCGGGTCCACACACATTTAATGTGGTTTGATTAATCTGCTTTAAATTCATACCTTTAGTTAGTTTGAATTAATTTTCCTGAGGCCTCGTGGACAAGCCCTCAATGAATGTGCTTCAGATACTGTTTTGGAGTATAATCGGATTTGCATGCCCTTATCCAATGTGGCAGAGCAGGAATGAACAAACTAGTAGTCCAGACGCTGAGGATGACTTAATCAAACTGATTTTTTGTCAAGTTCTTGTACAAAGAAATTGGCTACTTTACTGTTTTATTTCAAGATCCATTCTAGAGCATAGTCTCTTGACAATTGGCCAGCCTAATTTTATGACCCTGTAGACTTTACTGTGAAAGGGAAGAATCCTCTTCTGATTTACATGGGAATAAGTGAACTAAGGCGGCTTTTCCATCTCTAATTCCTGACTTTAAAATAAATAAATAAATATGTGGCCTACCATGTTTTGGTAGCCAAATAGCTTACTGTGTTATAAACTGAGTTCACTTCTTTTCTGTGCCTGAGCTTTCAAAGTAAGGTTTAGCAATGTTATTGCCAAACTTAGTGCATCAGCCAACCGTTTAGAAACATTGTGATCACTTCTTCAAGAAAGGGTTCAAGTGAACAAATACTTTCACACCTATTCACAATTTTACTAGCAGTAGTTTGTGAACAGGACTTGAAAAACAGTCCCTAGAGCAAGGTAAAAATTTCCTGTGCTATTGCACCTTCTGAAATATAAAGGAAACAGCAGTATACTGTTTGTACATTGTCATTTAACTTTCTATTTTTAAAATGTGATTCACTGCTTGTTTTTTGTTGTTCCTTTTTCTGCCTTTACTCCACCTTTTTCGTCTTTCCCTTAACAGTTTGTAGTTTATGTTCCCTCTTTTTTTCTTCTCTCTACCTTTACCCTATCTTTTCCCATATTGTGTTTTGTAACTCACCTATAATTTTCTCTTTCCATTTATCCAAGCATCTCCTCTAGTACCATATTCTCTCTCTCAACTTATCCCATCAGTTTCTTCCATCTGCTCACCCAGAAACATCACCTCATCACAAAACATATCTTCACTGATAGGACTTGGAAATGTAGTCAGACACATTGTAGCCAGAGGACCAAACGTACTGGCAAAAAAATAGGGTGGAAGGGGAGGGCAGTGTCCAGGTGAGAGTCATAGAATGGTAGGACTGGAAGGGACTTCGAGAATTAGCTTGCCCACACTTAATCTGCTTGGAAAGAGGAGGGTGCTGTCCTTAAACCCTTCTCAGGTGCTCCATCTTTATCAGCCCCTGCCTAGTAGATGTGTGATAAACTTGGTCTGCACTCCCTACATTTTCTGCAATCTCCTCATAGCTGCTGAAAGAAAGAAGGAACACCGTTGGCTTTATTCTCCCCTTTCCCTGTGTTGCTCCAAGGGTGATAATGGGGGATCTGCTGTCCTTGTCATGCCTTGTTTGCGGAGGGAATCCTCACAGCATAGTAGTTCTAGTGCCTGCATTTATTGCTGCTTAGAGCTTCACTGGCAGCAATGACTTGACCAGGGGTGGCCAACCTGAGCCTAAGAAGGAGCCAGAATTTACGAATGTACATTGCCAAAGAGCCACAGTAATACGTCAGCAGCTGCCCCCCCCCCCCCCCCCCCCCCGCATCTGCTCCCCAACCCGCTCTCAGCACCTCCCACCCACTGGCAGCCCCACCGACCAATGCCTCCCCCTCCCTCCCCGCACGTCCCGATCAGCTGTTTTGTGGTGTGCAGGAGGCTCTGGAGGTGAGGGGGAGGAGCGAGGGCATGGCAGGCTGAGGGGAGGGGGCGGGAAGGGATGGAGTGGGGGCAGGGCCTGTGGCAGAGCCAGGGGTTGAGCAGTGAGCACCCCCTGGCACATTGGAATGTTGACGCCTGTAGCTCCAGCCCTGGAGTCGGTGCCTATACAAAGAGCCACATATTAACTTCTGAAGAGCTGCACGTGGCTCCAGAGCCACAGGTTGGCCACCCCTGGACTTGACTCTTGTTAGTGTCACTGCTGATCAGAGTTCTGAATGGCAGCAGTGTAGACTGATAAGACTCTCTGAGGAGTGACCGAGGCCCTGGAATTGTCTGCAAGTGAGTTTAGAAAAACAGCACTGTATTAGTTTACACTAAGTTCATATTTGGAGAATCTTTTTTACAGCCTTGGGGTCTAGAGACTTTATTTTTAAATGAAATCTCAAGTTGCAGAAGCTGAGGCACTTGCCTGGAAAAGATTAATACTTGTCGAGTGAGTTCAAGTTTGTTTATGAAATTGAGTTTCCTGACAGAAGCTACAGTTTAGGGAGGGAGGGGAGCAATTTGAAAGGGGGAAAAGATTAGATTGTTCTTTTGGAGTTTAGACCATGGCCATAGCAAAAGAAATGATCTGTAAAATGATGGAGGCGTCTCTGTTGGGTTTGTCATTTTACAGTGACAACAGCGTAGAGGAAGAACCTATAATCCTAAAACTCGCTTTAAGTTTGATTCTTGAGCTTTTGAAAAATTGCATTTTTGGCAACTGCAAGTAGTTGGAAGTATTATGGAAAAATTGGGAAGTAACTAATAGAGGACACTTGTGTGGGTCAAAGTGGAGATTTTTTTTTTTTTTGAGATATTGGGTATTGAATGTGTTTTTTTTTTTTTTTAATTGATACAGATATGATCTCAGACACCATGAGTACGTGACTTCAGAAATGGACAACTGGATCTATTAGAAATTGTGATTGGCCTTAAGCTGACTTGCAACCGTAGAAAAACCTCACTGTATCTCTATCTCATTCCTGCTTGACACCTATATAGTCACCGCACGCCACCAATTCAATCATGTATGGAAGTGCTCGGTCAGTTGGTAAGGTTGAACCAAGCAACCAGAGTCCTGGGCGTTCACCAAGGTTGCCAAGATCACCGCGCTTGGGTCATCGCCGAACCAACAGCACAGGTGGGAGCTCTGGAAGTAATGCTGGGGGTGGGAGTGGGAAAACACTTTCCATGGAAAATATTCAATCCTTAAATGCTGCCTATGCCACATCTGGCCCTATGTATCTAAGTGACCATGAGAACGTGGGTGCCGACACCCCTAAAAGCACCATGACTCTTGGCCGATCCGGGGGGCGGCTGCCTTATGGTGTTAGGATGACTGCTATGGGTAGCAGCCCCAATATTGCCAGTAGTGGGGTTGCCAGTGATACTATTGCATTTGGAGACCATCACCTCCCTCCAGTGAGCATGGCATCCACTGTGCCTCACTCACTGCGCCAGGCCAGGGATAACACTATAATGGATCTGCAGACACAGCTCAAAGAGGTGCTACGAGAAAATGATTTGTTACGCAAGGATGTGGAGGTGAAAGAAAGCAAGCTGAGCTCCTCCATGAACAGCATCAAGACCTTCTGGAGTCCTGAGCTAAAGAAGGAGAGAGCCTTGAGAAAAGATGAAGCTTCCAAAATCACCATTTGGAAGGAGCAGTATAGAGTGGTGCAGGAAGAAAACCAGGTAAGTTATGCAAAGTCATTGTTGAACTGTGTGTGTGTGTTTGTGTGTGGGTGGGAGAGAGTGGGACTAAATCAGTGGGTTGTTTCTATTTTACTCTTGGACTCTACACTGGATTCCACCTCTAAGTTAGTTAGGTAGAATGGGTTGGGGGCTTTCCCCAGGTAATGGAATAAGTTTAAAAATTTTGTTTTTCAAACCATAATGTTGCTTGTTGAACAAAAGTTATGCTAGAAGAATTCCAAGCCCTCTGAGCATGGGCCACCTGATGTGCTGAGGTGTGTTATGTAGTATTTGGGTGTGGATTGATATTAACCAGTTAATTTATTTCCCTTTGAATATCAGGTTATTCTCAATTGATCTTTATTGATATTTCTATAGTGCTTATTGCTGTAATATCTGAAGCATTTCATGTGTTAAAAAATGTATCCGTTGCTGACAGAGGGTACTGTTCAACTTCTGCTGAATATTGTCTAAGGGTACATCCACATTACCCACCCGATTCGGCGGGTAGCGATCGATGTTCTGGGATCGATTTATTGCGTCGCATGTAGACGCGATAAATCGATCCCAGAAGCGCTCCCCGTCGACTCCGGAACTCCAGCTCGGCGCGAGGAGTAAGCGGAGTTGACGGGGGAGCCTGCCTGCCCCGCGTGGACCCGAGGTAAGTACTTTGTAATTCGATCTAAGATACTTCGACTTCAGCTACGCTATTCACGTAGCTGAAGTTGCGTATCTTAGATCGATCCCGCCCCCTAGTGTGGACCAGGCCTAAGTGAAGCCAAGGCCAAAGTGTATTTGGTATCATTTTAGAAACTGGCTAAAAATTGCAGGTCTGGGGATTTCTGAAATGGTTCTGAACAGTTTGTTCTTGGCTATGCTTGCTGTTATACTCTATTCAGCACTTGTTCAGCTGCATCTGTTGTCAGCAACCAAGTACAACTTGTAGTGTAGACTAGGTTGGAGTGCCTGAGCAGATTAGCTATATCATTTACCTCCAAGAAGTTAGAACTCGACTTTCTCTTTTAAGCTGGCTTCTTATAGAGAGTTTGTGCCTATTTGATGCCTTCTGCAATCGGTGTTTTATGACATAGATGTGGGTTTTTTTTGTTTGTTTAGCGTGATAATGAAATCTGTCCATGTTTACACGAACTACATCAAACCGTTTGGGCTGCAGCTCTTTAACAGCTGTTAACCTCTGATTTAGTAGGGCAGACTGGACCTTAAACGTTCTGTGCTGCAGTTTTACTCATTTGTAATGACTTGTCCAGCTATAAAGTGAATCAGTGGTAGAGAATTTTAGGAATCTAGATTTTTCTTCTGGCACCCATAAAGATCAAATTTTCACCCATGGGGGCATTAGGGTTTGTTCTACTGTGCCAGAGGTGTTAATAAAAGCCATTCACTGTCTAACATTAAACAGTTTTAAACACGGTTCGGGGTTTGGTATACAGAGGCCTCAGCCTGGTTAGTATTATGGTACACATATAATTAAAAATACTTTTGAACTTTTATTAAAGATGCAGAAAAGGAAAACAGTTAAAGCATTTGAAATATAAAGTGTTAAAGAAGGATTTCATTTTAACAGCATCCCCTGTTCCCTTTTCCTTTAGCTGGAAAGAGTTTTTAGAAGGAGATTTGTTTGACAGTCTCTTAGATAGACAAGGTGGGTAAGTAATATCTTTTATTGGGCTAACTTTTGTTGGTGAGGGAGACAAGCTGTTCAGGGTATGGCTTTTAGCTGCCTCTTTCTGGTCATAGGTTTACAGTAGTGTAAAATATACAGTCCTGGCTGACTAAGCTGGACTCTTGTTAGACAGAATGAAAAAGGAGAGAGATTGGAAAGTAAAGAAATAAGGTAGGGAAGGAAAAGAATATATAGGGTGGGGAGAGACAGTCTCACATCTCAGATGGTGTTCAGGATTCAGCCAGAGTTTGTGGAAGTGATAATGTCATTTGGTTCCCTTTCTCTGGCCTAGTCTGTTGCGGACACTTTTCAGGATGACGAAGGACTAGTGTCCCAGGCCAGTGTGGAGATGGCAGCCATGATTGTGAAGGTCACTTCAGTAGCCGATTTTTCTCCTACAGTCTCTTTTTTTAAGAACCCCAAAAGGGTTCCCCTTGTTATTTTGTCCACCAATTAGGCCTAATTTCCGACATGCTAATTTTGATTAATTGGTTTTCAGTCTGACACTTCTTGTTTACCAGGCATGATCTTAATACAGTCCTGGAATTATATCTGTAGGCCTGTTGGTTTGTCCTATTTCAGTCTTCCTGTCTCCCTTTTGCAATCCTGTCTCCCTTTTGCAACTTTTCCCATTAGCAGTTTTATTATAGGTTATTGTGACACCATGAACTTTCACTTTCTTTTTACTGTTGAGCTTACAATTAGGGTAAATTTGTAGGCCTAATTATCACAACAGGTTATTACGGTTGAGGACTTTATAGTAAGCTCTCACTCTAGTTAAAATAATTCAGTGTAGCTTCCCATCAAAACCCACACCAGCGAGACCAGAGGTATCTCCTTGGAATCTCATGTTAATTCTGAAGTCTTTGTTCCTCCTTTTGAGCAAATAACCTCCATCCCTTTTGATTGCTGTCTTTTATACCTTCTAGCTGTTACTTTAGCCAGTTGAGTTGGGAAACCATCCATCCTCTCCTTTAAGAAAAACCTTTTTTTTTTTTTTTCCACATGGTAAACCAGTCCTGTGTGCAGTCCCAGAGTTTAGCCCTAATCTGGTTTGATTTTTCACACCAATCAGGATATTTCTCTATTGAGTTTTCATCCATCTCTCTTTTTTTTTTTTAAAAAAGTTTGCTCTACTTCAGATGTGATTAGAGCCTTGAAGCTCTACTGGCATACTTACTCCTTTGTCCAATCCTTGTTTTAGCTTTGGAAGGTGGGTATGGGAGGGAGTACCTCAAAAAATAAAGTGACTGGCACATGTCTAAGATGCATTCTTTTCTATTTCTAGGTCAGCGTGGTTTAAAGTGCGTTATTTCAAGACTTGATGTTTCTGAACTTCCATTCATTATGAAAATTTTAAAGGCAACATAGCTTATAGCTGGCTTGTTCAGTAACTCAAATTCTTTGGAATGGAACAATCAGATTATGCTATAAAGAACGTGTAGAGATTGGAGAACACTGATTTTTCCACATAATTTCTCTGCTCCTTCCCCTTACCAGCACCATAATTAAACACTTAAGAATATTGCGAGAACTCTCTTCTCCAGGCACCCACAGTAATTATTATCACAATGCTGGGATTGTATAACTTTGGTCCAAAAAAGGAAGGGTGCAATTTGAAAGCAAAGTGAAACATGCAATGAGTTGTAGAAACTGGGAATGCTAATTAATAGATTATAGTCAGCTAGCAGTATGCCCTAATTAAACTCTGCATTCATTATACTCTCTCTAGCATTCTGGAGTTGGTCATTTCACCCTTTATAAGGAAGATCTGTTTAATAGGATTTCCTGTAATTAAACAGATTTCTCTCTTTAGGTTCTGGACCAGGGATTTTTTTGTGATCTGTGCAGCTGGGATCTGTCCATTGCATTAATAAAGTTTGTTTAATTTGTTCCCCTTTACATTATCTTCCAGTAAGCTTGCAGGAGTTGGTTTGTTCGATGCCAACACTTGTATTTCAACAGACCCTTTTTAATGAAGCTCTCAAATTCTGTGTAGGTAGGTGTAGCGCTTAAATTTTGTACAGAATCTAGTTAAGGACAAATCCAGCTGTATGCACCAGCTCTGCTTTGGAGCCAAGACTGGCTGACTTATGCCATCATTTTATGGTCATCTTGAGGTCTCCTTGCCCTTCCCACCATGAGTATATCTTTTTATTTTCATATGCATACCATATACTCCCTGGATAGATTGTATTACTATGTTGATATCCTTTACTGACACCTCATCTTTGTTGAACATAAGGAATGGTTAAATTACCTTAGTTTTAGAAGATGTTTAAAAAAAAAAAAAGCCATAAGTCTATGGCCTTTAGACTTCTGTCAAACAGAATTGATTTTCTAATTTAAGATTTCCTTTTTTCTCTCACATAGTTACGATTAATAGCAATGTTGAAACTTTGTAAGGAAGCACGATCATGTTGATCTTTACGAAATGTATATGTGGTTAGGTGGTCTTAGACCATTGCTGAATCTAGACAACAGTTATAGAAAAGTTTAATAGTGGGTAGGTTGGATAGCATGCTGCCTCTCCTGGAACATTAGGGATCAATCAAATGGAGACATTAAGCAGATAATATACTTGCAGTGAAAAAATAGGTTTTATTTAAAATGTTTTTCCTTAAGCACCAAATTTGGAAAAGGCATATAAGTGTGTGTGTGTGTGTGTGTGTGTGTGTGTGTGTGTGTGTGTGTGTGTGTCACATCAGCTTCAAATATTAGCTTCCAGGCTGGATGCACTGTCTGTCAGAACAACCAAGATATTGAAGTGTATGTGTGATCAACAGATGGTTTTTGAAGGGTCATGCAATGCTTCTTAACTTCAATTAAATATTTGTGTTGGTTACCAAAAGAGTAGACTTGCTATATTTTCTTGAGTGAACAAATGTTTAAAATCTGAGCTGTTTGAGGCTTTTTTCCAGCCTCCTGACTGCTAGTGGGCGTGGTTTGTTCAAGTTGTGTGTATGTTTTTGCACATAGTGTTGATATGCATGTGATACAGTACATGGTAAATATAATTTTATCTTTTGACCACTTAGCCAGCACTCTGCCTACTAATACATCAGTATGTCTCTGACAGGACCTTCCAAACTTTCACACCATAATAATACAAAAAAATCCCTCAACCTGGCAAAACATTTCCTGCCTTCCCTTCCCATCAAATGTGGAATCTTCTCCATGCTGCAGTCTCACAATGTCCTGAGACCCAGGGATGGTCCCTGTTCAATCCTGAAACAATGACAGATTTAAGGCTTAATATCTTAGAACACTGCAAGGATAGAAATGGGAGCTTTATATTGTATGGAAATAGGAGATTCCCAGATTGCTGATGGGTAGTGTTGTTTGCTTCTAGCTCTTGAAGGACCCAAGCAATCCATTCTTAAAATAATGGCATATTTATTCATAGAAGAGTTACTAGGACAATTTCAGAGGTTTGAAGTTTAGTAATTTTTTCTTCCCCTTTGAGGTCTGTTCATTTGTACTCGTGGTAACTGGGGCATTTAACATTAGAGGTTGAGGTTTAGAAAAATAGTCCCAGTACAAATTTTTAAACATGAAAATATTTCTAGAATACTGTTATTTAAGCTTGTGAAAAATACAATATTTCATCAAAATAAAGCCTTTATCTCCTGACTGAAAGCTTGAAAGAACAGCCAGGCACAGGCCCCATGTTAAGAGATATTCTGATGTGTGTAAAAAAACATTCATTGGCTGTCTGGTCCATCCATACTTCACTGTTGCTTACCTTCTATGGTATAATTTCTTCCAGAGAGAGATTTTGGTAGCCATGTGCAGGGAAAAGAGGTTCTGTAGGGGAATTTGTCTGCTTTGTTACATATCTGGCATGTTCATTCAGTTGTTCAGTGTCTACCTTTTCCCATATATGGATGTAACATGCCTGCTGCTTTTGTGAGTTAGTGGGATTGAAAAGGCATTTTTCATCTGGAAGAAAGGTACGATTTCTATAGTGAACTCTAGGTAGACAGAAGACAAAAGTGAGAGCTGAATCTTTACTTCTGTAAAGAGAAATAGCCTGCCAGTTTGCTATTTACTTTAAGGTGTCTTCAGGATGTTTTTTCTTTCATAGGAGAATATAGTTTCATTCATGTATTGTATGAACCCTAAGCCCACTGCAGGTGAGTAACAGCTGCAGAAACTCTGTGTTGTTCTGTGCCTACCAGTAGGTGGGCAATAGCTGAAGTTCATAGATTTTAAGGTTTAAAAAAAAACCACTGTGATCTTGTATGACCACCTGTGTAAGGAAAGCTATAGGACTTCCAATAATTAGTTCCTGCTTCAAGTCAAATAGCAATGGTTGAACTAGACCTTATTTTTTTTAGAAAAACATCCAATCTTGACTTAAAGATGTCCAGTGATTGAGAATCTAACACAAGCCTTGGTATGTTCCAGTGATTAATTACCCTTACAGTGTAAAATGTGCATCTTATTTCTACAAAAGAAGAACTTATTACAAACTGCCAAGCCCCCTCTCCACATTTTTATTCCTTAATCAGTCCCTTTCTTGAATCTGGAGTAATGATGTATCCCAAATCTGGTAGTCCAACTATTCAGCCTCTCTGATGATCTGAAACTTGGCCACACATTTTTTCTTTCAACACAGCCACCAACTTGCACTTCATACAGAAGAAGTCCCTTCTGCCTTCTGGCAGGAAAACACCTGACACATCCATTGCAGGTCACAACCATTGCTGGCTTTTATGGTATTGAATATAGAATTTACCTTGGAGGAGAGCTGCAGACCTTGGTTAGTTCTCATGCTGTTGCTTGAACCATCAAGAGCCCCCTGTACATATTATTCACCTCTGTTATGTTCTGTCCTGAGTCAGGGGTCTGATGTTTTCCAACCATCATGGGTCTTTTCCATCTTGCTTTCATTGGGTCAAAGTTGGAGATGATTCTCACAGGATCGTTGGTAGGCATTTGGACCAGATGACCATACCACCTGTAGTTATTCTTCCATGAATTCTTATGGTAGGTTGTATGCCCGAGTTTCCAAAGCAGTTCAGATTAGGTAATAACTTTTCTCTTTGCTGGAAGCCAAAATGAGAGTACAATACTCAGTTTTCTCCAAGGTTAAAAAAGCCTTGAATGTTGAAGGAGAAATTTTTGGAGCTAATAGCAGAAACTTGTTTTTGGCATGGGATCACTCTTTTCTGCTTGGTGATGAGGGAGCTAGAGTGTTCTGATTACAAGAGTTGAACACAATTAAAAAATATATTTTCAGTGCAACTGGGCAGTAGTGGGCTATGTAAGATTTATGATCCCATTTTGAGCCTGCTGTTATAAAGGGCATCTCTGATCTCTATTTTGGGGTGGAATAATAAGATATCAGGTTCTGTCGTTTCACAAACATCCTGCACTGAAATTTTTGTTTCCACAGTGACTTGTACATGTTCGGAATTACAGAATGTTTCTCCTGAAGAAATGTTTGGCTGCTGGAAATGGATCTTTTTACTTTGATATATTGTCATTCAGTTGTTAGGGGCCCTGGATGTCTATGTGAGAGCTTAACCATGAGAATGTTTCTGAAGGGGCTTTCACCTTATTGAGGCAAACACTTTGAGAATGTAAAGAGCAGTCTAAAAAGTCTTTGTTTTCATCAGCTTCTCTATTCTTGGCTATTAGTTTTCATACCTTACTTCAATCTTATTTTTATAGATGAATTCATGCATTACTGCAATATTATTCTGCAATGTTCTCGGGATGTTGCTCTTAAGACTTGTCTTTACGTGCACCCCAACTATTTGAAATAACCTCAGTTTCCCATCATCTTGAAGTGTGAGTATCCCCCAGTGCCTTTTAAAACCTAGTCTTTGTTACTAGTCCCTATTGCAGTGTTTAGCTGAGCTGTTAGTGTCATCCTTGTTCTGACAAACAGACTAACTCTGGCTGTATCAAATGACTTTTTGGTTAATTTATTATTATAGTTCACTAATATTTAGTCTGATTGCCATTGGTACATACTGTTGGATTGGTATTATAGCTCTTCCTCCTCCCTCTAGTTAGCTTTCTGTTCATTGATATCTCCTTTGGCATTTTCCATCCTGATGTGCACTAGTCTTTGCTATGGCATCTGTCTTTAAAATAATCAGTTACTTTGTGACAGTGTAAGGACTACCCTTGGAATTCCCTTCCACATAATTCTTCCTCTAGACCCAGGAACATGGCAGATCTTTGTGTCAGTGTACTCTTGAGAACCGATAATTTTAAACTCTCTTCCAGCATTTGGAGCCTGATATAAGTAAAAAATTATTTTCCTTTTGGGGGCAAATCAGTTTAATTTGGTTAAGTTTCTGAAGGGAACTTGCAGTTATTGGGGCCCTACCATGTTCCAGCAGTATCCAGTGATACAAAACAGTGAAATCAAAGAAATAATTTTCCAAAACCAAGTGTTCTTTGTACTCTACCCCAGTTGGTCCTACAGGAATTGGCTGGTGCCCTGAAATACTTTGAGCTACGAATGTATGGTATGCTTGCTTGGTCTGTCAAGTCCCAATCAGTTATTGCGTGACATGCTGACTTTTTTGCATCTTGACTTGGGCATGAGGATCCCCTGGCAGCAGCCTCTGTCCCTAATCTACACTGATAGAAGTGCGAAGGTGGCTCTCTATTTCAACAGAGAAGACTGTGTTCATTCAGCTTGCTATCCCACTACTCTGGACCCGGCCCTGCCCCAACTCCATGCCCTGCCCCTTCCCCAAATCCCCGCCCCTGCCTCTTCCCCCCTGGGAAAAATTGGTGGGTGCTGAGCACCGACCGGCAGCTCCCTGCCAGCACCTCCCCTGTGTGCGCCCGCCCGCCCAACTCACCTTCCACCCAGCTCCCTCTTCCCCACCCAGCTCCCGCATCCAGTTCACTGTTCCCCACCCTTCACCCAGCTCCCGCACCGCCCCCAGCTCCCTCTTCCCCACCCAGTTCCCGCCCCCAGACTCCTCTTCCCCACCCGGCACCCAGCTACCTCTACCCCACCCTGCACACACCCCACCCTGCACTCCCCTTACCAAGCTCCCTCTACCCCACCCCGCACCCATCCCACCCTGCACTCCCCGCACCCAGCTCCCTCTACCCATCTAACTACAAGAAGCAGCGCACCCTGCTCCCACCCCCTCACACTCCGTCCCCCTCACGCCCCACTCACTGCACAGTGCCCCCGTTGCACACCAGGATCCCGCCCTGCGTCCGCTCCTCAGCCCGGCGGAGCCGCCTCCTGCCGCCGCCCAATTCTGACTGACCACGGCGTGGGGGGCGGGAGGCAGCACCGACACAGGCCCTGCCCCCGGGCCTGGCCACATCTTTTTCTGCACGTCCTAGCCCCGCCTCTCAGGCCCAGAGAGAAACTGAGCGGCAGCTCGAACGGCCAATCCCAGCGCGGGGCAGCCACACTGCGGGAGCAGGGAACGCTGCTACCCCACCCCCACCACCCGAGGCGCCGCCCCGCTGTGCTTCCCCTGCGCTTCCCCCCCCGGCCGCACAGCTGAGAGGCGGCCAGCTGCTGCGGCTAAAAAAAGCGCCTTGGCAGGAGGCGCCTCCAGCCGCGCAGGGAACCCGAACCCGGAAGGTGAGTTGGGCAGGCGGGCACGCGCGCGGGCTGGCAGGGAGCAATTTTTCCCCATGGGTGCTCCAGCCCTGGAGCACCCACGGAGTCGGCGCTTATGATATAAAGGGAGGCATGGTGGGGGAAACTATAGTTTTGGTCCCTCTCTTTACTTAGCACCTCTTCCAAGGTCAAACCGGTGTGTGTTGAAGAGAATGGAAAAATGGTCTGCCAAGTTTCCTATCTTAAGAAAACTAGAGAAAAACAGGATTCAAGAAAAAGTGCTAATCAGTTTTCCAAGATTTGTTGTGCTCTGCCTCCCCATAAGAGAAGATGTCAGGAATGCCATTGCTGTGGTTCTTAAACTCTAATTGAGGAAAGTAGTCCAATAAATTCTTGGCTCCCACAGAATGTTGCTATCAGCCCTTATGAGTGTCCTAGGCATGGTGATATCATTGCATAGGTATTTTGCAGTGGTCCAAGCATTGAGACCTCTACAAACCTCTGTCCTGTTTATTGCACAAATCCACCCTGCTTTGAATGCTGATGCACTTTTTTCACTGGTAAAGATTTCATAGGAGGGCAAGCCATAAAGGATCCCATGTCTGTCCACCATCATTGACAACGTATAATGCTGGGGAGCCCATGTTAAGAGCAGGTCAATTCAGGGAATGTGGTTGGGGGCAGAAAATATCACAGTATTAATTAGGTGGAACTGAGTGATCATCTGTGTTCTGTGCTTACTGGTGCACTTTCTCCCCAGCAGCGCAGTGCTGATTATGATGGAAAATGCCATATCTTATGCCAACAAGGAGGTAGGGATCAGGTCTGCCTCTCTACAGAAAGAAATGAGGTGAATAAAGAATTCATAGTGCACATTTAGCATAAATGAGAAAACATCAGAACTAGCCTGTTAAGCATGAGTAAGCTAGAGCACAGAGAATGGTTCCTTCAATCAGAAGTCTTCCATCAACTGGGAGTTTCCTTGGGAATGCCATTGCTGGGTTTACTCACATTATACCAAACAACAAAGTCCCCAAGTTTTTCTCCAGGAAAAGAGAACAAAGACAGTAGCTACTAATGCTCCCTTCCAAATTTGGCCAAACTCCATCCTATGTGCATTGCCTCCTGTGCCCCTCGTGTCCAGGATAATAAAGAATCAAGAAAGGTCTAGATTGGACAGCCCTTGTTTTGAGAGGAAATGTGTGAAGGACACACATTTTTAAAATAGGGTGATCAGTTCCATGCTGGTTTGCAGGAAGAATTTTCACCTAAGTTTGTAAAAGATTCTCCCATTGGTGCAAGGAAGGAAGTACTTCCCCATTACCAGACACTTCTAGCCTTCCCACAGAATGCCTCAACCTTGATTTATCCCTTGGTCTGCCAGCTGGTATACTCAGGGTGTAGATAGCAGCAACAGTTTTGTTCTAGTGTCCTCAAGAGTATGTAGGAGGATTTCATCACATCAGGACGTCAAGTTCCTTACGGTGACTGTGCTAACTACTCACCTAAGATTCTTAAAACTCTGGTTTTGGATTTAAATCTGGTTTTGAATGCCTGCATGAGACAAAACACCCTATTAGAACTCCAGGAAATATCGTTTTTCTACCTTTCCATCAAAGTGTGCTGTTTTTTTCTTTAGGGTTTGGATGGTATATAGTAAATAAGGCCTGGGGGCTACACATTAAAAAATGACAAAATGAAATATTGAAAAATCTGCCCATTCATTGAGCACTGTCTATCCTGTACATGAAATGAGGCAGGGTCCTCTGGAAAAAATAGTATGTATATGGTCATATTAAAAACTGTATCATAATACATGTGTGCAGAGGAGGTAAATTGAGGTTGCACAGGTGACTTTAATTCTGGCATTTCCTAACTTCTGAGTGCTTGATTTTACAAGCTGAATGTTCTTTTAAAGTGTGTAATATTAAACATAGCAGGATGGAATAGGTGGAAATACATATGTTGTTTCCTCAGTGTGTTGCATCTGACTGAGTAAACATGAAAATTCTATACATGGCCCCTCCTGAAGATACTGTAACCTCATCATCCTAAATGGGCAAAGGTTGCATGGGGAAGGATGGCAAAACCACCATATTTTTCAAGTAATCTTTAATAGATGAGAAGAAATGGTGCTGGTGTTTGTCAGTAGTCCCCTACTTTATGCAACTGTCCCAGTTTTGTAGGCTGGTACTCAGTTTATATTAGTAAGCAAGCTCATGTTTTCTCCTTCAATTTGTGAAAGTCATTAGGCAGAGAGTGGTGGAGGTCAAAGTATTCATATGGATTTTAAATCCAACCTCTGTACTAACTCTTGTTGTATTATTATCCTCAGTTTTAATGGATGTTTTAACCCTCACTGAAGTTTGAATGCTCCAAATCTTGGAGTCTTCAAGATTGTGCTACGCTAGAGATTGGAGCAGACCTAATTCCTATTGTGGCTTACTAAACACAGTGCACAGAGGCTCAACATAAGCCTTTTGGCTAAGATTGAGTGCCGTACTAGTTTAATAGCTAATACGTCCAGGGAATTGTGTATTTGTAAAGGGATGGATTATGCAGTAGGTCATTTCCACAATCATGAATAAAATAGAAAAGGGAGAGGTATTTGCAGAGGGGACTGACAGGAATGGCTAACTGAGTGTCAGTGGCAAAAGTCTGAAGAAACATCACTGATACATGTAAGTATTTGAGTCCCATTGTTATAAATCGCAAGACTTTTGTGGCAACGTTAAGGGGTACATGAGCTCACATTTGCAGTAATAATAATATGAGGCCACATTTGCATATTACTAAAAGTTTGGTTGAAATGAAGAAGGTACAGCTGAAAAGCTATCTGAAATGCTACAGTCCCAAGAATCTTAATCAAAATGAGTAAGGAAATGAGATGGAACTTTATTTGCAGGGGAATAGGACATGAAGAAAAGGGCCTGATTAAGGTTTATGCAACTCTGGAGGGATTAGTGAAAAGAGAAAAATTCTCATATTAATGCTAACTGTAGAAATGTTTGTCTAAAGTAAAGTAAGGGTTAGGTAGCAAAAGAATTTAGTTGACAGCTCTTTACTGTGAGAGAACTTAATATATGGAATAAATTACTAAAGATGTCAGTGTCAGCAGCTAAACAAATATTTGAAGAAAGAAGTCTTGTGAAGTACCACTGCTGAATCAGCCAGCAGGAGGGATGGAAGAACTTGATAGTGTTTCTAGTTTTCTCCTGTCATAAAATTTCCAACATAAGGATTCTTTGCTTTTATTTCCTATATTTACCAGTTTTAGTTAGTTTAAGGAAATATTAGTGGCAGGCAGTGATCCACAGTGATTGAAACTCAAGAGTTGGAACTAGGATGCAATGGTTTGTCAGCAGTTGGGTGTGAAAGGGTAATTTGACATCACATCCTTTGTGCTGCAAGGATAATTCTCTAGTTGTCCTCAGCCTTTGTCTTCTGCAAGTAGCAGAAAAATTTAAAAATAACAGTAGTCTCACCAATAGTTTCTTCTGACAGAGTGCCTGCTAGATATTTTTTGCAATCTGTGCTGTGATTTTCTGTAAAAGTTCAAAGCTATCTTAGGGCAGGTCCACACTAACCCCCCGGTTCGAACTAAGATACGCAACTTCAGCTACATGAATAACGTAGCTGAAGTCGAAGTATCTTAGTTCGAACTACAAGGTACTTACTGTGGGTCCACACGCGGCAGGCAGGCTCCCCCGTCGACTCCGCGTACTCCTCTCGCGGAACAGGAGTACCCGTGTCGACGGTGAGCACTTCCAGGATCGATTTATCGCGTCTAGACAAGACGTGATAAATCGATCTCAGAAGATCGATTGCTTACCGCCGAACCCGGAGATAAGTATAGACGTACCCTTAGATTGAAATAAAAATATTGGCAGCAAAACTCAAGGTCTCGTGTTTATTGTGGACTTCTTCCTGGCTATATTTTTGTAGGGTGGTTGGAGACTCATTTGTTCCTATTGGGTGCTTTGAGTCACCTTTTTTAGCGAGAGGAATGCAGTAATGGACCTAGCTACCATACTGCCTTCTAGGCCATTTAAAAATATTAATACTTAACACTTGCATTAGTGCCTTAGAGGATCCCACTGTCCTTTACAATTAACTCGGCCTCACAGACACCCCTGTGAGGCAGGTAACAGTGGTACAGATAGATTATATATAAACTCAGATGTATAAATGTAACTTGGTTAAGATTTCAAAGTAAGTCATTGACAGAGCTAAGAACAGAACCTGGGAGCCATGAGTTGTGGGTCCCTGATCTACTATAACATGATTGTTTGTTGAAGTAGTGCTTAGAGGTCCTATTGTGGTTTGGGGCCTTTTTGCACTAGGTTCTGTGTAATCAATACTACTTCCCCAAAATACTGATAAATAGCATAGATGGAGGAAGAAGGGACAGAAGAGAATCACAGTATTCTAGCCTCTTGTGATAGTCATGCGAAATACACAGGTCTTGTCTACACTTAAACCACTACAGTGGCACAGCTGTTGCACTGCAGCTGCGCCACTGTAGCCCGTTGGTGTAGACACTACCTATGCCCATGGGAGGGGTTCTCCCATTGTCATAGGTAATCCACTTCCCGTAGAGGTAGTAGCTAGGTGGACGGAAGAATTCTTCCGTTGACTAGTACTGTCAAACTAATTTTCTAGTGTAGACCAGCCCACACTGTGATTAAACCGTTTTTTGAGCTGGCTGGGAGCAATTGACACATACTGATACATTGAAGAGCACAACACTGAAAGGAGTCTTTGCAGTTAAGACTTTTGTGAAGTGGTAGTGTATTTTAATGTAAATCAAAGAAATGTCTGTCAGGGGAAGAAGTCTGGCTTTATTACCCACAGCAAGGCAAATATTGTGAAAGCTTTTCTTATTTGAATTTTGGAATTAATTCACCTCACTCATATTCAAGCCTTTTTCTGTGGGGTTCCCTTCCAATAAACATTTAAAACTGCATCAACAATAACACAAGTGATCATCAAAAGGAATTTTTGAATTTTGGGCATTCAAATATTTGCACAGAGCACATTTTAAGTGTACTTAAATAAGCATTAAATCAGAAACCTGACAAGTTACGCTGATGCAGTTATGGAATTAAAATACCATGAGACTTATTTGTCCAATTTCAACAGAGCGACTGAGCCCAAAGTTTAAACTGCAATTTAAAAAAAAATGTAATAAAGAATAAATCTGAGACAGACTGATGATCTCAAACTGTCCCTGGATATCTCATGAGCCAAGGTCGATAAAAATTGTTTTAAAATATCAAAAGATTAATTTTTTTTAAAATGTAATTTGATTTATTTAAATATTTTTATTTACATGTTGCTACTTATTTACTTTCCATTTTATAGTCTTACATTGCTAAAGTGAATGTATGTTACTTGCTACTTTAGTTTCCTAATTCAGTAGTATTTCAGATTTTACATAGAAATGTTTTCTATTAAGAAGGTTCACACTTAAAACGCGCATCTGTGCTGTAAAAGGCAAGTTCAGGTATCCATTAATATCCTTTTTACGAGAACAACACAAACTCAAATAAAAAGATCTTCCTTGTCCTAAGGTCCACAAATCTGTTACAATGGGTGCCTCATGTTGCTTATGGCTGGGGGCAGAATCAGATCGATCAGTTCCTGGCAGCAGGGGAATGGTCCTCCCTCTGAAATTCCCTCTAGTTTTTCCTGACTCCACAATGATGGGCAGGCTCAGCCAGAGACCTTCCCGCTGCAGAGCTTTTTTTGAGAAAAAATCCCAACTTTATTTCAAATTTCTGATGAATATTTCTAATGGGAGATATTTACCTGAAAAAATGGTCTCCACCCTATACATGCCTTTCATAGATAGCCAAATCCAGCCAGGCATCACCTCAACCAGCCCCCCCGCCCTCCTTTGGTCATGAAAAGTCTCAGATGACATCAGAATAACAAAAATAAATAAAACGTAGCTATTATCTGACACCCAGTGGTCACTTAGGTAGACAGTATTACAAATATAACACCATCAACCTCTTATATAGCATCATCTGTGGGTCTCCAAACATTTTACAAAGGAGATCAGTGCAATTTAGCTAGGTTTAAAATCAAGTCACTAGCAAACACTGAAGCAGCAAACAGCTGGGTTTCTCTGGTGGTTTGGCCTGAGAGGAGAGTGGTGATTTTTGTGTTCTGTTCTGGAGTGATGTGTTTCAGTGATTGATTCAATGCTTGCTGATATCCTTTATCGAGGGGGTGATGCTGATCTAGTTTGGCTAGGTTTAAAAGCCAGTCAGTAACGAACATTGGAGTGAACAGCTAGCAGCTAACAGAGTTTTTGTGCAAATTTTTTTGTGGGAGTTTGGGGGGGATTGGTTTTGTGATCTGTGGAATTACAGACCAGTCAGTCTAATCTCAGTAGTATGTGAGGTTTTAGAGCAAATAAGGCGAAGAAAAATTAAATTCATAGAGGTAAATGATGATAGTTGAATTGCAACACAGGTTTATCAAAGGTAGATTATGCCAGAATAAGCTAGTTTCCTTCTTTGAAAAGATAACTGATTTCTTAGATAAGGGAAGTGCAGCAGATTTAATGTACTTAGACTTTAGTAAAGCATTTAACACAGTACCACCTGGGAAATTATTAGTTAAAGAAGAAAAGATGGGGATCAATACAAGCATTGGAAGGGAGATAGGGAATTGGCTAAAGGAGAGAAGGTGACGTGCTGGAAGGTGAATTATTGGACTGGAGGGAAGTTACTAGTGGAGTTCTTCAAGGATCAGTCTTGAGACCAGTCTTATTCAATATTTTTATTAATGATCTTGGTACAAAAAGTAGGAGTGTGCTAAAGAAATTTGCTGATGATACAAAGTTTGGAGGCATCAATACAGAGGAGGATCAGAATATTGTACAGGAAGATCTGGATGATCTTGAAAACTGGAGTGACAGAATAGGATGAAATTCAATAGTACGAAGCGCAAGGTCATGCACATTGGGTCTAATAATAAGAATTTATTCTACAAACTCATCAGTTGGAAGGGACAGGAGGAGGAGAGAGACCTAGATGCGAGGATCGATAACAGAATGACTATGAACCACCAGTATGGCTCGGGTGTGGAAAAAAGGCAAATGCGATCCTAGGATGTAATCAATGAGACATTTCCAATAGAGAGAGAGAGAATATTAATGCCATTGTACAAAGTACTGGTAAGACCTCATTTGGAATCATAGAATATCAGGGTTGGAAGGGACCTTAGAAGGTCATCTAGTCCAACCCCCTGCTTAAAGCAGGACCAATCCCCAATTATTATTTTTTTGCCCCAGATCCCTAAATGGCCCCCTCAAGGATTGAACTCACAACCCTGGGTTTAGCAGGCCAATGCTCAAACCACTGAGCTATCCCTACCCCCACAGCTATCCTGTGTACAGTTCTGGTCACCCATGTTCAAGAAAGAGGAATTTAAACTGGAACAGGTGCAGAGATCAGGTACTAGGATGATCAGGGGAATGGAGGGCCTGTCTTATGAAAGAAGACTGAAAGAGCTTGGCTTGCTTAGTCTAGCAAAAAGACTTCTGAGGAGAAGATATATTTGCTCTCAATAAATACATTAGGGGGTAAATACCAGGGCAGGTTAAAAGACAATGTTAGCCAAAAACAAATAGGTGGGTACTGGCTATGAACAAATTCAGACTGGAAATTAGGCTTCTAACCATCAGAGGGGTGAGGTTCTGGAACAGCCTCCCAGTCAGAGTTGTGGGGACAAACAACTTAATTAGTTTTAAGAGAGAGTAGCACAAATTTATGAGTGTAGTTGTATGACAGAGTTGTTTGTGATGTTAGGGGGCAGGGCTTAACACCCTTGGCTCACTTCCGGTTTGTGTTGTGTTCCTAAACTCATGCTTCAGGGTTTCAGCTAGCCACCGGCAGGAGTCAGGAAGGGATTTTTCCCCCAATGTACTCCATGAGATTTTAAAAAAATCTTCCTTTAAGCATCAGGGATGGCCTGTACTGGAGATGGAATACAGGACAGGGTGCACCAGAGTTCTCAGGTGGCACCGAGCACTCTCCCCCTCTCTCAAGTGCTTGGCTGGCTAGTTTTTGCTCACATGCGCAGGATCTAACTGATTGCCATGTGTGGGGATGGGAAGTAATTTTCCCCAAGAAAGATTGGCAACGACCTTGTTTTTTGTTTTGTTTTGTTTTTGCCTTTCTTTGCAGCATTCGTGTGTGGGTCACTTGCCAGAATTATTTGGATATATCTCATTTAATCATTTCCCTGCACTGCAGGGGCCTTGAGCACTGCCTCTCCTATTATCTGCTTGTGGCACTGTGATAAATGAAGTGTAAGTGTGTGTGTGTGTGTGTGGGGGGGGGGGGGGGAGGTAGCTCCCTTTTATGAACACCCACCCATCCAGTAGCTATAAAATCCCTCTTAGTAGCTGTTCTCTAATTGCTCTACCCGTAAAGGGTTAAAAAGTCTTACTGCTATGCATAGGTAAAAGGAAGTGAGTGGGCACCTGGCCAAAAGAGCCAATGGGAAGGCTAGAACATTTTAAAATTGAAAAACAACTCCTTTTGTCTGTCTGTCTGTGTTCTCCCCGGGGAGAAGCGGACAGGGCAGAGCTATTCTGTAAGAAGCTTGGGGCCAGCTATGAAAAATCCTCAGTATCATACCTAGAAACTACTCATTTGACATCCCAGATACAGTAACTCGTCACTTAACGTTGTAGTTATGTTCCTGAAAAATGCGACTTTAAGCAAAACGATGTTAAACGAATCCAGTTTCCCCATAAGAATTAATGTAAATAAAGGGGTTAGGTACACTCTATAAGTTTTCAACAAACGAATACTAGTACACAGCGATGATGATAGTGAAGCTTGATTGAGGTGGAGGAGACAGAGGGTGGGAATTTCCCAGGGAATGCCTTACTAAATGAACTAGCACTCCACTGAGCCCTCAAGGGTTAACTCTCTTACACTCTACAAGCCAGCAGGAAAGGAGGGAGGGCAGACAGAGACAGATGTGTTTCAGAGAGAGAGATGCGCATTTCCAATCAGGTATCAAGAGTGGGGTCAGAAGTACACTACCTTGTTAATTAGATCAGCAAGCCCGGCAGCTGCAGCTTCTGCCTAAGGCAGCAGCTCCCTCCCTCATGTGTCCCCCCTGCTCTATGGAAGACGGGGTAAGCAAGGTGTAGGGGGACATTAGCCCCCCTCTTCTTCTCTCCCCCCCCCGCCCCCAGCAAGCAGGCAGGAGTCTCAGGGAGCAGCACATGGCAGTGGGGGAAGGGACAGCTGAACTGCCATTGATAGCCTGCAAAGGACGTTAGAAGGGAGCATTTCACAACTGTAAATGGAGTATGTTCCCTAATTGATCAGCAACGTAAGAACGAAACAATATTAACCGGGACGACTTTAAGTGAGGAGTTACTGTATGTAAGTAGATCAGGAAATGTCTAGGAAGACGCGATTAGGTTTATCTCTTTTTATGTCTTTATGGCTTGTGGACTCCTCTGTGCTAACCCCAGGTGCTTTTGTTTTGCTTGTAACCTTTAAGATGAACCTCAAGAAAGCTATTCTTGGTGCTTAATCCTTGTAGTTGCTCTTTTAAAACCTAGCAATAGCCTGAGTTCCCAAATGTATTTTCTTCCTTTTTTTAAAAAATGTACCTTTTTAAAGAATAGAATTGGATTTTTGCGTCTCAAGAGATTTGTACATATGTTGTTTAATTAGCTTGTGGCAACAGCTGATTTCCTTTTTTTCCCCTTTCTCAGCTCTTCCCTGGAGGGGGTGTGTGAAAGGGCTTGAGAGTACCTCACAAGAAGGAATTCCCAAGTGCGCCTTCCTGGGCTCTCCAAAGGGTTCTGCACTTGGGTGGTGGCAGCATCTACCAATCCAAAGTCAGAGAAAAGCTGTAACCTTGGGAGTTTAATACAATCCTGGAATGGCCAGTATTAATTTTTAGAATCCTTGCGGGACCCCACCTTCTGCACTCGAATTGCCAGAGTGGGGAATTAGCCTTGACAGGCACATAATAGTCTAGTCTTCTGAGGGCAGTAATACTTTGTTCCAAATGCTTAGGTTTCATTTCAGTTGTTGGCTTTAGTGAGTGGGTGATGGTGACTTGTGATATATAGGAGGTTAGACTAGTGGTACGTTCTAGCCTTACACTCTGACTCAATATCCCCCATTTTACAGCGGGGGAAACTGAGGTACAGAGGGAAATTGAGTCTCCTGAGTCCCAGTCTAGTGCTCTATCCATTTAAACCATGGTCCATCTCAGTCTGAATAGCCCATGGTCTAAGGACTTCTCCCTGAAAAAGACAGTGGGATATAAATCTGTTTCACAAAGGTGTATGCAGCTTTGATTCTTGAGATCAGATGATCAGGCAAATAAATTCCCAGCTATATTAGTGATACAGTGGGAAATGTTTTGGAAAACTGAAGTGGTTTTTCGAGTATGTATCAGTGTGGCTCACACTATAGGTACGCATGTGCCCCGTGCAAGATTGGAGTCTTTTGAATAGTGTGTCTGTCGGGACTGTGCATGCATGCTATTCTGCCTCATGTTCTCACATGAGCATTTAAAAGGTGATCAACTGTGACCTTCCCCCAGTTCTTCTTACCTCTTGTGGCAGCAAGAGGGAGCTCAGCGAGTATCTGGCCTGCTACTCTCTTTAGAGCTTGCAAACCTTTCCCCACCCCCATACTGCTGTGAAGAATGCTGTTCTTCTCCTTAATCCACTTAATCTGCATTTGATTACTACTGGCATTCCAAAAAATCAAAATTAATCCAACTACCACCCTGTAGATGCTGTTTCTGCATAAGGAAAAGTCTTGATCTTGGACAAATGTTTGGTTTGATGGTATTTCTCCTTGAAGACCTGTACCAGGGACCTATACCAGACTTGTTTCAAGCTGTACTTATTGAGGCAACTCATGAGGGTCAGTTTGGACCAAGAGGAGATAACAGCAAAAAATGGAACCAAAGAAGTCATCTAGTGCACCATACTCTGTAATCTGGTGGTAAGAAGAAGGCATCAGTGAGAATGCTGGCACTGACAACCTCAGTGCTGATGGCCTCAACTCTGCTTTGGCACCTGGAGTCTTGATGTTCGTAGCTGTGGCATTGGCCCCAGTATCAGTGGATCTGGCATCTATGCTTTTGACAACAAAGAGCAGCACTGAGAAATGAGCCAGTAAGGAGCATCAGTTTAGCTTCAAACATCAGGCAGGCTCATCCCACAAGGAAAGTTCCATAAATAACAGTCCAGGGAAAAATTCTCCAAGTCCTCTACTGCCCTGAGGGCAGGGAACGCAAGCAAGACCGCTACTGTAACACAGGAGGAGGAGGAGGACCTGGCATCAAAGATGACAATCCTGTGTCCCAGAGCAGATCCTCATCCCATGCGTCAATAAAGTGAAGGAGCTCTTTTTCACCAGTGGCATTGTTAAGAACTCCCACACAGTCAGACATTGATCCATAGGATTAACCAGAGTTGACAATGGAGGGAAAACAACAAACTGTCTCTACCCAAGGAACTATTATGGTTGCCACACCGGAGCTGATATGGAGCCTACCACTTTTGGAAGTTACCTTGCTCCCCTTTCACTACGTTTGCACTACAATCTTACAGCTGAAAAATGGCTGCTAGACATCATGGGCCCAGGGCTACCCTATCCATATCTTACCCCCTACCTACGCCTCTTCCTTATCCCTCTCAGGAACCCTTACCTCAAGAACCTGTCACTAAGAGAAGTAGCCTTGTTGCTTTACCAGAAGCCATAGAGGATGAGTATAGGGGAAGAGGCTTCTATTCCCAATATATCCTTATCCCAAAGAAGAAAAGGGATCTTCATTTAATCCTAGACCTGAGGAGACTGAACAAATACATACGCTGCCTGAGCTTCAGGGTGGTTAGTGCTTGCCTCCATCATTCTGTTCCTTTTAGGCTCAAGAGTGTTCATGGCTCTCCTTTTCTTAGCCATCCATCTGGACCCAGGGAAGTATCTCAGATCATGTCCTGACCCAGTCATTATCAGTGCATGTTACTGCCATTTGGACTGTCACTGAAGTTCTTTACAAAGTGACTCACTTTGGTGATGACACACCTGAAAAGAAGGGGCATCCTTGTCTGCCTTTACCTGTGCAACTGGCTGCTTAGTGGCAGATCTCAGCAGGAGGAGGCAGAAAAGTCTAGATCATGCCCTCTCCCTTATTGTCCTTCCTAGGCCTCCCAGTGAGCTACAAAAGCCTCATGTAGACATCCAGTGGCCAGCCTTCTGTCTGCAGGGGAACTTGAGAGGTGTTCAAGTGTCCATCAAGCTTACATTTCATCCTCTCTTTATACCCAATTTCTTAATACAGTAACTCCTCACTTAGTCATCCCGGTTAACGTTGTTTCATTGTTACGTGGCTGATCAATTGAAGAACATGCTCGTTTAAAGTTGCGCTATGCTCCCTTATAATGTTGTTTGGCAGCCGCCTGCTTTGTCCACTGCTTGCAGAAAGAGCAGCCCGTTGGAGCTAGCTGGTGGGGGCTTGGAACCAGGGTTGACCGGCAGCCCCCCTATCAGCTCCCCACTCCCCTAAGTTCCCTGTGCGGTAGCCTCCCAGCAGGCTATCAGTTGCTGGCAGTTCAAATGTCCCTCCCCCCGCTACCATGTGCTGCTCCTGCCTTCTGCCTTGGAGCTACTCCCAGGAGCCTCCTGCTTGCTGTGCGGGGTGGGGAGAGGGAGGTAGATGGGCTAGTGTCAGGGTGTCCCCCTCCCCCCTGCTTACCCCATATCCATAGAGCGGGGTGGGGGGGGGGACACGACGGGGCTCAGGGTGGAGGAAGCTGCTGGCAGCAGCTGTGGTCTCAACTTCCTGGCCTACTTAAAAAGGTAATGTACTTAGAGTGGTGTCAGCGTACTTAAAGGGGCAATGCGCATATCTCTCTGACACGCGCACACACACACAGTGTGTCTCTCTGTCTCTGTCTGCTGTGATGTCTCCCCTCCCTCCATTTGTGCTGCCTTGTAGAGTATGAGGCTCCATTAACAACAATGTGTTAACCCTTGAGAGCTCAGCCAAGTTCTAGTTAATCGTTTATCAGTAAGGCATTCCCTGGGAAATATCCCACCCTCTGACTCCACCACCTCAACCAAGCTTCACATTGCTGTGTACAGTATTAAATTGTTTGTTTAAAATTTATACTTTTACTGTATATACTGTGATACAGCATGCCCAGAAGGCAGCAGGAGAGTGATCTAGGATGAGGAGAAGCCTTATTCCCTGTAGATTAATTAAAAGCACCTGAAACCAATTAGAGCACCTGAAACCAGTCACCTGATAAAATCCCCCTGCTTCAATCAGCCAGAGGAGGAGCTGGAGCAGAGTGAGGAGGAGCTGGAACAGAGTGGTTTGGTGGTGGAGCAGAGAGCAGTTTGGAGGAGTGAAGCAGAGTGGATTGGTGGTGGAACAAAGAGCAGTTCGAAGGAAAGTGGAGGAGAGTTTTGAGAAGTGCTGCAGCGGGCTAAGAAGACCAAGATCCTAGGTAAAGGGACACCTGGCTTGTGCAGAGGGAAGGCAGGAAACCCCACAAGCTGAAGGTCTGGAGAGGGAAGTAGCCCAGGGGAAAGAATCACTGGTACAAGTGGTTCACCTGCTATCATAGGGCCCCTGGGCTGGGACCCGGAGTAGAGGGCGGGCCTGGGTCCCTCCCTCTCCACTCCCCTTCCCTGGGATACTAGTAGGATAGCTGTTACCCCAGTTCAGGGGCAAGAAATGGCACCCTGAAACCCCCCACAAGAAGAGAAAGTGTGGGACCCATCATAGTAGTGCCGGCAATTTGCCACAATACGTATATAAAATAGTCTTTTATCTGGTGAAAATTTTTTTTTTACCTAGCCCTCCCATTTACATTAATTCTTATGGGGAAATTGGATCTGCTTAACATAGTTTTGCTTAAATTCACATTTTTCAGGACCATAACTACAATGTTAAGCGAGGAGTTACTGTATTACGTAGCTTGTTCATAAAAAAACCAAACCAATGTCTGAGAAGAAGCTAAATTAAGTGTGGCATTTTTCAGCCTGTAGTGTGTAGCTTTCTATCAGTTAACCAGCGATATTTCACATAGCAATAGTTAACTATTGCCAGACTTTCCATCTTGAAGAACCGCATGCTTAGGAAAAAGCTCAAGTCAGAAGGGAACAGGGGTCACCAACTTAACCCTCCCCTCATGGTCTGTTAGTTGTGCTATGGTTTCAGAAAGACCTTTCTAGCTGCTTTCAGCAATAAGCATAACAACTGGTATTCCAGTTGCGAGCAATGGTCTAGGCATGTTACTGGGTTAACAATATTTCTTCCTTACAATACGACAAGTTGAAACAGTCCATGAAGTACAATCAGAGAGACACCTCTTTGCAAGTGGTAGCTAGCATAAGTGCAGGTTGCTAAAGGGAGGTCAGTAGTGCATCTCTGTTGCTTCAGAGCTGTCTACCAGACTCTCAACCAGCTCTTTCTGGCATTAGATCCCCAGTTGGCAGCAAGTTGGAAGCAAAAGAGTTGCCTATAATATCAAATGAGGTCACTGAACTTGGTCCAGAGAAGGTCTGCTGAAGGAGGTGTGCAAGAATTACAGGAATAAATTTATTCCATTTCCAGTCTCAGCAGGAAGTGTCAGGACAAGAATGAAATCATCCATCTACTTCAGGTTAAAATAATGCAACCCACTCTCCATCTTATTTCTAGCCTCAGAATTCAGGACAAACATCAACCTCCTCCTAAAACATCTGAATAGGTTACTAAAAGAGGTTTATTCACAGAACATTCAAATTTTACCCATCTCACAGACAATTCTTATGTTTTATATATGATTGGCAGCTTTTCTCTTTTCATAATTTCTGTCATTGCCATTTGATCTGAGGTACTCCCAGGGTCATGGTAGTATTAATACTAGCTTTTAAGAGAGAAGGAAATTCACGTTTTTCTCTACCTGGACAAATTTTCTGATCAGAGTTCTATACAGAGAGAGAAAGATGGAAAACACGTTGATATAGTTCTTGGTATATCTTTTGGATTAAGGAGAAATATACATAGGCCTGGGCTGATAATGAATACCATTTAGGTACAAAATCTCATCTCAGAAGAACGATAACAAGATGAAGATGGAAAACAAGTGACATCACAGAAAGAGAGACCACACCAGTGATTCATTGAGGTTTAGGAGTAGTGGTCTTTCCATAGATAAGACTTATTCTAGTCACAACTGTCTGTGTCTGGGGTTCGCATAAATCAGCTAGGAAGGAAACTATCAACCATATTCCAGAAAATTTCTCCTATTCTTGGCAGAGCAAAGTTTCCTGTCGCAAAGTGCATTGTCCACTGAGGGGGAAGATGAACACCAAGATTTACATGGCAGAAAATGGACTAAGCAAAAGGATCCTGCACCCAAAAATATCCTCATTCACTGTAAATCAGCTTGGTGTGCTGGTTATTGACCTCTTTGCATCTAGAAACAGAAAATAAAATTTCTGTGCTTACCTGAACATTTTCCTTTCTTTTAAGTAATGAGATGGACAGATGTGGCAGACCCTGCATATAAATGGATCATCCAGTATAGGTATAGAAATTGACAACTGATTTGAGTTCTTTGCCATTAGGGGGAATTTGCCATGGTTTGCAGTAGGAAATGTTGTGTTTTTGAGAGTTCATTTGACAAAATAAATCTATTAATTTGTTAGAAGCAAAGCCCAACCCCTCACTATGCCAGTCCATTTTTTGTGGGGGCTGACCTGAAATCAAATGCTGTACTTTGCATTTGTACAACATCTTACATCTGAGTCTCTAAAAGAGCTTTACAGATATAGATGAATTAAACATCAGCATCCTGTGAGGTAGGTGTCATGCATGCTATTATCTTTAGATAACGTCTTTGTAAATCATTATTTACAGATGACTAAACTGGATCAGAGATTAAGTGATTCATCCAGGTTAAGTGATTCATTCAAAGTCATTATGGCAATCAGTAGAACTAAAAGAATCTTTATTTTGTCCCTTTCTCTAACCATTGGACCAAAGTATAGCCTATTAGTATTAGGGCAGGTGGACATATTTTGCTAAGAGTTCTATACAAGTACTATAGAAGGACTTAGTGGGCTTGGTTGACTGGAGTGTGGTCTTAAGCATTCTGTAGAGGGTTTAATCTCTGCTTGTATGTAAAGGGCACCTTCTTTCTTCCCCTTCGATGTATTCCCAGAGCGTTTTCAGGCTTCATTCAGCCTAGCTGGTTGCTAGATTTACTTCTTGATCCTTGAGCAGTGCAATCAGTTCAGTTTTTAGGTCAAAAAGCCATGGGTGAACGGAGAGGCACTAGCTGTTTCTAGTGGCATGTCATTAACAATTAAATTCTGCATGGGCTCCTATATAACTTCATCACAGGAAGGATGAGGTCTTGTTGGATTCTCTCATATTGTTGCCTTCAGTCTGTGGATTTCATTTCCACTGAGCCAATGAATATTTCATAAATAGCATATAAAGCACTTAGATTTTCATGAAGCATATAGCTGACTTTACTCCCTAAAGATGGGTTCTTTTAACATACTGCTTTCATATATTGTCATTAGAGATAAAGGTGTGTGAGGTAATATATTTTATTGGATCAACTTTCGCTGGTGAGAGAGACAAGCTTCCGAGCCTCACAGAGCTCTTCTTCAGGCCTGAGAAAGAAAGAGCTCTGTGTGGCCCGAGAGTTCTCTCACAAACAGCAGTTGGTCCAATAAAAGATACTATGTCACCCATCTTATATTTCTAGTATTCTGGGACTGACAGCTACAACTACACTGCATTTATGTATTTTCATTATTCTTTCCTGAAGAGAGAAGCTGCATCATTTATTTCTCAGTTCTCCCTTTTCAGTCTTGATGATGCACATTTCCAGTGGTCAGTATCTCTGAGTCTGGAAGTCTGTCCTCGATTACAGTTTTGACTTCCTTAAAGCATTGGAAATTAACTTTTTTTCCCTAAAGGATAGGTACGATATAGGTAGGCAGTTGGAAGTGAGGAGTAGAAAACAGTACAAATTGTGGAGAGACCCTAAATTGGCATAATACATAACTATATTTAAGGTGTTGTGATTCTCCAGTCTTGATGGTAAGGTTTTCCTTTTTGGGGAGTATTGTACTGTTTCAGTGAATCACTTACTCTTCCCCATGTAAATTGTTCCAGCCTGAGAGCATCGTCTCCTATCCTGAGACAAGACTTCCAGTCATGCCAGGCAGAGCAAGTCTGTAGTTGTATTGTAAAGGGGGCAGGATTTATTAAGGTCTGCTAAAATCTTAACAGGTATGCACTGGCAATATTCAGAAATTATTTTTCACTCACTTATTTTTAATCTTTCTCCCTCATCCAAAGAAGCTTCTAGTCCTCAGGTGGGGCTCTGTTCATGCCAAGTTTAAAATTTAAAACAGTTTTGGCTGTTGTTGTTTTTTTGTGTGCAAACAATTACTATGGTTAGGATCTTTTACAATTGGAAATTCATGTTTTCACACTTTTGTACTTCAGAAATAGTCAAAGGGATTTTGCTCTACCTTAAAAATAAATCACCTTCTGACAGAGATCAAGCCCAGAAAATGTCAGCCAATGCACTGGATCCAGCCTTCCTTTTCCTCGACCGCCTCCTCCCTTTCTGGTCGGCTTGGTCCCGTGTCACCTCGGACTGTTGGGTGCTAGACACGGTCTCTTCAGGCTACACCCTGCAGTTTACAGCCGACCATCCCGCCCACTCTCTTTCCCCATCCCTCTTCAGGGACCCTTCTCATAAGCAACTCCTTGTCCAGGAAGTCGAAAACGTCTTGCACCTGGGGGCAGTGGAAACGGTCCCACAGAACATGGAAGGCAGAAAATTTTACTCCCACTACTTCCTAATTCCGAAGGCAAAAGGGGGTCTAAGACTCATCCTAGACCTGTGTCGCCTCAACAAATCTCTCAGGAAGTTGAAGTTTCGCATGGTCTCCCTAGCCTCCATCATTCCCTCCCTGGATCCGGGAGACTGGTACTCCGCCCTCGATTTGAAGGATGCATACTTCCATAGCTCCATCTTCCTAGGGTATCGGCGCTTCCTCCGTTTTAGGTTGGGTCGGTGCCATTTCCAGTTTATGGCGATGCCCTTTGATCTCTTGTCAGCCCTGAGAGTGTTCACAAAATGCATATCACCAATGGCCGCTTACCTGAGGCGTTGGGGGGCCAGATATACCCATACCTTGATGATTGGTTGATAAAGGGATGGTCCCCGGATGAGGTGCTGAGGCATCTCAACCTGGTATGTTCCCCTTGTCATGACCTGGAGTTGATTATAAATGAGAAAACGTCAACCCTAAACCCAGTACAACACATAGAATTCATCGGGGAAGTCCTTCCAACTCCACTCGGGCCAGGGCCTCCTCCCCAAGGCACAGTTCCAGGCCATGGCGGACCTCATCGTGAGCCTGTAGGCCCACTTGCTCACCACCGCACACACGTGCATGAGACTAGTGGGCCACATGGCGGTGTGTACTTATGTGTTTCGGCACGTGTGTCTACGTCTCAGACCCCTTCAAATGTGGCTAGAGTCAGCCTATGTCCCCAAACGGCACAGCATGGACAAGGTGGTCAGGGTCCCAGACAAAGTACTTTCATTCCTCACCTAGTGGCAGGATCCCACGTTGGTGCTGACGGGTGTGCCCTTCGTTACCCTGGTCTCTGATGCCTAGGATGGGGAGCACACCTGGGCACTTTCAGCACTCAAGGTTGCTGATCCAGCTGCGATTGCACTCGACACATCAATGTCAGAGAACTCAGGGTGGTTCGACTGGCCTGCCAAAACTTTCTACCTCAGATTCAAGACAAGGTGGTGCAGGTGCTGGCAGACAATATGGCTACGGTCTTCTATATTAACAGGCCTGGCGGAGCCAGGTCATCTGCCCTCTGCCAGGAAGCCATCTGGCTTTGGGACTTTTGCCTGCAGCACAACATCCACCTCGTAGCTGTTCACCTTCCGGGGACCCAGAACTCTTTGGTGAATCACCTCAGTAGAACGTTCTTGTCTCACCATGAGTGGTCCTTCCATCCAGAGGTGGTCAGTTCCCTCTTCCACAGGTGGGGAGCTGCCCAGGTGGACTTGTTCACGTCCAGGCAGAACAGGAAATGCCACATCTTCTGTTTAATTGGGGGCATGGACAGAGGATCCCTGTCGGATGCCCTTCTGCTCTTATGGTCGGCGGCCTGATGTATGCCTTCCCTCCGCTGCCATTGTTACCCAGGGTCCTCACAAAGATCAAACAGAACAGGGTGAGGATCATCCTCATAGCGCCGGCATGGCCATGGTAGCACTGGTTTAGCACCTTGCTGGACCTCTCGGTGGCAACACCGTTCCAACTATGTCTCTGATCGGACCTGTTGTCCCAGAACCACGGCATTCTCCTGCACCCCAACTTAGCAGCGGTACATCTGACGGCCTGGTTGCTGCGTGGCTGAACGCACAGGAGCAGCAGTACCCGGCTGAGGTCCAGTGTGTCCTGCTGGGAAGTAGGAAGTCCTCCACCAGGGTGACTTACTTGGCAAAGTGGAAGCGGTTCACCTGCTGAATCGCGGAGAAGGGTGTACGTCCTGAACAGGCTTCTCTGCAGCTTATTCTTGACTACCTCCTGCATCTGAAGCTCCAGGGCTTGTCCTTTTTGTCAATCAAAGTCCATATAGCGGCCATCTCGGCCTTCCACACGCCGTTGGGAGGGCAGGTCGGTTTTCGCTCAGGATATCATGGCCAGATTCCTTAAGGGACTAGAGCGTCTCACCCACAGGTCAGGGATCCAGTCCCGCTGTGGGACTTGAATCTGGTACTGTTGCAGCTCACAGGTCCCTGCTTCAAGCCTATAGTTTCGTGCTCTTTCCTCCTCCTTTCTTGGAAGGTCACATTCCTGGTTGCAGTGATATCGGTCTGCCGAGTATCCGAGATTTGGGTGCTCACCTCGGAACTGCCATACGTGGTCTTCTACAAGGATAAAGTTCAGTTCAGACCGCACCCGGCATTTCTCCCCAAGGTCGTCGTTCCATATCATTCAAGTCAGGTCATTTACGTACTGGTCGTCTTCTTGAAGCCGAATAAATCAGAGGAGGAGCGTAGGCTTCATGCCTTGGACGTCCAGAGGGCTCTGGCCTTCTACGTTGACAGAACCAGGTCTTTCCGTAAGTTGACGCAATTATTCTTCATCATGGCCGACAGGATGAAAGGTTGCCCCGTGTCCACTCAAAGAATTTCTTCTTGGATCATGGGCTGCATTTGCTTCTGCTATGACCAAGCGAAAGTGCTGCCTCCGGTGATTGTCACTGCCCAATATACCAGGGCGCAGGCCTCCTCGGCAGCCTTTCTGGCCCATGTGCCTATTCAGGACATCTGCAGAGCAGCCACCTGGTTGTCTGTCCATACAGTTATGTCCCACTGTGCACTGACCCAGTAGGCCCAGGATGATGCTGGCTTTGGCAGGTCAGTACTGCAAGCCGCTAAGCTGTGAACTCCGAGCTCACCTCCGTGGATACTGCTTGTGAGTCACCTAAAATGGAATTGACATGAGCAAGCACTCAAAGAAGAAAAAAATGGTTACCTACCTTTTTGTAACTGTTGTTCTTAGAGATTTGTTGCTTATGTACGTTCCATTTCCCACCCTCCTACTCCACTGTTGGAGTCGCCGCCAAGAAGGAACTGAGGGGGCGCAGGACCCCGGTGCCTGATATACTGCCGCATGGGAGCAGCACTCCAGGGGGCGCCACAGCCGTCCCTACGGATACCGCTAAGGCAGAAATCTCCAGCAACTGTGCACGTAGGTGCGCACACACCTAAAATGGAATAGACATGAGCAACACATCTCAAAGAACAACAGTTACGATGTAGGGATGTTAAACAAGATACTGACTGATTCCCCCAAGTGAAAATAACCCCCCATAACTTGTATAAAATCCAACAGCTTCACCAAGTAAAAAGATATCTTGGGTCTCCTGTTAAAACTTGTAAGTTTCTGTATGTACTAAACATTGATTGCATCTGTCTTTTGAAAGATACTTTTACTATGTAAAACTTACAAACAAGTTAATTAACTCTGCTCTTTAAGTGACCACTATGTTAACACCCCTGCTGTGAGCCTTAATGTAAACAAACGCTATAAGGTGTTAAGTGACTTCCACTTCATTGTAACAAGCAACGGCTCCTGGAAACAGACCCCCCACCCTCTGTGATTAAAGGGCCAGGAGTCTCAAATGAATTAGCACACACCCCGAAAGTGGTGGAGACAGTAAATTAAGAAATAGAATGTATGTTGATGAATGCATGATATACATGAATGGCTAGGGAGGTGCCAGCCTAGACAGGGAGGATCCATTGGCCGAAGACAAGTTTTGGGTGGACCGATACAACCCCCGGAGGGTAAAAATGGGATCCACCCCACCACCTGAAAGGATGAGAAAAACAAACTTTGGACAACGAGGAGCCACCAGGAATGCCACCAGGAGGAACATGTCATCTGCTGATTGAGTTAGCAACAGCAAGATGAAACAGTTCCCATAAACTACCATAGGAAATAATTCCTATAAGAATGGCTTCTACACACTGAGGACTTTGAGTCTGGTTCTGCAACCACCCTCCAGGAGCATCAGATGAATCTGACAAGGACTCGGCTCCACCCTCATGCTCAGGTTACCTGGCCAGTAACTTGGCATGAGCAACTTCTAGGCTGGTAACTATGACATCTATGCAGAACCTGTGTGTGTGTGAATGAATGTGAAACTGAATGAAATGTTATAGCTATAACTGACTGCTTACTATGATTCTTTTTGTATTCACAATAAATGTGACATTTTGTCTTATCCCCTTTAAAAAGATCCTGCTGGTTTTTATTTTATTGGTATAACAATGAAAAGGTAAGTAACCGTTTTTTACGCTAATAAAGACTGTGTAGTTTGATTAATTTTTAATGTGTTTTGATGTTAACTTCAGGATTTTGTAACTGTTCCTTGTCCTGGCACTGATAAATTATTTGATTCTTGCTCAAAATTTGTTCAGAACACAGCATTATTTGGTCAGAGAAGCCGACCATGATGGAACTTTTATGCTGTTTATATGAAGGAAAAACCTTTATTTTTATATTGCAGTTCCCCATGAAGCTTCAGTAGTTGGGTCTTTCAAAAATTGATTGAAAATAGCCTTTAGTTTCTGGAAATGATAATACTTCTTTTGAAAGAGCAGTAATCACCGATGTCGTCTCAGAGGATAGGAGCTGGAATTGCTGCTCATTGCCTCCAGTGAGGTCTACCCATCTTACTGTGGTGTGTCAGCTTATGCGTGACCCTCTGCCTCTTTAGCCACAGCTCCTACTCTTCTCAGGAAGCAGACCACCAAGTCAGCCTGCACTTTCTCCAGTTACTCCAGGTTAAGGGGGCTGCAGTTGACATTGGTTGGTTAGCCCAGCAGCTGATTACCTCAGGTTTCTATTGATAAAAATATCTAAAACCTTCATTCCCTCATATAAATCTTATGCAAGAGGAGCAGAAAGCAGCCAGGCGAGGAACTTGTGGTCAGACTCCCTGGATTCTGTTCTCTGGCCCAAAAATAAAATAAAATCCTAATGATTAGAAACAAGTACCAAAAAGTGTCTGTTATGTGAGGGTCCTCGTTCTTTTTGCAAAAGGAAGAAGCATGGGATATTTAAAAATGTCAGCATATATCTCTTCCTCAGAATAAGGGGTATTAGATTGCTTTGGAAACCATGAAAGAGGAAACCCAGGAAAAGTTGTTTGAAACTGATTTGACCTGATGTTTGGCAAGCTAATTTCTAACTTTGGCCAGATTCCTGAAGTGGAAGAGGGCACACACCAAACCCCTGCCAAAAGAAGTGTGGAAATCTTCAATAAAAATAAAAGAACCCAGATATACCTTTCTCAAGAAACTATGCATATTAGTCCACTTTGTAGGGATATTAAAGAAGGTACTGAAAGTGATTCCCCAAGTGAAAGTAACTCCCCATAATTTGTCCCCCACAATTTAAACCTCATAGCATTACCAAGTAAAAGATCTCTTGGATCCCTTGTTAAACTTACAAACTACTGTCTGTGTAAACCATTGATTGTATCTGTTCTCAGAAAGATACTGTATTGCTATGAGAAACTTGCAAACAAGTTATTTGACTTTGTTCTTTATGCATGCTTTGTACCTAGAAACAGCATAGAAAGACCCCTGATTGAAGGGCAGGGAGTCTCAAATAAATTAGTACACACCCCAAAAGTGGTGGAGACAGTACAGTAAAATGAGATTAAGATACAGAATGTCTGCTGATGAATGCTTGGTGTACATGAATGGTTAGGGAGGTGCCAGCCTAGGAATTCAGTGACCATGGCTGAAGATACCCACAGAGGGTAAACTGGGATCCACCCGACCATCTCAATGGATGGGAAAAACAAGATAACATCTGACAGCACGGAGCCATCAGGAATGTGCTATCTGCTGTTTGATTCAGCAACAGCATGATGAAGCGATTCCCATAGACTGACATAGGAATAAATCCCTATAAGAATGGACTCTAAAGACTGAGACTTTGAGTCTGGTTCTGCTACCACCCTCCACACCACCCTCCAGGAGCATCAGGTGCGCACCTGACAAGGACTCGGCTCCACCCTCATGCCCAAGGTACCTGGCCAGTAACTTGGCATGAGCAGCTTCTAGGCTGGTAACTATAACATCTATGCAGAACCTGTGTGTGTGTATGAATGAATGTGAAACTGAATGAAATGTTATAGCTATAACTGACTGCTTACTATAATTATTTTTGTATTCACAATAAATGTGACATTTTGTCTTATCCCCTTTAATAAGATCTTGCTGGTTTTTATTTTTTTGGTATAACAACTTGACGTTAGACAGTATTTCTGGGAGCAACCAATTTAGCATAAGACTTCCTATGCAAATCCAAAAGTTTTGTGCTCTTTCCATATCTAAAGTAAACTGTCTCAATTTGCCCCAGGGTGATGCAGCAGTGTTCTCCCTGGTGAAAGTCTCACATTTGTTCTGAAAGCGATGGAAAGGTGAGATGGTAAAATGGTCAGTAATGATGCAGAAGAGATAGAAGTGTCCAATAATTCTTTGTTTGGAACCAGGTCAGAACTACTGATGATCTGACTATATTACTGCTTTTCCTGGAAGATCTCTTATAGGGCCATCACCTTCTGATACGAACAGTGAATCAAGCTGAGGGGAGAAGCATGATTCCCCTTTCCTGAATATAAGTTCACCTAAAATGGAATACTCAGTCATGGTCAATTTGGAGAAATGTGCATTAAATTTTATATATATATAATTTATTTTAATGCACATTTCTCCAAATTGGAATCTGCTCCCCCTCTCACCCCCCGTCAGTAGAAATTGTCAGTCTCCGCTCTGTCAGGCCCACTCCCTATCTGTTGACCCAGCCTGCAGTTTATCTGAATTGACCCTGAGAGAGAGAGAGTGTATGTGTGTATCTATATATATACACACACACAAATATGAATGTAGAGTACTTGATGGCTCCCATCAGAGAGGATGCTTTCTCTCCTTCCCTCCTCCTTCCCTTGCAGTTTTACCCTTTTCCCTATTATGCAGTAGAGGAGAAAAAAGGAAGAGAAATGGCTTGAGAGCTTAATGAATTTTAGCCCAGGGCTACACTAGGGGAGGGGGTCGATCTACGATACGCAACTTCAGCTACGTGAATAGCGTAGCTGAAGTCGGCGTATCGTAATCGACTTACCTGGCCATGAGGACGGCGGCGAGTCGATCACTGCCGCTCCCCCGTCGACTCCGCTTCCGCCTTTCGATGAGGTGGATTGCTGGAGCCGACGGGGAGCGCGATCAGGGATCGATTAATCGTGTCTTAACGAGACGCGAAAAATCGATCCCCGATAGATCGATTGCTACCCGCCGATCCGGCGGGTAGTGAAGACCTGCCCTTAGGGAGAAAGATTTCAGCTTTTCTTTTTCTATTTCTCCTGTCTTTCTCCTTTCCTTCCTTCCTTCTCCCCCACCCCCCTCCTTCCATCCAAAAAACCCAACCATGAATCAGTTCGGTCTCCCTTTAAAACACCACCAGTAATCACTTCAAACAGTAATTCTAAACCACACCCACACACCCCTTGGTTCATTGTATATATCTCCCCCATGTGCACACACACAGGCCCCTCCTTTAATCCTGTCCCTCACCACACAGGACCCCCATTGATCTTGTTCCAAATACTTTTATGCAAGATGTGTGGTGGTTCTGCTTCTTTCCTGGACCTTCTTGCCTTTTCAGCTTCAATTGCTCTCTTCCTGGATTTGGTTGAGTGGTATGTGGGAGCAGCAGTAGGACATTCTTCTGTCTCCACAGATCCAGGGTAATGTGTGGTAGCAGCAGCAGGAAGCCTCTTTAATTCCTCCTCTAAGACATTCGGGTGTGGGGGTGTGTGTGGAGGAAGGCACAACAACAAAGAGCTGTGGAGCTGGCTGTAAACTCCTGTTCCCTAGTGGCTTAGTGGGGTGGTGGTATTAGTTGCTACATGTGCTGATGGAATAGGCTCTCTCAGCTCTGGTTGGGTGCATTTCCCCAAAAGGTAGGTACATTGGGAAGTGAAGCCAATCAGATTTTCTATAGACTGGGCATCTTCTCCAAACACATCCATGTCATGATCTGAAAATCTGTAGTCTCTGGGAAATCCTGTAGTGCTGTCAGGCCTGGCCTCTAACATACATATTTATCATCTGGAAAAAACAAGTTCCCACTGTTCTTCTCTGGACACAAATATTAGAGGCCCCGGACACTCTTAACTCCAACTTTGGCCAACACAGGGTTACTTTATGCCTTCTCTTGTGCAAATATCCAAGTCCTGATAGCTGCATACTCTTTTTTCCTCTCTCCTTCCACCTTCAGTATTACTAGTCTGTACCAGCCACTGCTGACTGACAGAGCAGCACTTCAGAAGATATGACTTGATGAGCTTCTCTTTGGCACCTATCTCATTCCTTTGCATCTGCTGGAATTTACAATCTGATTTTTTTCATTGCAGCTGTTGTTGTTATATATTAGTGACTGGATATTTTAACCTCAGTTTCCATACCTTAGTTTCACATGGGGTTTTGGACTAGCAAATCTGTTTTCTGGTTCTTTTGCAATAAAGCATGCACTACATTTTATCCCTCTTGGCTTCTAGGAGCCATTTATTTTCACACTAAATTCATTAGCCTCTGATTTCCTTGACATTTCCTTCAGATGATCCCATTTCAGTTTTGTTCCAAAATGTCACTAACTTTCTCTACTGAATGTGTCTGTGTCCTAAATTCGTATTTTTATTAGCACCCACATATAGAGGGCTTTACATTTCAAAGCACTGAAAAAACACTAACTACTGTAATTTACCCTCAAAATACATCTATAAGGGAGAAATTTTTACAGATGGGGAATAATACATTTAAAAACATTTATCAGCATGTAGCATATCTTTGATAGTTAGTGGTGAGCCCTAATCTGTGTCAACACTAGTAAATTTTGTACCTGTCTTCCAAAACGTATGTAGCTACATTCCATGGCAAGGTACTGGAACTATTTGAGCACTGTTTACTCAAGCACTTATATTGTTGATAGCACCACTGCATCTGCACTGGTGCTGGAAAATGAGTACAGGGGCGCCTCACTTAATGTTGTAGTTATGTTACTGAAAAATGCGACTTTAAGCGAAAGGATGTTAAGTGAATCGAATTTCCCCATAAGAATTAATGTAAATAGGGGAGGTTAGGTTCCAGGGAAATTTTTTTCACCAGACGAGACTATATTTTACACACACACGCGCACACACACAGAGTTTTAAACAATTTAATATTGGTACACAGTGATGATGGTTGTGAAGCTTGGTTGAGGTGGAAGAGTCAGAGGGTGAGATATTTCCCAGGGAATGTCTTACTGCTAAATGATGAACTATAGTAGCAATTGGCTGAGCCCTCAAGGTTTAACTCACACTCTACAAGGCAGCAGGAAAAGAGGGAGGGCAGACAGAGACAGACACACACCATGTGTGTGTGTGAGAGAGAGAGGTGCATTTTCCCTTTAAGTACACTCTCTTGTTAATTAGATCAGCAAGCTGAGCTGCAGCTGCTGCCAGGGCAAGCTCCCTCCCTCCCTCCTGAGCCCTGTCGTGTGACCCTGCTCTATGGAATATTGGGTAAGCAGGGTGCAGAAGCAGGGGGACACCCTGACATTAGCTCCCCTCTTCCTCCCCCCCCGCCCACAGCAAGCAGGAGTCTCGGGGAGCAGCTCCAAGGCAGAGGGCAGGAGCAGCACAACGCAGTTGGGGGAGGGACAGCTGAACTGCTGGCAACTGATAGCCTGCTGGGAAGCTGCTGCACAGGGAACTTGGAGCGGGGAGCTGATAGGGGGGCTGCCGGTCCACCCTGGTTCCAACTACCCATCAGCTAGCTGCAACAGGCTGCTCTTCTTGCAAGCAGTGGACAAAGCAAGCGGCTGCCAAACGACGTTAGAAGGGAGTATTGCACAACTTTAAACGAGCATGTTCCCTAATTGATCAGCAACGAAACAACGTTAACAGGGACGACTTTAAGTGAGGAGTTCCTGTAAAAAATTTATATAGTGCAGATATAGCCTTAAAAACTTACAGCTATCACTATAACAGAGGAGTATACTGTTAGATTTTAGGGTTTGCTTTTTTGTTTCTTCAAGTGATAATGTTCATAGCAGGTTTTATACAGTGAGCCATTTAAAGTTACTGTCCTTTTTCAATTTGTTGTTGTTTCAATAGTGGGTTTTTATTTTTGTTTTGTGTTTTTATTTTGTTTTGCTTTATAGACCTTAAATGTATCAAAAGAGTAGCAATAGGAACATTGCATATTTAGGTTGTTCTTCTTCATGTTTGCTCATGTCAATTCCCTTCTAGGTGTGTGCACTCCCACGTCCACTGTTATTGGAAATTTTTGCCTTAGTGGTATCGGTAGGGTCGGCTATGGCTCCCCTCGAGTGCTGCGCTCATGCGTTTGTATATCAGGCACCGCAGGCCCTACGCCTTCTCACTTCCTTCTTACCACCTGTGGTGATTAGTCGGAGTGCCTTTTCTTGCATAGCAAGGGCTAGCGGTTTTGTCTCTTCTGACTTTGAGTCTTAGGGTCTTGTAAATAGTTGTTTATAGTAGTTCGTGTTAAGCAATTGTTTAAGTGTAGTTAGAAGTTAGAGTCCCAGTTTGGACTTTGCCCCAAGTCGGGGCAACAGTTGACGGCACCGGTGGCACCGGGCTCGGTACATGAGACACGCTCGGAGGTCAGGGTAGAGGAGACAGCGCCCACCCCAAAACCTCCTTCCCCCATGGGGGATAATGCCCCAGGGCCTTCCCTGGTGCTACAATCGTCTTCCTAATCCCCGGATGAGGTGGTTCTGGGACCCTCGAGGGCCAGCCTGCTGGACGATTTTAAAGAACACCAAGCCCTGCCTCAACGGGTGGCTGAGAACTTGGGCCTAGAGGTGGAGGAGATGGCCGAGCAGGCGGATACCTTGTACAATGTGCTCTCAGCCTCTACTCCTGCCTGTGTTGCATTACCAGTGCATGACGGGGTCCTAAAAATTGCCACGGCCCTTTGGCAAACCCCATCATCCATCCCTCCCACTTCCAAAGGGACTGAAAAGAAGTACTTTGTCCCAGCCAAAGGGTTCAAGTACCTTTATACTCACCCATCTCCAGGCTCGCTGGTAATCTCTGCAGCCAACGAGAAGAATAAGCAGTGGCACACCAGTTCAACTTCCAAAAATAGAGGCCAAAAGACTGGACCTTTTTGGGAGAAAAAATTATTCGACAGCCAGCCTGCAATTCCGGGTGGCAAACCACCAGGCCCTATTGGGCAGGTGCAATTTTAATTTATGGGACACCCTTTGTAAGTCAAAGGAGTCCCTTCCTCAAGGTTTGGCCCAGGAATTCAGTACCCTGGTGGAGGAGGGTACCGTGTCAGCGAGGTTCTTTCTCCAAATGGCATGGGATGCGGCGCACTCGGAAGCTAGGGTGGTCGCTTCAGCAGTGGTCATGAGGCACAGCTCCTGGCTTCAGACCACCGGCCTTTCCCAAGAAATGCAGACCTCGATCCAGGACTTCCCATTCAATGGGAATGGTCTCTTTTCAGAACAGACGGATGTGAGGCTGCTTGGGTTAAAGGACACTCGGGCCACCCTTCGATCGCTGGGTATGCATACGCTGCAATCTGCAAGGAAGCAGTTCCGGTCACCCTCCCCTCCCCCCCCTGCCCACCGCCAAAGCCTTGTCAGCCTTCTCAGGGGTCTGCAAGGAGAAGGGATAGAGACACGAGTTTTAGTCGTCACTGCCCTTCCTCCTCCTGCTCACCCACGCAGCCCAGCCCGGGAAAGCATCCTGGGAGCCAGAAGTGCTCATTTTGAAGGTGCGCTCTAAATCAACCTGATCTCCTTCTTTGAGAAGGTAACATATTTTAGATAAAGGAAACACCTAATTTACCTTATTTACCTTGATTTCAGTAAGGCATTTGATACGGTTCCACATGGGGAATTATTAGTTAAATTGGAAAAGATGGGGATCAATATGAAAATTGAAAGGTGGATAAGGAACTGGCTAAAGGGGAGACTACAGCGGGTCATACTGAAAGGTGAACTGTCAGGCTGGAGGGAGGTTACGAGTGGAGTTCCTCAGGGATTGGTTTTTGGACCAATCTTATTTAATCTTTTTATTACTGACCTCGGCACAAAAAGTGAGAATGTGCTAATAAAGTGTGCGGATGACACAAAGCTGGGAGGTATTGCCAATACAGAGAAGGACCGGGATATCATACAGGAAGATCTGGATGACCTTGTAAACTGGAGCAATAGTAATAGGATGAAATTCAATAGTGAAACGTGCAAGGTCAAGGGATTAATTACAAGAATTTTAGTTATAAGCTGGGGACGCATCAATTGGAAGTAACGGAGGAGGAGAAGGACCTCGGAGTATTGGTTGATCATAGGATGACTGAGCCACCAATGTGATATGGCAGAAAAAAGGTTTTTCTTCCCCTGCTGTTATCATAGAATCATAGATCATCAGAGTTGGAAGGGACCTTAGGAGGTCATCTAGTCCAACCCCCTGCTCAAAGCAGGACCAATCCCCAATTTTTGCCCCAGATCCCTAAATGGCCCCCTCAAGGATTGAGCTCACAACCCTGGGTTTAGCAGGCCAATGCTCAAACCACTGAGCTATCCCTCCCGCCATAACTCCTGTTATGGTTCCTCTCAACTAATTAGCCTCTTAAGGTTGGTCTATGCACCTCGACCTTATCATGTTTCTCTGACTGTATAAATATCTGTCTACTGTATGTTTCATTCCATGCATCCGATGAAGTGGGTATTAACCCACGAAAGCTTATGCTGAAATAAATTTGTTAGTCTCTAAGGTGCTACAAGTTTTTCTTTCTTATTTTCGTTTTGCTGACACAGACTAACACGGCTACTACACTGAAACCTATCATTGTGCAGTTCTGGTCTCCCATGTTCAAGAAGGGTGAATTTAAACTGGAACAGGTACAGAGAAGGGCTACTAGGATGATCCGAGGAATAGAAAACCTGTCTTATGAAAGGAGACTCAAGGAGCTTGGCTTGTTTAGCATAACCAAAAGAAGGCTGAGGGGAGATATGATTGCTCTCTATAAATATATCAGAGGGATAAATACCAGGGAGGGAGAGGAATTATTTAAGCTCAGTACCAGTGTGGACACAAGAACAAACGGATATAAACTGGGCCATCAGGAAGTTTAGACTTGAAATTAGACAAAGGTTTCTAACCATCAGAGGAGTGAAGTTCTGGAACAGCCTTTCAAGGGAAGCAGTGGAGGCAAAAGACCTATCTGGCTTCAAGATTAAACTAGATAAGTTTATGGAGGGGATGATTTGATGGGATAACATGATCTTAGTCAAAGGTCAATTAATTGCCATCAGTGGTAAATAGGACCAATGGTCAATGATGGGATGTTAGAAGTTACTACAGAGAACTTTTTCCTGGGTGTCTGGCTGGTGAGTCTTGCCCACATGCTCAGGGTTCAGCTGATCGCCATATTTGGAGTCGGGAAGGAATTTTCCTCCAGGGTAGATTGGCAGAGGCCCTGGCGGTTTTTTGCCTTCCTCTGCAGTATGGTGGAGGGATAGCTCAGTGGTTTGAGCATTGGCCTGCTAAACCCAGGGTTGTGAGTTCAATCCTTGAGGGGGCCATTTAGGGATCTGGGGCAAAAATTGGGGCTTGGTCCTGCTTTGAGTAGGGGGTTGGACTAGATGACCTCCTAAGTTCCCTTCCAACCCTGATATTCTATGATTCTGGAACGGCCTTCCAAGGGAAGCAGTGGGGGCAAAAGACACATCTAGCTTCAAAACAAAGCTTGATAAGTTTATGGAGTAGATGGTATGATGGGCAATTAATTGATCTTTGACTATCAGCAGTAAATATGCCTAATGGCCTGTGATGGGATGTTAGATGGGGTGGGATCTGAGTTACTACAGAGAATTTTTTCCTGGGTGTCTGGCTGGTGAGTCTTGCCCACGTGCTCAGGGTTTAGCTGATCGCCATATTTGGGGTTGGGAAGGAATTTTTCCTCCAGGGCAGATAGGCAGAGGCCCTGGGGGTTTTTCGCCTTCCTCTGCAGCGTGGGACCCAGGTCAGTTGCTGGAGGATTCTCTGCACCTTGAAGTCTTTAAACCATGATTTGAGGAGGACTTCAGTAGCTCAGACATAGGTTAGAGGTTTTTTACAGGAATGGGTGGGTGAGATTCTGTGGCCTGCGTTGTGCAGGAGGTCAGACTAGACGATCATAATGGTCCCTTCTGATCTTAAAGTCTATGAGTCTATGAGAGCAACGCTCCAGTCAACTCCCCAGATCCACCTTGTTCTTGACCATCTTTGTCCCTACAGTTTGGACTGGTTGCAGGTCACCTCGGACTGCTGGGTGCTGGACATGGGGCTATACGCTGCAATTTTCTCATGAGCAACTCCTCCTTCAAGGTGTTGAGAACCTCCTGCACCTGTGTGCAGTGAAGGAGATCCCTTGGGACATGAAAGGAAAGGGATTCTATTCCCGCTGCTTCCTAATCCTGAAAGCAAAAGGGGGCCTCAGACCCATTCTGGACGTGTGTCACCTCAACAAGTGTCTCAGAAAGGTGAAGTCTCACTTGGTTTCCCTGGCCTCCATCATCCCCTCCCTGGATCCAGGAGACCGGTACGCTGCCCCCGACTTGAAGGACGCTTATTTCCATATTCTAAGGTCACAGGCATTTCCTCCATTTCATAGTGGGTGGACTCCATTTTCAATTCATGGCTCTGCCCTTTGGCCTCTCATTGGCCCAGAGGGTTTTCACAAAATGTATGGCTCCAATGGCTGCTTACCTGAGATGTCGAGGGGTCAAGGTCTTCCTCTATCTTGATGACTGGCTCATCAAGGGCGGGTCTCCGGAACAAGTGCAGAGGAGCCACTTTAACACCAGTCCAGCAAATAGAGTTCATTGGGGCAGTTCTCGACTCCTCCATGCGAGATGGAGCCTTCCTTTCGTAAGTGCGTTTTCAGGCCATGTTGGACCTCATCTCCCATTTGAAGAACCACCTGCTCACCATGGCTTACACCTGCCTGTGGTTGTTGGGCCACATGCACATACGTGGTCAGTCATGCCTGGCTCCAACCTCTGCAAGCGTGGCTGGCGTGGGTCTATATACCCAACAGACATTATCTAAACTGGGTAGTCTTGGTGCAGGATCACATTCGGTCATCCCTGGATTGGTGGTTGAACCCTGGGTTGGTGTTGGAGGTAGTTCCCTTCGCGTCTGCAGCTCCGTTGCTGACCTTGGTCTCTGAGGCTTCGGACCTGGGCTGGGGAGCTGAGCACCCAGGGCTGCTGGTTATGGGAAGATCTGGCCCTCCATATCAATGTCAGGGAGCTCAGAGTGGTTTGCCTGGCCTACCAGGCTTTCTTGCCCCACCTGAAGGGCAAGATGGTGCAGATCCTGACGGACAATACCGCCGCAGTGTAATACGTGAACAGGCTGGGCGGAGCCAGGTGATTTGCCTTTTGCCAAGAAGCTCTCCGCCTTTGGTATTTTAGTTTGTGACATGCCATTCATCTGGTAGCCACACACCTGCCTGGAACCAGGAATGTCTTAGCAGACCTCCTCAGCAGGACCTTCTCGACACAAGTAGTCGCTCCATCCGGAGGCGGTCAGTATAATCTTCCAGAGATGGGGGACTCCCCAGGTGGACCTGTTCATGTCCAGGCAGAAAAGGAAATGCCACATGTTCTGTTCCATCTGGGGGCTCGACAGGGGATCCCTATCACGTGTTTGTCATCCTGGGGTTGGGGGCTCTGATATATGCCTTCCTGCCAGTGTCATTGATTCACAGGGTCGTTGTGAAGATCAAGTAGGACAAGGCAAAGATTATCCTAATAGCCCCTGCATGGCCTCGCCAGCACTGGTTCGGCATGTTGCTGAACCTTTTGGTAGCTGTCCCGCTGCAGCTGCCCCTCTGGCCGGATCTGCTGTCCCAGAACCATGGTAGCCTTCTGCACCTGAACCTGGCAGCGCTGTACTTGACAGTATGGCTACTGCATGGCTACACCCGGAGAACGGGAATGCTCGGCCCCGTGTTCAGCCGGTCATGCTGGGTTGCAGGATGAGCGACTTACTCCAGTGGAGCGACTTACCTGGCCAAATGGAAAAGATTCACATGCTAGGCCTCGGAAAGGTGTATCCGGGCCTTGCAGGCCTTGCTGCACGAGATCCTGGATTATCTGCTGCACCTCAAACTTCAAGGTTTGTCCCTTTCATCGATCAAGGTCCACCTGGCCGCTATCTCGGCTTTCCACCCTCCATTCTAAGGCAGGTCAATCTTTGCTTATGACATGATGGCCTCGTTTTTGAAAGGTCTCTACCTGCATGCCCGGGATCCCCATCCCTCCCTGGGACCTGAATCTCGTGCTGTTGAGACTCATGGGACTTCCTTTTGAGCCTCTGATTTCCTGCTCTCTCCTGCTTCTCTCCTGGAAGGTTTCTTTCCTGGTTTTGATAACGTCAGCCTGCAGGGTGTCCGAGATCAGGGTGCTTACTTCAGAACTACACTATACGGTTTTCTACACGGATAAAGTCCATCTGCGACTGCACCCAACGTTTCTGCCCAAGGTCGTTTCCCAGTTTCATACTGGCCAGGAAATATACTTACCTGTCTTCTTTCCAAAGCCTCATATGTTGGATGAGGAGCGCAGGCTACACACCCTGGACATCAGGAGGGCTCTGGCCTTCTACATAGATAGAACAAAGCCATTTCGTAAGTCAGCGTGGTTGTTCGTTGTGGTGGCAGACAGAATGAAAGGTTGCCCAGTGTCTGCTCAGCGGATTTCGTCCTGGATCATGGCCTGCATCTGCTACTGTTATGAGCTGGCAAAGGTGCCTCCACTGGCGATAGTGATGGCACACTTGACTAGGGCACAGGTGTCGTTAGTGGCCTTCCTGGCGCAGGTACCAATCCAAGAGATCTGTAGGGATGCTACCTGCTCGTCTGTCCACACGTTCACGTGTCATTATGCACTTATCCAGCAAGCTCAAGACGATGCTGGATTTGGCAGTGCTGTGCTGCAAGCTGTAAGACAGTGAACTCCGAGCCCAGCTCTATCGACACTGCTTGTGAGTCACCTAGAATGGAATTGACATGAGCAAGTACTCTAAGAAGAAAAAAGTTTTTTTTTCGTAACGGTTGCTCATGTCCATTCCATTACCTGCCTTCCTGCCCCTCTGTCGGAGTTGCCAGCAAGAAGGAACCAAGAGGGCGTAGGCCAGTGGCGTCTGATATAACGACGCTTGAGCGTGGCACTCAAGAGGGCACCACAGCCAACCCTATGGATACCGCTAAGGCAAAAATCTCTGACGACTGCGCACGTGGGCGCGTGCACACCTAGAATGGAATGAACATGTGCAACACATTTAGAAGAACAACGATTATGAAAACGTAGGTAACCATTTTTTACTGGTTCAATCCACCCTTGGTTAGTTGCAGAAAGTTATCTGATGACTGATTGTTCAGTAACTTAAATTTCCTTAGTAACTGGTCTCAGTATAGTTACTAGTGGACAGGTGCCTACATAGCAAACCTGCAACTTTTGATAATTAAACCTACCCTTTAACTTTTAGATGTGATTCTTCTAGAGCAGAGTTTTATCATATTATCCAGGGCCAGTGTAGGGAAGTTTGCCCTTCGAAACTTTATTCTTTGCCTTTTCTGTGGATAAATAGGAGATTTAAGTCTACAGGACTATTGGAACCTTTCAGTTGCATTACATTTCTTTATAAACAAAATCTTGCTTATTTGCTCTGAGCAGTTGCTCTTCCTATTTGTTTCCTTCTCTCTGTTTTCGTGGTAGCAGGTGTTTGCAGCCTCATCCAGCAAATGCTGACATCTTGATAGATTCCACTATGGTTTATAGGAATGTGCTTGTTTTGTCCCAAAGAGGTGGTGGTTTAAGCCAAATATTGATTTTTTTTTTTTAAATGTGTACAGGTATTCATTCATGCTTATTTGGTTTACAGCTTTCCCAGTGAAGAATCTTATCTTGATCTCTACAGTTGTCATAATTTTTTTTAAAAGTAATAACACACAGTAATATCAGTTTTAAGGTAACATATCTTTCTGGTAGTTGGCACTGGAATCTCACTTTCATGTAGTACTGACTACTCAGTCGAGTGTACAAGTTTGGTGGGTGGAAAGTAGAGTGCTGTGTTGGGTCTTATAGGGTAGGTCTACGCTGCAATTAGATCCTTGCGGCTGGCCCATGTCAACTGACTCAGGCTCGTGGGGCTGTAAAATTGTGGTGTAGACATTGCAGCTTGGGCTGGAGCCCAGGCTCTTGGACCATCCCCCCTTCTGGGGTCTGAGAGCTCGGGCTCTAGTCTGAGCCCAAATGTCTACACCACAATTTTATAGCCTGAGCCCGCAAGCCCAAGTCAGCTAACAGAGGCCTGCCACAGGTGTTTAATTGCAGGGTATACATACCCATGGTTCCCGAGCAAGCGATTAATGAATCATTTTTAGCAGCTATCAGTACTGCTCTCTCCCTTTTTTAGTTCTGTTTGTGTTTAACTGTAAATTTTGGCTTGTTGCCTAAATCCTGGAAATTTTTCTGCTGAAATACTTAGTGACTGAACTTCTACAGGATCTGCTTCTAAAGTACAGTGTTGGAGGCTTTTTGTCTGTCTGAGTCAGGCTGTGTGGAAAATGAATGATTTCACTGTGGACACTGTTATTACTTCTGGTAGCATCAAGGAATATGATGATTTGAGCAAGCAAACATGAAGAGATAGAGTATTGAACTATATAAACACAAGAGAAAACTTAAGTGAAACTCTCCGAAAAGGCATCTCAGGTCCCTCCTCCCCTTGGCAATAAAATACTGGGACATGTTACCAGCTTGACTTTATATGCTGCTTTTTTATTTGTTCTGTGCGAAGGAAAAAAAGTGCCAGTAGTTTAGTATGTGCAAAGATTTTAGGATTAATTAAAACCTAATCTGCTGCTGATTGAATCACCACCACTCCTACCTGAGGCCATGTCTACGTTACAGTGCTACAGTAGCATAGCTCCGAGGTTGCAGCTAAGCTGCTGTAGCACTATAATGTATATGCTTCCTACAGCAACAGAATGGGCTTTTCCATTGCTGTAGTGTAGGTAACACTGGTCTACAATTTTTGAGAACTCGTCTTCTTCAGAGATAAAATGTGCTATTGAGTATGTATTTTTGATGTGCTGAATTCAAATATGACAATTAAAACAACTGATTGGCTACTGTTTCTAAGATATTTAAGTTTTTACATTTTATGTCTATGTATATTGTGTAGATAGCAGAGTTTTAATCATAAATTGTAAACCTAGGTCTTTTCATATGTTTATGGTTGCTTTACATGATACTATTTCACCTGTCCTGTTTATGTAACACCTTAAAAATCAGCAAAGTGGTTATATAAATAAAATTTATTATGAAACAAAAGGCAAAAAACTATTAAGTCCATAGTTTAGTCCTATTCAGTGTCTACTCGGCGCTTCTTGGCTTGTCTCTTGTATTCATTAAATGGAGCATCTCTTGTCACTGTCCAGCAATAGTCTGCAAGCATTGATGGGCTCCATTTGCCCTGATAGCGTTTCTCCATTGTTGCAATGTCCTGGTGAAATCACTCGCCGTGCTCGTTGCTCACTGCTCCGCAGTTCGGTGGAAAAAAATCTAGATGAGAGTGCAAAAAATGTATCTTTAGTGACATGTTGCAACCAAGGCTTTTGTATGCCTTGAGGAGGTTTTCCACCAACAACCTGTAGTTGTCTGCCTTGTTGTTTCCGAGAAAATTTATTGCCACTAACTGGAAGGCTTTGCATGCCTTTTTTTCCTTGCCACGCAGTGCATGGTCAAATACATCATCTCGAAGAAGTTCACGAATCTGAGGACCAACAAAGACACCTTCCTTTATCTTAGCTTCACTTAACCTTGGAAATTTTCCACGGAGGTACTTGAAAGCTGCTTGTGTTTTGTCAATGGCCTTGACAAAGTTCTTCATCAGACCTAGCTTGATGTGTAAGGGTGGTAACAAAATCTTCCTTGATTCAACAAGTGGTGGATGCTGAACACTTTTCCTCCCAGGCTCCAATGACTGTCGGAGTTGCCAATCTTTCTTGATGTAGTGGGAATCTCTTGCGCGACTATCCCATTGGCAGAGAAAACAGCAGTACTTTGTGTATCCAGTCTGCAGACCAAGCAAGAGAGCAACAACCTTCAAATCGCCACAAAGCTGCCACTGATGTTGGTCATAGTTTATGCACCTCAAAAGTTGTTTCATGTTGTCATAGGTTTCCTTCATATGGACTGCATGACCAACTGGAATGGATGGCAAAACATTGCCATTATGCAGTAAAACAGCTTTAAGACTCGTCTTCGATGAGTCAATGAACAGTCTCCACTCATCTGGATTGTGAGCGATGTTGAGGGCTGCCATCACACCATCGATGTTGTTGCAGGCTACAAGATCACCTTCCATGAAGAAGAATGGGACAAGATGCTTTTGATGGTCACGGAATATGGAAACCCTAACATTACCTGCCAGGAGATTCCACTGCTGTAGTCTGGAGCCCAAAAGCTCTGCCTTACTCTTGGGTAGTTCCAAATCCCTGACAAGGTCATTCAGTTCACCTTGTGTTATGAGATGTGGTTCAGAGGAGGAGGATGGGAGAAAATGTGGGTCCTGTGACATTGATGGTTCAGGACCAGAAGTTTCATCCTCTTCCTCTTCCTTGTCTGACTCAAGAGAGAATGATTCTGGTGCATCAGGAACCGGCAGTCCTTCTCCGTGGGGTACTGGGCGTATAGCTGATGGAATGTTTGGATAATGCACAGTCCACTTTTTCTTCTTTGACACACCTTTCCCAACTGGAGGCACCATGCAGAAGTAACAATTGCTGGTATGATCTGTTGGCTCTGTCCAAATCATTGGCACTGCAAAAGACATAGATTTCCTTTTCCTGTTCAACCACTGGCGAAGATGTGTTGCACAAGTGTTGCAGCATATGTGTGGGGCCCACTTCTTGTCCTGATCTCCAATTTTGCAGCCAAAAGAAAGGTGATAGGCTTTCTTAACCATAGTGGTTATACCGCGCTTTTGTGATGCAAAAGTCACTTCACCACAAACATAGCAGAAGTTATCTGCACTGTTCACACAAGTACGAGGTATCTCTGCTCACTTTGGCTAAACAGAAATGTGTCCCTTTGCAAAATCAAACACTGACAAATAAGAGAGCACGACACTGTATGATTTCTAGAGCTGATATAGGGCAATTTGTTCAGCAGAGTGATGTAAGCTTCGTTACGATTGCATCATCCATGAGTTCTAGGAATAACATGATGCAATTCATATCATGTATGATGCAATACCAGCTTCAGATTGCATCATGCATTGTTTTGCCTAAAAAGCAAGTACTGTCCAAACCCAGTCATTTCTGGTTTAAATTGAGATCCCTTCCCTTTATAACTCACTTATCCTCCGCCATTCCCAAGTCAAGGGTCGTATATACTGACCCAATAGCATGTCTTGAAAACTAGAGCCAATCAACAATTTTAAGCATCATTTTCGTTCTCAGTGACCCAGAATTAGTAAAGTTTGACTACATTTATTTCAGAAGCATTTTGGATGTAGAGCAGTGTAATCTGTTTGTGAGCAGTGGTAGTTAGGTCAACAGAAGAATTTTCCATCAACCTAGCTGCATCTAAACTGTGACTTAAGTCGCCCAAATACCCCGAAAGAATCTGCTTCAATACAGAAATAAAACCCCCTCCAACAGAACACCCCTAGTTGTCATCTACCACCCCACACTGGAACCTATACAGGGTATCGTCAAACCACCACAACCCATACTCGATGTGGACCTCACACCCTGAAATTTTTTTTCCTGAACCCCCTCTTTTGGCCTTCAAACAATCCCCCAACCTCTCCAAGCTCATCATCAGGAGCAAGCTCCCCACAGATCAGGACACACCAACTGAAAGTAGCACCACACCCTGCCAGAACAACATGCAAAACCTGCAGACATTTCCACTGCTACAACACCTCCCACCACACACATTTCAAGATCCAGGGATCCTACATATGTCTATCACAACATGTGGTATACCTCATCCAGTGCACTAAATGCCCCAGTAAAAACTATGTGGGTGAACCAGACAGTCACTAAGCTCTCGAATGAACTCTCACAGGAAAATGTATAAGAATTAGGAGCATAATTAAGGAGGTCAAGCTAGGCAAACATGGGCACATTGTAGTCCACTATTGACTTAATCACCATTGTGTCTGAAGTATCAGTTGTCGAGGAGAGGTTTTGTTGTTTCAAACTGCAAAATCTAGAAAATTGCTACGTTGGGACTAGGATCAATAAAAAATTCCTGGCCCATGTGTTTCAAAACTTATACTTCGGAACAGCCAATTTTAAGGTGTAAAAAACTCTAGTCAAAACTTCCGAAAAATCAGATCAATATGCTTGAAGCTGCCATTGAGTATTTGGATTTAAGATTCACCAAGTTATAGTAACCACTATTAAAATGGTTTCAATGCTTTGACTCCATGCAGAACCCTAGTTATAGAGCAGTTAGAAAAAAAAGATATTTGGACATTTTGTAGTGTACAGAATAGACTGCTGATCTCTTAGATCAGGGGTGGGTAAACTTTTTGGCCCGAGAGCCACATCTGGGTGGGGAAATTGCGTGCACGGCCATGAATGTAGGGCTGGGGCATGGGGTTGGGGTCTGGGAGGGAGTGTGGGGTGTGGGAGGGGGTGCGGTGTGCAGAAAGGGGCTCAGGGGAAGGGGTTGGGGCGGAGGATGGGTGTGAGGTGTATGAGGGGGCTCAGGGCAAGCGGTTGGAGTGCAGGAGGGAGTGCGGGAGGGGGCTCAGGGCAGGGAGTTGGGGTGCAGGAGGCGTTGGGGTGCGGGATGCAAGAGGGATTTGGGGTGTGGACTCTGGCCTGGTGCCGCTTACCTGGAGCGGTTCGGGGGTGGCAGCGCCGCTAAGGCAGACTCCTTGCCTGCCCTGGCCCCGTGCTGCTCCCGAAAGCGGCCAGCACCACATCCCTGCAGCCCCTGAGGGATGGGGGGGGGGGGGGGGGGGGCCAGAGGGCGCCGCGCGCTGCCCTCACCTGTGGGTTTCACATTCAAAGCTCCCATTGGCCGGGAACGGGGCACTGTGGCCAGTGGGAGCTTTGGGTGCGGAACCCAGAGGTGAGGGAAGCGCACGGAGCCCTCTGCTCCCCCACTCCCAGGGGTCTCAGGGCCGTGGTGCCGGCCGCTTCTGGGAGCAGCGCAGGGCCCGCAGCACCACAGGGGTGGCAATCCCGCAGGCCTAATCCAGTGCCCCGAGGGGCCAGATCTGGCCTGCAGGTTATAGTTTTCCCACCCCTACGTTAGATCAATTTACATAGGTATTAAGTGAAGATCAGTGGTTGCCTCTAAAATTACACTTAAACGCTATCAAATGACAATGAAAATGTATGTTTAAGAAAACTTTTAACCATAGGCCACTTGCCTTTTAGAATATATTGTTCTTGGAAGAAGTACTGTTCTCATTGTGTTGCATTGCAGTTGTAGAATATAGATTTGTCCATAACAAACTTAATCAAAACAAGCCCCATGCATGTTTATGTAGTAAAGCACACTCCAAGACTTGATGTATGGATGACCCAGTAGTAGGTGTTTTCCAATTCCATCAGCCCATTCATTCTCTACTGACTTGGAGGAGGATCAGGAACAAAACATATTTGTATACATAATATTGAGCACTCAGTAGCAACAACTGGCAATATAAATGGATGACTAGGTGAGTGCTGACTCTGTATGATCAGATATAGATTTCAGAACAGATGGATTTATCCATAAGATTATGTAGGCATTCCAGTTTCCACTTGAATTTGAAATAAATGTATATAGCTTGAAATCTAATTCAGACTGACTGGTGGTGAAAGTGATATTTAGATTTGTCCTTGCTTTAATACAGATGATAACATTAGACCTTGATAGTCTGACACACTGAAAGCAAGACCAATAAAATGAGCAACTCTGATATAATTCTCCAAAACAACAGAAAGAATACAGAGAAATGTGTTCAGACAATCCAAATAAGAAAATTTGGTTGTCCTAAATTTTCTGGCTGCTCTCTTACTTTCTCAGGTTAAAAGGAAAGATTTTTTGCTAAACAACCACATTTGAAGTGTTAGCTGTCCATGGGCAAGTGATCAAAATATTTCCCGTACCGTGTTTCCAGCCTAGCTAGATTCAGGAATGAGAAGTGCCTTAGTAGAAATGGGGATGTGGGGGGATGACTTAGACTAGTATGGGTCACGGAAGAAGAGTCTTGCAGAATACATAGACTCTGCCTTGTTTTTGTGTTTACTGTTAGCCTCTCCAATATGTGATCATCAAATGTATCTTCATTCTGTGTTTTCAGTGTAAGGACAGTGTCCTAGCTAGCTAACCACTGAAGTGCTGGTCTGACAGGTTTCCTGTCATGTTTTCAGCTGACACCTGCAGTGCCAGATGGTCTTAGTGACATTATACTACAGAACACCCATATGCTATGATGTTGGTAATCTTCTCAAGTCTCTTTTAGTTTAGTAAATTTGTCGTCTTAGATTCGGCTGATATAGCATTAGCATTTTATGAATAACAGGTTTTGTCCTGTTGTTGAATTGCATGTAGGCATCAAGTTTGTACCCCTTAAGGGTCTAGGTCTAATCTTGCACCATCAAAGTCCTTGAGAGTTTTACCACTGACTTCAGTGGGAGCAGAAGCAGATTTAACAACAGAATCTAAGATAACCTGTAATAACGGGAGGGTTGGTTATTATGCGTATGTGGGTGTGGGAATATACAGTAGCTGTAATTTTGACAATGGAGTGTCTTATTGGGGAAACAGCTGTGGGCAGAAAAATCCTGCAGTCACAGTCAAGTAATGAATCTCAAAATCAGCTTGACTAAGAAATCCTAGAATCAGTAACCCTAAATAATATCCTGTGAACAAATGAATCTCTCCTGATGGAGACATCTTGCCATTTGCTTTGGTGGAAAACTGGAATATTTCTATTGGCAACTATTCCCTTTAAGTGAGCTAAATAAACAAGAATTTGAGTTGTTGAGGGGAGAAATGAAGGCTTGTAGTCCCTACTTCCAAGAAACATTCCTCTAGTGCAACGCCTGTTCTGCTAGGAGGATCAGAGGCTCACTGGTTTTGCAATACTATTTCCAAAATAAGGGTGCTCTAATAGTATTGTTGACCTTGGTAGTTGCTTTGTACAATGCCTATGAGTGGTGGTGGATGGCAAGATAGGAAGTTTTTGGGAGGGTTAAAATAATTAAGTAGCAGTTGATGGGGAGAATGAAGTGGTTTGTTTGAGATGACTAGTTCATGCAGTATGTGTTTATTGCTAACACTGGTATGAAAGTTGGGGTCTCACTGAACCAGTAATAGCCTCCCTCATGGAAAACCTAGCACAAAACTCCTCCCCCACTTAAATCAAGCTATGAAGGTGGGGGAGGGAGAGAAGAGGGAATGCGCTGAGCCTCTTACCCAGGGGTGTCTTCTCCCTTGTGGTGGGTGGGGTCAGACCCTGTTCAGGATGAACCCATATTTTGCATGTGCTTCTGACTGCGAAGTATCTAGTAATTCATGTTGTACATGATGGGATCTAGACACAACAAAAGATTAATCCTCAGTTTGTAAGATCTTGTAGATACCTTGCAGCCAGTTTATTCTTGCAGTGCACACTACATTATAGGGTTGTTAGTCTTTCACATACTAATTTTTTAAAAAATCTTCCTTTTTCCTTCCTCCTTAACATCTAATGTAAGGAGATTGTAAAGTACAATAGCACTCATTTCCAGTGAGTTTTAAAATAAACTACCCACAGCTCCTCTATTATATTGATCTGGCTGCTACTTGAAAAATGTCTTACCTCTTTTGTAAAGCAGGTCGGGGGAAAAGGGTTGGGACACACTATGAAAATCATAAAATGCTGGCTGTAGAAAAAGGAAAACTAGCCAAAGCTTTTAAGATTTTTTTTTCAATTAACAGTTTCTATGAGGCTGCATCTCAGCTCTCCTCATTTGCTCCCTCATCCAGGTGTGCATGCATGTTCGCACTTACATACCAGTTTTACCATTCTGATTGGTGTTCCAGTAAACTGATAATTTTTCCTCCTACCTTCTCCCTGTTGTGTGTCCAACTTGTATTTTGCTAAGATGGTGTCAGCTCTCAACTGTGTTGAGGTCAGCCAACGTTCCAATAAAGATAAACAGAAAAAGAAATGAAGCTGCCTGAGGGGAAGGGAGAAGAGTCCATTACAGAAGCAGGAGCCGCTGCACTGAATGATGTAGCATTATTGATCTCTGGCAAAAACAGCAGCATTGCTGTGATCTGGAAAAGAGAAACCTTTATAAACTGGATATTTTTTACAATAGAAGAAATATTGTTTGCACTTCCCCAGATATTTATTGATTTGTTGGTACTTTACAAAGATTTTGTGTAGCAGATCCTTTTTGATCTTAACTCCTCTCCTAATTAGAGCTTAATAAATGTTTAAATTTAAAAATAGCTTAACAGGAAGGAAACTGACTCAGAAGATTTAATATTTAAGCTATGCCATCCCAATACATTCTGTAGCGTGGGCATTCAAAGCTCTTGCTGTTTTCAGGCAGAGCTGGGTAATCCTGTCTGTGGGACTGCAAGTTTTTCTAACAGAGCACTCTGTGGGATAAAGCTCTGGTTTATAAACTGAACTGGGGTGGTTATTATGAGCACAAGTAAACTCTGGCCAGTATTACTGTGCATATGTGATGTGAAGAGGATTTGGAATCCTAGCTGGAAACACTACATGAGTGTATGAGCAAGATTAAGAGATCTAGGTCTCTGGTTTTGTTACTTAAGCATAAAATATAAGTATTATTTGTGCAAAATAAAAGAAAATGTTTGCTGTCTCTTGAGGATACTTCAAACATACAACTTGTGAAACTCATTGCTGCATAATACTTCAAAAGGTGAGCGGAAAAAAATCCCAACCTTAAATGTGGATTCATTTAAATGGCGGGGAAAATAAGCTAAAAATGATTCTCTCTTCCAGGCAGTACTGCAGTACAAATAATATTAGTGACTAGAACTTAGAGTTTGAAACTAAAACATGAGTTTCACAAGTTTCACAAGTAGAACATTAGCAATGATGAGTATAATCAGTATAAGCAAGAGAAAGTGGGGTGGGTGGGGGATGTCACTGGAAAGATCAGACTTAAGTGCTGCTCATTTCTCAGCTGCTACCTATTTATCATATATGTCTAGATCAGTGGTTCCCAAACTTTAACAACCTGTGAACCCCTTTCACTAAAATGTAAAGTCTCGTGAACCCCCTCCTAAAAAATGAATAATTCCAGGGATTTTCTCCTTTACGTGAGTTATAAAAGCAATGATCTTGGAAATATAAAATTTGTTTTTTTATTTTGCATGTAATAGTGCTTATTACACACTATTTATTATTAATTATCATTTATCTTTACAATATTTTTATTACATTATGAAAACGGCAACACTCTTCCAAGATCTCACTTTTGTAGCTTGTGTCACTTTGAATAAGCCTGTTATAAGACAAGGCTCCTAGGTTTCATGAAGGAGTATCAGATGTGAAACAGCATGAAAGTATTTAAGAAGCCGACTCAAAGAGTTCCTCCTACACGAGAATTCAGGTCTTGAGCAGTCCAGGCAAACAATGCACGTTACAACAAAGCTTAAACTTGTTCTTCATAATAATTTTAAAAACAATACTAGCTACCTATTTAATTTTAAAAACAGCAAAAAATATCCACCTCCCTTTCCATTTCGTATAAGGAGTCTTGAAGTTTAAATCTCCTCAGTGATACCTATGCTTGCTTTGATCTGCTTAGCTCTTGGAAGTCCAGGGGCTCTAGGCTGCCGGCCCAGTGTTGCCTGGGGTCCCTAGGGACAGCTCTGTCCGCCATTAGGGAATTTTTTCCCGAGAACCCCCTGTAACATTGGGTTCACGAACCTCAGTTTGGGAACCACTGGTCTAGATCAGTTGTCTGCTTATTGTGTGAGCTCTGTCAGGATCAAGATTCTTGTGCCACTCTTGCCAAAAGATAAAGGAGAAACCTCTCTAAGGATTTGCTGACAGTTAATAATCTTAGGTAATTTGCATTCCTTCCTAAAATTTCCCATTTCAGTTGGAAAATATAATTTCCATTTGTTAAAAAAATCTAAAAATCTGTTGTACAGTCTTATTGGTGCAGGATGGCTGCAGTGTTATACTTATTGGTGGTTCCCTTTCAGTGGTGGATAGACCACTGTGCTGAATAGACAAGATATTCCCTTGTACATTGAAAAATGTATTAAGAAACCGGCTAATAGAGCAGCAAAAAGCAGTTGTGTAGGGAGAGATAGTAAATGAAAGATATGCTGACATTTTACTGGAAACTTTAAAGGTGATAGGTATTGACTGTGGCCCTTAACAAAGGTTTTACTGTGTATAGTTTCTAGAACAGTTTTGGGATTCTTGAGGATAAAAGGTGGTATATAAATCCTAGCCTGCTAATGTTTGTTAATTTATTAGCAGTGAATACTGGAATGTAACAGTAAAGTTGCAAGTATTTGTGTCAAACCAGGATAATTCCTTTTACTGGTTGGAGATAAGAGATGTGACATCTTTCATTACACTGGGTATGGATGATTTGGATTTTTTTTAACTTGGTGAAGAGGAATTGCCTCATATTACATGGCCTTCTTCACAGAAAAGGTTGGCCATCAGCTGAAGTAATGGTGATTCATTGCCAATCTTAGTCCTGTGAAGAAGAAGAAAGCTAATGAATCAGACCACTGGCCATTGCCAGGAGAGAGTGAATCACAAGTTGTAAGGGAAGTGATGTAAATGGAGTGTGAGGGTTAAATTTCTCTTAAATGAATCAGGTACGCTAGTAAGGCTGTCTGACTCTCAGGAAACTGATTTTTATGCCTCATGAAGAGTCCACGTGGCGTCTAGCATTATTTTAATCAGTATTGTGTAAATATTATTTAACTTTTGTACCATCTACTTATATATTGGTTTTTTTTTTAACTTTATTGATTTTTGAAGATCTGTTTGATTTCTCACTACCGCGCTCACACAGAAGCATGGTATTAGCAACAGGCTTTTAGATCTACCATATGTACTTTTAAAGTGATTGCTACAGGCGTTGTTGCACAAATCTGTTTCTTCTGTGCATTCCAGAGAATTTTGCATAGCAGTACCTATATAGAAGTAGCGCTTGCACTTCATAGCCACAGCCCCTCCTCTGGCTATATGAGGTGGTGCCACCATAGCCCCTCCTCAGTTCCTTCCTGCCAAACATGGCTGAAGTTGGAGTTCTGCGTGTTTTCTAACCTAACAACCTCTCTATTTCTTAGTGACTTTTCTAGTTCTATATACTTAACCAGTGTCATTACTATAGTATTAATTAGCTTAGTTTAAATATCAGAGTATCACTCTGGTAGCTGACCACTAGCCTGGGATCCAGAAGCATCTCGCGGACCATCTCAGCAGCAATTTTTCCCTCGAGTTGTTTCTGAAGACTAGTCCTCCGGGTCATCGTCATAGCTTGGGGCATTCTGATGATCAACCTGTTTGCCACAAGGGAAAACAGGAAATGTTATCTGTTCTGCTATTGAGAGAGCCTCAGTCCAGGCTCTTTGTCCAAAGTTTTCCATTTCAGCTGGCTATTGGCTCTCCTGTATGCTTTTCCTCCAATCATCCCCCCGCCCCCCCAGTTACATTCTGAAGTTCCACCGCCAGAACAGCTGTCTGGCAGCTTCGCGGTTTCTGGGAGGGAGGGGGGAGGAGCGGGAAGCGCGCACAAAGGGGAGAAGGGGGGAGCTCCGCCTCTTCTCCCCCCCTCCTCCCCTGTGTGCGCGCTTCCCGCTCCTCCCCCCTCCCTCCCAGAAACCGCGAAGCCGGCGGAACTTCAGAAAGTAACTCGGGGTGGGGGGGCGGGCGGCGCGGGGAGCCCGGCGGGCCGCAGGGAAGCGCTCCGCGGGCTGTGTGTTTGAGACCCCTGCTCTACCATCTACTCCTTCCTTCCCCCCCTCTAAATGCTGTTCCATCAGCTAAGAACAACATTGCTTACAAAGGGCTTGTCTACACTGGCAAGTTTTGTTACCAAAAACTCCCCTTTGGCGACAAAAAGCAAGAGCGTACACACTACAATGGGACTTTTGTCATGAAAAATGCCCAGTTTTGGTGACAAAAACCTTCCACCCTTAGGAAAGACTTTTGTCTTTCCTCCTCCCTTTATTGTCCACAAAGAGCCAGGGTAGACACTGCTGATTGTTTTGTCAACAGAATTGGCTTCCGCCAGTATCCCACAGTGCCTGCCCTGATTGCTCTGCTCAGTGTTTTGCTCTTTGCTGCCCTGCAGGCATGCGCCCCTCCCCTTTCAAAGCTCCTGGAAGTATCTGTGCTGCTCCATTTGGGGAACAAACAAAGAGCAAATCATTGGAATGCTCCTGTTCTGTCCGGCACTAGGAACACAGCAGCAGGCAGACTGCTGCTGCAGGGGGAGGGGGACAGACTGCTGGGCTGCTTTGCCATTCCTCTGCACCGAGAGCTCACAGCTGAGGGGACTGTGGGAGAACTCGGTGAGAATCCCAAGATGCGCAGTGATCAGCTCTTCCTTCCCACAGCACTGCTCTGTGGGATACATACCCACAGTGCATTGCTCACCCTGTCGATGATGGTGTACCCAATGTGAACGTGATCTGTCAACAGAGTGAGCAAGTGTGAGCGCCCTTTGGCGATTTTTGTTTTGTCGATTTTTGGGTGTCGACATAAGTTTTGTCAACAAAACTTGGTAGTGTAGACAAGCCCAGAGTGTCCGCAGAGTAGTACACATTATGCCTTCAGCCTCTTCTCATGCAGATTCCTATTCCAGCTCTGGAGGGAGGACACTAGTCTGTATTACAGGATTTCAGCACAGTATGTCATGGCTGCCAAGCCTGGCTAGGCATCTTGAGGGGAGAATGGGTTTGGAGACTGGATTTAACAGTAAAATGTTAAAGCAGGAAACTGATACGCTTTATCTGCTGTGCATTTTTCAGTGGTTTGTGTTTTTATCAGAAGCTCTGAATTTGTTTGAATAGTTTCAATTTTTTCAAGATTTTTTTCAATTAAGTATTTTTAGGTGGAGTTAAAATAAATCCATAGGTTTGCTGCTTTTCTGGAACAGTTAATAAACTTGAATCCTAGGGCAATTCTGACACTTGATGCTCATGTGCGAATAAAGAAATTACATTAATCTGGTGTTTTACTTTTAAATACCATTAAAATTGCAGGGAGAAAACAGTGTTGACTTGCTAATTAGTAATTATACAGATCCTTTCATATTGAGATTACTGATTCAAATCCAAGCCAGTCAGTAGTGACCAAAAGTTTGCTCTCTAGTTTGACGGTCTGTGTCTGGTTCCCAGAGGAAGAGTCTGGGCACAATCCTTTCCCCTGGTACAGCCCTTGTTCCAGCTCAGGTGGTAGCTAGGGGATTTCTCATGATTGCAGCCCCCTTTGCTCTGTTCCACCCCCTTATATATGTTTTGCATATGGCGGGAATCCTTTGTCCCTCTCTGGGTTCCACTCCTCCTTCTAAATGGAAAAGCACCAGGTTAAAGATGGATTCCAGTTCAGGTGACATGATCACATGTCATTGTAAGACTTCAAGCCCTCATTCCTTCCAGCCTGACTCACAGGAAGGCCTGCAAGCAAACAGAGCCATCCACAGTCAATTGTCCTGGTTGATGGGAGCCATCAAGATTCCAAACCACCATTAATGGCCCACACTTTGCATAACTACAATAGGACCTCAGAGTTATATTTCATATTTCTAGTTTCAAATATGAGTGATACATTTATACAAATAGGATGACCACACTCAGTAGATTATAAGTTTTGTAATACCTTAGAAGAGACCTTTTGATACCTTAGAAGAGACATTTTGCATGAAGCATATTCCAGTTATATTATATTCACACTCATTAGCATATTTTCATAAAATCATATGGAGTGCAACGACACAGTATCAATGTGAGATTTCTAAAGAAAGCTACAGCACTCGACCCAAGGTTTAAGAATCTGAAGTGCCTTCTAACATGTGAGAGGGATGAGATGTAGAGTTTGCTTTCAGAAGTCTTAAAAGAGCAACACGCTGATGCGGAAACTACAGAACCTGAACCATCAAAAAAGAAAATCAACCTTTGTGCTGGTGGCATCTCACTCAGATGATGAAAATGAATACGTGTCAGTCCACACTGCTTTGAATCGATATCAAGCAGAACCCATTATTATCAGCATGGACGCACGTCCTCTGGAACTGTGGTTGAAGCATGAAGGGACATATGAATCTTTAGTGCATCTGGCAGATAAATATCTTGCAACGCCGGCTACAACAGTGCCATGCAAAGGCCTGTTCTCGCTTTCAGGTGATAATTGTAAATAAGAAGTAGGCAGCATTATTTCCTGCAAATGTAAACAAACTTGTTTGAGTGGTTGGCTAAACAAGAAGTAGGACTGAGTGGATTTGTAGGCTCTAAAGTTTTACATTGTTTTATTTTTGAATGCAGGTTTTTTTTCCCCTCATAATTCTGCATTTGTAAGTTCAACTTTCATGATAAAGAGATTGCACTACAGTACTTATATTAGGTGAATTGAAAAATACTATTTTGTGTTTTTTACAGTGCAAATATTTGTAATAAAAAAATAAATAAAAAGTGAGCACCATACACTTTGTATTCTGTGTTGTAATTTAAATCAATACATTTGAAAACGTAGAAAATATTCAAAACTATTATTGTTCGAGTGTGATTAATCATGATTAATTTTTTTAATTGCTTGACCGCCTTACTTAGAATGTCTGAGAGCTGCCCTGAGCAAGCTTTAGTTGTATATCCCTTTTCCTGCTCCCTGAGAAGCTGTCATGGAGGGATGAGGGTTTCCTGTCTCTCCTAAAAGCTGTGGGTTGTGATGCTCTAGCTGTTGGGCTAATGTTTCCAGTTGCCACTGTGCGTGACCACGCCCTAATATTCAGGTTATATAACCAGCTTCTGTTGCCTGTTACCATCCCCCTCATCATCCTTTCCACCTTATTCCTCCAGTATCTGGCTATAGAGTGATGAGATGGACAGCAACCCAGATGTGGAAGAACAAGCAGACAATAAGAGGCCTCTTGGCCCACCATTTTTCTTTATTTCTTCCTCCAGTGGCCTCTCATTTCATAAGGCCAGAAGGTTTCAGTGTGCGCCAGTCCACATTGAACCTGGTATCATTACTGAAGCAAAATGTTGCTATCTCCCCTGATGGTCAGGGACTCATTGATTTTAATGGAGGGAGATATTTTTACTTGAAAGAATGGACTCCTCCTTGCACACGCCCTTCATAGGCAACTAAGACAATGCAGGACTCACTTCAGTCCCTATTTTTATGCATAAAAACTCTGAGGTGACATCAGGACAACCCCAATCAAACAACAAAATGCCTGTGATTGGTCATTCACACCTTGAGTGCCTCTGCGTGCTTTCACAAGCAATGCTAACATGCGTGGATGTTGGTCATTGGACTTTGTCCAGAAGGGGGCTACTCTGCTGAGCAGTGCAAGAATGACAGGAACAACTGTGTTCCATTATATCAATCTCAAACAATCCATGAGAATGCTAGCGAATAAATCATCTCCCCGGGCTTTCAGCTGGCCAGTGGCACATTCCACTTCACCCAGTGCAGATGTTGGAGGTTAATCCAACTGTCTTCTACCTGGCTGCATTAGGTATGATTTCATAACCCAGGGCAATAGTGGCTATGCTGGGCCCCCAGAATGAAAATATGAATAAAAATTCCATTAATATCCTTATTTTTTAAATGGAATAGGATTGTTGCTTATCTGCTCCTGATCAATCAAGACTTTCTGAACACCCTCACATCAAACAATCCACCAGTGACTCAAGGAATGCTCATGAAATCCAGGAAAAGCTTGGTCCTGATACGACAGCTCTTTGAGGTGTCTGTGCTATATGTGTAGCCAGTTTGCTAAATTAAATTAGATGGTTTGGAAGCTGCTTACTTTTCAGACCCACATTAGAAAAATTAACGATGTGGCTTCTACACACTTGGAGAATTAGAGGGTAGGTCCCAAGAATTTGGGGATTTCCCAGGTTGGGATTGTAGAAGTTTTGAGAGCTTGATTTCTCCTCTCTCAATTTCCATTGGGATCCATGAGGTCTTCCAGAGTGTAGTGTGCAATCATAGACAATTCCTTGCAGTTTGAACATAAGAAATGGTGCTGAGTGTCAGTGAATGCAATGCTCTTTAACATGAGGCACTCTAGTTCACCCATCTTATTATTTAGACTTCTAGTATTTGTGTACAAGCACTTTAACAACTTGTCACTGTTTATTTGTCTGCCCTTTTCTGATGTCCGATCCCTTTTTATGTGAATGTTCCTCGTCTGATCTGGCCCCTACTTTATCCTCTTTCATCCTCTCCTCCTGACTAAAACCTAGAGAATCTCTATCAATAGACTTTCCTCGAAGAGAAATCTCTGTCCGATCCACGTGCTCCTCTGCAGCAATCGGCTTTCCCCCATCTCTTAGTTTAAAAACTGCTCTGCAACCTTTTTAATGTTAATGGTGTTGGAATGGGAACTTACCTTAAGCTCCATACCTTAGGCATATCCAGAGTTCTTTGATAGTGTATTGGCAGGTTGTGCCCATGTCTATTTGTGGCTATAAGCTGGCTGTTCCTAGGGTGACCAGACAGCAAGTGTGAAAAATCGGGATGGGGTGGAGGGTAATAGGGCCTAGATAAGAAAAAGACTCAAAAATCGGGACTGTCCCTATAAAATCGGGACATCTGGTCACCCTAGCTGTTCCAAAAGTAAAGCCATTTCACCCCAGAAACTTTCAAAATGGATAACACATTGCGTCACACTGTCCTATGACAGGTTTCAGTGTGGTAGCCGTGTTAGTCTTTGTCAGCAAAAAGAAAATAAGAAAGGAATACTTGTGGCACCTAATTTGTTAGTCTCTAAGGTGCCACAAGTATTCCTTTCTTATTTTCTTTTTACTGTCCTATGCTCCACTCCAGCTGACTGTCAAGGCTGCTTCCACCAAGGCTCAAGGCACATCTTCAGCCTTCTACTGCAACATCCCAAAATCTGAAGTCTGCAATGCTGCTGTGTGGAGCAACCAGCTCATGTTTGTCAAGAATTATGCAATGGACTTGGCTGCTAGATCAGATGCAAAGTTCAAGAGGGTTGTACTCGCGTCTGATGCAGCTGATATTTCTCATGCTTATCAATCACCTACAGTGGGATCCACACTGACACATACTTACTTGAAGAAGCAAGAACTGTTACTTACCCTACAATAACTATGGATCTTCAAGATGTAGTCAGTGTGGATCCTAAGATCTGCCCTCCATCTCTGCGTTCGGAGCCCTCAAGTAACAGGGGCTTCTGATTGTGAGGGACCTGAGGGAGGTTTGGGGACGCTCCACCATTTATGCCCTATTATGGGAGTATGAGATGACACAGGACACATGCATGTGGCCCCAGTAAACACTGCTATTCAAAAGATCCAGGCTTGTGCACATGAGGTGCATACCCACCTGCAGTGGAATCCAAACTGACGACAACATCTGAAAAGAAACCACAATTACTGTAGTGTAAGTAACTGTTCTTCTTTCCCTGTGTTCTCATCTCCCATCTGGGACTATAGCAGGGGTAGGCAACCTATGTCACGTGTGCCGAAGGTGGCATGCAAGCTGATTTTCAGTGGCACTCACTGCCCGGGTTCTGGCGGGCTCTGCATTTTAATTTAATTTTAAATGAAGCTTCTTAAACAGTTTAAAAACCTTATTTACTTTACATACAACAATAGTTTAGTTATATGTTAAAGATTTATTGAAAGAGACCTTCTACTAACGTTAAAATGTATTACTGGCACGCAAAACCTTAAATTAAAGTGAATAAATGAAGACTCGGCACACCACTTCTGAAAGGTTGCCGACCCCTGGATTATAGGCTAACCCTTCTGGCCAGCAGATGGAGCTAGATAGAAGTACTGGCCATTTATCATCTTATTCTGGCAATCTCACAGCTGTCTCAGCATGGAAAACGATCTAAGGGTACGTCTATACTACAGAATTAGGTCGAATTTATAGAAGTCGATATTTTAAAACCCGAATTTATGGAATCGATTGTGTGTGTCCCCACACACAAGCGTTAAGACCATGAGGTCGATTGACTGTGTCCACAGTAGCGGGGCTAGCATCGACTTTCGGAGCATTGCATTGCGGGTAGCTATCCCACAGTTCCCGCAGTCTCCGCCGCCCATTGGGATTCTGGGTTGCGATCCCAAAGCCTGATGGGGCAGAAAACATTGTCGCTGGTGGTTCTGGGTACATGTCATCCCTCCCTCCGTGAAAGCAATATTTTTCGCGCCTTTTTTCCGGGGTTTCCGTGTTTGCTACGGAAGCCTGCTCAGCTCACAATTACCGTACATCTCCAGCGTACGCCTGGACATTAGGTCTAGTGGGGATTCAGTCACACTATAATACGGGCAGAGGGATAGCTCAGCGTTCTGAGCGTTGGCCCGCTAAACCCGGGGTTGCGAGTTAAATCCTTGAGGGGGCCAGGAGCTGATGATGGATATCAAGCATATTGTACCATCTGCTGCTAGAAGGGAAGGCGCCTCCTTGCTCACCGCATATTGTACCATCTGCAGCTAGAAGGAAATGAGCCTAACCCTTGCTCCCCCCTCCCTCCGTGAAAGCAACTGAGGGGGGAGCAAAAAATCCTTTCGCGCCTTTTTTCATATGGGCGCCATATTGCTGACTCCATTGTTATCCACCCGCTGCTTCTGCTGCCACTCTGCTGTCCTGCAAACAGCATACCAGGGAAAGCATGGAGCACGATCAGATCACCGCGGCTGTTCTCGCCGTTATGAACACCACGCGCATTGTCCAGGAGTATATGCAGAACGAGAACCAGGAGCTGCTAGAGCTACAGCAGGCGAGGAGGCGACAGCAGCGCCCTGAGGACAGTGATGAGGACATGGACACAGACCTCTCTCAAAAAAGGCCCCCCCGCAAGGTGGACATCATGGTGTTAATGGGGCTTGTTGATACAGTGGAACGCCGATTCTGGGCCCGGGAAACAAGCACAGACTGGTGGGACCACATAGTGCTGCAGGTCTGGGATGAATCCCAGTGGCTGCGAAACTTTCGCATGCGTAAGGGCACTTTCATGGAACTTTGTGAGTTGCTTTCCCCTGCCCTGAAGCGCAAGAACACCAAGATGAGAGCAGCCCTCACAGTACAGAAGCGACTGGCGATAGCCCTGTGGAAGCTTGCAACGCCAGACAGCTACCGGTCAGTCGCGAATCAATTCGGAGTGGGCAAATCTACAGTGGGGGCTGTTGTGATGCAAGTAGCCAAGGCGATCACCGAGCTGCTGGTACCAAGGGTTGTGAGTCTGGGAAATGTGCAGCTCATACTGGATGGCTTTGCAGCAATGGGGTTCCCGAACTGCGGTGGGGCGATAGACGGAACCCATATCCCTATCTTGGCACCGGACCACCAAGCCAGCGAGTACATAAACCGAAAGGGTTACTTTTTAATAGTGCTGCAAGCACTGGTGGATCACAAGGGACGTTTCACCAACATCAACGTGGGATGGCCGGGAAAGGTACATGACGCTCGCATCTTCAGGAACTCTGGTCTGTTTCGGCTGCTGCAGCAAGGGACTTTCTTCCCAGACCAGAAAATAACCGTTGGGGATGTTGAGATGCCTATAGTTATCCTTGGGGACCCAGCCTACCCCTTAATGCCATGGCTCATGAAGCCATACACAGGTAGCCTGGACAGTAGTCAGGACCTTTTCAACTATAGGCTGAGCAAGTGCAGAATGGTGGTGGAATGTGCATTTGGTCGTTTAAAAGCTCGCTGGCGAAGTTTATTGACTAGGTTAGATCTCAGCGAAAACAATATTCCCATTATTATTACTGCTTGCTGTGCGCTCCACAATATCTGTGAGAGTAAGGGGGAGACGTTTATGGCGGGGTGGGAGGTTGAGGCAAATCGCCTGGCCACTGGTTATGCGCAGCCAGACACCAGGGCTATTACAAGAGTACAGCAGGGTGCGTTGCGCATCAGGGAAGCTTTGAAAACCAGTTTCATGAATGGCCAGGATGCTGTGTGAAAGTTCTGTTTTTCCCCTGTAATGAAAAGCCCCGCCCCTTCATTCACTCTACTTCCCTTTACCCAAACCGCCCTGCCCTCCCCCCCTCGATCACCGCTCACAGAGGAAATAAAGTCATTGTTGCTTAAAAATCATGCATTCTTTATTAATTCGTAAAACAAAGAGGGGGAACTATGGGGCTAACTGCCACAGTCTCCCGGGATAGCTGGTGGAGGAAGGGAAGCACCAGGATGGGTGGTGGAGGAGGGGATGAGGGAAGGACAAGGACACACAGCACTTTAAAACTTATTGAATGCCAGCCCTTTCTTGCTTGGACTGTTCTCTTGACTTGAGTGGTTGGGTGCACGGAGGCCGCCCAAACGCGTTCTTGGGCGTCTCGGGGATGAGGTTATGGGACTCGGGAAGGAGGGCTGTTGGTTGCACAGGGGCTGTAGTGGCGGTCTGGGCTCAGGCGGCCTTTCCTGAACCCTACGCCTTTCCTCAGCCATAAGCCGGAGGATTTCCGTTTGATCCTCCAGTAGCCTCAGAATTGCATCCTGCCTTCTCTCTGCACGTTGACGCCACCTACTCTCTTCATCCCGCCACTGTCTCTCTTCATCCTGCCAGTCATTGTCTTCAGCACGCCACCTGTCCGCATGATCAAATTCTGCCTTCTTGGACTCCGACAGTGTCTGCCTCCACGCATTCTGCTGGGCAGTTTCAGTGTGGGAGGATTCCATGAGTTCTGAGAACATATCGTCTCGATTCCTTTTTTTTTTACTTCTAATCTTCGCTAGCCTCTGGGACGGTGATGAAAGGGGTGGCGTTGAAACATTTGCAGCTGCGGGAGGAAACAAACGGGAGAGGAGTAGTTTAAAAGACACATATTAGAGAACAATGCTCCAAACATTACATATCACATGTGCATTTGGTCCAAGGTTGCACTTTGCCTGTTATATTGAGGGTCTGCCGGTTTGGTGTGAGAGATCACACAAGCAGGTCCGGCGGGCAACAGAATTCGGCTTGCAGGCAGCCATGGTAAGCCACAGTCTATAGGCTGCTTTAACCTTCATAACAGGTGGGAATGTTTTCAAACAGCAACCCCCTCATTTCCCATAACAAACAGCCTTTGGGCTGGCAATTTAAAACTGGTTGGCAATTGAAAAGGGAGGGGCGGCGGTTTTCGGGTTAACGTGCAGCGCGAACCTAATCGACACCCACACACACACACAGACACAGACACACATCCAAGATGTTCGCTGTTCCCCGTCCCCCCACCGCGTGGGTCACAGCGGGGAAGATTTCCGTTCAGCCACAGGCAAACAGCCCAGCAGGGATGGAGCCCCTCTGAATACCCCCTTAATAAAATTCCCCTATTTCAACCAGGTGACCATGAATGATATCACTCTTCTGAGGATAACACAGACAGACAAAGAACGGATGTTGCTTGAATGCCAGCAAACACCGGGACCATACACCGCCATGCTTTGCAAAGCAATGATTCCAGACTACGTTCTACTGGCCTGGCGTGGTAGAGTGTGTTACCACGGAGCACAGGATAAGGCTGCCCTCCCCAGAAACCTTTTGCACAGGCTTTGGGAGTACATCCAGGAGATCTTTCTGGAGATGTCCCCGGAGGATTTCTGCTCCATCCCCGAACATGTTAACAGAGTTTTCCAGTCAGCTGTAGCTGTACTGGCCGCGAATTGATCATTAAACACGCTTGCTTATAAAACATGTATTAATTAACAGAGGTACACTCACCAGAGGCACCAGAGGTCCCTTCTCCTGCATCGAGCACGCCTTGGGTGGGTTCGTAGGGTACTGGCTCCAGGGTGACAAAGAGTTCCTGGCTGTCGGGGAAAAGGGCTTCTCCACTTCCTTGCTGTGTCTGGGCGCTATTTTCAGCATCATTATCATCATCATGCTCCTCTGTGGTTTCTGATGATCCACATACGGAGTCATACCACATGGGTGGGTCAGTGCTGGCTGCACCTCCTAGAATGGCATGCAGCTCATCATAGAAGCGGCATGTCTGGGGCTCTGACCCAGAGCGTTTGTTTGCATCTCTGGTTTTTTGGTAGGCTTGCCTGAGCTCCTTAATTTTCACGCGGCACTGTTGCGCGTCCCTGTTGTAGCCTCTGTCCTGCATGCCCTTGGAGACTTTGGCATATGTATTGGCGTTTCTTCTTTTGGACCGTAGCTCTGCTAGCACGGTTTCGTCTCCCCATACAGCGATCAGATCGCGTACTTCAACATCGGTCCATGCTGGAGCTCGTCTTCGGTTCTGGGACTCCATCATGGTCACCTCTGCTGATGAGATCTGCGCTCACCTGCAGCTCACCACGCTGGCCAAACAGGAAATGAAATTCAAAAGTTCGCGGGGCTTTCCCTGTCTACCTGGGCGGAGCATTGGAGCTCAGACTGCTGTCCAGAGCGGTCAAATGTTGCACTGTGGGATAGATCCAGGAGGCCAATACTGTCGAATTGCGTCCTCACTAGCCTACATCGATTCGGCAATATCGATTTAAGCGCTAATCCCCTCGTTGGGGGTGGAGTGGCGAGATCGATTTTAAGAGCCCTAGAAGTCGATGTTAAGGGCTTCGTCGTGTGGACGGGTGCACGGATCAATCGAAATAACGCTAATAAATTCGACCTAAACTCGTAGTGTAGACCAGGGCTGAGATCATTGTCATTCCCTGGGAGCAGAAAAAGAGTGAGAGACTAAGTATTAACTTTCCTCCCTTTAAAAAAAAAAAAAAACAGTTAGCAGACACTATATTGTTTAACACTGTTTTTCAGCAACTGTTGCCTCTTTCTTGTGTGAAGACTAGAAATTCTCTAAACATAAATGGAAGTCAAAGCACAGGTAATCCCATACCAGTTTTGAATTTGAGAAAGAGCAGTCCTTAAGATTCTGAAGGTTGATTCCTTGTAGCTGAGCAGGCCTCGATGATTTCTGCCATTAGTCTGGGAGCTCTCAAAAACTTTACTGTAGGAGTTCAGATTCCTGCAAGACTGCATCTTATACTATGGTCATGAGCATGCTTCAGTAGAGACATCTGTGGGGCACAGGCCCACTATCCAAACCAAAAAGCCTTTAATAAATTCAAATGTTGTGCAGAAGAGCAGTGGAGAGTGATGTTCTTTCCTATGTCTGTTGTAAAAAAAAAAAAAGAGGCATGCAGCAGTGAATCTTTCAACTAGCGAGATTATGAAGAGCGTAATGTGCTGCAGCCATTGCATGGACATGCAATCTCTAGAAATGGTGTATCTCCTAATTTACGTCTTCCATGGACATTAGTCCCCTGAGTCCTTCAGTAATGTAACTCCAAAAATCTGAATAAAATACTAATTCTTCTGGCACAGAAGAATCTGATTCTCCCAGTTAATTTTCTCCAAATTAAATTCTGAGTGCACTTCAGAAAAATATCCTTTCCCAAGGATCATTACTGTATTTGATTCTCTGGTCTGGTTATTTGGCTGTTGAAAAATGGTATCTAAGGAAGGGTTACTCAATCTGTTCTTGAAGACTAGGAATACTTACACTTCTGTGTCCCACATTTATAGGATCTGGGCCTTCTTTGAAAGTTGTTTCATAAAAAGGTAGATTAATCCTGAAAAGGTTATGGTCAGCCAAATTCTTTTTTATTGGACAGGATCATCAAAGACCTCGAGCTGAGCATCCTTCAAGCACACTAAGGGTATGTCTACACTTGGACTGTAGTCCGATTTTACCAAAGTCGATTTCTGTGAACCGATATTATGAAGTCGAACATGTGTGTCCACACTAAGTACATTAAATCGGCGTTGTGAGTCCACAGTATCGGGGCAAGCGTCGACATTACAAGCGGTGCACTGTGGGTAGCTATCTCACAGTTCCCGCAGTCCCCGCTGCCCATTGGAATTATGGGTCGAGCTCCTGATGCCTGATGGGCCAAGAAATTTGTAGTGGGTGGTTATGGGTACATGTCGTCATTCAACGGTCACTCCCCCCTCCCTCCAGGAAAGCAACGGCAGACAATGATTTCGCGCCCTTTTCCCTGGATTGAAAGCACGGATGCCATTGCGCGGCGAGCATTGAGCCCGGGGAGATCATCGCAGCAGTTATGGCCGTTGTCAACACCTCGCGCATTATCATGCGCTTTATCCAGAACCGGAACTTGAGAAATCAGGAGAGTAGTCAGCGCGGTGAGGAGAGTGACAAGGACATGGACACAGACCTCTGTCAGAGAACGGGACCCCGCAAATTAGACATCTTGGTGGCAATGGGGCAGGCTCATGCCGTGGAATGCCGATTCTGGGCCCGGGAAACGAGCACAGACTGGTGAGACCGCATAGTGCTGCAGATCTGGGATGAATCCCAGTGGCTGCGAAACTTTCGCGTGCGTAAGGGCACTTTCCTGGAACTTTGTGACTTGCTGTCCCCTGCCCTGAAGCGCCAGGACACCAGGATGAGAGCAGCCCTGACAGTTGAGAATCGAGTGGCGATAGCCCTCTGGAAGCTTGCTACGCCTGACAGCTACTGGTCAGTCGCGAATCAATTTGGAGTGGGCAAATCTACCGTGGGGGTTGCTGTGATGCAAGTAGCCAACGCAATCGTTGAGCTGCTGCTGTCAAAGGTAGTGACCCTGGGAAATGTGCAGGCGATAGTAGATGGCTTCGCTGCGATGGGATTCCCTAACTGTGGTGGGGCTATAGACGGAACTCACATCCCTATCTTGGGACCGGACCACCAGGGCAGCCAGTACATTAACCGCAAGGGGTACTTTTCAATGGTGCTGCAAGCACTGGTGGATCGCAAGGGATGTTTCACCAACATCAACGTCGGATGGCCGGGAAAGGTTCATGACGCTCGCGTTTTCAGGAGCTCTGGTCTGTTTAGACGGCTGCAGGAAGGTATTTACTTCCCGGACCAGAAAATAACAGTTGGGGATGTGGAGATGCCTATAGTGATTCTTGGGGACCCAGTCTACCCCTTAATGCCCTGGCTCATGAAGGCATACACGGGCGCCCTGGACAGTAGTAAGGAGCTGTTCAACTACAGGCTGAGCAAGTGCAGAATGGTGGTGGAGTGTGCATTTGGACGTTTGAAAGGGCGCTGGAGAAGCTTACTGACTCACTCAGATCTCAGCGAAACCAATATACCCATTGTTATTGCTGCTTGCTGTGTGCTCCACAATCTCTGTGAGAGTAGGGGGGAGACGTTTATGGCAGGGTGGGAGGTTGAAGCAAATCGCCTGGCATCAGCTTACGCGCAGCCAGACACCAGGGCGATTAGAAGAGCACAGCAAGACGCAGTGTGCATCAGGGAAGCTTTGAAAACTAGCTTCCAGACTGACCAGGGTAACCAGTGATTCTTACGTTTGTTTCTCTTTGATGAGAACCTGCCCCCATTTGTTTACTCTGTTTATATTGCCTATCCTCTCTAATCACCAACCCCCGTCCAAGCCCCCTTCCCCCCTTCCAGCGCACCTTGCTTTGAAAGGAAATAAAGGCACGATTGTTTCACAAACAGCAATTTTTTATTCAAGATTTGGGAAGAGAGGGAGAGAACTGGGACGGTGGCCAGGGTGGGGTGCGGGCAGAGGGGTGGAGGAAGTAGGGAAGGAAAGGCCGTTTCAAAACTTGGGGAATGACAGCCTTCTGCTGCTTGAGCAATCCGCAGGGGTGGAGTGGTTGTTTGCACGTTGCCTTCCCCCCCGCGTTTTGGGGACTCTGGGTGAGGAGGCTATGGGACTTGGGGAGGGGTGAGGGTGGTTACAGATGTGCTGCAGCGGTGGTCTGTCATCCTGCCTGCGTTCCTGCAGAACATCCACCAGACACCGGAGCATGTCGGTTTGCTCCCGCAGTAGCCCAAGCATCGCCTCTGTCACCCTCTGGTCTTCCTGGCGCCACTTCTTAGCACGAGCGTCCTTCCTGTTCTCCCGTTTGCTGGCTGCTTCCTTGTACTGGGAAATTTTGTCCCTCCACACATTCTGCTGAGCTACTTCACTGCATGAGCACTGCATTAGCTCAGAGAACATCTCGTCGCATGTGCGTTTCTTTCTCCACCTTATCTGCGACAGCCTTTGGGAGGGAGATGCCGGGGGAAGCCTAGGGACAGTTGCAGCTGTGGGATGAAAAAAAGGGAGTGAATTTTTTAAATAGATACATTTTACAGAACAATGCATATACTCTTTCGCGGTGAACAGCACCATTCACAGTACCTGCCAAATATACTTTCAGTACAAGGTCGCATTTTGCATCTTTATATTGAGTGCCTGGGGCTTTGGTGTACAGATCACACATGCAGGGCTGGGCAACGTAATTTGGCTAGCGGGCGGCCATGGTAAGCCATAGACTTTCGGCCTCGGAAACCTTAATTAACAGCAGCGCCCTTCTTTCATGCTCAAAGCCAAGGAACTCAAAACAAAGTAACTCCAGCCATCCCATTCTCTGGGATGCTAGCTTTCACCGTCACCCAAAAGTGTGGCTGGTATCAGGGAAACTCCCTGCTAGCCGAAAGCCAACTGCTCAGCCTGAACGGGCCCCCTGCCCGCTCCCACTGTGTGGCTGGTATAAGGGAAGCTCCCTGCTAGCCGAACGCCAACTGCCCAGCCTGAACGATCCCCCTCACCGCTCCCACCGCGTGGCTGATATCAGGGAACCTCCCTGCTAGCCGAACGCCAACTGCCCAGCCTGAACGATCACCCTCCCCGCTCCCACCGCGTGGCTGGTATCAGGGAAGCTCCCTGCTAGCTGAGCGCCAACTGCCCAGCCTGAACGATCCCCCTCACCGCTCCCACTGCGTGGCTGATATCAGGGAAGTTCCCTGCTAGCCGAACGCCAACTGCCCAGCATGAACGATCACCCTCCCCTCCCCCAACGCGTGGCTGAAAACTGCGGGGAGGATTTCTTTTCAGGAACAGGCAAACAGCCCAGTAGAAATGGCCACCTCTGAATGTCCTCGTAATTAAATTCCCGTATTTCAAACAGGTCACCATGAATAATATCACTCTGATGAGGATAACACAGACAGAGAAAGAACGGATGTTGCTTGAATGCCAGCAAACTCCGGGGCCGTATGCTGCCAGTCTTTGCCGTGCAATGATACCAGAGTACTTGCTACTGGCCTGGCGTTGTAAAGTTTCCTACCATGGAGGACGCAATAAGGCTGCTCTCCCCAGAAACCTTCTGCAAAGGCTTTTAGAGTACCTACTGGAGAGCTTCATGGAGATGTCCCTGGAGGATTTCCGCTCCATCCCCAGATATGTTAACAGACTTTTCCAGTAGCTCTACTGGCGAGGAATGTATCCCAAGTCCTCAGGGCAAAGTAACCATTAAAAACCAATTGCTTTACAACCATGTCTTTTCTATTGAAAAGATACTCACCTGATGTGCCTTCTCCGGCTTCACGGTCCGGGATACTGCCTTGGGAGGGTTGGGAGGGGATCTCTGTGAGGGTGAGGAAAAGTTCCTGGCTTTCAGGGAAATCGCCCTGCAGAGCGCTGTCGACCACCTCGTCCTCATCATCCCCGTCTTCATCTTCCCCATCCGCAAAAACCTCAGAGGAAGCGAGTGATGAGAATACCCCATCCTCGGAGTCCATGGACATGGGTGGGGTAGTGGTGGCGTCCCCCCCTAGGATGGCATGCAGCGCAGCATAGAAGCGGCATGTCTGGGGATCTGACCCGGAGCGTCCGTTTGACTCTTTGGTCTTCTGGTACCCTTGTCTCAGCTCCTTAATTTTAACGCGGCACTGCATTGCATCCCTGCTGTATCCTCTTTCCGTCATGGCCTTGGCGATTTTTTCATAGATTTTTGCATTACGTCTTTTTGATGCTAGCTCTGCTAGCACGGATTCATCTCCCAGACTATCAGGTCTAACACCTCCCGTTCGGTCCATGCTGGAGCCCTCTTTCTATTCTGGGATTGCATGGTCACCTCTGCTGAAGAGCTCTGCACCGTTACCTGTGCTGCTGAGCTCGCCACACTGGCCAAACAGGAAATGAAATTCAAACTGGCCAAACAGGAAATGAATTTCAAATGTTCCCGGGGCTTTACCTGGGGCTTTACCTGGCCAGAGCATCCGAGCTGGGACTGCTGTCCAGAGAGGTCACAGTGGTGCACTGTGGGATAGCTCCCGGAGCTATTAGCGTCGAATTCCGTCCACACTAACCCTAATTCGACACAGCAATATCGATTTTAACGCTAATCCCCTCGTCAGGGAGGAGTACAGAAATCGATTTTAAGAGCCCTTTATAGCGAAATAAATGGCTTCGTTGGGTGGACGGGTCCAGGGTTAATTCGATTTAACGCTGCTAAATTCGATATAAACTCTGAGTGTACACCAGGCCTAAGCAGAAATTGTGAAGTGGTTTAGACATAAACTTCAGGGTTAAATGAAGGACCCTGTTCAGATGTTATAAAGTTCCCAGGATTGGCAAGTATTGTCAGATTCAAGAAAGGCTTTATTCAAACTGCTGTCTTGAGCCTGTTTGAAGACAGATTCCTGTGCTGCTTATCTATCAAGTCTGCATGATTATCTCTGTTCACCCAGACATACTAGTGAACCACAAGCTCTCTCAGCTAGAGAAGTTTGTCCTTAAGTCCACATGAACAAATAATTTCAAGAAAAGTTAAAGAATTTTTCTGAAGTTAAATTCATAATTTCGTCCGAGCCAGGAAGTTGTTTTTGTTGTTGTTCTAGGCTAGAAACTCCTAAAGGAGATACATTGTTGAGATGTTGCAGTTCTGAAACTGTATTTGAATAGGACTGAATGGTTTAGGAAGTTAGCTTGCTTTATTTGGTATCTCAAAGAATGTATGGAATCCAAAATTTTACTTGCTTTGTGGAGAATCTGTCTGTCCTTAGGTGGACAATGTACTGAGATTCAGGGAAGCTTACAAGAGCAAAGGCTTTAATGTTCTCATGTGGCGGGGAGGGGAAGGAGGAAGAGAACCTCTTTAGCAAAAAAGGAGGGCAACTTTGATAAAGATTAAGGCTCGATTAGACCTATATAGAACTACAACATGGAACACTGTGTGTGTGTACATATTTGTTATACAGAATGGTGCTCAGTTAATTAGCAGCTAGTCAATATTTTAATTTGTCCTTATTCAGTATGTGGCTCTATGCTTTATTTGCTGCACATTATTCAAATCCTGCTCTGATAGAATTATTAATTTCCTCACAGCCTTTTCTACAGTGCTTATCACTATAGTCTCTGAGTACTTCACAAATATTAATAAATTTATCATCACAACGCTATGTGAGGTGATGGAGTTGTATTCCCATTTGGGTGCCCAACTTGAGACTCCTAGAACCAGATTTTTCAGAGTACTTAGCATTATATAGCACTTTATATGTTCAAAGCACATCTCCTATAGATTTCAGTTGCAGCTATGGTTGCTCAACACTTCTGCAAATTAGATCCCGTCTTACCAGGTTGGGCACCCAGAAAATGAAGAACACACAGTTAATGACAACCTACGAATAGTTTTGTTTTAGTGACTTGCCTAATATCCCATTGGAACTCTGTTGCAGAAGAATGGATAAAATCCAGTTCTCCAAGACAGCATTCAGCTGTCTTCAGGCTACCGGAACCGTGAGACCATCCTTTCTTGTTTTGTAGTCTACTGCCTTATTTAATACACCTTCCAACTTCTATAACAAATAAGGTAGGATCCTACAGACAACAGCCTTCTTCATTCCACCATCTCGATGCACCACCAGAACAGGTCCACCACATGCACTAAATGAGACCGGGTCCTCTGGGAAACCATTCTTCTGTGATTATGAAATTAAAGACTGCATCCCACATATGCATGGGGTTTCATAAATATATCCTGACATCATAGGAATGATGAGACTCAGAAATCTTGGGTTCCATTTCATGCTTTGGAGAAGAATGTGGTCTAGTGGGCACAGATTCCTCTGTCCTTTCACTCCAAACTTGACCATATTTGCACTGCCACTCCACCCTGTCCCTGTGTCAATTCTGTGTCTTCCCCACCCCAGCTTGTTTTCTCACAGTCCCGTTCTCCTGGCTACTCAGTCACTGTCTCCAGTCCTCAGGCTTCCCATCCTAATCTCCTTGTCCAGCCAGTCCTAGTCTCCCATTTCGAGCTCACTGTCCAAGGCCAAACTCTGTCTCTCCTGCTCTCCACACCCAGTCCCACTCTCTTTGCTCAATTAGATCCAGTCCCCCCTCAAACTTGACAACCAATCTGTCTCTCCCCTCTCCACCCTCCAATTGGCTCCCAGTCCTTTTCTCGCCCCATGGGTTCTTCATTCAATCTTGGCCTCCTCCCACCGCCTACCTGGTTCATTGTTCCAGTCTCTTTCCCCAGCTACTCCTAGTTCTCTCTCAGCACCTAGCTCCTTGTCAGATCTTTCTCCCTTGTCCTCATTCCCCCCATCAGTTCCTAGTCCCAATCTTCTTGTCCATGCAGACCCAGTCTGCCCCCCCTTCCTATAGCTCCTTGTCCGATCTCAGTGTTCTCACCCCCAGCCAACTGGGTTCACAGCCTTCTTACCAAACCATTTCCCTCACCATCTCCCAGTTGCAGGTTCTCCACCCAGCCACTCCAAACCTCCCACTACCTTGGCTCCAAATCCCAGTCTCCTTGCCCAATTAGTCCCTGTCAGAGTTTTATTTCCCTCCTCTAGTTCCAGTCTCCCCAGACTCCTTGTTCCAATCTACTCCTTTCTCTCCTTCCTGGTCTTTTGTCACCTCTACATTCGAATCAGATGGCTTCCTCTTCCTTGCTGTCTCGGTGCCAGCAGACGGGATCATTGAGAGCACAAGAGAGAACAGCTTTCTGCTCTCAGTTCCAGTGCCTGGACCCAGCCTGGCCTGGAGCAGCCATTACAGGGAAATTCCAGCTTCAGAAGCCTTATAGACCTGGGCTTGAGGGAGCATGCTCAATTCCTCTATGGGGATGGCACATGCACAGCTTGTTCAGTGCTAGGAGCTAAGAGAGGCTCCAGCATTCTCAGTGACGATGGAATCTTTGGAGACTGTAGCTGCTAAAAATCCAAGTGTCTACTAAGCATGTAGTAACTGATTTTTTTTTAAAGGTGCATAACTTGGCCAAACCTAATCATAGAGTTGAATTTTCAGAGGGATGGAAAAATGCACATCCTTGACACAAAGGTACCCCGCTGCCAAATTTCAAATTCCTGATCCAAAGCATGGGGTCACTAGAGCTGTTCAAAGAAAAGGTTTCCAGAATGTTTTAACATGGGCAGAACAATTTATTTTTTCCACTCAGCTGAACTGTTTCAACTAAAAATTTCCAAAAAACTTCAGCCTGAGGAAGACACCTGGCATGTGAAATTGCAGCCCAATTTCACAACATTTTCAAAGTTACAAGCAAATAAAAACAGGGTCTTATAACAAGAATTGTAAGGCAACCTTAATAATAGACAGTGCTACCAGCCCTGCCTTCTGTGTGTGTGTACACACATGCAAAAAATTACATTAAAAGAGTATTTGGTTGCAAAGTTAAGCGCTCAGAAGTTGGGAAATGCCAGAATTGAGGCTGTCTGTATAGCCTAAATTGGCTCTCCTGTGCACATGCGTTAGTATATGATCACAAAATTATGTAACACTTTTTTTCTACATCCCTGTTCTCCTCCCCTCCCCCATTATTCAGTGAACAGGGACAGCACTCAATTAATAAGAAGGTATTCTATATGTTGATTTATCCTCATTGGTTTGCAGACAGAATTATTAATTTTCTCATTGAGTTTTCTGTGATGATCATCACTATAGTATGAGTGCTTTACAAACAATGATTTTGTTTTCACAAAACCTCTGAGGTGAGTGGGTAGTATTAATCTTCAGTTTAAAGGTGGGGGATTAGAGGTGCAGAGATTAAGGTCAAAAGTGTTTGCTAATTTTGAGTGCATAATTTCAGTTGCCTAGGGTTTGATTTTGTTTTCAGAGTATTTCGCATTTTATAGCACATACGTTCAAAGCACAGCTCCCAGTGACTTCAGATGCAACTGTGCGAGTGTTCATTCTCAGAAATTGAAGAACACAGTTAATGACCACCTGTGAAAAGTTTTGGTTTAACTGACTTGTCAAGCATCTCTCTCTGGCAGAGGCAGGGAAAAAATCCAACTGTCCAGGGTAACATTCAGCTGCCTTAACCATAAGACCATTCTTTGTTTTCGTGCCATCCCTTATAGATTCACTGTACATCTTCTAACTTCTGTAATAAATGAGGTCTTAAAGTCAAGAGCCTCATTCAATACATAACCCTGATTCATTCCCAGAGCACAGTTCATCATGTGCTCTGTAAAAGGCAAGGAACCTATGGAAAGTCATATGTGATCATCTTATTAAGGACTGTATTATAATGCATATTCACAAGGGGGCCCAATTAAGGTTGCCCAGGCAACTTTAATTCTGTAACTCACTAACTTTGTGTGCTTGATTTTGAACTGTTAATGTTCTTGTAATGTAGTTTTTGTGAGTGATTTCCGAGGCTTTTAAAAAAGCAAACGGAAAAAACCCGAATTCTATCATGTGGAAGCATACTGACTCTTACATGGGTCAGCAGGGTTAGAACCTTTAGATCCAGAGCACAGCACTCTGAGCTGAGTGACTGATAGCAGTAGTCACTTGTCATCCTCTATGTGGTCACTAGAGGAGGTTGACACACAAAACGTTGCCAATAATTTTCACAGGTATTTGCTGATTGCAGAGGACTGCAACTTGGATTTAATTCCAGGTTCTGGAGCAAGTGTGCTCTAAAGGGCATACATGCTTCTGCCCCATTTCTCCCTGAGCCTGAACCTATCTGCCTATGTCTTCTCCAGCCTATCCCTGTGTCAGTTCTTGTCTCTCTTTCCCTTATCCCCATACCTCGTCTGATCTTTAGCCTCCCCTCACCTTCTTCTGGCTCCCTGTCCATGTTCCTGCCTCTCTTCCCCCCCGGGTTCCTTGTCACAGCTCCTAGTCTTCCCTCACAGACACCTTATCATAATTTATTTGTTCACCCCCTACTTCATCCCTCTAGCGTGGTCCAGCTCCTTACCCCTGTGCATTTCAGTCAATCGCTTCCTTCTCTTTTATGGTATCAGGATACCAGCAGCAGGAACGTTCAGAACACAGGAGAGACATTTTCCCTGTCCCTCAGTTCCTGTGCCTCACACCACAGTAACCCACCCCTCAGCTGTCTTGAGCCTCAATTGCGGGGAAAATCCTGCTTAGTTCCTGCATCTCTGGGTCAGAGCATGCTCAGTAAAGATAAAAATCTTTGGAGAATTTAGCTGCCAAACTCTAATCAGTCTATACTGAGCATGTATGCATTTAGATTTTTTTTGAAAGGCTTATTGCTTGGCCTGATTTGAAAGGTTTTTTTTTTTTCTCTTCATATTTTTGCACAACACAGAGTACTTATCATCCTATGCTGTGTAATGCAACAGAAGGTATGGACCCACTTCAGGCCATAGATAGAAGAGCTGTTTTATCATATGGCTCAGATTATTCCAGTTGCCAGTGAAAGTGTGTATACTACCTTTTAAATTATGTAATGCCACCAAGAACACGAGTTTGCAAACATCTTTCCATGGTCCACTCTGCTTGGTATAGGAGAGGTACCTGTTGGTAATTGAGAGACACTCATACTCCATAGAAGGCATGGTATTTTTTTATTTCTCCTTACAGGTTGCCTTGGTAAGCCTTTGTATCCATCACATAAGTGAATTGTTTTGTCCCTCCTGAAACCGAAGTTTCCCTGTTTTGTCCCTTCTGAAACTGAAAGCATCCAGTTCTGTGCAGAATGGAAGTTTAGATTCGTCACTAGTCCAATCTTATTTCATAAGATTTACTTGAAATTTCACCTGTATCAGCAGATTTAAAGCTGTTCCATGCACCAACCGCTGGCACAGAAGATACTTAATCACAACTCTTGATGTTTTTAGTTCAAAAATTAATCTGTTCAGGGCAATCTGTCTATAATAGTTTACCAAGAAATTAATCAAATAGAATCACATTTTAGATTTAATGTTTTCAGAAAGTCCTAGTACTGAGGTTTCCTCTTAGTAGAGTGAGAGTAGATACCTTTAGAAATTCACACATGGAATGGTAGCTGGTACTGACTAGTTTAGAGTTATAAAAATAACTTTCCTTTGACTACTCTAGCATATTAGAGTGTTTGTGACTTCTGCCAGGGAGAACAAATTAATATATAACTTAGAAGCCCAGTGACCTGCTAGAAGTGTATTATGGTACAAAACTGGTAGCCAAACAGAATTTTCAGGAAGCAGTTACTGGATCTGACAGCACTCAATTAAAATGTATTTGTTCTGCAGACTTTAAATTCTAAGAGTCAGATGTCTGCATCTTAGTCTTGGTTTCTTTTCGACTACAGGACTATCAATTTGTTTACTCCTGTCTGTTCTTTTTTAGGATTTAAATTTACCGCGGGTGCTTTTCTTCTACAGTTTCTTGTGGATGTGTGATTGCTTCATGACACCTCCTTCGACCAGATGAGTCATTCGTGTGAGTTCAGCAGACAGATGTACTACCTGCAATCTTAAGCTCTTTATCTATAGAATTTGTTTACCTCCTTGCACTTTTGCTGTCTCAGAGATAAATCAGTGTAAGGTTTTTTTTTAATATACAAGTTAATTTGTTTGGCTCCCACTTAAATTAAATCCTGTTAGAATCGTAGCTTTTCTTCCAAGCTAGTCATTTCCATACAAATAATGATCCTGGTGCCCTTGAGCCATCTTACAGTGAGCATACAGTGTTTTGGAATCAGCAAGTTCTGTTTCATCAGGGCCCTGCTGGACACCTGACATTAGCCCTTTTGTCAGTTTCTCTGCATGGGCTGAGCTGAATGTCAGCAGGGACTACCTTCAGATAGACAGTTTTTGCCTTGAGTATGCATTCAGCAGAATCTGTATCTCAGAGAAATGTTGCCAAAATGATAAAACTTTGAGAACAAGAGAGAGAAAGAAAGACTTCCTTATTTTCTCTCATGATTTGTGATTGAGTTTTGCTTTAGTGGCCCTGGTTTCTCCTAACATTTGGAGCATGGTTGCCACCCAGCTCTGTGTAGCTCATTCTGTTCCTGACATTTGGAATACTCTCATTTCAGGGAAGACTTATAAAGATAGCTTTTTAGTGAGGACTTTTAGTTTTGTGCTGCGATGCTGGCAGGAAAAGCAAATTCATGATCTCATGTAGATTCTGCCAATTTCTGAGACTACTAAGCATTTGAGGTAGGGAGAACTTGTGGTGAAATCCCTCTGCTGGTAATGCTTATCTCCCTGGAAGACACCATACAGTCATTCCAACTTCTGTTCTCAGAGGCTTTCTTTAACCTTGTGTAAAGGGGTTGGCGCACCTCCTTGTGGCCATGTCTGGGGATTAACTCCTTTCTGGTCTGATGCCCCCTTTCTGATGGTTGCTCACACCGCATTCCCCCTCACTCGGCAGGACTCGCAGTGCTCTTTCTTTGTGATTCAGCCCTTTGGACAGATCACTGTATAGTCCTACCCTTCACGGGCATCAAAGTCCCACTGGATCACTTGTTTGTATGCCGTTCCAGACAGTCTTTCACTCCAAGGCTAGGTCCTGTGCCACTTTCCCAGCAGCTGGGAGAGAACCTGGACTCACCCACTACTATGTGCTCCAGCCTAGGGACCCTATATCGAGCAACTTTTTTATTTATAAATTTATAAATGGAGATATGCCTATCTCCTAGAACTGGAAGGACCTTGAAAGGTCATTGAGTCCAGTCCCCTGCCTTCACTAGCAGGACCAGCTACTGTCCCCTGACAGATTTTTGCCCCAGATCCCTAAATGGCCCCCCTCAAGGACTGAACTCACAACCCTGGGTTTAGTAGGCCAATGCTCAAACCACTGAGCTATTCCTCCCCCCTGCTAACTATAGTCTGCTTGCTCCCAGACTCTGTTGTTATTTCCCTGGACTCCTTCCTGCTCCCTTTTTTATCTTCTGTTCCACCGCCCCGAGTTTGCTGTCCCTCCCAGAGCACTACTTCCCCTCTTTGACATCATGGCAGACATGTAGCCCCAAACAAACCTCCCTTCTCCCAGGGAGCAACTACAGACTACTTCCCCTGACTACTTCCTACAGACTACTTCCTTTTTCTGTTCTCAGCTTCATCCTTTTATACAAGCCCAACTTGCTCCCTCCCAGGTGAACTTCATCTTCCAATAGGCATGATTGATTCCAGGCTGTACTCCGGGTGCAGCATAAGAGGTTAATTGACAGAATTTACCCTGCTGTGTCTTGTGTGGTGTGGACACCCCATCACACCTTGATAAACCTTGTTTGCTATCATGTATATAGTACTTTTCTGTCCATTTCCCTTTTTCCCTGTAAGCTTTCTGTGCTTTAGTGATCATAAAGGTACATGTACAAGCTACAAAGAATACAAAGGTAACTCAGGGCTAGTCTACACTTACCGGCTGGATCGGAGGCGTCGGATCGATCTTCTGGGTTCGATTTATCGCGTCTTGTCTAGACGCGATAAATCGAACCAGGAAGTGCTCCCCCATCGATGCTGGTAATCCAGCTCGCTGCGAGGAGTAAGCGCTGTCGATGGGGGAGCCTGTGCGCCGCGTCTGGACCACAGGTAAGTTTGAACTAAGAGACTTCGACTTCAGCTACGTTATTAACGTAGCTGAAGTTGCGTATCTTAGTTCGATGGGGGGGTTAGTGTAGACCAGCCCTCAGTCTTTCCCAGTACTTAGCATTTTGCATCTAGAGAGTTGATAGAGAGTAGCTGGGTCATTGAACAGAGCCGGAGAGAACCACAAAAAACTTGTGTGTCATCCTGATGATGTACTGGCATGTATATGTCATGAATCTGTCACAGTAAATAATTAGTTGTGTCATATATTGACAATCATCATGACACAGTATTATGTAGCATGGTTTTCCCCTTGGTGCTGGGATAGGCGAGGAATTCCTTCCTCTCTTCTGGCTGCTGAAAAGGAAGTCTTCCTCCTCATCTTCTTGACTGCTGGGAGGGGAAAGTGTGTGTCGCCTCTTTCTACCTTTACCTGACCTGGCTGCTGAGACAGAAGGAAGAGGATGTCTGTTGCTCCCTTTCTATTTTAGTCACACTTTCCTTCAACAGGAGGGAAGTCATACTAGGGCTTGCCCCACACCACCAGTTCATTTATCTCAGTGCTTTTGGGACTGCATTGAATATACTGAGCAACATAGTATGCTTTTGTGATGGCGCTTTTCTTTCTACAGGATTTTGATCAGACCCAGAGGTTCAGAGTTTTGTATGCCAAGAACTGAATGAGTTACATGAGCTTTGAGTTGCCCATCCCGCTAAGACCTCCAGAGTAATCACTTGCATTTCCTCTCAAAGATTCTCTCACTACTTTTTCATCTGCAGAGGGCTAACTCACTAAAAAGGGAAGTCTTTATGTTCAGTGAAATCTAAAGACACCGTCAAGTACTGTAGGTTCCAATTTTTACCTACTCTTAAAATTGAGCTTTCTGTTAACAATATGTTAAAAATTATAGCATCTTCTTCATGGAAACTGAAAGTATTGAGTGTTGAAAATATTAGACATTACAAAAATAGTCTTACATTTATTTTGAGATCATGTGAGACACTTGCAGTGGGCTCTTTCAAGCTTGAGTGAGATTTCAAGTGAATTCAGGATCTGAAACTAGGCTTAGCATTTCAGTGGCCAATGTTAGATGGATTTATAAATAATATGTTCCCTTCCTTTCCCAAGGAATTGCAGTGATTAAAGAATGCAGGCAGAGAAGTGGATGAGAAACAGTAGTAAAACTCAGTTTATGAGGGAAGTGTGTATGTCCTATTTAAAACGTTGTAGAAGAACAGCTATGCCCACCTGAAGAACCACCTTATAGTTCATACCAACAGGGCACTGTTCCATTGGTATCAAAAACAGAAAAGCAGCCTACTAGCCAGCAGACAAAAGAACTCTATAGAGCAATAATACACTGGGAAGGAGAGCGTGTCAAATTTCCTGCATCTTAATTTACTGCTACACTGCGTATTATCTTTTTATTTTTCAATTAAGTAGTTCAGAGTACTTAACTGTAATTGTAAGCAGTAATTCATAAACATATTGCTGATCTCTTAGCTCTCTTCTTTCTTCCTAGGAAACATACTTTGACTACATTTGCTAGTTACTGACCCTTCCATTGGGTATGGCATAACTCTGTTGTCCTCACCCATGAATCTGAAATGACATGAATCCCATAAGTGCTGCTTCTGTTGGCATCAACATTTTTCTTGTTTACAGTTACCCTATTTGAACCACTTAAAATAGCTTTCAGTTTCTCAGCTCAGATGCTGATTATTTGCATCTGTGGAAAATCTTTCATGCTGAATTTGGGGAGAGGTTTTATACTGGAATAGGCAGTAATGTTTTCCAGGGGTTCATCTTTGCCTGAGACATGATCCTACATCAATTAGATTATAAAAGTTGAAGTCTAGAAAGTTTGTTGTGGTGACTTCTTTCTAGTTAGGATTATAAATAGTCTAAGACTGATTCTGTGGCAGTACAGGAAGCCACAGCTGTTCTAATGCATGTGGTGATTCAGAGGAAGCTGCTTCTCCTGCCTTCCTGTTGGGAGGAAAGTAACAGAGTGGGGGTGAGGTAAGTGTGGATGCATGGGAAATATGAATGTTAAGCAGACCATGCTATGTGGTTGAAATGGGGTGAGTATAGTTTCCCAAATAAAGATAAGTTCCATTTTGGTGTATAGACTGGCTACCTTAAGTATTTGCACTGAGCTTAGTGGAGAACTTTTCAATTTTTTGGTGCAAATTCTCTTATCAATGCAGCCCCATAGGTATTGCAATACTGTAAATTAGGAGAATGTGAGTGCATGAGATTTTTTTTTACAATTTAGTCTGCATGGATGAGTTGGATAAACTGTAGTAGTTTGGCTGCCTGCCTTCCTCCTCATTCACATAACATGCTTGCTGTTGCTCTTCTGAGCTTTAAAGCGTGGAGGTGTAATGACATTTTTGTCTGGAATGCAGCTTGGAGAAGTGACACTAGCAATTTCGTTTCAAAGAAGATTGAGAGCTAAAAGTGCTTTACAATTCCAGGTTGTGGTGTGCTCAGTCAGGGCATAAGTTTTCTTCCATTTTGCAAGTAAATGAGTGGGTAGAAATTCAGATTGCTATATACACTTTACCTTACAGCACACAACAAATAATCATCCATGTTCAGAAATACACCTGTGTGAAAGATCCAGAACCATCATAACTTAAGTACTATTTTCTGCCTAACTGAAACAGTAACTGTCAAGTATTATAAAATTACAAATAGAAGAAAAGGTCAAATAAGCCTCAAAAGCTTGAGATAACTCCCTTTGGGGAGGGGGAACCCCAAATAACAGGGCTTGTAGTGTTTGAATTCTCACATAGCGAGGAAAGTAGTACTGAAATAGTTGTTTACAGCTCCACAGACTGCCTTCATACATCAGTCCCTACAACAACAGTAGCTGTTAAAACCACAAAGATAGACTAAATTCATGTGTTTATGAAGTAGCAAATATCGCTTCCTCCCTGTTCCCTTTTTCATAGGAATATGCAACAAACAAATTACTGGAGGAATCCTACAGTCTCCTTGATTACATCTCCTGTGCATAATACATCTTGCAGTGAAACTCACTTTCTGTATTTAACTTTCAAATATAAAGTCCCTTCCCAGAGTGGCTTATTTGGATTTTATTTAGATTATAAACTGCTGGGCTATTTTGCCTCCTGTACATTAGCAAGCCCAGAGATGATTGTCATGAAACCTGACCTTTCTAGTGCTTACACTATTGCTGCCACTGGTTGCATCTGTGCTGTTTTTGGAAGTTGCTGTAATATAGGCACTTATTTTTTCTAGTGTCGAAGAAGGCCTCACAGAATTCATTTCAGGTGGCCTGTTCAAAGGCAAACTGAATTGTCAGTCTCTTTTCCTTTCCCAAGAAAAGAGGATAGTTTTGTGGTTGTCTCAGATTTGTCAGTCAGACCTCGTTTCTATTTTTGCATCTCCTACAAACTTCCTGTCTTGCCTGGATATTATTTTATTCAGTGCCTTGTTTTTTTCTCTGTAAATGGGAATAATGCTTACCAACTCACAGAGCAGGTACATCTACACAGCAAAACAAACAAACAAAAAAAACCCCAAACCCATGGAAGCAACTCTCAGAGCCTGACTTGGATTCATGGTGCTCACACTAAGGGGCTAAAAATAACAGTGTAGACATTCCCATTTGGGCTGGACTCTGAGACGTACCCCCCCTCACTGGATTTCGGAGCCCAGAACATCTACATGCTATTTTTATCCCCATATCGGGAGCCCTACAAGCCTGAATCAGTTGACCCAGGCTCTGAGACTCTCTATTGTGTGTGTAGGGGAGGTTGCATTGTATTAGAGCGAATTGTTCTGCAGTCATACGCTGACATCTTTTTAATAATAATGATTCTTGGGGAATGGGAAACAAAATGTATAACCAATTTTTAAAAATAATTTGATATTGCTCCTTCATGATCTACCACAGTGTTTCCTCCCCCACTCTATTAAAAGGTCAGCACTAATAACCAGTGTCTCTTTATTCCTTGTTTGTTTGCTGATATCCACAAGGAATTGCTCTAGTTCTTGGGCCTAAAATGCTGAAGTGAGATGAACTAAGAATAACAGAGTAGCAAAGCATTTATACTTTTCAGTACACTGATTTTTCCTGGTAATAATCTTCCATTCTGGACATTGACTTGCACGGGTGGGTGGAGATAGGGGAATTACGTGTAAGAGAATCTTTCTCTGTCATTCAGGGCCTTAAAATTTGCAGCTCAATAACTCCTCCCCGTCCCCCCAAAGTTGGGGAAATTATTGTTATCTGCTGTCAAAAATGTTGAGTGTTGGCAGCTGTTGTGTATTCCTTCTGACTTATCAAGAGTGTTCGAGCAGCCCATGTATTTCCAAGTTTTCACTAAGGAAGGGAATTCACTGATTTAATTTTCTGCTTCCAGCACATGCAGATGACGATCCAGGCTCTCCAGGATGAGCTTCGGATCCAGCGGGACCTGAACCAGCTGTTCCAGCAGGATAGCAGCAGTAGAGCCAGTGAACCATTTGTGGCAGAGCTGACAGAGGAGAACTTCCAACGGCTTCATGCAGAGCATGAGCGCCAGGCCAAGGAACTTTTCCTGCTGCGCAAAACCTTAGAAGAGATGGAACTGCGCATTGAGACTCAGAAGCAGACCTTAAATGCCCGTGATGAGTCCATCAAAAAGCTGCTGGAGATGTTGCAGAGTAAAGGACTGTCTTCAAAAGCCACGGAGGAGGATCATGAGCGGACAAGACGGTTGGCTGAAGCAGAGATGCATGTCCACCACCTGGAGAGCCTGCTGGAACAGAAGGAGAAGGAAAACAATATGTTGAGAGAGGTGAGTGACCCAGACATGGATTTATCTAAAAAATCATTCTTTCCATGAGCGATCTTCCTGTCCTTGCTTCCTAGCATTGATCTCTGCTAATTCATGCTTGTATACCATCCATTCCTTTTCTGATATTCACCCTTTCACCACTGGGATCAGCATTTCCGATGATGGATAGGCTGTAGATTAAAAAAATAATCTGATGGAGTTTGTCCCCTAAATTAAAACCTCTCAGTGGTTTCTCTCATTTGTTTTTGTTCTCTAGTTTGCTTTTACTCCCCACATGAAGCTGTGGAAGCTCACTATCATGGGAATGTAACATTCATTCAGCTGCTTTTTTTTTTTTTTTTTTCCAATTGAGAGCAAACATCTACCTGTGTTTAGGAAAGCACTGAGAGAAATCTTGGCAGCATTAATGGATGATCACTCTGCAGTTTCCATGGAAACAGTTGACTTGCTGTTAAGGGTTTTTGTGATTAAAAACATTAGCTACCTCAGATGCACAGCCAAAAAAGATTATTTAAAGGAACACTGTTGCAAAAATTTAAAACAAAACAACACTTAGATATGTATTCTATATTGTGGACATATGATGACAAGCATTCTTAAGTATAAATCACCCGCAACCAGTTATAATGAAATGTAGGCTACTAATCCTACAAACAGTACTTATCTGTCTTAGAGAAATACATTAAAATCAGCAATGTGCGTGCCTCAGTCTGCAGCCAGTGTCATTAAATGTTTTGTCACTGTATTTCCCCTATTACCTGTAGATAATGTAACGATTAACTCTGAAAATGCTGCATTTTCTTGTTAATACATGGATTCAGCAAAGGCAAAGTTTTCCAAAACGTTAGGTTTGCAGAATTATCATGATTGCACATAAAAATTTGGTAACTGAACATACATATAACTAGGTTCATAATTACCAAGTTTGCACACACAAATTAGTCACATAATTGCACAGGCCTTTTGTTCTCATATGTTTTTTGAAAATCTGGCTTATTTTTCTGTCTACACACAGGGCCCAAACATGATCCTTTGGAAACAGGAGGGAGCAGGATTATTCACAAAGTTTCTGAGATGGGCATTCTGCAGCAGCCAAAGGGTTGCATACCTCCTTGTTATACATTTTCCATTTCCTGTCTATTTACATTTGTGCTCTTACAGGTTTCTATATATAAGGAAGATAGAGGCCAAGAAATTCTCTAAGCCATTTTTAGATTTAGGCCATTTTTTAGAACAGTAATCTGAAATTTCACAGTGTTGTAACCGTGGTGGAAAGGGAATCATGGAGGGGTGGGAGGAAGGGTTTTCAAAGCTGTTCTAAGGATTGCCACCTCACTTCTGTGCTGCCTTCAGCCCAGAAGGCAGCAGCTGCAGAGCTTCCTGCAGCTGGAGGAGGCTCCTGGAGGTGAAGGTGAGTTTGATTTCCCCCTGTGCTGCTGGGAGCACCCCAGCCAGGAGCTCCCAGCTGCTAGTCCTGGCTGGCTGGGGAGGGACAGGACTTGCTCTTCCCCTGCATGACCACTCTCGAGGGGAGATGAGACTCAGCTCCGGGTACCTCCCCAGGCTGCAGGACACTCTGCAGCTGGGCAGAAGCCCCGGAGTTTCCTGCAGCTGGAGGAGGTTCCTGGAGGTGGGTCTGATCTCCCCCTGTGCTGCTGGGAGCACCCAACCTAGACCTCACCCACTGCAACTTGAGACCATTGCTCCTTGTTCTGTCATCTGCCACCACTGAGAACAGCCTAGCTCCATCCTCTTTGGAACTCCAATTCAGGTAGTTGAAGGCTGCTATCAAATCCTCCTTCACTCTTCTCTTCTGCAGACTAAATAAGCCCAGTTCCCTCAACCTCTCCTCATAAGTTATGTGCCCCAACCCCCTAATCATTTTTGTTGCCCTCTGCTGTACTCTCTCCAATTTGTTCACATCCTTTCTGTAGCGGGGGCCCCAAAACTGGACGCAGTACTCCAGATGTGGCCTCACCAGTGTTGAATAGAAGGGAGTAATCACTTCCCTCGATGCTGGCAATGCGCCTACTAATGCAGCCCAATATGCTGTTTGCCTTCTTGGCAACACTGTTGACTCATATCCAGCTTCTCATCCACTGTAATCCCCAGATCCTTTTCTGCCGAACTGCCGCTTAGCCAGTTGGTCCCCAGCCTGTAGCAGTGCATGGGATTCTTCCATCCTAAGTGCAGGACTCTGCATTTGGCCTTACTGAACCTCATCAGATTTCTTTTGGCCCAATCCTCCAATTTGCCTAGGTCACTTTGGACCCTATCCTTACCCTCCAGTGTATCTACCTCTCCCCCCAGTTTAGTGTCATTCGCGAATTTGCTGAGCGTGCAATCCATCCCATCATCCAGATCATTAATGAAGATGTTGAACAAAACCGGCCCCTGGACCGACCACTGGGGCACTTCGCTTGATACTGGCTGCCAGCTAGACATCGAGCCATTGAGCCTTACGATCTAGCCAGATTTCTATCCACCTTCTAGTCCATTCATCGAATCCATACTTCTTTAACTTGCTGGCAAGAATACTGTGGGAGACCGTATCAAAAGCTTTGTTAAAGTCAAGGTATATCACGTCCACCGTTTTCCCCATATCAACAAAGCCAGTTATCTCATCATAGAAGGCAATCAGGTTAATCAGGCATGACTTGCCCTTGGTGAATCCGTGTTGACTATTATGATCACCTTCCTCTCCTCCAAGTGCTTGAAAGTGGATTCCTAGAGGACCTGCTCCATGATTTTTCCGGGGACTGAGGTGAGGCTGACCTGTCTGTAGTTCCCCGGATTTTCCTTCTTCTCTTTTTTAAAGATGGGCACTATATTTGCCTTTTTCCAATCGTCCGAGACCTCCCCCAATCACCATGAGTTTTCAGAGGGCCAATGGCTCTGCAATCACATCAGCCAACTCCCTCAGCACCCTCCGATGCATTGCATCCAGCCCCATCGACTTTTGTATGTCCAGTCTTTCTAAATAGTCCTTAACCTGTTCTTTCACCACTGAGGGCTGCTCCCCTCCTCCCTATACAGTGCCGCCCAGTGCAACAGTCTGGGAGTTGACCTTGTCTGTGAAGACTGAGGTAAAAAAAGCATTGAGTACTTCAGCTTTTTCCACATCATCTGTCACTAGGTTGCCTCCCCCTTTCACTAAGGGTCCCACACTTTCCCTGACTTTCTTCTTGTTGCTACCATAGCTGTAGAAACCCTTCTTGTTACCCTTCATGTCCCTTGTTAGCTGATTACACCCCTGCATGCTCGAACAATATGTTTATATTTCTCCCTAGTCATCTGTCCAAGTTTCCACTTCTTGTAAGCTTCCTTTGTGTTTAAGCTTACCAAAGATTTCTTTGTTAAGGCAAGCTGGTCGCCTGCCATATTTGCTGTTCTTTCTGCACATCGGGATGGTTTGTTCCTACGCCTTCAGTAAGGCTTCTTTAAAATACAGCCAGTTCTCCTGGACTCCTTTCCCCCTCACAATAGCCTCCCAGAGGATCCTGCCCATCAGTTCCCAGAGGGAGTCAAAGATCAGACCCACGTCCACCTCCAGAAGCCGCCTCTGGCTGCAGGAAGCTCCAATGCTGTTTCCCAGCCCCGGAGCTTCCTAGAGTAGGGGGAATTACCCGGAGGTGGGTCTGATCTACCCCCGAGAATGGCTGTGCAGGGGAAGAACAAATCCTGTCCCTCCCCAGCTCAGCTGGGACTAGCAGCTAGGAGCCTCCGGCTGGGGCGCTCCCAGCAGGACAAGGGAGATTGGATTTCATGGAGAAGGGCTTATTTCATGGTCCATGACACATTTTTCTCAGTTGTGAAATTGGTAGGGCACTACTAATATATAATTATCACTTCTAAATACGTATCAGTCTTATACTTCTAGAATCCTACAACTTAAATCTGTTTAGAATACAATGATTATATGTGACATCACACATTCATCTTGACATCACACAATAAATGAATGATAAAATGAACTAGTAGGCTACAATTGCTTAACGGAAAATAGGTCTTGTCAAACAAATCTTATTTCTTTTTTTTTTGAGATTGCAAGTTTGGTTTGTAAAGGTGACTGTGTAGATGTAGGTTTTAGAGTAGCAGCCATGTTAGTCTGTATCCGCAAAAAGAATGAGGAGTACTTGTGACACCTTAGAGACTAACAAATTTATTTAAGCATAAGCTTTTGTGGGCTACAGCTCACTTCATCTGAAATGGGCCATCTTGATTATCACTACAAAAGTTTTATTTTTCTCCTGCTGATAATAGATCATCTTAATTAATTAGCCTCTTAGAGATGGTATGGCAACTTCCACCTTTTCATATTCTGTGTGTATATATATCTTCATACTGTACGTTCCATTCTATGCGTCTGATGAAGTGAGCTGTAGCCCACGAAAGCTTATGCTCAAATAAATTTGTTAGTCTCTAAGGTGTCACAAGTACTCCTCATTCTTTTTGTGTAGATGTAATATATTTAATTTTTTGTAAGGCATTTGACTAATTTCCACATGACATTCTGATTAAAAAGTTAATACTATATAGTACCAATGAAGTACACATTAAATAGACAAATGATTTAAGTAAAAGAATTAAATTGGCTAACTGAGAGATCTCAAAAAGTAGTTGTTAATGGGGAATTTTCATTGAATGGGGATGTTTCTAGTGGAGTTCCGCAAGGATCTGTTTTAGGCCTGATATTATTTAACACTTTCATCAATGGTCTAGAACAGAGGTGGGCAAACTACAGCCCATGGGCTTGCCACCCCCGTGGTGCCGTGGGCCCTGCACTGCTTCCAGAAGCAGTCGGCACCACGTCCCTGCGGCCCCTGGGGGGTGGTCAGAGGGCTCCACGCGCCACGGGGAACTGCAGCCAATGGGAGTTTCAGGAGAGGTAGCCGCAGGTGAGGGCAGTGCACAGAGCCCTCTGCCCCCCCATCCCCCAGGGGCCGCAGGGACGTGGTGCCGGACACTTAGGGGCCAGGGCAGACAGGCAGTCTGCCTGAGTCCTGCTGCGCGCCGCTGCCACCCCGGAGCCGCTCCAGGTAAGCGGCTCCGGGCCAGAGCCCACACCCTGAATCCCTCCTGCACCTCAACCCCTGCCCTGAGCCCCCTCGTACATCCTGCACCCCTTCTGCACCCCAACCCCCTGCCCTGAGCCCCCTCGTACACCCCGCACACTTCCTGCGCCCCAACCAATTGGCCTGAGCCCCTTCCTGCACACCGCACCCCCTCCCACACTACACACTTCCTCCCGCACCCTAACTCCCCTGCCCGAGCCCTACATTCATGGCCCTGCGTGCAATTTACCCACCCAGATATGGCCCTTGAGCCAAAAAAATTGCCCACCCTTGATCTAGAAGAAAATATAAAATCATTGTTGATAAAATTTATAGATGGCAAAAAGATTGGTGAAGTGGTAAATAATAAGGATAGGGCAGTTATACAGAGCAAACTGGATCACTTAGTAAGCCGGGTCCAATCAAACAAGAAGCATTTTAGTACAACCCAATGCAATTTCATACATCTAGGAAAAAGAATGAAGGTCATACCTACAGATTGTACAGTATACTGTATCCAGGAAAGTAGCAGTCTGGAAAGCAGGGTGGCTTGATTTCAACCAGTGATTTAAATCAGCATGCAGGAAACCTTGATTTAAATAATGTATTTTTATCATGTTTTGCATTTGTACTTTTTAGTTATTTTCCTGAAGAAAGATTGATTCTCATTGGTTGGTAGCCATTAAAACATGGTGATTTGCAACTAAACTTTACACTAAATTTGGTGCTTCTCTTTGCTAACCAGGAGGATGCACTGTATCTATACTCATTTCTTTCAGCAATTGTATAGCTTACATTTACTCAGATTCTTAACTATTACATTTTTATTATGTTAGAAAATGGTGAATGATTAATTACTTAGTAAAAAAAGAAATTTATTTTTTACATGTGATTTGTGTCAAGCTCTATTTGGATGGAAATTAAAATGAACAAAAACAATATTTTTTTTGTTAAATAGCTTTAAATATGCTAGTCACTGAAGTGAAATGCACTGCATTTGTTCAACTATAAACTATTCTCTCTGCCCCCGCAGAAGAGGCTACTGCTATCAAAAGCTGGATTAGCACTTAAACTCTGATTCCATGCCATTAGCAAGTGACTTCCATCGGTTCAGTCATTTGACTCTCATGAAAACTCGGAAGTAAACTTGTACTGCTTAATTATTTTTTCATATTTAATTTCAGTGGTTTTAATTATTATAATAAACTTAGGCCTTAATGTAGCTTGTCAGTTTCAAATTTAATTTTAAATAGGTTGGTTTATTAAAAATCTGTTTTTAATTTAAATTAAAGATATTGATTTAAATTTTTAAAAAATCTGATGTTGGATTTTTAAAAAATCTTTGATCTTATCCATCCTACAGAAGATTATTAAGGGTCACAAAAAGGGTTAATCCTTTTAATCTTTCTGACTATTTCTCAGATGTTTAGTAGGGGTCCTAATTATGGATGTACAGTAAAATACATATGAGCTGTTCGTTGTTTCTTATTGCAGGATAAACCCAGGTCACATCAAGCAGTTCACAATAACACAGTAAGGTTTATATTTAAATGTGTTATCAGAGTGAAAACACATAATGCTTACTTTACTGCAGGAGGTAATGTGAAAATGGTCAAATTCCTATCTCCAAGGTACCTTGGAGAGATGAGTACTCCTAAGAATTTACTATTATTACTCTTGGATGAATTCTGCACCACTGCATGGGTGCAGAATTCATATCGTCCACAGATTTCTTTACTCCCCGCAGAAAAATGGGGAAGCAAAGAAATCTGTGGCTGACACACACCCCTTCCCTGGCAGTCCGGGCATGTCTGTTCGAGTGCTGGGAGCAGCCAGCAGAGATTTAAATCACCACAGTGGGTAGTATGCGTGGAGAGGCATTAATTGCCACCGTGGGGCGGGGGGGTGAGGTTGGTTAGGCGTGCCTGGGCACAAGAGAGACTCTGTCCGTCTAGTTCGCCCAGCGTGGAGGGGTAGGGCCTCTGGTTGTTCGGAGGTAGGTGTGAGGCAGGCTCTGTCCCCTCAGGCGGAGCAGAGTTGTTAATGTTCCTATTGTTAGTTAATTGTTCCCTTTCTTAGTCAATTCCCCCAGGAGCATAAACACTTATTAAATGTTTTAAAGTCCTTTACATTGCCAGAGTGCTGTAAAGGAGCCTTATTGTAAAGGGACAGTAAGGGAATCCTCAGCTAGGAAGATCTATGTGCTTTCTCCCTTTTTTCCTGTGCCAGAGTCACACAATGGGGTGAGATGACAGGATCTATTTTACTTACCTATTTTTTGAAAAGGCTGAGGGCAAATAAAACGTTTATCAAGCAGTCAATAAAATGTCAGGACAATCAGAACCAAGCTCTTCCCGAAGTAGCCAGGTCATGATTATAACTGTAATGCAGGGTATTGGTTACCAAATTTTTATAATTTAACTTTCATGTGTTTTAGGATGTGCTGAATAGTTATTTCAGTGTAGTAGCCGTGTTAGTCTGTGTCAACAAAAAAAAAAAGGAAAAAAAAGGAATACTTGTGGCACCTTAGAGACTAACAAATTTATTTCAGCATAAGCTTTCGTGGACTACAGTCCACTTCGTCGGATGCATAGAATGGAACATACAGTGGGACGATATTTATACATTCAGAGAAACGTGAAAAGGTGGAAGTAACCATACCAGCTGTAAAAGGCTAATTAATTGAAAGGAACTGGTATCAGTAGGAAAGAAACTTTTGAAGTGATAATCAACATGGCCCATTACAGACAGTTGACACAAAGGCGTTAAGGGTATTTAACTGGGGGAAATAGATTCAAGTAACGTAATGACCGAGCCATTCCTGGTCTATATTCAAACCTAAGGTAATGGTATCTAGTTTGCATATGAATTCAAGATCGGCAGCTTCTCGGAGTCTGTTTTTGAAGTTTTTCTGTTGCAAAATTGCCACCTTTAAGTCTGTCGCTGAGTGATTAGAGAGGTTGAAGTGTTCACCTACTTGCTTTTGAATGTGATGATTCCTGATGTCAGATTTGTGTCCATTTATTCTTTTGAGTAGAGACTGTCCAGTTTGGCCAATGTTCATGGCAGAGGGGCATTGCTGGCACGTGATGGCATATATCACATTGGTAGATGTGCAGGTGAACGAGCCCCTGATGGCATGGCTGATGTGATTAGGTCCTATGATGGTGTCACTTGAATAATATGTGGACAGAGTTGGCATCGGGCTTTGTTGCAAGGATAGGTTCCTGGGATAGTTATTGTGACTATTTTCTGTATAGCAGTTTAAATAAATTATAAAAATAATTGAAACTGGTGTAATTATATTGCATGATTTTGACAAATTAAACAGGCAGAATTTTGCATAATTTTTAATTTTTTTGGTGCATAATTTTTAAATTTTTGGCACAGAATTCCCCCAGCCTCCCCTGTGTAGCCTGAGCTGTAGTTGACAGGGAATTGGACCATCTAGTGGACAAAATGTACATAGCAGTCAAATATTATGTTTACTCCTTGGGGAATTCTGCACCAGTGCACAATATAGAATTTTGCAGAAATTAATGTTGAGTGTGCAGAATCCCCCCCCGAAATGGGCGGCAGAGCTTCTGGCTGCCACTAGGGGCTGCTGGACCAGTTAGAGCCCAGCTCACAAATAGAAGACACTGCTGCGGGAAGCGGGAGGGAACTGGAGGGTTCCCCGCGGCTGCAGTTCTTGGCAGGCCCTGAGGGAAGGTGATGGCGCTGCGCAGGAAACTCCATGCAAACCCGGGACCCAGCATAAGGCTGTTTCTCCCTCTGGATCACTGGGTGGGGAGGGGATGCCAATGTTTGGGCTGGGGTGGGGAGGGTCTGTGGCTGGGCTCTGGGGGAGAGTGGGTACAAGTGCTTGGGCTGGGGGGCCCCCTGCAGCTGGGCTCTGGGAGGGAGGGGGTGTGGGTGTCTGGGCTGCGGGGGAGTGCCCCACAGCTGGGCTCTGTGGGAGAGGGGGCAGAGAAATATATATTGTATGTGCTTCATGGTCAAGTTGAAGTGTGGACCTTAACTTTTGCATGTCCTGGATCTGCCATCCGTGCCTTCCCCACCCTATTTTAACTGTGTTGTATCAATGGATGTTTGGATTTAAAATTCCTATTTTAAAGGGGAAAAACTCAACCATACATTAGTGTGCATTTCAAAGTGGATAAAATTAAACATTTTTTTTAAATTAAAAAAATCAGATTTTTTTAATTTAAATCCAATTTTTTTGATAAAATGCTTTTTGAGGAAAAAACCTATGTAAAGATGGTTTTAATTAAGATACATTATAGCTCAAACATATCTCATCATGGAATAGGGATTATAAATTATAATTTTATAGGATGAGACAATATATTCATGTAATGTTTAAGAAAAGTTTTGTAAATGAGTTCCAATAGTTCATGGATTAGGGAATTTTATTGGGTTCCAGGGGCTTCTGTTTAGATTATTTAGGTTAATCTTTCTATCTACCCAAAGGGGGACTCAGTGCTCAGTCTAGAACAGGGGTCTCACACATGCGGCCCGCCGGCGCGCGCCCCCCCCCCCCCCCCGAGTTACTTTCTGAAGTTCCGCCGCCAGAACAGCTGTCTGGTGGCTTCGCGGTTTCTGGGAGGGAGGGGGGAGGAGCGGGAAGCGCACACACAGGGAAGGAGGGGGGGAGAAGAGGCTGGCCGCCAGGTTCCCCCCGCCCCCCCTCCCAGTTACGTCCTATGGCCGCCAACTCCCCTCACCCCCCCCCCCCCCCGTTATGTTCTGTGGCCGCCAACTCCCCTCACCCCCGCCCCCAGTTACGTTCTGTGGCTGCTAAGATCCCCGTTCCCGCTGCGCTGCTCCAAGATTCTATTTTTACCCCCAGGCAGTTCCTGCCGCCAGAACAGCTGTCTGGCAGCTTCGCGGTTTCTGGGAGGGAGGGGGGAGGAGCGGGGAGCCACACGCTGAGGGGAGGAGGCGGAGAAGGGGTGGAGAAGGGGTGGGGCCTAATGGAAGGGGTGGAGTGGGGGCGGAGCCGGGGGCAGCGAGGGGGCGGGGTCAGTGATGCGGCCCTCGGGCCAATCCACTAGTCCTCATGCGGCCCTCTTGGTAATTTGAGTTTGAGACCCCTGGTCTAGAAGATACCATCAGAGATGCTTAGTTTTGCACTTCTCAAATGTGGATTTGTGTCTCCAGAGATAACATCTTGTTAACAGCAAAAATGTTTTTAAATAAATAAATAATATAGAGAGGTAAGAAATAACAGACCTCAACCCTATTGTCCCTCTGCAAATTTGGGTTCACAGAGTCAATCCCTTACCTCTCTCTAAAAGTGCAAAGTTTCAAAAAGTTAAATGAATAGAAAATTCTTGGTGGGGGGAATAGATCTAGACAAGGAGAAGTCTGGAGACAAATGTGAGAAGGAAGGGACAGGCAGTAGAAACAAAAGTGAAACTGTTTGAGTAGCATATTCCAGAAGTCTTGAGGTCTTTCTGAGTGAAGCCTTCATTGATTTGAGATCTACCATACCATTCTCTCACTAGAAGGAAAAACCTATAATGGCAGCAGGCCGTAAGAGAGACCCAGTTTGGGTCTCATCTATCTCTGAGTTATGAAGAATATGTATTAAGGTTATAACAACCAATAAGAATGCACTTTTATGTAGAAATCCATGATTAAGTAGAGTCTTCCTGACTAGTGATTTAAATCATGATTTAAATCAAATCCACCCTGGTGCATTTCAAGCACTCGTGTGGTATTTACAGGAAATGTAGCTGAGTCTCCAAAGTATGATCACTTTAACACCTATGCTGCTTAAGTGCAATCTTAAGGGCTCTGCTTCAGTGTTAATAGACAATTGAATTGATGTCTTGCAGTCAGCAGCAGAATGCCTGGGCTGAGAAAGAGGTCAGGATATACATCTCCTTTTCAGTCACCTGTTTCAAATTTCCCAGGCTTTGAAGGCTGCTGCACAATTTGGAACACCAAGTCCAACAGCTGTAGTATTTGAATTGAATGTGTTCTAATGATCACACTTTCAAATATAGACTGTTGGGATGGGGGAGGAGTAAGTGGCTGAAGTCTCTCAACTGCTGCCTCTTAACCTGTTCTTAAAATTGCAGATTCTACAAACTCTGCGTACATGCACTGAATGTAATTTTAAATGGTCATAATAAATGTGTATATATAATATATGTGGAGTTGATAGCACCACCAATAGTGAATGTTGCTTGACACTTTCCATTAGAGGACCCTGTTTTCATTTGCTTATGCCTTTGCCAAACTTTGCCAGGGGTCTGTCTCAGGCTGTTTTTAAGATTTAGCTAAAACAGTTCTGTCATTGTTGAGAATGAGGTTGGAGAAAAATATGTTTTGCCTATGTTACCAAAAAACAAACACCTCCCTTCTGTCTCTTTCAGAAGTTCTTGCACCTCCATGATTTGAAGCAGGGATTTGAAATTTGGCTGGAGAGTTGCTCTTGTGTTTAGAGTGAGCCTTTTTCTGTCCTGGTGAAAATCTACTGAAATTTGGCCATATAATTAGCCTCTGAAAACATCTCAGTTCACACAGGGTGCGACAGACCCAGGCCAGTTGGGTACAACAAAGTAGCAGCATGCAGATATACTGGCCACTGGATTACCAGTTTTCTGTTCCCTGACTGACCAGAGCAGGGACTGCTCCAGGCTAATGAGGACACCTGACTCTAATTAACCTGTAAAGAGTCAGGTGAGGCCATTAAGGTGATGTGAACACCTGACTCTGATTAAGGCTCTTCTGAGCATATAAAAGGGCTCACTCCAGTCAGGCTGGGGAGAGCCAGGGAGCCAGAGGAGAGGAAGTGCTGTTTCTACTGAAGGACTGAGTAAATGAGGACACGCTTGCGCCATCAGTAAGGGAGCCCTAAGGTAAGGGTGAAGAAGTGAGAAGCAGGAGAGCTGTGGGGAAGTGGCTCAGGGAAAATGTAGCAACTCTGGCAGTGAAAGGTCAGCTGCCAACAGCTGCTACCACTAGGGTCCCTGGGCCGGAACCCGGAGTAGAGGGCGGGCCTGGGTTCCCCCCAACCTGTCACTACAGAAACACTTCCTGGGAGGGGAAGACAGGCCCCTATCAGGACAGGAAGCTAATCTGTTCTGAGATAAGCTCATAGGGACAACAGAGACTGTGTGAGTTCTCTCACCAACCTTGTGCTGGCTTATGATGAAAAGGGCTCAGTAGACTGTAACTCTGGTCCTAGAGAGAGAAGGACTACGTGGAGGATTGCAGTGAGCCTCTGAGGCTAGTATAAACCGCCTAGAAGCATGGGACCCACCGGGACAGGGTCGGAGCTCTGCCACAAGGGCTAAAAGAGAATTGTCGGAGTTGGGCATCTAAAGTCTCCTATTTGCTTGCACTGAGCATGCTTAATTCCCTCACAGCTCCTGAATGCCAGCCAGACTGTACATGTTCCATCCCAGAGCTTGGGCGTGGGGTGGTGCTGAGCAGGATTTTCCTGTAATTACTCCTCACGGTTACTGGAGGCCTCAGGGAGATTATTTCATGTGCTCTCCTGTTGGCATCTTGTCAGTCAGGAGGAGGAGGAGAAAGCATCTGATCAGAAAGCTGAGAAAAGTTTGTGGTGGGGGTGGTTTTTTTGTTTGTTTGGGGGTGGGTTTGTTTGTTTTTTTGCAGGAACCTGATAGTGGAAAGAGAGGTAGGAGCCAGAGGGAGGTAGGCAGGAATTAGGGGATGTGGGGGTTGGGTAGAAGCAGAGGTGGACTGATATGGGAGATGAAGTGGGTCAGGGGGGAGGAGGTTTGAATAGTAGTTGAAGTGGGATGAGGGGACAGAAGATAGGGTAGTGGTAAGGAGGGCAGGAAGTAGGAGCACATGGGGAAAGCTGTCTGTAACCAATAGAGAACACACTCCTCTAAAATGGTGCTCAGGGAATAAATCAGGGATGTGTAGTGAATGAGGCAATAGTTTGTAGGATCCCTGTCTCATTTGTTGCAGAAGTTGGAAGATGTGTGTGGTGAATGAGGCAGGCAATTGCAGGAAGAGAATGGATTGTCTCATAGTTAAGGAAGTTAACTATCACTCTTGAGAATTGGATTCCATCCCTGCCTGTGCCACACAGGTCTTAGGTGATGCTGGGCAAGTCACTTAAACCAAAATGTTCTAAATTGGCCATTGATTGTGTGTTGTTCATTTGCTAGGAACCCTGGGACATCTAGGGCCAGATTTGCAAAGTAGTGAGTGTTCACAACTGCAACTGACATCCTTTGAAGATGTATTTTGAATATACAAAGTGCTATAAAAATGCTAAATGCTCTGAAAATTTAGTCCCTAGGTGTCACAAGTAGGGCATCCAAAATTATTGGGTGCTTCTGGTAATTTTGGACTTAATACCTCTGAGCTTCTGTTCCCCAGCTATAAAATGAGGTTGATACAGAGTGGTGTTGTAAAGATACATTGATTTGTTCGTGAATCAATTGTATACTAGTGTGAGAATACCATAGAAATGCCTATGAAAAAATTTAATAATTTTATATTCAGTGCTGGGGTTAAATGCTGTGCATTAAATAAGGCCTGGGTAGCCACACAGTGAAGGAAATGGATAAAAATAAATATTGAATAACTGTCGCTTCACTGAATGAGATGTTACTCCTGTGGAAAAAAATCGAGTGAGATCATATAATCAAAGACTCCATCATAACACATATGCACAAGAGGGCTGAATTAAGGTTGCCTGGGCCTCCTAAATTCTGGCATTCCCTAACTTTTCAGTGCTTGCCTTTTGCAACCTTGCTGTTTTTAATTAGGTTGGTGTATGTGGTTTTTTTTCTTTATGTAACACATAAAGTGTGCATATTTTGATGGTATCCTTTTCCTTCATCTTTCATATGTTGGTTGTCATCTGAGGTTGTAGGATCTCGGCAGAGCAGGAACAGTCTATGTTTGGAAAGTACCTATCACATGGTAGATGCTACTGCAATACAAATAACCTTAAGTTAGAACTAATATTTTTCATATTGAGCGCTGGTACTGCTTATTGAGAGCTATTTACATGACAGGTTATAACTTAAATTTCAACTGTTTTTGACATTTTCTGGTCAGAAAAGATGTGGTCAGAATTAGCCCTTGGATGTTCCAGTGCACACAGGGAACACTTCATAACAATTATATTTTAGATGCAGTATTGTTGTTAAACTATATTAATTACTCATCTTGATAATCAGCCTTAGGAATTAGTTATATTGATGTTTTCCTTCTAAGGAAGTGATGCTTCCTTGTCTATCTGCTTGACACAATTTACATGCCATACACAACTTTCCAGTGACTGCTCTCTGTCTGCATGAGAACCTTTACTAGAGATGGACCAAGCATCAGAAGAGGAATGCAATTCTTCTCATAATATTCTACTAAACATGTGGTGTGAATCTTTCTTGGCTATTCCACTAATCAGATAGGATTTTGTTTTTTGGAAGTATATTTTGTTCATGATTTACCTAATATATGAAAAACTGTCAGACCTTTGAGTCCTAGGTTATTCAGAGAGAAGCCATAGTGATATCTGTTTTCATGTGGTTATTAAAAATCCTCTCAGTTGATGCATGATAGATCTCAGGAACCATATGTTACCTTGAAATAACATGGAACAGAAATTTTGATAATGGGGTCTTCCGTCTAGCAAACCATGGTAGGACAAAATCCACAATGGCTGGAAGTTGAAGCTAGACATATACAGACTAGAAGTAAGATGCACATTTTTAACAGTAGAAGTGACAAAGCGTCCTGTGGCACCTTACAGACTAACAGAGGTATTGGAGCATAAGCTTTCGTGGGTGAATACCCACTTCGTCGGATGCAAGCAGTGGAAATGTCCAGGGGCAGGTGTAAATAGAGTCAGGGCTAGCCTGACTCTTCCCTGCATATTTACACCTGCCCCTGGACATTTCCACTGCATGCATCCGACGAAGTGGGTATTCACCCACGAAAGCTTATGCTCCAATACGTCTGTTAGTCTATAAGGTGCCACAGGACCCTTTGTCGCTTCTACAGATACAGACTAACACGGCTACCCCTCTGATATTTTTAACAGTGAGGATAATTAACTGTTGGAACTACATACCAAGGGTTTCCATCACTGGAAAATTTTAAATCAAGTTTGTTTTTTTCTAGGGCTGTCAAATGATTAAAAAAATTAATCCCGATTAATCGCACTGTTAAACAATAACAAAATACCATTTATTTAAATATTTTTGGATTTTTTCTACATTTTCAATATATTGATTTCAATTACAACATAGAATACAAAGTTTACAGTGCTCACTTTATATTTATTTTTATTACAAATATTTGCAGTGTAAAAAAAAAAGAAATAGTATTTTTCAATTCACCTAATACAAGTACTGTAGTGCAATCTCTTTATCATGAAAGTTGAACTTACAAATGTATAATTAGGTACAAAAAAATAACTGCATTCAAAAATAGAACAATGTAAAACTTTAGAGCCTACAAGTCCACTCAGTCCCTACTTCAGCCAATTGCGCAGACAAACAAGTTTGGTTACAATTTGTAGGAGATAATGCTGCCTGCTTCTTGTTTACAATGTCACCTGAAAGTGAGAACAGGCATTCATTCACATGGCACTATTGTGGCTGGCATCACAAGTTATTTATGTGCCAGATGCGCTAAAGATTCATATGTTCCTTTATACTTCAACTACCATTCTAGAGGACATGCATCCATGCTAATGGCAGGTTCTGCTCGATAACGATTCAAATCAGAGCAGACCGACATGTTCATTTTCATTATCTGAGTCAGATGCCACCAGCAGAAGGTTGATTTTTGGTCATTTGGGTTCTGTTGTTTCCGCATCTGAGTGTTGCTCTTTTAAGACTTCTGAAAGCATGCTCCACACCTGGTCCCTCTCAGATTTTAGAAGGCACTTCAGATTTTTAAACCTTGGGTCAAGTGCTGTAGCTATCTTTAGAAATCACACATTGGTACCTTCTTTGTTTTGTCAAATCTGCAGTGAAAATGTTCTTAAAACGAACATGTGCTTAGGTCATCATCCGAGAGTGCTATAACATGAAATATGTGGCAGAATGCAGGTGAAACAGAACAGGAGACATACAATTCTCCCCCAAGGAGTTCAGTCACAAATTTAATTAATGCATTATTTTTTTAACTAGCATTATCAGCATGGAAGCATGTCCTCTGAAATGGTGGCCGAAGCATGAAAGGGCATACAAATGTTTAGCAAATCTAGCACGTAAATACCTTGCAACGCCAGCTACAAAAGTGCCATGCGAATGCCTGTTCTCACTTTCAGGTAACGTAAATAAGAGGCAGGCAGCATTATGTCCTGTAAATGTAAACAAACTTGTTCTTCTTCGAGTGATTGCTCATGTGCATTCCACAGTAGGTGTGCGTGCTTGTCACATGCACCGGTTCCAGAAGTTTTTCCCTTAGCAGTACCCGTAGGGAAGTGCCCCTAGCGACCACTGGAGTGGCACCACCATGGTGCAGTATAAGGGGCGCTGCACGCTCCCCCCCACCCCCAGTTCCTTCTTGCTACCAGTGACGGTGCATCAGAACTGCTGTACTCCAGCTCTTCACTGTAGCCTTCCCTGTTCGGACTGTTGTTTAGTTCTGTAGATAGTTAGTACCTATAGTTTTAAAAGTAAAATAATAATAATAAAGTAGAAGAGCCTCTAATAACCGTGCCCGGGTCGGGGCATGCCCCGGGCTTGAAGTCGTGCGGCACTTGTAAATTGCCTATGCCCATAAGTGACCCGCACACTAGTTGCTTTCGCTGTCTTGGCGTAACCCATGTCAGCGACCGCTGCAAAATTTGCAGATCGTTTAAGCCCTGGACTAAGAAGGAGCGGGATATACAGTTCCGAGCCATATTGATGGAGTTGGCCCTGACCCCTACGCCTCTGCACCACTCCAAGTCAGCACCGAGCACCATAACATCGGTGTGCGGTGACCCAGTGGTGCCTTCCACCAGCTGGCACCGCTCCCCATCCACAGGACACTCTAAGAAGATGAAGAAGCAACCTTCTCTATCAAGACACCGGGACAAAACTGGGGGCGAGCTTAGACCCGTGCTGGGCAGCTCTTGATCCCCATCGGACTCGCGGCCTCCAACTCATGTAGAGTGGAGTAGCCCAGCCCACTCTGAGCCGACTCTGGACACCAGTGGCCACGTACAGGTGCCCTCCATGCCGGAGGCCCTGCAGGTGGCTCGAAACGTAATGTCTCTTCCGGTACTGGCTGCACCAACCCCGGCGGCTCCCCAGTCCAGAGGCAAACCGGCTCTCGGACCACCGCAGTCAACACCTGGGCGGTACTGCCCACGGTCGTGGGAAGGATCCCGACGCTGCTCTTCGCTGAGTGACCACCCCGCTCGCAGACTGCGCTGGTTTTTGCCGACCCCCACCCAATTGGCTGGCTGAATGTTGAGCAACAGGGACTCAAGGCACCACTCCGTATCTAGGGAGCGCTGGCCTCAGGGTCAGATCATGCCCCGCCGGGACTGGGACCGATGACGCTGGAGATCGCCTACTCCAAGAAGCCGCCATAGCCCCTCGCGGTACCGATGTCGACGCCGCTCGTGCTCTTCGTCCTGGTCGAGTTCCCCGACACGAAACTACTCCCGCAGCCCCCGGCAAGCGCCGCAGATCTGCCCGACGGAGCCGTTTGTGGAGCATCCGCTATAGACAGTACTCCTGCTCCTCTACACTGGATTCGCCGTCTCGAGCCCGGCACCGCTACTCATCCCCATCCCTGGATAGCGCTCGTTTGTGCACCAGCCCAGCCTCCCCTCGGAGCTAGCAGCCAGTGGACCAGACAAGTCTCGTGGGGCAGCCCGCTCCGGTGCCGCAACACGTGCGATGGCACCAAGCCAGTGGACCCCATGGGCCCTGATGCATACCCAGCAGGTGGCTTGCTCGGTAGCCGAAGCCTCAGACAGACGGTCAGCCTTCCTCTCTCAACCCCCAGGAGGGGGTCAGCGGAGCGCTCCTCCTTAGTCCCACATTCAGAAGGGGACCAGGCGCTGGGGACTGCGGCACCAGTGGGAACGCAAAGCACCGCACCTCTATCCTCATCCTTCCAGATGAGGCCATCACGGCGCCCCCTCCTTCTGTTCCTCAGGAGGACACAAAAGCCCAACAGGAGCTCCTGAAAAGGGTGGCCTCAAGCCTCAGTTTACAGGCTGAAGAGGTGGAGGAGCCATCGGACTCCCTCTTTGATGTCCTCTTAGCCACAGCGCCAGCTAGGGTGGCCCTCCCTCTTCATGAAGGAGTGGCGAAAATCTCCACTGCCCTATGGCAGACCCAGTCTTCCTTGCCCCCCATCTCTAAGGGCTGGTCTACACTAGGGTGGGGGATCGATCTAAGATATGCAACTTCAGCTATGTGAATAACGTAGCTGAAGTCGAATATCTTAGATCGATTTTTAAAAGTACTTACCCCGGTCCACACCGCAGCAGGCAGGCTCCCCCGTCGACAGCGCTTCCTCCGCTCGCGGAGCTGGAGTTCCGGTGTCGACGGGGAGCGGCTCTGGGATCGATTTATCGCATCTAGACGAGACGCGATAAATCGATCCCAGAACATCGATAGCTACCCGCCGAATTGGGCGGGTAGTGTAGACGTAGCCTAAGAGGGCAGAGAGGAAGTGTTTAGTGCCCGCCAAGGGGCATGAATATCTCTATACTCACCCTGCTCCCAACTCCCTGGTGGTCGAAGCAGTCAACCACAAGGAGCGCCAAGGCCAGCCCGCTCCCACCCCTAAGAATAAGGACTCAAGGCGGCTGGACTTGTTTGGTAGGAAGCTTTATTCTTCTTCAAGCTTTCAGCTGAGGGTGACAAACCACAAGCCCTGCTGGGCAGATATGATTTTAACTTATGGAGCTCAATGCCAAAGTTTACGGACTCCCTCCAGGAACGTGATAGGAAGGAGTATAAGGCCCTGATGGTGGAGGGCACCACTGCTGCCAGAGCAGCCCTTCAGGCAGCCTCAGACGCAGCCAACACGACAGCAAGAACCATGGCCTCTGCAGGGTCCATGAGGAGAGCGTCATGGCTCCTGCTGTCCGAATTGTCCAGCGAGGCACAGAACTCCTTACAGGACCTTCTGTTCAATGGTAAGGCCCTGTTTGCGGAACAAACGGATGTGAAGTTACACGGTATGAAGGACTCCTGCACGACCTTAAAGACTCTTGGCCCCTATGTCCTGGCCCCGGCCAGGACCATGTTCAAGCCTCAGTAGGCCCCCAGCCAAGCCACCCACTCCTGGAACAAACCGTCTTACAGGAAATCTAGAACCTATAGGAAGCATCCACAGCGGCAGTCTCAGTCCGCCCCCCAGCCTGGTCCCTCTAAGGGCAAGCAGGCGGATAAGCACCCATTTTGATGGGACGACTTACCAGTCTGCACCAGGGATCTGCCCACCCTACCCTTCTCCAACCATCTCTACGCATTCCTCCCGGAGTGGTCGCTGCTGACCTCAGACCGCTGGGTCTTCAACACCATCTCCCGGGCTATACCCTCCAATTTCTTTCTACCCCATCTACCCACCCTCTTTCCCCATCCCTCTTCAGGGTCCCCTCTCACGAGAGCCTACTCGAGCAAGAGGTGAGGCGGCTCCTGCACCTGGGAGCTGTGGAGGTGGTGCCTGTGGAGTTCAGGTACAAAGGGTACTATTCCAGCTATTTCCTTATCCTGAAGGCCAAAGGGGGCCTCAGGTCCATCCTGTACCTGCGAGGTCTAAACCAGTACATGGTAAAACTCAAGGTCCCCATGGTCTCCCTGGCCTCCATTATTCCCTCCCTTGATCCCGGAGACTGGTACGCCGCTCTCGATCTCCAAGACGCATACTTCCACATTCACATATTCAGGGGCCACAGATGTTTCCTCCGCTTCACAGTAGGACAGGAACACTACCAGTTCACCGTCCTCCCATTTGGCGTCTCAATGGCACCCAGAGTCTTCACAAAGTGTATGTCTTTGGTGGTGGCCTACCTCAGATGTGGGGGGGCGGGTCCAGATCTTCCCCTATCTCGACAACTGGTTGGTCAAAAGCAGCTCCAGTTCGCTGGTACAGGACCATGTAATGCTTCTCCTGCTCACATGCACCACAATGGGGCTGTTGGTAAACAACATCAAATCTACGTTGGTACCAGTACAACGAATAGAGTTCATTGGCGCGATTCTTGACATGACATTGGCCAGAGCTTCCCTCCCGCCGGACAGGTTCGAAACCTTGAGGGATCTCATCAGGACAATCACGAGGTTTCCCGTGACAACTGCCAGGACGTGTCTCCAGCTCCTGGGTCACATGGCAGCATGCATGTATGTGGTATGTCATGCCAGAATGCGGCCCCTTCAGCTCTGGCTGGCCTTGACGTTCTCCCTGTCCAGAGACAGGTTGGACAAAATCCTCTCCATGCCCGAGACCGTACTAGCCTCCCTCCATTGGTGGACCACCCTGGAGAACATGCTCCAAGGGGTCCAGTTCTGGAGCTGCTCCCCAACCATAGAATCAGTGTCCAATGGGTCAGACTTGGAGTGGGGACCCCATGTGGGATACCTCCAGACCCAAGGCTTGTGGTCTGTGCAGGAACTAGGCCTGCGCATAAACGTCAAAGAGCTCTGAGCAGTCTGTCTGGCCTGCATGGCTTTTCGTTCATACCTTGCAGGCAGGGTAGTCAAAGTTCTCATGGACAACACGGCCTCGATGTTCTACATGAACAGTCAAGGCGGAGCCCACTCCACAGCCCTCGGCCAGGAAGCCCTCCAGCTGTTGGACTTCTGCATCGCCCACAATATCAACTTGGAAGCCCACCACTTACCAGGCATCCGGAACTCTCGAGTGGATCTCCTGAGCCGGGACTTCTCCCAGCTCGAGTGGTCACTGCACCCGGGGGTTGTTCACATGATCTTCCAAACGTGGGGCACTCCGCAAGTGGACTTCTTCACGACCAGGCAGAACCGCCGGTGCCCCCGGTTTTGCTCCAGGAGGGGGGTGGACAAGGGCACGATTTCCGACGGGTTTCTTCTGTCATGGTTGGGCCAGCTGCTATATGCCTTTCCCACAATTCCGTTGGTCAGCAAGGTCCTGGAAAAAATCAAGACAGAATGGCTCGCATTCTCATGATTGCCCCGGCATGGCTCAGACAACACTGGTATGGGACTCTGACAGATCTGTCCGTTGCCCCACCGTGGCCACTGCCGATCCGCCCAGACCTTCTCTTTCAGGAACAAGGTCGCCTCCTCCACCCTAACCTTGCAGCCCTCCACCTCACGGCGTGGTTTCTCAATGATTAGACCAAGAGGAAAGGACCCGCTCGGAGGGCGTCCAGTGAGTTCTCCTGGAAAGCAGCAGGCCCTCCACCTGTCAGCCTTACCTGGCAAAATGGTCAAGGTTCTCTCGATGGGCCACCAATCGCAGCGTCTCACCAGTGGCTGCTCCGCTCTAGCTAATACTGGATTACCTCCTTCATCTCAGAGCCTAGGGTCTAGCGCCCTCGTCTGTCAAAATGCACCTGGCAGCCATATCGGCCTTCCACCTGCCTGTGCAAGGCCACACAGTATTTTCTAACGCCATGACCGGTCAATTCCTTAAGGGCTTGGAGCACTTCTTTCCTTATGTTAGGCCCCCTGTTCCACAGTGGGACCTGAACTTGGTTCTGGCCATGCTGACAGGGCCTCCATTTGAGCCGCTTGCCACATGTTCCTGGTCCCACCTTCCATGGAAAGTAGCCTTTCTTGTGGCAATCACGTCTGCTAGAAGGATCTCGGAGCTCCGGGCCCTGACCTCTGAGCCCCCTGTATACGGTGTTCCATAAAGATAAGGTCCAGCTCCACCCACACCCTTCGTTCCTCCCCAAGGTGGTCTCAGCCTATCATATGAGCCAGGACATTTTCCTTCTGGTACTCTGTCCCAAGCCTGATGCATCTAGTGAGCAGCGCAGGCTTCACATGCTAGATGTGAGACAGGCCCTGGCTTTTTACCTGGAACGGACAAAACCGTTCAGGAAGTCTACACAGCTTATTGCCATGGCTGAATGGATGAAGGGTCGGCCGATCTACATTCAGCGGCTCTCCAACTGGATCACTTCATGTATCCGTACTTGTTACGACCTGGCGGGAGTTTCCCCACCACCAGTTGTAAGTGCGCACTTGACAAGGGTGCAAGCTTGGTCGGTCACCATTCTAGCTCACGTCTCTATTCAGGACATTTTGTAGAGCTGTGACATGGTCATCAGTGCACACGTTCACCTCGCATTATGCAATCATCTCACAGTCCAGGGAGGATGCCGGTTTGGCAGGGCAGTGCTCCGTCCCGAGTGTCTGTGAACTCCTGCCCACCTCCAACAGGTATAGCTTGGGAATCACCTACTATGGAATGCACATGAGCAATCACTTGAAGAAGAAAAGACAGTTACCTTTTCCGTAACTGGTGTTTTCCGAGATGTGTTGCTCATGTCCATTCCACATCCCGTCCTCCTTCTCCACTGTCAGAGTTTTCTGGCAAGAAGGAACCGGGGGTGGAGGGAGTGCGCAGCGCCCCTTATACCACGCCATGGTGGTGCCACTCCATGGATCGCTAGGGGTGCTCCCTTACGGGTACTTCTAAGGGAAGAACTTCCGGCACCGGTGCACATGGCGAGCATGCACACCTACTGTAGAATAGATATGAGCAACACATCTCGAAGAACACCAGTTACAGAAAAGGTAATTGTCTCTTTGTCTTAGTGATTGGATGAACAAGAAGTAGGACTGAGTTGGCTTGTAGGCTAAAAAGTTTTACATTGTTTTGTTTTTGAGTGCAGTTATGTAACAAAAAAAAAAGTTACATTTGTAAGTTACACTTCACGATAAAGTGACTGCACTATAGTACTTGTATGAGGTGAACTGAAAAATACTATTTCTTTTGTTTATCTTTTTTATAGTGCAAATATTAGTAATAAGAATAATATAAAATGAGCAGTGCACACTTTGTATTCTGTGTAGTAATGGAAATCAATATATTTGAAAATGAGGAAAAACATCCAAATATTTAATAAATTTCAATTGGTATTCTATTGCTTAACAGTGTGATTAATCATGATTAATTTTTTTGAGTTAATCGCATGACTTAACTGGAATTAATTGACAGCCCTAGTTTTTTCTAAAAGATATATGCTCTAGCTCAACCACAATTATTGGACTTGAAGCAATAATTAATTCTGAGAAAACCTATGGACTCTGTTATGCAGGAGGTCAGACTAGATGAACCCAATAGTCCCATCTGGCATTAATCTCTGACTTTGCATAAATCATTATATGGAAAACCTCAGTACAACGTGTGTTCCATTCAGAACACAGTTTTCTTAAATTTATTTTTAGTTTGTGGAGTTATTTGTTAGAAGTATTATTAGGAATTAGTAAAAAGACATTCTATTTGATTTTAGTAGGGACGTATAGTACAATAACACAGTGTGTCACCGAGCTGGAGACTTAGTGCATCAGAGACTACAGCCACTTTACTCCTGAATGAGAGCATCCACAAGGGGGTTTACCATGCTCACTTATGCACATGGACTTTATAGCTTTACTTGATTTACCTGAACTTTCCTGAGTGTCCCTCTGTAAACAAGTCCTTTGAGACTTGTGAGGCTCTGAGATGTACACATCTCACCTAGCTCTAATCTGTCTGGACTTCAGTAAAGCATTTGACATGGTACCTCATGGGAAATTATTAGTGAAGGTGGACAAGATGGGGATTAATACAGGAATTATTAGGCGGGTAAGGATGAAATCAAACTGGAACAGGTACAGAGAAGGGGTACCAGAATAAGGGGAGTGGAAAGCCTGTTTTAGGAGAGGAGACTGAGAGCTTGGCTTGTGTTTAGCCTTAGCAGCATGAAGGCTAAGAGAGGCTATGATTGCTCTCTCTAAATACATCATACATCCATGGAAGGAGAAGAGCCATTTAAGATAAAGGACAAAGTTGGCACAAATAGGTATAAACTGGACATGACTAAATTTAGGCTGGAAATTAGAAGAAAGTTTCTATCCATCAGAGGAATGAGGGTCTGGAACAGTTTTCCCCTAGGAGTAGTGGTGGCAAACAACCTAACTATAATTTTAAGATGGAGCTTGATAAATTTTATGTACAGGATGATATGATGTGATTACTTTGCATACTGGGGACTGAACTTTGTTCTAGGAAGTCCCTTCCAGTCCTATGCTCTTGTTCAACCTTAATTTATTCCCCTCCTGTGCTTATGCATTATGATATAGTCTCTAATTACATGATTACATGCTGTTTTTCCCCCCACAGGATGTCTCTACCCCATTTGTTTATCAAGATGGATGGTACTTGGGTATGAGGCATCTGTTCAATATTTCTTTCTGTCTTCATCCCAGTGCGTTCCTATGTCTTGTTTACTGCACACCATCCAAACTCTGATCTTATATGAAATTATACATTTACATTAATGTTTTGTGGTGCTTGTCGACTGTGGCATCTGAGTGCATCACAAATATTTAATGAATTTATCTTCATAATGCCTGTGAAAGATAAGAGCATTATCCCCGTTTTATAGATGAGGAGACTAAGACAAATACAAAGTGAGTAGCCTGATGGCACACAGTGAAAATGACAGAGCCAGAATTAAAATTCAAGACTTCCAGTCGTGGGCTCATTCTACCAGACCATACTCCCTTACTAGCAGACGTGCTGAGCATTCAGAGCTTCCATTGACTTCAGTTGCAGTTGTGAGTGCTCAGCACTTTGCAAGTTAGGCCTCAGGTGTCTCAAACTGGACAACCAGAAAATAAGGAACACACAATTAGAGGCCACCAACCAAAATTTTGGCTTGTGAGTTGTCCAGTGTTGTACAAAAAGTCAGTGGTAGAGGCAGGGTTAGAACAGATTTCTCCTGTGTGGCACTCACCTCCCTTAATAGTAAATTGCAACTTCCTAGTATTATCAGTGGGATGCAAACCATAAATCTTCAACACTGCAGCATTTGAGGTACAGGACGTAACCTTCTCCTGCTGCTAACATAATTATCCTCTGTGAACTATTCATTGGCAATAGTATGTGATCACTGTATCGGTATTCCCCTTTAACAGACAGCATATCCAAGGACCAGGGCCGGCTCGAACTTTTTTGCCGCCCCAAGCAAAAAAAACCACCCCTGAGTGCTGCCCCACTGAAACAAAACAAAAACAACCTGAGTGCCGCCACACTGAAACAACCCCGCCGAAACAAAAAAAAAACCCGAGCGCCGCCCCGCTTAAACAAAAACAAAACAACAACCCCCTCCCCCCCAAGCGCCGCTCCGCCGAAGTAAAAAACAAACAAAAAACAACCCGAGCGCCGCCCCAAGATTGGCCACCCTTTAGAAGGTGCTGCCCCAAGCATGTGCTTGGTCGGCTAGTGCCTGGTGCCGGCCCTGCCAAGGACAAAGATAGGGCAGACTCTTTCCGTGAGTCAATGTGGCTAAGACCATGGTATTTGGGTTTGATATATTAAAGAGCTGAGTTCTATTCTCTAACTATATAACCTCTCAGTGGAATATAAGGCATTGCTTAATAAAGGTTGTGAAAGGGTACAGAATTAACAACAGTCAGCAGATGTGAAGTTTAGAACTTATGCTCTCCTGGTTCCCTATTATTGATTTATTATTTGCCTTTTCTCTGATCCATGGTTTCTTGCCACACCCCTTTAGGGGAGGGTTGAGATGGTGCTCCTGGCCACTGTGATGTCTTGGAGCCCAACCTGTCTGTCTCTGTCAATCCACTGCTAGCAGCAGCTAGATTGAGTCTCTGCTCCTGGGGGTTCCCAGTGCAATCAATGCTGCAGCTGGGGCAAGGGAGAAAAATTAAGCATTAATACTACACTCCAGAGATGGGAAATGGTGATTTTCAACACCTTATAGTTCAACCAAATCAGAGTGGAATTTTATAGGCTAAGCAAAAGGCTTCTTTATGCTGGTGGGAATTTTTCCTCTGCTAAAGAACCTGAGAGACTAACAAATTTATTTGAGCATAAATAAATAAGCCCACGAAAGCTTATGCTCAAATAAATTTGTTAGTCTCTAAGGTGCCACAAGTACTCCTGTTCTTATTGCAAACAATGTAAGTGTTAGAGCTTCTCAAATAAAGGTTGCAAGATTTAAAGGTAAAGATTGCTATCGGCATCCCCTCAAAGAAACTGCTTTTATGGTGTTATATCTGTTTCCTGCCATTCAGTCATTGTTGTCTTTATCCCAGGTTTTATATTCTTGGGGCAGGGTCCGTCTTTGCATATTTGGAAAATACCTAGCAAGTACATAGTGCAGTGGTCCCCAACCTTTTTGTGGCCAAGAGCACATTCATGTTTTCAGAAGAGTGTGGCGGGCGCCAACAATTTTTCAATACTTATTTTGTATTTGTACATTAAATAATATAATATGAAAACCATCATATTTAATATTACATAATATATGAATCCATAAGATACAAAAGGTAATTTTACATGTAAAAGGTATTAATTAAATTATTCGACAATTATTCTTTCACCTTACCATGTGAATGTGCTCTTTTTTTATTTACCTTTTTTGGGGGGGAGTAGTTCTGGGCAGTGGAGAGGGAAGCCACAGCCCCCCGCCTGCCGGGGACAGAGAACACCGACGCCTGCAGCCCCGGAGTTCTCTGCAGTAGTGTAGCCAGGTCTTGAGCACAGGGGGAGCAGCGCTATAAAAAGGCGCCTCCCCCTCCCCCACCCCCATACTCACCCTGGGACGCTTTAAAGGGCCGCCACCGGAGTTCCGGCAGCGGGGCTCCGGCGGCGCTTTAAAAGGCCCGCCGCTCCCCAGCGGCACGAGCAGCTGGCAGGGCCGGCACGCCCACTAGGCGACCCTAGGTGGTCGCCTAGGGCGCCAAGATTTGGGGGGCGGTGGGCAGCTGCCCGCTGACTCCCCGCTCATTGGCTGAGCTGCTGAGCGGAGAGACAAGGGGCGGCTTGGCGTGGCTGCTCCTTGTCTCCCTGCTAAGCTGCTGAGTGGGGAGACAAGGGGTGGCTTGCCCTGGCTGGCTGCTCGTTGTCTCTCCGCTCAGCGGGGAGACAAGGGGCGGCTTGCTGCGGCTGCCCCTTGTCTCGCTGCTGAGCGGGGAGACAAGGGGCGGCTCGCCGTGGCTGCCCCTTGTCTCCCTGCTAAGCTGCTGAGTGGGGAGACAAGGGGCGGCTTGCCCTGGCTGGCTGCTCCTTGTCTCTCCGCTCAGCAGCTCAGCGGGGAGACAAGGGGGCGGCTCGCCGCGGCTGCCCCTTGTCTCCCTGCTGAGCTGCTGAGCGGAGTGACAAGGGGCGGCTTGCCCTGGCTGGCTGCTCCTTGTCTCTCCGCTCAGCAGCTCAGCAGGGAGACAAGGGGCGGCTCGCCGCGGCTGCCTCTTGTCTCCCCGCTGAGCTGCTGAACGGGGAGACAAGGGGCGGCTTGCCGGGGCTGCGGGTGCCGGTGTTCTCTGTCCCCGGCAGGCCGGGGCAGCGTGGAGAGAGAAGCCGCAGCCCCGCGCCTGCCAGGGACAGAGATCACCGGTGCCCGCAGCCCGGCCTGCCGGGGACAGAGAACACCGGCGCCCGCAGCCCCGGAGTTCTCTGTCCCCGGCAGGCCGGGGCAGCATGGAGAGAAGCCACAGCCCCGCGCCTGCCGGGGACAGAGATCACCGGCGCCCGCAGCCCGGCCTGCCGGGGACAGAGAACTCCGGGGCTGCGGGCGCCTGTGTTCTCTGTCCCCGGCAGGCGCGGGGCTGTGGCTTCTCTCCGCGCTGCCCCGGCCTGCCGGGGACAGAGATCACTGGAGCGCGTGCCCATAAATGCCCCGGCGGGCGCCATGGTGCCGTTGGGGACCACTGACCTAGTGGGTACTACTGGAATAAAAATAACATTCTGTACAATACAATTATTTGGCAGAGTCTCTTTATTTGCCCTTGACTCTTCCTGGTCTCCCTCTTTCATTAAACATCTTGGAAAGATTTTTTTTCTTTTGTAACAAGTTACTGCATTTCTTTTTAACAATAATAGAGGAAACAAACTTGGAAGTTATGTAAATTGTGTGCCAGAAGCAGTTAGGGAAAATTCTTGTAGCTCAAAACAGAACACTTTGCATTAATGGGGTCTTTCCACATGCTTAAAATTGTAGAGAATTCTCTTCAATACTATTCCACCTTTCCCCTACATACATGTTTGAGAACTAGAAAAGTCAAAGAAAGAGTAATGATTTTTAATGATAAATTACATGGAATTCAAACCCTGTTCCCTTCACCTTCCATTAAACTTGCTTTCACTCTTGATGGAGTTGTAAACATGGACTTTAAATTCAGTAAAACAAAAATAAGAAAGAAAAACTTGTAGCACCTTAGAGACTAACAAATTTATTTCAGCATAAGCTTTCGTGGGTTAATACCCACTTCATCCGATGAAGTGGGTATTAACCCACGAAAGCTTATGCTGAAATAAATTTGTTAGTCTCTAAGGTGCTACAAGTTTTTCTTTCTTATTTTCGTTTTACTGACACAGACTAACACGGCTACTACACTGAAACCTTTAAATTCAGTGAGTATTTTTAAAGATGTAAATTGGGGCCTCTGGTTTCAGAGAGTTTTTACTCAAAGCCACTTAACAGATATTTATGGAATTTAAACGGGTATTGTTGTGTGGCTTTTCTTCTGTTTGGCCTTAGTGAAAACATTGACAAGGGACTCTGTTTCACTGTCAAATCTGAGAGTAGCATGTGTATTTTTAGAGATTTTTCTGGCCTAAACCCAATGTGTACTGCTTTATTTGCTAGCTGACTTTTACTAGTAAATATCAGTCTAAACTGAAAACCTATTTGTAAAGATAGCTTCTCAGAAAATACACAAATTATATATAGACACACACACGTTGTTGGATGTATCGTCATCACATACAGGTATAAACATGTAGAAAGTTCTGTGTTTTAGAGGTAAGAAATGGAATGGTCTATAGATTGAGACATAAATTCCAGATGGCTAAATCTTGCTCTGACACAGGCTCCCATTGTGGTCTTTGTCAGATCAGTTCACCATTCTGCCTCAGTTACCCTATCAACAATATAAGACTTATCTACCTGACAGAGTTTTAAATAATCTTTGCATATCTTTTGAAAGCACTATATACATCAGCTTTGCAAATTCTGCTTGCTTGTTTATATGGGGGCAAGGAACCTTTTTGACTAGCAAATAAAATACTATCTTTTTCATTACCATTTTTATGGAAAGGGTGAGTGAATATTTTTTTTTGTCTGGGCTGGGAAATGTTCATGATTTTAAGACTTATACAAGTATTTATTTATTAGGTAAATTGCAATAACAATTTTGATTTACATGCACCACAGCACAGTGAGCTTTGGGTATGGCAATGTTTTGGTTGCCTACATTTCTCTCAGTGTATTTAATATCATAGTGTGTGACATACATTTAACATCTAAGGGCCTGCTGTTCATTTTTAAAGATGAATACAGAGAAGAGGGACAGATACACTATAACAGATCTGTTTTTTCTCCAGCTACCTATTTGTGTCCTGCAGCAACTTGGAAAGTGCTGCAGAGCAGTTCAGCTTGCTGCCATTTGTATTCTCTAGGTAGCTCTCTGGAACACTCTGGCAACCTGAGTGCATGCCCTTTACATATCTACAGAAATATCACACAGGTATTTGTCATCCTCCCCTTTGCACATTGTGAGTCCCTGGAGCAACTTGCTATCCAATCATGTTTTTTCAGCTACCTTCAGCCTCTGTGCAAGGAAATTTTCATCATAGGTAACTAGGTGGTTGCTACTCTGGGGTTGGAAAATATGGAAAGGAGCATTATCAACACAGATGCTCACAACAGCGTGTTAAACGTAAACCAGATTATTGCTGTTTTTATTAATCTTCTTTAAAATAGTTCTATCTTCTATGTGAAGACAATTGCCTTTAAAAAACGGAGGATTCACACACCAGCAAGGTAGTGGAGGTTTTGAGTATGTCAGTTTTACAGTTTATTTTGAATATTTTTATTTTGGTAGTCAAAGACCAAGTTTCTATTGTGCCTGCGTAACTGAGCTAGAGTTCTGTTCACTGGACTGCAGCCTGTCCTCTATGATGTGAAAGGAAGATTGAAGGGCTGGGAACATCAGAAGGCTGTAGAAGGCCTGCAGAAGAATTCTGCTGCATTAGAAAGAGAGAAGGTTCTGATAACTTTCCGTGCAGTCCGTGGAGTGGAGTGAAATATCATTGTTTTCACTCTTTCCTTCTTGTTCTTCTGTTATAGGAGATGCATCGTCGGTTTGAAAATGCCCCGGACTCAGCCAAGACAAAAGCTCTACAAACTGTTATTGAGATGAAGGTAAGAGAGTCCACATTGGCAGATGGGGATCCTATTCTTTTGAACTGAATATGGAGTCTTTCAGAAAGCATAAAGCATGAGAAGTCTGATAACAGCAGATACAATGCATGGTCTAGTATTACTAATGAAAAAAAGTTTTGAGATTTTCATTGATCAGGCAGGTTAGAGAACTAGTTCATGGCATGATAGAAGTCTGCTTTTCATCTACCTGGAGTGTGATTTATAGTTTACAGCCAATAAACCATTGTATTATACGGACAGTATGAGGAAATAAGTGGGTGTCTTTTAATGGTAGTGTGAATTCTTTCCCATCACAGTATTTTCTGAACTTTTGAAAGAGTATTGGTGGCACACAGAGTGCAAAACAACATTAGATATTTGCATTCCAAAACACCTTATGTGAAGCAGGTGATTCAGTCATAAAGATGCATCAATACCACCTTCATCCTGAATTATAGCTAGATGCAGTTTTGTGGTTTGGTCTTTAAACTAGTGATGCAGGATTTAGAGCAACATAGACAACTTCAAGGAGCCTGTCACAGGGTAGGTATACCCTGTGATGGGGTGTCAGGTCACCTGGTCAAAAGAAAGGTCAGAGGCTGTCCCACAGCCGGTTAGGTCCTATGCTGATGACCCTTACTATAAAATGTGGTCGTATTGCCTAGTAACTGGAGTCAGTAAAGTTGCACTTCCACACAGGGCAGCTTGGCCCAATGGCTAGAGTCAATAGCGTGACCCTTTCATTCAGAGCAGCGTAACCTAATGGCTGGAGTCAATAAAGCTGCCCTTTCACTCAGGGCAGCGTGGCCTATTGGCTCGTTGGGGTAGTGGGGCACCACCTAGGGGTGTGTGGTGCTCAGGGTAGGGGGACTCGAAAATCCTACTACTACAGGTCCTCCCAGCTCCTCCGAGTCCCAGTCTAGGGCCCTGGAGGTGGTGGGGGGTGCTCACCACCAAGTCAGTGGGGATACTCCCGAAATACGGTGACTGGTTCCCCGGTTCACTCCCAGGAGGAAAGTCTAAGTCCCCTGGGCTGTTTCTTACCCTTTCTCCCTTGGCGATTCTCCCCGGGTCTCTGGGGTCCTCAAATGATGTGCCCATCTGCCGGCATGGTCTCTTCTCTGGGCTCATCAGGCAGACTGGTGTCCATCTGGAACTTTGCGTGCTGTGCTTCTGTAGTTGGGGCCTGTAGCCGCTCCCTAGTAAGCGTCTATATCCTCCCCCTTCAGCAGCCTGCCCAGATTGAGCTGGGCTGCTTCCTTTTATACTCTGCCTTCAGGCTGTGCATGCCCATCAGAGTCTGAGGAGCAGGGCTTCCTCAGCCTGCAAAGAATAGTTAACCCTTTCAGGGCTGGTGCGGGGTAGGTACACGCCCTCACAGAGCCCAAGGACCACAAGTGGATTGTGTGTGTGTGTGTGTATATATATATATATATATATATACATATACACAACTTCATGTAGTTGTATGCCAGATTGTGTGTTCCATAATATAAATAAATACTTTCTCTTTCTACTCATCTTTGCATTCACACTCTTCCTTTTCACCACTTCTCACTCTTGTTCTCCAATATTACTTTTCTCTATAGCCATTTCTCTCCTTTCCATTCTGGAGTCTCCCAATCCCTTCCCCATGCGTCCTAACAGGCCAGCCAGCTTTTCTTTTGAAAACAAATAGCTGGTCTTTTCCCCTTTCTATCTCAGATTGTTAGCTGCAGCACATGCCTCAATAACCCCCTTTTTACACTTTGAGATGTGCATGAATCAAATTCTATTGCCTATACTATGCAAGAGATCACACTGCATGATCCTAGTCCCTTCTGGCCTTATCAATCTGTGCATTTAGGTGGGGAAAATAACAAGTAAAAGAAGTATGTGGTGAGCATAGGGTAGAAAGGGGGGTAGTGTCAAACCCTACAGTTTTTCCAGGGAATGGATTTGCTAGTAGTCCTTGGAAAAACTGAGTAGAACAGACATGTCTGCTTTTAGAGGATGCATTTTATAAATGAATAGGTATGTGTCTAATAGTGAGAATAAGGGCTCTGTGTTCTGTATGCATCAATTCCTTTTCAAGCGATTGCATGTGTCCATTCCATTTCAGGTGTGTGTATGTCCTGTGCACTGTTGGAGATTTTTTCCCTCAGCTGTAACCCATCGAGCCAGTGCATGTGCCCTCTGCTGCCTCGTGCTGCTGCACAATGGTATAAAGGGCAACCCCAGTGCCCCATGGTTCCTTCTTACTGCCCATGATGGTTGTTGAAGTGTGTGATCGTGCTATTGCAAGTCTTTTCCTCATTTTGTGTTTTATATCTAGTTGGTACTCATCTTTAGTACATTAGTAGCAATAATGTTAGGTACTGTAATTACAAAAGTAAGTTTCTTTTTAAAGTGTTTTTTTAAACACTTCAGTTTCTGTTCCTGGGTGACTGGTGCTGGCGCATACCTAGATCATGGGGCTTCAAGTTCTGCCATTCATGCAAAAAAAAACGATGCCAGTGAGTGACCCACACTCCAGTTGCCTGAAGTGTCTTGGGGATACTCATATTCACAATTGATGCCAAATTTGCAGGAATTTTAAACCAAGTACCAAGAAGGACAGGGAGGCCGGGTTTAAGTTTCTGCGATGGAGGCAGTCCTGTGCACACCCTTGGAGCCTTCCTGCTCAGAGTAGGTACCGAACAGAGAAGTGCTCCTCCAGGTCTTGCTGATCCTCATGGCCATTCTCCCTCCCAGGTACTGAAGAAGAGGCACCAGAAGATGGTGTCTAAGGACTCAGTATCTGGGAGATCAGGGTCCCCTGGATCAAATTCCAGCAGCAAGCATGTGGACAAAGACAGGAGTGTGTGTTCAAGACCAAGGCACTCTCTGAAGCAGTCAACTGCTCAGGCAGGACTGTTGGCACTGACCCTGGCCCATTGAGACTGGCCAGTAAGTGGCTCCTTCTAGTGAAACAGTGCTGCCCTTGATGTCTCAGCACTAAGGGACTTTCCCAGTACCGTTGAATCCAGAGGCTTGTACAGTGGCTAGGGACCCTTCTGAGTCTCTCAGTACCAGTTTCATTGGCCATACTAGAGACTTCTCGCCCAGCACAGACAGCTGCTACTGTAGCCTTACTGGCAGCTTTGTCCTAGCATGTGGTACCGTGGACTCCCATGTACCTTTTCATGCAGTGCTATCCAGAGGAAAGTCAGCTGTGTTCTCTCCAGGGCCACCTTTTCCAAGTTCCTGACATCAATCCCAACATCCAGGAACCATCCTCCACTTGGTTGGAGGAGGCTGATTCATCTTTTTATTCAGAGTTGGCTTATACATTTCACAGTCACATCACGTACCTCACCATTCTCCTTTGAGCGCCTACCACCCTTGGTATCCTCTAAAGCTTCTGTCATTGCCACCAAGCAGGGACCCATGGCTGGGAAGAAATTGGACTGCGCCCGCTCAGTTCCTTCTTACCACCCATGATGGTTGCTGGAACAACCCCTCTTGCTGTAGCATGGCTTCTTTCCCAGTGGCTTGGACTTTCTCTCTACGTATTTTATATAGTTATTGTAGTTAGTGTATATAGTTATTAGTTAGAGTTAGAGTATACAGTAATGTTAGTAGTTGTCCCTGTTGTCAAGGGACTTTTCGCCCCAGGGGCTGGGCATGCCTTGGTCCCCGGGCTTCAAGCCATGTGCCTCGTGCAGCAAGCTGATGCCATTTAGTGACCCTCACACTAGCCGTCTAAAGTGTCTGGAGGAGTCCATGTTAAAGAGAAGTGCCAGATCTGCTGGGATTTCAAACCTCGCACGAGAAAGAATAGAGACAATCGGCTGAAGGCCATTCTTATGGAGGCAGCCCTCAGACCAGCCTTGGAGCCGAACTGCTCTGAATCGAGGCTGAGCACTTCAGTATCTGTGCAGAGCGCTCCCCTGGCACCATACTCTTCCTGGCACTGCTCTCCATTCCCAGTGCCAAGGAAGAGGCATAAAAAACAATGCACCAAGAGAGGGTGTTCTCTAGTGCAGCGGAAAGACAGGTGGGGTGCAAGTAGCATAGTGAGATCTGCGTTGAACTACTCATCCTCCCCAGAGTGTCTGATGGTGCTGCCGCCTCCACCTAGTGCACTGTGTCTGATACAGGACCCAGCATGGACTCCGGGGAGCAGCTGTGGGGTCGGGCATCTGCTGGCCCCTTCAACACCTGAGGCTTTCCATACAGCAAAGGACCTGCTGTCCCTCCCAATCCTGCCAAGCCTTCAAGACCCCTTGTCAAACAAGGCGACTGGGGACAGAAAGGTGCAGAGTGCGGTGAGCTCCACCGTGGCACTGACCACTGTGACACCATCCAGGGGCAAGTCCTCCATGGTCCTGATGCAGCAGTCACTGGCCCATCGCCAGTCTCTGGTCCCCTGGTATTGCCCGGAGGCGCAAGCGGGTACTGCACTGCCATGGTGTCCAGGGAAAGAATCCTTTTCAGAGTCGGGTGGAGCAAAGGATTCCCCTTTGAAGACCTACAGGTACCCAGCCTACACTCCTGACTTCAGTACTGGCCCTCCTGCCAGCACCTGGCCACCGGGCCACTGTTTGACGCGGTGGCAATACTGGAATCCTTGGGGTTTTCCCCCAGTACCTGGGCCCCCTTCCCACTGCACATACTTGGTGTCAGAAAAGCCAGCTTCTGTCTCTTCCTGCCCGGCACCAGACCCTGACTCCGATACTGACCCCAGTGCCGACATCCAGGAAATGGCTCCAATGGATGTGGTGGAGGAGGAGGAAGCCCCTCCTCTGGCAGAGGCCGCCTCCTTGTCATCCCCAATCAAGGCTGTCACAGGCCCTAGTAACCCACTCCCACTTCGCTCCTGAAAAGGGTTGCTGCGAACTTGGACCTAGAAGTTGAGCTTAAGGAGTCAGCACACAGCTTAATCGACATCCTAGCTGCAGCTGCTCCTTCCAGAGTGGCCTTTCCCATTCACTAAGTGGTGATGGGCCCATCAGAACACTGTGGCAGACTCCTTATTCTCTGCCCCCTACCTCAAAAAGGCAGAAAAGAAATACTATCTCCCAGCCAGTGGGTTTGAGTACCTTTACTTCACCCTCCCCCGCATCTCCCTCTCCAGGGTCTCTGGTGGTGTCGATGGTGATTGAGCAGGGCAGACAGGAACATTTGAGTGCTACTCCCAAAAATAAAGAGGCCAAGAGACTGGACCTGTTTGGACATAAGGTTTATTGAACGGGCAGCCTCCAGTTATGTGTATTCAACCAGCAAACCCTGCTAGAGAGATACGAGTTTAATCTGTGGGACTCGTACAAATTTAAGAACTCCCTGCCACAGGAGTCAAGGGAGGAGTTCACAGCCATCCTAGAGGAGGGAAAGACTGTGATCAGGACCTTCCTCCAGGCGGCTCTGGATGCAGCCAACTCAGCAGCCAGGGTTATGGTGTTTGCAATCACCATGAGGCGCTGTTCATGGCTCCAATCTTCTGGCCTCACTTGTGAAGTGCAGCAGTCTGTCCAGGACCTCCCCTTTGAGAGCACCTCCCTGTTCTCGGAACAGATGGACTCAAGGGCCCAGGAAAGGGTCTTCGTTTCTTGGGCCTTTACATGCCTCCAGTTTCAAGGAAGCACTTTAGGCCTCAGCAGCCTCCCATGTTTACGGTGCCTCCCAGGCAGGAGTCCTACAAGAGGAAAGGAAAGGGTTATAAGGTACACCAACCCTTCCCTACTACCACAGCCTCCCAGTCGGGCTCTCATAGATATCCAGGAGCAGCCAGGCAGGCTTTTTGAAGGTACTCCCGAGGGAGATATACCAATCTCAATTCCAGATCCATCTCTCCTTTTATTTTTAGACTGCCTGTCGCCCTTCAGCCTGGCATGGTCATATAGAACATCAGACTATTGAGTACTGAGTACCTGAGTGAGGAATGCTGTCAATGAATGTGGAATGAGTGATCACAGTGGCTGGAAGTGGAGTCTTTGCTTGCTTGTAGAAACAATAACAGTTAGCTACACCCTCCAATTTGTATCCACCCCACCCTTCAATCCCCAGCCCCTCTTCAAGGACCTTTCTCATGAGCAGCTTCTCATCCAGGAGGTGCAAGCGCTCCTACATCTTGGGGACATAGAGGAAGTTCCTCGAGACTTGAGAGGGAAGGGATTTTACTCCCGATATTTCCTAATCCCAGAAGGGGGAGGGGGCTATGGCTCATCCTGGACCTGTGTCACCTCAACATATATCTCAAGAAACTGAGGTTCCGCATGGTCTCCCTGGCCTCCATCATTCCCTTCCTGGATCCAGGAGACTGCTACACTGCCCTCGACCTAAAGGATACTTATTTCCACATCTCTCTCTTCCGCGACCACAGAGTATTTCTCAGGTTTGTAGTGGGTCAACGCAGCTACCAATCCACCATTCTTCCTTTTGGCTTATCGGCAGCCCCACAGGTCTTCACGAAGCGTATGGCAGTGGTAGCAGCCTTCTTCAGGCATCAAGGCATGCAGGTCTACCCATATCATAGAAGAAGATGATCTTGATGTCTGGCTGATCAAAGGTCAGGCACAGGTCCAACACAGAAACTATACGGGCCACCTTCCAAGCCCTGGGTCTGTTGATAAATGAGTAGAAATCAACCTTAGTCCTGGTTCAGAGAATAGAGTTCATCGGGTAGTGTTTGACTTGATCCAGGCCAAAGCTTACCTACTGGAGCTATGTCAAACCTGATTTCCAAAGTCACGGTCCACCCAATAATGACCATTAGGGTCTACCTTAAACTATTGGGACACATGGCAGAATGTACCTACATGGTGCAGTATACAAGGCTGTGCCTCAGACCCTTCCTGATATGGCTGGCATCAGTCTATTCCCCAAGCAGACACCACCTGGACTTAATACTCACTATTCCGCCTCCAGTCCTCACTTCACTGACCTGGTGGAGAGGCTTAGGATCTGTAATGGAAGGGGTATCCCTTGCTGCCCCTCCAACATCGGTAACCTTAGTCTTGGGTGCATCAGCATTGGGGTGGGGAGCCCACCTCAGCAGTCTCAGGACCCAGGGCATCTGGTCCCAGGAAGAACTCTCCCTGCATATAAACATCAGGGAACTCAGGGCAGTACGCTTGGCTTGCCAGGTGTTCCTTCCCCAGATCTCAGGCAAAGTGGTGCAGGTCCTGACGGACAACACTGCATCACTATTTTACATCAACAAGCAGGGAGGAGCTCTATCTTCAGCACTGTGCCAGGATGCCCTCCGGCTGTGAGACTTCTGCATGGAACACGCCATTCACTTTGAGGCGTCACATTTCCCAGGAGCCCAAAATGCATCATTGGATTGCCTCAGCATATCCTTTTCCTCTCACCATGAGTGGTCTCTTCACCTGGAAGTAGTCAGTGTCATCTTCCAGCGGGGGGCCTCTCCAGGTGGACTTGTGTGCCACCAAACAGAACAGAAAATGCCATCAGTTCTGTTTGCTGTGCAGGCATAGCATGGTTCCCTATCTGATGCCTTCCTGCTCTCATGGTCAGACTGCCTACTGCATGCTTTCCCAACGATCCCCTTGGTTCACAAGGTCCTCCTGAAAATCAAATGGGACAAGGCAAAGGTTAGCACCAGCATGGCCACGCCAACATTGGTTCATTATGCTTCTGGACCTTTCAGTGGCAGCTCCACTCGCACTCCCACTCTGCCTGGACTTAATTTCACAAGATCACGACCAATTGCTTCACTCAGGCCTCGCTTCTCTGCACCTGACAACATGGTTGCTGCATGGCTGAACCCTTAAGAACAGGCCTGTTCAGAGCAGGTTCGACGGGTCTTGCTAGGTAGTAGACAGCCTTCCTCCGTGGCTACCTACCTGGCCAAGTGGAAATGTTTCACTTGTTGGGCCTCTGAATGGAACCTTTCTCCATCCCGTTCTTCTCTGCAGTCTATCTTGGACTATCTGCTCCATCTAAAGCATCAGGGTCTGGCTCTGTCAAGGGTTCACTTGGCAGCCATCTCAGCCTTGCACCCTCCAGTGAATGGCAGATCAGTGTTCTCCCATAAGATGATGGTCAGGTTTCTCCAGGGACTGGAAATACTCTATCCTCAGGTTTGCGAACTGCCCCCCTCCCCCCCCCCCGCATGAGACATAAATCTGGTTCTGTTGATGCTCATGGGGCCTCCCTTTCATCTGTATCATGCTCCCTACTGCTTCTGTCTTGGAAGGTCACTTTCTTGGTGGTGATAACCTTGGCCAGAAGGGCCTCTTAGATCAAAGCCCTGATGTCAGAACTCCCTTATACAGTATTCTTCAAGGACAAGGTCCAACTGCGCCCCCATCCCACCTTCCTACCAAAGATGGTGTTGCAATTCCACAACAACAAGGATGTTTTTCTACCTGTCTTCTTTCCAAAACCTCACAAGATCTCTGAGGAACATTATACATTTGATGTTAGGCGGCCCCTCGCCTTTTATATCAAGAGGATTAAGCCCTTCCGCAAATCCACGCAACTCTTTGTAGCAATAGTGAAAACCTGTGTCATCCTAAAGGATATCTTCTTGATAAATCACCTGTATCTGAACTTTCTACAAGCAAGCAAAGACTCCACTTCCAGCCATTGTGATCACTCATTCCACATTCATTGACAGCATTCCTCGCTCAGGTACCAATCCAGGACATCTACAGAGCCGCAACTTGGTGGTCCATTCATACCTTCACTTCCCACTATGCTATCATCCAACAGGCCCATGATGATGCCAGTTTTGGAAGAGCAGTATTGCAGTCAACGTGTCCATGAACTCTGAGCCCGCCTCCGGGAATATGGCTTGTGAGTCACCTAGTATGGAATGGACGTGAGCAAGAATTGAAGAAAAAATGGTTATTAACCTTTTGTAACTGCTGTTCTTTAAGATGTTACTCATGTCCATTCCATGATCAGCTCTTCTACCCCTCTGTCGGAGCTACTTGCAAGAAGGAACTGAGAGGGCGAGGGGCCGCTGGCATCCTTTATACTGACGCAGATGCACACAACTCCAGAGGAGGCTAATGGATACCACTTAGGGAAAAATTTCCGGTGATTGTGCATGTGGCACGCACACAACTAGCATGGAATGGACATGAGCAACACATCTCGAAGAACAACAGTTACAAAAGGTTAGTAACTGTTTTTTAGAATTAGAAAAGGTACAGAGAAGGGCAACAAAAATGATATGGAGTATGGAACAGTTTCCATATGAGGAGAGATTAAAAAGACTGGGACTGTCCAGCTTGGAAAAGAGATGACTAAAGGGGGATATGATAGAGATTTATAAAATCATGAATGGTGTGGGAAAAGTGAATAAAGAAGTGTTAATTAAGCCTTACATAATGCAAGAACACAAGCCTTTACATAATGCAAGAAATTAAGAGGCAGCAGGTTTAAAACAAACATAAGGAAGAACTTCTTCACACAATGCTCAGTCAACCTGTGGAATCCGTAGCCAGAAGATGTGAAGGCGAGAAATATAACTGGGCTCAAAAAAGAATTAGATAAATTCGCAGCGAATAGGTCCATCAATGGTTATTAGCCAAGATGCTCAGGGATGCAATCCCATGTTGTGGTGTCCCTAAATCTCTGACTCCTAGAGCTGGGACTGGCCGATGGGATGAATCACTCAACAATTGCCCTGTTCTGTTCATTCCCTCTGAAGCATCTGGCACTGGCCACTGTCATAAGAGAAGATACTGGGATAGATGGCCTGTTGAGCTGATTCAGTATTACTCCTGGGGGATTTCTGCACCACTGCTCATGCACAGAATTCATGTGTCCCACATAATTTTTTTCCTGCAGAAAATACAATCTGCCCCAGAATTGCTGCAGTTCTGTCTTTCACCCACCAGAGGCCACTGTGGCACCAGAACAGCCAACAGCAGGAATGCAGCAGGCTGTTCTGGTGCCACAGAGGCCTCTGGTGGGCAAAAGGTAGAATTTCAGCACTTCTGGGGCAGATTGTATTTTCTTTGGGGGGAAAATTTGTCTGTGTGCATGCAGTGGTACATATTTCCCCCAGAAGTAGATGTTCATCACAGCACCTGGCCCATGGAGCCAGATTAGGACAGAGGGTGGCACACGGGGCTGCTGGGGGGAGCGGGGTCACAGACTGGGTTCCAGAATGGCTAGTAGGGGGGACAGACTGAGGCGTGGGCTCAAAAGCTAGTGGGTTGAGCCATAGTCTGAATGGGAGTGGGGTACATGGCCACATGGGGAGAGGGGAGGAGGCTGCAGGGACCCATCGGGATGTGGGGTGCGGGGACAGGGGCAGATGTGCCTGGCTGAATGGGAGAGGTTTGGGATCAGCCAGGGTCTTCATGGAGAGGCTCCCCAAATCCCTAACAATCTTGCGCCCCCCCCCCCCCCAAAAAAACACCCCTGTTCCATACTTCTCCGACCCACACCCAACAATCCTCCAGGTTTAGTCCAAGCTCCTTCCTTTTCCTTCAGCCCCGCCGCTACCCCTGACACTCTCAAGCCTTTGTACTGCTTTTTTTGGGTCTGTATTGTTACAGACATACTTGCTGACATATTTTGAAATAAATTACCAAAATAATTGAAACTGGCATGATTATATTGTGTTATTTTGGCAAATAAAATATGCAGAATTTTAAAATAGTGTGTGCAGAATTTATTTGGCACAGAATTTTTAATTGTTTGGTGCAGAATTCCCCCCCTAGTATAGTATGGCCCTTCTGAATCATACTCCTATCTCCAGTTTGGCCTTGACAACATTGGTTTTCCAATCTCCTGACCTTCTCGAATAGAATTCCATTGATGTCACTGTTGGATCCAGACCTGATCTCTCAAGACCACTGTCACCTCCTCTACCTTAACTTTCAGGCCATGCACTCGGCAGCCTGCATACTCTGTAGCTGACACCTCAGGAGGATGTTCGTTTAAACGGAGTTCAAGATGTTCTTCTAAATAGTAGGAAACTTTCTACTAGATATACTTACCTGGCAGAGTAGAAGAGATTCTCCATCTGGTCCCAGCAAAATGGCGTTTCCCCCTATCTGGGCTCTGATCCATTATGTGTTGGACTATTTGATATTCCAGAAACAGCAAATTCTTGTGATTTGTTCCATCAAGGTCCACCTTGCAGCTGTCTCAGCTTTTCTCCACCAATGAATAGCTTCTTACTTTTCTGAGATCCTGTGACAATCAGATTTCTAAAGGGTGTGAACTGTTTATATCCCCAAGTAGAGGATCCATGTGACTTAAACCTGCTGTTAATGAAGCTAATGAGTTCTCCATTTGACCTGTTGGCTGCCTGTTCATTACTCCCTCTCTTAATGAAGATAGCCTTTTTTGTGTCAATTACATCAGCCAGGAGAGTGAATCAATTACAAGATCTAGTGTCTGAACCTCCTTATGCAGTCTTCTAAAAGGACAAGCTGTACCTGTGCCCTCCTCTGAAGTTTCTCACCAAAGTGGTGTCTCAGTTCCATATTAATCAGGCTATCTGTTTACCCGTAAGCCTTTTTCCCGTAAGCCTCATACTCATCGGGATGAGGAGAGACTTCACATGTTAGATGTCAGGAGGAGACTAGGATAGTGTTGGCATTTTACCTGGACAGGACTAAATCATTCCAATCATCTTCACTATTGTTTGTGGCAGTTGCAAACTGGATGAAGGGCAGGTCCCGACTCTTCTCAAAGAAACTCATCCTGGATCTCCTCTTGAATCCATTTGTGCTATGACTTGGCCAATGTAACCCCTCCAAAGAGAGTGTTACCACATTCATTGAAGGCTGAAGAGGTTGCAAATATCCTTCTTCCCCAAGTGCCTATTCTGGACATTTGCAAACTTGCATACCTTTGCCTCCTCTTATGATGTTTCTCAGCAGTCTAGAGACGATGCCAAGTTTGTTGTGTGGCCCTTCAGTCTTTATTCAGGTAGACTCCGATCCCCCCTCCAGATTGAACTGCTTGTGTGAATGACCTGAAGTGTAATGGAATGGATTGAGTGCAATCACTCAAAGAAGAAACAGTTACTATCCATTCTACAATCCACTCTCCTTCCTCTCTCTACTGGAGTCTGCCTGGTAAGAAGGAACTGAGGGAGATTGGGCGCAGCGCTGTCCTTTATACCATCATGCAGTAGCAGAGGGCACATGCACCACTCAGACAGGTGCCACTGAGGGGAAAATCTCTGACAGTTGTGTACTGGGCGTGCACACACGTGAAATGGAACGGACATCTGTAACATATCTTGAAGAACAACGGTTACAGAATAGGTTTGTCAGATTGGATTGTTTACTTGTAACATGTATGTATTTTTTTAACTATGTAGAAGTGTTTGAAAAAGTATGTGTGTGACTTGGACTAGTTTAGCATCCCCTATATGTTCATCCACTCAGAAATAGATTGATATCAGTGCATCCGTTCCATGCTTTGTGGTGTTTATTGTGTTCCTCATTTGTCACCTAGACCACATCAGTAGAAGCTGAGACTAACTTGTTTCACAAGCTCTCTTCTCTCATACTTGTGGCACATCCACGGCTTAGGGTCACTATGAATCTGCTGTTTGTACTAATACTGTTTTTGTTATTTGTATTACTGTCACCATAATCATTTCTCTGGTATATATCACCTCAGGACGGCAAAGTGACTGTTTCATAGTCTCTTAGTTAGTGTTGCAGAATGGAGAGAATTGGAGAAAAGTGCCCTCTCAGGCAGTCAGTCTTGGCTGCTCAGCGAGACAGTGTTTAAACAGGTGCAGAGTAATTACTCAGGGAATGTTTATTAAGGGGCAGTTACAAGACTGGTGCACTCATATACATTGTTCCTCTTACTGTGTGTTAATGAGACGTTTAACTGCATGTTGCTTTCCCTCTCTTCTTACTCTTTTCAGGACTCAAAAATCTCCTCCATGGAACGTGGTCTCCGTGACTTGGAAGAGGAGATTCACATGTTGAAGTCAAATGGAGCTCTAAGCACAGAAGAGCGTGAGGAGGAAATGAAGCAAATGGAGGTGTACCGTAGTCATTCCAAATTCATGAAAAACAAGGTAATGAGAGAACAATGATAGTAGCATAATGAACTCTGAGCCTTGTGGAACAGGTGGCAGAAGTACTCCTACTCATGTAATTGAATCAAGGGATAGAGCTGGGACCTCCCCTGTACTGCGAGCATTGGGAGATAGGTGAGGAGGCATCTGCATTCTACTCTGAAATGACTGGACTAGCCTCAGAATATTTAACAAAGGAGAGTGGAAAATTTAATATAGAACTGTGGGCCAGATTCTGCCTTTAGATTTACATTCACAGCTTCCATTGACTTAACGTATCTTTGGTTTTTTTCTAGTTCTTTTTATAGTTTATTAATTAAAGGCATGTCTACACAAACACCTACTTCATGGCAAGCTGGGTCGTAGATCTGCAGTGCTCTAGCATGTAGCATGCCTCATGCTAACTGTGTGTGTGTGAACTTTGCTGATGCTCACTAAAAGTTCCCTAGTGGGCATCAGCCAGGTCCATACGGACAGTTAGTGTGTGGTATGCTGGAGTGCTGTAGGTTGACACCCCAGCTTGCCATGCAGTAAGTGTTCGTGTAGACATGCCCTTACTTTAGCAGCCTTTTCAAACATACTTTATGGAGGGAGAAAAGTATTTCTTTCTATTTGACCTGTTGGATCACTGTGACATGACCAAGAGATTTAGCGTTATTTCAAGTCTGGCCTGAGCATGAACTGTAGTGAAGGGGTTTCTATTACACTGTCCTTCCAGTAGTGTTGTCATAAAATGAGCAAATTCTACTTCAGCAGTGCTGCCAATATTTATTCAAACTTATGAGTATGTTTGTGCTGCAAGGCAAGATGGCACTGAGAAACACAGGTACTTTGGCACAGAGCTTTGTATCAACACTGCTTGCTGGACTGTGTAGAGTTTAAGGTCACTTCATACTTTGTTTCTGCTGGATACTGTGGCGTTCTCACCACTGTATTTGTCCTGCAGTGAAATGATTTGTTTAAACAATACAGTTCTAACCTGTAGGAGAAAGTTAAATACGAAGATTTCAATCCCCTAAAGCAGAAATATATGTGGTAATAAGACTTGTTAGTGCCCCCACCACTCCAGTCCATTGACTCACCCCAGGAAAAACGCCTCTGTTTTTTAAATAGTGCTTTTTATCCTGTTGAGTTACCACTAGCAAATGAAGGAGAGGGAAACATTTTAGGCATATGCAAAGGCCATTTGAATTACCAAGCCTTCGTACTGCCTTACCATAGCCAGTTATTTCCCCCTCACTGTGTTAGAAACTCACGTCACCTCATCCTCTTTATGAGCCTGTTTCCTTGTGATCGATTTCTAGATCTCTTCAGTACATCACACACTCTTTCCTCCTGCTGATAACTTCCTCCTTACCCCTTGTTGATTTAACAGCCTTATCCCCCTTGTGGCTTATGTTCAGCCACAATCATGTTGTCTTCTCATATCCCTCTGTCTTGTCTTGCTTAATAAATGCACACACTTGTCCTTTTAATAATGTGTTGTGTTGATGTCAACAGCTGCTTCCTGTCATATTACTCCAGTTTACACCTTTGAAGTGAATGATTTTTCTCTCACTATTTCTGTCTTAATTTTCTACTTGCGCCCAGTTTCAAAATGGTTGGGTAATATGCCCTAGATCTGAAATACATAAATCTAACTGTAACCATGTTTGTAGTGTCAATTTTTATAAGTATGGTGATGAAACTCTTGCCTGGGGACTTGTGAACATAGAGGAGCTTTAAACTCCTGTGATCATGACAGCAGGGATGAGGGAATGAGTGACTAGTCATGATCTTGCTGTGTAGTTCTTTGTTACATTTAGTCACTATGATGGCTGAAACAAGTCAACTAGAAGACAACAAATGATAAACATTGAAAAGAATAACGATGTCGTGGCAGGTAGAGCAACTGAAGGAAGAGCTAAGTGCCAAAGAGGCTCAAGGGGAGGAGCTGAAAAAAAGAGTGGCTGGTCTCCAGGCTGAGGTCTCTGCCGTAAGATTCATCTCTTTGTGTGCAGTGGCCATTCACTGGGTCTTTGCTAGGTCTGTGGCTTTCTGGTAGCTTACATTTTTCTTCTTTTACAATCTGCACATTTACATGACAGTAGAACTAACCAGTTTGCTCTGCTCTGTATCTGCCTCTTGTTCACATCAGCTTGGCATCTGTAGCATCACTGTTGAAAACACACTCTGAATACCCTATTTGTTATCTTAAATAGTATGATTCAACTTGATGGTAATTTGTTCTTTCATATTGGGACAGATTTTCAAAAGAGCTCAGCACCCACAATTGCAGTTAGATTTTTCAGAAGAGCTGCAGTTTTAATTAGGCACCAAAATAAGTGCCTAGTTTTTCTACAGCATGTGCTGAGCTCTTTTGAATATCTCTCCAAGGATGTAACAGTGGGAGCTGCTAGTGCTGAACACTTTTGAAAATATATCCTTGATGTAGTTGCCTAAATGAGATCGCTGCACTTTTGAAAATCTGGCCCTATATCATTTCTGCAGTATATGTTTAAGTTTTTCCTTACTGTAAATTACTGTGAATGCTTTGGGTGATCAGTGTGTGTTCAAGAGCAGAGAGATGTGAACACTTCAGGCTGCCTTCATTTCCTGTGCAGCTTTGAATGGTATACATTGCATTCCTTCCTAAAGAGCTTGAGCATGGTAGCTCAGGGGGCTCAAGGCGCTGAAATTTTGGATCTGGGAATAATGAATTTATGACATTTCCTGGGACTATTAATATTGTGTACTATGTGTATGCAGGTAAAACTTGATCAGGTTAAAATATCTGGGCTAAAAGGGTCTAAATTCTCTCTTCTTCAGGTGGAGCCAAAGTAAATTCTCTTTTTTCAAAAGCAAAACTGACCAGTGATTTTACTCTAATTTGTGTTGCCTCCGAATTGGAGAATGTAATGCCATCTGAAGCTTATAGGGTTTTTTTTGGTTCAGAGATGGTAAGAAAACTGAATTAGCCCCAAATTCTGTAATTATTTTTCATTTCTTATGCTCTACCCAAGGTAACTAATGCATCTTTTTTTTAATGTGTTTTTTTTTTTGTTATATGGGAATAAAAGTTTGAGAGGCTGACCACAGAAACTGCTACAATTCACACTTAGGTGCCTCTCTGCTAAATGGAATGAGGGAGCTTTTTATTGAAGTATTTGCTATCAGTAAAAAGAACTAAGGTGTCTAGCATCTAGTGTAAGATGAACATTAAAGTCAGAATTAAGATAATGACTTACCATGTAATAGTCCTCTAAATAAAATTCTCTTTAATTTCTCTCCAGTTTCTCCATTAAAAAATGGAGAGAGAAATTTTAAACTGTCCCCAGTTTCTACACACCTACACTCATCTCCCCTATACACCATTTTACTCCAGGACACACATGTCTGAGGTGATATGTGTTAGAAAAACTGCAACAGCATCCAAGAAAGAGGATTTTTAAAATATCCATTTATCAACAGGGTATTGTCAAGATATAAGGAAACTTGTCCATTTCCTTACTTTCATCTAAGGACTCAAAATATTATTTTTAAGACATCTGTATTGCTATTAACACCTCAGATTGTTAAAATTGACTGTTTTTAAAATATAGTTTATTCTTTTAAAAATATGATTTATATTTTTTTCATGTGTATTTCATTCAGTTTGGAAAACAAAATTGCACTGGTCAGTTTCATTTTAGTTTATAATCTGCTTCACTTTCTGGTTTGTGTGCATTTAGCATGCTGTTGGGCTTGGGTTTCCAGCACTGCTGGGGAAGTTGTTTGTAAATTGTTCTAAAACATTTCTGTTCATGTTTGGTTTTATAAAGACCTGTTCCTCCTCCGTAGATCAAAACGTTAGGCTTAAATTAAATTGCCTTTTTTAGGGGACAAGGCAAAACCAGAAATTTCCAATTTTAAGCCTGGATTTATGTCCGTTTGTAGCCTCAACCAATCCCTCTCTTTAAGCATGTATTCTTGCCTTCAGGTTTGGTTCCGAAGGTGTCCTGGGTTATGGTTGTTTTTAAACTGAGGTTTTTAATCTTATCCCACTACTGTGCAGATGAAATTTTTCACTCATTATTCGTTGAGATGAGAATCTGATTCTCTGTCTCTTGAAACCATGGGAATTTTGCCACTGTCTTCAGTGGACTCTAAATCTGGATAGAGATTTTCATTTCATGGCAATTCCAAAGGCAGCTTTTTTAGTATGATTTGTTGTAATTTTGGTGTTAATAGTTTTACACTATACTCGGACTCGTTTTAAGAAAGATTCCCAAATAAAGGAATGTTTCTCTCGTCAGGAGGGGTGAAATGCTAGTTTTACCAAATGTAAAAATGAAAGGTATGTTTCATTGACATTCTCTCGGGAGATGGGTTTGGATTGGTGAGCTGAAAGGGTGGAAGAAGAAACCAGTTCAAGTGACAAAAGGCAAACACCCATCGAAGAGATCACTGAGAGGTATACCCAAACATATCTAATCTCTTTAGGTGTTTATAATGCACTGTTACTACCTGAGCAATGTACATCCAGTACAGTTCTGTTGCATCTTCATTAAAAGACTACCCCTGGTAAACAGTTGATTTTGGTTTGTCCATTATAGGATGGCTGAATATGGGTTTCACTCTGTTTAAATGCACACTTTTTACTAACTGAATGGGACTTACTTCCCCTTTTTTCCCCTGATGTTCTGTGGAGACCTTTCTGCTAGGCTTACAGACAGCTAAAGACTGGATCTTTAGAATATCATTCTCTTCATTGGTAGTTTTATGAATGTTCATTTTTTATTGCTGTGTTAAAGGTATAGATTGGTAACTATCGATCCTCTCTTCTTTTTCCTCTTCCCCATATTTGTTTCCTTCTTCAGATTGGTCAGGTGAAACAGGAGCTGTCACGCAAGGACACTGAGCTGTTGGCCTTGCAGACAAAACTGGAGACCCTCACAAACCAGTTCTCTGACAGCAAGCAGCATATCGAGGTGCTGAAAGAATCCCTTACAGCTAAAGAACAGAGAGCTGCCATCCTGCAGACAGAGGTAAAATGGACACTTCTATATATGTGGACTATTTGGGACTTTGGAGGTGGGGAGGAAATCCAGACAGGGTTGTGTTTTCTCTTTCTTGATTGTTTCCTACCTTGCCAACTGCGGGGCATTAAAATCCTTCTTGCCTCTGGGACAGTTTTGCTGCATTCCAGTATGTCCCATATCAGTGGCTGTGTTTCATGTTGCTTGCTCTGAACAAATCATTTCACCGATTAGAAATTTGGGATTTTGTAGGGAAGGAATTCTATAAGAATGACTAGAGTGTGTGCATATGCATGTATATACATGCTGTACTAGTGTGCAATTAGCAATCTGTTCTTAGATACAGCTATCTTGGAATCTGCCAGGGCTGGGCTGTGGGAAAGGGGTGGGGGTTTGCAATGGCTGATCAAATAGCTAAAAGGAGAAGGTGGAGGAACTGAGAACATTCTGGTGGCTGCCTTTGTGGTTTCATTACCACCGTCAGCACGTAGTGGAACTCTTGCACATAAGCTTGTGCTTACATCTGAGACGTGCATGCCATGCTTCAGAGAGCAAACCACACATTCTGAGAATAGTTTTTTCTTAATTTAGGAACTTTTGGGCTTGATGACAAATCTTCTTTAAACTCTTGTGTTATATAGGGGAAAAGTGTACATCTGCACGTCTAAAGTTTAATGAGCACTGGAATTAAACTGCTACTTCTGGAAATTCTTCAAGAACAGGCATACATTGCTATGTGACTAGCAAATTTCAGTTAACTTGGATAAATACAGTGATGGGAAAGGTCCAAAAGAGGGCGCCATTGTAGCAGAAAAGGTTTTTCTGAAATGCATGACAGCAAAATCAGTAATAGGCCAAGAGTCGCTTGTGTTCAAAGTGGGGGGAGGTGTGTGTGAAAGAGTTGTAGGATAATGATGATACAAACATTCTGTATCACAGACTATGAAATGAGTTATGTGCTCCTCCCCCTCTCCCCCCCGATTAGAGATGTTTTAATTAGCTGTATCTGGTAAATTTAGGGCTATGATTGGCAGATATAGAAGAAAAGTTATTTTTACAGTGGATATTTGTGGGTACTCTTTTGTGAGAGATTGAAGCTGCAGAATCACAACTTTCCTATATATTAGGAATGTGGTGGATTGATACAAATCAAATTGATGTAAATCACTAACTGGAATCCCGATTTAAATTAGCAAGCAAGGAACCTTGATTTAAATAATTGATTTTAACCTTACTTAACATATTTGTGTCATAGCTCTGTTGGCGCTTGTAACAGCAGTAACATTAAAGCTGTTGTCTTTTGATTTGGGGAATGATAACATTAAATTATCTCTCCTGTAATATTAATCATTTAATGCTTGGAAATAACTTCCCTGCACTAGTATTCTCCAAGGAACCATCTCATATAACATCAGTGTTCAATGCAAGAACAGATTTGGCTGTTTCTCTAAGCCATGAGCACCTTCCTTTTCTCAGGAGATTCAGAGAGATTATAGATTCAGCTCTGCAGTGCCAGTTTAAACTTTAGCAACATTTGGATTTGGGGATGCTGTATGAAAACTTTTGTCTCTAAGCCGCTAGTTCAAACCCAGTCCAAGGTGTTCTTGAGTGAAAGTTGTTACAATCTGATAGCTGTTTGGCCTACATAAAGAGATGTTGATGATTCTCAGGCTGTTTTCCAGTATCCATGCAAGATGAACATTAAAGTGAAAATCAAAGAATTATCCAGTCGTGTTTCTATAAACCTTCTTCTTCCATACTTCTAGGGACAGTTGTTCCCTTTCCAACAACTCAGTTTGTCCTTAATTTGCACATTTGTAGACATTCTTCACACAGTCACCAAGGACAGGTGATCACTCCAGCTGTAGAGATACCTTGGTAAAGTTTAGTGTTGGGAAAATTTCCACTGCTGCCACCTGAGATATACTTGTTCTTTAGATTAAAAAGAGGACTTTAGTCTCATGACAACGAACCCAGCAACTGTCACCACCATTGAATTCACCAAAAGAGAAATTGGTAATGTGAGGAAGGTTAGAGGAGGGTTACCAGGTCTGACAGTCTTTAGTATTAAAAAATAGCTAGGTCATTATTGGAACATGCTCTGTTACTTTCCTGAAAGCTTGCTTACTTTTATTGTGCATAAAATTATAGAGCAGAGCTAACGTAGGTTGATTAAAAATATTGACCTTTGAGGGGTTTCCTGTGTCAGAGTTACAGTCACATCCTGTTGAGTGGGCTTTACCAGAACCTTTTGTTGATCTTAAAAGTCAATCATTTGGACAACATTTTAGGAGTAGTTTTGGTTAACTTTGGCTGCTATGCTTTTGGTTTGAGGTAGTGAATGTCCAATGCAGATGATGGGTCAAAAGGAAATGAGAGAGAATTTCATGACCTTTTAGTAGCTGGGGAGTAAAATACTTTTGGCTTCCAACTGGTAATACTGCAGTGACCAATCAGGAATTATAACTTGGTAGCTGTAGGAATCTAGAAGGAACTGTGGAAGAAATAAAATGTTGGCAAGGCACTTTCTGCATTAAAACCAACTTTCATAGGAGGAAGTACTTTAAAGGTACTTTTAGATGAACATTTTTGGGGACATGGCTTTTTCCCTGAGCCTCTGCCTTTTATTCTTCCATAAAAACAGAGTGCAGAGATGACGCAGGGTGCAGGCTTGATAGCCCAGAGACTAAACTTGGTACCTGCCATATTGGAACTAAGAGTTAGTGTCCTATTTTGGAGTTGTTTACCTTGAGGGGAAGTGGGTGGAGAGGCTACTGTGGTTAACGTCTCAATTTGTAAATGAGCCTTTATAAATAGTTCTATGAATTTACAATATAATTGTAAATAAAGAAAAAAATCAATATTTACTTTGGAGTTAAAAGACTCCATCAATATAAGGTTTTTATTATATCCTGCTGTGTCCTTTTGTTTGGATCAGTGCTGGGAGGTATTCAACTTCAAAGAGAAGTTAATTCAATCTGTTCAAATATTGTGCATTATTTGTATATTCTATCCAAGTTGGCATGATTCTGTGACCTGAACTTATTCTATAGGGCAAGTGAGGAGATTCATATTCAGCAAAGAAACTAATACAGCCCGTAAAAAGTGTATTGTTCATACTGAATGTGTTAAATGAAAATATGGGTCTTTAAAGTCTTGTCCATGATGGGGCTTTTAACAGTGTTTTGAAACTATGTTAATGCATCGTTACACCAAAACACAGTTTCTGTGTATACTTGAATCTGTTTCAAACTATGGTGGGGGAGGGTTACGAGCCCTGGGTGGTAATCTGTATATAGGTTTGGAAGAATTAGTTTATCTGTAACTGTCAGCAAATATCGATTTCATTGTACACATGCACACAGGTGAAAAAATGTTTCAGTCAATAACAGGGTGGACTTGATTTAAATGGTGATTTAAATCACTAGTCAGGAAGACTCGGATTTCTACATAAAAGTGCATTCTTGTTGGTTGTTATAACCTTAATACATATTCTTCACAACTCAGAGATAGATATAGGTTTCATTTTTAAAAGGTACACACTCTACATTTTTAAGTGATTTATTTTGAAAATTTTTCAGATTAGGTTTACAGCTATATCAGAAAATGAATGATTGTTTGGTTATTTCATTTACCAAAGGTAGTTGAATCAGATATTTATGAAGTTATTGGGAGGAACTATCTCCAATTCAACAAGTTAATCATTAATATTTGGAGGATTTTCTTGCCATGCTGTATTAGGAGGAGAACATCACAAGACAGACATTTAAATTGTTTTATTTAACTAAAACAACAACGTTGTGTATTCTGGATTTTTTTCTTCAACAGCAAACATAATATTTTAACAAAGCAAGAATATGAATTTTTGAGTTTAGTTAACCTTTCAAGTTTTTAAAATCAGGTTTGTTTTTGTTAAAATTGTTTTTAACTAAAATAGTTAAATGAAATTTAAAAAAAGACAAACATTAAATCAGCTATGTCAGGTCAACATGAGAAACTTAAAATATTGGTTGCTGCAGCTAACTCAGTCATCTTCGCCTTCATTTTCCTGTTTGTTCATAATCTGGAAAAGAAAAACAAGCTTTCCTGCTCTTTCAGGTCCCAAACGATTTCTCAATTTGGAATGAATTAGTCCAAAGGAAGAAAATATTATTTCTACACTGGCAGAAGAAGCTACTGCTGTGAAAAGTGAGATTATCACTTCAACAGTCTCTGAATCCAAGTGCTTAAGTGACTTCCACCAGTTCACTGGTGTGACTTTCTTTAAAACATCATCAGCAAACATCTATTTCTGGAATGGTTCACCCTTAGCTCTGAAGTTTATTATAGTTGGCATTATGGAGGGATGATTGCTGGTTGTCCTTGACATAGCCAACACCTCTTCTTCAGCAGTTAAGGTTTAACACTGGTACCGAGTATTGAGAATATTTGCAAGAAAATGAGCTGGAGATCGTGCTTGTCCCATTCGTTTTTTTAATGCTTGTAATTTAATTCTGTCATTGCATATTTCTCTTTTTAAGATCTCACTCAGTTCCTTCCAAATTTCAACAGCGTCAGCAATAAAACAGCTATTTCCCTGCATGTGTTCAACATTTCAGCACGTGTTTGACATTTCTCTTAAGCCCAGTGTTGAGAACTTTAGCTGTGACAGTACCATCTATTTTTTCATGATTTTGTTCACAAATTGTCATCCGATTAGGACAGTTCTTGATATAGTGCTCAAAACAGTCCACTACTGAGTTCCATCGCACGTCTTGTGGGAGAGTTAGCTTGGTTCCTCCCACTTTTTTCAGAGCAGCTGCTGCAAAGTGGTTGTTACGGAAGTATTTTGCAATTTCAACAACATTAGCAGTCATTTCTGGAACACTGAAGTCTTTGGCTAGGAGGTGCATCAAATAAGCACTGCAACTGTATGTTATTAGCTTGGGAGACTCTTTACTCTCTTCTAAATTTCTTCTCATCTTGGATACATTTGCAGCATTGTCTGTGACCAGACTGCGTACTATTTGAATTTTATTTTACAGTTTGTTATAATTTTTACTGCTACTTCTTGTGAGTATTCTGCTGTGTGCGCATTTCCTGATGTATCAATTGTTTCTGTAAGGAAGACATTCCCTTCTTCTGTTGTCACACAAGCACATACAACAGGATCATTGTGGACATTGCTCCACCCATCAAGACTCAGGTTAACAATTTCACCCTCTAGACCTTTTGCACACTGCTCAATTTCTGCCTATTTCAGCCCATTTCAGCTATTTATTTTTTATCACAACTGTATCTAAAATGATAGTACCATAGAGTAACAACTATATTTTTTGCTCAAACATGAGAATTCAAGAATAGTCCAAAAGGAAGACAGGCAGTCCTTAAGAAAGAAGTATGAAATAAAAAAGTTTATCAACCTGAAGATCCTGCATGTTCAGACATATTCCCTTCATCATCTTCAACGCAGCTTCTTCCTGACTTTGTATTGAACCTTGGTAATATGTTATAGTGGGCCCCTAAGGTAGTATAATTAAGGTAAAAGAAAAATTTCTTTTTGCTAGAAGTAGAAGATGATCTTCCCCCCACTTTGTGTTCAATTGCCCTGTTGAATGAATGAGGTGTGAATGAGGAAGGCATGGAAGGCAGGCACCTCCAGACAGCTGCAACCCGTTGGCTTGCCCCACCCCTCCGCTTGCCTACTAACCCCCCGCGGCCACACAGTGAGCCCACCTACTCGCCCCCCTCCCCCCCGCGGGCCGCACAGTGAGCCCACGCGGGCCGCATACGGCCCCCGGGCCCCATGTTGTGCAGGCCTGATCTACATGAACAAAAGCTGGACACTTAATTCAGCACTTTAATAGCTCCACTGGTGGCAGCAAATTCTAGTGAAGCAGGACTAGACATTACAATGGTAAGTGTTGGTGCCTTGTGTACACTAGAACTTTTTCATTATTACCAGTGGAACTGTACCAGTAAAGAAGGATAATTTAGAATTTTGCTATTCTAGGTAGGTCATAGGTCTTGGTTAGAGATTGATAAGATCTGTTCACACTTTCTGTATTGAGTGTTGATCAGGGTTTGGCCCTGTCTGCACAAGTGACTAACCTATATTCAGCCATGGTTTGGGGAGGTGAGGGTGGGTAAGGGAGAGTCATTTAATATCACATGTCAAATATGGCTTAATTTCTAGTGTAGACCTTGTAGACAGTTTCTTAAATATGATTACAAAGTACCAGTTTCACAAAGAGACACTGATCATTACTATTCAACAAAGATAAAATTGCATCAAATTTTCAATAGCGCTTAAATATTTAGGAGCCTAAGTCCCATTAACCTTCAATGACACTTAGGCTTTGTCTACCCTGGCACTTTCGTCATCAAAACTTTTGTTGCTCAGGGATGTAAAAAAACCAACACCTCCTCCGAGAGACAAAAATTTTAACGATGAAAAGCACCAGTGCAAACAGCGCTTTGTCAGTGGGATCCACGCTCCTGCCGACAAAGCTACTGCCCCTCGTTGGAGGTGATTTTATTTTGTCGCTGGCAGAGCTCTCTCCCAGTGACAAAGAGCAGCTACACTGCTTATCTTACAACAGCGCAGCTACAGCCGCACAGCCGCTCCGTTGTAAGGTGCACAGTTTAGACATAGCCTTAGACTCTATAGTACCTACGTCTCTTTTGAAAATGTAACTTGTGTTCTTGTCACTTAGGTGCATTTGAAAACTTTATCAGTTTTCCTCAAATTTATAACCAGGTAATATTTTCATGATCAAGCCTTTAACCTACCTACAGATTCTCAGAAAAAATAGTTTACCAAAACTACCCCCCCCCCCCCAGTCATATAAATGTTCTGTCATTTCTTGTATTTTTTCCATTTATATTCTTTCCCAGCAGAAGGCGGCATACAAGCATTGGTGGAACTATGGGTATTCTAGTTCCAGCTTCTTATAGAAGAAATTTCAGAATCAGAGTTCTTTCTTGTTTTGTATACCATACTAGGTAGTGAGATATACAGCACTGCATCCTGCCACTGTGTAAATTTTCCCCAAAACACAGGTGTTTGCACTGAACAAAACAAACAAACAAACTTATAACAAGATAGGCGTCAATCTTCAACAGATTAATTGTGTGTTTGCAAATGTCTGGGGAAAGTTGGTGATACCCTGTTGAGAGGATTTTGGAGTCTGTTGTACCAGCTATGTGTGTTTCTAGGAAAGATACTATGTGAAGTTTGAAGGTGAATACTGGCAACTAACCTATCTGGAATACTCTTGTGCCCTTGGAAGTTCTATGATTAATGCAGAAAGGTTGGAAAGCACATAATTATATAAGGACTAGCAACCACCCTATCTCTCCATTAGTATTTTGCATGCCATACCATTAGTGCAGCGGTCCCCAAACTTTTGAGGGTTGCAGCCCCACTTACCTTGTCTGCGCCCTCCTCGCACTTCCCCCCGAAAGCTGGGGCCAAGAGTGGTACTGCAGCTCCGGAGGGGAGGGATGTGGACAGGAGTAAGGGGGCCGAGTCTGGGGTCACAGCTTGGGGTGGTTCTGTGGCCAGGAATGGGGCCGTGACCAGGGACCAATGGGGGCAGGAGCAGAGCCGCAGCTAGGCTGCAGTGGGGGCTGGCAGCCGGGCCTGTGGCCAAATGTGGCTCTGCTCCCGGTCTTGCTCCCAGCCTTGTTTCCGGGCTGGGAACAGGGCCAGCGACCAAGGCTGCGGGCTGGGAACAGGGCCAGCGGCCAAGGCTGGGGCTGGTGCGGGACTGGGAGCGAAGCCACGCTGAGGTTGGGGACTGGGCCAGGGATGTGGCTGGGGGCGGAACCGGAGCAGAGCTGGGGGTGAGGAGGGTCTGGGTGGCCCTCCCTGCCCCAGTGGGGGCTGGCTTGTGCCCCGCCACGCCCCTCTCCCCCCGAACGTTCCTCTATGCCCCACTAGAGGGGCATGCCCCACACTTGGGAGACCTCTGCACTAGTATATAATTAAAGACATGACAGTCTGTTAATAAGCAAATAGGCAGGTTAACCTTAGGTTAAGGTAATACTGCATAAGGTGCAGAAATCATGCTAGTGGTGGCAGAACCCCAGTGACTGCTTTCACAGCCATTTCTGTGGGTGCAGAAGAAGCCTTGCACTGACTTTGTTGAAGTTGGCATCACCTGTCTGCCACAGACCTCAATTCTTGGCAGTCTGGGTGGATGCCATCCATAAACTGAGCTGGTGTGACTAAACAAGTGGATCATTCTGCCAAGAACAGTGGTAGGGTGATGACTGTGTGTCTTGCCAGCCTTTGAGGATTTTTCCTGAAAGTGTTTTCTGTGGTTCTCTAAGCAGGGACCTCACACAAAATAAACCAAGGAGTTCAATTTACTCCAAACCATAAGCCAATATAGAGTTCAAAGGGGTCAATCAATCAGAAGTCAGTCTTCTGAGGAGGAACCTTCACTTACACAAATCCACTGAAGTGAAGTACTAAGTGGGGTGTCTCATTTGATATATAACAACCATTTGGGGGGCATGTGGCATTGCTTGTGAGGGAAATTTTTAGTTTTTCCTCAAGAATGAATGAAATGTTTTTCCTCCTGTTAACCCGAGGATTAAAAGATTCTGAAACACAACATATTTGATCTGTTTATGCAGGCTGAACACTAGGAGCTAGTGAAAGTAGCAAAAACTGTGGCTTGTGAGATTCAAAAACCATCTTCAGCCACTTGGAAAAATAACTACTTTATCTATGGTATTTATATGGTAGACATCACACTGGTATTCATTCACAGTATATTTTGTCGCCCCCCCTCCCCTCCCCTGATAGTCTTACATAATGGGTAAGAAATTAGGAATGCAATTTTAATGATGTGGAAGTGAGCAGGAAGACTTCAGGAGTATAGGCACTGCAGTGCTGACATGAAGACCTGGACTGCTTTTTCCCCACAGGGAAGGGCTCAGTGTTCCATATAATAGAGATCAGACAAAACAGTGAAGGGTTTTCTTTGAGAGTTATACTATAGATGCTGTGGCTTTGACAAGTGTTTTCAGTTAGGAGATAGAAATTAAGGAAATTGGACTGACATACACAAAGTCTAAAGCATCTAACTTTCTGTTTGTTTAATTTCTTTCCCCATTTGGAGTTTGTCCATGTTTTCTTTTTACTTCACGTCTCTGTCAGCCTGAGCTGTGGAGAAGGGGCCGTACTTACTCACCGTGACTGATGCCCTGTAATGGATTCAGCTAATGGGAACCAAATCTGATACTGTCAAATAGGATTAGCAGCCAAGCTGGCTGGTTTGAACTCTGCCTGAATGCCAAACAGATAAGGGTCAGTGGGTTTCTTTTGGTGTCTTGAACAGTCTGGTGTTGTCGGATTTCATATTCTACAATGGTATTTGAGAGCGTTCTTTGCTCTATGGTGGCCTTTTTCTTCAGATTGAATTTATATTCAAAAGTCTGATTCCTTCTCCGCCCCCCCCCCCCTTTTTTGTTTTTGTTTGCCTTGTGTGCTCTGTCTAGTTTAATTGTTGGAGAAGAGAAGTAGAGGGAAAAACAGATGCTTGTCAGTTTACAATTCTTTGTGGATGCCATGGAAGTTCCATAATTTATTTTTCCTTTGGGTGACACCATGGGAGGTCATAGTGTGCTTATATGGCCAAATGATGGCCCACAAAGTTCTGGAGTGTGGTCCTTTTTCTCCTTCACCTTCAGCTTAAAAATATGTCCTGCAGAAAGACCCTCTTATATTAAAGTGCTACATGGTATTGAGGTCCAACAGGACTTGTTGCCCAGCTTTGACACTTCAGCTGCTATTTAAACCAGAAACACTTTTGGAAATCTTCAGGTAACCATAAGGTTGTTTCCCCTCTTTTCACATATTGATGTGCAGTAGTCAGAGATCCATGCTTATATTACCTCCAGGCTCAACTAATACAGTGTAGTGTAACTGCAGATGATTGAACATGGAGCAGCCCACCTAGTACTATTACTTAGCATTTGTGTCTCTGTATTTTGGGAATGTTTCAAATGGGGGAAATTTTTTATTAAAATTCTGAGAACCTCCACTACCGAGAAGAAAACATAATAATAGCGTCTACATGGTTGGGAAAATTCTGAAATATTAATATAAGATTATGATGTCAGATGAATGTCTGGTAAATGTAGAAAAGAGATGTGGTAAAAGAGAAATGTATATATTACTTATTACACAGTCAACCTGTGGATTTACTGAGGAGAGTCACGTACCAGAGATTGTGTCAAATCTCATATTATAGGGCAAAATGATCCCCATGTACAGTGTTGCATTTCACAATGGTGTATCTCATTGGAGGCTTAAAATTTTTGCTACTGTTCTGAAGTGTTTGGTAATGGCCACCATTAGTGACCAGTGAAAAACAAATGTCCTGATCTACAATGGAAAATACTGTCTTCTGCAGTTCATACTTTTTAACTTTTTGGTTTTGTAAGAACTGGGGTTTTTTAAAAAAAAATTTTAGGGAAGCGGTAGATATTCTGGTATATTCAAATTTTCTAGAACTTCAGAAATTTTAATTTTCAGTCATTTATTTTTCCCTACCTTGAACAAAATATTGCTTAAGCTACGGTTTTATGACTTACAGAGGTATAGATCAGGTATTTTCAGTGAATATCTCAGGATATACATAGAAAAGCGAATAACCACATGCCATTTGGGGTTAAAATCTGTGGTTATGTTTTGATGTTTAAATATTAAGGCTGTCAGTTAATCGCAGTTAACTCAAAAAAATTGATTGTGATTAAAAAAATTAATCATGATTCATCACACTTTTAAACAATAGAATACCAGTTGAAATTTATTAAATATTTTTGGATGTTTTGCTATGTTTTCAAATATATTGATTTCTATTCTTACACAGAATACAAAGTGTACACTGCTCACTTTATATTATTTTTTATTACAAATATTTGCACTGTAAAAATGATAAAAGAAATAGTATTTTTCAATTCACCTCATCAAAGTACTCTAGTGCAATCTCTTTATCAAAGAAGTGTAACATACAAATGGAGATTTTTGTTGTTGTTGCATAACTGCGCTCAAAAACAGTACAATGTAAAACTTTAGAGCCTACAAGCCCACTCAGTCCTACTTCTTGTTCAGCCAATCGCTAAGACAAACAAGTTTGTGTACATTTACGGGACATGATGCTGTCCACTTCTTATTTACTATGCCACCTGAAAGTGAGAACAGGTGTTCGCATGGCACTTTTGTAGTTGGCGTTGTAAGGTATTTACATGCCAGATATGCTAAGCATTCATATGCCCTTTCATGCTTTGGCCACCATTCCGGAGGACATGCTTTCATGCTGATGATGCTCATTAAAAAAATAATGCATTAATTAAATTTGTGACTGAACTTCTTGGGGGAGAACTGTATGTCTCCTGTTCTGTTTTACCTGCATTCTGCCACATATTTCATGTTATAGCAGTCTCGGATGATGACCCAGCACGCACTTTCACAGCAGATTTGACAAAATACAAAGAAGGTACCAATGAGAGATTTCTAAAGATAGCTACAGCACTCGACCCAAGGTTTAAGAATCTGAAGTGCCGTCCAATATATGAGAGGGGTGAGGTGTGTGGCTCATGCTTTCAGAAGTCTTAAAAGAGCAACATTCCAATGCGGAAACTACAGAACCCAAACCACCAAAAAAAGAAAATCAACCTTCTGCTGGTGGCATCTGACTCAGATGATCAAAATGAACATGCGTCGGTCCACTCTGCTTTGGATCGTTATCGAGCAGAACCTGTCATCAGCATGGATGCATGTCCTCTGGAATGGTGGTTGAAGCATGAAGGGACATATGAATCTTTAGTTCATCTGGCACGTAACTATCTTGCAATGCCGGCTACAACTGTGCCATGCAAACGCCTGTTCTCATTTTCAGGTGACATTGTAAACAAGAAGCAGGCAGCATTATCTCTTGCAAATTGTAACTAAACTTGTTTGTCTGAGTGATTGACTGAAGTGGACTTGTAGGCTCAGTTTTACATTGTTTTATTTTTGAATGCAGTTATATTTTGTTCATAATTCTACATTTGTAAGTTCAGGTTTCATGATAGAGATTACACTACGGTACTTGTAATAGGTGAATTGAATTTTTTTTTTTTTTTTTTACAGTGCAAGTATTTAGAATCAGAAATAAATATAAAGTGAGCACTGTACACTTGGTATTCTGTTGTAATTGAAATCAATATATTTGAAAATGTAGAAAACACCCACAAATATTTAAATAAATGGTATCCTATTATTAACAGTGCATTTACTCACGATTAATGTCCATTCATTTTTTTAATTGCTTGACAGCCCTATTAAATATTGATGTTTATATAGGCATCAGGTCTCCAAGTATTCTAAGGGCTGGTCTACACTAGCCCCCAAGTTCGAAGTAAGATATGCAACTTCAGCTACGTGAATAACGTAGCTGAAGTCGAAGTATCTTATTTCGAACTTAAAAGTACTTACCCCTGGTCCACACGGCGGCGCGCAGGCTCCCCCGTCGACTCCGCCTGCTCCGTTCACAGAGCAGGATTACTGGCATCGACGGGGGAGCACTTCCTGGTTCGATTTATCGCGTCTAGACAAGATGCAATAAATCAAACCCAGAAGATCGATCCGACGCCTCCGACGCAGCGGGTAAGTGTAGACTAGCCCTTAGTTTGATAAATCATTCTTGAATAGTAACCATCTTTGAGGCTGTTGGATTTCACAGTCTTAATGGGAAATTAGTTACCAGAATCTGTCTGGGATTTGCCACCACTCATTTTATTGTGGAAGTGGTGTCTGCCTTGTCTAATAACTCTTTCCTTTCCTATCTAACCGAGTCTTGTTTCTGCATGTGTAAACTCAGGTGGATGCACTACGATTACGTCTGGAGGAAAAAGAGACAATGCTGAATAAGAAGACAAAGCAGATCCAGGAGATAGCCGAGGAGAAAGGGACTCAAGCAGGAGAGATACATGACCTCAAGGACATGCTGGATGTGAAAGAACGCAAGGTCAACGTTCTTCAGAAGAAGGTAAGTTTGCAGATGCACAAGGTTCTGTGTCCTCTGATATATCCTCATTTCTGATGCATAATATCCAAGGCTGCCAAAACATTCCTTTGTTTACATTTTTGAGGTTAATGGGTGAATTTGTTGATGTGGTGGGAAGATTGTTCATGATAAACTTGTGAGCTTAGTCAAAGTTTTGGAGGGAAATTAAAAAACACCCCAAAAGCAAAACAGAGCAAACACCAGTGTTAACCTTTCAGTGATCCTATATGTTGCTTCTGCTTCTATCTTACTGTTTGTAATGACTGAAGTATTTGTGTGGTGGACATGTCGCCCTGGAAGCTCATCCTTTCCCACACATTGCCTTAATGGGGGAGGTTAGTGGGGACAGGGGAGTTGTTACTTTGGTAGTTCAAGAAATTAATTATGTGCCAGCTCAGCCAGTTTCTCTCACCTGGCCAACAGATTTTTAGTTGCTTAAGCTATGAACCTTGAGGGCTCAAGACAATATTGAGTTCAGTAAGAGCTAAACTTGTACAAAAGGGGAAATTCAGGTGGAGATTAAGCAATTTGACCACGGTCACATAGTAAATCAGTACTATTTATTAATAGAATCCAGGAATCCTAACTCCCAGTCCCCTGTTCTAACATTTAGGCCACATACCTTTTACTGTGGACTTGGCTTTTTACTAAAAACGTATTACTTTTTAGGGATGTAAACAAGTCTGATTTCAGTGTGGTTATACCAGGAGTGGCTTTGACCCATGTGTTTAAATGAGCCCCAGTGCATCATACTCAATACTGGTTGAGCTCCCTGTCGTACTTTTTGACTGAGAAGCTTGGATATATAATAATTGTTCAAAATGTTGCTAGACCATATATGGAGGTTGTGATAAATGAAGGGGCGAGGGAGGGGAAGATCCCTTCTATGGACACCCAGCCAGTTAGCTATAAAATCCCTGTTAGTAGCTGTTCTCGACTTGCTTTAGCTGTAAAGGGTTAAAAAGTCCATAGGTAAAAGGAAGGAAGTGGGCACCTGACCAAAAGAGTCAATGGGAAGGCTAGAACTTTTTAAAATTGGAAAAAACTTCCCCCTTGTCTGTGTGTCTGTTCTCCAGGAGAGCAGAAACAGGGCTGGAACTATGCTGTAAAAAGTTTTGGGCCAGGTATGAAAATCATCAGATCATACCTAGAAACTGACGTGATTAAGTTTGTCTTTTATTTCTTTATGGCTTGTGGACCTCTCTGTGCTAACCCCAGGTACTTTCGTTTAGCTTGTAACCTTTAAGATAGACCTCAAGAAGCTATCTTGATGCTTAATCCTTGTAATTGTTTTTTTTTAATCTAGCAAAAAGCCTAAATTCCAGATGTATTTTCTTTCTTTTTGTTTTTAATAAAATTTACCTTTTTTAAGAACAGGATTGGATTTTTGTGTCCCTCCCTAAGAGGTTTGTGCATATGTTGTTTAATTGGCTGGTGGCAACAGCTGATTTCCTTGATTTTCTTTCTCAGCTCTTCCCTGGAGCGGGGGTGAAAGGGCTGAGGGTACCCCACAGCAAAGAATTCCCAAGTGCACCTTCCTGGATTTTCAAAAGGGTTTTTGCACTTGGGTGGTGGCAGCATCTACCCATCCAAGGTCAGAGAGAAGTTGTAACCTTGGGAGTTTAATACAAGCCTGGAGTGGCCAGTATTAATTTTTAAAATCCTTGCGGACCTCCACCTTCTACACTCAAAGTGCCAGAGTGGGGAATCAGCCTTGACAGAGGTTTATGAGGATGGCTTCAATCTTTAAGCTAACGGACTAATCCTCTAACGTGAATATCTTCATTTCCTGTACTATTTATTACATGTAGCAGAATTTTTAGCATTTCTTCTGAAGTGAAATCCATTTTCTGTCTTCATTTATACAAGTCAGAATTCTGCTTTTCTCAAGGATTGTTTGTCAGATCTTTTAATGAAAGTTTGAGTTGTCAGTTGCAGAAAATGTGTACAGACTTTAATCTTTGTTTCTATCTGCAGTCTATTCATTTTTCTTTTCTGGCTTGATCTAGCCACCCCCACCCCCTCACTACCATTTACAACTGGCAATCCTGACAGAGTAGGATTTAATCTGTATCTTCTAGTTGGATACACTATGAATCAAAGGCCTTATGACTCTTGTCTGGTTTTAAACATCTCCTGATACAATGTCTGTTGCCAGTAAAGCTGTTAATATTTCATGTTGTCTTGGCTGGTATGATGCTGGAATCTTGTTTTAGCTCTACCCATGTTATCTCGATATGGAACACAATAAGATCCGCTGAAAGGAAACTGGCAGAAGAAAAAGTTTTCCCATTGTGCAGTGTTTCTAGATTTGCTTCTGTGGATATTAGGTGTGTCATCAGAGCATCTGTCCACTTCTGGTGGCAGTGAAGTGGAATTGATGACATGTTGGATGAACTTGGTTGAACTAGGTGTTGTACAAGCATGTATTGTTTATTCAGCTTTTATTAAATGCTTCCCCCCCCCCCCCCCCACACACACACACCACCTCCCTACCCCGCTCCCCCGGGAGATCAGCTTGTTTTGCAGCAAGGACTTGCATTGGCATCAGAAGTAAGGATCAAAACATGTGAACATTTTCATTGCAGAGAACTTCTTAGCTCGAATAGAAAAAAATGATGACTAGGCAATATTTAAATTTGGAACTAATACCTGGAAACTAAGGGTCTTAAAGTTGAAAGAATCTGATTATTATTATAAGTAGTAGTAGTAGCAATACTGTAGCACTGAGGAGACCTGGTTATGGACCACAATCCTATTGGGCTAGGCACTGTTTATGTAAATAATCCTTTAGGCAAAGTGATATGCTGTCTCTTAAAATTAAGAAATATCATTTCTAGCAGTAAAGTTGTCATAGCCAAGATATTTTGGGGTAAATTATGCTCTTAAACAGTGTTTCCCAAACTTGGGACGCCGCTTGTTCAGGGAAAACCCCTGGCGGGCCTAGCCAGTTTGTTTAGCCACCCCGTCTGCAGGTTCGGCCGATTGAGGCTTCCACTGGCCGCAGTTCGCTGTGCCTGGCCAATGGGGGCTGCAGGAAGCGGCGCATGCCGAGGAACGTACTATTAGAACTATTGGACAAAATCCTGTGATTCTAAATAATTATTCTAGGTATTTGATCTTCTGTTCAGATAACTAAAGAAATAGTTTTTGGGGGGATTCACAAATTTTTTTACTGTGCTCTACCTACTCTCTTTGCAGCAAAAGCTATCTAAAGCACTTCTTCTGAAGTTGTTGGATTTCTGCCTGGGCTGGTTGGAATAGATACATGTGTAATGCGTTTTGTGCACTGTCTGAGATCACTGTTGAGGCTGGTACATAAAAGAGGTAAACAAGAAACTATGCCTTCCAGTCATTCAAAAGATAGAAGAAAGAGGGATAGTGATGTTTACTAACTGGCTAATGATAAAATCAAAAAGAGAAGATTAATTTTAATTCAGCACTTTTCAGAGGGCTATAAATAATGCAGAATTTAAATAAGCGTCAAAGTCCATTGGCATCACCACTTATGTTAAGTTGATATGCAACAAAACGTGATGTCTTCGATCTTATTAGGCAAACCTCATCTAGCTCACATTTCAGGTACTAGAATCACTCCACTTGGAGTTCTTACAATTATATTTTTGAGACAGTACCCCTATTTAATGCAATGTGAGGAGATGATATAAAATGTACTGAATATGGAGCCTAGGAAAGTGATGCGCAGCTCTCTCTTCCTTTGTCTCACTGGCAGAAAATTAGTTTAACAGAACAGTCAGTACCTTTGAAGGAGCCTTGTGTTTTCCTTTTCAATGAAAATAAATCTAGCAGAAAAGCTTATGCATTATGTTGGTTAGGGTCCATAGAAGGAGAGAGTGACGTGGAGAGGATGGGCAGAGTATCACTAGCATTCACTCATCTTTCATTATCATCCTCCTTGCTACATCGGTCTTGGAAGGTAGATGGGATTAGGAGGGAATAGAAAATTTTCAATACCAGATAATCAAAGCAGTTTGAAAGAACCACCTCTAAGACGACAGACACATGGCTATTACTGTGAGACTGTAAAGTATAGTAACATGACAAACCTGTGCTTTTGAGTGAAGGTTGTGTTTCGTGTCTTAGGGAGTTTATACCACATTCTGCAGCAGTTTGTTGTGCAAAGTAGCTGCCACATGACAAAATGTCTGCAAGTGCCTTTTCTGAACATGGCAGTTTTTTGAGGCGAGTCCCCAGAGAGAATCTGATATGATCCTATTGTGTATTTAAGAAGGAACTCAGATGCAGACTGGCTGTGCTGATGTCATTTTAGGTGAGTTGCAGACACCACCGATTTGGTCAGCTGAAAGTACCTTTTTGCGCGGGCGCACACACTCATACATCACTTAAAAGCTTTTTATGTCTACTTTAAGATGAAGTATGATGTGGAGCTATCTAGTGGTGCTGTTATCATAGAAACAGAGATAAACAATGACACAATCAACACGTTAAATTGACCACTTTGAAATATTTGCATTCATTTCTGTTAGGATAATGAGACTGTGTATTATTTCATGACATAAAATTGGATTGCTTTGCATCTCAACAACAATCTAAAGGGTAAAACAAAATCTAATTTTTTACATGTATCATTGAGCTGGTGACATTTCAAGTCAACATCAGTATCTTGTTCATTATTATGATCTCTGTTGAGAGTGCGTAGGTTATCACAGTCTTCATTAGATTGGCATGTACACAGTTCTGTGCAGGGAAGATTGTTCTGACTACACAGTTGCTTGTGCAGTGACCCCTACCGATACAGGCACAAAAAAGGTCTTGTAGAAGCTCAGATGCCATGGGGCCCTTGAAGAATACAGGAAGTACTTTGTCATCCACATTTTTCTATCCATGTTGCAATGGTGATCCAATATTTGGTTTACGTATGTGCAAAGACATGCAAATCTTTGTTCACCAAGGTGTTCTTTTGACATGCTCTTCAAAACTGTCCTCATGTGATGGGAGTTTGGCCAGGCACTCATCCTTTTTGATGGCTATATATATAGGCACAAGCAATTCGGATCTCTGTGGGTCTCCTTTTGTTTCTTGCGCTGGTCATACAGCACTGCTACTGACTCCCTTGCTGCAAAAATTGCAGCTTGTCTGTCACACACTCCCAATTTGGCAAGCTCTCATCGGTTCCAGCTATGTCCTCAGCACCGAGCAAGACCTCAGCACTGAGTAAGTCTACAAGGCCATCTTCTGACTACTCAGGAGAATGCACTTCTTCTTCATCACCAGTACATGCACTGGTGCTGACCAGGCTTTTCCCTCCACCACTGGAGTTTTGATATCTCAAAGGCTTCTGTCTCTGAAACGCCTGAGTCCCCACTCCTCAGACATGACCTATCTCCACTGCTGCCATCTTCACCGGAATCACATCGCCCTTCCCCGAGGACAGCACCTCCCACCTCCGGCTATCATGACAACTAATTCTACAAGAGTGCAGACGTCATCAGCGTTCCTTGAGCAGAGACCGATCCAGGACATCTGTAGGGCTGTGACATGGTCATCTATCCATACATTCACATCCCACTATGCCTGAGGCAGTGCTAGTTTTGGGCAGTGTTAGCTCATCCATGAACTTCGAGCCCATCTCTAAGGTACTGCTTGTGAGTCATTTAGCATGGAATTCACATGAGCAAGCACTCGAAGAAGAAAAAATGGTTACCTATCTTTTGTAACTGTTCTTCGAGATGTGTTACTCATGTCCATTCCATGACCCATCCTCCTACCCTTCTGTCGGAGTTGATGGCAAGAAGGAATTGAGAGGGTGTGGGACTGGCGATGCCCCTTATACTGGTGCATAAATGTGGGGCTCCAGGAGGTGTTAGGGCCTGCCCTACAGATAGCGAACTTTAGGGGAAAAGTCTCCTGCAGCTATGCACATGGGCATGCACACACCCTAGCATTGAATGGACATGAGCAATACATCGCGAACAACAACAGTTACGAAAGGTAGGTAACCATTTTTTTGCCTTCTCCATTGACTTCTCGTCCACCGCAGGCTGAGCCTCTGCCTGTAACGAAGGAGGAAGAAGAGCAGGAGAACATTCTACCACCACTCCACTTTTCCTCTTCCTTTCCTGATGAGGCTATCATGCCTCTATCTCCTACTGCAGCTGATGATTTTAGACACTTTCAGGAGTTATTTTGCAGGATTACAGACACTTTTCAGATCCCTTTAGAGGGGGTGAAGGACTAACAACGTAAGCTGCTCAACATCCTGCATACATCGTCCTCTTCTAAAATAGCCCTCCCTATCAACAAGGCCCTACTTCATCCTGCAAAAATACTCTGGCAGACCCCTGCATCCATTTCACCAATTTATAAGCAGGTGAAAAAAATATTGTGTTCCTGCAAAGGACTTGGAATTTCTTTTTACTCACCCCACCCCGAATTCCCTAGTTGTCAATGCTGTGCAGGAAAAAGGATACCAATATCAATCTCATCCATATCCACCGTGATAGAGATTGGAAACAACTTGACCTGTTCAGATGCAAAGTTTATTCGTCTGCAACTTTCCAGTTCTGCATTTCCAACTATAGGGCACTCATGGCTAAATATAATTGTCAACTACTCAAAAATACAAGAACTCTGCCAGGACCTACCTGACGAAAGCCTGTACATCTCTGGAAGCCTTTTTGGACTCTGGAGACGTCTGCCCATTCATCGCAACTGCCATTGTTATAAGGTGGGCGTCATGTCTCCACCTCTCGGGCTTTCCTAAAGAGGTACAAACTACAGTAGAGGATCTACCCTTGGAAGGTCCCCAATTATTCGCTGAGCATACAGATGACTCCCTATGCTCCCTTAAAGACTCCCGAGCTACTCTACACTCTCTTGGCATTTACATACCAACGCTGAAAAGATGCCCGGGAAGTATCTCCCCTGCAATCCCGACCACTGCAGTACACCCCTCAGCGTCCTCATGACACTAAGTGCTGATGACAAAAGCCACCTGCCATATGCAGACAGACTGCTCCTCAAGGGGCTACTTCACATGCACCTCCAGCCAAGCAACGATTTTGAAGGTGTGGTCGAGGCCTAGAGAAGCCTCCCCATATTCCAGTCATACCAACCATCTTTGACATCCCACCAGTTTGACAAATGCTTAGCCCCCTTCCTTCCATCATGGAGGCTAATCACCTGAGACAGGTGGGGCCTCAAGATCATCAGGGAAGGATACTCCATCCCTTTCATATCCATTCTACCCCACCACCCTCCCTCCCCGTCCCTCTTCAGGGACCCTTCTCACGAACGCATTCTTCAACTGTCAGCCATAGAACTTCCGAACACAGAGGACAGGGTTTCTACTCCCTTTATTTTCTGATCCAGAAGAAATCGGGCAGATGGTGGCCAATCCTGTACCTTTGAAACCTCAACAAGTTCATCAAACTGCAACTCTTCAAGATGGTTACCCTCGCCACCATTATCCCAGCACTGGAACAGAGGGACTGGTTTTCGGCCCTCGACCTCCAAGATGTTTATTTCCTTATTACTATACCCCAGATCACAGATGTTTTCTCTGGTTCACCATGGGCACCGACCACTATAGTACAAGGCACTGCCTTTCGGACTGTCAATGGCCCCTCGTGTGTTCTTGGAGGTCCTGTGGTAGTCGTTGCCTACCTCTGCAAACAGGGCATCACCATCTTTGTGTACTTAGACAACTGTCTCCTCAAAGTCCTGTCTGAAACCAATGCTCTTCACACCTTCCGAGTGACAATGAACCTGTTCACGGAGCTAGGCCTTTGTGTGAACTTGGAGAAATCTACTTTAACTCCAGCGCAACACCTGGAGTTCATCAGGGCACAGTTAGATGCCATATAAGCCAAAACCTTCCTTCTACTTCACAGATTTTTGGCTATTGTCGACCTTGTATCCAGGGTACAAGCCTGCTCCCAGATCTCCACCAGAACGTATCTCCCAGCTACTCGGCCACATGGCAGCAGCCACATTTGTGGTAAAGTGCACACTGCTACACATGCGATGCCTTCAAGTGTGGCAATGTACAGTATATGTCCCTCACAGGCACAGCCTGCACATATGCATATCCAATGAGAGTAAAGGGCTCACTACTCTGGTTGACACAGCCCAACAACATCTGTATCAGCATTCCTTTGCTGCAACTGTCATCTACCATGATTCTAACCACCGACGCCTCCTTCATCAGTTAGGAAGCGTACCTTCACACTCAAATGGTGCAGGGCAGATGGTCCTTAACTAATCTACCCTACATAGCAACCTTCTAGAGCTGTGAGTGGTCTGCAGTGCCTGCCGACACTTTCTCCCACTGATCGCACATTGCCGCATCAGGACAATGTGACCTGCATGTTTTACACAAACAGGCAAGGCGGAGCGAGATCCCACTTGTTATGCTCGGAGATACTGAAATTGTGGAAGTGTACAAATACAACACTTACATCCTGTTTCTTATGGGGAGGGACTGTCGTTTAGTAATTAGGCAGAGTTTCTGTGACTTGGATCTGAGTTCTGCTCTCACTCAGCTTTGCCACTATTCCTTATGTTAACTTGAAAAAGTTACTTTAACAACCTGTAATACACATTTAATGTACTTGCCTATCTCCCAGGATGTGTTGAGGCCTAATGTTTGAAAAGTTCTTTGAGGTTCTCATGTGAAAAGTGCTACAGAAGTAATAAGTTGTATGTATTCACATATTTTTGTTCTGATGGGGAAACAAGGATTTATGGCTTCTTTAGTAGTAGTAGTGTGAGGAACGCCAGGAAATGGGAGTCCTGGTGCCACAGGTGAAGAACATGGAGTGCACCATCATCACTCCGAGAGCCAGAACCAAGCTGGAGAGGACCCTGAAGGATGCCATCCACTGCCAATACGTGGAAAACCTGAAACGGAAGTCAGACCAGGGCAAGGCCTTCGAGGTGACATGCAAGTGGGACACCAGCAACCACTTTCTCCCCGGGGGCAGTTTCACCCGGTTTGCTGGCTGGAGGTTCATGCACCGGGCCTGGCTCAACTGTGTCTTGCTGAATGGAGCTATCTGCCACGTGAATCAGGACAAGCGATGCAGGAAGTGCGGCTATGCCAACAAGACACTACCCCATGTCTTGTGTAGCTGCAAGCCTCATTCCAGAGCCTGGCAGCTGCGGCACAACGCCATCCAAGCTCACCTGGTCAGAGCCATCCCCCCACCTCTGGGGTAGGCAGCCCACTGAGACCGGATATCGTCATCACCGACGAGGACCAGAAGAAGATCATGATGGTGGACGTCACAGTGCCCTTCGAAAACAGGACCCTGGCTTTCCACGATGCCTGATCCTGAAAGCTGGAGAAATACACCCCTATGGCCGACACACTGAGGGTTAGGGGCTACGAGGTCCAAACTCCCATGCTGATCGTCAGCGCCCATGGCGCATGGGGCCCCGGTAATGAGCGAGTGCTGAGAGAATATGGAGTCAGTCAACCCTACACTTAGCTGATGCGGCAACTCATGGTGTCGGATGCCATCAGGTGGTTGAGGGACATCTACATAGAATACATCACCGGATATCGGCAATATCAGGAGGAATGAGCTGGAATGCCGACGAGAAGCATGGTCGGGAAAGTAACTCAAATACTTTCCTGGTGGACTGTTTTTTTTTCTCTAAATGGACAACCTATCCTAAATTCTCAATTATTGAGGGACAATCTTCACTCATTGATATATTTTGCTTTCCGCCACCAACTCTCTGTATAACTTTTTTGATGAGTAATGTACCTGACTGAATGCATGGATGCTAAATATCTAAACTGTATTCTTAAATTCATTCACCTAAATGTGGGTTATTGCTGATTATGCACTATATGTATTTTATGACTTTAAAAACAAACTTTGTATTTGTGTATAATCTAAGCACTATACCTAGATGTACAGACACTCATTTCTCAACCTATGTATTATATATTTTTTTAACATTAGCTTTAGAAAAAAAATATGTTCCCCTCTTATTTTATAGGTACTCAGTTTCTAATTATTTACTTTGCAACTAATTTTCAGTAGACACTGCAGTGATGATTTGGGTGCTACAGTGCTTAGTGTAAAATGGAAAATAAATTTGTCAAACTACAGAAATAATGTAATGTATGTATGTTCCCAAATTCCTTCCAAGCAGAGGCTACTAGTGAAGTTGGTTGTAGAGTTTTCTTTCGGTTTCCTGACGCTGTGCTCTGAAGTGACCCCACAGTTTTAGTGATAGCTGATAGTTAACATAGAATGTGTATTCTAGAGTTCAGTATTTACAGTGTACATATCTGTGTATCTCCCCTCTTCCCCCTTGTATTTTTTTATGCCTAGCGCATGAAACAGGACAATAGCAGCTGACTGTGCATGCCTTACAATGAGATTAGTAAAGTTTCCCTCCTCCTTCAGGCTCTCCCCTGTGGTTTAATATGGTTTTATGTTACAGTACATTTCTTATCTTTGTAATAAATCACTGACTTAGAAAATGTAATTGAGTGTTTGAATCTGAGCCTCATTTAGAATCTGTGTTAAAATTGTACTGCTTCCTGCTTGACTGATTCTAAATGATAATGTAGATGAAAGTTTAATTTGTCATTAGCGTTCCCTTTGTATTCGGGCCCAAATCCTCTGTGCTTTCATTCTATGCCTTCTTGATATCCTTCCTCTATCCTGTATCTGGGCTCTTTCTTTGCTTGCCTAACTCCTCTTTTATCTTTAGCACTCCTTTGGTGAGCTAAAACTTTCCTGCTCTCGGCCATAATGAGTTGGTGGGGTGAAGTGCCATGCTACATGCATATCTAAGCTGAATTATTTTAGCAGTTACTTAGATTTATAGGGCAGTATTCATCCTCTAAATGGTGAGTGACATCAAAGGCAATGTAGGAAAAGAGCACTGCCATTCCTGTCTACACAGGACCAAATTTGATGTGGAATCTAGGGTATTTCCTTGGCAATAACAAACATTGGGACTCTATTCTTTGTGTTTCTCCAAGTGAATAAGCTCAATTCACAGGTTAGTGTTTCTTTTCATTTCACACATTTTAAAATGAAATAGCATAAATATTATAATGCTAGTCCTTGATCATCTTCTGAGCACCCTAATCTCACCCTGCTTCATGCAGAATGATGAACAAAAGGGCTGAGCTTCCTTTTCCAGTTCCAGAAATCACTTTTCCCAGTTAATTTGGCTTCCACAAAATAGGGGTAATATCCACCATGTGGTGATTCTGGCTTTACCTAGTTTCTCAAACTGGGAAATGCCAAGAAAAAGACAAGTAATATGCCTTTTGTGGCAAAGCTCTGCATCCTGGGATTTCTATGATTCTGTGTATCACACATGAAGCCTCCACACCAGTATAGTGTTTTCAGAGGCATTAGTGAGGTAGTCATACATTTATCAAGGCCCTGAGGGCCAGATAGACTGAGCTAATGTGAAATCAGATTTTCTTAATGAATTTTATCCCTTCTGTCTCCTACACCTGTCATATTTGCAAATGCCCCTATCCCATCCAGATTTAAAATAAAAACACAGAGGAAAAAATAGCCCCATTACCACATTGTACAAGTTGACAATCTGCTAGACCACTTTACACTGGTACTGATTGAGAAGGAAAGGAGAGTGTCCTGTGTTACTGATTCTCTAAAATAACATTTAAATAACACCAAACTTACATGAAATGTTTAACAGTGCACATGTATGTTTATTCACCAGATCACCTTCAGGATATATTGATCTTGGTGGAAATATTGTTCCTCATTATTTTGTGGTGCTGCAGTGGTTTTTCTGCATTAAGCTTAGCCAAAACAAGTCCATGCACACACATTAGGATTCCAGAGCTTGACTCAGATATAGGTGAATGTCCCAAGTGAAACTACTTTCTAGCTCCATCATGCCATTTCTTACTGGCTTTAATGGGTGCCAGGAACATAACATTCAAAGACCACAGTCACAATTAGCACGCAATAGCATCAGCAGGCAGCACTAATGGAGAACTAGCCTAGTACTATTCAGTGTGAATAGATCTGGATTTCAAGCCAAATGAATATTAATGAAAATTTATAGTTTTAAGTATTATAATTTGTACTAGCATATAAAATAAATTATTTCAATGGTCTCAGTGCTGATTCTCAGTATCTGGCAATTTAATTTCTACAAAGTAAGACAAACCTGAACTTATAAGTAGGGTTGTCGGTTAATTGCAGTTAACTTACACGATTAACCAAAAAAAATTAATTGTGATTTAAAAAATTAATCACGATTTATCGCACTGTTAAACAATAGAATACGAATTGAAATTTATTAAATATTTTTGGATGCTTTTCAACATTTTCAAATATTTGATTTCAATTACAACACAGAATATAAAGTGTACGGTACTCCATATTATTTTTATTACAAATATTTGCACTGTAAAAATGGTAAAAGAAATAGTATTTTTCAATTCACCTCATCAAAGTACTCTAGTGCAACCTCTTTATCGTAGAAGTGTAACATACAAATGTAGATTTTTGTTGTTGTTACATAACGGCACTCAAAAACAAAACAATGTAAAACTTTAGCGCCTACAAGCCGACTCAGTCCTACTTCTTGTTCAGCCAATCGCTGAGACAAACAAGTTTGTTTACATTTATGGGATATAATGCTGCCTGCTTCTTATTTACAGTGTCACCCGAAAGTGAGAACAGGCATTTACATGGCATTTTTGTAGCTGGCATTGCAAGGAATTTACGTACCAGTTGTGCTAAACATTCGTATGCTCCTTCATGCTTCGGCCACCATTCCAGAGGACATTCTTCCATGCCTATGATGCTCATTTAAACAATGCGCTAATTAAATTTGTGATTGTACTCCTTGGGGGAGAATTGTATGTCTCCTACTCTGTTTTACCCACATTCTCCCATATATTTCATGTTATAGCAGTCTCGGATGATGACCCAGCACATGTTGTTTGTTTTAAGAACACTTTCACTTCAGATTTGACAAAAGGCAAAGAAGGCACCAATGTGAGATTTCTAAAGATAGCTACAGCACTCGACCCAAGATTTATGAATCTGAAGTGCCTTCCAAAATCTGAGAGGGACGATATGTGGAGCATGCTTTCAGAAGTCTTAAAAGAGCAACACTCCGATGCGGAAACTACAGAACCCAAACCACCAAAAAAGAAAATCAACCTTCTGCTGGTGGCATCTGACTCAGATAATGAAAATGAATATGCGTCGCTCTGCACTGCTTTTGATCGTTATTGAGCAGAACCTGTCATCGGCATGGATGCATGTCCTCTGGAAGGGTGGTTGAAGTATGAAGGGACATATGTATCTTTAGAGAATCTGGCACGTAAATATCTTGCTATGCCGGCTACAACTGTGCCATGCAAACACCTGTTCTCACTTTCAGGTAACATTGTAAACAAGAAGTGAACAGCATTCTCTCCTGCAAATGTAAACAAACTTGTTTGAGCGATTGGCTGAACATGAAGTAGGACTGGGTGGACATGCAGGCTCTGAAATTTTACATTGTTTTATTTTTGAGTGCAGTTTTTTTGGACATAATTCTATATTTGTAAGTTCAACTTTCATGATAAAGAGATTGCACTACATTATTTGTATTAGGTGAATTGAAGAATACTATTTTGTTTTTTACCGTGCAAATATTTGTAATAAAAAATAATATAAAGTGAGCACTGTATGTTTTGTATTCTGTGTGGTAATTGAAATCAATATATTTGAAAATATAGAAAACATCAAAAATATTTAAATAAATGGTATTGTATTATTTTTTAACAGTGCGATTAATCGCAATTAATTTTTTTAATCGCTTGACAGCCCTATTTATAAGATTAGTAATATACTAAAAACAAGAAAACAAAAATGAGAAATCCTAGCACAATTTTCCAATCAAGAAGAAAGCACGTAGATGAGTTTAGATATTTAAAGTTTCAGTATATTATTTTAATTTATTTCAGAGCGGAGGCCTGAGCCCAGAAATTGAGACAGCTATATTTTCTTGTCAGACAACTCAATTTGAAGTCTAAGCTGCCTCTGGACAAATTAGGAACATCTCCCCCCACCCCACCCCCCGTCTAGGAAATTGTTCTCATGGTACAAAAACATTCTCTGAAACAGAGAATATTTTTGTTCACGCTTTGCACATTCAGCCTGTGAAGTTCACTGTCAAAATTATTGCTGGGGCAGGGAATTTAGTAAGGTTCAGCATTAGATATCGTAGTTTAAACATTCAAATTCAAATCTTCATGTTTTAGGACATAAGCCATCCATTAACTTCCTGTGGTTTGAAAGAAACACCCCACCTCTTCCCCTTATGTTTTACCTTCCTCTGAAGCTTCTGGTATTGACCACTGTGAGAGATGGATACTGCACTAGATATAGATAGATCATTGGTCTGACCTGGTATGGCAGTTATCAAGTCTTATGATTGAACCTTGTCAGAATAGAGGTTTTTTTAATCTAACATATTTCTTTCTAGGTATTTAACTCATTCCCAGTTTGTATGTAGTCTAAGCATATGCTATGAAAGTCACTGATGAAGTACTGTGGCAATACTCAAGGACATCTAGATTGGTGCCCCCCAAAATCCTGAAGTTCAGATCAGAATGCAATTCCCAGTTTTGAGATCTCACTACTTTTGTTAGTGGTGGTTTGGAGTACTTCAAAGGCTATTTAGATCCTTCTTAGGAAGAAATGCTTCTCAGTATCCCAAAACTGACACCTCTGACTGATGGGACCTGTGTTAAAAAGGTTTTGAAGAAGACACTAGTCATTTATTGGTGGGAAAGAAGGATTGTGATTGAGATGATAAAACTCTGAGAATTTGGTTTTAAAATCCAGCAATGAGATCCTCTAGGGACAGAAATGCAGTGCTTTGAATTCTAATTTCACTTTGAAGTGGGAGATAACACAATGGAGAAAAGATTCTCGACTATTATGAAGATACCATAATTGCAATCCAGTTGTTTCAGTGCTTGTTACAGGTCTCAGTGGGTCTGTTTGACTCTTCATTACACAGTATGAGAAGTGATAAGTATGCAGAGGAAAGGAGGGTATGAGGTAAACAAAGAGGAAAAAAAGTTCTTTAAAGAGGGATTTGTAAACTTAAATGAACTGTTCTTAAATTTGACATGAATTTGCCTGAAAAGTATCCTCACCTGTGAAAAGATGTAGAGTGGAGAATGGCCTTTTGGATCCATGCCAGCTGTCTGTAGCTGCAGCACCAAAGGCACAAAGTACTTAACCATCTGAAGAGGTCATTAAATCAAGCTTTGATGTAGCAGCTTCTCTTCTTTCTCTTTCTTTCTCTCTTCTCAAGTTGTGAGGGTCAGTCTTATAGAACAGATACCAAGGTGAGGTTAGCTTCAAGAACCAGACATGTATTGTATAGTTAACTATATCATCTGCCAGTAGTTGCTAGCCTTCTTGTTTGTGCTCCTTTTCTTTGGTCTGTGAACTTCTTTTTTAATACAATAACAGCTTCATACATGTCTGAGTATAAGCTTTTTTTTAGAGAGAGCAATCAGAAATTCTTGGCCAGTGAATGACCTGTAAGCTGTGTAGCTAAAATGCCTTCCTTGTAAACTGAAATATTTTAGAACTTCATGCTAGTTTCATGGCAGTTTCTGTATATATGGGATCATAAGAGTAAGAATGAAAAGGACACATTCATACCCCTGAAAAAGCAAGAACAGATCCTCTTTCTGGTGCTATCAGTATTTTTTGGAAACTAATTTTGATCTTAGACCAGGCCTGCGCAACATGCGGCCCAGGGACCGCATGTGGCCCGCGTGGGCTCACTGTGCGGCCCGCGGGGGGGTGAGTAGGCGGGCTCACTGTGCGGCCCGCGGGGGGGGGTGAGTAGGCGGGCTCACTGTGCGGCCTGTGGGGAGATGAGTAGGCAAGCAGCGGGGTGGAGCAAGCCAACGGCCGGCTGGCCGGCCGGTGGGCAGGGTGGTGAAGAGGCCAGTGGCAGGCTGGGGAGTGAGGGTGAGCCAGCGGCAGGGGGCGGGGGCAGCAGTAGAAGGTAAGAGGCCAGCAGCGGGCAGCAGGTGATCTGGTCACCCTATGCGCACTGTTTCTTTCCCCCTCTACAGGCTTCCACATCCCAGCGCTGGGGAAGGAGGGGCTGTTTCTGCGGGGCCGGCAGCACTGGGGTGGGGGCGTTGTTTCCACGGGGCCAGGCGGCGCTGGGGGGGGCGGGGGGTTCGGCCCTCAGCTGTTTTCTTTGGAGTAATATGGCCCTCGCCGCTTTATGAGTTGTGCAGGCCTGTCTTAGACCAAAGGGCCAAGCAGCAGCAGCTGGTTATGCATTGTATGTGGTGTCTTGTTGCATTGTGAAGCTTCCCCATCTCAAACCCCTTTCCCCCTCAAACATCACCCTGGACCTTTTTTGTTTTCAAAAAGATGTATACGCCAAACTTGGTAGAAGCATTACTAGCATCCTGCTATGTTGGGTTTGTCAATGTCACAGTAGTTCCAAAGTGCTCTGAAGATAGCCAGCATTCCCTACATAATACCTGAAAGGTGGTGGAATTCCAGGATGATAGCAACATATTGAGTGACAGTGTTCTCTTCTAACCTATAGAGGGAGTCTTGAGTAATGATTTTAATAAGACGTGGGTGCTTACTACAATAGCAGTCAATTGTTTTTAAATATAGTACTTTGGCTGTCTTAAGTGCCTTTATATGATGTTGCTCTGGTTGGGGTTTTCTTGTAGGTTTATTTACTTTCTTTTAGACTTTCAGTTTTAAAACAAAATTCAAAGGAGTCTTTGGTAATGAACACCTTTAAAAATAAAGTGGGTGTGGTGGTAGAAAGAGAAGAGCTCACTTCCAACGGGAAAATTAGGGAAAATTAAAATACAATATCCCTGCCCTAGATAGAATAATTGAGATGAATTGAACAAGCTTATCATTTTATTTGTGACCTACACTGAATAATTGACCACTACTATCTAGAGCAGTTGACCTGGCCTGAGGGATTTGGAATGAGGGAAAGGAAAGATCAGGTATCTTCCATTTAATGGTATCTTCCATTTTAGTGGCTCAAATCCCAAAGGATCCCAGATTGCTTTGCAAATTTGATGTATATAGGGATTATTTTTGTCTATCATGGAAGTGCAGTTATCCTTGTGGTATAATTTGGCAGCTTTTTAATGGCACTTAGCACCAGCAGTTTATATACAAAGTAAAGAAGCTTATTAAATCCAACTGAATCTTGCCATATAACAGGGGTGGCCAACCTGTGGCTCCGGGGCCACATGTGGCTCTTCAGAAGTTAAAATGCGGCTCCTTGTATAGGCACTGACTCCGGGGCTGGAGCTACAGGCGCCAACTTTCCAATGTGCCGGGAGGTGCTCACTGCTCAACCCCTGGCTCTGCCACAGGCCCTGCCCCCATTCCCCCCCTCCCACCCCCTCCCCTCAGCCTGCAGTGCCCACGCTCCTCTCCCCTCCCCCACCAAGAGCCTCCTGCACGCCACGAAACAGCTGATCGGCAGGGCTGTTAGTGGGCCGGAGGCACTGGGAGCAGGGCGGGGGAGCCGATGGGGGGTTGCTGATGTATTACTGTGGCTCTTTGGCAATGTACATTGGTAAATTCTGGCTCCTTCTCAGGCTCAGGTTGGCCACCCCGCCATATAATCTAAACACTGTTTACCAAATTGGGGTGGGGAAGGGGGAATTACTTAAGACCACCCAAAATTGAAAAAGTATTAAAAATCATACTGCTTCAACAAGAGGATGTAAATTCCAGGGCCCTACAGTATGTGTTTCTTTCTCCCTATGGAAGGTACTTATACCACTTTCTCCCTATGAAGGTACTTATACTACTGTAATCCTCCTGTACCCTGAGATGCATAAGGTGTCCACCATTTCTGCCATTTATTTTGGTCTTGTGCTGGTCTGTTCAGGCATCAGATTGTCATGTTAATGGATCTGGTTTCTTTCTTTTTTGTTCTACATAATATTTTTCTACCTTGCCCCTCTTTCCAGGTGATATTCATATTATCACTTGCTTTGGAAGTCATGTTGGTGGCCTCTTTAAAGCATATTGTAAATAGGTCCGTTGTTGTCTCCTTGCCATATTTGATGCTTTAAATTGGTTTGTTCTACTTATAATTTCTGATGTTGCAAGAAATTCTTTCCAGTGGATTCTGGATATCTTCCACAGACATTTACTTTGGAATGAGTTGAACTTACCAATTTCTGTTGTAGATTTCCATGACTCTGCTCCATAAAGGAGGACAGATATGATTCTGGTGTTTGGCTCTGACACAGAAATATGAATTTTTAATCATGCTACTTTTCCAAATCCTTTCAAGTTTATGGAAATTGCTGCTCTTGATATTTGTTGCTTGACGTCTAGCATGGTTGCATCATCATTGCACATATCAGTCCCTAGATAGGTAAAAATGACATACCACTCAAAGGTTACCTTGGGAGAGTGTTAGCCATATATTTTGTCTTCTCCTTGTTGATGAACAAACCAACTTGTTTTGCTCATCTGCAAAAAAGTGAGTCTTTTTTCCATTAAGGGATGTGTTGAACTAAGCAGGACAAATGTTGTCAGCAAAAGCAAGGTCATCCAGTTGTGCTTTATCATTTGTCCATACAATTCCTCAATGCAATGTACAGAGATAAAATCCGCTCCCTTCTCATACTTACTTTACTCACCCTGTTTATATACCCAAGGATCTCATTAGCCCTTTTTGCATCAGCATCCCACTGGGAGCGCTTGTTGAGTTTCCTGTCTGTTATGACCCCTAAATCCTTTTAATAGTCATTGTTTTCCATTATACAGTCCTCTATTCTGTAGATATAACTTCCATTCCTTGCTCCTAGATGCATAACTTTGCATTTGGCTGTATTAAAATGCATCTTGTTTGAATAGGCCCAGGTTTCCCAGTGCTCCAAGTGGCTGCCACTTTCCTTATCATTATTTATTACTCCACCAATATGTGTAATCTGTAAATTTTATCACCAGTGATTTTATATTTATTTCCAGATCATTGATGAAAATATTGAATAGCATCAGGCCTAAAAGCAATCCCTATAGAACCTTGCTAGAAACACCCTCATTCAGTGATTCCCCATTGACAGCTACTTCTTGAGATCTGCCCGTTAAGTTATTAATACACTTCTTGTGTGCTCTATTGATATTTTATAGTGATGATTTTTAAATCAGAAAGTCATGTGGTGTTAAGTCAAACATCATACCAAAGTCTAAATATATTACATCTATGCAGTTATCTTTATCAGCCAAACTTGTGATCTTGGTTTTTTTTTAAATTAAATCTGGTTTCTTTTAACAAGACTGATTTTCCATAAAACCATGTTGACTGTCATGAATTATATTTCTGTCCTTCAATTCTTTATTGATTGAATCCCTTATTAACTTTTCCATTATTATGCCTGTGCTTGATGTCAGGATAACTGATTTATAGTTACCTGAGTCATCCCACTTGTCCTTTTTGAATACTGGCACATTAGCACTCCTCCAGTCTTCTTGAATGTCCTGGGTATTCCATGATTTATTAAAAATTAACATCAGTGAGCCAGAGATTCTTCAACCAACTCTTTTAGGACTCTTGGGTGCAAGTTGTCCAGGCCTGCTGATTAAAAAATGTTTAGCCCTAGTAGATGATGATGTTTAACATACTTCTGAGTTATTAATGGATTGTGAAATACTTCTTCATCCTCCTGTTTTGGTGCAGTGTTTCAGCAACTGTTCTTCTACATGAGAGTCCTGCAAGTAGCTTCTGTTTTGATCTTAATACTCATAAAGGAGTCAGAGTGATAGCTACGAAGTGACATAAGATACTCTCTGCCCACTTTACCTTCATACATTCAACATATTGTTTCTCCATTGCACTAGCCTCTGCCAGCCTAGGAGAGAAGGAATGAGTTAATCTTAAGTATTTGTTTTCAACTGAAATATGCAATCTGTCAGTGAAACCCTAATTCCTTTTTAATTATGAAGTGGCGATAGGTATTCCAGACCATAAATAAGGCAGACCTTTTGTTGTTGTTGTTGTTATGCCCACCGCTCTCGATATAAAAGCCCCAATAAAAGTTAGTACAGCTTCAAATATGACATGTGTGGCTTGTGGGCAGTATACTATTTTTTGATCAAATTTGTGGTTACTGGAACAAACAGTTTTCAAGGTATTGGCCATAGAAGACTGTTCAAACTGTGATTAAAACCTTTTTTTATCACTTTTCTGCCATGTTTTAGCTACCAAACAGTCTGTCCAAAAGACTTCAGATGAGGTTGTGTAGGAAGACTTTGAGATCTAGTGCACAAAACTATGTATGAGAAGCTGGAAACCACATTTAAAAGTACTCTGTCTCTAATAATATCTAGCTCTTACATAGTAGTTTTCAAAACTACTGTAGATCCCAAAGTACTTTTCAAAGGAAGTAAATGTCATTATCCCCATTTTACAGATGATGACACTGAGGCACACGAGAGGTGATGTTACTTACTTAAGCTCTGGAACAGCATTTAATGATCTAGGGGACTTGTAAAGCTTGGTGGCATTTCTAGTTTTCTTTTGGAATTTTGCTGGGGTGTTTGTCAAAGTTTTTACAAAGTTTTCCAGGCAGCTATAAACTCTGTGTACTCACAGATTACATTTCTACATACAGTAAGGTCCAAAGGAGCAGGTTTCTTCTCCAAGAGACCTTAAGAGGTCTGTAGGAAGGGATCCTATGTTTGGTCAGAGGTCATGATGGAAGAGAGCAGGAGACCTACAGTGGCTCTAGTGGCCAAAGATAGAGCAGAAACTGGGTGAGGCTTGCTGAAAGAGGCAGCATAAAGATTGTCACTTCCACTCACGATCAGAGCTTTATTAATTCTGCAGGAAAGGTACCCTCCTCTGTGCAGATCTCTTAACCTTCTCAGGAGGCAAAAACGGTGAAGCCAAGTGAATATGTGGAGTTTAGGCAATCCACATGTGTTTGCAGAATTTCCAAAAATGTGTTTGCTCCCTTCTTATCCCCATTTTTCTTCTCCCACACCCCACAACTTGTCCTCTACATCCCTTTCCTCCTCCATAACTCCAGTACCCATCTTAAGATTTTCCCCTTATCCTTGATAGGTTTCTGGAGGTTAGTAGGTGTTATCATAATTTCTCCCGGTCATATTGTTGGTTGCTATGATTCCAAATCTTCGGGGGTCTGCCAAAGGATAGCACAGCCCCAGATTCTCATGTATGTATGTGTGTACCTTGAAGAATAGGGCCTCTACCATTCTTTTGCTTTAAAAGCCAGATGGGCTTCAGCCCTGCCTATTATAGTCTGAAACCTAGAGAAGTCTCCCACTCAGTGGGCAAGATTTCCCTGTGCTGCCATGCGGCATAGTAAAAAGTTGCCCATTGTGGAGGGGCTTCATAGGGTTCTGCCTCTAAAAGTTGGGGTGTGCCAGCTGAGCTCCGCTTTCCTTTCACACTTCCCAGGAATAGGGGACTGGGCTAGTAAACCCCTTCTATTGCCCCTTGCTGCTCCAAATCCCGCCCGCCCCCCTCCCGCTTCCTTCATAGCCTTGCTATATTTAACCTTAAGTCTGAATTTTCTGGCTTTCTAATTTTTTTTTTTTTTTTTTTTAAACATCCATAACATTCTTGTAAATGATTTTTTTTTGGCTGTATGTTATGGATATATATCTTAACTCAAGCTTTAATTACATTTTCCCCTTCCCTCTAGGAATAAAAAATAAATCAGTCTTCCCCCAAGACTCTGAATTAACCCTGTCTTGACTAAAATGAGCCTAACAGAGTGTGACTACTTCTTTTTTATGGGAATGAATCTGGTGAGCTGACAGTTTGCAGTAGATGCATCAGTGCCAGGATCTCCTGGGCAAACAGCCTAATTAATAGGATTCATAATGTACCAGATGTTCCTTTTCTGTCAAAACATACAACAAAAGGAACAACTAAAACATCTTGCAAGCAAACCAAGGGTTTGAGCAACCACTCCACCTTCTTTTAATTTTATTCTTTTAAATGAGGTCTTATTGGCAGCTGTTCAACATTATGTCCAGGTTGGTCTCTAGCCAACCTGTAATATTACAGTGAACAATCTTTAGACCCTGCAGGTTTGGAGATTCTATGAGTATTGACTCAGATGCTGCCCCCTTCTAATTCCTGGGCTGATATTTTCCTCAGGTGTTTGCAAGAAATGGTCTAGTCTCCTTGCCCTAGGATCGCGAGCGATTAGGACCTTAAAGGCAGAGAAATCAGTTCCGCCTGACTAGGAATAAATCCCCCAGGTTGAAACATAGTGCCCGACAACTGGCAACGTTGATAAAAAGTCAAACGAAATATTTCAATAAGTCTTTACCGATGAGGGAATTGGTATGCGGGGTAGATGATTCCAACATGTACCTTACCAGTCAGCATCAGTTTTTCATCAATTCCTGTCTTTTCCTTGGAAAATCAGAATTTACAGCAGGAATAAAGGCTCTTGATAATCTAATGATGATGATATCTCTGTTCTCCTTTCAGCCTAGAAAATATAGGGTAGACATTTATATTCCTTATGTTGAGAGGCCATTTTAGAGTAAACTCGTTACATGTGAAACTGTTTCTCAGTTCAAATTGCTAATGCAAGCCCTCAACCCTTTCCATCTCCCAAGGAGGTGTGTAGACCGCAGCATATTCTGTGTCATTCTTTGTTGGGGTCATGAAGTGTGGAGCATGTTTGAGTACTTGGTTTGTTTTTGTTGGTTATATAGTAATTTGTTTACCATATATTTTTAGTGGGATGGAGAGGAAGGAAGATTAAAGCAAATATCCTTAGTGTACATTGTGCAGTCCTTTGACAGGGAGTATGTTATGTTGCTTGTGGAGCCAGTAGGTAGAGAATGATGGTAAATTTTTATTCTGTTGACCAGTGTGTGGGCAGAAACAAGGGATATTTTTGCCCAGTTTTTCTTGAGAATGCACAGTCTTGTAGAACCTGTAACTTCTGTTTCAGTATATGTCATTTCAGTTCAGTTTTTGGGGAAGATTGGAATAAAGGTAACCAGACTTTCATTGAATACTATTTCAAAAGGAAAATTTGTTACTGAATGTGTGGAATTGGACCTAGTTTCTCTCCATAAGCCCATCAAATGGTTATTTGCCATTTTAAAAAAATCTTAAGAACGCATCCTTATTGGGGACCAGCCATTGTTTGACTCTGGAGAGAGCAGATCTGTTTGCAGCACATTTTCTTTTAATGATGGATAGCTATTAACATGGTTTAACTGTTTTTAATTTATTTTTTATTTATGGACTAGGACTCCATTGTGCTAGGTGCTGTGTACAAACACAGAACTAAAGCCAGTTCCTACCCCAAAGATCTTATGATCTAAGGGTACGTCTATACTACCCGCCTGATTTGGCGGGTAGTAATCGATCTTCTGGGATCGATTTATCGTGTCTCGTCTAGACGCGATAAATCGATCCCGGAAGTGATCGCCGTCAACACCGGTACTCCTGCTCCGCGCGAGGAGTAAGCGGAGTCAACGGGGGAGCCTGCCTGCTGCGTGTGGACCTGCGGTAAGTGCTGTTTAGTTCGAACTAGGATACTTCGACTTCAGCTACGTTATTCACGTAGCTGAAGTTGCGTATCTTAGTTCGAACCGGGGGGTTAGTGTGGACCAGCCCTAAGTATAAGATAAGAAGCAGCAGATGGATACAGATTGACCGAAGGGGCAGTACAAGGAAACAGTGAGGCCTGGTCCACGCTGGGGGCGGGTGGTGTCGATCTAAGATACGCAACTTCAGCTATGAGAATAGCATAGCTGAAGTCGACGTATCTTATATTGAATTAAAAGTACTTACTGTGGGTCCACGCAGCGCAGGCTCGCTCCCCCGTCGACTCCGCTTACTCCTCACGCCGAGCTGGAGTTCCAGAATCGACAGGGAGCGCTTCTGGGATCGATTTATCGCGTCTACATGAGACGCGATAAATTGATCCCAGAAGATCGATCGCTACCCGCCGAATCGGGCGGGTAGTGTAGACGTACCCTGAGACACCATTGTTCTATTTGATAGACACTGATTAAATATACCTAGTATTCCTGTTATACCTACTAGGCATGGGTACCAGCTTCTTCATTTGTGCAAAACGTGCAAAATGGAAGAACAGAAAGTTCTTTTTCAAGTGCTTGCGTATGTCCATTATTCTGTAGGTGTATGTGTGTGTTGTGCTTCGATGCCAGAAAGTTTTCTCTAACACCTGTTGGGGCAGTTCCACCCATTCCTTTCTACTTGTGAGCCTCACAGAAAGGGTATAAAGGACAGAGCAGCCCGGCCCTTCCTTCAGTTCCTTTTTACCATCTGTGGTAGCTAGTCAGTGTTGTGTGATCACAGCTTCACTCCTTGTGAACAAAGTTATGTTTCTTATTTTATTCTTACCTAGTGGTAATGTTTTTCATCCACTGGATGGTTTTTCTTGTTTTTCTTTTTCATCACATTTCTCTATAGTTCTTTTTTTTTTAGTCAGGTGGAACTCACCTGATACTGGGAGATCCTATGATGAGGTCCCCAGGTTTCAAGCCTTGTTATGGTTGTTGAAAGTCTGTGCTTGTCAGTGACCCTCCTTCGTGCTGTCTACAATGCCTGGGTGAGGGCCACATAAGAGACGGATACTTGATCTGGTGGTGCTTTAAGACCAGGACTAAAATACTGTGGGCAGAGGCCTTCAGTATATTCTTATAGAGACTGTCCTTAAACCAGCATCTATGCCACCTTGGTCATCCAAGAGGAGCTCATTGGTGAGCCCTTCCTAGTGCTCTTCCAGCTTTACCAGCAGATGGAAGCCACAGGAGAGCCCACAGAACATTGGAACAGTCCCAGTCTCAGAAGCGTAAGAAGAAGTCAGTATCGTGTTCCTCAAAGTCCAGAGTGCGGTACTCCTACATAGTCATTTCAGTACTGAAGGAAGCGTGCTCCCTTGAGCTTGCCACTCCTTCGTACTGGCTCATACTGATTCTCACAGACCGGAGCCATACACTCCAGTGGCCTTCAAGGGATCATCAAGACCAGCTACTTCCTTGGCTTCTCTGATTCCCTTTTAACAGTTTTACCTACATCCTACAACAGGCTCACTAACTGTGAATTAGAGAAGCCATCAGGGCTGTACTTAAGGCTACCCCCAAAGAAAATTAGGCAAAAAAGCTTGATCTCTTTGGGAGATTGTTAGATATGATTATTCAATATCACAGCTTGCAAATAAGCTGCCAGAAAACTCTAGAGCGCATTTCCAGTCCTAAGTCCCCTTTAAGCTGCGCGGCCACGCAGCTGCCTATTAAGCCCTGCACAGGGGCTCAGGGCTGTGGCAGGGAGAGCTGCCCCTCCCCGCCAGCCCCAGCACGGACCTGCCACAGCCATGGGAGAGGAGCCCCTCCCTTGGCCCGGCCCCAGGACAGACCTGCCTCGGGCGGGGGAGAGATATCCCTCCCTTGGCCCAGCCCTGCTGGAACTGCCGCAGCCAGGGAGAGGCGCCTCTCCCCCGGCCCCAAACTGCTAGGGGAGTCCTCTCTTCCCACCGCAGCCCTGGGGCAGTTTGTACCCCGAGCCCCTCATCTCCAGCCACAGCCCTAATCCTCCCACACCTCAACCGTGTGCTCCAGTCCTGAACCCCCTCCCACACTCCAAACCCCTCAGCACCACCCCCACCACATGAATTTTGTTATGTGCACCAATATGAAGGTGATGCGTCACACATCACCCCCATAATAAAATTCATTCCGCACATGGACGTAAAAAATTAGAGGGAACACTGTTCCAGTTTCTTGTTGCAGAAAGTTATTTGGTCTCCTGTTCAGCTTTGTAAACTTCACTGAAGGTGGAGGATTCTGCTGGCAAGGCTATGTCAACAGCAATGACTATGTGTCCTTTCTCTTGGTTGCAGTCATTGGTCATCTTTGTGGAAGTGCAGCAAACAGATTATTTTCTTTTCAAGGGCTATGCTTTATTCTCATCCAAAACGTATGAAGTTTAATACACTAAAGGACCCTAGCAGTCCTAAAGTCCTTACGTTTGTACACGCCTTCTCTGAAGAGAACTAGGTATTGTCCTCAATACCAGTTGAGGAAGCAATATTTCTTCTTCTGTGAGGCTGATCATTTCAGAAGGAGGCCACGGTCTCAGAGGAGGCGGCCTCCATCCCCTACCACCTCATTCTCATCATCCAGGCAAACAGGTCTTCAGTTTCCCTGCTCGACTTCTATGTTGAGGACAGCATACTAGCATGGATCTTAAAGGTGCTTTCCTTCCACTCCAAGATAGGTTATCCCATTTCCTGCACGCATGGCACGTCATCACCTCAGAAAAAGAATCAGACATACCTTGCATTTGTTATCCCCTTTTCCTACCTGCCTTCCCTGTCCTCCTTCTGGGACACCACTTCTGAGTATGTGTGAGGACAGGAAATGCAAACACTGTGTTCTTTGGGTGTTATAGAATTGCCTCCACTTTATCAAGGTACAGGTGTTTATTCCCAGTAGTTCCTAATGACCAAAGCCAGAAGGGGGGTCTCAGACCCAATGTAGATCTTTGGATCCTAAACAAAAACATCTAGAAGCTAAAGATCTATGTGGTTTCCCTCACTACTATTATCCCTTCCCTAGATCTGAGAGACCGGTATACTGCCCTTGACTTACAGGATGCCTACTTCCATGTGGCAGTCCACCCTGGTCATAGGAGGTTCCTAAGGTCCGTGGTTGGTGAATTGGTAATGATTTTTCCTATCTGCCCTCTGATCTGTCAACAGCACTGAGGGTTTTCACCATGTGCATGGCAGTGGTAGTAATCTACCTCCAGAGATGGCTACATGGATCCTTATCTGGACAGTTGGTTGGTTCTGAGTCACTCCATGTGTCTGATAGGGTAATGGACAGTGGTCTCTCTCTTACTGTTCAGCATCCTGGGCCTGAAAATAAAGGCAAGTCAGCATTATCTACTCTACGAATAGAGTTCATGGGAGTGATCCTGGACTCGACTTCTGCTTCATGCTAGATTCCAAACTATATGAGCCCTCTGCAGATTGCTCAAAGATCAGTCACAAACCACAGTGGGGAGCTGCCTTAGACTTATAGGTCACATGGTGGCATGCATATGTGACTCCTTATACCAGGCTCCATTGGAGAGCACTGCAAGCTTGGCTCAAGTCAGTCTATCACCCCGAGGTTTCCCATCTGGATAAGCTGGTATATATCCAGGACAGGGTATTGTCATCTCTGAACTGGAGGATGAGCCAAGACAACGTGTGTGTGTGTGTGTGTCTCTCTCTCTCTCTCTCTCTCTCCCCCCCCCCCCTTGCATGATTTTGGTAATGGTGAGAGCACATTTGGGCAATCTTCAAGCTCAAAGGTTGTGGGCCCCCCACAAGGCCAGATTGCGAATAAATGCTCTCGAGTTTTATGCAATATTCTGTGCCTGTCAATAGTTTCTGCCTCACATTCAGGGCAAGACTGTCCAGGTGCTAGCCAGCAACACCACAACTGTCTTTCATGCGAACAAACAAGGGGCACCAGATCAGACAGGAGGTAGTCGAGCTGTGGAATTTATGCATTCAGAGCTCAATCATTCTCAGGGCACCTGACCTGCCAGGTGTTCAAAACTGACTGGCGGATCGCTTGAGCAGATCCTTCAACTTAAGCCACAAATGATATCTCTCAGCACAGCCATCCTTGCTGCCATGTTCTCTATAGGGGTTTGTCCGATGGTGGATCTGTTTGTGACTTGTCAAAACAGGAAATGTTCCCGTTTCTGTTCCAGGGTAGAACATGGCCACAGGTCAATTTCAGATACTTTCATGTTTCCATGGGATAAGGGCCAGGTTTATTTTCAAGTTGAAAAAAGATTGAGGCAGAGTGATCCTTACAACTGCAGCCTGGCTGTGGTAGCTGTAGAATTCCAACCTCCACAAGCTATGTGTGATGTCATTCCATATTCTTTATGAAAATGTGCTTATGATATAAATAATATAACTGAGATATACTTTATGCAAGATGGCTCATGTGAGATATCATTGGAAAGGTTATGATTTACTGAGTGCGATTATCCTATTTGTATGCATGTATCATTTCTGTATCTGAAATTAGGAATATTGACTGTGTATCTGTATTTCAACTATGTTACTTTGGGTGATGCCCCTTGCTAACACTTCAGGTACAACAATGAAAAAGCCAAACAGTGCTGATGGCCCATCAGCAAGAGACAATGGACCGTAAAAGAGCTTAGTCTTCCTGTGAATGTGTGGGTCAGCCTGTGAAGAATGGCTGCAGGGGTCCTACAGAGGCATGTGACCATGTCACCTGATACTGGAACCCATGTTGAATTCTGTACTTTTCCACGAGTCACTGAGGGAGAGCGGGGGTTGGGGGGGGGGAGGTGTCAAACTAGGAAGCAAAGGACTCCAGCCTTATGCAAATCCTATTTACGTGTGGGGAGTGAGGTAATCCAGGTCGTCAGTTCTTCCCTGCTACCCCACCCAAGATGACTGCTGGAAACAACTAAGACTGAACTGGGGGAAAGAACTGGACCCAGGCTGGAAGGGCATCTGGCCTGTGAAGAAGATTATTAGAAACACATTTAGGATGAGAACGTATATGTAACCAGTTTCTATAGTGTATTAAGCTTAATTTTGCATGCTCTCTTTTATTTTCTTAGTAATCTGCCTTGTTATGTCTGCTACCTTCTTAACTACTTAAAATACACCTGTTATAATTAATACATTTATTTCTGGTCTACAATATACCAAGTTTATGTGATTTCTAACCAGGGGGAGGGGAGGGAACGACGAGAAGTTGTGCATACCCTCCTCCACATTGAGGGAAGAGGTGAATTTCATATAATTTTGGGTTTGTACTCCAAGGGAGGTGGATATCTGGGTGCTGTGGCAAGCCGCTTAAGGCGAGCCTTCTCAGAGTGGATCTCTGTCTCTCTGTGCAGCTGGGTGTGGCCCTGCCTGTGTTCTTGGCTGGAAAAGGCTGTGGAGCCTAGTCCAGCAAGACCAGGTAAAAGGGGGCCCAGGCTGACAGAATAATCTGCCTCAGTGGCATCCCAGCACACCAGGTGACATCCCAGGGGGTCTAGCCCGTCACATTGTGTATTCAGGAACCCTTGCTCTTGTAACCACAAAGCTGCTAATTCAGAATCACAGGTGAGGGCTGTACCTGGATCCTGAGGTGCTGCACCTCACAGCATGGTTCATCAGTGGTTAAATGGAGAGTTGGCACGCTACTCAACGGCAGTCCAGAATGTCCTCCTTGATAGTAGAAAACCTTCCACAAAAGCAGCTTACCTTAGTAAATTGAATGCTTTTCCATCTGGGCAACCTCCCATGATATGTCGCTTACTCAAGCTTTGATTCAAATAATTCTGAACTATCTCTTACATCTTAAGGAACCAGGTCTAGCCCTCTGCCAGTTCCATTAGAGTACATCTGGCTGCTATCTCAGCATTTCATCCTGGTAGAACTGTTTTTACTAATCTTATTGAAACCAGTTTTCTGAAAGGTGTAGATAGATTGTTCCTACCTATTCAGGTTCCGGTGCCAATTTGAGATTTAAAATGAGTGTTTTATGCTCTTATGGACCACTCCATTTGAGCCTGTAGCTTCCTGTTCACTTCTGCATCTGTCAGTAAAGGTGGCTTTGTTAGTGGGCGTCACCTGAGCTAGGAGAGTGGGTTTGCTATGTGTATTTGTCACGGCTTCACCATACACCATTTTCTACATACTAAGGGCTTGTCTACTCTACTGCTTAAGTCAATGTAACGTACGTCGCTCAGGGGTGTGAAAAAGCCACCCCTCTGAGCAACGTAAATTACATTGACTTAAAGCGGTGTCTACACTGTGCTATGTTGGTGGGAGACGCTCTCCCGCCGACATAGCTTCTGACTCTCGTTGAGGTGGAGTAATTATGACGACAGGAGAGCACTCTCCTATCGGCATAGCACGTTTTTACTAGACACATTACAATGGCGCAACTGCGCTGATGTAGCGTGGTAGTATAGACTTACTCTAAGCTTCTGTCTAAAATCAGAAAATGCCACTATATTTATCTGTTTTCTTCATTCGGCCTCATGCTGACAAAGATGAACAAAGGCTGCACAGTGGATGCGCGTTGAGCTTTAGCTTTTTCCTGGACAGAACAAAGTCCATTTGGGTTCTTCCAGCTATTTGTTTCCTATGCAGAATGAATGAGAGGTCAGCCAGTTACAGTACAACAACTATCAGAGTGGATTATCAGCTGCATCACTATGTGTTTTGCTGCCAAGGGCATAATGCCTCCTGAGAAACTGACAGTATGCTCTACAGGGGGTCATTCAGCTTCTGCAGCATTTGTGGGACATGTCCTTATTCTGGGTATTTGTAGGGCAGCAATGTGCTCTTCCATCCACAATGCTTACTAGACACTAAGCACTTACTGCTGCACAAGGGAAGAAGCAAATTTAGGGAAAATAGTCATAGAGTCCCTCTTCCGATGAGACTTGAAGCCCCACCACTTTGAGAACAGCTTGGAAGTCAGCTACAGTGTAATGGACACATGCAACACATCTTAAACAACACCAGTTTTGAGAAGGTGAGTAACCATTTTTATTTTTTTGCCTAGAAATACAAGGTTCATAGTAAGTGTAGTACTCAGTCAATTTCTGCAGTAATGAGGGGGTGCAGTAGTCAAATGTTATAGTGTGGCTGAGATGTTACATGACACTGGTCAGACTAAGTAATGTATTACACATGCAAATGAATACATGCCTTTCAGTTTGTGTGCCGCGTTGGCCAGCAGGTTAACACATGTCTGTGTTTAGTTGCTTAGCTGTGCTCTCCTTCAGTATCTTTCTCAGAGCAGAAAACATCTGTGTGCACTGTCTGTCCAGCCTGTTGGAATCTTGCTTCCCAAAGTGTTTCCCCCACAGAAGTAAACAGGAATCTAAGAATAGCTCTCACATCTCTTTGTAGTGTATTTTCATCATTGGCCATTTAAACAGTTGATCTTTCTAGACAGCTGATGGAACTCTGAAAGCTCATGAGATTGAAAGCAGCTACATGGACTACTGTATAGAATGTTACCTGGCTCAGCTGAGCTGCAACGGCAGCTGAGCATATCAGGAGAAACTTTTCCTTCAGAACCTCTAAGAGTTCATTTTGAGGCTTATTCTGTTTAACCCCCAGGTGTCACTAGTGCTACATGCAGATGCTAATAAGGACTTAATCTGTACAATGGAGTTTAAAGAAGGGGAAATCTCCAGTTGTCTCATACTTGTGTTTCCAGCAAGTTACATTAGTGTAACCTTTCATATCTGTGTGTTTCTTTAAAATATGTCGTCAGGTGACGTGTTGTGCTCACATTTAAATTTTAAGTATGAACTTAGATGCGTACTGACTGTTAATACTTTAATTCCTCTCATTTAAAATAAAAATGGTTTTCCTAGTATAGATGGTCTCATGGGCAAGGAGATCTGCTTGTTTTGTGTTTGAGTTGGGAGGACAATGATTGTATAAACTTTTTTGCCCTAACTTCTAAACTTTCAGGTGACGGAGTACGTAGCCAAGTGCCTCCCATTTATGTTCAGAAAGAATTCTTGAACTACTCAAGGCTACTCTCTAAATTATTTTCACTGATGTTCAGTTCTTTGGTATCTGTAGTGATGGCTCTTTGAATATCTCCTTTTGGAGTTTATTCAGTTTCCCAGTTACTTTGACAATATTTTCATGAATATCAAAAGTTAACTTTTCCTTCCTTTCTTTCAGTACATTACATCTAATCTTACCATCTTCCAAGATTGCAGATAATTGCTTTCCTTCATTGACATTGTTACTTTGAAAGTATTTTTTCACTGTGCTGGTGCTCAAAGTTCTCTTTTTCGTAGATATTAAAAATATTGCTCCCCGTCTCTCATGCACTCTGTTCTTGTCCTCTAATTCTTGAATCATATTCTTTACCATTAATTGTATTTTCTGTTTTGCTATGGGATTCTAGGAGATAAATCCCTGCATGTAACTTTGAAACTGTGGGGTATTTCCCTTTGCTAAACACTGAATACTCATGTTGATGTTTTAACAGCTGTATATTTCTTGTAGGAACATATAAAGCTTTGTGTACCATTAAACTTTTTCATTCATACTCTTCTTAATTGTCTTTTCTTAATTAAGATTGAAAATCTCCAGGAACAGTTAAGAGACAAGGAAAAACAGATGAGCAGTTTGAAGGATCGAGTAAAATCCCTGCAGGCTGACACCACCAACACTGACACTGCCTTGACTACACTGGAAGAAGCACTTGCAGAGAAAGTGAGTGTAAAGGGCACAAGTCCTTTAAATCCAAAAATTCGTTCTGCTAATCATCTCTGTAAATCCAGACTTCTTCAGCACTGCCTTGAATTCTAGGTAACAGAAGAGATACCTTTACATTGTAGCTGGACATTTACTGTTCTCTAGGAGCTGTGGGAATAAGGGTCTCCATCTGGATGCTGTTGATCCAGTCGGAGCAGCTGCTGTTAGGCATAATGGATTTCTCACTAGAAGACATCTTAGGATATTTTGACTAGCCAGCCATGTGCTATTGACAGGTCTAATCTGAATTAAGACAGCAGGACAGTTCTCGATACATATTTGGAGGAGGGCTTTCTGTAGTATAAAGTCTTTACAGTGGCATGTTGTAGGGAGTTATGCCTCAAGCTGCTACCCCAATAATTAGGTCCATCATATAACTCTGTATGAAAAGAATTGCTGCTTCTTGTACTGTGCTAATATTGTATAGACCAGGGGTCGGCAACCTTTCAGAAGTGGTGTGCCGAGTCTTCATTTATTCACTCTAATTTAAGGTTTCGTGTGCCAGTAATACATTTTAACGTTTTTAGAAGGTCTCTTTCTATAAGTCTTTAATAAAACAACTTTTATGTTGTATGTAAAGTAAATAAGGTTTTTAAAATGTTTAAGAAGCTTCACTTAAAATTAAATTAAAATGGAAAGCCCCCCAGACCAGTGGCCAGGACCCAAGTAGTGTGAGTGCCACTGAACATCAGCTCACATGCCGCCTTTGGCACCTGTGCCATAGGTTGCCTACCCCTGATATAGACCTTTGTGGAGTATTGCTTGAGCTGTCCTCGTTGTCTGTGGTGCATCCTTAGCACTGCTGCTGGAAGGCACATTCTAGGTTACAAGCCCTGGATTCTTCACCTTTTCAGGTCAGGCTGATGTCTTATTTTTATTTTTCTTCTCTCATATGTTTCATAGTTGTTGTTGTTTTTTAAGTTTACTATCTAAAACTTATATTTTTGGTTCTCAAAACTAAATCACACAGAACTCAGTGACCCTGACGCAACTACAACCAAGTCTCCTTTCTTTGGTGTCCTGTTGTTCTCATTGCATTTTTCATTGTTGCATTGCAGGGGATTGTTGACTGAGGGAACAGCTGGGTCTGTTCTGTTCCTACAAGGGATCTCTTTAGCATTAGTGCATATTTTGACTCAGTTCCTTCAGGGACAGGGCCATGGCTCCCTCAGTCTGTCAGACTGAATACAAAGCTTTGTTGGTGTGCTTGCTTGCAGCTGAGGCTTATTTTATAGATAGAATACTCTCACATCACTTCAGCTTTTAAGCTTGATGAGTATCTGTTGATGCTTTGTGCACAGAAGAATTGTTTTTATTGCGAATCCCATCCCCACATTGGTTTCATGTCTCACATCTTGTATATTGCACCTCTTTCTGTCTGAAGGGGGTACAGACACATCTGCAAACTTTGGAAAAATAGGATTTGAATAAGTAAGAGTGCAATGCAAGGTGCTTCTTGCTGCCAGGTGATCTGACTGAACTTTGTTTAATCAGCGGCCTGATAAATGAGATAATACTGTAATAATATTTTTAAACATTCAGTGATTGGAGAATTTGCAGTAACAAGCAGCCTGGGACTTCTTAATCATGAAACCAGAGAAGTTTCAAGATATTTTCTTCCCTCCTGAGGTCTTTTGGAGAAGAGTAGAGATGACCAGCAATATTCTGCACACATTCTCCCCTTAAACTAATAAGCAGAGATGTGGTGTGATGTCTTCTCAATTATAAGCAAAATTTTACCTGTTAAGCTGATTCAAAGGGATTTTCATCACAGGGTACTGTGTTCTTTTGTCAGGAGCGGACTATTGAGCGCCTGAAGGAGCAACGGGACAGGGACGAGCGAGAAAAACAAGACGAGATTGACAACTACAAAAAAGATCTTAAGGACCTGAAAGAAAAAGTCAGCCTCTTGCAAGGAGATCTCTCCGAGAAAGAGGTTAACACTAGCAAAATTAACCTTCTCTGTTGTTAGTTGTTTATTGTGAAGGGTGTGTATGTGGGGGAAGAGTATGTTCTATAGACTTGATTTTGCAACACGTTTATGCACCGAAGATACACTTGTGTAGCACATTTCAATGTGTACATGTGTCAGACGTTTTGGTGTGGCTCACCACGTTGTTCCATTAAATGATGTGGTTTGATCATTGGCATTCCCAGTGAAGTTGGGAATTGGCAAGGTTGTTGGCAGCACTTGTCTGGATCTCAGTAATTCTGGAATAGAGCTAGTTAGCGTCTATTAAGTATACTGAAGAGGATGGGAGAAAAAGGAAGGATTTATTGACCTTATGCTTTAGAAGTGCTGCAGATCAGTGATGTGAAACTACAATCAGTAGACAGGACGAATAGCATCTTCCCAGCTTGCTACAACATATATGCCATCTTCTCATTAAGCATATGGGGTAAAGAGCACAAGCAGTTAAACCTGTGTGTTTGGAAAATTCACAGATACAGCAAAATCTATAGGAAGAACCTTTATCTTCTGCAACTTTATGCAAGTTGTATTTCTAGCCATTGTGGGTGTGAAGAGCCATCTTGCTGTTGATAAAATGGACTGCTGTGTCATGTCTGCATAGCCAAACTAACTAATATAATTGCACTAGCAGAAGTATAAATTTCCTCCAGTCATCTCCAGGGGTTATACACTCAAATCTACCTACAATTGTATTTTAAAACCCCAATTACTACAATTAAACAATGCAATTAAACCATGCAATTTTATATTTATATATATGAAGAGTTGGGAATTATGGAGAAAGTGGGATGGGGTTAGTGAGTTCCACACCCTAAGCGCTACTGCAGTAAAAACATGAACATCATCTAATCTATGATACAGTGGCTGAATCCCATAAAGGCGGGGGGTGATTTATTTAATACCACTACTACAAAAATAATAATGCCATTTAAAAAAAAATCTTCAGTCATGTCATTGCAACTGCATTTTAAGGGAGTTTTGACTGGGTTTTGTTCTTTACCCTGAGAATTTGAACTGAACCAAGCTATCCTAGTTTTCCAAAGTGGGAACCAGAACATTACGTGTCGAAGTGGCAGGAAAACAAAGACAAAAAAGAAATTTAAAGTCGTGGTATTGTGCTTAATGATCATTTACCCAATAGCAATTGTGTTCTGCTTGCTTGTTTTAGGCTTCCCTGTTGGATCTGAAGGAACATGCCTCATCCCTGGCTTCTTCAGGACTGAAGAAGGACTCCAGGCTCAAGACGCTGGAAATTGCATTGGAGCAGAAGAAGGAGGAGTGTCTGAAAATGGAAACTCAGCTGAAGAAGGTAAAAATTCATACTTGCTTCCCTGATTTACATGCATATAGGAAACTCTAGCGCAGTGTTAAACAGTCTCATCTTTGCCATTCTTCCGTTTTCTACTGTACCAAATGAAGTAAACACAATCCTTTTGGTTAGAGTCAACAAAGTATTGAGATACCAAGGTGGGATTGTTGGATTCTTTTATCAGTAACCTGGGCTTCTTATTATACCCCCTACAGTGGGATAGCTGTATTCCAGAAGTCCTGCAGCACCTCATCTATTTGCTTTCTTCTTCAGTTCTGTCTTTAAACCAAGCCTACCACCTTCAGATACTATATCAATGTACCAATAATGATTATTGGGGAAACATTTAATATAGCTGAGAGCCCTATGGGATTGGTTATACAGATTCTTCTTCAAGTGCTTGCTCATGTCCATTCCAATGTAGGTGTATGCGCACTGTGTGCACCACCGCTGGAAAGTTTTTCCTCAGTGGTATCCATTGGGTACGCTCTGGTGCCCCCTGGAGTCGCGCCCTCATAGTGCCGTTATATAGAGTCCTGCCGACCCGCTGCCCCCCAGTTCCTTCTTACCACCCGTGACGGTTGCTGAAACTTCTGCTCATCCTTGTATTCGCACAAGTACTCTCCTCAGTGGACTTTGGTTTCTTTTCCCTGTATATAGTTAATAGATAGTTAGTTGTACAGTTTTAGTATTAGTTAGTAGTTAATAGAGTAGGATCTCGCTTACCGGGGTTTCCCCTTCCCCGGCACCAAGACATGCCTCGGTCTCTGGGGTTTCAGTTGTGTGAGGCTTGCCATAAGCCCATGCCAATTAGTGACCCCCACTCTGCTTTCCTTAAGTGCTTGGAGGAGTCTCACCTGTGGGAGTGCTGCAGGATTTGTAAAGGGTTCAAACTTTGTACCAAAAAGGACGGGAACCAGAGACTCAAGTTCCTCCTTATGCAAATGGCTCTCTGTCCCCCCTCAGAGCCAAATCATGCTGACTCAGCACTGAGCATCTCTACCTTGGTGAAAAGTGCACCGGCTTTTCTGAGAGACAGGCAGCGTAGCTCAGCCTCTCCAGCACTGAGGAAGGACTCCTTGTCTGCGTGCCAGGACTCTCGAAACCGTCAGGGCTTTCCGGTGCAGAGGAGGTCTACGCCTCACAGGGACACTTGGCACCGATCTCAGTAACCAGTGCCACAGGAGAAGCAAAGAAAAATGGACTGGGGTCTCCCCAACTCCAAGACTCGTGAAACCAGCAGTGTGAGACCCGTGCTGGGCCATTCGGACTCAATCGCTGCCAGCCTAGTATCATTGCCTCTGGCCCAGGGAAGAGACCCCTCAAGTCTGGTACTATTGGACTATCCTCCAAGGTAGAGCCATCGGAGTGCAGCTCTAGTGCTTCCATCCACGCCAGAGGCATTTGAGGCAGCAAGGGAGCTACTGTCCTCCTGGTACCGCCATCCCACATCAGGCATAAATTGGCATTGGAAATGAGAGTGGCTATGGCACCAAGGCCCCAGGTGCCATAGAAGGGAAAACCGGTGATGATGGCACAGCACCGGTCACCCCACTCCCGGCACCCGCTCTCCAGCACCAACCAGTATTTCTCTTCTGTGGCCACCGAGGAATGACTCATTGCAGTCAGACTCTGAGGTGGAATCCTACACCTACTGCTGGAGCTGGCACTGGTCTGACTGCTGATACCTGACAGCTGATATGAGCCAAGGGTTCCCACCAGTGGCCTGGCCAGCACAATGCAATAGCCTTTCTGGAATCCCTGGGCTTTCCATCCAGTCAAAGGTTCTCAGTTGCGGAGATTGTACTCCATCACATCAGAGGGTTGAGCTCCTCCACCACCTCCCTCAGTACAGGGATCAGGACCTGGTACTGAGCCCGGCAATGAACTTCAGGACCTGGTACCACGGGATCCTTCAGCTGCCAAAGGACAGGAACAAGGCCCTGAAACCATCATAACCTCCTCCTCCCCTGATGAGACGGTAGTGGGAATTTCAGTTGTGTCCACTGAGGACAACCACAGGGAACACCAGGAGTTCCTCAGGAGAGTATCCCAGATCCTGGGGATCCAGGTGGAGGAAATCTCAGAAGCCTCCCATGTCCTGGTGGACATCTTGGCCCCTTTGGGCCCATCACGAGTGGCTTTGCCTCTGAACGGTGCCATTCTGGAACCCATTAAAGCCCTGTGGCAGACTCCAGCCTCCTTGCAACCCATGGAAAGGATGGTGGAGAAAAAGTATTTTGTGCCTCCAAAGGCATTTGAATATTTATACACCCATCCTTCTCCAGGGATCGCTAGTGGTATCAGTGGCAAACAAATGAGAGCGGCAGGGACAGCAAGCCAAGGACACCAAGGAGTTTGATCTCTGTGGTAGAAAGATCTACTCCACGGGGGAGGGGGGGCATCCAACTTCAAATTGCCAACCAACAGGTGCTCTTGAGACAGTGTCTGGATCCACCCTCCCCCAAATATTGTGTCTGTCCCACTTCTATCAGGTGTGGGCCCATATCACCTCAGACTGTTGCGTGCTATGCTCAGTGAGACTAGGATACAGCCTGCAGTACAGTTCTTCCCCTCTTTCCCACTCTCCATCCCAATCCCTCTTCAGGGACCCTTCTCAAGAGCAGCTTCTACTCCAGGAAGTGCAAACGCTCCTGCAAGTGGGAATGGGAGAGGAGATTTTCTCCGGAACTAAGGGACAGGGAGGTTTACTACCCTTATTTCCTAATCCTGAAGGCCTACGGCGGTCTCAGACCCATCCTGGACCTGCGAAACCACAACAGATTCAGAAGAAGCTGAAGTTCTCCATGGTCTCCTTGGCCTCCATTATCCCCTCTCTGGATCCAGGGAATGGGTATGCCGCCCTCAACTTGAAGGACGCCTGCTTACATATTTCAATCTTCCAAGGCCACAATAGATTCCTCCAATTTGTTATGAACCAACTATACTACCAATTCACTGTACTTTCATTCTGCCTGTCAGCAGCCCTTTATGTTTTCACAAAGTGTGTGGCAGTTGTTGCGGCTTTCCTAAGGAAATAAAAAGGTTCAGGTATATCCTTACTTCGACAACTGGCTGATCAGAGGTCAGTCCAGGGCCCAGGTGGAGGTAAACATACTGCTAATACTGTCAACTTTCCTGAGGTTAGGCCTGTTGGTAAACATGCAGAAATCAACGCTGTCCCCCATACAAAGGATAGACCTCATAGGGACAGTGCTGGACTTGTCCAGGCCAAAGCCTTCCTTCTGGAGGCCCAGTTCTGGGCCCTGCGCTCGATCTTAGAGAGCCTCAGAAACCATCCCATCACCACAGCAAGAAGCTTCCAGAAACTCCTGGGGCATATGCCATCATGCACTTACGTGGTTAAGCACACAAGGTTGCAACTCAGACCTCTTCAGGCCTAGCTAGCATCAGTATATCAATCAGGCCGGGACTTCTTGGACATGGTGGTCACACTTCCCCCTTCAGTGATCACGACCCTCCTATGGTCGATGGATCCGGAGACAGTATGTACAGGTGTCCCATTCTCGAAACTGCAGCTGTCAATGTCTCTAGTCACCGATGCTTCCGCATTGAGTTGGGGGGCTCATCTGGGGGGTCTCAGAACCCCAGGGCCTCTGGTCCCAGGCAGAGCTCTCACTACACATCAAGATGTGGGAGGTCAGGGCTGTGCGCCTTGCCTGCCAAACATTCCAATCCCAGCAGGTAGGCAAATGTGTATCGGTGCTTACAGACAACACAACGGCGATGTTCTACATAAACAGACAGGGTAGAGCACTCTCCTCTCACCTATGCTAGGAGGCTCTCCACCTGTGGGACTTCTCCATATCCCACTCAATCCACCTCAAAGCATCCTACCTCCCAGAATGAGCTAGTGCAGCAGTTCTCAAACTGTGGGTTGCGACCCCAAAATGGGTCGTGACCCCGTTTTAATGGGCTTGCTAGGGCTGGCTTTAGACTTGCTGGGGCCCGGGTCCAAAGCCCAAGCCCCATCACGCTGGGCTAAAGCCGAAGCCTGAGGGCTTCAGCCTTGGATGGTAGGGCTCAGGTTACAGGTCCCCTGCTTGGGGCTGAAGCCCCAGGCTTTGCCCCCCCACACACCTTGGGAGGTGGGGTCTTGGGCAGGCTCAGGCTTTGGTCACCCCTCCTGGGGTCATGTAGTAATTTTTGTTGTCAGAAGAGGGTCGCAGTGCAATGAAGTTTGAGAACACCTGAGCTAGTGGATCACCTCAGCAGATCATTCTCCAATCACAAATGGTCTATCCGCCCAGACTTCATGAAGGACGTTTTCCAGAGGTGGGGAACTCCCTGGATAGACCTGTTTGTGACCAGACACAACAAAGTGTCTGCAGTTCTGTTCCTTTCAGAATCACAGCCCAGGCTCACTTGTGGACGCGTTTCTCCTCCCTTGGAGAAGCCATCTTTACTATGCATTTCCCCTCCTCCCATTCCTCTCATACACAAGGTTCTGCTGAAGATCAGAGAGGAAGGAATGAAACTGATCCTGGTAGCCCTGGCCTGGTCTCGACAACATTGGTTCACCACCTTCTCGATCTGTCAGTGGAAACACCAATCACCCTACCTTTGCTTTCGGATCTCAGCTCACAGGATCACAGACTTCTACATCACCTGAAGCTTGAGTCCCTCCATCTCACTGCCTGGAAACTGAACCCCTTGGAGCTAGCATGCTCAGGTCCGGTTTGAGAAGTTCTTCTAGAGAGCAGAAAGACATCCAGTAGGGCTACGTACCTGGCAAAGTGGAAAAGGTTCTTGGCCTAATCAGTGCAGAAAGGGGTCTCGCCCACGCAAGCATCATTACTGTGTATTCTGGACTATTTGATGCATCTGAAGCAGCAAGGGCTATTGGTGTCTTCAGTTAGGGTCCACCTGGCTGCAATTTTGGCTTTTCACCCATGGGTGAATAGCAGATCCATCTTTGCAAACTCGCTCTGTAGTCATTTTCTCAAGGGGCTGGACAGACTGTATCCCCTGGTGAGACAGCTGATCCCGCCCTGGGACCTCAACCTGGTATTGTCAAGGCTCACGGGTCCTCCATTCGAAGTCTTGGTAACATGCTCTCTACTCTACTTGTCCTGGAAGGTGGCCTTCTTGGTGGCCATTAACTTGGCCAGAAGGGTCTCAGAAATTAGGGCCCTTACTTCGGAACCCCCATACACAGTCTTCTTCAAGGACAAGGTCCAACTGCACCCTCACCCAGTCTTCGTCCCAAAGGTAGTGTTGCAATTCCACAATAACCAGGATGTTTTTCTTCCAATTTTCTACCCAAAGCTGCATGCCAACAGGCAGGAACAGAGGCTCCATTCACTAGATGTAAGGTGGGCTCTTGCCTTCTTCATAGAAAGGACTAAATCATTTAGGAAGACTACTCAGTATTTCATGGTGGTGGTGGTAGACAGGATGAAATGTCTCTCAGTCTCAGCCCAGAGAATTTCATTGTGGATCACCTCTTGTAGCACTTGCAGATACAATCTGGTGAAAGTCCCTGCTCTGGCCCTGACGGCACACCACAAGGGCGTAAGCGTCTTCAGCCGTATTCGTGGCACAAGTTCCAATCCAGGGTATCTGCAGAGCGCAACTTGGTCTTTGGTCCACACTTCTGCAACTCACTATGCCGTCACTCAGCAGGCCAGAGACAGTGCTGGATTTGTCAGAGCCGTGCTGCAGTCTGCTTGTCCTTGAACTCTGAACCTTCCTACTTCATCTGCTTGGGAATCATCTACATTGGAATGGACATGAGCAAGCACTCAAAGAAGAAAAAAACTGTTATTAACCTTCTGTAACTGTTCTTTGAGATGCATTACTCATGTCCATTCCAAAACCCATCCTCCTTATCTCTCTGTCGGAGTTAACCGGCAAGAAGGAACTGAGAGGGCGGCGGGTCAGTAGGACCCTATATAGCAGTGCAATGAGGGCGTGACTCCAGGGGGCACCAGAGATGACCTGACGGATACCACTGAGGGAAAAACCTTTCTGGTGGCGGTGCATGTGGCATGCGCACACCTGCATTGGAATGGACATGAGCAACACATCCTGAAGAACAACAGTTATGGAAGGTTAGTAATCGTTTTTGTTTAATGTCTAAAGAGACAGCAGTAATGGAGAAATTAGAGTTACAACACACTACTAATGCAGTAGTATTGCTGACTGGGTGAGCATGCATGAAATAAAGCTATTCTTACTGAAAGAAAGATTGTGAGAATTAAGTTATGCAGATGAAGTGGTTGGGAATGTATTACTTTGTACTGCAGCATGCCTACAGAAGTTACACTCTCAGCATATACCAGGGCACTTCACTTGGATGGAAAGAGTAAGGGAAGTTGCTTAAGTCCAGTGAAACACTGTTAGCTAAAAGATGACGATTGTTACTTTACAGTGCCATGACAATACCTCTCTTTAATTCCCTTGGGAGCTGATTGTGTGCACTCTTTCCATTTTAGAGATCCCTATGCTGGATAGGAAAGTCTATGTAAGAGGTAGCCAAGAATGACACAAGGAGATATCGATTCAGATCAGAAGCTAGATATTTTTTGAAATAATCCATTCTCATTTTCAGTAAAGTAACAATAAAATCAGTTCGTCTGTGATCCTTTTCCTGAGGGTTGAGAATAGGAAAATAGTTCAAGGGTAAATTGCATTCAAAATCTGCAAAGGGTGAACTGAACTGTGATAGGTACTTGTTTCTGAGGAACAAATAGGGAGCATTAATTTAGTTTATTGCACATACAGGCAAATATATACTCATCTTTAAATTGAAGGAAATCTGTGACTTTCCATTCTGTTACAATGATAATAATTCTTTCCTGTATACATAGGGCAGTTGCTTGTTAATTGTATCCTGAGGGAAAGGGAGTAAGCAGAGGAAGGAACTGGACAAGAGAGGAAAATGTGGTGGTGGGGAGGGTGAACTAAAGGGGTGGGTAAACTTTTGGAATGTGCAGGTAAAATATTAAAACCTGTCATTGCGTGTTAATGTGTGTTGTGTGATACCCCTCCACCATTATTCCTGGGGGAATTTTGCAGCGTTGTGACACAGCAGAAAAATGCCACCATTCCCACAGATTTTCTTTACTTTCCACAGAAAATGGTTTATGTGGGGAAGCAAAAAGAAGCTTCACCAGTGCTCACTCACCCTCCCTGGCAGCTCAGGCACGTTTGTTTGGGCAACCGGGGGAGAGGTAAATCACCGGGGGGAGGAGGGACTGGGGATGCCCCAACTGCCCAGGAACATTAGTCCCATCTGGGTGGCGGGGGAGGAGGAGGAGGACAGAGACAGAGTTTCCCCTTCTCTTCCCTGCACAGTGCAGCCAGGTCTGGGTCAGATCAACACCCAGAAACTTCCCCTGGCTGCAGGAAGCTCTGCACCGGGGGGGGGGGGAGGGGGGGGGCGCGGGAGGAGGGTGCAGCAGGGGAGCTGGCTGAGGAGAAGGGGGGAGCGTCTGGGTGCACGGGGTTAGGCAGACAGGGGGAGCAGCTCCCAATACAGTGACCTCTCCCCCGAGCCCTCTCTGCATCAGGAGCCCCCCACACCCAGAACTCCCCCACCGAGCCCCTCAAACCGCTTCCCCGCCAAGTCTTATCCCCTGCTTCGGGAGCCCCACCCCCACCCCGTCCCCCACCCCGCTGAGTCCCAACCAGCTGCACCCTAACCCCCCACCTCACCAAGCCCCACTCCCTCAGCTCTCCCCCCCAGCTCTAACTACCTTCACCTGCACTCCTCTGCTGAGTCCCATTCCCCCTACACCCAGAACCCACCCCCAAGCCCCTGTGCTTCCAGATTCCCCCTGCACTGAGCTGCCTGCATCCAGATTGCGCCACACAGAACCCTGGTACTCTTGAGGGAATTCTGCACCAAAATTTTAAAATTCTGCAAAGTTCTGCACATTTTATTAGCCAAAATAACACAATAACAATATAATGACACCACTTTCAATTATTTTGGTAATTTATTTCAAAATACTTGTCAACAAATAATTGAAAATGCTGTGATTATATTGTTATTTTGACAAATAAAATATGCAGAACTTAGCAGAATTTTAAAATTTGCACAGAATTTTTAATTTTTTGACGCAGAATTCCCCCAGGAGTATACCATGAACTCAGATATACCTCTCCTTCTGTATTCTAATGACCTGCTGCATGCTGAGGCACTTGTGCAATTATTGACAATGCAAAGACCCCCTCCCCCACAAGTTGTCTCTTGAGCTCTACTGAGCAAGACCTGGAATGAATTTCTTTTCTGGGTGCTATTTTCAATACCTGATTATGTTGTGGGTTCTCTGTGATTGTTTCTCTTTGTGCCATTGCATTCCTTTCATGCTGTGAAAAGAATTTCTGCTTTTCCTTTGAGGTGTTCCTAGCAGCTGGCCCATTTCCTTTCTCTCAGCAGTTTCTGAATGTTTATATCAAAGAAGAGATTCCAATCAGGTGCTTAGATCTGCTTGAGTATAATCTTACCGAAGCTGTAATTGGGATGGTACATATTTATAGTTATGAATATGTCCAAATATTTAATTAATATCCCCTCTCAGTTCCTCAAATTTGCTGAAATTTTCCATGTTTGGTCTTAACCCAGAGGTAAATTCTTTATAATTTAAGTAAAATCCATTTGATCCATTTTTGCCTTTTATAGAAAGGTGAAAAAATACCCTTTTAGAGTAAGTTTTTAAGATTTTTTCCCCCCGAAGTGCAATTCAAGTGGCCGCTAAAACAATTTGACATTTTCAGGGTGGATTAGTCTCTTTTAAGTGTTTGTAAAACAATTAAAAATACATAAACCAGCTCTGACTGGCAAACATTTAAAAACTAAATTTCATAAATCCACTTTAGTAAGTTGTGCTAGTGTTGAGAGCTAAAATACTGTTTTAATTATCATAGCTAGTTAGTATTGCAGGTAAAGACTACATAGGAAATTTTTAATACCGAATTGAATTGGAGAAGGGGAGAGAGATCTTCTGGTCACTAATAAAATTGCGAGGTCCTGAGCTACCGTTTCAATAGTATAGGAATAAGAATTTGAGTAAATACAGGTATATTTGCATATAGAAGATATTGAGATCTGTAATGACATCTACGGGAGTCGGGGTTCCCTTTTCTCCACCACCTTTTGCTGAGATTAGAGCCACGCTGGTCTTGTGCTGCATGAGAACTCCATATGAGACTCTCTCTCTCTCCTTGTGGAGTTCCTAAACTGCACAGATCAAGGGAATCTCCTTTCAACACAACCCAATTGCAGTTTGAATAGTTATTTCTCTCTTGTCAGAATTGTTTCTCTTAGTTATGTTTCCAGTCCATAATTTAAACAGTTTCAAATAAGGTGAAATATAGTGTCCTAAAAGTCATGACTGTGGGAGCACAGGTGAGACTGTTGGGCCATCAGGTGAAAGAGATTTAATCCTTTGTCAGTCCTTTTGAGAAATCTTTTGTTAATCTCTAAACCTCATGTACTCCTTTGAGAAATTAACATAGTCACTACAGGCTTTCACTTCTGGTATGGAAGGTATTTAATATTATAGTAAAATGGAGTAGTCTCCGTCACTAGAGTGCAAGCAGTGCTGCAAAGTTATTGACATCACTTGTATTTTTTCCCTAGTTATGCGGTCCCCTGAACTCTGATTTTTAGGAGTCTGATTTTCATGGTTTCTGTTTGTTTCCTTAACAGTTACTCTATCTTATCTGGATTCTTGTACTCTTTCTGGGTAACAACAATAGTTAGCCAATCTGAATGCAGCTATTTTTATAATCACTGTATTCTTATTTTTCAGTAATGGTCCTGTGACTATACAGATCTCTGTATTCTGAACACACTAATCCCTCTGCTGTCATTCACTCCTGTACTGAGAACTGTTGAGCTGTTAGCCAACAATACGGACAAAAAAAAAGTGCGAGGAAAAAGTAGTACAGGAGCTTCTGAATGCTGAAAGGGCACCCTGGTCTCTCTTGAGTTTGCATTCCAGTGAGCTAGGCTTATGGACCAGGTCTCCATTTTTGCTGTGATGAAAGAAGCTGAAGCATCAGGGTAGGTGATAAGCCATATGGGGCCCTGGTCCAAAAGTTTGTCTCCAAAAGTGTTTTCCTCTGCAGAACTCTGCAATAGCACCTTTAGGAAAATTTCATTTTCAAATATATATATATGCCTCCCTCCTTTTGGGTGATTGTTCAAGTGATAATCTTTTCCCCTTAGTTCTGAATGTTCTCTTTTCCAGCTTCTCCTACTTCTTGCCTTTCTCCTCTAGTATGAATTGCTTTTTGTCTGCCTGGGGAGACCTAACAACAATGGAATCGGCTCCAAGAAGGAGCACATCCTCTCCTATAGCAGTTGCCAGTGCATAGTTTCTCTGCCTACAGCCACTTAGCCAAGAGCTTTTTCTGGTCACAGATAATCCAATTTGAAAGGGGCGCACTGGCCTTGGCAGAAGAAAAGAATCCTGCAGCAGCTGGTAGCAAAATTCCCCATCCAGAGCAGTTTTAGAGGCTCGGCACCAGAGGAGAATGCTAACACTGGCTCTGTGGCAGGAAAATCCCCTCCAGAGTTAGCAAGACAATGCCTTGGGCATACTCCTGAGATTCTCTTCTGCTATGATGTCCTTGCTTCCAGTTAAAGGATGTGATATCTTTCCAGGGAGAGAGAATATGTGAAGCCATACGTTCATGAAGTGTTCATCCAATTTGTGGGTTTCCTAGGATCTGACTGAATTGAGTCTGACTTGGTCTCTAGGGCTTTTCTCTTTGTGAAAAAGTGTTTCCTATCATGACTAGAAATCTTACAGATACACTTGTAAATTAGAAGAAAAGTGTTATATTTCATTCACAGCTGATTAATATTAAATGTCAGTAATAGTGATTCATTTATTAAAAAAGAAACAGGCTTAATGTGCTCGGTTCAGCAACCCAGGAAAGAAAGCTAGAGAATGGTTACCAGAGAAATCAGGCTTTCTGTAATTTTTCTTTCCCATCAACTGTGTTCATCATTGCTTTGTTATTCTTCAAGATGATTTCCTGAACCACTTACCTATTTGCTAATTGATCTAAATGAGGCATTAGAAATAAAAGTCCTGCCCAATCTGTTAAGCTATTTGATGTGTCATTTGTAAGCCTGAATGCAGCATAAGACAGCAAAGTGTTTGAGAGTTGGGTAGAAACACCTGGAAAGAGAGGGGGCGTGAATATTAGGATAAAGCCTTGAGCTCTGACAATGCCAAGGGTCAAGCGGTCAAATTTTGTAATATTTCAAAGTTGTTAGGATTTATTACTAAACACCACAATCATAAGTGCTGTAATAAATGAATGTGTTTACATCTGTCTTTAAATCGTTTTCTTGTTGCATCTTTTTTTCTCTCACACTCTTCCTTTTTCCCAATTTCCCCCTCCTTTTCTATTTTTTTTCTCCCTTTAGCATCCTGAAGTTTTATTGAGCCATCCATCCAAGCCAGTAAGTGCCCTGGCAAACAGAAGGGCCATTGCCAGCCCCATTTGTTTTTGTATGTGTTGCATGAATATTCACTTGTGCCCTCGTATTCCTGGATCAACACACACAATTTTTGGTGAGATATTTTGGGAGTGTGTATAGAAAATAAGGGTGGGAGAAGGGGATTTCAAATGCCTGAGCAGCTGTGCTCAAAATAGCCTTGAGAGATGCTTGTACTTGTTTTGCTACTTTTGCTTAGCTTCACTTTCTATTTGGGCAGTTTGATGAAGTGAACCCTTTTGTTTCCCCTCATGTCTGTTGCTTGTGGCATCCTGTAGCATTTCTATCACTTTACTGTCTGTGCATTGTCACAGCAAGATTGCAATAGAATTTCCACACAAGTAAGGCCTCTTGTGCAAAAAAGCATTCTGGTTAATCACTCACATCAGTGCATTGAAAGATGCTGATTAAGTTACAGTAAGGAGGTAGGTTGCTAAAGTACTTGGAGAACCATTGTTCCTGCTAATGCTATGTTGGTTTTGCTGTGGCCCCAATTATGGAAGCCCTCTGCTTAAAGTTAGTGAGAGTTCTTTGCAGGGAAGGTTTGTGGAATAAGGTCTTCACATTGTAAATCACAATATCCAAGATGCTTTGCATCAGAGACTTTGCTTGTTTTTTTTTTATATTAACCATATTTTTAAACCTCTTGGAGAAGTGGGATCTCTACTGGTTTTGACAGCGTTTAGTGAAAGTTTGTTTCTGGTGTGTATTTATACACAAATACAATTATTTTTGTGAGGTTTCAGGTTATTATTCTTGGTGATTGTACACATATACATTCCACTCCAGGTGTTTGCGATTTGGGAATGGGGGACACACTGGGATCCAATGAAAGCAAGGGTCAAGTTCACGAGCTCTGTTGAAGACAAACTTTAGCCAGCAGTACCAGCTCGTGTGCCCCTGCTCTCCTCATGCTCTTAGACAAGGCATAAAAAGGGCATGTCCACCACCTCCCGCTCATTTCTTTCTCACCACTTGTGGGTAGAGTTGGAGCTACCTGTAGTATTTGCTTTGACTCGTAGACTTTAAGGTCAGAAGGAACCATTTCGATCATCTAGTCTCACCCCCTGCAGATTGCAGGCTACAGAACCTCACCCACTCCTGAAATAGCCCCATCACCTCTGGCTTAGTTACTGAAGTCCTCAAATCATGGTTTAAAGACTTCAAGTAACAGAGAATTCACCACTGACATTTGTTTAAACCTGCAAGTAACCTGTGCCCCATGCTGCAGAGGAAGACGAAAAACCCCCATGGTCTCAGCCAATCTGAGCTGGGGGAAAATTCCTTCCTGACCCCAAATATGGAGATCAGTTAGACCCAGTGGGCAAGACCCACCAGGCAGATACCTGGGAAAGAATTCTCTGTAGTAACTCAGAGCCCTCCTCATCTAGTGTCCCATCTCCAGCAGTTGGAGATTTTTGCTACTGGCAGCCATTGATGGGCCACGTGCCATCACAGACAGTTCCATCATACCATCCCCTCCATAAACTTTTCAAGCTCAGTCTTAAAGCCAGTTAGGTTTTTTGCCCCCACTGCTCCCCTTGGAAGGCTGGTTAGAAACCTTTGTCTAATTTCGAGCCTAAGCTTGTTGATGGCCAGTTTATAGCCATTTGTTCTTTTGTCCACATTGGCACTTAACTTAAATACAGTAACTCCTCATTTACAGTCATCCCGGTTAACATTGTTTCGTTCTTACGTTGCTGATCAATTAGGGAACATGCTCGTTTAAAGTTGTGCAATGCTCCCTTCTAACGTCATTTGGCAGCCGCCTGCTTTGTCCAGTGCTTGCAGGAAGACCAGCCCATTGCAGCTAACTGGTGGTGGCTTGGAATTGGTGGACTGGCAGCCCCCCTATCAGCTCATCTAAGTTCCCTGTGCTGCAGCTGCACAGCAGGCTATCAATTGCCAGCAGTTCAGCTGTCCCTCCCCCCGCTGCCATGTGCTTTTTGCTCCTGCCCTCTGCCTTGGAGCTGCTCCCAGAGACTCCTGCTTGCTGTACAGGGGGAAGGGGGAGGCTAATGTCAGGGTGTCCCCCTGCGCCTGCACCCCGCTTACCCCATTTCCATAGAGCAGGGGGACACACAACAAGCAGTATGGAGGGAGCTTCCAGGCAGCAGCTGTGTCTCAGCTTGCTGATCTAATTAACAAGTCAGTGTACTTAAGATTGGGGTCAGCTACTTAAAGGGGAAATGCGCAGCTCTCTCTCTCTCTCTCTCTCTCTCACGCACACACACGGTGTGTGTCTCTGTCTGCTATGCTGTCTCCCCTCCCTCCATGCCTGCTGCCTTGTAGAGTGAGGCTACATTAACAACAAGTTAACCCTTGAGGGCTCAGCCAAATGCTAGTTCATCATTTAGCAGTAAGGCATTCCCTGGGAAATATCCCACCCTCTGACTTCACCACCTCAACCCAGCTTCACAGTCATCATTGCTGTGTACCAGTATTAAATTGTTTGTTTAAAACTTATTGTGTGTGTGTGTGTGTATAGTCTTTTGTCTGATGAAAAAAATTTTCCTGGAACCTAACCCCCTCATTTACATTAAATCTTATGGGGAAATTGGATTTGCTTAACATCGTTTATCTTAAAGACGCATTTTTCAGGAACCTAACTACAACGTTGAGTGAGGAGTTACTGTAACTTCTCTCCCTCCCTGGTATTTATCCCTCTGATGTATTTATAGAAAGTAATTATATCTCCCCTCAGCCTTCTTTTGGTTAGGCTAAACAAGCCAAGCTCTGAGTCTCCTCTCATACGGTAGGTTTTCTGTTCCTCAGATCATCCTAGTAGCCCTTCTCTGTACCTGTTCCAGTTTGAATTCATCTTTCTTAAATATGGGAGACCAATATCAAAATGAGGTCTCACCAGTGCCTTGTATAATGGTACTAACACTTCCTGTCTCTAACTGGAAATACCTTGCCTGATGCATTCTAGGATTGCATTAGCCTTTTTCACAGCTGCATCACACTGTGATAAACTACTACACTCAGGTCTTTCTCCTCCTCTGTCACTTCCAACTGATAAGTCCCCAGCTTATAGCAAACATTCTTGTTGTTAGTCCCTAAATGCATGAACTTTCATTTTGCACTGTTAAATTTCATCCCATTTCCATTACTCCAGTTTACAAGGTCATCCAAATCTTCTTGTATGTTAGTCTGATTCTCCTCCGTATTGGCTGTACCTCCCAATTTTGTGTCCTCTGCGAATTTTATGATTGTACACATATTGTACACATTATTAACACACTTTCACTTTTTGTGCCAAAGTCAGTAATAAAAATATTAAATAAGATTAGTCCCAAGACCAATCCCTGAAGAACTCCAGTAATAACCTCTCTCGAGCCTGCCAGTTCACCTTTCAGTATGACCTGTTATAGTTGCCCCTTCAACTAGTTCCTTATCCACCTTTCAGTTCTCCTATTAATCCCCGTCTTCTCTAATGTAACTAATCATTCCCCATGTGGAACTGTAACAGATGCCTTCCTAAAATCCAGATAGATTAGATCCTACTCCATTTCTTTGGCTACAAAAGCAGTTATCTTCTCAAAGAAGATCAGGTTGGTCTGGCATAATCTACCTTTTGTTAACCATTTTGTATTTTATCCCCATTACTGTTTACCCCTATGTCCTTAACTACTTTCTCTTTCAAAATTTGTTCCAAGACCTTGCATACAATTGTGGTCAAACTAACAGGCCTGTAGTTTCCTAGATCACTTTTTTCTGTCTCTTAAAAATAGGAACTATATTAGCAATTGTCCAGTCATACGGTATGACCCCCAAGTTTACAGATTCATTAAAAATCCTTGCTTGAGTTTGTAATTTCATGTGCCTGTTCCTTTAATATTCCCATTAACCATCCTGCCACTACCCCTAAGATGTTCATTAGCCTCATTAAAAACTGAGGCTAAGTATTTGTTTAGATGTTGGACCATGCCTAGATAATCTTTAATCTCCACTCCATCCTCTGGGTTTAGAGGTCCCACTTCTTTCCTTGTTTTCTTTTTTATTTATATGGCTATAAAACCTTTTACTATTGATTTTAATTCCCTTTGCAAGGTCCAACTCTGCTTGGCTTTTGGCAGTTCTCACTTTATCCCTACACTTTCTGACTTCCAAGAGGTAGCTTTCCTTGCTGATCCCTCACATATTCCATTTCTTGTAGGCTTTCTGCTTTCTCTTAATCACCTGTTTGGTATGCTTGGTTAGCTAATGACTTGATGAGGGCCATGTGAGGGACAAATGCCTTATTTGTGACTCCTCCCGCACATAAAAAAAGCAGGGGGATTTCTGCCTCAAAGTTCACCTCATGAAAGAAGCAATGCATCCTGCATTGGATCCAAACCCCAATCACAATGTAGCGGATTCAAAATCCACAAGGAGCACCCCTCCAACTGCCCTTGATTCAAGGCATAAGTCTGGTGAGGAATAGTCACACTAGGAGAAACAAACCGGTTCAAGCAAATATTAACATCGCTGATAGGGCCTCATGTTCCATGGCCATTGCGATTTCCATGAGGTGTTCTTCCTTGCAGCTCTTCCAAAGGAGCTGCAAAATACAACAGAAGATTTACCCTTCAAAGGGCCTAAACTATTTTCCAACAAAACACATGAAACAGTTTAGGCCACATTCTTCTAAGAGAAGGTTAAGGCTTCCTTGATCTTTCCAACTGCCTTCGTCTATGGGAGGCCCTTCTCCCTTTACTTAAGGGTCTTGTAAAAACTTAATAAGCCTACTCTGAGTTTTTGAATTGGTGACACACAGACAATGAGAAACCAGGAGAACTTTAACTTTGTCTGTTTCTACAGGGTCTGTTGCACTTGCACAGTATGGGTCCTAAACACTCATTTAAAATACCCCACCAGCCACTTGATATTTTACTTCTCTTCGTATTTTCAGTGTTGTCACTTGTTTGTTTGTGGTTTTGTTTGCTGTCTGTGTCGCTTTATTACTTATTTTCACTTTTCTATGTGTGTGACGTATTAATCAAATTAAGAGTTGACATCCCATCGAAATTGTATAAGCCTGAGCGAATGCCCTTTACTCTCCTTTCCAGTATCAGAAAATATTGTATTAATATTTGTGATGAGAGCATGACTATTTCTAGTTGACTCAGATTGGTATAGCATCTTAAAGCTGAGCTATGTGTGCAGATAATATGCATGCAAGAGGGATAGTTTTGGGAATTGCAAAAGTCTGTAGCATTCTAGTGTTTTGGCAGATGCTTCATTTTTCGAGAGCAGCTTTCCATGAAGACTTAGTGATCTATGGTAGGAGTATATTGGGCCTCTGGTGCATATTTTTTTATGCTTACACTTAATGGCCATGACTTTGTTTTATTTATATAGCTGTTTTCACTATGCCACATTTTGGTGTGTTTACTAGCTTGAGTTGTTAGAAAGGATGATAAAATACATGTACTCCAAGGGCAGTGTTAATTTTATTTTTATTTGATTTCATATTAAATAAACATCTTAAGCAGTACTCCTTGTTAATTATCCCTTGTTTTAATATTCTTTCTTCTTCCATACCTGTGAACTGTTTAGAAATATATATTTAGGTTTTTTGTTTGTACTGGTGGTGCACAGCCGCACATTACCTCGATATTGGTGCTGCACATAACAAAATTCATTCCGTACATGGATGGAAAATATTAGAGGGAACATTGGAGGCACTTAGGGTGACCAAATGTCCCAATTTTATAGAGACAGTCCCGATTTTGGGGTATTTTTCTTATATAGGCTCCTATAACCCCCTCACCCCATCCCAATTTTTCACACTTGCTTTCTGGTCACCCTAGAGGCACTATACTTGGCAAATTTGTGCAGTGTTCAAATACCACATTGAAGATCTATTTTTATTTAAAAAATCAATGTAACAGCAGGAAAAGACGGTATACCAGAAATATATAGAATGTGCAACATGGCCAAATTTCAACTTTCTTGCATTTCACAGAATTATAGAATAGTAGAGCTGGAAGGCACATCAAGAGATTATCTAGTTCATACTCCTATGCTGAGGCAGGATCAAGTACACCTAGACCATTCCTGACAGGTGGTTTTCTAACCTATTCTTAAAAACCTTTAGTTATGGGGATTCTACAACCTCTCTTGGTGTAACCCCATACTTAACTATCCTTAGAGTTAGAATTTTTTTCCTGCTATCTAACCTAAATCTCCCCTGCTGTGAGCTAAGGTGATTACTTCTTGTCCTAGTTTTAGTGGCCATGGAGAACAATTGATCACCATCCTCTTTGTAACAACCTTGAACATATTTTTGATATTCTTTTTTAATGGTCACTATGCATCATTCCAGTGTCATTAAATTTAAATGCAAAAACTGTCCAAAGAGAGGGACAAAATTGAAATATCTTGTACTTAATGTTGATGTTTGAGTCTGAGTTAATGTTTGAAATTTGCACGTCCGTGAGATGATGGATAATGAGATGATGAGAAGATGGAGTGGAAAGAGAGAACTTTCTTCATCTTTGAAGTGAACAGCATGGGGGGAAGAGTAAGGCCTGGTCTGCACACAGTTTTTGTACGAATTTAACTATTTTGGTTAGGAGCGTGGATTTTTAAAAAAAATCAGAATAGTTAAATTAGTGCAAACCCTAGTGTGGACACAGTTATATCGGTATAAAGGTACTTATACTGGCGTAGCTTATTCCACCAAATTTATAACTCTTAAGGGTTGTACTGCATTAACTATACAGGTTTCAAACAGATATAGTTAAAGTGGTAGAAAAATGTTGTGTATTCAAGCCATAAATTTCAACTTTTGCATCAGGTACTGTCTTTGCCTGAAGGCTCTGTTCTTAAAGCTGGGTTAACAGGACAACAGCACAATTATTTATATTGGCTCTTCCCTGATAATAGAAGAAGACAGTTATTTTAAAATGAGAGTTTAGAATTTGCCAAATATTGCATCGAGCAAAAATTATGGAAACGCCATAAAATCTTCGGATAAACAATATTTTAACACCTATGATTCTCTCCTGTTGATTGTTCCTGAAGTTAAAGCACTGAGGCTTTTTTCAGTACTTTGCTATTTTCTTCACTGAGCTATTTACAGTAGCCATAATGGAAAGTGTAACAGGAGTAGCTTGAGTGCAGTATATCCTGTGTCAGCTGAGTCATTGATAAGGCCTGGGAGGGAGAATGTACAGTGATCTATCCACCCTGAACAAAAAAAATATGTTTAGTTACTTTCAATTTTTTATAATCTGGTCAGGGTTTTTTTCCTTCAAATTTACTTGTGAACACGCTCCTCAGTGAAGAATATCTACATTCCATTTTAAAGCTATTTTTGACTTCTGTGTATGGGAGAAAATTTGTGGTAATTTTTGGAATTAGGAAAAAACGGGGTGTTTTTATTGTTATCCTTGCATAACTCAGAAAGCTATGTTCAAACTGCCCCTATGTTCAACTTTCGTTCAAACTGCCGCTCCGAAACTCACCATTGAACAGAGATGAAACATGGTTGATTTTAGTCCAAAAGCAATGTTCAAAAAAGTTGTGTGTGTGAAAATGAGTCTATACATGAAACTATTTTTGTATTGCTTGCTATCGTACAACTGTGATAATGTGAGTTAGACTGTGACAGGCTAGGAATTGTATATTTAAAAAGGAGAAAGACTTTGTGTTCTCATTAATACTTGATCATCCCTTTCTTTTAAGTATCTGAGTGCTTTATAACTCTGAATCTTATCCCCATTTTACTGATGAGAAAACCCAGACAAAGAAAGATTAAATTACTTTTCCCATCTTTCACAGCAAGTCAGTGTCCAGATTAGAATCCTTATGTTATTCCCAGTCTCTAAATCTGACTACCAAACCATGCTGCTTCTGGTACCCAGGCACAATGGAAGAGTTGCCTTAATGCCTTTATTACTGTGTTCCATTGTACACTGAAGATTAAATTATATCTTAATTGTACACTTTTTGCTTCTTTGTATATTATAGGAATGTATTGTTTGTATTTTAATTTCCTTTTTCAGTGTAAAAAATGTGGTGTTGAAGGGTGCCCCATTAGTGTTTAAATTGGGATTATATCCAATTTCTGCTCTTCTAGATCTTTATGCAAGTTTGTGAAACACCTAAATGCATTGGCTTTCTCTCTTGTATGATAACTGAATACAATAGGATTTAAGACATGGTCATATAAAATGCATTGTCTGTGTAACCCACAAATTGGTCCAAAATCAGTCAGAAATTCAGAACTACAAATTAGTTTCCACAAGATCACATGCCATTTTTGTTGTGTGTGGTTGAGAGTATCTTGCATACCAGCATCATGTGTTATGTGTCTTTACCTGTAATTAATATAGTGTATAGCGTAAACAGCCCTCTAATTCTATAAGAACCAGACATACTGACTTGTTCCATTTTCTAAAATGGAAAATGTACTTCCTTCCTTCAGTAGTGCCTCTTGGGTAATTGTCAAGATGCTTTTATTAACACAGAATAATATTAAATAGGAGAGTCCTCCTGATAGTAGATCTCCTTTAGCCGTTATAGCTTATTTGGGATAAGAGAGCTCAGTAATCTGGTTAGCAGCCCAGTTTTACATTTTTTCACATTTCCTGATTATCTGATTATGTATTTTGGATTACTTTAAAGGGTCTGGAGGAACATTTGTTAAAACAAACATTTTGAGAGGTTGGGGATGCAACCATATTCAGTGGGGAAGAATTCAGGCTGTCTATGGTGAAAAATCAGGATTAACTCACTACTGTTCTATTGTGATCTCTCCTAAAACGCATTGCTTATAATACCTTTTATGTTTGCTCTATTAGTGTAGTATGATTGCTCCTTTGGAAGCAGCAAATTATAATCCTGACATTTATATGCTGCTGTAGTTATAGCTTTGATCACATTTAAAAGTAGCTCTTGGACTCCCAGTGTAGTGGGTTTAGGTTTGTCACACTTTGGGTCAAAATCTTGTCACCTTGTAAATCCCCTTTCCACAGTAGTGCAAAGGGAATTGAAACATCAGCCATGTCATAGGTGTCACAGTGTGCTCTGGTAGTCTTGGCTGGCAGAGCAGCATTTGGGAAACTGTGATCCACTTGAGCAAGTTTGACCAGGCCTGAAGCTGCTTTTACTTACATCAAGGGCTAGTTTAGCCTCTGAGATCAAGAAGGAGTAGAAAGATAGCATAAAGATGACTATGCCTCTCCACCTACTTCCCTCCAGATGTGCTGAAAACTGTTCTGTGTTAACTGGATATCTAATCCTTGGTTTGTTAGTTTAAATTCCAGTATGTGTATCCATTTCCCAGTATTTTTACCACGCTTGGGAACTGTTAGATTCAAATTCACTCTGTTAATAAACTAATGACTTTTCAGTGGAACAAGGTTTAGTTCCAAATAAATTCATTGCGCTGTTCCTGTACACAAAGCAGTGGAAGTAGGCTCTTTGCTGGGGTCACTTTGTTCTGAGCCTTCTCATTATAGTGTTTCTCTGTGCGCAAAAGTGTGATTTCTAGGAGTCCTTTTACTTTCATCTCTCCAAGTCCTAAATATACTCTCAAGCACATTCTTTTTTTATGAGTAAGTATAATTATATTCCTTGATTCCACCACCACCCCACCCCATCATTATCCCCTTATCCTGCACTGTTTTTGTTCCCCATGAAGAGATCAACTTCAGTTTTTATTTTTAAAGAGCACAGTTAATGCTGCTAACAGGGTGGTGATGGGTGCACTGGAGTGTTATGGGTCAGATGCAGATTAGGCTTCTGTTTGTAGACTTGTGTTGGGGTGCTGAAAAGATGGAACTAAATAGGCAAATATTTGGAAAAAATAATTTTTGAAATTACTTATTTTCTTTCTGAGCTGCCAGCATGTTGCAAATTGAATTGCAAAGATCTCTTTTAAAAACCCCATACAAAACATCTATTTCATTATTCATCTCCTATTAACTATCCCACTGATGCAATGTAACTTACAGGAGCTTGGTGCCCATGACGTTTTCCATTTTAATGGATGAATTTATCATTTAGAAGTAGCTATTTGGGTACTTTGTGCCCTGCAATGATTGTGGCTATATTATACATGTGTGAGAGATGGTTCTTGAACTGATTTCTTTGCAGGCTCATGAAGCTACACTGGAGGCCAAGGCCAGCCCAGAGCTGAATGACCGATTCCAGCAGCTGGAGCGAGAGGTGGCACTGTACCAGGAAGAAACCAGTAAGGCTCAAGCTGAAGTGGATCGTCTTCTGGAAATCCTGAAGGAGATGGAAAATGAGAAGAATGATAAAGATAAAAAGATAGCAGAACTAGAGAGGTGAGAGGGATATATGGGTACAAGGGAGAATTGGGGCTGAAGGAAGTGGAAATTGATTATTCAATTTCTTCTTTTCTCAGTAATCCTTACATGCCTGTGTTGGGAAAATCTGCTCTGGGTTTTGCTTCTTTGGTCCTTGACCTTAGTTTCTTAAACAAGTTTAAAGATGCCTGGCTGCAGTTCTCTGGATGTTAAAAAAAGTAGAGCTGATGCATCTGAACTATAAGGGAAAAGGAAATGGGAGGAAAAGTTGTTGAAATCATTGTGTTCGTTGGGGAAGAGAAATAAATGAAGTTTATGCTTCTGGTTAATAAACTGTTGAAATATGGCTGACCGCCAACTGAGACTGGGCAAATAGACTTGTAGGGCCTGGAATGCTAATTGTTGCTGCAAGTCCCTTTGACAGATGCTGTGGAATTCCATGTACTCATAGAAACAGAAGTGAACTTCAGTTTACATGAAGCAGAGGGAACATATTTGCTTTTGTCCAAACCAAACTTAACTCCAGCACTTTTTTTTTCAGTGATTTCTCTCTCGCTATACATTGGCACCATGGTGCTTTATTTTTCTAAAGCCTATTCATTTTCTGGTTGGGGAATTATGTCATTTGTGGTGATACCACTGGCCTTTTGGATCAGAATCACTAGCAATAGATTTTGTGGAAGGCATGGAAACAGCTTCTGTCTCCTTAATGGAGTCTCTTCTCTCCCTCAGCAAAATGTCAAGATGGATACTCCTGGGGAAAATTCTGTGCCACTGTGCATGTGCAGAATTGGGTTCTCCACAGATTTCTTTGCTTCCCCGTAGAAAAATAACTTTCTGACGGGGAAGCAAAGGGAAGCCACAAGAGCAGTCATGTGACCCTCCCCAGCAGCATGTTTCAGGTACCCAGGGCAGCTAGCAGAGAGGTAAATCACTGTGGAGAAGGAGGCAGGACTAGGGAAGACCCAGCTGGTGGCTTCTACCTTGCACTGGGATCAGTTGCTAGTCAGAGCTGTGCTGGGGAGGATGGAACTTCCTCTTTTCCTGCACGGCATCTGGGGCCAGGTCAGACCCACCCCCAGATTTCTCCGCCGGCTGCAGGAAGCTCTGCAAACTCTCCCGCCTCCCACTTCCTGCACCCATTACTCCTCAGCTGCAGGGGGAGGGATCCCTCTACAGCAAGCTGCTCCCCCATCTGCCCAACCCCCATGCATCCAGACCCCCTCAAACTCAGACCCTTCCACCAAGCCTCACCCCCCACACTCAGAACCCTCTCCCCCGATGAGCCCCACTCCCCCTGCACCTGGACCACCCCGACAAGTCACCCGCATCCGGATCCCCACCTCACTGAGCCCTAACCAGTTGAACCTGGATCCCTGCCCCACTCCCCTAGCATCTGGACCTCTCATTGAGCCCCCCAACCTGCCGAGCCTCAACCACCTTCACCTGGACCCCCCTGCAGAGTCCGATTACTGTTGCACGCAGAACCCACAACAAGCCCCTTTGCAACCAGATCCTCCACTGAGTTGCCCGCACCCAGATTGCCCCACACAGAGTCCTCTCAACCCCACACCTGGATCCCCCCACATTAAGCCCCTCCACACTTGGATCCTGCCTGCTGAACCTGCCTCCCCACACCTGGTGCACCTGGCACAGAGGGAAAAGGCCCTGGGATGTTTCTAGGGCACACCCAGTCCTTGTGTTGTGTCAGGGTTGGGTGCAGCCTTACCGCTGAGTTCATGTCCCAGGGGGGAGCTTCACAGTGATCTCCCACCTCTGTGCAGCCAGTGACCTTTGCTCCCCAGTGCCATGCTGGAGCCTCCACATTTATTTGACAAATAAAATTTGCAGAATTTTGCAGAATTTTAATTTTTTTGGTGCAGAATTTTAAATATTTTGGCACAGAATGCCCTCAGGAGTAGATGTAAGATAAGTAGGGACAGCAGTGTGTTACTTTCTGACCTTTCATTTTGTAATGTGCCAAACACCTTTTGGGGCTTTTTAAGCTCTAGTATTGAAAATAACATATTTTGTGTTTGCTTTGATATTCACTTTGCAAAACAATTAGCCTGGGGCAACTAAATGGAAATTTGTATTTTTCACAAGTGCCATGTGGCATGTTAAACACTTTTTTTGATAGTAGAGTGGCTTCTTTACATTATACCATCAGGATTTAACTGCATTGCATTCAGTGCCAGGAAAACTATACAAGTTGAGGAAGAGACCTGAGCAGAACTTTCATTTGTAACATCACTAAAGCCACGACTCACGGGCCTTTCTAGATCTTCTTGTTGGTGTTACTGACTGTTATTTGGGCTGGATGAGCTCAAATTGTAGGATCTTCTGAAGGGCCGTGGACAACTTTGTACAGGTCTGTGCTAGTGATAGGTCCATTAACCACTCCAGCTTCTGCTTTCATTGTGTACCAGAGCTCATTACCCTGGATGAGCACATACATTTTATCCTCTTCTATGTCTGCTTCTATTCTGTGCACTCATGTTTTCTCTTACAGTCTCCCCCTCTGTTATGGAGAAGTGACGTGCATAAAAATTCCTCTGAATTAATTGGCAAAAACATCAGCGATTGACTATATTATTCTGAAACTACTGAATTGAATGACTGTGCCAGCCCAGATCTTTAGGTGGCATTCATTGTTGTTCCACTGGAAATGAGAGCATTGAAGCAGTTCTACAGTCTTGTCAGTTACTTTTGGTTTCCACCTTTTCCCCTGTATTTCTAAATAGCAGCCTGAAATTTATTGGAGTGAAGTTTTATTTTTAATTTTTTTCTATAGGGTCTTCTCTTTTACAAATTCAGAATTTTCTGTGCCTGGGACAGCAGTTTGTGCAGATTAAATTGAGTATATGCAGCCCCTTTTGGTCTGATTTCCTTCCTTCCCAAACTATACAGCCCTACAGCTCTGTGACATACAATGTATTCAACAGGACATTTGGGCAGTGGGTCTAGAAACTAGGTCAATTGTGTGTGTGCTTATTGCTTAGACTCTTTTTTCCATGCACAAGAGTGATCTGCCGTTAATATCATTACCCTTCGTTTGGGAAAGACTTTGGAAATGTGCACCTCTCCTCATAACCTGATCCCCAAAAGAGAGAAACAGGCAGAATTAAAGTAGAAGAGAAAAAAATTAAGGATGATATTGAGCATCAAAGTAATTGGAATGGTTAAAATGTTTACACTACATCATTATGCTGACTTTTCAATATCCATCCTCTGTCAAAGACAGGAAATATTAATAACTATTCCCATCCTGTCATGCCTACCAGCCTAGGCATAGTAGGTAGGTCCTCTTGGATAGCCAAAAGAAAGAGGTGTAGTTGTCTGCCACCCCTTCAGTATTGTCCTTCACACACACACACAGGCTGTAGCATTGCTACGTCTCTTAAAAATTCTTCAAAGACCAGTGCTTTGACCCAAGAGTCAAATTAATATCTGTCTGGTTCAGTGTTTCAGTGAAAACTGATAAATTGTTCAGTGACCACATCTCTGGTAGTCTCATCTTTCCATAAAATTATTTGAATTCCCTGAGATGCTTCATTCAGCCATTTGGATATTTCACTTCATGCCACACCATATGTCTCTGGCACCATGGCAGTGGTTACTGACTCCCCACCACCTGTCCCCAGTGTGGCACTGCTCTCCGTCTCCACGTCACAGCCGGCAGGAGATGGTAGTGACGCTCCTTCCTGGCCACCGAGGGAGGAGTCCTCATCAAAGTCTTGGGAGGAAGCTACCCCTCCTGTCATAGCGCCGACACCAGCCGTACACACCGGACATTGCTGTGGGTCCATCGACGGCTTGGCCGCCCGCGCAATGGCCTTATTGGACCCCGTGGGGGTTCCCACTGATGCTGGGACCGTATTCCCAGTCAGTGTTCTCAGTAGTCTCCGAGAGGTAGATCCCGACGCCGACCTGGCCACCACCACTGGAGGCCGACTCTGAACCAGACCCCAATACTGAAACTCCAGCAGCCCTGGAGCTGTTGACCCTGTCTGTGGAGGAAAAGTCAGCCCCTTCCGGGGTGACAGCCTCTTCCTCGTTCTCTCCAGATGAGGCAGTCGTGGGGCCCGCCAACATGCTGCCACCAGATGATTTTCAAGCCCACTAGGAGTTCCTCAAATGAATCACCTCAAACTTGGGGTTGGAGGCATAGGAGCTTAAGGGGCCTATGGACAGCCTTTTTTATATATTGACTGTGGCACTCCCAGTGCAAGACAGGGTATTCAACCTGGTCAAGGCCCTGTGGCAAACCCCATCTTCTCTGTCCCCAACATCTAAATGGGCAGAGAGGAAGTACTATGTCCCTGCCGAGGACAGGTACAGGTACTCCCACACCCTCCTGGGTAACTAGTGGTCTCTGCCGCCAATGAACGAGACAGGCAGGGACTAACAAGTGCAGACCCTAAAAATAAAGATGCTAAAAAGCTGGACTTATTTGGGAGAAAGGTTTAATTGACAGCCAGCCTGCAACTGTATATCTCCAACCAGCAAGCATTGCTGGGGAGATACAACTTCAATGTCTGGGACTCAATGGCCAAATTTAAGGACTCTCTGCCTCAGAAGACGAGACAGGAATTCTTGGCCATTATGGGAGAGCTCAGGCAGTGTCCAGGGCCTCTCTCCATGCCACCTTGGATGCAACCGATTTGGCGGCAAGGTCAATGGCAGTTCATGGCTACAGTCCTCGGGGGTTCTCCCATAAGTTGCAGCAGCTGGTCCAGGCCCTTCCTTTCAAGGGCAATGCGGTGTTCTCAGAACAAATTGACACCAGCCTATATGGTCTAAATGATTCAAGGGCCACTCTGCATTCCTTGAGCTTGTTCATGGTGCCGGCCTTCAGGATGCACTTCCAGCCACAGCCACCTCCTAGGTTCTCGAGCCCATCTTGCTAAGATCCCTATAAGAAAAGGGACAGAGGTTATAAATGTCACCAACCCACTCCATCCGCCCTAGCTTCCTAGCTGGGCTCCACAAGACACCCTGGTGGCTTGCGGCAGGCATTTTCAGGATGCGCCCAAGGATGGCGTACCGGAATTCTATTCATCTCCTATGTTTGTTTTCTTTCTCAGTTGCCTTCAGTCTAGCCAGATCTAGTTTGGTACTTGTTTCACTGGCAGACATTTTCCTGCTGTTAGTGCTGGGCCACGCCCCTCTGCAGTTCACTGAAACTGGGCTGCACTCAGCTCAGGGGCTTTTTAGTTAAGAGATTTTCCCAGCTCTCCTGATCTTCACTCTAACTTATTTTGCTTCCTTTTCTGTCCCTACTTCCCTTACCCAAAATAAGCAAACAGAAAATAACAAACCAGTAACCACTTTGTCTGTTTTCTAGCCACCACACTTAAAACTCACTTAAAATCACTACCAGTATCTCAAATCAATCAGCTGTGCACAGATCCTGTCAACTACGCCACTGTGACGGGTTGGTGTCACAGAAACCCCCTTGGAGCTGCCACCTGGTGTGCCAAGACTACTACTGCCCCTGCTTTTCTGCGTTTTCCAGCTTGGTACTCCAGAATCCTGTTTGTTTTGAGCCAGACCCGTTAGCCTGCTGCAAACCCAGACCCAGGTCTGAACCACGCCCCCTAACAGCTGTAGGCCTGCCTGGAAGCAGCTTAGGAAGTGTTCTTGCCTTTGACACCCAGGTTCCCAACTCCCAATGGGGTTCAAACCCTGAATAAATCCGTTTTACCCTGTATAAAGCTTATACCGGGTAAACTCATAAATAGTTTGCCCTCTATGTCAGAGATAGAGTGATATGCACCGCTGTTTTCCCCACTCCAGGTACTAACACGTACTTTGGGTAACTTAATAAGTAAAAAGTGATTTTAATAAGTACAGAAAGTAGTATTTAAGTGGTTCCAAGTAGTAATCTACAGAACAAAGTGAATTACTAAGTAAAATAAAATAAAACACGCAAGTCTATGTCTGATCACCCTGAATACAGATAAAAACTTTACCAGTTCCAGTAAACTTCCTTTTACAGGCTATGGTCCTCCTAGCCTGGGTTCAGCAATTGGTCACACACCCTATTGTCTTTGTCCTTTGTTCAGTCTCTTTTAGGTGTGTCTTTGTGGGGAGGAGAGGCTCTCTCTTTAGCCAGTTGAAAACAAACTGGAGGGGTCTCCCAGAGGTTTAATAGACTTTCTCCCCTGGATAGATACTCCTCTCCACTCCCTGTGTAGCATCATGTTACCCTGAAGTTTTGAAATCACATGGGCAAGTTACATGTCCATGTACAACTTAGTAACCAGTCCAGTAACATTCCTGGCCAAGCTCAGATGTAAATTGGTGTCTGCAACTTCTTTTTGTCTGTTAAGCGCTTCTTAATTGGGCACTTTACCTGCACATTCCTTTCTCAAAAAATACAACCAATATTCATAACTTCAACTACAAAAGTAATACATGCATACAAACAGAAGAAATAAATTCAGTAAATCATAACTTTTACAGAGATATGTTACATGGCACATGTAGCATAAAACATATATTCCAGTTATATCCTATATACATTTATAAGCATCCCCCCATAAAGTCTTATGGGGACACCGTCACACCAACTATCGACCTCTGGTAGCTAGTCGACCACTAGGAACAGCCCCACTTGCCCCTTCAGTAGAGATGGTGGATGACACCTCATCCAATTCTGAGATGACTATGCAAGGTTCCTCCACTTTCCAGCCTCTCTCCCTTGACATATGCCCTGACGAGGAAACTCCCAGAAACCCTGGCAAGGACAACCTTGGAGTCCTGTCCCCTTTCCTTATGTTCCACTATAGTGGGCTGATTGGAATCCATGAGCCCCTTATGGTGACCAGTTCTACTGGATCCCAACTCGCAAGAGAACATGTCAGGAGAAACAAACCACAGCCCTTAGGTCCTGCTGCACAGCAGGATCTTGAAGAGGAGTAAGAGCCAGCTGAGGAAGAAGAAACATCACCTTCCCACAAATCCTCCTCATCATCCAATGAGATTGTAATGCCTCCCATGCCATTTTACGCAGACAATTTCTAGGTCTTTCAAGACCTTATGAAATGTATAATGTAAATCTTACAAATTCCATTGGAAGAGATACAGGAATCCCAACATTCTTTGTTAGACATCCTTCATGCATGTCCTCAGTGCAAAATCGTTTTGCCCATCAGCAATGCTCTGCTGGCCCTAGCACGTGCTGTGGGTGGCATATTCCAGCTACTATACCACTTACATTAAACAGACTGCCAAAAAAACCACACTCCTAAATCCCTCCCAAAGTTTGAAGTATTCTTTTCTCCCTACACGCAACTCCCTGTTTTTTGAGACCTTTAACAAATGAAACAGGCAATATCAGGCCCATTCAACACCATCTGACAAAGAGCTAAAAGACTAGCTTTCGTGTGTTGCCAGAGCTATTCCTCAGCCTCTCTGCAGTTCAGAGTAGCCAGAGAAGCTTTGATGGCAAAGTACGATTTTACAGATTATTCAATTTTTTCATCTTTTATTGAACACCTACCACAGGATCAGAGGGAAGAATTTCAAGCCCTGATAATATAAAGCCAGACAATTGCTAAGGCATCTCTCTAGGTCTCACTCAGTGCTGCCAGTACAGCCATATGCTTCATAGCTTCAGCAGTACTCATGCACTGAGCTTCTTGGCTGCAGTCCTCTGGCCTGCCCCACGAGATATAAAATACTGTTGAGGATCTTACCTTCGAGGAATTCAAGTTGTTTAGGGATGCCACAAACGAGTCCCTTCAGTCTCTTAAAAATACCTGGGTAAATGGGTAACACTTATGATCTCTGGGCATCAGTACACCTATAGCAAAGAGAAAATACAGTAGATCACATTTGCCTCAACAGTCTTGTTCAACCTGCCCATGAGAACAGCTAAATTGCCCAGGAAGAAGTCCACGTTCAGTAAGGAAGGACTGTCCTCTATGGTGACTTCCCAGTCAGTGACATCCTCAAAGTAACAGTTTTGACCCATTGGTCAAGGATCACAAACTCTCTCCTGGTCCGGATTCTATGCTGTACCTATATCCCCTCCACCATTATGGGGATCATCTCTCCCATTTTCTACCTTCCTGGGAGCTCATCACCATGGACAGGTCAATCCTAGAGGTGATATCTACAGGTTACTTCATCCAGTTCAGCTTTTTTCCACTCCACCACATCCTTTCCCCTTCCCTTTTCAGGGTCCCTTCTCCTGAGGGTGTCCTGAGACAATCAGTATAATACCTCCTAACATTAGGGGCAATCAAACCTGTTCCACTGGTCTTCTTCGGAAAAGTTCTAGTCCAAAGACAAATGGGGCAGGGACCAAATCTGTACCTCAGGACTCTGGACACATTTGTCCACTCTTAATGGTGCAGAATGGTAACTCTAGCAGCAACAATTCCCTCTCTTGGTCCAGGAGATCAGTTCGTCTTCCTTGATTATCAGGTACTTATTTTCATATCTCCATGCTCCCCTCACACAGATGTTTCCTGCATTTGTATTGGGCAGGGACCACTATCAATATCACATCTTACCCTTTGACCTCTCCACCGTCCCAGTGTGCTTACCAAAGCCCTCTCAGCTGCTGAATCCCATCTTTGCCATATGATGGTAATTGTTTTTCCCTACCTGGATAATTGGTTTCTGAAGGGCTGTTCATTTTTCGAGGTACAGACAGTAACCAGCACAGCCCTATCTCTGTTCCATTCACTGGGCCTCTGATTCAATTCAGAAAAGTCTACCCTCATACCCACTCAACAAATAGTCTTCATCGGGGCCACTCTGGTCTCCTCCACTGCCAGAGCATACTTGCCTAAGGACAGATTTGCTGCAATGCCCAGCCTTTTCTCAACAATTCAACAGAGCCCACAAACCACAGCAAGAGCTTACTTGCAACTTCTGGGCCATATGGCAGCTTATACATTTGCGACAGTGTTAGCAAGGCCATGCTCTCATGTTCTTCAAGTCTGGCAGAGAACTGTCTGCACCCACAAGAAGCACAGTCTATCCAAGCGGGTGTCTGTACATCAGAGGGTCCTTGATTGTCTAAACTAGTGGAAGGATCCCCAAAAGGTGTATGTGGGAGGTCTGTTCTTGCAGCCTATGCCCACGAGGATTATCACTACAGATGCTTCCCTGATAAGGGCTGGGATGCACTCTTCCAGAAACCTCACAGATCAGGGCAAATGAATCCCTCAGGAGGTGATCCTTCCTATCAACATATTAGGGCTCAGAGCAGTTTGTTATGCTTGCCAGAACTTCCTGCCCCACATCCGGGGCCACCCAACAACAGAGCAGCAATGTATTATATTAATCATTAAGAAGGAGCAAGATCCCAGGCCTTATGCATCAAATTCTTAAAACTGTGGAACTGGTGCATATCACTGCATACAGATCATATCACTGCATACAGATCTCAGTGGTTTATCTACCAGGAGTACCAGGACTACAGAACACAATGGCCAACTATCTCAGCAGGCATTTTTGCATTGACAGCTCCCAGAGTAAGTTTGCATGTCTTTGTGACTGCTGTTCTGCCTTTCCCTGACAGCAAATCTCCTTCTCCACCCCACCCTCTCAGCACTTCATCTCAAGGTGTGGTTACTAGATGGCTCTCTAGTATAGAACAAGACTGCTCCCCAGAGGTACAAACAGTACTGCTTCATAATAGAAAACTCACAAGAAGGAAAATGTACCTGCAGAAGTGGAAATGTTTCCAGACTTGGTGCCGCTACTGATTTATACCTCGTCTCAAGGCTTGTCTAACGCATATTCTCAGTTACCTGCTGAATTTAAAAACCACGGGTTTAATGAGCTCCATTAAAGTTCCCCTATCTGCCATCATGGCTTTTCACTCCCACATTGAGAGGTTTTCAGTCTTCACCCACTCGGGGGTGGGACCAGAGCGGCTGCGCAACAATCTACTTCTCTGGTGGTGGTTTTGAAGATGGTTTTAAGTGTGTTATGGTGTATATCCTGGACTTTCTCTTCAGAGCATATTCTGTGGTATCTGAGTGCCTGGCTGTAGGTAACTCATTTCTTGGTGTCTTGGGGTGGTTACTGGATCCACAAAGTTAAGTGTGGTGATCCGTGGATTTCTTGTATATGGTTGTCTGTAGGGTTCCATTGTTGAAGCTGATAGTGATGTCCAGGAAGTTGATGATAGTGTGGCACTGTTCCAGAGAGAGTTTAATGTGTGGTGGTGGTTGAAATAGTGGTGGAAAACTACGAGGAAGTTTAGGCTGTCTGTCCAAGGGATGAAAATATCATCGATGTATCTCAGGTATTTCATTGGTTTCATGGTGCATTTGTCCAGAAAGTCTTCTTCAAGGTGGCCATGAAGAGGTTGGCAAATTGTGGAGCCATCCTAGTACCTATGGCTGTTCCCATGGTATGCACAAAAAGTGTTTGTTTGTTTTTATGTTAAATTGTTATGAGTGAGGATGAAATGGATGAGTTTGACTATGTGTTTGGGGTGGATATCTGAGGGTTGTCCATTGTCTTGTAAATATTTCTAAATATAACCTCACCCTCCTTGTCTCTCTAATATCCTGGGACTGTCACGGCTACGATGACGACTGCATACGAACTCATAATAAGTCTGTACTGAGCATGTGCAAACTGATTTTTCAGAATCTCAGCCAAATTGGAGGGGGCAACAGCCACATCCCTGACACCAGGGTGATGCCCTTGCTCTGAATCATGGACGTGCGAGTGCATCTCTGTGGTTATAAAAACTTCTTTAACTTGGGCATATCTCCCCCTTGTTACATTAGGAATAAAAAGGAACAGACCCCAAGATCTGTCCGCACACTATAGCAAGGATGAAAGGTCCATCAATAGCTATAAAAAAAGTGAAATCAACACTAACACCCCTTCTGCCCAGGATATCTGCAATGAAGGAACGTGGATACTAACCTTCCTGAGTTTTGCTAGAGTGATAGGAACAGACTAATCATCTTCCCTTTTCTCCCACAAAAGTACAGTCATAAAAGCTCTCTCTCAGTACAGCCAAAATGTCAGAGACTACCCCAGGACAGCCAGAGTGAAGAACAGGTATTCACCTTCCCCTGTTCAGCTGGAATGAGAAAACACACACAAATATTATTATACAGGACCCATGACCACCAAAGCAAGTGGAATGAAAAGAATACCTATGGCCCCTCTCCTCTGTTTGTTCAGAATTCAAAGAACAGCATGTATTATATTCTTACTCCCAAGTGTCTATGGAATTAAAGGAACAGACTCCTCTTTTCCTTGCTACAGCCAAATGGAGGAATATGCATACTCAAGCATGAGGAATAAATCATGGCCAGAATATATCCTCCAGTTTAATCAATATATTTTAAAATATATATTTCTCTATGATTAAATAATAAAATGATGTGCATCAAATCAGTTTTACCCATCTGTTACCCAGAAATTTGGTTTAAGATGCCTGTATTATGATATAAATTGAAATAAACTCTTAAAAGGCAAGTGGTTCTTTTGAGATTAGCATCTGACATTACAATTCTGTTGTCTCCTTATGTAAAATATGTCAGAGAGTGCACACTTAATGAGGCTGGGGAGAAGGGCTACTGCTGGATCTTGTAAGGAATGCTGTGTATGTTCTTGCTTGAAGGGAAATTGGCTGTGTGAAGCAATAAAAATGATGATATTGCTTTCTAACCAAACATCTATCATTTATCTGACCCTGCTTGCTTGGGGAAGATGCTTGCTTCTCTGTGCCTTTATTGGTCAATTTCACTGATGTTGGTTTTGGAAGAAAGATTTTGCACACTGAGATTCTATTGCTAAATTTCCCATTACTTTCTTTTGAGTGCAGTACATGTTATACTGTGGCTTACTTTCACTCTGGAAGCAACAGCGCATTTGCAAACTTTTCAGTTAGCTTTACTGTGGTTTTAGAAAACTATTGACACTGTATTCTCTCCCTTTTATTCTAGATATGTACTAAAGAGGCCTAAAATCCTATTTCACATATTTCATATATTAAACCCTTACAGAGACCATGAATCTTCAATAACATATATTTCCATTTTCTTGGTAAGAAAGATCGTGCTCCTTAGTAAACTGAAGATGTGGTGTCGTTTTCTCTGTACAAATCCTGTGCAACTGGTTAAATAGCATTTCTCTGCACTGTAGAGAAACTGCAGGTAGCCCAACATAGTTTTTCCAACGCTGGTCTGCCTGTCTCTTTCATTGGCAAAAGAGGATACCTTTACTGCCAGTTGGAAGAACTTAGTGGTTTGTTCAAAACTCCCTCTTTTGAGTGGTGTAATTTTTTCTAGTCCATAGTCCTGTGCGGAGTTCTATTGAGATCTTGAAGGAAACAGTATCCATAGTACAAGTAACTACAGACTGACGCTGGTGCACAAAGTGTACATTCCTAAACTTGCACCGTCTGGATTCAACATTCGATTACAGTAGTCCTTTTCCCCTTGCAAGCCCCATAATCTTTGTTGTCAACCTGACATTTGTCTTCCCTTTTTTCTGTTTTAAATTTAACTGACTGTTCATAATTGTGCAGTTAAACTCTTTAATTTAAGGATAGCCCCAGTAGACTTTCAACTTTTAAATCTTAATGAGGCCTGTTTTATATACATGAATTTTCAGCTGGATTGACTGAGGAAGCTGAGTGTTAATGACTTGCTTCAAGATCATACCTATAAATGCCACTCCACACAGCCTTCAGTATCAAGTAGTATTTCTTTAAGAAACTTTTAAAGATTATTGTTTTAAAATATGAGAGAAAGTTGTTTTTTATTAGTTTGTCTCTTGCAAGCCACTGCCATACCTCTCAACTATACCTCATTTTGAAGGGTGTCACCCACACAAATTTGGTATCCCATCATTATTGTTGAAAATATTTATATCAGAAATAAAGAATCATAAAACTCAAGTTACAGTTATCTACACTAAAGGAATGAAACCCATAGCCTTTGAACTTTTCTGCATAAATTTTTGTCACACGTATCCCTCTTTTGGGTCTTGGGATAGTGAGCAATCTGGCGACTGTAGTTTAGGTTATAGAATCCCATATGTATTTAAAAGTCAAATTGATGTTTTTGAGAGCAGGACATTTATTTGTCATCAATCCTGTTTTTTAATAAAATAAAAGAATAGAGCATAAAAGTTTCAAATCTGGGGTAAAATGATTATTCTGGATTTCTGGATCTTTGTTGAGCATATCAGTGAAATTGACAATGGGTGTCTGTGAAAGGGGGATATTGGAGTTTACACCAGAAGGGCAATAATGAACCCATGGGGCCTCTTGCTGTACACATGGCATCTTAGTCAGCCTTGTTGTTGAACATAATTGGAGAGAACTGTCAAAGGATATGCCTGTTTGTTCATTATTGTTTTTAGATTGCACCTTATGTAGAAATTGATTGTCTGAGTTAAGACAGCAGCAATGTGGAAAGGAGAGGCTGATGATTCTCTTTCTGTTTCGAGAAGTTGTTCTAATGTAAAAACTAATAAAGATGGGCTGGATTTCCTTATAGCTATGATAGGATAAACTAAGACCTGCAGCCATATGCACTTAATTTTGTCATTCCATGCCTCTCAACAAACCTGAGTCATCCGCAGGGAATGTGGTTCAATTGAAAGAAAAGTAAAGCCTGAAAGGAAGGTAGCCTAAAGAAACTTATCAGGGTTGTAGTGCCACCTTGTAGTTAAGATCCACACTTTAAAAAAAAAAAAAAGTCCAATTAACATTCCTGAAGGAAGTTGGCAGGTGGTGTTCCAGTGCAATCCCAGAGGTATCTGAAGTTGGTTCATTCCCCTGCCCCAAGAAACAATGTATACCAGAGAGAATGTGCCCTAGAGAAACTCATCTCTAAGTAGAATGGTGTAATCTAATTATAATGTGTGTCTTGTTAACTGAAAGGTTGCAACCCTTGTTGCACATCGTTCTAGGAAGAAATTTGCTTGTGTGTATGTTATTCTATCTCTAATGCTGTACTGGTTGTTTTGTCGTGTTTTCTTGTGCTGTATTATCTCTGAACAGGATTCTCATTAACCCTTTCTCTAACTCTTTCTCTTTCGCATCTCCTTCCTGGATTCGCTATTCCCTTCAGCCTCACCTCAAGGTCAGTATCCACTTTTAAGAAAGATGTTTATTAGATTGCTGTGGGTTAATCTAAAATTGAGATCTAACAAAAGGCCAGAACCAAACCACTTGAGGCATTAAAACAGAGAACCAGGAATCTGGTCCAATCTATGGAAGTGGGTGTGCTGGCTTTGAAGGGTAAAGAATGAATTTTAGAAGAGCACAAAACTTGAACAACTGACACAACTTTTTGTTTCCAAACCAGTATACATCAAAGGGCATCACAAGATTTAAGTGTGCTGGGGATATGGAGCGTGGGGAGAAGAAGATTGCTTGGTATTTAGGTCTTGAGGTCATGTGGTGGTGGATGGGGAAAATTATTATAAAAGGCAAAAAAAAGCTGGAGTGAGACACTTACTGTATGTCTGTCTGTACGTGCAGTGTTGCAGCGGCATAGCTGTACTGCGTCCAGTGAAGATGCTCTAAGCTGACGGAAGAGCGCTCTCCTGTTGGCATAAAAAACCCACCTCCACAAGCAGCATAAGCTATGTCGGTGGGAGAAGCTCTCCTGCTGATGTAGCGCTGTGCACATAAACGCTTATGTCCATGTAACTTATGTTGCTCAGGGGTGTGAACAGTACAGCCCGCTGAGCGACATAAGTTTTGCTGACATAGGCTACAGTGTAAACATAGCCTTAGTTCTGATGCTGTTTGTTTTGTCTGGAACCTCGGGGAAAAAGGGTGTTTAATTGGTGATCATTGCTTCTCATTCATATTGAAGGTAATACCAACGGGTTAATATAAAACATCAACTATCCATGTTTTGGTAAAGATTGGAGGCCCTTTGCATGTATAGCTGAGACCAGCCTGGATGATACACCCAAGCTGGTTCTGCAGTAGTTAGTTCTATCTGAGTAATTAGTACACTCTGAATCCAAGAGGAGTAATCAAGGATATGTATGACTATGCTGTTTACATCCAACAGTGATTATGATGGTCCCTTCTGACTTTAAAGTCTGAGTCTCCTGGCCTGAAATTAGATACAATGGTGTATCTGTTTCTAGGCTGAAGTTAAATGGGGTATATTACTGGTGTGCAGATTTCCCTTTTATACCCTAATGGTCCTCAGTACAGAGGAGTTTGGACGTGTGAAGGTAGGTAGTGCTCAGTAGCTTTAACACCCACATAGATCTGTCTTCTGAGCATGCACAGTTATTTCATGACTACCATAGTGACAGTGAGGATTTCCCAGCAGGTTGCAGACTCGGTGCATACAGCTGGTCACATTCTAAATCATCTGGTATTTGGGACAGGATTAGCAATTGGAGAGTTGAATATTACGTCTATGTCATGGATTGAACAGTGACTCCTGTGTTCTGAGGTTAGGGCACACAGCATACTGTTGGGACAAGGGACCTGCTCTCATGATCCACTCCCAGGGACTCCTAATTAAACTTCAGTGATTCAGAAAGGCTCTGAAGGAGAGTACTGTATTGCTAACAGATGACAATTATTGATATAGTAATCCCTAGGCTTAGTCTTCCCTTGCTTCATCTTCACACGTCTCCGTGGTTTGCAGATGACCTGTATGACCTTTCAGAATTTAAATTAAGCGTATTAAATACGGAATTGGAGCTTCCAAAAAATCCTCCAGTGTCACCTAACATGCTACATTTCTATCTTTTGGCTCTTTTCCCAACATTCTGTGATCTTGCATCCTGAAATTGGGGGTCCTATATATGTGTCCCCACATCCCCTGAAGCTAAATACCCAGTTACAGTCCAGATCCGGTGAGATGCATGAAGGGAGCCGAAGACTGCTCCCTCCTGTGGTAGTCGGATTCAGACCTTGGAGCCTGGATGTTTTTGGAGGAGAGCTGTAACCACGATAGGTCTCAAGTGGTCCGGTCTGGGGGTAAGCCAAGTGTCTGGTCTCTTTACCTATTCGCCGCTGTCTTTTGTAGGGAGTTGCACATACTGGCCAGCTTTGAAAAAGGTATCTTGTGTAACATGTACCAAGGGCAGGTCCCAGGAGGCTGCATTAGGTATGTTTGCCAGGAGGATTAACGTGGGGAGTCACATTTGTTACCTAAAAGGATACAATATAAACAAAATGAATTCATTTATACATTTAATTCTGGTTTTATGGACCCATATTGGAATTCCTTGCACTTTTACAGAGGTATCTGTATGGGCCAATACCATGTGCGGGCCGGAGTATTTTGGCTGAAGTACCCTGGGGTTGTATGGTCTTACCATGACCTGATCTCCCTCCTGTACATCCGTCCAAGAGGGGGTTTCTGGAGGGTCCTGGGCTTCTTGTCAATCTTGGACAATTAGTCTCGGGGTGGGGGGGGAGTGCAAGACTTAATTTAGGCATTTGATATATTCCTGTGCCGTTGTAATGTGTGGGCTTAAGAGGGTGCACTTTCACAAGGAACCAGTATGCCTTGTTGAAGTAAAGCATGAATAATGTTACCTACCGCATCCATGGCCTCCAGTTTGAGAGGGTATTGCTTGGTAGGTGGAAGGAGTTGACTGGTAACCTGGATGGGTGGGCAGAGATGAGCAGCCATCGAACTGCAAGACACAGGGCCAGCTCCAGACACCAGCGCAGCAAGTGCGTCCCTGGGGCGGCAAGCCACAGGGGGGGCGGCCAGCCGGTAGCTGCGAGGGCGGCAGTCAGGCAGCCTTCAGCGGCGTTTTAGCGGGAGGTCCGCGGATTCGGCAGCAGTTCGGTGGCGGGAATGCTGACAGCGTGGGACCGGCGGAGCGCCCGCAGGAACGCCGCCGAATCCACGGGACCAGTGACCTCCCACAGAAACGCCGCTGACGGCTGCCTGACTGCCGTGCTTGGGGCGGCACAAAACATAGAGCCGCCCCTGGCTAGATAGCTTATTCTTTGCCCAAATTAAGGGAAATCTGGAACATAAGTCTTGAAAAGGGTTCGAGGTGTCCCAAGTGAAAGCCACAGATTTGGCAGTTGCAACAGAAGAGAGAAATTTATTATTACGGAGAGGAATGGTATGAGTATGCATAAGTTTATCAGTAACTACTCTGAGCGAGGTTAAGAGTTGCTGCAAGGTTGCAGAGGACATCCATGCCCAAAATAGTTCCCTCTGCATTTGGAGCTACATAAAAAAAGACTGAGTCCAGAAGAATAGATTAGATTTTACAAGAACAGGGTAGCTTTTATAAGCCGTGAGTTGTGCACCTCCTACCCCTGAAATAGTAATACACTGTTTAGTAGTGGGGAGGTGGAGGTCAGTAATGGAAACAGACGCTTTCGTGTCCACAAGAATTGTGCATGGCCGGCCCCTTATCCATGCTTGTAAGTGTGGCCTCGAGGGATCTGTATCTGCATTAGCAGTACAGACGAGCAAGGGGGAGGGCTGCTGGATTCTAGCGGGTCATGGAATTTAAAAGCCTGGCCATTTCCTCTTTGCTTAGGTGTGAGTAAGGGTTGGCAGCTGGTTGAGATACTGGTTGGGACCAGTTGCCCAGGGCTACTTGGCTTGGGCATCCAGCTGCCCAATGTCTGGTTTCCCCACATACAAAACACTGGGGGGGGCAGGACCAGGACCAGATTGAAAGGGCAGTGAGGTGCTGCAGGGATTCAACTGGCTGTGATTCTCTCCCTGACTAGGCTTTTGGGCCTTGCACCCGCAGTTCTTTTGGGTATGCCCAAGACACCCACAATTATAGCGGGCTACATTACTTTTTGCTGTTACCACAGAAATGCGAGTAGCCTTGCTCTTTATTTCTTTAGCTCGTCTGGCTTCACATTCAGAGGCCCACATACAGATGGAGTCATAATCAGAGCCTGGGTTCACTCCCAAATTAAGGCTGTTAGCAGGTGGGAGTTAAAACCTTCCTTTAACATTTTTAGAAACGCCTGATCAGTTTTCTTTGAGTCTACAATGCCTGCATTGCTGGAATACATCTCCCATTTTCTCTCACAATATTGAGCCGCAGGCTGATCCTTGCCTTGTACACAGCCCGCAATCAGTCCCTAATTACTGACTCCGTTCCCCAAGGCTTCTTGAACAGCTTCCTTAAACTCAGTGCAGGCACGGGTCATATCATTTTCAGATTCAAATTTAACAGAGGCCCAAACTCCGTTTCGGTGTCCTTCTGTAGGGATGTTGGCCCATGATAGATCGGGGCATTTAGCTTTTGTTAAGATATAAAGATCCCTGGGATGTAATGTATAGGTGGTAACCATCTGGCTTATTCTTTTCCAGAATATCAAATTTGGGTCTTTGGGCTTTACATCAGGGCGATCTTTCAGTAAGCCCCTCATTTCCTCTGTGCTGAGAGGAGTGTACTTATAAGTATTATGAGCCACTCTGTTTTCACCTGTCCCTGACCACCGAGTGGTCACTTGGAGAGGGGCCAAGAGAGCACTGGCACTTAATTCTGTGTTAAAAGGGGGGGAGGAGGAGGAGGGAGCCAATTATCTCGATTTCCCCCCGTGTGTTCAAGGTTCCAATTTTGAATTTGTTTCTCAAGGTGTTTCCAATTAATTTCATTTTGATTAAATTTGATACTTTATCAGTATCGCTGCCTTAACCAAAGTCGGTGAAATTATCCTTTTGTTGTATGGTAGCAACAATACGGCGTGCAGAGGAGTTGTTTTCTTTTAGTTTTGCTTTTAGAGCCTTGTTTTCTGCTTCAAGCTCACTCAGCTTGCGGTTGAAATCTGCCTTTTGATTCAGCTCTGATGTAAGAGCTTTTTGGAGTATTTCCAACTCTTGTAATTTCCTTTCATATTCTCAATACATTATTACAATCCCCTTCTCTAATCTTCCTTTCGTCTGACCAGACCACCACAACACACTGTCCATCATACTCATACCCTCATTCCATCCGTCTTTTGCCATCGTCTTTTGAACCTTCTCATGTTTCCCTTTTATAAAATCAATGAGTCTCCCTCCCATAGAAGGCATCATTGATGTTCCCCAGGGCCAGTCAATGAGTCTCCCCCCGGTAAAGGGTATCATTGGTGCACCCTGGGGCACGCCAACGAGTCCCCCTCCCGTAGAGGGAATCGTTGATGCATTCTGAGGCAACTCATACGACATTGTATCCCAGCTTCCTGAAACCCACTTAAGCGGCGCTTCAGGGGAGACCGACTGAGCACACCCTTGTACTCAGTCTACTGCAGCACACACTCTGGTGCTCAGTACCTGGTGATGCAGCCTTCACCTACAGCGATCCCTGTACCCCAAAAACCCTGGCAGTGCAGCCTTCGCCTCCAACAATCCCTGCACCCCAAAAACTTGGCCACAAACACAGTCCCATTCACTCCTCTTGTCTGTGCGTCCTATATGTGGTTCGTATTAAAGAAGGGGTGTCTCAGGGAGTCCCAAACCAAGGTGTGCACTAGAGGTGGTAAGTAAAAGGGTACTCACCTCAATCCCTGGTTGTGAGAAACTCTCCAAGGATTCCCAGTCACACCCTGCTCGCTGTGCCAAAACTGTTAGGCAAAAGATTCTTTTCCCCAAGAATCAGGCAAGCGCAGACAATACTGAAGGGGGTTTATTCACGGTACCGGGAAGACTGATAAACAGCTTCAAAAATATGATGCCACCGTGGCCAGTTATATACATTTTCTTATCAGTTCATTTGCATATATCTGTACATACAGAGACAGACATTGTTATAAGTCAAGAGAGAACCCTGAACAAAGATAAAAATAGGAACAGTACGTATAGAGGTCATCCTGATTGCATCAAGTATCTGTGGCTACCTTGCGGGTGGGCGGGGGGAGAAGAGGAGGGGGCGGTAGGGATGAGTGCTTGCAGATATCCGGTGGGCTTTGAAGGGAGGTTTTGTTCTGTTCTTAGAGCTGAGTTACTGGGCGGGCATTTGACCATATAAGCTTATCAGTTGTTTACAGTCATGAGTGCCCTTGGGCTCCTGACGTATTGGAGCATAAGTTTTCGTGGATGAATACCCACTTCGTGGGATGCATGCAGGCATTCTGGCTTGATCTGTGGTTTCTGTCTTAGCTGTTAGCTAAATTTTAACTCTTGCCTGACAAAAATAAATAATAAAATAAACAGAAGCTCTGAAAATATTACTGGTTAAGCAAATTTACCACAGTATTTCATGCTGAACTATTAAGAATTCCCATTGGTGGTGGTAACTGTCCATGTGGAGCTTTCTAGTGCTTAACTGAGGGAGTGAGAATTACATTAACACCTAAAATAGGAGGGAAATAATGAGAAACACATGGTTAAAATCAGTCATATCCTGTGATCCTTTCTATATCATAAACGTCTAGAAAACAGCAAGTGCCATATAGGGACAGATAGTGAACTATGGAAGGCCAGGCTAGCAAAATCTGGTGCTGTACTGGTCAGGTATATTTCAAGTTAGGATTGAAATATATTGGCACAGCTGAAGAAAGAAACCATAAAGCATAAGTACAAGGGAGATTTAAAAACAAACTAGTAGTTTGTACCTTCAAATTAGATAATCTATCAATGGGGAGGGAGGTGAGGGAGAGCTTATCGCATTTCACCAAATTGAGCAATATGAAGTAATTGTGTACACCCTGAAGATTTGTGCCAGGATCCAGTTTTAAAAAGATCTCAAATGTTAATGAAACAATTTAAACAGTTGTTTAAACAATTTAAAATATAAATAGAATCTCTTTTTTCATCGATTTAAAAGCAGAAACTAAGATATGACAGAGGAAAATTAATTTATCCCTCCAGTCCAACAAGGCTAATATTGACCTATTGGTACTCAAGTCTGAAGTCCTGTTTTTGCATAGCAAAGGCTTTTTTCAATTTTTAACAAAATATTTTTATAATTGTTTTTTAATTCATCCGAGCACTCTTCATATTGTCTCTGGGTGCTAAGCAATATTAAAATAAATAACCTAAAATACATGTTGATAACTGTCAACTTTGTAAAACGCCATTAAACCAGCATAAAAGTGATTTGATTTTTCAGAAGTGCTGGGCAGTATAAGATTCCTTTAATTGACTTCATTGATAACTGATACAAAACTACACAAGATAGTTAAGTCTAAAGTAGACTGCAAAGAGCTACAAAGGAATCTCACAAAACTGGGTGACTGGGCAATAAAATGGCAAATGAAATTCAATGTAGATAAATGCAAAGTAATGCACATTGGGAAACATAATCCCAACTATACAGCTCTCAGCACAAACTCAAACTTAAGTACAGTATCACCTTTTCAGGCAAGTAAACTAGGATCTTAAAAGCACAGGGTTTTCAGGAACTGTTTGCCCTCTAAAATAGAATACTGATTCCACTAGGAAACACTGAAGAGCACTCTATACCTTGTATAGCTAAGTGGGAAGGAACTGTTGGTGGATAGGTTGATATAGGCCAATAGTCAGGTACACAGTGTAGTTCCAAATAAGAACCCATTGCAAGACGTGCCTGTATAAACCTAGTGGGAATCTGAACAATTCCAGGCTGCCCTAACCTGGTAAAAGAAAATTTAAAATATAGTATCACCTCAGAATAGAAGCTTCACTCTAACCCTCATCCCCAGTCCTAATACATGCTAAACGGTACATGACTAACTACTAAGTAATATTTATATCTAGAATCTTTTGTCAAGAAGGACCACCATAGACAGTGACAGCAGTCAATCCTACATAAAAAGTGAAGTAAATGTCGGGGACTCAGAAGAATATCCGTTAGGGTATAAAACTCTAAGTAGTTACAGTTATGGGCACATTGTTGGACAGACCTCCATGTTATGTGACATTTTTATTGTAAGCATCCTTGTGTCCTTCATAAGAAGTTGGGCACTTTAGGGTCATTTGAAAGGGAAGTGACTGGCCTTCTTCTCAACTTCATGGTGCACAATGGTGTTGGATATTTGCCTCATGAGGTGAGGTAGTGATAAAAATGTCTACCACATCAAACTTGTAGTGACACCAACATCAAGCAGGCTGTTTTTTGTCTCTGTTGTTGTGTTCAGCTCTAATAGCAAACAACTCAATGAATAGGAATTTGCTACTTAGCAAATACTTAGTATTTTTCCTTTGAGACTATTTCAAACCAGAAATAGCTTTGTGGAGCTCTTGTAAATTAATTTCTGCTTTCCCAAGTGCTAAAATGTGACATGATGTATTGTTGAAGCCTTCTGTGTTTTACAAGTTAATGAAAAAACCATGGAAGAAACAATGCCAAAATCTCTGCATTTCTTAACCAAATCGAAGATCTTGGTTGCACTGGTGTATTTTTTGCTAGTCGTGGAATGAAACCATGGATCCTTTCTTGCTCTTTCAGTGCAGGACCTTTCTGGAAGAGGTGCATTGTCAACTTTAATACTTATGTCTGAGTTGCATCTTCTCGAGTATTGATTGGTTGAGGAGGTCAACAGTTGAAATTCCTTTTTCTCTTGAACAGCCCACTATGTACACATTATTGTACTGGCTCCTATTTTGTTAGATTCCTGCTTTTGGCTTACTAGTCCCTCACATTTGCTTCCAAGATTAGAATTGGTCTTTAGCAGATAGCACTGTGATGATGTTCATTCTGGAAGGATGAGGGAAGCAAGAGGAGGAAATGGCAAAAGATCAATCCAAACATTTGATGGATTCTGCACATCACTTGTTTCTAAGGGCTTGTCTTCACTACCCGCCGGATCGGCAGGTAGCAATCGATCTATCGGGGATCGATTTATCGCCTCTCGTTTAGACGCGATTAATCGATCCCCGAACACACTCCTTGTCGACTCCGGAAATCCACCTCAGTGACAGGCAGAAGCGGAGTCGACGGGGGAGCGGCAGCGATCGACTCGCCGCCATCCTCACGGCCAGGTAAGTCGATCTACGATACGCCGACTTCAGCTACGTTATTCACGTAGCTGAAGTTGCGTATCGTAGATCGACCCCCCCCCACCACCTCTAGTGTAGCCCAGGGCTAAAATTTACGATGAGGGGGATGCTGTTGGAACCCCAGGTGCTTCTGGATGAGGTATAGTTTGCTAAGAATACTGCTTTAATCCTGAGGTTGACAAGAAGTTTGTGTCCATTTTCTTTCGGATCCACACTTCACTACAATTATCTATGACTTTATCAGATGAGGGTTAGATTATTGCAGTGCACTCAGGGAGGGGCCGAGGGAACTATGCCTTTAGATCATTTGGAAATTGGAGCTAGTGGAGACAGCAGACCATTTGTTTCCTGTTGGAAACACAGAACACCTGTACTCTGATCTGTACTGGCTACCATTTGATTTCCAGGTGAAATTCAAGGTGTTGATGTTGATCTATAAGCCCCTAATTCTTGAATCCTATCTGCCTGAGAAGCCACCACTCATCGTGTCTGATACCATGGTATCAGTTGATCACCTGAGATGCTTCAGCTAACAGTCCCCAACTGGGAGGAGAGTATCAACAGAGTGTTTTCAGTGAGGGATATGTACCTCAGCCATTCACTTCCAGGGTTGATTCTCTGTAAAACAGAATGAATTATTTTAGGACATACAGCCAAAAGCACATATTTTCCATGACTTTTCCTGGGAAGAGACAGAAAACTGAGAAAGGTTCATAGAGAGATGAAGGAGAGCCCTGTTGGTATTTTACGCCAGGCTACTAAAAGCCATAGTATAATTGGGATGGTTTATAGTGGGTTTATTTAAGGATTTATTTAATGTACTTGGTTAAAATCTCTTGTATTTGAGTTTATGATGTGCTGTAGACAACAAGATAGGTACAGTAAGTTTAAATGAACAGGCTTCAGTTTACTGAATTACTGCCTTCTCAAGACAAATTCTCAGAAGCTGTAGAAGAATTCACCTCAGCTGCTAAAATGACATCATTGATTCATTCACATCTATGTGATCCTTTTTAGCCATAGATTGTGGCTGTGATTTTTGAACCCAGCCTTCATTTTTGAAAGCATATATTTGTTACTAGTATGGGGAAATAACTTAATGAATTTTAATTGCAGGTTTAAAATTGTCCTCACAATAATGGCAGCATGGGTTGAAAATCAAGCCCCTTGATATTTTTGAATATTTCTGTTTGCAAAAGAAAACTGGCTTTGTTTTGCAAAAGATAAATATTTTCTCGGCTGCACAACAACATGTTAATAATAAGCCCTCTTGTGTTCCAGGTAGTAATTCAGTCCTACCGCTTGATTATAGATTGCTTTTATTATTATTACCAAGGACTTTATCTGTAGTCCTGTCAAATTAATTATCACAGCAGGTGAAATGAAACCTAAAATGTAAAGGTAACTCTTCATGTACTTCAAAGGCACAGTTCATAAATGTGCCCCTTTTTAGTATACTAGTTCTCAGATACATAAATTTGGGTTATAGAGGCTTGAACACATTACTGATAACAGGTCTGGTTGGTAAGGTTATAGAAACCATCCCTTTTGAAGTGCTTAGTGGTCCACACCTTCATTACAGTATTATCTGACTGTGTTCCTTTCTCTATTCATTTTCAGTTAGTCACCCATTCACGGAATCAGTAAATCTTCCTTGTTAAAAGTACAATGCCTACTTACTGCTATGATAGCTCCCAGTTAAATTGCTGTTAGAACAGGAAGTATTCTAAACACAGGTATGTGTTGTAAGTAATAGAGATGTAATTGTAACAGTTAAAGAGATGTAATTTTATTCTACAGAATGTTTTCAGTGTTCCATGGTAGCTCAGCACATTGCAGGATCAGGCTCTGCGCTAGCCAGAGTGATTAAAATAAACCAACATATTCTTAATATTCTTCTGACCCTTAATATTTGAAAGGTTATTACATAAGGTAGCAACATAACAGAGACATCCTTAACTACTTCTGATTCTAAGACTTTCTACTTCAAAGCAGAACTTTGGTCCTTCAATGTCTATGCTATTGTTTTCCTCCTGAAGTAAATCTTGAAGAGCCAATACGCATGTATTCTTAAAATCAAACATGAATTAGGCAGAATAGGGAAAGGTCCAAATGCCTGTGTTACTTAGTATTTCATGACAATTCTATAGGCCATCTTTCTGTGTTTAAACTTGTGTAAATCCTTTAAAAAAAAAAAAAAAAAATTGAATATAAATCCAGGAAGAAAATTATTAACCCTGCCTCTGTCCCAAAAGATGCTTGAGAACCAAGGTTACCTCTGGAGATAAGTTAAATAGCCACTGGAATTTGTGGTTTTCGTTCAACATACCAGTATAGTAGCCCAGTGGCGTAGCCAGGTTTAGAGCACAGGGGGAGTGGCGCTATAAAAAGGCGCCTCCCTGCTCCCCCTGTACTCACCCCGACGGTGCTTTCGCCAGCCTTTTAAAGCGCGCCCCCCCCCGGCTCCGGCGGGAGGCTCCTGCCGCTGTGGGCCTTTTAAAGCTCTCCCACAGCCTGGGTCCGGCAGCGGGGCTGGGGGGCGGGGCGCTTTAAAGTGCCCGTGGCTCCCCGCAGCGGCAGGAGCCGCCAGCCTTTTAAAGCGCCTCCCGCAGCGGGGCTCGGGCGGCGCCTTAGTGCCGCTTCTCCTCACAGGGGGAGCGGCCGCTCCCCCTGCTTCCCCCCAGCTATGCTACTGTAGTAGCCATCAAACTTTGTTTTGGATCCACTGGTTATAAGAGTCTTGTTCCATGGTTTGAAGTGGAAGTATTTTCATTGAAGGGTTCAGTCCTGCTTTTGTGTCTTCTTCAGACCTAGACATCATCTCATAAACTTTCACTTTTTTCCAGTCTTCAGATATTGTAATTTTACTTCTTCCCAGCTGCCTGGTGAAGGTAATAGTAGATTGATTCTGTGCAACATAGATGAATTCCTATTTTTCCTGTGTTAGTGCTCTGTTTTTAGTTTTTGTATTCATTAAGCTTGAACTTTTCCTTTGGGATTTGAAATGGTGCAGCGTTTGAGGCATATGCACACACAAGCACTTCCTTCATGTGTGCGTCAGCTGTGTGCTATGCATTCTGAAGAGCTTTGTGTGGAATGATTTAGGGGCGGATAAGTCTCTTGTGATTTTTTGGAGAGAAATTGGCAAAACAAGGTGTTTTCATTTACATTGTTTATATAAAACTTCCTTTTAAATGATGATAAATCTGCATGTTAACGTGTCCAAAAGTAAACAAATTATCTAGAGTGGCATTGTGAGAACTTATTATTCTAACTTCATGAAACATTAAAGGTTTTGGATAGTCCGTATGTGTCAGATTACAGTTAATCAGAGAAAAATAGATGGAGGGTTAATTTTCATCTTTAATGGATAATTTATGTGCATTTATTAAGCAAAATAGATACCTGATTTATATGGCTTTGATAGAAAAAGCTAAGTTGAAGCTTAGAGTTGCCAAAAGTAATTTTCTGTAATGTCTCTAGCTAGGTATAAGAATGAACAGACGGACTCCTATAATATATGTTGAATTTTGTGACTAGTGTGTGAATTTAGGCTCAAAACAATTCTCGATGCGAGTGTTCACAGTTATAGACATGAAGCAAAATAACTAGTATAGGACCATCAGTTGCTACAGTAGAGTCTGGATTGAGGAATAATACTCTGTTTATCAGGAACTGAATAAGATTTGGTTTCCAAGACAAACTTAACTTGTCTTTTTGTTCCTTTTTTTCTGTGGTGGTTACACACACTCACTCACTCACTTTCTATCCTCCCCTCTCAACCCTACTCATACCTGGACTCCATAAGAATCTGCTATGTAAAGTTGACGTTGCAAAATGGTAGATAAGCAGTAATGGCCTCTGGGCTTCAATTTCTAGCATTATGGCTAGAGGAACTGAGGGTTCAAAAAAAAAAGCACGGGTGCTTTTGACAGCTGGTCATATAACTGTCAACAAAGGTCCACTTGAGGTATGTGTTTGCTGTTTATAAATGATAAAAATACATATATGTAAAGACAAAGATAACTACCGCCTTCCTGTGCATGGCATATCATCATGGATATAGTGAGGTATTTAGGGTAGTGATCTTTTTCCTATAAATTGGTGATCAGTACAGTAAATAGGCAACACTTTACTTTATAAATGTATGAACAACATACATTTTTAATTTCCTTTAAGTTTTCCAGTAACCAGTGTGCCACAGTTCCCACCAATGTGATGCCAGAGGGCACTAGCTGCTGGGCAAGGTTTTCACACACTTCTGAGTTCCTGGAGTAGCAGTCAAGCTGTAGTTTGTGTGTGTGTCTGTGTCTCAGACTCATATAATCCAGTAAATCAGGATCATGCTCTTGTGGTCCTGACACCTGGGTCATTAGCTGATGGTGCAGAATTAGAAGTGTCCAACTATTACTCCTTTTGTTAAATGACTTATTCTTCAAGTAAATATAGTTCTTTTTATACTGTTATGAAATTTCATACATATTACATACCAAGTATATGCCATTACAGAAGGAACATTTCTACTTTACTTTTTCTGAGGTAGATATGCTTTACCACAGTGGAATCCCAATGTGTAAATTGACATGTGATCTTATTGTATATCTGAGTTTTCAAAGCACCAAACTCTCTACAGAGTGTAGCTTTGCATACATTTTCTCATTAGAAAGCATCTCTGTGAGAAATCTTGTAAGCTTACTTGTAAATCCAGATTTCCATTCTTCTAAGATCAGCAATTTCCCTGCCCTGTGTCTAATATCTCATTCTATGCTCTAACAGTAGAATTTTCTTACTTCATTAATATGATCAATATATTTAAGTAAGAACACTGGAAAGGGAAATAATTTAACTCTGAGTATGCTGGGCAGCACAAATGTTGTCGGGTGTAGTAGTTGTTGTTGTTAGTCCTCCTGATGTCAGGACTCCTAGGTTTTGTTCCTCACTCTATTACTTTTGCTCTGCAACTTTCAGCAGGTTACTTAAAGGAAGTTTTTCAAAGTAGTGAGATGGGCACAGTGATGTGGCAAAGTGCTCTCATTTGGGTGCTCTGAGTATGCCACCACTTTTGATTAGACACCTGTGGCATAGAAGGGGTTACCTTTTGAACACCTGCACTGTGTTCTCTGCTGTATTTTCTTTCTCTCCCCTGTTGAGCACACAGGACTCTGGATTTTCAAAAAACAAACAAACCCTAAGGACTGCACCACGTTGCATGTCTTGTCATGGCCCCCACTTCACATGGCAAACACAAATTGATACATTGGTTTCCATGAACAGCATCACCATGAAAAACGACACACAAGGATTTACAGACTACAGAAGATGGCACAAAACTACGCAAGATAGTTACGTCCAAAGCAGACTGCGAAGAGCTACAAAGGGATCTCACAAAACTGTGTGACTGGGCAATAAAATGGCAAATGAAATTCAATGTAGATAAATGCAAAGTAATGTACACTGGGAAACATAATCCCAGCTATACATATAAAATGATGGGGTCTAAATTAGCTGTTACCACTCAAGAAAGAGATCTTGGAGTCGTTGGGGATAGTTCTCTGAAAACATCCACTCAATGTGCAGCAGCAGTCAAAAAGGTGAACAAAATGCTGGGAATCATTAAGAAAGGGATAGATAATAGGACAGAAAATATCATATTGCCTCTGTATAAATCCATGGTACGCCCACATCTTGAATACTGTGTGGAGATGTGGTCATCCCATCTCAAAAAGATATATTGGAATTGGAAAAGGTTCAGAAAAGGGCAACAAAAATGGTTAGGGGTATGGAACAGCTTCCATATGAGGAGAGATTAATAAGATTAGGATTTTTCATCTTGGAAAAGAGACGACTTGGGGGGGATATGATAGAGGTCTATAAAATCATGACTGGTGTGGAGAAAGTAAATAAGGAAGTGTTGTTTACTACTCATAACACAAGAACTAGGGGTCGCCAAATGAAATTAATAGGCAGCAGGTTTAAAACAAATAAAAGGAAGTATTTCTTCACACAACACACAATCAACCTGTGGAACTCCTTGCCAGAGGATGTTGTGAAGGCCAAGATTATAACGGTTCAAAAAAGAACTAGATAAATTCATGGAGGATAGGTCCATCAATGGCTATTAGCCAGGATGGGCAGGGATGGTGTCCCTAGTCTCTCTTTGCCAGAAGCTGGGAATGGCTGACAGGATGGATCACTTGATTACCTGCTCTGTTCATTCCCTCTGGGGCACCTGGTATTGGCCACTGTTGGAAGACAGGATGCTGGGATAGATGCACCTTTGGTCTGACCCAGTATGGCTGTTCTTATGTTCTTATTTGTGATCAGCAAAGCCCTGGCCACACCAGATACAAGGGGGAGGCAGTGTGTGGTGAGCACCACAAAGTACAAAGTATTTTCATACCTAACTATGCTAATTAGCTCCTAGCACATCCCTGGTTTCCCTTACCTTACTCATTATAGTATGGAAATAGGAAATTTAAGTATGACTATTTGCAGCTGTAGCACCTAATCCTCTCCACTTCCTGTGCGTGCCTTTATCCTGCCTTCCTCCTCCTCCTTCCCCTACTCCCTGATTAGTGTTCCTTAATAGCCTCTTGTGTTGTTGGGGTTGATGCCACTAGTTGATGGTCCATCTTCTTAGGGGCCAGCCAGCAGCACCTTCCAGAGACTTGTGTCCTCCCTACCTTCCCTCTTAAAAAACATTACTATGTTGGATGGGTGTACTGTTGTTTGTATGTGCTGCCTCCCTTTTGAAAAAAAAACCTTCCTTCTTAGGGCCCCCATTTTCATTCCCTCTCCCCTCACCCTAGTGCAATGCCCCAAGTCTCTACTGCCACCCTCCCTGGATTGCACTTTCCCTAGAGTTTCATGTTATGTGTTTGCTCCCTTTCAGCATGTGTCTATGTACTTCTATCTCTGCCTACAGTAAATAAGTTTATAGTGTTGGTCTTTTAGTGAGTGGTTAGCAGGATATGTGGATGTTATGCAAGTCCCCAAACCTTTGACAACACTGCTCTACAGCCAAAATGCTTCTGAAATAAATGTAGTCAAACTTTACTAATTCTGGGTCACTGAGAACGAAAATGATGCTTAAAATTGTTGATTGGCTCTAGTTTTCAAGACATGCTATTGGGTCAGTATATACGACCCTTGACTTGGGAATGGCGGAGGATAAGTGAGTTATAAAGGGAAGGGATCTCAATTTAAACCAGAAATGACTAAAATACATCTTTGACTGGATCTATGAATAAATCTATGACTGGGTTTGGACAGTACTTGCTTTTTAGGCAAAACAATGAATGATGCAATCTGAAGCTGGTATTGCGTCATACATGATATGAATTGGATCATGTTATTCCTAGAAGTCATGGATGATGCAATCATAACGACGCTTACATCACTGCTGAACAAATTGCCCTATATCAGCTCTAGAAATCATACAGTGTCGTGCTCTCTTATTTGTCAGTGTTTGATTTTGCAAAGGGACACGTTTCTGTTTAGCCAAAGTGAGCAGAGATGCCTCGTACTTGTGTGAACAGTGCAGATAACTTCTGCTATGTTTGTGGTGAAGTGACTTTTGCATCACAAAAGCGCACTATAACCACTATGGTTAAGAAAGCCTATCACCTTTCTTTTGGCTGCAAAATTGGAGATCAGGACAAGAGGCGGGCCCCACACATATGCTGCAACACTTGTGCAACAAATCTTCGCCAGTGGTTGAACAGGAAAAGGAAATCTATGCCTTTTGCAGTGCCAATGATTTGGACAGAGCCAACAGATCATACCAGCAATTGTTACTTCTACATGGTGCCTCCAGTTGGGAAAGGTGTGTCAAAGAAGAAAAAGTGGACTGTGCATTATCCAAACATTCCATCAGCTATACGCCCAGTACCCCACGGAGAAGGACTGCCGGTTCCTGATGCACCAGAATCATTCTCACTTGAGTCAGACGAGGAAGAGGATGAAACTTCTGGTCCTGAACCATCAATATCACAGGACCCACATTTTCTCCCATCCTCCTCCTCTGAACCACACCTCATAACACAAGGTGAACTGAATGACCTTGTCAGGGATTTGGAACTACCCAAGAGTAAGGCAGAGCTTTTGGGCTCCAGACTACAGCAGTGGAATCTCCTGGCAGGTGCTGTTAGGGTTTCCATGTTCCGTGACCGTCAAAAGGATCTTGTCCCATTCTTCTTCATGGAAGGTGATCTTGTAGCCTGCAACAGCATCGATGGTGTGATGGCAGCCCTCAACATCGTTCACGATCCAGATGAGTGGAGACTGTTCATTGATTCATCGAAGACGAGTCTTAAAGCTGTTTGACTGCATAATGGCAATGTTTTGCCATCAATTCCAGTTGGTCATGCAGTCCATATGAAGGAAACCTATGACAACATGAAACAACTTTTGAGGTGCATAAACTATGACCAACATCAGTGGCAGCTTTGTGGCGATTTGAAGGTTGTTGCTCTCTTGCTTGGTCTGCAGACTGGATACACAAAGTACTGCTGTTTTCTCTGCGAATGGGATAGTCGCGCAAGAGATTCCCACTACATCAAGAAAGATTGGCCACTCCGACAGTCATTGGAGCCTGGGAGGAAAAGTGTTCAGCATCCACCACTTGTTGAATCAAGGAAGATTTTGTTACCACCCTTACACATCAAGCTGGGTCTGATGAAGAACTTTGTCAAGGCCATTGGCAAAACACAAGCAGCTTTCAAGTACCTCCGTGGAAAATTTCCAAGGTTAAGTGAAGCTAAGATAAAGGAAGGTGTCTTTGTTGGTCCTGAGATTCGTGAACTTCTTCGAGATGATGCATTTGACCATGCACTGCATGGCAAGGAAAAAAAGGCATGGAAAGCCTTCCAGTTAGTGGCAATAAATTTTCTCGGAAACAACAAGGCAGACAACTACAGGTTGTTGGTGGAAAACCTCCTCAAGGCAAAAACCTTGGTTGCAACAAAAGCCTTGGTTGCAACATGTCACTAAAGATACATTTTTTGCACTCTCATCTAGATTTTTTTCCACCGAACTGCGGAGCAGTGAGCGACGAGCACGGCGAGCGATTTCACCAGGACATTGCAACAATGGAGAAACGGTATCAGGGCAAATGGAGCCCATCCATGCTTGCAGACTATTGCTGGACAGTGACAAGAGATGCTCCATTTAATGAATACAAGAGACAAGCCAAGAAGCGCCGAGTAGACACTGAATAGGACTAAACTATGGACTTAATAGTTTTTTGCCTTTTGTTTCATAATAAATTTTATTTATATAACCCCTTTGCTGATTTTTAAAGTGCTACATAAACAGGACAAGTGAAATAGTATCATGTAAAGCAACCATAAACACATGAAAAGACCTAGGTTTACAATTTATGATTAAAACTCTACTCTCTACACAATATACATAGACATAAAATGTAAAAACTTAAATATCTTAGAAACAGTAGCCAATCAGTTGTTTTAATGGTGATATTTGAATTCAGCACATCAAAATACATACTAAATAGCACATTTTATCTCTGAAGCAGACGACTTCTCAAAAATTGTAGACCAGTGCAATCTATGAGAGGTGAATGTGCTTGTACATTCTGAGTTAAGCCATACCTAAGACATGACTAGGACATTCATGTGAGATACCTGTTAGGGCTTACAAAAATGCTAGACGAGCAGCCTTATCCTTAATCACTACCCTTTTGTTCCCCTCTTCCAAATAGGCCTTCAGAGCTAACACCTTTAAAATCTATCTGGAAGTTGACATATAACCAAGTGTCAAGTTCTCTGTGAGACATCCTGCTTCACAAGTGGGCAGCTGCCTACAACACTAGGTCAAGCTTTTGAATCCATTTAAGATGTTAGCCCTGTTGGGGCTCATTGGAATAATATTTTTTGTCTGCATTTTTCATTCTTCTCTCAGTCACCTCCAACTAAATAAATAGTTTTTCAATTGATTGTCCACATAGATTTCTCTCTTGGTGCAACACTAGGAAGTACAGCTGATCTTAGGAGGACACTGTCCCCAAAGCCAGCAGGCAGTGCAGGAGATCAAGTGGGGACCCCCCTGGTGATAGGGGATTGCTTTGCATGCTGGCATCCAAGACACTTTCACCAGGACTGCTTGTACATGGACCGTAACTATGGCCAAATCTGGGTGGCCGACTCTAGGGCCCCCAAGAAGGAGCAGAAGAAATTATTCATTCCTGTACAAGTCAACGGAGTGAAGGCACAAGGTCTGATGGACTTGGGTTACAGCCAAACCCAAGTGAGGTCAAGTGTGGCAGAACCTGAAACAGACCCCGCAGGCACCATCTATTTGGAATGCATCTATAGAGGTGTGCGCCCTCGCCCCACGATGAGGATGCCATTGGAAGTGCAGAACCAAGATGAGGAAATCTGCATGGGGGTATCCACAAATCTCGCATGCCCTATAATAATTGGAGGGGATTGGCAATTTTCTAGGGATGTACTAAAGTTTGAGGGGGGTTGTGGAAGAGACTGATGGCAACTAGGAGACTTGGGGATGGCGGGGCCTGAGACTTTTGTGGGAGGTGATGAGTATGAGGACCCAAAGGATGGAACATGAGCCTTCACAGACGATGCCCCCACCAGTGCTAGCTGAACTTTCCCTAAGAAGATTAAACAGCAAGAAGGGCTATGTTAACTGACAGAGACCACCTATTTTCTGACAGAGTTGACTTTGTGGAAGAGCAAAGAAGCAACCTGACTTTAAGCGAAGCCTATAGACAGCTCGCCCAGCTGGTAGAACTGCAATTCATGAAGCAGTGGCCACATTTCAAGTTGGAAGGAGATAAAGTGTATAGGGCAGAGAGAGACCACCACACCGGGGAAGTTAAGATGCAACTTCTTGTCCTGAAATTGTACCAGAGGGAAACACGATGGTTGGTGCACACAGTACTCTCTGGGCAACACCTTGGTTGAGAGAAAATGCCGGAAAGAGTGCCACTTCAGTTTTACTGGCCGGGCATCCACCAGGAAATGCGAGAGTACTGCTCCTCCTGCCCATCTCTGGGGTTGCACGCACTGCTCCAGTTCCCCTCCCTCCCACCCTTGACTGGTCCGTGTGACCCTTTGAACCATTCTGGCGACCTGATTTTGGGTCCCAACCCATGGATTGAGAAACCCTGTTCTGTAACGGCAGGGACAGACTTAAAGCTAACCCAGAAGGGGCTGAGAACTGAGCCCATAGATCAGGCTGCAGACATCAATAAGGACACAGTGATAGTCCATGTTGGACCTTTGTTACCCTGGAAAGGGTCCATCCATTCTTCCATTTTAGACTATGTGTGATTTAGCCACAGGACTGATCCACTGAACACCTACCTAATGAGGGTAACAACTATAGGGGGCGCCAGGAGAAGGAAAGAGTGAAGGATTGCATCCAGCCAACAGGAGGCACTCGAGAGGTGAGTACCCTCTGTTGCAGAAACAATATAAAGAGAGCTGAGGGCCATCTTGGACCTCAGGGTGGTGGAGGAGTCGTACAGCAAATGACAGAGCTCAATTGTGTATGCCTAAGGAGGATGGATCAACCAGATTTTGCATTAACTTCCACAAAGTTAGTATTGTGTCAAAATGTAACACATACCCAATGTTGAGGGTCCATGAATTGTTGGAGAGACTGGGGGCTGCCAGATATATCACCACCCTGGGTCTCACTAGGAGATACTGGCAGTTCCTCTTGACTCTGGAGTCCTGAGAGAAGACAATCTTCTACACGTTGTTTGGCCTATGCCAATTCAAGATCATGGCCTTGGGCCTGCATTGTGTTGCAGCCACATTTCCGAGGTGAAGGGATAAAGTGACGCAGCCTCCCCATCAATATGCAGCCACGTACATTGATGATATTGTCATCTATAGCAAGATTAGGAATGATTATCTAAAGCATGTTGCTGGGGTCCTGCAGACTCTTAAAAACTTGGGGCTTACAGCCAATCCATCCACGTGCCACCTAGCTATCCAAGAGGTGACATACCTGGGGTAAACAGTGTGGAGGGACGGGTCCGTGCCCACTGATGGGGAAGATGCAAGCCTTGGCAGAATGTTCTGAGCCCACCTCAAAAAAGGTGGAAGGAATGTTTCCTGGGGTTAGCAGGATATTATAGATGGCTCACCACAAACTTCACCACAATTGTCCCGCTGTCACACTTGTTGAAAAATACAGCCCTCCCTCCCCCGCAAACGGTCTTCTGGTCTCAAGATTGTGCTAAGTCTTTCAGAACATTGAAGGATGAACTGGCTCTAGAGCCTGCCTTGTTTCACCCTGATTTCTGAAAGACTTTTGTCTTACAGACTGATGGCTCTGATGTTGGCATGGAGAGTGGATGGAGAGGAACACCCCATCCTCTTTATCTCAGCCATAAGTTTTTCCCCTGAGAGGTTTCATACTTGCCAATTGAGAAGGAGACCTTGGCAGTGAAGTGGGCTATTGAGGCCCTCTGCTATTACTTATGGGGCCAGCCTTTCCATCTGGTGACAGACCACGCACCCCTCCAGTGGGTACATGCCATGAAAGAACACAACCCCTGGATCATAGAATGGGTACCTCACTGCAGCCACATCAGTTTGAGGTGCTGTATTGAGCAGCAAAATAACACAAAAATGCGGACTTCTCATGGGATGGAGAAAACTTGTCAACATAGACTGACCAACACCACCATATCTGAGGGGAAGGGTGCATAATGTTTACAGACCCCACATGGAGATTAAGGGGGTGAAGGAGAAGCTGTTACCTTTCCAAGCCTGGTAGAGTCTCCACACCTAGTAATGAGAGATTATTAGAGCCTGCAAAGGACTTGGCGCACACTCCAGCATTAATACATGTCAGTTCCAAGACCAAATTTTACCCAAGATCTGTGACTACCTTTTTTCATATCTGGTACCAATATCAATTATCACAGCAGCTATTCGGGAAAGATCCAAGCACCAAGGGCCGTCTAAAACAAAGGAAAAGAACCCTAAGAGACTGTATCTGTTTGATAGAAGAGTCTAGTCCTTTGTCTGTCTCCAGATGTGTATTGCCTACTACCAGGTGCTTCTGGCAAAATGTGACTGCTTGCACTGGGACAGATTTTCTCAGTTTATAAAAAGATTCACACAGGAGCATAGGGAAAATTAAAATACATCATGAAAAGGGCAACATCTCTGCAGGCTGTTTTGGATGCATCTAATATAGCTGCATGACCCCAGCCAAATTGGCGATGATGCAAAGATTCTCCTGGCTTCAATTATTGGGAATACCAAGGCAGGTCCAAACCACGATAGACGATCTTCCATTCAAGACTCAACCTCTTCAACTCAAACACTAATGAGGCCCTCTACTTGTTAAACGACTCTAAAGCTACTTTGTTTTCTCTGGACTTGTCTCTTTGGGGCTGGAGTGTACAGCAAGCCAGACCTCAACCCTCCTTAAGATGGTATCCCTCTCCTCTATGCCATTATAGCCCACAGAGAACATAAACTCACTGAGAAAGAAGCAGAGGTTCAACAAAGATGAACCACTGCCTCTTCCTCAGCTACAGCAAACTCAGTTGCTTTCTCTCAACACTGTTTCACAGCACAACTAAGAGCCGGCAGATCGCTACCAATTTCCCTCCCTTTTGGTAACAGCTGTTTTGTTTTGTTTGTTTTTGCAGAGGGGTGAGGGGGAATCTGTACTAGTATCACCATGGACAAATTGGTCCAAGAGATAATAATGGAAATTGCATTCAATTCCAGTCCCTTCCTATTCTCTCTCCACCTTGCCTATCACTCTTCAAGGACCACTCTCATGAGATACTGATGAATCAAGAAGTGGAGACTTGACTACATCTTGGAGCAGTGGAAGAGTTCAGGGACAAGGTGATTTATTCCCATTATTTGCTCATTCCGAAGGAGGGTTGGCATCCTGGTTCTTCAATATCTCCGGACTTTCATCCATGGTTTCAAATTCAAGGGGGTGGTATTGGCCTCAATAATTCCATTATTAGATCCTCAAGATTAGTTTTTTCAGGTCCCGATCATCAAGAGGCCTATTTTCATATATTCATATATCTGGCTCAAAGAAAATTCCTCATGGTCCTAATAGGAATATCTCCCCAGGGCCTGCCCTTTGGCCTTTCCTCAGCACCAAGACCATTCACCAACTACTTTGCAGTCATAGCAGCTCACTTAAGAAGACATGGAATTCAGATCTTTCCTTTATCTTGATGACTGATTGCTCTGGGGAAGTTCTCTCAGCAAGTGACCAAAGCAGTTCAAGTAACGTTAAAGGCCTTGCCCACACTGGGTCTGGAGGTCAGAAAAAAATCTACACTTATTCTGATTTACAGCATAATGTTCATAGGAGCCATGTTAGATTACAGTGACAGTTTCGCTTCCATAAGAAAGATTCCTAGCTACAGTGGACCTCATCAACCAACTTTAAATTTCCCCCCAAAATCAGTAAGAGCATACTTTAGACTTACGGAACATATGGCTTTGTGCACCTGTGTGATGCTGTTTGTTGGATTTCACCTACACTCCATGGAAGCTTGGTTGAAATCTGCATATCTACCCAGCAGACACTACGTGGATGTGCTAATTTTGATCCTGCAAGAAGCCCCCTTTGTTAAACTGGTAGAAAGACCCCTTCAGGTGTGCAAGGCAGTACCCTGCCTGCTACCTCTTCCTAACAAGACTCTGGTGACAGAGGCCTACATTTAAGGATGGTTGGGTTCATCTAGATCACCCTCAAATACAGAACCTATGGTCCCCTCAAGAACCTTATCTCAATATAACTGTCCTGGAACTCAGATCCATCTACCTGGCATGCAAAGCATTCCTTCCTCTACTTCAGGGATCCACATTCGGCAAGTGCTGATGGACAGTACCACAGTTCTGCTTTTTATCTGACGAGGGGCCAGGTCTCCACTATGTCAGGAGGCCATTCAGCTCTGTACGTGATGTATTCATCACTGGTTCGTGCCACTGGCCCTATATCTCCCAGGCATTGAGAACTCTCTAGTAGATCATCTCAGTAGACAATTTGAATTTATTTCTATTCCATAAGGGTCCATCTAGCTGCAATATCTGCACATCACCATCCTACCTGCAATATTGCATTTTCTTACCCTATAGTGCCACGATTCTTTAAGAGACCTATTAATGTTTTTCCCCCAGTTTGAGAGCCCCATACTTCTTAGGACCTTAATAGAGTATTAAAAGGGTTGATCGTTTCCTCTGTTGTAGCAACCTGTTCATGATACCGCCTATCAATAAGTATTGTCTTTTTAGTGGCCGTTACATCAGCTTGAAGTATAGGGTAGATTCAGGCTTTCATGGTGGTCCCACTTAAACAGTTTTTTATGACAGGATTACTGTCAGGCCTTATACCAAGTACTTGCCCAAAATTGTTTCAGAATTTCATATAAAATAATATATTAATCTCCCAGTTTTCTTCCCCAAGCCGCACTCAACCATAGATGAAACTAAACTTAATATTCTTGATGTAGTAAGGGTATTGTCATATTACCTTAACAGGACAGAATTATTCAGAAAAACACCTAGACTGTTCGTGGCCTTTGCTGATTGGGTTAAGGGTCAGGCAGTGTCCTCACAGAGATTATCAGGATGGGTATCACTTGTATAAGAACATGTTATAAGTTAGACACATTAAAGCTCATTTCACTAGTGATTAGGCAGCCTCTGCTGCCTTTTGGAACACTGCATATTTCTGAAATTTATAGGGCAGCTTCACAGAGCTCAGTCCTCGCATCTGCAAGATATTATTCTTGTATAGAGGTTTTCAGATTGGATGCCCATTTTGGCAGGGCTCTGGTGCAGTCATTGTTCAAGTAGGAATCCTATTGCCTGCCTCCAAAAAGACAGACACCTGTGTGTTAATCACCAGGAGTGGAATTCTTGTGGGTAATCACTTACAGAAGAAAGAATAGTTACTTGACTGATAGTAACTGTTGTTCTCTGGAATGTGTTGCCCTCCTTCTCCACTACTAGAGTCTTACTCTTCTGCAATTCTGTATTGGAAAAAGAACCAAGGGATGGTTGGGACTTCTTTGCCCTTCATGCCTTTGGGTGGTGGTTGGGAGGAGGACATTTAGGGCACAGGTATGGCCCTGCCAGACACTGCTGGCCAAAAGAATCCAGTCCTGAGTGTGTGGGGCACATGCATAGCAAGAATGGAATCCATGTGGGTAACATATCTCAACGAACCATAATTGCTTTACGCTAAGTAATAGTCTTTTCTTCAGCTGTTGTCTTGTATGTGTGCTAACATTTCTGGGGATAAGACTTGTTAATTTACATGCCCTGAGCTGGCTGGTTTTGCAACACCAGAGACAAACATTGCACACACACAAAAATTACGGTTATTGTTTTTGAGTGTTTCAAGTTTTGTAGCTACTCTGGTAGACTTTCAAAAATAGATAGTTAAAGTGTAGAAGACATTTCCATAGTGATAATTTCTTTAATATATGCCATATTCTGGGTTTATCCTACTTTAGCATAGCACCTTTCGGACCTTGTTTTAAAAATGTACTCTCCCCAAATTACATTTCATGTTTTAAAAATTAGATCTTTAAATTCTTATTTTATAAAAAAAAATAAGATTTCATAGATTATAGCAAGTGTGATTTTAGGAGAGGAAAGAATCAAACGATTGAATACTCTCATTAAGGAAAAGAAACTATGCTGTATTTTGACTTTCCTTTTCTGGCCAGTGGGAGCTGTGTTAAAAGCAGATGCGCGTGATCTCAGATCACAAAAATACCCGCTGAAACATCAATAAAATGTCATTCATAAAGAAGATTGAATTGCGTTTTAGAAAATACTTTTTTCAGCCAAAATGTGCAGAAGCTTACAGGCCTCTTGAGTAGAGAATAACAGGCTTTGTGTGATCTATTCACAGGGTGGTTGGCTCATACACCAGAGTTAGAGTTAGAAAGAACACCACCTTGGGGAGTTTTTCCTGCACTGTTAGGGCCAAATACAACTAATTCAGCATGTAGCAGAGAGAAGGAATCTATACAGTGAGACCTAATCAACCATTTTACAAATGTCATTTTTGGCTTTGCACCTATTTGCACAACGAACAAAAACAAAAGAAAGAAAACAACAAAACAAATGTATCTGCTGGAAGACTGACTGTCCTTGTTAACCCTGTCTATAAATTATTGGTATTTTTTCTAATAAATGGACCCACAAATCTCTATCTAATAACCATATTTCAAGGTTCACCTTATATTTTATACCTAAAATGGATGAGCTTTCATAAATTAGACTCTGCTAATTCAAAGAAGTTAAAAGTTACTAAAGAATAGTTTTTTTCTTCAATCCATTTTCTATTAGATTCTAAACATTATGGTAGAATCAGCACTAAACTATTAATACAGTAGTTTAATCTCTGAAAACCGGGTTTCAAATGTAACATCAGTTATGAAATGTGGCAGTTGATTGTTTATTTGTATCCCAGAACTCACTTTCTGCTTAGTAGATGTTGAGGATTTGAGTAGCTAAGGGCAGGTCTACACTATCCGCCAGATCGGGTAGCGATCGATCTCTCAGGGGTCAATTTATCGCGTCTAGTCTAGACACGATAAATCGATCCCCGAGCACTCTCCCCGTCGACTCTGGAACGCCACCGCCGTGAGAGGCGGAAGCGGAGTTGACGGGAGAGCGGCAGCGGTTGACTCGCTGCTGTGAGGACGCCGAGATAAGTCGTCTAAGATACGTCGACTTCAGCTATACTATTCCCGTAGCTGAAGTTCCGTATCTTAGGTCAATCTCCTCCCCTACCCCCAGTGTAGACCTGGGCCAAGACTGCTGCAGATGAGGTTTAAGATGTTTTGGCAGAGCTGGTGGGGACAGGGAAGGATTGTAGTTGCAAGACAGGGTACTGCAGCAAAGGCAAAAGGTGCATTGTTGGAGCTGTTGGAGGGAAACTTTCACAGTGCCTGCTTTTAGTGTATTGAACCTGATCCTATCTTTTTTCAAGTTTATTGTCTTAACAAAATCTAAAAGTGAAGGTTTGGTTTGTTTAGGTGGTTTTGTTGGTTTTAAAATAATTTTAAAAACTATTTTAATTCTTCAGATTTAAAATGTTAGTCCCCTAAGAGATAATTCAGCTTTTAACTGGTTGGTTGAACATCCCCCCCCCCCCCCCCCCCCAAACTATATGGGTATGTGTACATTGCAGTTGAGAGTGAGCCTGGGTAAACAAATTGATGCTAGTGTGCTAAAAAATGTTGTGGACGCTGCAGCTATGGTGGCGACCTGGAATAGCTGTCCAAGCTCAGACCTTGGGGTCAGGTGGCCTTTAGAACCTGACCGACCACCTGATTCCTAGTGTCCACTCTGCCATCTGCAGTATGCTAGCTCGAGCCCTGCTACCATGAGTTTGTCTACCCTGGCTGGGAGGCTTGCTCTCAACTGCAGTGCAGACTAACCCTATGAGGGATAATAAGATGTCCAATATTTGTCTTCACCAGTGATTTTATCTAACATAGTTACCAGACTGCATCGTGGGAGAGTAGCCTAACACTTCACCAAGTCTTGATCGGAGCAGGGAGGTAGAAGATGAATAATCTTTGTTAATCTGGAATAAAGCAAATAGAGGGCTGACACTTCATGCTCTAGGTCATTTGCCATCTATCCATTTCATTCATAGTAAAAGTTCAGCTTTCCCTTGGTGTATATTCTTTGTATCTTTTTCTAAATCCATTGGTCTAATGAGATTACATCTTCCCAATCCACACTGACGAAAACTATTTTATTAATGGTATGCTCCCTACTTACCTTCCTCTTGCATATTCTTTGTGCTTGTAAGCAGTCCAATGATAGCTATAAACAGCACTTCATAACAGCAGCCTCTGTAAGGTGAAGATTTTGAGGTTTTTAGTTTTATTTACATTACTTGATCGTACACCTATAAATTCAAAGAGCTCAGTACAAGGATGTGAAAAAAAAGGCTAAAAATTGCTCTTGAGCTGTGGTTAGGTTATATATGGCAAGCTGTGGGAAGCAGTCAGTGTTCCAAGAGACTAGAGTAGTTTGTTTACTCTTCCTGGAAGCCTCTTCCACAATGAGGGGTGAGAAAAAGGACATTATCATCCTTTAAGAGAAGACACTGTAGCATTCACTTCATTCTATATTCATGCAGGAGAGCTGGACTAGAAGCAAAGACTGAGTGCAAATTTCACAAATAGTTCTGAGACCAGCTATCTTTTTTTGCTCCTGCTGTAGGCAAAATGGAGTGCACTCTCTTTTAGCCCTCTGTACAACTAACTGTACTAACCGTGCCTTCTTGGTTGCAAAGATTTGAACTGCTTCCTGAAGGTCCACGGTCTGGGCCAGCTCATGCTCTATTGAGATGGTTGCAAGGCCAACCAGCCTCTCCTGTGTCATTGCGGAGTGTAGATGTGTTTTTATTAACTTCAGCTTGGAGAAGCTGCGGTCTCCACTGGCAACTGTTACAGGAAGTGTTAGAAGTATGCGCAGAGCCACAAAAGCATTTGGAAAGAAGGTGATCATCTTATTTGTGCACATATATTCCAGAATAGCTTTTGGAGTTGATCCTGCAGAAATGCATCGTGAAAGGGCTTTCAGTTCATCACCTAAATCACTCGCATCAATATTGCGCATGTTATCATGTGTCAACACTCTCTAGTGCCCTGCATTGCTGGTATAGGTCTTCTTCAGGTATAGTGAGGAGTTTTGGAATATCATACAACATCCCAAATATACTGCTGTGTTCCTTGAGCTGCATGAAACGTTCTTCAACTGACTGTATTACACAATATAGCACCTGGTTAAAGAATTCAACTTTGAATTGTTGTTTGGGGTCTCTTATGGGATTATCGCGTGCCTCGTAATCAAAATGTCTTCTTCAGTGACTCTTGTATTCTAGAATGGGTGGGAAAATAGCTTCAGTGTGAAGTTCCTCTGCCAGCTTCTGTGCACTCTTCAGAACATTTTGAAATCCCTCATCTGACTGGTAAGACTGTAGGTATGACTTTGCTTTGTCCAGTTGTTCCATTGCTCCAGATATATCAAGGTCAACACCTTGGAGTCTCTTGCTTACAACATTTATTTCAAACAGTATGTCATGCCACAACACTAAGCCACACAGAAATGTGAAGTTATGTATGTTTCTGGCTTTATTGCCTCTACTTGACTTTCCCATCGTGTGACACTCAGTGGTTTCAGTGTCAGAGAGGATGTTCCCAGATGTTGCTTCAAAATTTGCCATTGATGAGTTGATGCAGAGAAAAATACATAGATGCTTTGAATTACATTAAAAGAATTCAGCAGCCTCACTAGAAGCTGATGCTGCATCACTGACCACCAAGTTCAATGAATGAGAACTGCCCCAGTCTGACACCTGAGGCAGCCGCCTCAGTTCGCCTCATGGTAAGGCCAGCCCTGGCCGTAGTTCAACTAAGATGGGTTTTCACCCATAAAACAATTTGTGAATGTTTTTTTTTTGCAAGGTAGCTTTAACTAGAATCTCTTTTCATGCTCAACTGTTTTCCCTGGTCTTAACATAAATATGCTAACTATTGACAAATTTTTCTTGCTTTTAATTTTTAAATTCTGGCTGATCATTATATCTAGCGTTCTGCTTCATTACTCCTTTTCCTTCAGCTGGTTCTGCACTGGTAAAGGCCACAGGATTAACTAGGGAGGTGCTATGTAGAGTCTACCAGAAAGACTATGGCATCTTGTAGGTAATTCTTATCATGACATAGGGAAAGCAGAGGATCTGTGTAGAGTTGCATAAGATGATCTGCTTCTGTAGTCTGACTTCTGCACCTGTTAGTCTGAATACTACCGAGCTCCAATTCCTAAATTTTTGGGCAAGTTACTATCTTCCAGCCTTTCTATTTGGCTTCCTTTGCCCAGCCTGTGCTGATCTGTCATGCATTGTGCTTTAAAAATCTGAGTTTTCTTAGCTGCAGGAAACCAATCCCACCTTCCCCATCTCTTGAAGCCCCCCTGGAGCTTTTTATTGGCCATATACAACAGACCAGTTTAATTTTCAGGATGTTAGAGCAACAAACCGTTGGCATCTCTTTCTTTGTCTCAAAAATGTCATTGAACAGTGAGGAGTAGTGTAAAAAGACGATGACAGGTTGTGGGGAGGAGAAACTCACAAACAGAAGTTCTAATTGAATGCTTGAGCTTGCTAGTTGCCCATTTGAACAAGGGTGACTCCTTGACAACTGTGACTGCTCGCTAGCTATTCGATATGTGGCTCAAAACCAAAACTGAATAGAGACGAGAAATGCTAGAAAATAAGTTGTTTGAATAGCAGTGCAAGGTGGTTTGTATTTTAATTATACAATGGTTTTTACAAAATCTGCCTCTTTTTTATTTTTACATGAATTTAGTGTTGATGAAAAGTCTCAGCCTATGTAATAACTCAGATTGGTGGGCAGAGACCAACCAAGCAACAAAAGACCCACCCTCTCAGGGGAGGGAGGAGGGCACAGAACCCAGGAATCAGTAGATTAAAGGGGGCAAAAAATGTGGGGGAGAACAGTGGTGGAAGTATAGGTCACAAAGTCTAAACGGAGTTCAGAGAGGAACACCAAGCAGAGAACAGCAGATAACGCCCATTGCTCTGAGAAAGAGTCAGTGGATGCGTGAACGTACAGGACTCCAGAAGAAGGCTCCAGTCTCACCTCTTGTCCCGCCCAAATCCATCTTTCTTCTCTTGCACTGATTGACACACCTGGAGGCTGAATCTTATATATTTTTTATTCACCCAGCTAGTACAACACGGGCAGCAGCTATATAAGCTTCAACACACAGCCTCACCAGTGGGCTTTCACCCTGATCTTATTTTCCTAGGAATAAGAGGGGGAACTTAGTCTCCATGGCCAATTTAGTATTTGGCCACTTTGCGTAGACTGTCTGCCCACTGTCTAGATGTACAGAATGTGCTCAGCCACTGAATCACTGATGTAATAACTACAATTAAAAACTACACTATGAAGTATTATTACTAAGTGGTGGTGATGAGTTTGTGTGATGTGATCACCTATTCTCTGGAAACAGGACTGAATGTTTGAATAGCTTAAAATTTCTTTTATTTTTTGAGGGTAAGCTGTTTTACTTTTCAAAAACTGCCCTGATTCTCCTACCTGGGAGAGCAGACACTGATAAAACAAAGCAGGAAAAGGAGATAAAATTTTGAACAGCAGAAAGATGAAGCAATAGGACCATGAAATACTTTTTTCCTCCCTTTCAATGTAAAAATCTCTTCACAAGAGAGAGCTTCTCCTTAGGTTCTTACTGCAACATGTTCCGAAATATGCATGTTTTATCTGGTGTATCAGGATTACAGGTCAAAAAAGCAAACGTTGTTCTTGGATGTATTAGCAGGATTGTTGTAAGCAAGACACGAGATGTAATTCTTCCGCTCTACTCTGTGCTGATTAGGTCTCAGCTGGAATATTGTATCCAGTTCTGGGTCCCACATTTCAGGAAAGATGTGAACAAATTGGAGAAAGTCCAAAGAAAAGCAACAAAAATGATTAAAGGTCTAGAAAACATGACCTATGAGGGAAAATTGAAAAAATTGGGTTTATTAAGTCCGCAGAAGAGAAGACTGAGAGGGGACATAACAGTTTTCAAGTACATAAAAGGTTGTTACAAGGAGGAGGAAGAAAAATTGTTCTCCTGAACCACTGAGGATAGGACAAGAAGCAATGGGCTTAAATTGTAGCAAGGGCAGTTTAGGTTGGACATTAGGAAAAACTTCCTAACTGTCAGAGTGGTTAAGCACTGGAATAAATTGACTAGGGAGGTTATAGAATCTCCATCATTGTAGATTTTTAAGAGCAAGTTAGACAAACACCTGTCAGGGATGGTCTAGATCAGTGGTTCTGAAACTTTTTTTTTTGCAGACCACTTGAAAATTGCTAAGGGTCTCAGCGGACCACTTAATGATCTTTCCAAATGTTTTTTGTACTGTTAGCTAACTGTTGTAAAGCATTTTACATACAGGGCAGGAGGGATAGCTCAGTGGTTTGAGCATTGGCCTGCTAAACCCAGGGTTGTGAGTTCAATCCTTGAGGGGGCCACTTAGGGATCTGGGGCAAAAAAAATCTGTCAGGGGACAGTACTTGGTCCTGCTAGTGAAGGCAGGGGCTGGACTCGATGACCTTTCAAGGTCCTTCCAGTTCTAGGAGATTGGCATATCTCCATTTTATTTTTTTTATTTTTTTTATATTATTTGGATAAAAGCACTATATAAAAAATAAAATAATTAACTTTTTTTGTTCTACAAATAAAAGCACACAACTTGTATTTTAATATCAGTAGTCTTACCTTTCTAATGCGATGGATGTGCCCTCTCTCCCCCACCGCAGCAGCCCCTGAACTGGGGCTAGGAAGGTGCAGGGTCTCTCCTCCACCACAACTGCCACAGAGCTGTGGCTAGAAAGGAAGGCAGTCTCTCCCCGACAGCCGCAGCCCTGGAGCTGGGGAAAGACATCTCTTTCTCTGGCCGCCGCAGCCCTGCATGTCCCAAATTCCCCCAATCCCCTCTTCTCACCCCGCTACACCCTCCCACTTCCCTCGCATTCCCCCCAAGGCCACCACCTCACCTTACATGTGCGTCTTCTCCAGGGTCCAGGCACCTAATTAGTGGAGCCCCGCTTCCACGTCTCCACTAATTAGGTTGGTGGCCCTTCATTTGCTTGTGTGCAGCCGCCTAGGCACACACCTTGGAGGGAACTATCCGCAGACCACTTGAATGGAGCTTGTGGACCACTGGTGGTCTGTGGATCACAGTTTGAAAACCTCTGGTCTAGATAATACTTAATCCTGCTGTGAGTGCAGGGGACTGGATTAGATGACCTCTCAAGGTCCCTTCTATTCCTATGATTACACAAGGAAATCCAACTGTGTGTCACTGCAGCCATGCCATCTTGTGCTTTGCTCTCGTGTTAGCTCACAGGTTAGGCAAGGCTAGGACCAGATATATAATACTTAGCTGGGAAGTGGTATTGGTGATTCAACAGGTTGGACTCTTTCCTCTGAATTAGTACTGAACTAAATCAACACCAGGGCCCCACTATACTGCTGAAGATGCAGATTTTTTGCATGAATAATGAAATCTAACATGAAGGTTCTGACCACTTGTCATTCAAAATCTCATAGTTTTTGTTTGTTTTATTAACAGGGTTGCTAATAGTGTTGTTCTCACCAACTTGATTAATTACATTCTGCCTACCTATGTTTCTTCTTACAGTTTTTGTTGATTAGGGTATTTTTCATTTCCTGTCCCTAAACTGTTTTGTAGAGTTGTGTTCTGTCAGACAGCTGCTCTGTTTTGTCCAACTGATGCAGGAAATCAACCCTCTGTGCGTCTCCAGTCTGCAGAGGGTTTTGGAGACCCTATTGGATGAAAAGCTATATAAATTTAAAATATTGTATTATCTAATAACATATGGGTTCTATTCAAACTATTTAAACCAAGGTAATAGGTAATTGTGTAGAGGTTGGGGTTTTTTTGTAGTTTCTACACCAGTGATTCAGTTGCTGAGCACATTCAGTGTGCAGTTTAATTAATGTCCAGGAATAAAGTGTGTGATCCTTTTCTGGACTGAAACACATGCAGCTAGGCTGTCTGTCAAGAAAAGTAGTTTCAAGAACAGTGGATTGTCCTGTGGGTGGTGGTAACGCTACACCAATAAATGACTAGCTACATGCTGTGTCTCTGGCACCATGTGTAGTACTTAAACTTCTCAGTACCTAAATCTAATGAATAGGACCAACCCTTTGTGCTACTTATTCACAAAATCTGTCTTTTCCTGGGATCCTGGAGCATACAGTTCTTACATGAAATATAACCTGTGTGCTTGCTTATTTTTTTAGATCGTAAGCCATTTAAGGCAATGAAAGTGTGTTACTATGCAATGTGCTGTAAATTTACAGTATTGAATACATGGTTTTTAAAATATTTTGTTGGGCTTTAGGCACATAAATATGTAGGAAAGATTTTTACAGCAAAGGTCTGAATAAAAGTATATACAAAATTGAAATTTCATTCGGCATTCTTTTCAGTGTTAACAAGATTGTCAACTTCTATTTAACAAACATATGATTCCCATCTAAAATAACTAAGATAAAGCCGTACGTCACTTTAACAAATAGCATGAAAATTCCTATAAGAAAAAGAATAAGCTTCTTACAGTTATTTCTACTGGTGTGCATTACTACTGAAGGTAGAAAAATTTAGATTGCATTTTTAAAATTTTTAATGTTAGATTAATATAGAAGAGACTACAAGTTCATCCACAGTTTACTGAGTGAAAGGGAACTGGTAAACAAAAGGAATAAACCTTAATTACATTTTTTTAAAAATCTTTCGGTGGGTTTGCAGGTGATAAGACACAATTAGATTAGTCCTCTTTTTTCAGATTGCTGAAGGATCCAAATGAATTTGAAGAATTTTTTTTTCTTCAATAAGTCTTTCCTGCATTGTCCTAGAAAATGTATGATTTTTAATCATAAACAACTCAGAGCTTTGCTGGAAGTTTCTGCTGTTTCTGTCTCTGCCAATTCAGGATTCTTACTCAGATATAATTTATTTGACACCTGGCCGTTGTGACAGGGCTCAAGTAAGAAAAAATCAGGATTTTGTTACCATTACAGGTTTATGGCACTAACTGCTTTTAGGATTTTTTTTTCTTTTTGCATGATGCTAGATGGAGAAGAAAGATAGTCCAGTGGTTGGGATAACAAGCCTGGCAATCAGGAGACCTTTCCTGCCCCATCACAGACTTCCTGTGCACCTTTGGGCAATTCACTGAGCCCTGGTCTACACTAGCGGGGGGGCGGGTGTCAATTTAAGATACACAACTTCAGCTACGTGAATAGCGTAGCTGAAGTCAGCGTATCTTAGATCGACTTACTTAGCCGTCCTCACGCGAGGGAGTCGACCGCTGCCACTCCCCCGTTGACGCCGCTTGTGCCTCTCATAAGCTGGAGTACTGGAGTCAACGGGAAGCGCTTTTGGGGATCGATTTATCGCGTCTAGATGAGACACGATAAATCGATCCCCAAAAGATCGATCTCTATCCTCCGGTCCGGCGGGTAGTGAAGACCTAGCCTTAGACTCCCGGTGCCTTAGTTACCCATCTTTTTTTTTTTCTAATGGTGATAATAGCTTACTTCTGTGAGGATAAATAAGGATTTTGAAGAATTCAAATACAGTGGCAATGAGGGCCAAGAAGTATGACTGATGAATGGATTGATAAAAAAGACAAGAGTGGTATTAATTACAGTATTTTTATTTCTTGGATTTAAGCATGGGAATACTATGGCTCTTTTCAGAAGTTGATAGCTTCCTCTGTGGTGTCCATTTTTGGAACACTAGATGGAAGTTTTTCTATGATGTAAGTTTCAGGATCAGAGTTATTTAAGAAGCCCCAAAGTTGTATATTACACACTTCCCGCTGGTCTGCTGGTCTTTCCACCCTTCTTTCTATTGCGGGCCCTTTAAAAGCATGCTTAGCTTTTTCTGTAAATTAGGCCCTGTTTAAGTGTCTTAAAAGTTGGTCATCCAAAAATTGAGGCACCCAAAATCATTAGTCATTTTTTAAAATCTTGGGCTTTGTTTCTTTGATTTTTACTGTCCTTATCTTTCGCTAATAGATTGCGTTTTACCTGGAATTTGGTATGAGAAGTTGCTAACCAGGGTAGGTTTGGAGACCTTGGAAAAGATCTGTCACTTTTGGAAGCCTTAATGTTTTTAGGGAACCATATCATATGTCATAGTCTTGGTCTGGAAGCAGAAGTCTATCCATAGTTAAGATTGAAACTATATTTCCAGTATAAGTCCTATTTCCCTCTCTAATACAATATGCTTTTAAAAAGCATATTTTGGCTTGTGTTACCTTTAATGAAAGGATAATTTTATTGTCTGATTTGTGGGTAACTCAGATAAGCTTCTTTCTGAGATCAAGTTTAATTTTAACTTGGCATTTCCATACATTCAGATACTTGTCTTTCTGTAAAGCTTTACCTTATGAAAATGTACTGGCTTTCAAATGTTTATTAAAATCTCTGCCATTCTTTTTTCCCCTAAACCCCACTTTAACAAAGATTTTTCTGTAGCAATTAGCAGTTATTGTAATTAATGCGCTACATCTTTTAGTCTAGTCCATCCATTCTTTAATGAATGGTGACTGTCTTGATGCTATTTAATCATTGGTGTGCCCAGTTGCAGCACACAGAACTGTTGGATTTCTGTCAGGATAACTAGAGGAAGGCATTTAGTATCTGTCATATAGTATGTCCACATGGAAAATAGTCATAAAGCTACTACATTGTTGCCAATGAGAATGCAGTTCTCTTTGCTATCTTTAATCTTTTAACATTCTTTCATTTTTAATAAACATGTTAGTAACACAGGTAGGGATTTTTTTTAAAACATGGCTAACCTGATAATATTCTTTAACATAATTGTTTTATTTAGATAATTAAACACAAAAATTACATGAGAAGGACAGAATTAAGGTTCTTGTGCAACTTTAATTCGGCCCCCTTGTGCGTATGCATTATTATAGTCTTTAATTATATGATCACATGCTATTTTTTCCACAGGACCCCTGCCTCATTCAGGGTGCAGGATGAATGGTACTCAATAAGCAGCTATTGCTTCTTATTGAGTACCATCTGCTGCTTCCCCCCATCCACTAGGCCAGTAAACCTGTCAGAGAAAGAAATTAGGTTGGTTTGGCATGATTTGTTCTTGACAAATTCATACTGGCTATTCCTTATCCTCTAGGTACTTACAAATTGATTGTTCGTTGGTTTATTCCAGTATAAATTAGGCTGAATGTTCTATAACTCTCCAGGTCTTCTTTGTTCCACTTTTTAAAGATAGGTACTATGTTTGCCCTTCTCCCATCCTCTGGGACGTCACCCATCCTCCATGAACTCTTTAAGAGAATTGCCACCGGTTCCAAGATTGCTTCAGCAAGTATCCTAGGATTAATTTCATCAGGCCCTATCAACTTGAAGACATCTAACTCATCTAAGTATTCTTTAACTTGTTCTTTCCCTGTTTTGGCTTGCATTCCTTCCTCTTGTTGCTAATATTAATTTTCTTGAGTATCTGGTGACAATTATCCTTTTTAGTGAAGACTGAAACAAAATAGGCATTAACCACCTCAGCCTGTTTGATGTCATCAGTTATTAGCTCTCCCCCCACACTAAGTAGAAGACCTACACTTTCCTTCATCTTACTCTTGCTCCTAATGTATCTAAAGAACTTCTTCTTAGATTGTATGTCCAATGTAGAGCAAAAACTCATAAGCAGAACTCACTTTGCGCCTTTGCCTTTCTGATTTTGTCCCTATATGGTTGTGCTGTTTGTTTGTCCTCCTCATTAGCTACTGGTCTGTGTTTCCACTTTTTGTAGGATTCCTTTTTGATTTTCAGGTCATTAAGGAGTTCCTGATGGAGCCATTCCTTTTACTGTTCTTTCTATATCTTTCCTTCAGATTGGTATAGTTGGCAATTGCGCGTTTAATAATTTTATCACTTAGATTTTCTTCCCACTGGATCTTACCTACCGGTTCTCTGAGTTTGTTGAAGTCTGCTTTTTTAAAGTCCATTGTCCTTATTCTGCTTATGATCATCTGCGCTTCTATTGGCAGGGTAAGAGGCAACATGCAGTCATAGGCACCAACTTCTCCTGGCGCCGGTGGGTGCTCGACACCCCCCCTGCCCCGACTTCGCCCCTGCCCCACCCCTTCCTGCCCCGCTCCCAGTCCAACCCCTTCCCCAAAATTCTCGCCCCAACTCTGCCCCCTCCCTGCCCCTATTGGACTCCTTCCCTAAATCCCTGCCCCGGCCCTGCCTCTTCGCCGCCTCCTCCCCTGAGCGCGCCGCATTCCCGCTCCTCCCCCATCCCTCCCACAGCTTGTTACGCAGTGAAACAGCTGTTCCGCAGCGGCAAGTTCTGGGAGGAGAAGCGGGGATGCGGCGCGCTCAGGGGAGGAAGCAGAGATGAGGTGGGGGGGGGGCTTGGCTGCCCAATTTTTCCCAGTGGGTGATCCAGCCCTGGAGCAGGAGCACCCACGGAGTCAGCGCCTCTGCATGCAGTTCATGTGTGCAATGAAAGAGGCTGGGTCACATCCCCCACACCTTCCCAGTTACTTCTTCATTTTTTCAAGTTATAGGTTCCTTTGCCCAAGGCACATGTGACCTGTTTTTGGGGAGTGTTTTTTTTTTACAATAGTTGAACCATTACAGCCAAGTTTACTATAAATCCCTATCTCATACAAGGTCTTCACTAGATCCACATGATTTTTTCCCATCAAAGATACAGTAGGATTGCCCTAGGCTGCACTTTAAGCAGCTTCTATAACTCTGGCTTGGATCAAGTGGTTTAAGACACTAGGGAGTTTCATGGGTTCTCTCTAAATCTGCCTTTAGGAAGTACTTATGTTTGCCTTAGAATTTCTGGCTGACTGCTTCTTCAACATTCAGATGATCCTTTACATACACTATGGGAGCCAATTCATTAGCAAGTCTTGCTTTTTGGCTCAGACCTTGGGCAGCAAACTTCATGTCAAAAATTCATTTAATCAGCTTGCTTTTCAAGAGAGACCTTTTAATGGAGAGGACTTGGATTTTGCAGAAGATAATCTATTTTTTATTTTAATTAGTGGTACGCCTTTATTTCTGTAGTTCAGAGTGCACCAGCAAAAAGTGATGATAAGGAATATTTTTCTAATGGATAAAATTAGTTTAATCAAATTTATCATAACAAATCCAAACACCTATCCTTGATGTAGGAATTGAATTAGAATACCCATGTGAAACTGTGTGTTGGGATTATATAACTATATTTTCTATAAATTAACTCTACTTTCTATCTTTATTTAACAGTACAGAAATAACTCTGTGTTGTATAAGCTCAGTTCAGTGCTGACAAAGTAGTTCAGAAAAGTTATGTAATCACTGAGCAAATCAGCTTTCAGAGTGGACTCAGTGCCCATTACCATGATGCAGCACTAGCCCAGAGCAGCTTATCAGTTATACTACTTGTGTCCATGTAGTATCCCAAGTAGAATCAGCTGTAGTTTTTTGGAAAGAGCACTTATAGGTACACCAATGATTCTTTAATGTCCTAAGTGAAAGACTTCCGCTTCCAAATTCCTCAAGACACCTCATCTTGGTCATCTTCCTTGATTGAGAAGAGCTAGAAGAGACTGTCTCTGGAGGCCATCAGCACTGTTCTTTTTTCTGTGATGAGAGTCTCTTCAAAGCAACACCAAGGGAGTTTGCTATCTATGCAGTTAGTTACTCCAGCCCCAGCTGGCTCAGGGAGCAAAAACCACATTCCTTGTATTGAACCCAAATTCCTTGTATGGCACTGCAGAGTACTGACCAACCTATAATCAGTTAATTTGTGTATACTGCAAAGAGGTAATTTCTTTGCTGTGAGCGCTGAAGGAAATATCAAAGCAGCCAAAGTTGTTTGCAATCTATTCTAAATGTCTTTCTGAAATGCCTTCAGAAGGAACATTCTTCTCTTTGTGTGTGTGTGATGCACCAAAAAGGAAGCTAGTTTATGATTTTTTTTCTCAACATTAAATTAAAGAGTTCTCTATGCTATGCTATGATATTTGGGGGGGAAGCTTGGGACCAAAGAATCTGTCTTTTATTCCAGAGTCCAAACTCCAGATGTAATTATGGAGAAAAAGGCTGAGGAAGCAAAGCTAGTCTGTTTTATTTTGATTGGACCAAAAGTTGAGACTTAAGTTTTCTGTGGTCAGGAGACAGAGATTAAAGGGTCTGTAATTAGGTTCCATACTCCATGTGTCTTAATGCCCAGAAAGGCCAAACCCCTGCTGCGGGCAATGGTAGTTGCCAGAACCATCAAGAATAATTCACAGATGCAAGTGAAAAAGGAAATTATGCACACTTTCTTGTCTCTGTAAGAGGGGGGTGGGGAGTATACCACAAAATATCTGGTAAACAAGTAGAATTTGAGGTTGGAGGAAATAGTTTTACTGCTTGAAGCAGATGGCCTGGACCTTGCAGATGTTCCTTTATATTTGTGTTGTGGGTTTTTTTAAATTCTTCCTCCTTCCCCACCTCCTTGAATAAAATACAATGGTGTACCCAAGGTAATATGGGTTTCTGTATATGTGTATAATACACTGTGTTGAGTCACCAGAGAACAGGTATGTCTTTGATCAACATCTCCTACAGATGTAGCAGTTTGAAGTTTTAGATTAATGGGGTGATGCATCTGAGATTACGCCAAGAACTTTCGGTCACTTCTCTTAATAGTGGTGGTTAAAACCAAGTGTTCTTTAAATGCAGTTTACAATTGAGTGTGAGTTGGAACCTGGAGTATTTGTGGACTTCTACAAGATGAGTGAGAATGTTTCTGGGCTTTCTACCATTCTTGGGTCCAGGTCACACAAGAGCCAGGACTGTCTGAAAACATATTCTGGATTGTGCTCTGAGTGTTTGTTTTTCACTTCACAGGCAAGTCAAAGACCAAAATAAGAAGGTAGCAAACCTGAAGCACAAAGAGCAAGTAGAGAAAAAGAAGAGTGCACAGATGCTAGAAGAGGCCAGACGGAGGGAGGACAATCTCAATGACAGCTCCCAACAGCTTCAGGTAGCGTAAAAATCTGAATTGGGGGGATATGGCTGATAGCCAGTCTTCTCTCCTTTGTATGCGTTTGCACTTTCTCTCTCATCTTCCCCCTGCACCTGCTGCCTTGCTTTTCAACTTGTTGCATAATAAAGGAATTGGTTTGTGTTTAAAAGAACAGTTTTATTCCACAGCACTGCGGATAGCTTCTGCTTCTGCAGTTTCATTCATTTTTATGGTAAGTAAACAGGGATTCAATTGAACTGTAAAGTGGGTTGCTGGAATAGTTTTATCAAATGGGTATTAAGATTGGGATGTTGATTTCTGCATCATAGCTACTTCTAAGAACTTTTCTTTAGTTGCTTTGAGGTATTTTCCATAAGGATTGAACCTTATTTTGCTGGATTTTCTTCATTAAATAAAGGATGAACCACACAACAGCATAAGTAAGTATTCCTGTGGCAATGGAAATGTATTGTGGGTCATGTGGAGGATCACATGTTTTTTGTGATTACCAAGAGCTTCCAGCTGGCACCGAATCTTACTCCACTCCTCATCAGTTCCAGATGTACCCACTAGTCTGCTACATATTTCCCTCTATGCATTAAACTGTCAACGCACTGCTTTATCACCACCTATAAAGTCACCAGCCTCCCACAAAATGGTACAGACAAAATAAAGTTGGCAGTTTGAAAGCAAGAGAAACGTTTCTCCATTCACCGAACTTTGATACCAACATCAGAAGTTATGTCAAACAGTGAATAATCAAGTGCTGTAATGTCACTGTTATAACTGGAGTAAGAGTAGAGAATGAAAAGAGTTGTTCAAAAAACTTTCAAGTAAAATTGCTTTAGTATATCAAAATAATTGCAGCTTTTAAAAAATCATTTCCTTTTCCTTTCCCCATCGTAAGTATAACGTGGAAGTAGTCTGACTTCTAAGTCGTATTCTAAAAGTTATGATTTCTAAATTTTTGTAGATCAATCCTTTTTGTAAACATTTTGCTTGACTTAGCCCTGGTCAGCATTAGACCAATTGTGCAATCTCATTATTCTCAGGTATTTGATATCAACTAGTAAAGACATAGGACAGATTTTTGCTCTATTCTGTGGGAGTGTGGTGGGGTGATTTCAGTCCTTTCAGTACTTCAGAGAGAACTACAGAGACATGGGTCTGTCCCTGTGTACAACATTTTCAGCCGGTCCATCTTGTGGTTTTTCCATCAATGCCAGTCCTGTACAGAAAGTGCGCTCAAAGAGTTAACTTCCAAGTGCATGTAGTAATCTCATGACTAGACTTTGTAAAAGCCTTGGATATGGGAATTCTACAGCTGCTAATGCATTCTGCAGGTACAATGCTACTAAAATCCACAAGGCCCTAGTTATGGGACAGCGTATGTTCAGACTACACAATACTCATTTTATTTGCCAAGTCTCTCAAAAATTTTCCTCCGAGATTTTTTTTGTTTACTTAAGTTTTTGAACTATGCTTATGTAAATATTTTAATTCTGAAAATGTGTGTATTTGACATCTGAGTTAATAATTTAGTGGATGGTGGTACTTATCAAGTTGTGCCATCCCAGGTAGGTTATCATTTCTGTAGTGCAATGGTTCCAGGTTTCAAAAGTGCACTCTCTTTTCCCACTTGGTTCTTCCTTTTCATCACTATTTCCCTCCCATGCAAATGGAGCATATGGGGAAAGGTAGACTGAAATTTGTCCTTTTATTCTAGCTCACAGCTCCTTATTTACACATTAAAGATGTTGTCTTATTCCTAGAAATTATACGTTATAAAATGTTTTCTGTAAAGCTATACAATTCTGGACAGAAAATGGCATTCTTCTCACTGATGTGACACTTGATTTCTGTGAAGAATATTTTCCTCTGAAAATTCACCGACAAATTGGTAATTGCCACACACAGAGATTCACATACCTGTCACTCAGATTATTGTGGATTTGTGCAGTGGTAGGGGAAAGAGCTGTCAGGCGACAAGCTTTTGTTCAGAAATCAAGCATCAGGTCAACGAAAAGTGTAATTTCTTTCCAGAATTGTCTAAAGAATATATAGATATCCTTTTAAAGAGAACTGGTTTGTCACTCGTACTTTATATGGTCAGATATGGCCTTGTAGGTGTGTACTGGGACTCAGGAGACCTGGGTTTTGTTTCTGTCTCAGCCACTGGCCTGCTGGGTGACCATGGGCAAGTTACGTCACCTTCCTGTGGCCTCACTTTCCCCACTTTTCTAAAGTGCTTTGAGATCTTCTGATGAAAAGTGCTATATATGAGCTAGCTGGTATTATGATTCCTTATTGTACTTATGGATCATTTGTGCAGTAGAGGTGTCATGGAACAGTGTATTTCTAAAACTATGTACAAATACGAATTGGCAGATTTAAAATTTGAATCTGCAAATAAGTAAGCAACTTAAATCTATGAATTAGAATCTGGGAATAAGTAACCAGTTTCCTCTAATAGGGAAGGAAATTAAATGAATTGGATGACCTTTTTACTCTATTGATATTATTTGAAAGGTTGGCATTTCAATATTGATTTGGATTCCTATAATAGCACCAAGACAACTGAATAAAGAAAGAAACAAAACCTGAGAAGGGGAATGCCACAGTATATAATTTGCTGGCATATTGTCTACTCCTTGTGATGATCCAGCCCTTTCATCTTGAGACAGATGACTGCGGTAACTTTTTGTACTGTACATCTTGCCAATGACTTTTGTAGCATGTTATATTCTGCTTAATCAGGCATAAATAAATTTCAGATAAAAATATGCGTTGGCAGAAGCATATGAGAACTCAGGATTGGCATAGCATGAGCTGATGCACAAATCAGACTTTAAGATATGTACTGAAGTCTGTACAGCATTAGCTTTGTTTGGTTATGATCAGTGTCATTCTCACTTTAATGACTATAACCTCTCCACACCCAAAGCCTTAAAAAATGCACATTGTGGTGAAGTTATAAAATTTGATTGCTTATTTGACAACGACAAAGGAGCCTTTTCCAGCTTGTGCGGGGTTCTTTTAGGGTTTTTTGCTATGATAAGTTGGTTGGTTTGAGAGTTTGTTGTTGGGATATTTGGGGTGGTGGGGATGATGTGGCTTTTTCAGGGTTTCTTTGCAATGGTCCCCGGCAGTTAGCCATTCAAAATGTGTAAACTGAAACACTCATAAAGGTCAATTGGATTAAGGAGAGGTAAGAAGTTTCATGAAAACCAATCCCTTTGTTACTGGTATGCCAGCTTCCTGTCATCTGGATGTCAGCATCTTATTTGGGTGGGCTAATTTATAAGAGCCTCTCCCCATGTTCACAGAAGGGTGAAGTGAACACTTCCATACAGAGAGATGAAAAAGGGTTTTAAATGTAAATAAAAATATCAGACTAAAGTAAAATATGGAGTGTTTAATGACAAGAGGCAGGTCCAATAAAACCCTTTCCTTTAGGAGGGCTCTTTGCTTGCAGCTTGTCTCTCTAGGACTTCAGCATTTTGGTTTCCTGGAAGTAGAATTTACCAAATAACCCATTTCAGTTCCTTAGACATGGAAGCCTGTCTTTTCCTTAGTCTCTCAGGAACAGTTTGCTAATTGATTAAAAAAAAATTAAATCTGGGGGGAAATATATATATTTTATATGCAAACATTGTTGGGTTTGGGGTCAGGACACACAAGCACCAATTTCAGATAATTTTGGTCTTGGTGGTTTTGGCTGGAATTAATAACAAGACATTATGAAATGCTTAAAAATATGATATCCGTATTCTTAAACTGGCCATCTGCAATCCAGCCGAATAAACATGCTTTCAAGCACATATTCCACTCATCCTGTCTCTGTCCCTAACAGGCCTGTGGTTTCTTTCTTCCTGAGTCCAGTAACAAAGTATTCGTTTATAGAGAGAGCTCTGATGATGGAAATTTGGCATTTTGGGGAGCGCGGGCGGGGATAGTGGGGGGGGTGGAGGGGAGCCACCGGAAGAATGGAAACCATAACATCTCAATTCTGGTGAACTGGATAAACGGGTTTCTAAATTTGTCCCTCCCTTCTGGGTTCCCTTAAAACCACAATTCTCCAGAGATCTGAGAGGTTAACGAGTGCCTGGTCTATAACTGGATGATAAAATAGGCTTCTGGTCCGAAGTAGAAAAGGGCAACAAAAAAACTTTTGCTTCAAGGAACTGACAAATCAGCACAGACCCATTGGAAAATATCTGGAATCATGAGAGATGCCATCTTTTCTTGTAAAGGTGACATTTGGTGAAGTTTCATGAAATTTTGAGTGGATATTCAAGAGCAAGGTCTGTTGGAGTTTTCAGGGAGAAGTAGGAGGATGCTGTCACTGTTTCAGTTCTAGCATCATCTTTGTTGCCTCCAGTGACTGTTGCTAAGCACCTGTGTATTGAAGTAATATCTAGCATAATAGGTTTCAGAGTGGTAGCCGTGTTAGTCTGTTTCAGCAAAAACAACAAGGAGTCCGAAGAAGTGGGTATTCACCCACGAAAGCTTATGCTTCAATACCTCTGTTAGTCTATAAGGTGCCACAGGACCCTTTGTCGCTTCTGCAGATCCAGACTAACATGGCTACCCCTCTGATATATGATAAGGAGTCCTTGTGGCACCTTAGAGACTAACAAATGTATTTGGGCATAAGCTTTCGTGGGCTAAAACGCACTTCATCAGATGATGAAAAATACAGTAAGTAGTATATATATTACAGCACATGAAAAGATGGGAGTTGCCTTACCAAGTGTGTGGGGGGGTCAGTGCTAACGAGGCCAATTCAGTCAAGGTGGAAGTGGCCTATTCTCAACAGTTGACAAGAAGGGGTGAATATCAACAGAGGGAAAATTACTTTTTGTAGTGCTAAGGAGGCCAATTCAATCAAGGTGGATGTCACCCATTCCCAACAGTTGACAAGAAGGTGTGAGTAACAACAGAGGGAAAATTACTTTTTGTAGTGCTGTAATATATATACTGCTTACTGTATTTTTCACTCCACGCATCTAGCGTAATGAGTATATTGTTCCCTCTACATTTATACTTATATATCTCCTGTATGATAACTTGAGCATTAGGGAGAGAATATATCTCTAAAGGAATTTTCAGTCCAAGCAGTTGTGCAGTTTTTGTTTGTTTTAATAGCCCCTGTACAGCAAATGGTAGGTCAATAGACACTGCGCTGGGACCCAAGCAGATCTAGGGGGAATTGGTAGATAGCAGTTCAATCGGGATAAAGCTGTCATTTGTTACTTCAGATTCAGTAATTTTAAGTATTTATCATGAGGCCAAGTAATATATATGCGCGTAATGAATTCAAGCAACTCAAGGATCTGAGAGCCAAAGTGGAATACATCTAGTCTTGAATTCCTAAAGTGAAAATTTCAGTCCCAACTCTCAGTGATTTTTAAGGATTTTGTGAGGGAGAGTGGTAGAGCTTGTTTCCCCTATTCCTTTGAATAGGTAGCCATAATCACGCCAGTTAAAGACCAGGAGGCAGTGCGATGCCTTCTTTCAGGAATAGTTAGAGAGAAATAATCCTTCCTCATTTATCAATTACTTTACCTTTGGATGACACGGGTCTAGCTGTAGTGTTTACAGGGCCCCAGAGCATTATGCTAGAGGAGGCTGAATAGTTGAGAACTGTTTTGTGAGGGCTACGAAAATTTATTGTAAGAATGCTAGTTCTCTCCAACAAGTTAGGTCACTTTATAGACAGGTGCTGGTAAGGAAACTAATTGCTTAGATGTTGATATCAAGGTGCAAGGAAATGCAGGATAGAAGTCAAGGAAGAAATATTTAGGGTACAAAGTACCATAGAAAGCTGAAACTCAAGACAGAAGTATTACTAGATACACACGATCAGTCAGATAGAGAACTAGTGTGTTCCCATGCATGGACGAGAAGACTTCAGAGAAGAAGAGTGAAAGTTCATTAGGAACTTTTTGGGTTAGTGAAGTCTTGCACTGCTGGAAGGGGCTCAGTCTCTAAACTTTAAGCATGCCAGATTGCTGCCAGTGAATACAGAGATTTGGGGAATAATTTAAAACTAGGATTTGAAGGAAAGTCATCAGGTGCAGAGGGCAGTTCAGGCTGGAAAGAAATACTAATATGGCTGTAGATGTGATGAGGAACAAAAGAATTTAACTTGTTTCCAGTCCAAAGGCAGTTGAGGATCAAGTGGTTTAGATTTCAGCTGAATGATCCTATTAACAATAGCTGTACTGTAATCAGGAAGACATTTGTGCATTTAATTCATGAAATGAAAGCTTAAAAACAAAGCTGGAATGTTTGACTTGTCAAGGAGACCAGAATAATTGGTGTCTTCAAGATGTGAACTAATTTTAAAAAATAAATGAACTAGGAAGAGGGGAAAGAGTTGCATTTATACACAAGGAAGACATGGGCAAAATCTGTTTAGTCATAAATCACAGGTGCTAGAAGCACAAAAAGTAAAAGTATTTTACTTGGATCAGAATAAGGCACATAATGTGTCAAAAGATGAAAAGTTTTAAAATTTACTGGAATAGTAAAATTAGGGTGACCAGACAGCAAGTGTGAAAAATCAGGACAGGGGGTAGGGGGTAATAGGAGCCTATATAAGAAAAAGACCCAAAAATTGGGACTGTCCCTATAAAATTGGGACATCTGGTCACCCTAAGTAAAATTGGAGGATTTGTAACTGCTGTAATTAGCTGAATGGCATGTTGAGACATGGATTGTTAAAGCAGATTATTGATATAATAAAAAACTGCTTTTTGAGCAGTTTGTTTTAGAGCCTCGTAGAGCAAGGTGGAGTTACTTTTGGTGGTGCATGTTGGAGTTCAACAGTGAACACTGCACAATTGTTAGGTTTCACATTCACTAAAGGAGGAGACTCCATTTTGGAAACACAAGTGCAGTAAATCACCAGGACTGGATCGTTTTCATCTAAAATTCAAAAAGTGCAGAATAGTAGCAATACTGATAAAGGTTTTAGACCAATGTTTTATGGAATCCCTTCCATTCTGTTTTTGACTCCCTTTTAACTTTTTCAAAATCTCCTTCAACATGAAAACCAACATATTTAGATTCAATCCAAGGAGAACTATTAAAATACTTGAACTTAACTGCTCTAGCCATTTTTGGAATGATTTAACTTAGAAAATATAACTTTTTTGACTCTTAAAAAAATCAGGTTTTTGAGGATACCATAGTGCAAATGGCTAGCTTTCAAATATTAAAATCTGTAGTGTACTTACTGTTTAATGGGATATAGTACAGAGGTTGGTTTGAAGAAATTTTGTTCAAAAATAAAATTTAAGATTTCCTTGCAAACTGACTATGCTTCGTCAGCTCTGAAAGCAAATTGATAGTTCATCAGAGTCACCAGTTAACTGGTTATGCATCAGAGAATTGGATATAAGTCTACAGTGGAGAAAGGATGACACAGCACCAGGTGTTGTACAAATGTAATCTCCGCAGCAGGTTTAGTCTCCATCAACAACTGCAGCGTACTGCAAAGAATTTAAAGTTCTGTAGACGCATCTATCTACTCTAGTAGATTGTAATTTCTAGTACAGAGTACCCAATTACAACAGACATAGATTAGTGTTTTAAGTTCACATGTTTATGGAGAAAAATTAGCTCCTGCTCTTGCCATTCTCAAACTCTCTGCCTGCAGGAGAGGATGATCACTAACTCCTTTGCCAATGGCCTATGGAAAGGCAGTAGATTATGTCCTTTTGGCTGCCTATCTTATTGTGAGGGATTGTTCCTCTGTTGGGAATACAAAATGTATTGGAAATAGTTTCGCTGCATTATTCCACATAGCACCTGGGGGCATTGTTGTTCAAGCTTTTCAGCCTGAGGACTGAACATCTTATTTCAAAAGGCTCCATCAGTACTTAGAGTCTCAGTCTCTGCCCTGTTCTGCTTCTTTTTCACTGCTCAGGTAGTGCAAAGGGAGTATTGTAAATGTGTAGCAAAAAAAAATTGGCTGCAGAGAGAAATTATTCATTGGACTAGTTGAGAACTAGTGCATAGTACCAAAAATTAGTATAAAGTGAAATATCAGATTGTTTTCATTTTGGATCTACGCTATAGGACTTTTGCTCCAAGAAACTTAACATTTGACATTGGTAATGATGGACTCATAAGCTTTGATTTTAAAACAGAAGTTTCTGCCATTTTCCCTGCAGAAATATAATAAAATATAACTTGATCTCAAGGAAGATCATAAGGGGTGCCAACATGTCACCTCAGACAAATCAAGGATGGGGTGGGGGACACATCTGGAGGTCCACAGGAAAGGAGGGAATCTTCCTAAGCCCTTTGTTCTCACCTAGTCCACCTTATTTGTGAACCTACTGGTGTTTGAATCTCCGTTTACCTAAGGAGGCTTCTCTGTGTAACTCTTCCAACCCAAAATCCTTCCTTAAGTCTTATTTACATTTTTCAGTGTATCTTAATAGGAGCAGAATTAAGGTACTTTGGGTGCCTTGCTTAAGAAATGCAGCCCTAACTCTGTCATTTCCTGGTTTTCTAACGTTTGAGGGGTTTTTTAAAAACTAACTTTATTGTAATGCACGTATTGAGCAGTTCGTGAAATATGACAGCAATATTATCTCCAGGCTCTTTGTCTGATAAATGTGTAAAAAGTCTGAGTATTTTCATTGCTGTTTATGTTTGTAATATTGCACGTCAAGATAATGAGGGTAAGCAAAAATTTTACACTTTTTAATGAAGAATGCTTTGCCAAGATCATAAAATATTGGCTATTTCTCATACATATATGTATGAATGGTTTGGGTGTATTATTAAAGCACACAGGTGTAGATTTTGCCTTCTTCTGAAGTATAAAAGGTATTACCTAATACTAGACTAGACAGACCTGTTGTCTGATTTGATATGGCAGTTATATAAAAGTAGGATCTGTCATTTCTAGGTGAGTGGTATTTCTGGTATTAACTAGGTTGTTACAGGATTACCTCCTGTTTTATTAGACTAGAAGATAGTGCTCTAGAGAGAGGGCCTCTATGTTACTATAACATTTACAAAGGCTAAGCCTGAGAGAACAGACTTGACATTTAGAAAGGGTAAGTGGATCCCTGACAGATGCTTATGCATCTGCTCCATTTGCTTTTGCTCTGTAATTTGCTTTATAACAGGTTTAAATACTATTTATATTTATAAAATATAAATATAAATATTTAGCATGTACTGGGGAGACCAATTCACCTTCTCCACCTTTTGGAGTATCCTTAAAAAGTGCAATACTTAGGTATTTAATTCTGCCTTTCGGAATTGTGTAAAAATACTCTGCAGTATTTAAGACTCTTCATGGAGTAATTTTGTAGGGGGTAAACCCTGCTTATTCCAGAAATAGGCAGCATCTCAAGTGTCCCAGTACTTGATAACTGTACATGGAGATTTTTATTTGGAGAAAGCCATTAAGAACCTTGACACCTTTTGAAGATGAAATAGGGCTCTCTGCATCTTAGTATTGCTCTCTGATCAGTCAGAACTATTATTCTCTAGACACTCCCTCTGTTCTTAAACTTGACTGTAAAAGTGCTAGTTGTTTGGGGAAGATGAGACCAGCTAGATGCACTCCGCTGTCTAGCTGGCAAGGAAATGCATTGGTTCCCGTTATAACAAGCAAGAGATTAAACACTGTGAAGATACTGGGCCTCTTAAGGTTGGTCTATGCACCTCCACCTTATCATGTTTCTCTGACTGTATAAATATCTGTCTACTGTATGTTTCATTCCATGCATCCGATGAAGTGGGTTCTAACCCATGAAAGCTTATGCTGAAATAAATTTGTTAGTCTCTAAGGTGCTACAAGTTTTTCTTTCTTATTTTCGTTTTCCTGTGAAGATAGTACTGCTGACTCTGTGCCAACAATCTCAACCACTAGTTATTCCTTGCAAGTGTGTGGGTTTTTTTAAGATTAGTATCTTAGTTCAAAACCCTTTGCTGAAAACTGTCAGAGAGATTAATGTGACTGTTGACAACATACTGTGACTCCTGTGAGAGAATTCGCCTGAGAATAGAAAACATTAAGGGCTAGGTTTAAGCAAAACAATAGAAATACTTTAAGGGAAAAACCAGCTCTTTACATTTTGGTGTTTTGTTTCATGGGCTCAAAAGATGGTAATAAATTTGCATTTTACCATCTTCTGTTTTTTCTCTTTTTTTAAACCTTATTTCATTTGCTGTTTTGAAACCTCTCCCTGACTAGTCCCTTCTGGAGAATAAAAATATCCATTTTGCTGCAGTGAATTCTGTACTTTCATTGCTGAAGAAAGCTGTTGCCCTGTATTTCACTGGCTGTGGCAGATGGGGGCGTGAGGGAGGGTTCATTGTGCAGCTCACATGAAGGTTGGAATTTACTCTTTCTAAATCTTATTAAATAAATTGAAATAAATTATTTTTAGTTCCATTTTCTATGATAATGAGTGGTTCAATATTTACTCTAAAACTTTTAGCATAATTGATTTGCCTGTGGTAATAAACCTAAATATTCCCCTTGTTGTGCTTTTACATTTTTTCTGTGTCTTGCTTATCAAGCTTTCCACACCCCTACCCCCAACTTTATTTTGTCCTTTCTTTAGAAATAATCCTTTTCTACATCTTACCAGTGTTTTCTCTATTAAATTTCCCTCTCTGCAAACACTTGCACACACTTTAGGATCTATGAAAACACTTATTCTTTTTGTGGAATGTTGTACAAATATTAACTGGAGATGAGGCTTAGACTAGAAATCTGTGCCCTGTGTATGGAAAAAGTGACTGATAAAAGTCTGCAAAGCACTGCAAGTCAGCATCAGTCCTTTCAGCTTCTCTGGAAAATTGTTGACCGTGTAGCTGCAAGAAAAGAATGTACTGAATCTGTTGGTGTCTGCTTCTTTTCTGAATTCTTAACCCTCCAGAGATCATTAAATTTCATTAATAAACTCAACTGGGGTATTACATTTTGTTGTTGTCTTCCACACAAAAACACATGAATTTCGAGTCCAGATTGAGAGAGAGATAAAAAGCAAGGAAATAAGTAAGTAAGTCATTCAGTACTCCATTTATTCCGGCAACTCCTGCGACGCCACTGGTGCCAAGTTGTATCGAAATTGTCTTTCCCTTGGATCCATCAGTTGCGTGGAGAGGGGGGTTCTGCTGCATGGGCAACAGCTGTTCCTCCATATCACCCTGCCCTGGCTTGCGCCCTGGAGAGGACACTCCAGTCATTCCCCATGGGCGCATATCCATCGTCTCTCGAGACTAACGGATGCCAACAACAACAACTCCATTTATACTCAACTCATCAGTTCTCTTCTCATCCACTATTCCCTTCTTTCTGTCACCCATAGTCCACAATCTCCACCCTCCTCCTGAACAACTGTTTGGCACCCTTGAACCCCAACCACGTTTTATTTGTTGCATATTTGTTTTTATTAATATATAGTTAGTGTGGATTTCATAAATTACATTGTACATAGATTTTTTTTTTTACTGATGTGCTGAAGTATGCCAGATTGCAATTGGTGAATGTGATATGTTTTTCTGTAATGCTTAGGAAAAATTACTTGAATAGGTAATATGTGTTAGTGATTAGTCTAAAGCTGGTATTGTTTTTTATGTAGAAATTAATTATGTAAAAATAGAATTAAAATCTGCATGTGTCTGTGATTGATATTTATTTGGAGATAAAGCTGCTAGTTGATGGTTCCAGAGAAGGAGATATGTAGGTGGATTATAAGGTTGAGAAGGGGCACTGATGGGTGTTCAGTAACATAACTGATTATTTCCTTGCTTATTAAACTTTATGTTGGTAAACAAGTAGTCTAGCACCCTGTGTTCAAAATTATCAAAGCTTTTTGTGCAATTAAGTATCTGTGTTAATAGCTCATATGGATTATCCAGTTAGTCCCAGTGCAAAGACCATTTGTGTCTTCCAAACCACACAGCCATGCTGCCGTCCTTCCATTATGACTTTCCATTATGACTAATCAGTTACCCACCTACCTCACTCTCCCACCATGACACACTTCTGTACACATCCTGAATTGTCCCAGTGTCTCTTCCATCCGCAGAGTAGCTCTCCTCTGGTTTGGTGAATGCTTTGAGAATCGAGACTGTTTGCACATAGAGACAACAGGCTCTGAGTAGGGAGCTTAGGAGAGCAGGGTTGTGCATGCTCACGGTGCTGTATGAGGACATGGTGTATAATAGCACTGTCTTCCATTTGTGCCCATCCCAGCTCAAGCACTACATCTCCCCTCATCAAATTCCTCATCAATCTCACACAGCTGTCATTCCCTAAACAAGGCCTTCTGAGTCCTGAGGTGGTTAATATCTCATTGGAATGTTGAAGTCTGATGGGGACCTGGAGGATTATCATCTTTAATTGAAGCCTCTTCTGCAGAAGTTTGTCAGATTTACCATACTTCCCAGAACTGGAGTCAGAAATTTTGTCCTAAGAAAAAAATTATATGACCAAAAAGATCCGAATCTAAGATTATTTCTTAGAGAAATGGGATTCTAGATTTTTAAGAAAACTTCTAACCAAGAGGAAGAAATCTGTTAAATGTACATCTTACAGTCATGTTTTCATTGTGCATTTATTCAATATCACCTTTCAAAAGAAAAGGTAGGAAACATTTTTTAAACATTAATATTGGTATTAGGTAAATACCAGGTCAATTTTCCTGTGTTCTCAAGTGATCCCTCCATCTTCGCCTCAGCCATTTTCAGTTCCAAAAGATTGTAATTCCAGCACATGAAGCAGGTGCTCTCAGTGTCTTAGGGAATATATTAATATATAAATAAAAGTTTTATTTTAAAAGAAAATTTTGATTTCATGCTCAAATTGGCTATATATGGTAATGTCCTGTGTAATTTTACCGTGGTCCAAAGCATATGCACTAAAAACAAACAAACAAGGAAATGTAAGGTCGCTCTCACATATGTACACTCTTTCTCTCTTTCTCTCTCTCTCTCATATCGTGGTATTCATGCTCTTTTCAAAATAGGATTGTTATTTGAAGAATCCCTTAGAGAAAGTTCTCATGGATTCATTCAGACGGAACAACCTACTTTTCTCAATCCAGCACTTTCATCGGGGATGAATGACCCTTATACTCAACTATAGATGTGCATTTCAGTCTGTAAACAATCTTCTAGCTATTTTATTCTTCCGGAGCCAGGAAGTATTTTACCCAACTTTTCAGGACAGAGGTCAACCAAGATCCTCCTCCAATAACAGATTATGTAAATTTGCCAGGTAAAAAATACAGTATATTCTTCTTCAAGTGATTGTGCATGTACATTCTACTCTTGATATCTGTGGGCCACCAGACAGCCATCAGAAACTTTTTCCTCAGCGATGCCCATTGAGCAGCCGAATTCCCCCACTGCCGCCAGTGCATGAAGGTATAAAAGGCAGAGCTGCCCCTTGCCCACCTCAATTCCTTCTTACCACCCTCAACATTGATTCGAACCCTGTTTAATATCAGAACAGTTTTCTCAGCTTTTGTGTATAATAGCGTATATAATATAGTTAGTCTGGTGATTTTGATTAGTACAGTTAGTAAGTTTTAGTTCTTCAAGTGCTTGTTCGCGTCAATTCCAATCAGGTGTGTCCGTGTGTACGTGCACGGTAGCCAGAAGATTTGTCCTTAGCAGCATCCGTTGGGTCGGCCTGGGCGCCCCCTGGAGTCACGCCTTCATGGCGGTCAATATAGAGCTCTGCCGATCCACCACCCCCTCAGTTCTTACTGCCAGTGACGGTTAGTTGGAACTTCCCTACGTTCTTGTCTCGACAAGCGCATTTAGCAGTGTTCTTATATTGTTCTCCATTAGATCTCCATTGTTCGTTAATAGTTAGTAGTTCATTAGTGTTAGGGAAAAGAACTATACGTTCTTCTGGCAAGGGAAGAGTGCCGAAGAAATCAGAGAGTGTGGCGTTGGATTTGCCGTGAGAAATTCTTTACTGGGGATGGTGGAACCTGGTCAACAAGGAACTGAAAGATTATCAGTCTGACTCCACACATCTACTGGACCCGTCAACCTAATCAGCGTATATGCACCAACACTCGGCGCCACCAGGGATACCAAGGACGAGTTCTATGACCAGTTAGACACGATCATCAGGAGTATCCCTAAAGAAGAGTACTTGATACTACTGGGTGACTTCAACGCCAGAGTGGGCGCTGACCACGACTTTTGGCCATCCTGTCTTGGAAAGTTTGGCATTGGAGAAATGAATGAGAATGGACGACGACTTCTGGAACTGTGCTCGTACCATGACCTCAGCATTACCAACTCATTCTTCCAGACAAAGCCTCAACACAAAGTGTCCTGGAGACACCCTCGCTCCATGCACTGGCACCAACTCGACCTGATTATCATCAGGCGGTCTGCCTTGAAGTGCGTCCTGCTTACTCGCACCTTCCACAGTGCTGACTGCGACAGTGATCACTCGCTGGTGTGCAGCAAGATGAGGCTACAGCCAAAGAAGATCCACCGCTCTAGACCAGAGGGCAAACCCCGCATCGATGTGAGCAAGACCGCACACCCAGACAAGGCAGATAAATTCACCCATGAGCTCTCCGAGGTGCTGAACTGTATGCCTCCCGGTGGCTGCGCCAAAGAGAGATGCGGCCACATCAGAGATGCAGTACACAGCACAGCCATGAAAGTTTTTGGAAAGAAACGAAACATGAACAATGACTGGTTTGAGGCTAATTCCGCCACACTCACTCCAGCCATTGAAGAACGCCGTGCTGTTCACCTGGAGTACAAGCGTTCCCCCAGTCAGAGGGCTCTACAAGAGTATCGATTTGCCAGGAGCAAAGTACAGAGACTAGCTCGACAGTGTGCAAATGATTACTGGCTCCAGCTCTGCCGGAGCATTCAACTATCTGCTGACACTGGAAACATCAGGGGAATGTATGATGGCATCAAGAAGGCCATGGGACTCACAAAGAAGTGGAGAGTGTCACTAAAGTCTGCAACAGGCGAAAACATCCAGGACAAGGGCAAGCAGATGGATAGATGGGTGGAGCACTACTCTGAAGTGTACTCCAGGCAAAACACCGTCACCAAAGCTGCCCTTAATACCGTGGATGGTTTTCCCGTTGAAATTGAGCTGGACGAGAAGCCCACCATGGAAGAATTGAAGAAAGTCATTGAGAACTTGTACACAGGAAAGGCTCCAGGAAAGGATGGCATCCCACCAGAAGTTATCAAGTGTGGCATCAACATCCTCCTAGAACACCTCCACGACCTCCCCTGTCAGTGCTGGGATGAAGGTGCAGTACCTCAGGATATGAGAGACGCCAACATCGTGACCCTCTACAAGAACAAGGGTGATAGAAGCGACTGCAACAACTACAGAGGCATATCGCTCCTGAGTGTTGTGGGTAAAGTCTTCGCACGCGTGATCCTGAATAGACTGCAGAAGCTTGCTGACAGAGTTTACCCAGAGTCACAGTGCGGGTTCCGAGCAGGGAGATCTACAACTGATATGGTTTTCTCCTTAAGGCAGCTGCAAGAAAAATGCAGAGAACAGCATAAGCCGCTACTCCTTGCCTTCATAGACCTGACCAAAGCTTTCGACCTTGTGAACAGAGATGGGCTGTTCACGATCCTGGCAAAGATTGGCTGCCCACCGAAGTTGCTGAGCATGATCCAGTCTTTTCACGACAACATGAAAGGCACAGTACTGTATGATGGCTTGTCCTCCGATGCCTTCGACATCCACAGTGGAGTAAAACAAGGCTGCGTTCTCGCTCCCACACTCTTCGGCATCTTCTTCGCAGCGTTGCTGAAACGTGCTTTTGGAAATTCCACAGAGGGAGTCTATCTCCACACCCGGTCTGACGGGAGACTTTTCAATCTGGCTCGACTAAAGGCCAAAAGCAAGGTACGGGAGGCAACAATTAGAGACATGCTGTTTGCAGACGATGCTGCCCTGGCCACCCACACAGAAATCGATCTCCAGTGTCTGACCGTTTTTCCAGAGCTTGCAAAGAGTTTGGGTTGACAATCAATCAGTCTTCAGAAGACCAAAGTTGTGGCCCAGGATGCAGAACATCCAAGCATTGCCATCAATGGCTATGTGCTAGAGGTGGTCAGTCAGTTCACCTGTCTCAGATCTACCATCATGGACAACCTCTCACTGGACCCTGAGATCAACCGTAGAATCGGCAAGGCCTTCACAATTTTGGCCAGTTTGTCACAGAGAGTATGGAACAACAACATGCTGACCATCAACACAAAGGTCGCTGTGTACTGCGCATGTGTGCTAAACACTCTTCTCTACGCCAGCAAAACTTGGACTCTCTACGCTTCGCAAGAAAAGAGACTGAACGCCTTCCACATGCGCTGCCTCCGTTGCATACTCGGGATCACTTGGAGTGATCAAATGACGAACAACGAGGTGCTGGAACGTGTCAAGATCTCCAGCATGTTCATTCTCCTCCGTCAACGCCGCCTCAGATGGCTTGGCCATCTAAGTCGTATGGAAGATGGACGGATCCCCAAAGACCTGTTGTATGCTGAACTTGCCTCTGGAAACAAAGCTACAGGACGGCCACACCTTCGCTTCAAGGATGTCTGTAAGAGAGACCTGAAGACTGTTCAAATCGACATCAACAGCTGGGAAGAGCTCGCCCAGGACAGATGCAGATGGAGACACGCTCTGACCACTGGATTGAAAACTGGAGAAGACAAGCTGCGGCAGCTTGCCGAGGAAAAGCGGGTTCAACGAAAAAGGAAGCAGCGGCTCCAACCCACAGTTGACACCGCCTTCAAATGCAGCAAATGCAATCGAGACTGCCATTCTCGTGTGGGGCTCTATAGCCACAATAGACGCTGCACAACCATCAACTAAACGTTCCCCATGGGCGCATATCCATCGTCTCTCGAGACTAACGGACGCCAACAACAACAGTGTTAGATAAGTTTCCTTTCGGCGGTAATCCCACTCCCGACACTGGGGCATGTGGGGTCTCCGGGCTTCAAAGCCTGTGAAGCCTGTGACAAGTGTATGCCCAGAAGCGATCCTCACACCTCATGTCTAAGGTGCTTAGGAGAGGGCCATCAGAAGGATCATTGTGCCATTTGTAAGACCCTTCGGCCCAGGACTTTAAAAGATAGAGAGCAGCGCCTAAAGGTCCTGTTGATGGAGGCAGCACTCCGTCCCTAGCCCGACCCTGGGTTGACAGACCCTGCGCCGAGTACCTCCTCCTTGGTGTGAAGCGTTCCGTCACCGTCAGCACGGGCATCGGTGCTGGGTGAGGATAAGGACTCATGGCACCGTCCCAGCTCCACTTGCGGCTCACATGCCGCATGCAGGCACCATTCACAATCGCTGGTGCTGCAAAAGAAGAAGAGGTCGGAGAGGGGTCGCTCTCCCCCTTCTAGACCTAAGGAGCCTGCCACTGTTAGACCCAAGTCGGGCCAACTAGTGCTGCTCCACCGGTGACGGTCACACCAACTCCTGCCCTCATTGAGGGGCGGTTGAGTCCGACCCCCCTCACTCGCCGGAGGCGTTTGAGACGGCCCAAGAACTGCTTCACCTCACGGCATCGTTCTCTCCTCCCAGACGGGGTAAGTCGCCGGCACCAGTTGCTCCCTGGGCTCCTTCAAGGGGAATGCCCGCTATGATGGCCCGCCGATCTCCAACCCCACTGCGCCACTCCCTGGCACCAGAGCACACCCAGCCATGCCAATCCCTGAGCCCTCGGCACGAAAGAACGGTGCCTAGAAATACCGCTCCCCCGGTCATCGTTTTCAGACACCTCGGAGTTGGAGTCAGGCTCCCATTGGTCCCGAAGGAGTAGGAGCAGATGGTCCACATCAACTCGGGGCCGGCATCCTTACCTGGCACAGCGGCGGACCACCTCAGCAGGTCATTTCAAGTCCACGAGTGGTCCCTTCACCTGGACGTTGCATTTTCAATCTTCCAGAGGTGGGGCTTTCCCAGATAGACCTATTTGCCATGTGACACAACAGGAAGTACCAGCAGTTCTGCTCCTTCCAGAATCACAGCCCGGGCACCAGAGAAGACGCGTTCCTCTTTCCATGGGGAGGCCGTCTCCTTTACACCCATATTGCTCATTCACAAAGTACTCCTCAAGATCCAGAGGGAACAAGCTCAGGTCATATTGATAGCACCAGCCTTGCCCCATCAGCACTGGTACACATCTTTCCTAGACATGTCCGTGGAAGCCCCGGTCACCCTTCCACTCCTCCCGGACCTTCTGATGCAAGATCACGGTCGTCTTCAACATCATGTCACTTCACCTCACAGCATGGAAGCTCCATGATTGAACCCTATGGAGCTTTCCTGTTCAGAGCAGGTCCAACTAGTCCTCCTTGGCAGCAGGAACCCCTCTACTAGAGCCACCTACCTTCCAAGTGGAAAAGATTTTCAATCTAGTCGGCACAGCACCATTCATGCCCAACACTAGCCTCAGTGCTGCTCATTCTGGACTACCTCCTCCATCTGAAGCAGCAGGGGCTTTTGTTGTCTTCAATAAGAGTGCACTTAGCCACAATATCGGCCTTCCATCTTGGTGCAGGGGGCCGCTCAGTGTTTGCTAACCCTGTGGTCAGCTGATTTTTAAAAGGGCTCGACAGGCTGTACCTGCACGTCCATCAGCCGGTTCCTACGTGGGACCTCAACCTGGTCTTCTCTGGGCTCATGGGACCACCCTTTGAACTGTCTCTTATAAGGTGGCATTTCTGGTAGCAATAACCTCGGCCAGGAGGGTGTCTGAGCTCAAGGCCTTAACATCAGCGCCTCCTTACTCTGTGTTCTATAAGGATAAGGTTCAGCTCAGGCCTCACCCTGCTTTCCTACTGAAGGTTGTGTCGCAGTTTCACATCAACCAGGACATCTTTCTCCCAGTATTCTACCCTAAGCCGCACTCCATAAGCAAGGAGCAGAGACTTCAGAGAGAGAATGAAGCCATTCAGAAAATCGGTCCAGTTATTCGTGGCAGCGGCGGACAGACTGAAAAGTCAGCCAGTGTCATCACAACGCATTTAGCCATGAATCACGTCCTGCATTCGTGAGTAATACAACCTGGCGGGGGTTCCCGCTCCCCCAATCACCACACACTCTACCAGGGCTCAGGATTCATCAACAGTGTCCCTGGATCAGGTCCCCACTCAGGAAATCTGCAGAGCAGCGATGTGGTCCTCAATCCACACTTTCACCACGCACGATGCGATTACCCAGCAGGCCAGAGACGATGCGACCTTCGGAAGAGCAGTGCTCCAATCAGTGGAAGACTCCGACCCCACCTCCTGAACTTAGGCTTGTGAGTCACCTGATTGGAATTGACATGAACAAGCACTCGAAGAAGAAAAAACAGTTACTCACCTTCTCGTAACTGTTGTTCTTCAAGATGTGTTGTTCATGTCCATTCCAATACCCACCCTCCTACCCCTCTGTCAGAGTAGCCAGCAAAAAGGAACTGAGGGGGTTGCAGGTTGGCAGGGCTCTATATTGAGCACCATGAATGTGCGACTCCAGGGACCGCCCAGGCTGACCCGTTGGATGCAGCTAGGGAAAAGTCTTCCGGCTACCATGCACGTGCACATGCACACACCTGATTGGAAAGGACATGAACAACACATCTTGAAGAACAACAGTTATGAGAAGGTGAGTAACCGTTTTTTCTTTAAAAAAAACAACAACTTTTTTTCAGACTTGTTTTGCCCATTTCAGGGGGGTTCTGCTTATGGTACTGAGGAATGTCCCAGTCACTAGGATTCAAGCCATGTACTCAAAGTGTGTGCCAGTGAGCGACTTCCACAATAGCTGTCTGAAGTTCTTGAGTGAAGCATATATAAAAGACCAGTGCTAGATTTGCAGGGTCAGGACTAGAATCAAGAAGGATAGGGAGGCTAGATTGAAATTGCCCTCTTACCAGACTCAGAGGGTGGAGATCTTCCCCTAGGGATCTCCACCCTCTGAGTCTGGTAAGAGAGATGAGAAGGAATTAAATAGAGTGCACCTGAAACCTAAGTAGTACTCCTCCAAATCGGTGCCACCCTTGGCATCAGTGCCACAAAGAGCACCATTGAACCCAATGCTGGCAGTGGCACCGTCATCATCTTTGGTACTGCAACAGGATACCATCTCAGTACTGACTATCCTGGAGGCATTTGCAGTGGCAAAAAATCTGCTCTGCTCTTAGTGCTGGAGTCTTCGTCACTACAGGAGTCAGATCCCTCAGCACCACAGGGTCCTAGAGTCTGGGCTCCAGCCCAACCCTGGAATTCTACACAGCAATAAAACAGCCCTGCAGCCCAAGCTATGGGCCAGCTGTGGATTTTTCTTGTCTGTGTAGACATACCTAGTATCCTCATCTAGAATGGCAGAGTCTGGTACCAGGCCTATTACCAAGCATCAAGAACAGGTCCTAAAGCTAGAACAGCAGCCAGTAAAAGAGTTTTTAGCCTCTTCAGTCTTGGCTTCGTCTTCATCCTCTGCAGATAAAGCTGTTTCATCTGGGACAACTTCACCCCCTTCTGATGATTTAAAAGTTGATCAGGAGCTGTTAACAAGAGTGTCTGCAGACTTGGGCATGCAAGTCGAGGAGATCAGGAAGTCTTCACATCACCTGGTTGACAGCTTATCTGAGGGTCCCTCCAGGGTGGCTCTGCCAGTTAATGAGACAGTACTAGAGCCTATAAAGGCTCTATGGCAGACCCCATCTTCATTGCCTCCCAACTCACAAAGGGCAGAAAGAAAATACTATGTACTCTCCCAGGTTTTGAGTACCTTTATACTCACCCACCACCATGACAGCAGCTAATGAGAGAGCAACATGGGCACCAGGCTTCCACCTCCAAATCAAAAGATGCTGAGAGCCTGGATTTATTTGTCCGGAAGATTGATTTGATGGAGGTTTGCAGCTGCGTACTGCTAACTAACAGGCTCTGCTGGGTTGGTATGATATTAATGTATGGGGTTCCATAGAGAAGTTCAGAGAGCTGTTTCAGAGAACGTGAGGCAGGGAGTTCTCTTCCCTGGTCAATGAGGGCAGACTAGTCGCGAGAACATCACTGCAAGTGGCGCTGGATGCAGCAGACTCAGCAGCTAGAACCAGGGCTTCCACAGTTGCCACATTCATATCATCCTGGTTGTAGCCTTCTGGTCTTCCCTACGAAGTCCAGAATACTATCCAGGACTTGCTGATTGAGGTTCCTTCTCTATTCTTGGACCAGACAGAAATCTAGCTCGTCCTAAGGACTCTAGAGCCACCTTGGAGTTCTTAGACTTGTACATACCTGCCCTAGTCAGAAAGCACTATCAGTCCCAGAAGATGCACCAATATTCTGCTCTACCTCTTTGACAGGACCATTCAAAAAAGAGATCCAAGGGTTATATATGTAGGCCTCGTCCTCTTGCTATTTTGGCTCCAGCTCTGTGCACTTGACAACATCTGGGAAATACATATTAGTCATTTTGATGGGCTGGTTGAGATCACCATACTAGTCTCCATATCTCCAGACCCAGCCGTTCTCACCTTCGCAAGCTATCTGTCCCACCTCCACAGTGCTTGGTCTCAAATTACTTCAAACCAGTGGGTTTTGAGCACTGTGGAGTAGGGATATACTCTCCAGTTTGCTTCTACCCCTCCTTCTCACTCTCCCTTCCCAATCTCCTTCAGGGACTGCTCTCACAAGGAGCTCCTCATCTAAGAGGAGCAATCTCTCCTTTGGTTGGGAGCCATAGAACAGTCTCCTCATAGTCTAAGAGGGAAGGAGTTTTATTCCTGCTATTTCCTAATCCCAACGGCAAAGGGGTGGGGCAGGGGGGTCTCAGACCAATCTTAGATCTGTGTCAACTCAATAGATCCTTGAAAAAGATAAAGTTCTGGATAGTCACCCTAGCTTGTTGGTCTCTCGCTGGAGACTGGTATGCTGCTCTCGACTTAAAGGATGCCTACTTCCATGTGGCATTCAGTCAAGCTCACAGGAAATACCTCCAATTTCAGGTAAATCAAAATCAGCCTGTCACCAGCTCCCAGAGTCTTTACTTAAGTTATGGCAGTAATAGCTGCATTCCTCCAAAGATTGGGAGTTGAGGTTTACCCCTGTCTGGACAGCTGACTTGTTCAGGGCCAGTCCAAACTGCAAGCACAGAGCAATGTTGTCTTGATCCATTCAATGTTCACTTTCTTGGAACTATTAATCAACACAGAAAAATACTCTCCTCTCCCTGGTCCAGAGGATAGGGTTTATAAGTGCTATACTGGACTCATTTCAAACCAGGACCTTTCTTCCGGACTTCAGGTTCTAGGCAATGTAATCAATTGTTATATGTTTGAACTCTCACCTGGTCACAATAGCACAAAACTGTTAGAGGCTTCTGGGACACGTGACCTCTTTCACCTATGTGATCCAAGACACTAGAGTGCCCCTGAGTACTCTGAATGACTGGCTGGCATTAGTCTACTCGCCAAACCACCATCAGCTAGACTTGGTGGTCGGAGTGCCCTCCCATGTCCTCATCTCCCTAGATTTGTGGACAAATCCAGCCAGTGTATGTATAGATATTCCATTTGCCCATCCGCAACTGATGCTCACACTAATGACAGATGCATCTGCTCTAGGATGGGGAGACCACCTGGGTTCTTTACAGACTCAGGGTCTATGGCTTTACATATCAATGTCAGAGAACTGAACTCTGTCAGAGTGCTGTACTGAGTAGTTCTATCGCAGGTCAGGGGAAGCAGCCTGTTAGTCCTCACAAGACCACATGGTGGCAATGTTCTATCAAGCAGCGGGGAGCCTGTTCTTCTCTGTCAAGAGAAGACTCCACTCTGGGAGCGCTGCCAACTCAATAGATCTAGAAACATTTTACCTGCTGGGAGTACAAAATGATCTAGCAGATCACCTGAGCAAATCGTTTGTCACCACGAGTGGTCTCTTCGTCCAGATGTGGCCAGATACAGCTTCCAGCAGTGGGGGTTTCCCCAAGGAGACCTGTTTGCAACAAAGTCCATCAGAAATTGTTGGCAATTCTGTTCCCTATGGGGTCACATGATAGATGTGTTTTTACTGTCATGATCAGGCTGACTCCTCTATTGTTTTCCACCAATCCTGCTCATTCACGCAGTATTATTAAAGATAAGACAGTACCACACCAGAGTCATACTTATAGCCCCAACATGGGCCCATCAACACTGGTTGTCCACTTTCCTGGCGCTGTCAGTGAAACCTCCAGTTTCACGTCCCCTAGATTGGACCCAATTTCCCAAGATCATGGTCCCTTCATTTAACTGCAAGGATGCACCATGGCTGGATACTAGGGAGCGGTCTTGCTTAAAAGAGGTTCAAGAGATCCTGCTAAATAGTAGAAAGCCTTCTACTAGAGCTAATTACCTCTCTAAATTGAGACATTTTTCCATGTGGTCTCGCTAGTATGGGGTATCTCTGTCCATTCTTCAGTTCAACATATCCTGGACTACTTATCGTACCTGAAACACCAAGAGATGGTAGTTGGTTCAATCAAAGTACATCTGACAGCTGTTTCAACATTCCTCCCTAAAGCGAACAATCACTTTTTCCTCCAATGACATGTTCATTAGGTTTTTGAAAGGCTTAGCCAAATTATGCCCTCAAGTACAAGACTCTGTTCCCCCGTGGGATCTAAACTTAGTATCGTCAAGTCTTATGGGTTCCCCGTTTGAACCACTGGCTACCTGCTCTCTGCTGCATCTTTCAATGAAGGTGTCATTTTTGGTGGCCATTATCTCGGCCTGAAGAGTAGGGGAGCTGCATTCCTCAATGTTGGGGCCTCCGCATACGATCTTTTTTAAGGACCAGGCTTACCAGTGTCTTTATCCAATGTTCATCCCAAAGATGATGTCATCTTTCCACATCAATCAGTTGGTTTATTTTTCTGTATCCTACCAAAGCCATATTCAAGCAGGGAAGAAGAGCATTTGCAAACCTTGGATGTCAGAAGAGTTCTAACATTCTACCTGGACAGAACCAGGCACTTCCGTAAATCCTCCTAGCTGTTCGTAGCAGTGGCAGACAGAATAAGAGGACAATCTGTCTCTACCCAGAGAATTTCTTCCTGGAATGCCTCCTGTATACACATGTGCTATGACTTGGCTAATGTCACTCCGCCTAGCAGAGTTGCAGCTCATTTGACAAGGTTGCAGTTGGCCTCATTAGCTTTTCTGGCACAGGTTCCAGTTGCGGACATTTGTAGAGCAGCAACGTGGTCCTCAGTCCACACATTTTCCTCCCACTACGCTGTGGCTCAAGACTGCAGTGAGAATGCTAGAGGTGGACAGGTTGTTCTCCAATCTTTATTGAAATAGACTATGATTATATCCTGTTCTTACGGTTTGTGAGTCACCAAGAATGGAATGCACATGAGCAATCACACGAAGAAGAAAAAACAGATACTAAACTATTCAGTAACTGTTGTTCCTCGAGATGTGTTGCGCATGTCCATTCCACAACCTGCCTTCCTACCCCTCTACATTGGAGCTCTGGCAAGAAGGAACTGAGGGAATCTAGGGGTGGCTCTGTCCTTTGTATCTGCATGCAGAGCATCTGCACACAGTGGCACATAGCACTGAGTACCGCTGAAGGAAAAAGTTTCTGATGCCCTTGCGTTAGGCACACAAATCCAAGAGTGGAATGGACATGTGCAACACATCTTGAAGAACAACAGTTTCTGAACTGGTTAGTAACTCTCTTATTCAAATTATCCAAATTCCCCTTATCCAAAAGTCTATCTGAATCCACAGTGTGTCCCCATGTAGCCCTATGTTCATTAACAGCACTTTAGTTTATCTGAACTCCCCGTTATCCAAAACTTTCAGATATCCCTCTGGCCATTTGGATCAACAGGAGCATAGGCACTGATTCCGTGGGAGCTCTGGGGCTGGAGCACCCACGGGGGAAAATTAGTGGGTGCTCTGCACTCACCGGCAGCCAAGATCCCCATCCCACCTCACCTGACCTCCACCTCCTCTCCTGAGCGCGCCGCGCCCCCACTCCTCCACCTACCTCCCAGCGCTTGCCGCCGCCAAACAGCTGTAGCAAGCTCGGGGAGGAGTGGGAACGTGGCACACTCAGGGGAGGAGGTGGGGAAGAGCCTGGGCCAGGGCGGGAATTTGGGAAAGGAGTCGCAATAGGGGCAGGGAGGGAGCGAAGTTGGGGGTGGAGACTTTGGGGAAGGGGTTGGAATGGGGGCGGGAGGGGTGGGGCAGGGTGGAGTTGGGGCGGTGCCAGGGGCAGAGGCGGGTCGAGCACCCACCGGTGCCAGTAGAAGTCGGAGCCTATGAACAGGAGTGTGCTATCACCTGAGGGGGAAAATAAACTTTCTTTCTCCTCTTAATTCAGTCCACCTAAAGAAGCATTTTAAGTGTTGTGCAAACAGAGAATATTTTCAGAATTGCAAGAGATTTTCTTTTGTACATACTGATGTAATCTTGATAGCCCAGGTGAAGACATCTACATACATTTACATAATCTGGATGTCATACAGCTGAAAATGTCTTTAAAATAAACTTCCTCTCCAAATAGTCTGGGAAGTTCACCACGAATGACTAAAAAGAAAACCACCTTAGTGTCTTCTGTTGGTCCTGTCCATCTTTTGGGTCATTTTCAGGACTTTTCATTATTCTAATTTCTAAAAATCCAATTTTTAACTCTGCCTTTTCAGTGTTGTGCTCAGGTCCACAGTTCATATACAGGTTGGTATTCTGCATGAGTAAATCAACTGAGCAATGCTGCAGCTATAAATCATTCATTTTCTTCCTGAACAATTGGCCCTAATTTATTTGAGATTCTAATATTGCCTCCAAAGCAGGTAGCCGTGCCATTGAATATCAGGAACATCTTTGAGTTCTATATCAAAAACAATAGATGGACCTTGTTGTCAAACATAAACTGCCAGGGAAGAGCTAGAGACCTGATCCAAAGCCCATTCAAGTTAATGGAAAGATGCTCATTGACTTGAATGGGCTTTGGATCAGCGCCTGAGAAAACAAATCTTAACTAAAATGTCATCAGAACCCTTTCCATTATGGAGAAGCAGGACTTCTCTACCAACGCAATGCAAGAAACTCATCATCTAATTATCCTGTATTACTGTAGCCCATCTTGTTTATATAATGTAAATGTCTGTCCATTATTTTTGAACAAAAAGCTATTTCATCTTATAAATATGCTCATGGTTACTAAACTATTGACCATAGGCATGATACCTAGTTATTATGTAGTAAACCAAACCAAAAAAAGTCTTGATACTGTTTGATCTAACTGGATTGAGATGCAGGACCTTTTTTTTATAATGTTCATTATTATACACACAATGTATGACTGTATAAATGTATGTGGTTTTTATTTTTAGAATCAAATGCATCTCTTGTCATGACTTCAGTTTTTAATAGTTGAGGCAATCCTGATCTGTGCACTGACTGAAAAAAGAGTTGAAAGAAGAAAGAAAGGGCACCTTTTAATGTTTAAGAAAAAGCATTTCCTTAGAATAATAATAAAAAAGAAATCTGGTGCGTAACAGAATCCTGTCTGCACCCGAAACAGTTGCTTTTCTTGAAATTGGCTTCAGTGATGCATCTGTCTTCAGTTGTTGTTGTTCCCCCCGCCCCCAGCAAGCATGAGGGTTGTTGGTAATTGAATTCTGACATGTCAAATGATTTTAATGAATTCTTATTGGGGTGGGAGAGGGAGGAAGAGGAATGCGTAGGGTAAAGATAATAAGGAATTACTGTCTCTTTACATTAAGGAAAATGAACAGAGGTTAGCATTAATATCCTTCTAACATGTTAGTCCTATTTGGTGAGTGGTGCTTGCTCTAAAGGAAGCAGCTCTTCAATCTTAACAAATAAATCTGCTACTCTACTATAGTGAAGATTCAGAAAAAGACATGGAGTGTTGAAGGGGGAGGAGACTGCTTGTCTTGGGTGATAAATGTGAAACCCTCTGAAATAGTCTTCTGTAGCTGAGTAACGAAGAGACTCAGTAAATTCAGCCATTTAATTGCTGTGTAAACACTTCTGTAGAATTACTGTATCAACAAGTATTTTTAATTTAAGTAAGGGAGGATGGGAATGAACTTCTTTAGACATTTTTCCATGCCTGTTTCTTTGACTGCTCTCTTACTGAATGTTTGGATTGGAAGTGGGGTAGAAGAAGGTGTGTCTTACAACTACTGTGATATATTAGTACAATGATGATGACAGAACTGACGTCAGGAAGCAGAGTTCAGAAGTGGGGGGGTCATCAGGGAAGTAACTTACGTGTTCAAGCTTCTCGTTAATATTTTGAAGTGCTCTTAGTTACATCTGTTGCTGCTTTTGCCTTAAACCCACAGGAATTTAGAAGTCTGAGTCACACCTCTGATTTATGGGCAATGAAATCTTTTTATAGTAGTCTACCCCCATTTATCCCCCCACAAAAACACAATTACGGAAGCCTTATTTGCTCATTTCAGAGCATTGTTACCAGCTGCAATCTCAGCAATGGCTGTCAGTCAGTAGGTGAGGCAGTGACACAGTGTGGTGGTACAGAATCATAGCCCCTGTTGGCTTTAACAAATACAGAAGTGGTAATTTGCAGCAGCTGAAGTGAAATGTTAAAGCTGTTGGCACCCTGTCCGAACTGCTAAATGGTAAACCTGGATGTTAGTATTGGCATGAAATTTTAGTCTGTCTAGGCTTTTACTAGTGAGAAATACCTATATAATATCAACACACCATTCTAATTCATGTTTGGGGCACCAAACTTAAACTAACAGGAAAGAAGTGTCCAAGGCATGGTAGCTGTACGAGAGAGAAACTGCCAGTTTCAACTAGTCTTAACCTGTTCTTCCTTTTACTTTGATTCTGGGCCTTCTGTTTAACACTTATCTACAGCTACCTCTCTTTCTTTCTTTTATTTTTCTTCCAATTTCTAAGGTGCAATGAAATCCACTTTCAGGCTAATCCAGAAAGGGAAGCAAGACATGTGGGGAGTACAGAATTTTATAATAGACCCGTTATTTCAGTTTGCATTGGTCAGGATCCTTCTCCATTGTTACCTACAACCTCTCTGTGCTTTAGATTGCTCTTGATGGTGAATATGGCTGATTCGCTTTCACAGATAGTCTTTTTAAAAATTGTCACAACTTTGAGTGATAGCGCAGAAGATACCTTCAGAGTTTGAGTCCTGAGGTATCAAAGGTTGACTCTGCGGATTTCCCAGAGAATTGTTGGAGATTCCTTGCATAATATTCTGAAACCTAGTTGCTGCGATCCTTAAGGCTGCAGTAGTGATGTGCATTCTTCCATGGGTTTTGTTAAGAATTTTCCAAATGAGTTATCAAAACAGGGTGAATAAATTCCGGGAATGTGAAGAATAAAGTTGTGGTTGAGTTAATTTTAGTTTTATTCTCAATGATGTTTTTTCCCCTTGAACTCTAAAAGAATTAATTGGCTCACGCTAGTTATGCCATGGCCAAACAGGGTATTGTGACTGGATTATGTATGCAATTCGTCTGTCTTTCTAGTATGCCTGTTCTTTTGCAGTTTATAAATTCCTGGTGTTTTTCAATTTATATGTATTTTAGGGAGAAGCATTTAGATGTAGTTGTATTTTGCTACTAGGATTACTTCTGTTTGATATAATTTTACCCAGGGACTTTGACTTCATTGATATGTGTCTGATCGCAGACCCACTGGTGTGGCTTTATACTGTTCTGGGACTAGATATGGTTGCCTGTTGTTAATCAGTGCACAAGCCATTATAGGGCTACAGTTTTGTGTGTAATTCTTGATGCTTTTCTATGCTGTTTAAGTTCACAAACTTAGTTCAGTTGTTTTCCAGCAATGGAATTAGCTTCATCTGTATTTATTCCATCCACATTAGCCTCTGTGTGTTTTTAGCGATGCTTAACGTGTCAGCTTCTGTGTAATTAATTCTTGGTGATAAAAGCATGTTTCCCATCACATGTTGTGGCATGACATTTCACATACATATTTGACTATCTGGAAGTGGTGGTGGTGGTGGTGTTATCCTCTTCCCTCTCTCTTCTCCCCACACCCTTCTGTCTCATTGAGGTAGGTGGTTGTAGAGATTTTGTTCTGAGTAGTGCAGAATTTCCTGGCTGTTTTCTTCTTTTCATGTTTCATTAACTTCTGCCGTCAAGCATTTTAAATTGTTTTTATTTTTTTTATTTTTTTTATTTTTTTACTTTTCATTTCAAACATTTTCCTATTTATTTTATATATGTGTGCGTGCACGCGCACTGACACTTTGAAGGAATTTCTCAGCATAATTTTAACAGCGTTTTCTGAATGGTGTTCTTCGAGTTAGTCAGAAACTACTGTCAATCTGCAAAAACTCTCAAGACTTCAGCTTATTGCAGGTCAAAATACTAAATGATGCATTGTAAAATTCAGGGAGAGGCACTGACAATTCGTTGTTTTTATTTTATGTACCTGCAGTTTTGCCATCAGTATCAAAATGTAATGAATGCGTTTGCCAGACAGCTTTTCTTCCCCTCCAATCCACTACTCCAGTGGATCACTTAACTTGTCTGATGTATGAGCATCTGAAAAATCATGTGATTGTTATTTTTCTTTTACTACATTGGGCCATGCTCTGTATCTGATTTCCTTCATCCAAAGAGATGTATTGGTCTTGCTTCTGATCATGTTGTAATGTTGTGACAATTCTGCTCCTATATACGACTGCTGTTTGATGGGTGGCTGGTAGAAATACATCTTGAGTTTCCCAGAACATCCATAGAATTAAAAATTGATTTTTTTTTCCACAAGGGCTCCATAAACCAGTGGAGTGATTCAGTAGGAAAAAGACAATTGCAGTCAGTAATATCTTTTTCCCGCAGGGTCACTGAAAGTAAAATTTTTATGTAAATAGAAAGCAAAAATAAAAACAACCCACAGTGGGGTTCAGCCTAAGACTGTGACCCCTGAATTAGGAGCCTGACCTTCACAAAGGCCTGCTCCCATCTCTGTCTTTTTCTCAACCCACCTTTTCTTTCTGTAAGGATGGCCTTGGGGAACATATTGTATATAATTTCTGTACTTTGCAGTTTGCTCTACCATTTTATAACTGCTCTATTAGTATTGTTAGCATGGTGCAGAGTACTGAGATGGTAGATGTTTCTGCAGAGGACAAAAATGTTGATTTGTATCCATTTGTCTCTTTGCTGAACTACTGAATATTACTCAAGTTTGTCATCAAAGCACCAAAAGCTAATGTCACTCACCATTCAACTCGGATCCACTTTGAAAGCGCAAAGCATTCTTATTTCTTCCTTCTTCAAGGGCAACACCTAAATCCATTTGTGACCCCCATATATCAACTATTATATAACTCAGAAACTCACACAAGAAGACTTTTTCCTCCTGTGTTTGCATGTAGCTCTCTGGTGAAAGTTGGAGATTTCTCTTTTAGGTTTTTATAAATTGCCCAATCGTTGTGATATCTAGGTGCAAAAAAGAAAAACCTGCAAGAGAGATTTTTCCCCCCATAAAGGGCCCCATCTATCGCTTGGTTTTGCTACTTACTACAGAACTGATTTTTTTTCTTTTTTTCTTCTCTTCAGTTCCATGTTTTACATCTAGAAACAACTCGGACCAAAAAAATGTTTGATAGACCAAGGAACAAGGAACAGAATAATTAATGCCCTGTTCTAACAAAAACTCACTATGCTATGCTTTGGAATACAAGTGCTGTGTGGGTTTGTCAAGCTCTGCTACTCATTTCTGACATTGACATCGTTTTATAGGGACAGGTGGGAAGGCTCATAGTGGAGTGAATAGGAGTTAGAGGGAGTTCTCATGACTTTTCTCAGCATGTTTGTCTGAGACACTGGAAGAACAAAGTTATAACTAAACTCTACTTACTGACTAGACTGTAGGTGGCTCATATGCTGAGGGTGAAGCGGGTAATTTATTGACAGTTGTTTGCATGAATGCACACTGTGCATTTTACAGTACTGCCTAGCACTCCAGCATCTGCATAAATGTTTTCAGAGGATGCCTGTATGTCTGAGTGACATTTTAGGGAAAGTAATTAAACACATGCTGTAGAGATTTTGCTGATAACATTAATATGCAAAATATCTTTCTCACATTTATTTCAAATAGCAGTTTCCAAATAGACACAGCAGCAAAGATTTTCACATGCAAGTACCATAGCACTGTTCCAGCCTGTTCTGGCATCACCAATAGGACTCAATAACTCTTATTTCTGTCCTCCAAAGTTTACTTTTCTGAATGGAGCAATTTACTAGGCTAGGTACCTGGAGCTCTTAAATGTTTGTCTGGGCACAGAAGAGCATGTATGTGTAGATTTAACTTTATATTCCAACTTCCTTCTTATAAACCACTTTCCAGTTGCACACAGCTGTTTAGATGGGCCTTACCAGATCCTGTGCAGTGAAATGGAATGAACAGTCCCAAACTTTACAGCCTAACCAGGGAGAAGATTCGAAAGAGTGTAGTCAACAACATTGACATAATGTAAAAAAGCTAATAAACATTTTTCAAGTCTGGCAGAATTAACACTCTATGATGAGATTTTCTGGGGACTCACTACTTCATTCTTTTTTGAGGGGAAGACTTTGAGTTGACTAATTGCAACCCTGAAATAGTTTTGAGAACATTGGAAGATTTTATCAGTGCATCAAAAGGACTCAACAAGGGATGAAATCTTACTCATGCAGCATAAGTTTTTAATGTGAAAACCTGTCCCCTAGTTTTGTGGGAAACTCTGTTGTAACTGAACTGGCCATTGCCCCCCTGTAAATCAATTTCATTTATATTCTTCTTTGAACAGCAAGCACTATAGGAAAGTATCTTGAATACCTTTTTGAAAGCCAGCTACGTGTTGTAGCCTGCCCTGCTGTCTGGACAAGTCCCATTAGACCGTCTCCACTTGGTAGTGGTGCCAGAGATCTGCACAGCTCTCTTGGCAGGCTGATATACAGCTGTATTGGAACAGGATGATTAGAAGTGACAAGCTTGAGAGAGAACCAGCATCAGTCTGCACTGCTCAGCTCTTGTGGGGGACACAGCCCAATTCCTTGGAGATGGGCATCTAGGAATAAGATTCTTCTTTAAACTCTAGTAACATTATCAGAATGGTGGATTCCGAACCAAAACTCTTTCCAAACCTCTTCAGAATCAATTGTTATTCCTCACACTTTGTGTGCTGTAAAATGCTTCCAGAGAAACTGTGGGATGATTTCAACACCAAGATCTGAAAGAATAGAAAACGGGCATAGATTTTCCACTGCTTCTTTCCTAATTTCAGTTACTTATCAAATAGCAAGTGGGATGTGAGAAGCAAGGTGTTCATATGAATGAGAGAGTATGGTCCCTCCATTACAAGGCCTACTACTGCAGCAAAGTAGTCTAAGAAGTCCTTATGGTTACTTTAAAATCAGATCTCTAATGCTGGTGACTACTGAGTGAGCTAACATAGCCTGCAACGCCAGAGATGCATAGAATGTGTCCCTAGCTTGCTTCTTTTCGTTGATTATTTTTAAATCGGCGCCTGCCACACTTCAAGAAATCAAAGTATACTGACCAGCCTGAAGTGGCTTGTTTTTCAATCTCGTGGCCAAGACATTACTGCAAAGACAGGGATGTGCATTTACTATCAGAAATATCTCATATGAGCAGATTCTCTTGTTAAAAACTGGAGTTCAGTTCCCTTGGTACTACTTTTTCCAAATTACATTGTGCGTGTAAACAAGTAGTTTTTGATATTTCCTCCTGACCCTCTAGTGCACTTCAGTGGCCTTTGAATATATGCAGGACACCTACATTTGCAGCTGTGAAGATATTCTTAATCAAAGAATGAAGTAGATGGGGATATTACACTTCAGATGCCTGAAATCCAAACTGGACTTCCCACCAGAACTTCAAGTGGGTTTTTCATGCAACAGTATTTGATGAAAAACTGAAGCTAGACTTGGCTGAAACTGCACAGACGTCTGTCCTGTTTTCTTGTTAGGTTAACATTTGCTTCAGACAATAAAATATTTTTTTCCATCTGGACATGGTGAATTGCAAAATTGCAATGCTATGTTTCTCTTCTGCCACACCTGCCTGTGAGAGTGCATGAGGGAATCTAAATGTCTGCTATTGCCCCACTGCTGCTGGCTATTAAGCTTCTTTGGAACTGCGCACTAACCTTTTCTTTAAAAACACCCCTCTCATACCTGTGCCATCTGATCTGAAAGGATTGTGGTACTACAGTTGCAGAGGCAATCACATCTGTCTTGCTTTGCTAGATTTTTCCTTCACTGTATTATGCAATTCCTCCTCCTTCCTTCACTTCATCTTTCCTTCCTTTTTTGCGAAGATATTTTGATGTGGAATTGCACCCTGGGAGGGACAGCAACTATTTAGTTAGCATAGCACTTTGTTGTTAATGGGCTCTGATTCTTATTTCCAAATTAGTCTACTTCACCTGGTCTCCCATCATTTTCCAGGATAACCTGCGTAAAAAGGATGATCGGATTGAAGAATTGGAAGAGGCGCTGAGAGAGAGTGTGCAGATAACTGCAGAGCGGGAAATGGTGCTAGCACAAGAGGAATCAGCCAGGACTAATGCTGAGAAACAGGTCTGCAATCTTATACAGTCACTGGTGTTGCTGTTGGGCACGTAAGAGGTACAGCCTGACAATAAAGTAGTAGTAATCATTCTTTGCCCTTGAATAGTACCTTGCCATCTGGGGATCCTAAAGCACTGTGCAGACATTAACTAATGGGGTCCATTTCTGTCCTTTCCTGAAACTAAATGTGAGTGTGTGGTGTTCTGTGCTTTGAAAGAGAGGTTTGTGTGACATTCCTCTCTGACGGGTATACATCAAATATATATTCCTGTGTGTAAACATGTTCACACACACTGTACTATATATGTTGTATTATTATTAACTTGTATTACCTTAGCACGTAGGAGCGCTAGACATAGACACAAGACACCACTGTGCTAGGCACTGTACAGACACGGAACAAAAGGATGCTTCCTGTCATAGAGTTTACAATCTAAGTGTAGGACAAGGGACAATGAATGGGGAGTACAAAGAAACAATGAGACATTAATGGTCAGCACGATGGGCAATGGTCTCAGCACACCAGCATCTTAGCCATTGTCAAGTTTTTTGTAGGCATAATGGAAAAGGAGTTGTAAGGAGGATTTTGAAGGAAGAGTATGTGTTAGTTTTGTGGATGATTATGGGGAGCTACTCCCAATCACGAGGGGTAGCATGGGAGAAAGCATGAAGGTGTTTGATTGAAAATATAACAAATGGATGATAGAGACTGGTATCGTTGGCCAGAGTCGGATGGGAGTCGACATCTTGGTATGAAAGATGATAGGTAGGGTGGGGATAGGCCATGAAGGATCTTGAAAGAGAGACACGTCTCTTATATTTCATGCAGTTGAGAAGGGGAGAATCCATGGGAGGGATGCAAAGAGAAGAGTGACATGGTTGTGTACACATGTCTTCAAGTCGCCATGGCTTGATGAAATACATCCTAGAATATTCAAGGAGCTGACTGAGGAGATATCTGAGCCATTAGCAATTATCTTCAAAAAGTCATGGAAGACGGGAGAGATTCCAGAGGACTGGAAAGGGCAAATATAATGCCAATCTATAAAAAGAGAAATAAGGACAACCCAGGGAATTACAGACCAGTCAGCTTAACTTCAGTACCCAGAAAGATAACGGAGCAAATAATTAAGCAATCAGTTTGCTAATACCTAGAAGATAATACAGTGATAAGTAAGAGTCAGCATGGATTTGTCAAGAACAAATCACGTCAAACCAACCTAATAGCTTTCTTTGACAGGGTAACAAGCCTTGAGGAGAGTGGTAAGTGGTAGATGTGGTATATCTTGATTTTAGTAAGGCTTTTGATACTGTCTTGCATGACAGTCTCATAAACAAACTAGGGAAATATAACCTAGATCAGTGGTTCTCAAAGCCGGTCCGCCACTTGTTCAGGGAAAGCCCCCTGGCGGGCCAGGCCGGTTTGTGTACCTGTCGCGTCCGCAGGTTCAGCCGACCGCGGGTCCAATGGCTGCGGTTCGCTGCTCCAGGCCAATGGGGGCTGCAGGAAGCGGCGTGGGCCAAGGGATGTGCTGGCTGCCTTTCCTGCAGCCCCCATTGGCCTGAAGCGGTGAACCGCGGCCAGTGAGAGCTGCGATCGGCCGAACCTGCGGACGTGGTAGGTACACAAACTGGCCCGGCCCGCCAGGGGCCAGGGCCACCCAGAGGATTCAGGGGGTCTGGGGGAAAGTAGGATTCAGGGGCCAATTCCGCTGAAAGCAGCGCCCGCACTTGAGCAGCCGCTGAAATGCCACCCAATAACGCACCGGCAACAATCAAATGCGGAAGTGCCGGAGCGCCGGACATTGCAGGGCCCACCCTGGGATTCTCCAGGGGGCCCCTGCGCGGGGCACGGGGCCTGGGGCAAATTGCCCCACTCCCCCCCCCCCCCCCCCCCGGGCGGCCCTGGCAGGGGCTTTCCCTGAACAAGTGGCAGACCGGCTTTGAGAACCACTGACCTAGATGGAGCTATTATAAAGTGGGTGCATAACTCGTTGGAAAAGTGTTCCCAGAGAGTAGTAATTAGTGGCTCACAGTCAAGCTGGAAGGGCATATCTAGTGGGGTCCCGTGGGGATCAGTTCTGGGTCCAGTTCTATTAAATATCTTCAATGATTTAGATAATAGCATAGAGAGTACACTTATGAAGTTTGCAGACGATACCAAGCTGAGAGGGGTTGCAAGTGCTTTGGAGGATAGGATTCAAATTCAGAATAATCTGGACAAACTGGAGAAATGGTCTGAAGTAAATAGGATGAAATTCAATAAGGACAAATGCAAAGTACTCTCTTTAGGAGGGAATAATCAGTTGCACACATACAAAATGGGAAATGACTGCCTAGGAAGTAGTACTGCGGAAAGGAATCTGGGGGTGGTAGTGAATCACAAGCTAAATATGAGTCAACAGTGTAACGCTATTGCAAAAGAAAAGCAAACATTCTGGGATGTATTAGCAGGAGTGTTGTAAGCAAGAAATGAGAAGTAATTGTTCCGCTCTACTCCACACTGATTAGGCCTCAACTGGAGTATTGTGTTCAGTTCTGGGCGCCACATTTCAGGAAAGATGTGGACAAATTGGAGAAAGTCCAGAGAAGAGCAACAAAAATGGTTAAAGGTCTAGAAAACATGACCTGTGAGGGAAGATTGAAAAACATGGATTTGTTTAGTCTGGAGAAGAGAAGACTAAGGGGGTGGGGCACAATAACTGTTGTCAAGTACATAGAAGGTTACTACAAGGAGAAGGCAGAAAAATTGTTCTCCTTAACCTTTGAGGATAGGACAAGAAGCAATAGGCTTAAATTGCAGCAAGGGAAGTTTAGGTTGGACATTAGGACAACTTCCTTTGAGTGGTTAAGCACTGGGAGGTTGTGGAATCTCCATCATTGGAGATTTTTAAGAGCCGGTTAGACAAACACCTGTCAGGAATGGTCTAGATAATACTTAGTCCTGCCTTGAGTTCAGGGGACTGGACTAAATGATGTCTCAAGGTCCGTTCCAGTTCTATGATTCTGTGATCAAAGCAGTGGACTAGGAAACTGACCTTCGTGGCAGCATTCAGAATGGGTATTGTGGAGAGAAGGATACAATTGCATTTATCAAGGTCAGTGAGAACAATGTTGTAGTAATTGAGACACAAGATGATGAGAGCAGGCATAAGAGTTGTAACTCGGTGGATGGAGGGGAAAGACTGTTTCTTAGATATGTTATGCATAAAGAATCTGTGAGATTTAGACGTAGCAGGGATGTGGGGACCTGGAGTGAGGTCCACGTTGAAGAAGACACTCAGATTGCTGGCATTAGTAAAAAGGCAGGATAGTGGTGGTATACATAGTAAATGAAAGAGGAGGTAGAGAGGAGGGGAGATAAAGAGCTCTGTGTTAGCCATGCTGAGTTTGAGCTGATGGCTAGACATCCATGAGATGTCCGAGAGAAGCCAAGATTTTAATTTGGACAGAAGGAGAGAGGTCTAGATTAGAGGTAGATCTGTGAGTTGTCAGCATACAGACTGTAGCTGTATTTGTGTTTGTGACTGAGACTACCCAAAAGTGAGGTATAAAGGGATAAAAGCATATCTCTGTGGAACCCCCACAGAAAGCTGGGGCGGGGGAGGGGCCATGACAAGGATCCACGGAAGGACATGCTGAAGGAGAGATTAGAGACTGAGGAGGAGACCTAGGAGAAAGACTCACAGAATCCAAGGGACGACAAGATTTCAAGAAGAAGAAGAGCATAGTCAGTGTCAATGCAGCTGACAATTCAAAGAGAATGTGGATGGAATACCGGGTTCTGAGTTTGGCTAGGAAGAGGTCACTAGAGACCTTGGCAAGAGCAGTTTCAGTGGAGTGTCAGAGTGGAAGCAGGATCAGAGAAGGGTCTAGGATGGAATTGAAGAGAGAAACGCCAGATAGTAATTGTAAACAGAACATTCAGTGCGCTTACAGATAAAAGGGAGATGGGGCAGCCATTGGATAGACAAGTGGGGGTCAATGGTGGGTTTTTTTTAAGATTGGAGAGACTGAAGTGTGATTGTATCGTGAGGAGAAAAAGCAAGAGGAGAAAGAGAGGTTAAGGGCAAGGGGATGAGTGTGGGCAGTAGGGAGATCTGGAGATGGGATGAGGTCATTGCGGCAAGTGGAGGGGTTACAGGAGGAGAGCAGATGAGAAACTTCTGCATCTATGACAGGGAAGAAGGAGAGAGATGTAGGAAAGGAGAGAAAGGCAAGCCGAGGGGAGAAGGTCACATAGTTTTGTAATTTTCCTTCACAAAGTAATCAGAGAGAGACGTGAAGGGTTTGAGGACTAAGTCAAAGGTGGCAAAAAGGCTGTTGGGATTGCAAGTGTGGATTCATTTAAGTTGGGGAAGTAGAGTTGTTTAGTTAGGAAGATGTCAGTACTGAAAGAGGGGAGAATGGATTTCTAGTAGAGGAAGTCAGTCTGGTCAAAGGAATTCCACCAGAGATGCTCTGCAGCACAAGAGTAGGAGCAGAGGAAGCAAAAGTTGGGAGTGAGTCAGGCTGAGAGATGGTGGAGAGAATTTACAAGTAGGAGAGAGGGGCAGAAGAGTCAAGGGTGAAGGAAAGAGAAGCATGGAAAGAATCAACAACTATATCAAGTGAAGAGAGGGCTGAGCAAATGAGAAGTCATCAAGGCTGATGGACTGGAAGACATGGAAGGTGACAAGGCATGATGAGGGTTTCTGGAGGGTGATGCTAAAAGAGACCAGGTGATGGTTGGAGAGGGGGAACTCAGCAACAGAGAGTGCAGTGCTTGGTGAAAAACAACTCAAGTGAACACCTCTTTTGGTAAATGGGAGAGTTGAACCAGGGCTGCAGGTCAAATGAAGACATGAAGATGACGAAATGTGCAGCCAATGGGGTTGGATGGGTCATTAACATGGAAGTTAGTCACTGAGGACATGTGGGAGATTGAGAGGAGAGGATGAGAGAGAGCCTGGAGCTGAAAGCAGAGGAGGGTTGATATGGAGGAGTTGGATGGACGGTAGATGACAGCAACATGGAAGGGAAGAGAAGAGTTGAATGCACTGCTGTTTAAAAGAAGAAAAAGGGGAGGAGAGAGGAGTGGGAAGTGGCAGGAATGGGAGAGAAGACCAACACCCCTTGCAGGGTAATATATGACAGCTGTGTTTTATTTCCAGCAAGGCTGCGAACTATGGAGACTTTAACTAATGCTATGTTACTCGCAGACAGTGTTAGGAGAAAACCAACCTTGTCACTCAGTGACTTTGCGTAGCACCAAGTCAGCTGCCCTGTCCTATTTTACCTGACAGTGTTTTGTTTCAGTATCTATTAAATGCAGTTAGGTAATGGGGAGGGATGGCAAGTAGCCATTGTTCTAAGGTGGGAAGGGGATTTCCTTTCAGCTGTTTAACCGTCTCACATTCCCTCCTTCACTTTAAAAATGTCCTCATTGTTTCCCATTCTGTGGAGGTTTATATAAATTATGAAAAAATCTCCCTCTGAAAATTGACAGTTTTACAAGTCTGGGATTCTGTTTTTGTTTTGAAGATTAATGACAGATTCTTTTAAGTGTTGCAACTATGATAATACATTAGTGTCAGCCTTAGATTGAATATAAGTGTGATGTATGTTTGTGGTTTTTTAAATGTTAATGTTGACCATACTGATTATAATTTGCTTTTAATTGCATGCTTTTTCTTCCCTCTATTCTGCTCATCTTATTTTCTACTGTTCTGCAACTCACTGCCTGTCTGAAGCTATTAAATGAAACAGTGCATAAGGCCAACCATGTTGGCTTTAAATGGCTCAAGGTATGAGGAAACCTCATTTACGTACATCCCTCCCCCTTCTCTTTAATACTATTGTGTTAACCCCAAGTCCTGTCTAGCCGTACTCTCTGCCATCTCATGTGCTGTGCCTCTCTGCTGTACAGTAGTGCTCATTGTAGATCTTTCTAAATGCCCTGTAAGTAAAAATTATACTTATTTTGCAAGAATTATGCACTCCATTAACCTGCTCAGGAATACAGAATTCTCAGACTTGGTGGCTAGACAGTGGTCCCAAACCAACTGCAGTGAGCCACCACAGCCTTACATATACCAGAACAGTTGGGTGTAAATCAGACTTTTGATTCCATCACTGCCACTCCTGCTTAGATAAGAAAATTCAGTCTGACAGCAGACTGACTGAGTGGGAAACAGAAAGAGACTGAATGATGGTTTCACCATTCTGAGTAATAGGATAATTCAAAAGTTTGAGGTCCTGATAATTATGGATCAGAGTAATGCAAGAAGATTACCAGACAGAGCTAATCTTTTTCCATATGCCAGAATCAGGAGTCTTGCTAACCTCACAACCCTGGCCAAAAGGGATTACATACCTTCCCTCCAATGAGAGAGGAAAGATGGTCCAATTATTAGGGTACTAGTTTGGAACAGGTGGAGGGTCCATGCTGCAGTTCCTCACAGCTGCCTGCCCGGATCTTACCGTCAGAGCCCTGCGCGGATACAAAATTTGTATCTGCATCCGAGTGGCTATCAGCAAAAATGGTCCACGGATATAAAGTGGATCCCTGTTGATTTGCAGGGCTCTATGGATAAAGTCCTGCAGGATAGAGCCAGGGTGGATTTGATTTAAATCCACTAGTCAGGAAGACTCAATTTAATCATGGATTTCTACATTAAAGTGCATTCTTGTTGGTTGTTATAACCTTAATCCATATTCTTCACAACTCAGAGATAGATGTCGGTTTCACTTTTAGAAGGTACACACTATACATTTTTAAAGTGATTTATTTTGAAAACTTTTCAGATTAGTTTTACTGCTATATCAGAAAATGATTCCTTATTTCATTTACCAAAGGTAATTGAAGCAGATATTTATGAAGTCACTGGGATGTTAACTATCGCCAATTCAACAGGTTAATCATTAATATTTGGAGGATTTTCTTGCCATGCTGTATTAGGAGGAGAACATCGCCAGACAGACATTTAAATTGTTTTATTTAACTAAAACAACGATGTTATGTATTCTGGATTTTTTTTCTTCAACAGCAAACATAATATTTTAACAAAACAAGATATGAATTTTTGAATTTAGTTAAACATTCAAGTTTTTTAAAATCAGGTTTGTTTTTGTTAAAATTGTTTTTAACTAAAATAGTTAAATGAACTATTTTTTAAAAAAATTAAATTGACTATGTCAGCCAGGTCAACATAAGAAACTTAGTCATCTTCACCTTCATTTTCCTGTTTGTTCACAACCTGGAAACAAAAAACAAGCTTTCCTGCTTTTTCAGGTCCCAAACGATTTCTCAATTTGGAATGAATTAGTCCAAAGGAAGAAAATATTCTTTCTACATCGGCAGAAGAAGCTACTGCTGTTAAAAGTGAGATTATCACTTCAACAGTCTCTGAATCCAAGTGCTTAACCAGTTCACTGGTATGACTTTCTTTAAAACATCATCAGCAAACATCTATTTCTGGAATGGTTCACCCTTAGCTCTGAAGTTTATTATAGTTGACATTATGGAAGGATGATTGCTGGATGTCTATGTCATAGCCAGCTCCTCTTCTTCAGCAGTTAAGGTTTGACCCTGGTACTGAGTATTGAGAATATTTGCAAGAAAGTGAGCTGGAGATAGTGCTTGTCCCATTTGTTTTTTTAATGCTTATAATTGAACTCTGTCATTGCATATTTCTCTTTTTAAGATCTCACTCAGTTCCTTCCAAATTTCAACAGTATCAGCAATAAAACAGCTATTTCCCTGTATTTTGTTCAAGGCTACAGAAATAGGCTTCAGGGTACTCAGCATGTGTTCAACATTTCTCTTAAGCCCTATGTTGAGAACTTTAGCTGTGACAGTGCCATCTATATTTTCACGATTTTGTTCACAAACAGATTAAGCCAGTTCTTGATATAGTACTCAAAATAGTCCACTACTGAGTTCTATCGCACGTCTTATGGGAGAGTTAGCTTGGTTCCTCCCACTTTTTTCAGAGCAGCTGCTGCAAAGTGGTCGTTATGGAAGTATTTTGCAGTTTCAACAACATTTGCCTTTATTTCTGGAACACTGAAGTATTTGGCTAGGAGGTGCATGAAAAGAGCACTGCAACTGTATGTTTTTAGCTTGAGACTCTCTTCTAAATTTCTTCTCATCTTGGATACATTTGCAGCATTGTCTGTGACATTTGAAATTTTTTTCACAGTTTGTTATAGCTTTTACTACTACTTCTTCTAAGTATTCTGCTGTGTGTGAATTTCCTGATGTATCAATTGTTTCTGTAAGGAAGATATTCCCTTCTTCTGTTGTCACACAAGCACATACAAAAGGATCATTGTGTACATTGCTCCACCCATCAAGACTCGGGTTAAAAATTTAACGCTCTAGACCTTTTGCACACTGTTCAATTTCTCTTTCATACACTTTATCCAGCAATTTGCCTGCAACATCTGCTCTGTTGGATGGATTGTATCCTGGTCTTAATGACTGAACCATGTTAATAAAGTGTGGGTTCTCAATCATACAGAAAGGAGAGTTTGTTGCATAAACAAACTGGGCAATTTTTTCATCAATTACCTCTTTTTGTAATCTACTGGTTCTTATCACAAATTTATCTATGGTTGTTTCTGGATGATGGAGATTTTTTTTTCTTTTTGCTACAGGTGATATACTGTGGCTATGTGACATACATGATGTAATTAAATCACTATAATTGGCAGATAACTCTGAAACTATAGAAAATGATACGATCTTGAAGGTGGATAGTCTTCAGAATCCTTTATGTTGAGGATGGATTCTTCTAAACAAAATAAGTCAATGCAGTTATTTAATTATTATTACCATACTGCTCATTTAGTATTACTCATTGCATTCACTGACACTCAGTACTACTTTAAAGGTGAAATTATAAAAGGAAGATCTGCCTATTTCAGCTATTTATTTTTTATCACAACTGCATCTAAAACGATAGTACCATAGAGTAACAACTATATTTTTTGCTCAAACATGAGAATTCAAGAATAGTCCAGAAGGAAGACAGGCAGTCCTTAAGAAAGAAGTATGAAATAAAAAAGTTTACCAACCTGAAGATCCTGCATGTTCAGACATGTTCCTTTCATCATCTTCAACGCAGCTCCCTGCTGAGAAGGAACACTTCTCATGATGTTTCATTTGGGCAGCCAGGCCTTGCATTTCTTTGTTGCACCATTTGCATTTTGCATGCATGCCTGTCTTACCCACAGGTAGAGGAACTTCGTTAAAATATTCCCAAAATGGGTCTCTTACAGCCCGCTGCCATTGTAGGTTTTCCCTTCTAGTGAGAGAATGGTATGTAGATCTCAAATCAATGAAGGCTACACTCAAAGACCTCAAGACTTCTGGAATATGCTGCTCAAACAGTTTCACTTTTGTTTCTACTGCCTGTCCCTCCCTTCTCACATTTCTCTCCAGACTTCTTCTCCTTGTCCAGATCTATTCCACCCCCAACAACTTTTTGAAACTTTGCACTTTTAGAGAGAAGTAAGGGATTGACTCTGTGTACCCAAATTTGCAGAGGGACAATAGGGTTGAGGTCTGTTATTTCTCACCTCTATTTATTTGTTTGTTTGTTTGTTTGTTTAAAAACATTTTTGCTGTGAACAAGCATGTTATCTCTGGAGACACAAATCCACAGTTTGAGAACTGCAAAACTAAGCATCTCTGATGGTATCTTCTAGACTGAGCACTGAGTCCCTTTGGGTAGTGTGATACAGCATGGCCAGAAGGCAGCAGGAGAGTGATCTAGGATGAGGAGAAGCCTTATTCCCTGTAGATTAATTAAAAGCACCTGAAACCAATTAGAGCACCTGAAGCCAGTCACCTGATAAAATCCCCCTGCTTCAGTCAGCCAGAGGAGGAGCTGGAGCAGAGTGAGGAGGAGTTGGAGCAGAGTGGTTTGGTGGTGGAGCAGAGAGCAGTTTGGAGGAGCTGAATCAGAGTGGTTTGGTGGTGGAGCAGAGAGCAGTTTGGAGGAGTGAAGCAGAGTGGATTGGTGGTGGAACAAAGAGCAGTTCGAAGGAAAGCGGAGGAGAGTTTTGAGAAGTGCTGCAGCGGGCTAAGAAGACCAAGATCCTAGGTAAAGGGACACCTGGCTTGTGCAGAGGGAAGGCAGGAAGCCCCAGAAGCTGAAGGTGAGGAGAGGGAAGTAGCCCAGGGGAAAGAATCACTGGTACAAGTGGTTCACCTGCTATCATAGGGCCCCTGGGCTGGGACCCGGAGTAGAGGGCGGGCCTGGGTTCCTCCCTCTCCACTCCCCTTCCCTGGGATACTAGTAGGATAGCTGTTACCCCCCAGTTCAGGGGCAAGAAATGGCACCCTGAAACCCCCCCACAAGAAGAGAAAGTGCGGGACCCATCATAGTAGTGCCGGCAATTTGCCACAGTAGATAGAAAGATTAACCTAAATAATCTATACAGAACCTGTGAAACCCCATAAAATTGGGTCCCTAATCCATGAACTATTGGAACTCATTTACAAAACTTTTCTTAAACATTACATGAATATATTGTCTCATACTATAGAATTAGAATTTATTAGCCCTATTCAATGATGAGATATCTTTGAACTATAATGTATCTTAATTACAACTATCTTTAGATAGGTTTTTTCCTCAAAAAGCATTTTATCAAAGAAATCCGATTTAAATAAAAATCCAATTTAAAAAAAATAAATTAAATCATTGAATTTTATCCACCCTGGATAAAGCAGAGGTCTGACTTTAAGAAAATAGAAAGCCTTACTCATCCTTTTTGAGAGACTGTATTCAGGTCACTGAAGTCCCAGTTCAGACATATATTTAGGAGATCCTTTCCAGCCTAACTAAGGTTAGATGGCCTAAAGTCTTCTGAGTCCTGCAAGTGAACCACAGTCCACTAGACACTAGAGCCATCTGTAATTCTGTCCTTCCATTGGGAGATAGGTAGTCATTTTCATGATAAGCTGTAGATTGATAACCGCTGATTACTGGGTTCTGCTGGGAGTAGCCTTCAGATCACTTTAATCCATCCCCTCTTCCTTCAAACCCAGAGAAACCCATTTGCAGGAAATTCAAGCAGTAAGACCAGTTCTAAGAGATTATGGGGATGTTTTCCCTTCTATTGACAGTATCTAAGAATTTAGGAGAAATATAACATTGATTTTGGACTCAAGTAGTTAATTCATTTGTACAATCCAAATTATTAAAAAATGTAGACCATCAGAACTATCTTAGCCTCAGTAGAATCTGGGTATTCTTTAGCATTAACAGATTTAAAAGATGCATACCTGTACATCAGAGCTCCACTGTGTTGCTCTAGGAAAAGAGAGGTGTCATATGCATCTCCTGTTTGGTCTTTGCTTCTTTCCAACACTGTTCTAAAGTGTCCTGATCATGCTGATGGTGGCTGTCTGACAACAGAAGATCCATATTCTACTTTACTTGGACAATTGGCAAGTTCAGCTTTCTTCAGCTCTATAGGTAACTTTGGCAGTGAAATCTATGGTAGCGCTCCTGATGGATGAGAGCTTTTCCATTTGTCAAGAAAAGACTGACTTTATTCTGACCCAATATTAGGTGGATATTGTATATCCACCTAAGGGGCTGTCTTCAATAGTTTCAGTATGGGTCCATCTGTCAGAGCAACATCTTACCAAAAGATTCTCACTGGGCAAGAATATCAGCCCCATTATCCCAGGATTCAAGAAATTCTACAACTCTTGGGCATTAAGTTCTCTCTAATAAAGCTGGTTCCCTAAATTTACTGTCCTCACTGACGACTTATGCTGTCCTTTCTAGAGCAGTGGAACCAGAAGAGCAGTAGCTTCTGAGATAAGATTAACCTGAAGGAGAGTTTGTTCTACCTGTCCTGTTTAAAATATCCTCTGCTGCATAGGCAAAGAATACCCTGGTAGATCTCTTCCCACCTTCATGTTATAAGAGCTGATCTATTTGGCCTCTCTAGTTCATAACCTTATTGTTATAAGTATAAAACTGGTTGGTAGGGAAATTTTTACTGAAGGTTTCATGGCTGAATGACTCTAAAAAGGGGTATCAAAAATATAACTAGACGGAGACTCCAGCTACCTCTTTGTAGAGGGAGAAAAGGTATAACATACTAGTCTCAGGCCAAGGGAGGCCATCTAATTTACAGTTAATATAAGAACTAGAAGGTTTTGGGAGGACTGCCTCACCTATCATTGGTCAGGAAAACAATGCTGGAACCCCACAAACAATAAGTTTGCTTAAATGTGGTTATTGCTAGCATGGCTTCAACAATAGTGTGTATAGAGCCATAATTAAAGGCAGTGTTTGCTGTGCATCTTCAAATACTGAAGTGTGGAGATAACTGACTCAACACAATATTGTAGCATATCATAAACGAAAAGCACCCCAAAAAGTGGAGTGTTACAATCACTGTGATAATACAGTTGGGGACATTTTTCAGAATAATTAGTGAGTTGGTGGGACACATGCAGTAGCAAAATTTTCAAGAATGTGCAGCAAATTTGCTCATGTAAAATAGATTACTTTGCCTACAGATTTTCAGTTTTCCATTGCTACATTGCAGTTTCATATGCAATCACACATGCAACTTGAGTGCCCTTTTATTAAAAGTTAGCCTCAGGAGAGTGCTTTTGAAGTTTCACCCCCAAAAATTTGACAAGAGAACATACACATAATTTAAACAACACAAATATATCTTTGCACGAGAAAAGAATTTTCTAGTCTGAGACTGACTGGGTTAACTGTGCCCACAAACACCACAGCAGCTGCTAACAAGCTAAGAGTTTCCTATCTCCTTCAAGTGATTATCCATATGCCCATTACACTTATAGTGCAAGTGTGTCCCATGCGCTTGAATTCAGAGTATTGGCCAGGAGTCTCCATTGTGCTCTGAGAGTCCTCATGCCCCACACCAAAGGCATAAAGGGGCAGAGCGACCCAACAGCCATTCAGTTCCTCTTACTGCTTCCTGGTTTTGAGAGAGAGTAGCTAGCTGTCCAATGTTAATTAACTGCTGTCACCTTTTCTCTCCACTTGTAAATAGTATAGTTAGTTGTTGTCCATTGGCATTTTGTCACTTTATTTCTAGTACTTGGATGGCTTCCACCAAGTCACCTGGAGCTAAACACTGCCCCTCACTCAGGGGTGTTATACCTATTAATGATGGGCACTTAAAATGCCCATTTTGTATGGTTGAATCGCACATCTCTGGAAAATGTGCCATTTGTAAGCCTTTCACCTACAAATATAGTGAAGCTTGTCTTCAAATCTACCTCGTGGGCATGTCACTGAGACCACCGTAGGACCCTGGGTCACATGACCTGCCTGTATGCAATCTTTCTGCAGCTAAGAGTTTTGGACCTTATGAATCTATCATTATGATGACCTGTCACCTTACTAGTCTCACAGAACAACATCCAGATTCTGCATCCCGATCTAGCAGCCCTGTACCTAACAGCTTGGATGCCACCTGGTTAACATCTACAGAAATAAGTTTGTCTGGTGAATTTTAGGACATCTTTCTGCGTTGGAGCAAATCCTCGACCAGACTGAAATAGAGAGCCAAATGGAAGTGATTTTCTCTCTGGGCAATGCAGCATCAGCTTTTACCAGCAGCAGCTCTGGCTCTAGCTATACTGAACTAAGTACTTTCCCTGACGCAGTCAGGCCTCTCTTCTAGTTTGATATGAGTTCTCTTGTTCTATTTACCACCTGTCAATGAAAACCACCTTTTTGGTGGCCATCACATCAGCGAGGAGGATAGAAGAGATTTAGGCCCTCATGGCGGGCCCCCCCATACATGGTCATTGGCAGAGAGTCCCTCTCTGGCCTCACCTAAAGTTTCTGCCTAATGTGGTTTCAGACTACCACATCAATTGGTCTAGGCACCTTCTGGTTTTCTTCCCTAAGCCATACTTCACCCTGAGCAAAATGAAACTTCCCATGTTAGATGTGAGAGCATTGTCTGTTTTAGATGTATAGGACCAAGTCATTCAGTGTACACCTAGACTCTTCATGGCATGTGCTGAAAGGGCGACGGCACAACCTGTGTTGTCACAGAGACTATCCAAGTGAGTCTCGGACTGTGTCAGGGCTTGCAGAGTGTTGGTTGAGAGATATCCCTGGACAGGTTAGACCTCATTCCACTAGGGTCAGGTGACATCTGCTACCAGCTTGGATAACATCCCCATATCGGAGATACGTAGAGCAGCAGTTTGAAGTTTGATCCAAACTTTTATTATTCATTAATCCCTGGTGCAGGTTTCCAGGTCAGATGTTAGTTTTGGAAGGGCAGTCCTGCGATCACTCTTCAAGTAGGCTTACCTGCCTTTTAGCACGGGGGTAACTGCTTGTTAGTCACAAAGAATGTACTCTGTATGGACAATTACTCGAAGAAATACTGGTTACATACTTTATGGAAATTGTGGTTCTTTGAGATGAGTTGTTCAAGTAGTTTCCACTAACTGCCCTCTATCCCTGCTAATCAGAGTCCTGCTCCTATGGGATTTTAACTGGCAAAGGAACTTAGTGTGGATTGCGGCCCACCCTTTATGATTTCAGTTGTGGGGAACAAGAGGGCACTCAGAGTGCAGGCATGACCCTGATGGACACTGCAGTTCCAAAGAATCTGATCTCAGGCACAGGAGCACAAGAGTGGAATCTGTGGAAAATACAGCTCAAAGAAACAAGTTGCTGTAGGGTAAATAACCATTCTTTCCTCAACAACTAGGGAGCATAACCTTTCATAATATCCAATGAAAAGTAAGGAATAAAATTCCAAATTGAAGAGAGAATATCAATAGCCATGTTGTGAAGGGTCTATATATGATGGAACAGAATCCTCCCTATATTTTTAAGGAACCAGAACAGTCAAAGGTAGGACTCAAGACCTTCCTGCCCAGATAAACTACAGCAATGGACCCCAAATCCAGAAGGTTTCCCCTTGCTGGAGTCAAGGGGAGGAGAATGAGCTTTAGGAAGAAACTAAAATGTATCCTTTATGCATGATATACAGGACCTTTTTTTCCAATGCAAATAAGAGCCTAGAACAGAGAGAAGATTTCAAAACTACTCTCCAATTAGGCTGGTCAGGCTTTAGCACTTATTGATGGAGGTTAGGAAAGCTTTTTGTTTCTTAGGAACTACTGGAAGCATGTGCAAGAAGACCTGTTTTTACCAGAATAACAGAAATGATTCTCCCCCCCCGCCCCCAAAATACTTTAAATGGTGGCCTCAAGGGTAGAAGAGTTTTACTTTTTTTTGCAGAGGCATAAGTAACTTACCCAAATCTGTGGTTCCACTGGAAAGTTCCTGGATGCAGTGGTTGAAAGGACTCCAACCCTCAGACATTGCCTGGAACTGGAAGAGTACTTGGAGAGAGGCTTTCTATGTCTCAGCACTGCAGTTTGATGTTTCCCACTCTGTATAGAAAAAACTGTATGAGCTTTACATTGGATGAGGGATGAAGCCTGGAGAGAACACACACACAAAGTCTGCAGAGATACCATCATAGACCTTAACATAAATAATTGAATTTAATCTTGAGTTTGTATACATAATCTACACCAAACCCACTGGAGCACTGTCATCTAAGGCTATGTCTACACTATGAGCTAAGGGTGTGATTCCCTTGCTCGTGTATGCATATTCGTGCTAGCCCAGTGCAGATATAAATGGCAATGTAGTCACAGTAGTACTGGTAGCGGCAACAGGACCACGGTGAGCACATATCGACCGGTTTCAGGCGGATTTGTACTCAGTGCGGCTCAGCCGTGCCTCCATGGCTGCTATGCCTGCTACCGCCTCTGTACTGCTATTTATACTCACGCTGAATTAGCATGAGTATGTCTACACAAGCAGGGGAATCACATTGCTAGCTTTTAAACATAGCCTAAGAGGAGTCAGAGGGCAAGAACCTTTCCTTCCTGCTCTAGAGAGGCGGAAACTACAAAGGTTTGTCTCACCTGTAGCTTTTGCCCCAGGGATAGAAGTATTTCTCTTTTTCTTCAAATTGGGGAGCATTTGAAGATTGTCTGTTCTCTTGATGGCCACATTTAAGGTTTACCCCAAGAATTTTACTTTCAAAAGAAATCTGGATCCAAGTGAGTTCTAGAAACGGAGTTTCACCCTCTCAGAATTGCAGCCAGTTGTCTCCTAGCTAGTACAATACAAAGAAAAGAATGAAAGCTAGTCTACATGGTTCATAATGTGCTCTACCTGAGTGTGATTTCTGAAGTGCACTAACATGTTGGTCCATGTAGACCCTTCTTGTGCACTTTAACGTAGTGCTGTTTAAAACGGTATTATGTTAAAGCATACTAAGGGATCTTTTGTGCATACCAGCAGGGTCTTCACAGAACAGTTCGAGTGCAACATGTTAATAATGCACCTTAGGAATCACAGCTCCATAGAGAGCATTACTTTACTGTGTAGATGAGCCCCGAGTTGACAACCTTGTTAAGTCACACGTAACATCAAACTGAAATAAATGCTTTATATAGGTTCAGGATTTTTTTTAAAGTGAGCTAAAGCAGTGAAGTCAATTTAAGATTCCTGAAAAATCCACAACACTCTGGAGGAGCTCTGGTATCACTAGCTTTGCTTGAACAGCTAGCAGTCATCAGTGTCTGGAACAGAGAAGTTCAGGAGATGGGGCCCACCTCACAGGAACCCACCGACTCCTAGCTAAAACAGTGCAAATAATTGAGATAAAAGGGACCCTGAAAAGCGTGGGAAATATCCCTTTATATTTTTTCCTTTTAATGAGATCCTTTCTAAACATGCCTGCCAATGGGCCATTTAACACCTCAGTTATCAGCACCTGTTGATTTGATTGAGGCAGTTAACCTCTTTAATTGTCAACACCTCATGAATTAACTGATCTAGTTAGGCCTTGTCTTCACATACAGCGGTACAGCTGCGCTTCTGTAGCACTTTAGTGAATACACTACAACACCGACAGAAGAAACTCTCCCATCAACTTAGTTAATCCACCTCCCTGAGAGTCAGTAGTTATGTCCACAGGAGAACCTTTCCTGTTGACATGGCACTGTCTACACAAGGGGTTGGGTCAGTATAACTATGTCGCTCAGGGATGTGGATTTTTCACACTCCCGAGCAATGTAGTTATACCAATATAGGTCTAGTGTAGAACTGGCCTTAACTTCATCTGCTGTTGCATTAGTTGACTTCCGTGTCCAAATGACCCAGAAAGGGAACTGAGAAAAATGAGGCCCTCCTTCCTCAGACGAAGAAAAGTACTCATTATTCAAATTTGCTAAGGGTTTTCAAAGGCTTTCAGAATTAAAATACTTGACAAGAAAAAACACTTTTGAAACCTAGTCTGTTCCAATTGCTCTTTCTAATCTTTGAATGCAGGACACCAATACATGAACATACTCATTCAACACCAGCATACATTGTAAAAGTTAACAGTTGAGACATCTTGTTTTCTCTCAGAAAACTTACTTGAACATTCCACTACTGACTAACTTATAGTTTTTCCGTATTTAATTGGAGGGAATATGACTTGTGCAATGCAGGAGAGTTGGCTTGCCATTGAATTACTGCTGGCAGAAACCCACTTCTAGTATAAACCTTTTATTTAAAAGCAAGTAGTGATTCCTCTGTGGTAAATGAAAACTGGCATTTATTTTGATTGATCATCTGTTACGTGATGCTAAAGCTTGATAACGCAACACTTTCAGAATGCACCCATTTTGCCATCTAATTGCAGTTCAATAGAATCAAGTGCTATTACAACCAATTTCAATATTTGGAGCGATTCTTTAGATTAAAATTTATTACCTTCTGGCAAACACTATATTCAATATTTGCTCTAGACTTTTCAGATTTTCATTAACTTGGGCCACTTTGAAACATAAATACACTTCTAGGCAATCTTCAAGAGTACTCTGCCTTACTTCTTGTGAGGCATGGCACAAGAATAGTCACTTAGCTGTTTTTGTATTGGTAGCTGCAGAGTAGTTTGAGGGAAAGAATTTAATCACATGGTCTCCAATCCTACAACTGTATCCACTCGGGCAGACCCCTGTATCTATCTGGAGGCCCACTGAAGTCAGTAGGTCTCTGTGCAATGTGAGCACAAGGATCTGCTAGTGAGCAGGTTGCACACTTGCAGGTTTGGGACCACAGATAATATGATCTGTTGTTTTCTTCCATGTCTTTTGTCAATATTTTTAGAATGTATAGTACTTCTCTTTTTCTGGTAAAATTCTCCTCTTCTTAGTCACCTTGGTTGTTTTGTCCGTCACAAAACTAGTCATATGGAACATATGCCACAACTTTTGATTGTATCACTAGTGTATTGTAGTCAACTATTCTGCTTAATGTGGAAGACCAGAGGAATTGTGTTTTTATACAAGTAAATAGCTCCTCCTTCAGCAGTTACTGTTGTACATATAATAGGTTTGTTGTGAACATTACACCAATCATCTACACTTGTACCCGTGTAGTCACTCAGCAGACATTTTCTGAAAACTTCAGTCTTGCCATGAATCACTTTGAGGTGATGGCCAGCTACTACAAATCCTGGTGCAGGAGATTATCCTGGTCAAAGAATTTTAGCTTTCTTGATTTGTGGAAGTTCAGTATATTGGAAAGAGATGGCATTGGCAAATAGTGCATGATCTGTTTTCTTGTCAATCTTCTTTTTGAGTTTGTGGTGTTTTCATGGCAAGGAGAGGAGACCATGGACTGCAGATGAGCATTTTAAGTATGAAAAATCTATGCAACATTTGAATTTTTTCTAATAATTAGGAAACTAATAAAGAAACAAGCACAAAACATCCACTTTGTCCATTTAACATTATGAAATTGGAAAAAAGTAAACTAGCAACATGTAAATAAAAGCTGATTTTTCATTTAAAAATATATTTATAAAATATAAAAATTATTCACTCTACTTAGAGGTACTCTCAAACAGATGTGTACGTGTAAATACAAAATGCAGTTTCCTTATCTTATCACTTTCTGTGCCTTTTTAGTATTGTTGCAAATATTTTAATCTGGGCTTTGTTCCTAACAGACAAGCTTCCCCTTCTCTTTGGGTCTTCAGTGGAGATAGGAATCCTGTTTGTGGCCTCAGCAAATTGGCATGGAAATTGGTGCAATGTTACAAACATCAGTATTATAATTAAGCTGAAGCTGAAGCATCAAATAAGAGACCTTGGGTAATGAGGGAGCAATGTTAAGGTTGCCACCCATCCCAAAACTTGTAGTACCTGGGTGCAATTTCATAGGTCTCACATTTGCACATACCTAGGTGGTAAAAAATTTTCTCTTGCATTTATTTTGGGCCTTGTTGCATGAGAACCTATCTTCTCAGAGTTATATCGCAACTAGTTGTCACAACTTTGCAAGATGAGTATCTATTTCATATAGCAAAGAGAGAAAAAGGTGGCAGCTCTAAATCAACACCCATGCAGAGAAGTCTTTAATCTGTGATACAATAGCTAGAGAACAGCAGTCCATACCAACTGGTCTCCCTAAGAAACCACAGTGGCGGATGGCCACATTGCACCCTGGAAACCATAGAAATGGAGACAGTAGACCAGGGAAGGGGAAACTTTTTGGCCTGAGTGCCACATCGGGTTTCCAAAATTGTATGGAGGGCCGTTTACGTGAGGCTGTGCCTCCCCAAACAGCCAGGCATGGCCTGGCCCCCGCCACCTATCCGACCCCCTCTGCTTTTTGCCCCCTGATGAGCCCCCCGGGACTCCTGCCCCATCCAACCCCCCTGTCCCCTGGCGGCCCCCCCAGAGCCCCTGCCCCATCCATCCCTCCCGAACTGCCCCAACTGCCCCCCGTCGCCCCATCCAACCCCTCCTCTCATTCCTGACTGCCCCCCTGGAACCCCTTCCCCATCCAACCACCCCTTCTCCCTGACCGCCCCCAGAACCCCTGCCGCCCCATCCAACCCCCCCTCCTTCCTGACTGCCCCCCCCGGGACCCCTGCCCCCATTCAACCCCTATGACTGCCCTGACCCCTATCCACACCCCCGCCCTCTGACCACCACCCCCAACTCCACTGCCCTCTATCCAACCCCCCCCCCCCCCGCCGTCCCCCTTACCTCGCTGCCTGGAGCACCGGTGGCTGACGGTGCTACAGCCACGCCGCCCAGAGCACCAGGACAGTCAGCTGTGCCACCCAGCTGGAGCCAGCCACGCCACCGCGCAGCACAGAGCACCGGGTCAGGCCGCGGCTCTGCAGCTGCACTGCCCAGCAAGAGCTCACAGCCCCGCCACCCAGAGCATTGCGCTGGTGGCGCAGTGAGCTGAGGCTGCAGGGGAGGGGGAACAGCAGGGGAGGGGCCAAGGGCTAGCATCCCGGGCCAGGAGCTCAGGGGCCGGGCAGGAGGGTCCCGTGGGCAGTATTTGCCCACCTCTGCAGTAGATGCTCAAGACAAACCAAGAGGACTAATGAGCCACTCTTGTGAACATCTAAATTATGTAAGATGTCACAAGGGAGTTGGTGTCAGGATTTTTTTAGAGATGTGAGTTACTATAGAGGTAAGTCTCCAAATGAACCAACAGGGGTTGACCCATTGCTACCCCTTGGTGAACAGATTCTGCAGGGTTCAGTTCATTTGCCCCACATATCCTGGACTTTGCATAGTTTACACAACCCAAGTGGAAATCTCTTTATTAGGAATAGGAAATTACCAATTCATTTCACATAAACCACCAAGCAGATATCAGATAAAATAGTTTTCATTCAATATCAACAGGAATGGATTCAAACCAGTGACCTAAAGGCGAAATATTAAATCTTTTGCTTCTATCAATTGCTAATCTTCTGGTTCATCCAGTACTCTGGTCTACTTCTAAAGCTTTTCATTTTTGTTGGCTTACTGAGTGTAGTATTAGAATGTTTGCATTTCAGATTGGGCCTTGAAAATCTCACTGTAGGTTGCTATTCCAAAGTTAATGAGATAGTAGCGTCTTTTTAACGATGGCCAATTTTAAATTCTTAAATCGGGCTGCTGTCCCCTGATACGGTGCTGTATTATCCAAGTACCATCTGATTTCATGGTGTGTTAATCTAGGAAAAAATAAACCCAGTCAGAACTATTAAGCAATCAGTGATGCACATCAGAGGCCTTCACTGCTGCCACTTCAAAGAAAATTGTGCCATCTCTAATTTTTTGAAAGTCATTGAAATGATAGTGCTCCACTGTGGTAAAAATCACTTTGTTTACATTTGTTGCCTTTGAATATTAAGAGCAGCATGCTTTAGAATTTAGCCAGTGGTTGTAAGTGACAATAGCCCAGTTCTGTTCTTCTTCAAGTGATTGCTGATGTGTATTCCACAATAGGTGTGCGTGCTCCCCGTGTGCACCAGTGTTTGAAGTTTTTCCCCTAGCAGTACCCGTAGGGGAGCACCCCTAGTGATCCCTGGAGTAGCGCCTCCATGGCATGGTATAAGGGGCGCTCCCCCTACCCCTCAGTTCCTTCTTGCCTCCAGTGAAGGTGCTTTGGAACTGCTCTGCTCCAGCTTTGCTGCAGCTTGTCCCCAGAACTCTTGTTCGTTCAGTGTATGGTCCCTGTAGTTAGTAGCTTGATTAGTTTAGTTTAGTTAGTGCGCCCAGGCTGGGGTATGCCCCGTGCCCCGGGTTTTAAGTCGTGCTACACTTGTAGGCGACCGATGCCAGTGAGTGATCCACACGCGGCCTGTTTATGCTGTTTGGGTGAAACCCATCTCAGCGATTGCTGCAAGATTTGCAAGTTGTTCAAGCCTCGGACTGAGAGAGAGAGACATTAGGCTCCGGGCCATCCTGATGGAGTTGGCGTTGACCCCAACTCCAGCATACCGCTCGGAGTTGGCACCGGGTACCGTGGTGTCAGTGCACAGCAACTCCCTGGTGCCATCTACCAATCGGCACAGCTCCCTGTCCGTGGGGCACACCAAGAAGGCTAAGAAGAGGCCTTCTCCGCCGCGGCACCGGAGCAAGACTAGGGGAGAGGCTAGACCCATGTTAGGCAGTCCTTGGTCCCCATCGGCCTCTAGGCCCCCAACTCAGGTCGAGCAGAGTAGCCTGACCTGTTCGGAGCAGGCTTCCCCGGATGTCTGGATGCCCTCCCACGCCAGAGGCCCTGCAAGCAGCCCGGGACATTGTGTCCATGCCGATACCAGGAGCACCGCCAATGTTGGCCCCGCGGTCCAGAGGCAAGCCGCCGCTGGGATCTCTGCAGTCGCCCCCAACTCGGTACCGGTCACAGTCAAGGGAATGTTCCCGACGCCATTCGCCGCTCAGCGACCGTCACGTGTGTAGTCCACATAGGTCGCCATCGACCCCCACCAGGCTGTCTGGCTGGGTTCCGTCTGACAGAAACTCCAGGCACCGCTCCGCCTCGAGCGGACACCGACGGGACCAAGGCAGATGCTGCTGAGGATCCTCATCTCAGAGGGGCTATCGTAGCCAGTCACGACACGAACGTCAATGCCATTCCCGTTCGTCATCTCGCTCCAGGACCCCACCACGGCACTGCTCCTGCAGCCCCAGGCGTCGCGGAGCCGCCTGCCAAAGCCGATCATGGAGCAGTTGCTACCGGTGGTACCGTTCCTCTGCATCAGGGTCACGGTCTCGTGATCGGCACCGCTCCCGGCGCTGCCGATCCTCCCAGTCCAGGGACAGCAGCAGGTTGTACGTCAGCCCGGCCTCCCTTCGTAGTCGTCCATTGATGGGTCAGGCCAGCCAGGCCAAACAGCCTGCTCCGCCGGTGCCACAGCAGGTGCAGTGGCGCCAGGCACCGTGGTACCAGTGGGCACCGTGGCCCCTGACGCAGCCCCTGGTGGGGGCACGCTCAGTGGCGGGAGCCTCGGAACAGTCATCAGCCTCCCTCTCCCGGCCTCCGAGGAAGGAGTTGGTAAGACGTGCATCTTCAGCGCCGTGCCCAGAGAGCAACCAGGTGGTGGATACGCCGGTGCTGGTGGACACGCAAAGTACTGTGCCTGCCTCCTCCCCCTCCCCCTGATGAGGTGATTACGGTCCTTCCTCCCTCTGTCCCGCAGGAGGACTCTAAAGCTCACCAAGAGCTATTGAAAAGGGTAGCATCAAACCTCAACTTTCAGGCAGAGGAGGTGGAGGAGCCCTCGGACTCCCTTTTTAACGTCCTGTCTGCCTCAGTACCGGGCAGGGTGGCCTTGCCACTCCACAAAGGGGTGGCAAAAATTTCAGATGCCTTGTGGCAAACCCCGGCCTCGTTGGTCCCCATCTCTAAAAGAGCGGAACGCAAGTATTTTGTGCCTGCCAAAGGACATGAATACCTATACACCCATCCTGCTCCTAACTCCTTGGTGGTCGAGTCAGTCAACTACAGGGACCAGCAGAGCTAACCAGCCCCCACTCCGAAAAATAAAGATTCAAGGAGGCTGGACTCATTTGGCAGAAAATGTATTCGTCTTTGAGCTTCCAGTTACAGGTGGCGAACCATCAGGCTCTCCTAGGCCGGTCTGAGTTCAATTTGTGGGGCTCTCTGCCCAAGTTCGAGGACTCCCTCCAGGATCGTGACAGGAAGGAGTTCAAAGCTCTGGTGGAGGAGGGTACAGCGTCTGCCAGGGCAACCCTGCAGGCAGCATCAGATGCGGCGGTCACAGCCGCGCGGCCCATGGCCTCCATAGTGTCCATGAGAAGGGTGTCGTGGATCCTGCTGTCTTGGCTGTCCAGTGAGGCGCAGAACTCCTTGCAGGACCTCCCGTTTGACGGCAAGGCTCTGTTTGCGGAACAAATGGACATAAAACTGCATGGCCTGAAAGACTCCCGCACTACGCTTAAGACACTTGGCCTCTATGTTCCGGCTCCGGCTAGACCTAAGTTTAAGCTGCAGCAGGCTCCCACCCAGGTCACCCACTCTAAATATGAGCCTGCTTATAAAAAGTCATGGGACTATAAGAAGCACCTGCAGAGGCAGTCTTGGCCTGCCCCCCAGCCTGGGTCCTCCAAGGCAAACAGGCAGGGAAACGGAGATTTTGACGTTATGCCTGGGTGCGACCTACCAGTTCACATCAGGGATCCACCCTCAGTAAAGCTTCCCTTCTCCATCTGGTTGTGTGCGTTTCTCCTGGAGTGGTCGCGGCTGACCTGGGACCGATGGGTCCTCAGCACCATTTCTCAGGGTTACACCCTCCAGTTTACCTCTACCCCATCCAACCACCCTCTGCCTCCATCCCCCTTGGGGACCCCCTCACGAGGCTCTGCTCAAGCAGGAGGTGGGGCGGCTCCTTGGCCTAGGAGCGGTGGAAGTGGTGCCAGCAGAGTTCAAATGCAAGGGGTACTACTACTCCCGCTATTTCCCTATCCCGAAGGCCAAAGGGGGGCTCAGACCCATCCTGGACCTGCGAAGCCTGAACCATACACGGTGAAGCTCAAGTTCCACGTGGTCTCCCTGGCCTCCATCATTCCCTCCCTGGATCCCAGGGACTGGTATATCGACTTAGATCTGCAGGACGTGTACTTCCACATCCATGTATTCGAGGGGCACAGGCGCTTCCTCCATTTCACGGTTGGCCAGGAACACTACCAATTTACGATCCTCCCGTTTGGACTGTCCACTGCCCCCAGGGTATTTACAAAGTGTATGTCTGTGGTGGCGGCCTACCTCAGGCGCTGTGGGGTCCAGATCTTCCCCTATCTGGATGACTGGCTGGTCAAGGACAGCTCCTAGTCACAAGTGTGGGACCACGTGGTGCTCCTTCTGTCCACGTGCGTCACTTTGGGCCTGTTGGTAAATGACACCAAGTCTACATTAGTCCTGGTACAATGCATAGAGTTTGTCGGGGTGGTCCTGGACGTCACGTCAGCCAGAGCCTCCCTCCCACTGGACAGGTTTGAGACCCTGAAATGGTTCATCAACACAGTCACAAGGTTTCCAGTGACAACAGCCAGAGCGTGTCTCCAGCTGTTAGGTCACATGTCGGCGTGCACATATGTGGTTCGTCACGCCAGGCTCAGGATGAGGGCCCTCCAGCTCTGGTTGGCTTCGGTGTTCTCCTAGGCCAGAGACAGGATGGACAAGGTCCTCACTGTGCCCAAACCGGTGATCGCCTCCCTTCAATGGTGGTCCTCCCCGGGGAACATGCTCCACAGGGTCCCGTTCAGAGGCAGGCCCCTGTCGCTGGAACAGGTGTCTGACGCCTCGGATCTGGGGTGGGGCGCCTATGTGGGAGACGTTCAGACCCAAGGTTTGTGGTCTGCACAGGACCTGGCCCTTCACATAAACGTCAAAGAGCTCAGGGCAGTCCACCTGGCATGCATGGCCTTCCGCTCGCACCTGGAGGGCAGGGTGGTCAGGGTTCTCACGGACAACACGGCCTCAATGTTTTACATCAACAGGCAAGGCGGGGCCTGATCTTCTGCCCTCTGCCTGGAACCCTCAAGCTGTGGGACTTCTGTATAGTCCACGACATTTGCCTACAGACCTACCACCTACTGGGCGCCCAGAACTCACGGGCGGATCACTTGAGCAGGGACGTCTCCTCAGCACAAGTGGTCTCTTCACCCAGAGGTGGTGCACAGACTTTTCCAAGAGTAGGAAACTCCCCAGGTGGACCTGTTGCGACTCAGTAGAACCATCGCTGTCCCCGGTTCTGCTCCAGGGGCCTGGGACGGGGCACTATCTCCGATGCCTTCCTCTTGTCCTGGTCAGGCCAGTTTCTCTATGCCTTCCCCCCGTTCCCATTGATCGGCAGGGTCCTGGAAAAGATAAAGACGGAGAGGGCCTAGGTCCTCCTGATTGCCCCGGCGTGGCCCAGGCAGCATTGGTACGGGACCCTCACGAGCCTGGCAGTCGCCCCACCGTGGCCATTACCATTCCACCTGGACCTGCTCTCCCAGGACCAGGGCCACATCCTCCACCCCAATGTAGCGGCACTCCACCTCGTGGCATGGCTGCTCAATGGTTAGGCCGGGAGGAAAGAACGTGCGCGAAGGGGTTCAGCGCGTTGTCTTGGAAAGTAGGCGACCCTCCACGCACCGAGCCTACTTGGCAAAGTGGTCTAGGTTTTCCTGATGGGTGGCTGAGCGGGATGTTTCCCCCGTGACTACCCCAATCCAGCCCATTTTGGACTACCTCTTTCACCTTAGGGCCCAGGGCCTGGCGCCCTCATCTGTCAAAGTGCACTTGACAGCCATATCGGCCTTCTGCCCACCGATGCAGGGTCACACGGTATTCTCCCATGCCATGACTGGCCGATTCCTGAAGGAATTGGATCATCTCTTCCTGTATGTTAGGCCCCCTGTCCCTCAGTGGGACCTAAACTTGGTGCTGGCCCAGCTGATGGGCCCCCCGTTTGAGCCACTAGCTACGGGTCTCCTGGTCGCACCTTTTGTGGAAGATAGCCTTCCTGGTAGCGATCACGTTGTCTAGGCGGGTCTCGGAACTCAGGGCCCTGACCTCCAAGCCCCCATACACGGTGTTCCATAAGGATAAGGTCCAGCTCCGCCCACATCCTTCGTTCCTTCCGAAGGTAGTCTCCGCCTACCACATGGGTCAGGCCATCTTCCTGCCGGTCCTATGCCCCAAACCTCATGTGTCCAGTGAGGAGCGCCGCCTCCACACGCTGGATGTGAGATGGGTTCTGGCTTTTTACCTGGAGTGGAGTAAGCCATTCAGGAAGTCCTCGCAGCTGTTCATCGCCTCGGCCGATCTCCACTCAGCGGCTCTCCAACTGGATCACCTCATGCATCCGTACCTGTTATGACCTGGCGGGAATTCCTCCGCCATCAATTATGAGGGCACACTCGACTAGGGCACATGCCTCGTTGGCTGCCTTTTTAGCCCATGTCTCCAGGACATTTGCAGGGCTGCCACATGATCTTCAGTTCACACATTCACTTCGTATTATGTAATCGTCTCCCAGACCACGGAAGATTCCGGGTTCAGCAGGGCTGTGCTTCGTCACGGAAATGTGTGTACTCCTACCCGCCTCCAACAAATATAGCTTGGAATTACCTATTGTGGAATACACATGAGCAATCACTCGAAGAAGAAAAGACAGTTACCTTTTCCATAACTGGTGTTTTTTTAGATGTGTTGCTCATATCTATTCCACATCCCGCCCTCCTTCCCCTCTGTTGGAGTTGTCTGGCAAGAAGGAACTGCGGGCGGGGAAAGCGTGCAGCACTCCTTATACCGCGCCATGGAGGCGCCACTCCAGGAGTCGCTAGGGGCGCTCCCCCAGGGGTACTGCTAGGGGAAAAACTTCCAACACCGGTGCACGTGGCGACCACACATACCTATTATGGAATAGACATGAGCAACACATCTCGAAGAACACCAGTTACGGAAAAGGTAACTGTCTTTTTCTCTCATAGGAACCAACTGTTAATGGAATATGTCTCCTCCCACCAGCCCAAATAATCTTAAATAGCATTAGGACCTGATTTTGAAAAGCTAAAGCATTCAAACATATAGCTGAAACTGTGGCCATTTTTTTCTAAAATATAGTGACCTAAAGTTAGACTTCTGAATTAGTGGCCTGATTTTAAATCTAACAATGACTTCCTTTAAAGATGTTGATGCTCAACACCTCTGCAAATCAGGATATTTTAATTGAGGTACTTAAGTAAATGCACCCAGATTTGCACACGTTGCTTGTATCTTTAACCCTATTAAGCCTGGCCACTGCATGTATCTCTGCCCTGTGTTTACTGAAGTGGGTTTGCTAAGGACATAGGAGGCTAAATTGTGGATTACCTGGCTGTTAAGAGTTTACATAAAAAGTGTGCTGTTTAAATATATTTTCTTATGTTCTTTCCTCCTCTGCCCTCTGTTTAAATTGTTCTAATGAGATTCAGGATTCTTTCAAGACTCATGTTACATCAGTAAGGAATGTTGAGATGTTACCAAGGCACCTAAAATTCTGTATCCTATGTGTCCATGGCATAATTCATAGCATCAACTGAAAAGGAAAAATTCTGAAAACTTACTAATGAATAAAAACAATAGACTCACCTGGGATCTCCTCACTCATTTTCCTCCCCTAATGCCATCCACCACCTTCAGAGATTCCCCATTGTGAATCCCCAGCCGTTTAGATTCAGCCCCCTCGAACCCAGCCTTCAGTATTACTCAGAAGGAGTCACTAAAGAGCAATACATGGTCTGATCAGCATGCTGCTGTCCTAAAGCTACTGACACTACCTTACATTTTAGAATTGTAATATAGACCGTGGCGATGTCAGTTGGTTTGGCATCCACAATGCTATCCACAACATCCACAAAACATTTGAATGCCTTAAATTCCTGCTTCAGATTATTAGCAGCATGGATAGCATCAGCTAATGTTATGCACTGCATAGGACAATGGTAGACTTGCCTTCTCCATGCTGTGCTGTGCATGGAATGAAATTGCAAAACCATAGTGTTTTTCTAATCTTGCCTGTAATTTGCTACTGGAATATATTGCAGTTTCTATATCTGACAGTAGTAGAGCTTTATATCTTCATAGAAGCTTGGACAGGAGAAGAGTCTTGTTGAACATAAGATCATTCTCCATCTCTTCAATCTGATAAAATGCAATATCATAAGGTGACTGTATTGTTGTAGCATAACTAGATGGTTTTGCATTAAGATTTGTTTTGCTCACAGAGGAAGAAAGGCATGTTGAGTGATAACTGCATCCTTGACAATCAAGTCTTCCACAAGTACTCTGAGCAACATGTCATTTCTTTGAAGTGCTGCCTCCCTTGGTTGCTTTCTCAAAGGTTTCTATTTTATGAAGTTTCCTTGTTTTCTTGTGTGTTTTTCTCAAGCAAACAGTGCAACAGGACCAATTGCTGGAGTAGCTGCTTTCTCTGGTGGCTATAGAAGCAGCTGAACATGATGCACTCTGATCAGATTCAGATTGTTTGCTTTCCTGAGTTCAGTACCACTTTGACGTGTCAAATTCAACTTGATTTATGTCTGAAAGCAACCCCTGTGATAGAGTATTGGTGACACAGCATGTAAACTAGAAAACTCATCCAGTAGTTGCCAATATAATTAATCTCTCCTGGTTTCTGTCGCCAGCATCACAGAATTCTATACAGCACTGGTGGCTTTTGACAGTTTTGCATTCCTTTGATTGTCTTGACAAACAATCACGCTTTCTTCAAAGTTTGTGGAGAGTCTTTCTCTCTTTGATGTAAGCATTAGGGGGCTTGTATTCTCCATGTCTTAATATACTGTATCTTCCCTGTAGAAGTAAAATTCCCAAAGTATATTGTTAGCATTACTATCATTACCACCACCATTTTTCCTTTTGTACAAGTATTTTGTGATAAATTAGATATATATTATATCTATATGTTAGTATCAAAATTGCCATTTTTATTTAGTGAGAACTTTGATTGAAGCCCAGTGTGAAGCTGTTTATTGTCACCTCTCACACTAATACTGACCTGTGCATAAGTGTCACTGAATTAAAAAGCTAGTTTCTAGAATATTTCAAAAACTAGTACTGCATGCAAAGGCAATTTCAAATTAAATACCTCACCATCAGGCAAATTATTTCCAGCAGAGACCGGGAAGTGTTAGTACCATTATACGAGATATTGGTGAGACCTCATCTGAAATACTGTATGAGTTCTGGTCTCCCGTGTTTAAGAAAGATTAATTCAAACTGGAACAGGTGCAGGGAAGGGTTATTTGTATGATCCGAGGAATGGAAAACCTACCTTATGAGAGGAGACTCAAAGAGCTTGGGCTGTTTAGCCTAACCAAAAGTAGGCTGGGGGGAGGGGGCGGGATATGATTGCTCTCTATAAATACATCAGGGGGATAAATAGGAGGGAGAGGAGTTATTTAAGTTACGTGCCAATGTGGACACAAGAACAAATGGATATAAACAGGCCATCAACAAATTTAGGCTTGAAATTAGATGAAGGTTTCTAACCATCAGCGGAGTGAAGTTCTGCAACAGCCTTCCAAAGGGAGCAGTGGGGGCAAAAAAACCTAACTGGCTTCAAGACTGAGCTTGATAAATTTATGGAGGGGATGGTATGATGAGGCTGCCTACAATGGCATGTAGCCAGTCTGCAACTGCTAGCAGCAAGTATCTCCATCGGCTGGTGATGGGACACTAAATGGGGAGGGCTCTGAGTTACTACAAAGAATTCTTTCCCAGGTGTCTGACTGATGGGTCTTGCCCACATGCTCAGCGTCTAACTGATTGCCATATTGCTACAGGAAGGAATTTTCCTCTGGCTCACATTAGCAGTGATCCTAGGGATTTCTTGCCTTCCTCTGCAGCATGGGTCACTTGCAGGTTTAAACTAGTGTAAATGGTGGATTCTCTGTAACTTGAAGTCTTTAAATCATGATTTGAGGACTTCAGTAACTCAGCCAGAGGTTATGGGTCTATAACAGGAGTGGGTGGGTAATGATCTGTGGCCTGCAATGTGCAGGAGGTCAGACTTAGATGATCATGATGGTCTCTTCTGGCCTTAAAGTGTAAAACCTTCTACCAGGCAGACTAGATGGTAAATTGTACAATCAAAAGTTTACAAATGCAGAAGCATTACATTAGGATTCATGTGCATTTATATCTACCCAGTATGCAGTACAAACTGTGGGCAAGCAATCTATTGCTACTGGTGCACAACCTTCAGTATAAGATTTATCCAGTCAGTAAATTTCAACTGAAAATATAGAAAACTATTACAATCACATTTGTGATACTTTGACAATTAAGAGTATGCAATGTGAACATGTTTCATGTTATATGTTGCAAAATATTGGTATTCACCATTTTTGCCATATGAAAACAGCTTCATCATTTCTGGAAAAAAATATTTACCCATGCAAAACTCAGAAAAATCTTCTAATATGTTATTTAGTAGCTTTGACCAATAAACCCCACTTCAAGATGGGTAAGTAAAAACTATAGTCATAGTCATGCTGCAGTATTTCTAAAGCTGCAGAAAATGACACTTGCTCATCTTGAGTACCATTGTTTCATCTCACTGAGAGGTGTACGGCGGCACTTGACAGCTCCACATCATATTTAATCTAAACTTACATAAAATAAGCTTTAAAATGATATATGATGTGTTTGTGTGTTGGGTGGGTATGTTAAACTCCAAAAATATGATTATTTTTTGGAGAATGGCCACATGCCTATAGTGGTTATCAGATCTTCATAATTGACAACCCAGTGGCCATAATCCCTTCATCAGCAGGCTTTCAAACACATATGTGGGTGTTGGGTTTGACAGGGCTGTCACTGAGCCAAAGCTCCATCCCACATGGTGGAGGCAGAATCCCAACTACGTGCTTGTTTCATAGCCATACCCCGCCAACGCAAGAGAACTTTTAGCAGTTCTGTTGAATCGAGGGCCTTCCTTGACTTCTAATAGCGTGAGTGATTTTAAATTTTATTGCTTGATGGGAATTATGCTTGCTACTGGTTAATCATTTTTCTACCTTTTCTGAAGTTCTTGCATTCGCCTCTCCCAAGAAGTGATGACTGTCCAGTCATCACAAGTATCTGTGTGAGAGTTCAGAAAATTGTTTTCTCTATTCAGTACAATAGACAACACAGTGAAAAATGTCTTGGATGTAGTCTTTGACAGCACCTAAAGCACCCCACTGCTTTCTTAAAGAAAATGGGTCTGTTGTGAAACCATAATTCATTCCCTCTTTATTTTGCGTAAAGGTTTATTAGCTTATGATTTAAGCAAACCATCTGGTCCCACTGGCACGGCACACTATGTCAGACCCAGTGTTTTTTTCCTTATAATATGTTTCTGAAGTTAGTTAAATTACATACTTAAGTCCCAGCTTTGGCCTGTGCTTTTTCCATGTCTTAACATCTGCGCTTGGAAAGCTTTCTGGGTCCCAAGTAAGTTTACATGGAGCCAGGACTCTTTCCTTTCCCTCTGACTGTCTCCCATACCCTGTCATCAGTTCAATTCAGTGAAAAGTAATGGCAGAAATGTATAGTGCCTATTTCATCTCAATCCTGTTAAAAAAAATCCAAGGGGGCAGAGCGGCAAATAGCAGCAGATCTGAAAGGACTAGGAGAGCATTCTCTTGAAGATATAGAATAACAGATGGTGAGGAAGTTTAGTTCTTTTCTTCCCTGGCAAATTTTCTTATCTCACTCCTGACTTCAGATTTCAAGTCCTTTTTGATTTCATGTGAGCTTTCTATTGTTAGTCAGAAGTGCAGGTTTATAACATCTTTTGTATCTTGTGTCCCATGATGCTTTTCACATTAATCATATGGAAAAAGTGTATTGCTCAATGTGATCAAATTCAGTCATTGAAAATATACCAGGTCAGAGTGGAGTTTTGGAAAATAAAAGCTATGCTGGATTTACACAATGCTAATGCTAAGATTGTTGCTAATAGTGGGTACCTACCATCTGTATTCTCCCAAATTCCAGCTCTTCCTATCCTGTCAATAGCATTTGAAATGAATATTGAACATAGATGTCTGTCCCATTGTCCTTTAAATCAAAACTGAATTCTTTTCTTTTAAAGCAGCAAGATAAAAAAAAAACTGGCTCTTTTTAAGGATGCAATATTGCATATTAAAATTTAACTTCTCATGCTTCATGATGTGAAAAGCACTGTATCTGTGCTGTCCTGGCAATATACTATAATGCAGGGATCTAAATTCAGGACTCAAGCTCAGTCCCCTGCTCATGAGACGGCAGGATCTAAAAGCTATGAAAGCCGCGTGGACAACTCATCCGAGAAGGGAATGGCATATCTCATTTTCAAATGACCTCTGAGACCTTTGGATGTATGTCAATAGACTAAAGAAGGAGCAAGATCTAGTCTTCACCTAAATGGAGAAAGTTACCCCAATGCAAATTTGAGGGTAGATGTAAATGAAGCAAAAGAAAAATAACAAGACTTCAGGAGAATCTTAGACAACCTGGAGGAAGGCGAATTGGACTCCATCAGTAAGAAGGTGGTGATGATTGAGAAAGCCAGTCCAACTTCAATGAAGAAAAATGTCTGTTTAAAAGCGAGGAAGACACGTATAAACCTTGCTATATCCTGAGTTCATACCAAGTTCCTCAAAGTCCAGCGCATACTGTGAATATGCAGTATGCTGAATTGTCAAGTGACTAAATTACATTAGTCAAGTACATTCTCCCAGCATTAAAGTAAAAAAAAAATCTTTTGATGATGCATGTATATCACTGGCGTAATTCTGAACCTCAAGTTTATCTTCAGTTTTTCCTATTACATAAGTAACGGTATGAAATCGTATTGAAAAAAATCAAAAGTAGCATTCATTGTGAATAAATAAATAAAATTAGACACACAAGTTGCCTACAAATCAATGCTCCTGTGCCACTCGCTCCATCACTGACTCCTGGGATATGCAAGGACTTGGGTGCAGCAAAATTGATGAGTCACCATCTCACTAATATTGTTCTTTCCTGTTTACGTTTAATTGAAATGTTGTCAGTGAAATGACCTGAATGTGCATAATTGTGTGTATCAGAGAGTTGTATTATAAATGTATTCATCGCTATTTGACACAGTTGTATCTTTTCTAAGAAAAAGCTTAACATAAAATCACTGGGGTGACTATCACTTCTCTTTCTGTACAATGAGAGATGATGACAGTTCAATGAACTAGTTCATTAGCACATTATAGTGGCCAGCTGTTTTCCACCTGTCTGAGGCATTAGGAGACCTAGTTTTCTGTTTGCTTTTCGTGAGTACAATAACTTAGCAAAAACATACAATTAAGAGAATTGCCAAATGGAATAGTTCAAAAAGATTAGCAAACTGCGATAATGCAGCCTCCAAAGAATTCAATCCTTTCTGGTTACAGAGTTTAGATCTTACTACTCAGCATGAAGAGCCTGGGCCCAGATATCAGCTGCTGGCATCAGTGTACCGTGTTAATAACCCAGATTCGTCATGGATGCTGCAGGTCTACATCAAGCCAGCCCTTGGTGTTAGTGTTGCAGACTTGTAATATGACTAAGAATGGATTGGTGGATGCTGAAAACCTTCTCCCCCTAATTAGGGAAAGGTTTGGTGCCACAAAGATTACATCTTGGCAAGTAGAAAACTGACATAAGCCCTTGTGCTTATTGAAGTTGGCTATACACTTGTTTAGTTGAGGTTACTTTTTGTTACTAAAAAGATGGTTTTGTGGTTGGCACACACCCTTTGCCCCTTCCCCCAATTAAAAAAAAATATTTACCCAGATCATTCTGATTATGGAACCATCCAAAGAAAATGGAAATGGCTGATATGCTACACACCTTAGCTTCCCTGCTTTTCCTTTTTTCTAGACATTATCTTCAGTTTCGTTGCTGATGTTTCTGCTTTTCACCACTACTTACACACTTTTTATTTGCATTTTTTTAATCACACTACTTTTTCCATTCTATGTAATTTTTCTCTGTCCAGTTTCAAGACAGACAGAGCATCTGATCTGTTTTGCACAAAAATTATACTCCACCTCAGACAGGAAAAGCCTGGTTTGGATGAATAAAACTGGCTATTTTATGTATGTTAACCAGTTTACAGTGAGTTTCATTTTAACTTTGTGTCACTTAAGGTCTCTTTCATTTTTCTGATCTCTCGGCAAACTCATTTCTGCACATCTTCAGCTAAGAACTGCAGTTTTTATTTGGAAATCAGATTTATAATGGTTATGATCTTTGGTGAAAAGTGAAGCCTTTATTTTTAGAGCTAAAATGTTTCTTGAGAATAAATGGTAAGAAAATGGAAATATTTTTTGCACTCAAATACATATGACTAGAGAGAGATGTGCTATACCCTAGCCAAATGGGTCTACCTACATGTAAGCGTACTGGATTTTCTAGAAACCAGGTTGCTGTTCATACAGTACATCTTTCAGTGCTTGCCTAGTCAGTATCCAGTCTGAATCACCCTTGTAAAGAGATGTTGGTGGGAGCTGAGTTTAATGTAATGTTAGGAATTTATTTAAGGTGTGGAGAGGAGGTGTGGTCACTGGTTCATTGTAATGCAGTTTTTTCAGGTTTAATCCAGAAAATGTTGTTTACCTATAGGCAATATTAAGATCTGTATTCTTCCCATTGGAGACCCATTTTAAAACACTTGTGTCACTCCTTGCTGAGCCCTCCCTAAGGAGTTGGTTATAACTGGGGGGTTGATTAGGACACCCTAAATTGAAGAGTCTGGGTGCATGAAATCCTCACGCCTCCTGAAATTATTGCAGAATTATTAAAATAATATCTGGTAATGTTTCTGTGTTAGAATACATTGGTACTTGAATGTTTAGTTGTGTTTTAACACCTGTTAATTAACACAATTGTAAATTCTAGCTAAGTTAGGACTCAAACATTTCTTCTAGTGCAGCCTTGGGTAAAACATGACTAGGAAGGAACATCTGTGTAATGTTTACGCAAAAATTTACAAACATGTTAGTTCTGAATTTGAATCATTCCCACACTGTCAAACATCACATTGGGCAAGCACAAGGCTCCAACATCCTTGTCTATCCTGGGCTGATTTTCGCATATCCTCTGTGTTGTTAAGTCCCCTAAGTTAGCCCCCTCGAATTACTGTTTGATGGATGGGTTCTTTCATTTGGCCCCATTTATGTGTTCCTCTAGCTGCACAGTGGCACTCCTGCCAGACTGTCTGGCTTCATTCTTAACGCACATCCCGTATATTTCTGTCTTCTTTTCCAGATAACTTTGGTGGTACGAAGTTACTGAATTCCCTGAAAAATCTTGGCATTTATTATAAATTAATTCAATTTAATACCTCGCGTTTTCCTGAGATGTTTGCCTCTGAAGTGCATTTAGACATCTTTCTATACCTTTGGTGGGATTTCCAGCTTTCACATATATATGTTAAAGTGGAAATAACAGTTGAGTTGAAGATTTGTAGTTTGGTCTTTAAATTGTAGATTTTCAGTGATCAAATTGTGTGAATCGACATCTGCTAATTAACGTCATTAAAAAGTCAAGTGTAGGCACAGCTTATGTATGCAGATGATACTTGCACCTTCTTTCCCTCCCTTTCTCTCCCTTATATGCAGTATACTGTACACATGTATTTACATGCGTATTTGCAGACTCTTGGCTCTATTCTCAGTTGTGATGTCCAGTAAATTTCTATTAATCATGTTGTACTGTTTTTCTGTCTTTCCTCTTCTCCTCCCCCTTGCCTCTCACCCCAAAAAATAAACCAAAACAAAAAACTCTTAGGTAGAGGAGTTGATGATGGCCATGGAGAAAGTGAAGCAAGAACTGGAGTCCATGAAAGCAAAGCTGTCCTCTACCCAGCAGTCTTTAGCTGAGAAGGAGACCCATTTAACCAACCTACGAGCAGAGAGGAGGAAACATTTGGAGGAGGTTCTGGAGATGAAGTGAGTATTTATTTCCATTCCTTATGCCTGCACTGTATTGACATCCCCTCACTTCTCCTTTTACCTCTGCTTTTGGTGATCTAAAGACAGTTACTAAATTGCACTTCTCTACAGAGAATTACATTTTTCTGTGTTCTCACTCAAAGCTTCAAAGGAACCACCTAACCAGTAGCTGTGTACATGATTTGGGACTAGATTGAGTATTTTCCACTTGGAATGAAATATATATTTTTCCTCCCTTGTCATCCACTTTCTTCCTATGCATTGGTGATATTATTTGCATTAGTGTCCAAAGGCCCTAAATCAGAATCATGGTCCCATTGTCTTATGTGCTACCTGAATTCTCAGTAAGACATGGGCTCTACTTTGAAGAGCATACAATCTAATAAGGCAAGGCACCAGTAAAGGGAAGGAAAAACAAGGATAAAAGTAAGTACCAAGGTAACTGTAAACTCCCGAATCAAAGCACAGCTGCTGTATTGCCAGATGAAGATTGTTCAAGATCATGTGACTGGTTCATTGGCACTGCTGAAACCTAACTGAAGTTGAGTTTGAACTTGTGTATATTTTTCACTGCCACCCATCACACAAGGAGTCTTCAGTATGGCCAAGCATTGAAGTGTTGGGGAAAGATGAGGGATTAGCTTTCTAAGACTTAAATACTTCCTAAATTCTGACACCCCCACCCCCCTACAGATAAATGGTTATCTTTAGTTTAGGGAGGCATGAATCCATTTAGTGCAATGACGGATAGCACTGCCAGCAGTTCATTAAAAACACTATCAATTGTTTAGCCAGCCCTGAAGAGAAGGAATATTTTTATTGGCAGGATTTGCAGTGGTTCCTCCGCTGTGGTTTTTTGAGCCATTATTTATTTAGTTAACTTTTCTGTGTTAACCTCTTTCCTTTTTGAAGAAAATAAATGATAGAAAAAGAGCTCTTACAAAATGGAAAGAGAGGTGTCTCGAGTCTTGAAGCTCTAACTTAAGAGCGCACACTCCCTGGCTTCATATTCAGCTACCTAATACAGTCTGACTTAGATCTGGCACTGGGACACTGCAAGACTGCAGTGCTTAAAAAACATACTTTTTATTTTTAATAAAACATTTATTGACATAAATTTCACTGCCTTGAGAGTTGATATATTGGGGGATGGGAGGAATAGCTCTTACGTTGATGTGGGAATCCAAAGCAACTTAAGATACATCCCATATCCAATCTTCTAGCAGCACTCTCTCCTGCCAAATTGCTGCGCCAAACCTTCTCTTTAAAATATATACAATATTCAGTATATCCTGAAATGTACTTGGAATTGGGTAGCTGTAGTACATTAACATACCACTCACTTCTTTTAAATGATGACCTATCTTAACTAGTTAGTTATTGTTGGAAAGTTATTGCATAGAGTGAAAGTGAGTCTCAAGAACCAAATAAACTGGTAGATCCATTGTGACCTAAGAAGGGAGGAGAGCGGTAGAGAGAAAATTAATGCTGTCAACACATGGACAGAGAGACGGAAAAAGCATTAAATTTGTACATTGAAGTAGTTGAACATGTTGTAGACTTCTTTAGTCTTCCTAAAGTTCTATAAAGCTGACAAAGTCATCTAAATCTCAGTATGTTAGAATGCACCCTTACCATAAGCCTCTTTGTTACAGACAAGTCTCTACTGTTTTCTCCCAATCCATAAAATAGTACCTTACATTTATAAGAAAGAACTGCAGTGTACCCTTTCCTGTTCAGCATTTACAATCCACTGCTTTTGAAGAGAAAGAGAGTGACTGCTGAAAACTGAGAATGGAAAACTTAAAAATACTTCTCAGATTAAAATAGAGGGTGTACTGCAGTTTGTAACTCATCTCTTTTGGCTTGAGTGGTTTAAGCAAGGCCACCTTTATTTTTAATTTTTAATTGCCATATTTTCTGAAGGGTTTTCTTGTTTGATATTGTAGTGAATGTGCTACAGAAGTTTTGGAGTGTTTGTTATATCCCCTCAAGTCAGAGGTTCAACTCAACCATAAAAATGTGCTCAGGACCAGACTGATGCATGAAATGTGAGACCAGGATCAGTTACTTTTAAATAGCTTTTGAAAAAGACTCTCTTCCGCTGTTTTCAAGCTATGCCAAGAGTATTTTTAAATGTAATACTTCAGTATAGAATTTGTACTTCCTCAACTCAAAAGTACCTTTTATTGAGTAAATATGAAGTTTTATACTATAATCCACCTGGTTTTGGTATTCTTAAGCACAAACTATAGTTGTTTACTGATTGTACAAGAATTCATTAAGGGATCTAAGCATGGATTTGAGTGTGTGCACCTCATATAGATGACTTAAATGCTAACTTCAGGCTGTAGCAACAGTCTTCAAAGTAGAAAAGATAAGTATGCTAGACAGTCTGTTACAGACACAATATGCATTTACAAAATTGTTACTCAAAGTAGAATTTGTGTTTATTCAATGGACTATAATAGTTTTGAGTAAGTCATTCTACACTATTGAGGGAATAATATGCTCATTAAAATACACCTCTATCACAATATGAAATGCTGCAAAGGTGGAATTCCAGTCTCTAAAGAAAATTATTCTCTCATATACTCTTGTTCATCTGACTCTGGGATTTACATTTTGTTTTTACTCATTATAGAGGAAGCTGGTAGGGATTCCTATACTTAGGTTGCCTAACATTTTCCATTATAAAATATACTAGTGACTTTTTTGAGAAACTCGGACACCTCCAGTGTTTGCAGCAGGTCTTTAAAAATTGGCAGGGAGAAAGAAAGCCTTGGGGCCAGTGAAATGCCTATTTTTGTCCCATTAAATTCTATTCATTCTTGGGTTATAAATTGTTGAAAATCACCATTTCCCTTCTGTTCCATGCATTGTCATCAATATTTGGGCAACATGCAAAAATAACTGAATACAAACAGTCTAATCTAAGGCTGGGCCCATGCCAAAGCAGCAGCACTGAGAACGCTGGTAACAGACAGCCATACTTCTGATGGAACAGCATTGGGATGTAGGGGGAGAAAGAAATCAGACTAGGCTCCCCTAGATTCAGCAAAAAGTCCCAGTAGCCTCTCCTGCCCCATTCTCTGGGGGATTATATGGGGCAGGAGTTTCCCTCCACACACATACATCCCTACTGGAGGAAAGAGAGAGCCAAGGCAAGAGTTTCCCTCCTGCTGCCGTCCTAGATTCACAACATGGCCTCAGCAGCCCATCTCCCACCCCATCCCACAAGATAACAGCTTTCTCCTCCAGGCAATTAATGTATATAGTCCTGTAACTCAAGTGATGCAGAACTCTGTGATACAATGCCAAAGTTTCTTAGTTCAAGCCCTGATGATGATGATGGATAATGGGGCAGCTATTACAGTTGCACATAATAGAACTTGGTTTTACTTTTTTCTTTTAAAAAAACAAACAAACAAAAAAACCTATGACATTATGTACAAAATCTGTTCTGAAAGAACATCGTTTAGATTATAAAATCAAACACTCAAAGGTTAGGAAATGCCATTATTTAGGTTTCTCGTGCAACCTTAGTTTAACCCCCTTGTGTGTATGCATTATGATATCTTTAATTCATAGAATCATAGAATATCAGGGTTGGAAGGGACCTTAGGAGGTCATCTAGTCCAACCCCCTGCTCAAAGCAGGACCAATCCCCAATTTTTGCCCCAGATCCCTAAATGGCCCCCTCAAGGATTAAACTCACAACCCTGGGTTTAGCAGGCCAATGCTCAAACCACTGAGCTATCCCTCCACCATGCTGTAGAGGAAGGCAAAAAACCACCAGGGCCTCTGCCAATCTACCCTGGAGGAAAATTCCTTCCAGACCCCAAATATGGCGATCAGCTGAACCCTGAGCATGTGGGCAAGACTCACCAGCCAGACACCCAGGAAAAAGTTCTCTGTAGTAACTTCTAACATCCCACCATTGGGCCTATTTACCACTGATAGTCAAAGGTCAATTAATTGCTAAGCTCATGTTATCCCATCAAACCATCCCCTCCATAAACTTATCTAGCTTAATCTTGAAGCCAGATAGGTCTTTTGCCCCCACTGCTTCCCTTGGAAGGCTGTTCTAGAACTTCACTCCTCTGATGGTTAGAAACCTTTGTCTAATTTCAAGACTAAACTTCCTGATGGCCAGTTTATATCCATTTGTTCGTGTGTCCACATTGGTACAGAGCTTAAATAATTCCCCTCCCTCCCTGGTATTTATCCCTCTGATATATTTAAAGAGAGCAATTATATCTCCCCTCAGCCTTCTTTTGGTTAAGGTAAACAAGCCAAGCTCCTTGAGTCTCCTTTCATAAGACAGGTTTTCCATTCCTCAGATCATCCTAGTGGCCCTTCTTTGTACCTGTTCCAGTTTGAATTCATCCTTCTTAAACATGGGAGACCAGAACTGCACACAGTATTCCAAATGAGGTCTCACCAATGCTTTGTATAACAGCACTAACACCTCCCAAGACCGCATTAGCTTTTTTCACGGCCATATCACATTGGTGGCTCATAGTCATCCTGTGATCAACCAGGACTCCGAGGTCCTTCTCCTCTTCCGTTACTTCCAACTGATGCGTCCCCAGCTTATAACTAAAATTCTTGTTATTAATCCTTAAATGCATAACCTTACACTTCTCACTATTAAATTTCATCCTGTTACTATTACTCCAGTTTACAAGGTAATCCAGATCTTCCTGCATGATATCCCAATCCTTTTCTGAATTGGCAATACCTCCCAACTTTGTGTCATCCACAAACTTTATTAGCACACTCCCACTTTTGGTGCCGAGGTCAATAATAAAAAGATTGGTCCCAAAACTGATCCCTGAGGAACTCCACTAGTAACCTCCCTGCAGCCTGACAGTTCACCTTTCAGTATGACCCACTGTAGTCTCCCCTTTAACCAGTTCCTTATCCACCTTTCAATTTTCATATTGATCCCCATTTTTTCCAAATTAACCAATAATTCCCCATGTGGTACTGTATCAAATGCCTTACTGAAATCGAGGTAGATTAGATCCACTGTTTCCTTTATCTAAAAAATCTGTTACTTTCTGAAAGAAGGAGATCGGGTCGGTTTGGCACGATCTACCTTTTGTAAAACCATGTTGTAATTTGTCCCAATTGCCATTGATCTCAATGTCCTTAACTACTTTCTTCTGATAGCTTCTGCAACTTTAACTTGAAATAATCCCAGGCCTCCTCTGCCTTTAGATCAATAAATTCTTTAGTTCAATCCACTTCCCTAACTAATTTCCTTAATTTATTAAAGTTAGCCCTTTTGAAATTAAAAACCCTAGTCTCAGATTTATTTTTGTTTATCCTTCCATTTAGTTTGACTCTGTAAGTCACTTAAACCAAAATTTTTGGCAGATGGCCACTAATTGTATGTGCTCATTTTCTAAGTGCCCAATTTAAGACACCTGGGACCTGATTTGCAGAAGTGCTGAGCACTCACAACTGACACAAAATCAGTGGGAACTGTGTGTGCTCAATATTTCTGGCAGTAAGGCAGGGTTGTCTGGAGGTCTGAGCATAGAGTTGGGAGTCAAGAAGGTCCTGAGTTCTAATTCTGGCTCTCTTACTGATTCATTGTGTAGCATCAGGCAAGTCTCTCATCTCAGTTTCCCCATTTGAAAATTATGATGATAATGATTTCTTATCTCACTGTGGAGATAAATTCATTAATATTTATGAGGCACTCACACACTATAGGTGATAAATGCTCTAGAAAAGAAATGAATAATTCTGTATTCATTGCAGAGTTTGGGTTGCATGGAGTAAATAAAGGTAGGTGCCACACAGAATAATGAGCCTCACAGAAATATTGAACAGCAGCCTCATTACCCAAGCTCTGTCCAGCCTGTCCACTGAATGAGGCAGGGGTCCTATGGAAAAATATGATATAGTTCTGTAATTAAAGATTGTATCATATTTAAGGATATGATTCTGTCACGGAGGTCACAGATTCCATGATTTTCCAGGATCACCGTGACTTCCGGGGCAGGGCTGAAGCAGCTGTCAAGCCCTGTGCCTCTGCCTTTGGGCGACCTGCACTCTCATTGCCTAAAGTGCTTGGGTGAGGCTCACATAGGGGATCGCTGTCAGATCTGCCATGAGTTTAAGAGGACTGGGAGGCAAGGTTAAAGTTCCTATTGATGGAAGCGGCACTCAGACCTTCCTCTGAACCGAGCGTGTCGGGCTCGGCACTGATTACCTCAGGATTGGTGCGGAGCACTTCTCTCGCCGTGCAGGAGTCCTGGCACCATTCACCATCCCCGGTGCCAAGAAAGAAGCATAAGAAGCAGCTGGCCGAGAGGGGACGTTCCCCTACTCTGAAGAAGGCCAGGCATGAAGAGCAGAGCGAAGTGCTACTTAAGTCAAGCCACTCTTCTGCCTCAGCATCACAGGCGGCCCCGTTGACCCTGGTCTGTTTGCAGGCACCATTGAGTCTGGTCCCGGATGAGCCACCAGTACCAAAGGGATAGCTCAGCACCAGCGCTATCCACTCCGGAGGCGTTTGCCGTGGCCAGAGACCTGCTGGCATTCTCGGTACCCCTGTCACCAGCAGTACAAGAGTTGGTGGTCTCAGTGTCAGTGGGCAGGACAGAGCACATCGCCCCTAGCTGCCATCCAGTTCTGCGCCCCACAGTACTGTCCAGAGGGAAACGGTCCTTGCTGGCCCTGGTGCAAGTTTCCCCCCCCTGGCACCAATAGAAACTGCATCTCCATGGTCCCCAAAGGAGGGCTCATCATCTGAGTCGGAGATTGGGCAGTTGCCTTTATTATCCCTCCAGTCAGCCCTACCCCTCCGTGGACCCAGGCACAGGAGTACCATCAAGTCCTTGGCTCAGTGGTCACTGACCTATGCCAATCCTTTTGGAACCTGTGGGGATTCCCCCCAGGCCAGGATTCCACTCAACATGCTGTTAGTCGGTGGCCTCTGAGAAAAAGGCACCTCTGTCCCATTAGTGCTAACCTTCATGATCTGGATCTGCCGGATCCTGTGCACACAGAAGATAGAGGAGGAGGGCCACCTGCTGGTGCAGGCTGCCTCCTCCCCAGACAAGGAGGTGTGGCAGGCATGTCACTCTTTCAAGACGACTTCAAGGCCCACCAGGTGCTACTAAAGATGTTGGTCTCAAACTTAAGCTTGCAAGGTGATGTAGTAAAAGAATCCTCCCTTAACCTGGTCGACATCCTGGCCGCTGCAGGCCCATCGAAAGTGGCGCTACCTCTCAATGAAGCCATTATGGATCCTGTGAAAGAGCCAAAAGGTAGTACTTTGTGCCCACCCAGGGTTATGTGTTCCTATATGCTCATCCCCACCTGGGGTCCCTGGTGGTCTCTGTGGCCAGTGAAAGGGAGAGGCAGGGCCTACAAGGGGCGACACCTAAAGCAAAAGACTCCAAAAAAACTGGATCTTTTTGGTAGAAAGGTTTATTCTACTGGTGGACTACAGCTCAGGATCGCCAACCAGCTGTTGCTGGGTAGACGACTTAAGTGTGTGGGACTCCATGTTGAAGTTCAAAGACTCACTTCCCCAAGAGTCCAGGCAGGAATTCTCCTCACAGGTGGAGAAGGGGAAGATAATAGCCAGAGCCTCCTTGTAGGCAGCCCTGAATGTGGTGGACTCGGTGCCCACGTCCATGGCCTCCACAGTCGCCACTCGTAGGAGGTCATAGCTACAGTCCTCTTCTGGTCTCCCAACAGAGGTCCAGCAATCCCTTCAGGACCTTCCCTTGGAAGGGGCTTCACTCTTTTTGCAGCAGATGGATGCGAAACTCCATGTGCTGAAGGTCTGCAGAGCTACCTTTAAGTCCCTGGGACTATATACCCCAGCAACTTTGAGATAGTATGACAGGTTTCAGCAGCCCTCCCAGTTCTCTGCCCCCATCATCCCATCTGGACTTACAGAGGAGACGGAGCAGGGTTTTTTTAAGTGCAGGTATCCACTCCCATCGGCCTCTGTGCAAGAATCTGCTCTGCCCAGACACCCAAGGGGCTTGAAACAGACCTTTTGATGGCATGCCTGAGGGCGTTATACCAGTTCCTGTGCCAAACCCTGGGTCCCCTTTATTTTCGGACCACCTGTCCTACTTCAGCACAGCGTGTTCTCCTTTCACCACAAACTGTTGGGTACGGAACACCATAGAAACAGGCTACACGCTCCAATTTATTTCTACCCACCCTCCCTCCCATCCCTCTTAAGGGACCCTTCTCATGAGCATCTTCTAGTCCAGGAGGTACAAGACCTCCTCCAAGTAGGAGCTGTGGAAGAGGTTCCACAGGATTTAAGCAGGTAGGAGTTTTACTACCGGTATTTCCTAATTTTGAAAGCCAAGGGCAGTCTCAGACCTATTCTAGACCTGTGCTGACTCAACAGCTACCTCAAGAAACTGAACTTGCACATGGTCCACTGGCTTCCATTATCCCCTCCCTGGATGCCAGAGTCTGGTACGCCACCCTCAATTTAAAGGACACCAATCTTCACATTTCCATCTTCTAAGGCCACAAAGGGTATCTGAGGTTTGTCATGAACCAGGCCCACTACCAATTTGCAGTTCTCCCATTCAGCCAGTTGACAGCCCCGCAGGTGTTTACAAAGTCATGGTGATAGTGGCAGACCTTCCTGAGAAGACTGATGGGGGTTCAAGTCTACCTGTACCTGGACAACTGGCCAGTTGACCGGTCCAAGGCTCAGGTAGAGTCCAGCATCCACCTCATACAGTTGACTTTCCAGGCCCTGGGCCTGCTAATAAACGAGCAGAAGTCTATCCTCATTCCGGTGCAGAGGATAGAGTTTATCAGAGCAGTGCTCAACACCACCCAGGCCAAGGCCTTCCTCCCAGAAGGCCGGTTTCACACTATCATCTCATTAATAACACATGTCAAGAACCACCCCATTATGACAGAGTATTTCTGTCGAGACTTTTAGGTCACCTGGCCTCATGCACGTACGTGGTGAAGGAGGCAAGGCTATGCCTCAGGCCCCTTCAGGGTTGGCTGGCCTCCATTTACTCACCAAACCGCCACCATCTAGACTCAGTTTATTCTAAGGATAAATAGAAGACTTCAGTCTTCATATTGGTGCCTTCTGTTAGTACTGAAAACTAACTGATTTTTTTAATAAAGTTTTTTGTTTTCATTTTTTTTGGTGGGGTATGGGTTTGTTTGTTTTTTAAATGCATGCATTATGAATGGAGTATGTTGGACTTGATTTTGGATTCTTTAGCATTTGTTCATTTAAGCAAACTCCACTTTAATATTTGAACGTGAGTCTTTCTTGTTTTGAGTTATTTCTATTAAGTTCCCATGACATCTAAAGGATCATCTCTGTTTGAGTTATTTAAAGGTTTTTAAATTAGTGCTGTTACCTTGCTGATCTGATGAGAATTGATTTGTATCATTTTTACATCTGATCCCATGAGAATTAAGCTCAGTCATGTTCTTGTTGGTTTCCATCTAGGGGTGGGTGGGTGGGTGTGGGTGGGTGGGTGTGTGTGTGAGAGAGAGAGCGAGAGAGAGCTAGGAAGCTGATGAATAAATTTATTTGTGAACTTACGTACATTATATATAATAAAATTATGTAATGTACACACATACTATACCTTATTAACTTAACAACCAGCTGGGATATATATCTGATTACAAGATGTTTAGACACTTTGACCAAGGCTTGTTAGTTGCTCAAAAGCTGCCACTCTGCTTTAAGATTCTTGGAAATTAAAGATGCCGGTTTTATTGGTAACAGTCATCGTGAAAAGTATTCATTGTACTTTGCACTTATGTGCACTTTATTCCTCCAGAGCAGTAGAGAAAATGGATTCTTTACTGCAGGAGAGGCTTGCAAGCGGTCTACATATGTCAACAATTCTGGGTGTAGAATGCAGTCACTTCACATTCTCTTCCTATTCCATATAGCAATATTGTTTTAACATGACATCTGCAATGTGTAACTTCCAGTGCCAGGCAAAAACCCTCCATCCCAATGTATACTGGGATATATGTTAGATGGGCCAATTGGCACTTTATGCCATGACAAGTCTTTACAAAACAATGGTAGCCATCACCTCACCTGTAATTACTTTAATTTTAAATAAGCCAGAATCCTACAGGGGGCAGTGTGTCTGTGGAAACTAATGTTTGGGACAGACTTGAATAACCACATCTGCCTGCATCTATTTCTAGTTTCCTTCGTAGTCTTAGGGCTTGTGTACACTCGAAATGCTACAGCAGCACAGCTACAGTAGCGTGTCAGTATAAAAACTACCTACACCAACAGGAGGGGTTCTCCCATTAGTGTAGGTAATCCACCTCCCTAAGAGGTGGTAGCTTAGTTCAACAGAGGAATTCTTCCATTGACCTGGCACTGTCTACACTGAGGCTTAGATCAGCTTAACTACATCACGCAGGGATGTGAATTTTTCACACTCTGAGCAATGTAGCTGGGTTGACATAACTTTTTAATGTAGACCAGGCCCTAGGTTTCTGACTGAAAATGTCTCTTATGGAAGGGAGGACACTTGGTGAAAATGACACAAACTAGATATTGCTACTGCATTTTGTCTCCTTTAATTTTCTAATATAAAATGTATACACTATTTTTTTCTTTGGAAGTTGTTATCATATTAGATTTTGACACTTGAACTGTAAACATTTTAATTGCAAAGTCCTGAAATTTGAAAAGTTGTCCCTTTCCAAATTGCAGAAAACATGTACATTGAGGTCAGATCAATGGCAATATCATGATTGTGGAAATGCTGAGTCTCTCAGAATGAATTTCTCAGAATCATATGGAAAACAAAGAATGTGTGTAGTGTTCACCTACTGTGTGTCTCTGTATATATACCCTGTGTGTAAGGATTTTGCACGTTTTCTGGTATTAGTGGTCTCTGGAGGTTACTTTTGCAACCCAAAAAAACCCAGTTTTGCACCCTAGTCTGAACTCCTCAGTTCTCATTACTGTTATAAAACATGTTATTAAAAGGTCTCATTTGAAAACCCTATCTAAATTTTTCCTGTGTTCTTTGTTTGGGGGCTCCGACATTGTTTACTTCCATTGATTTTCTACACTGTCTGTTAGATTCAGCCTCTAAGCACCCTCTAAAGATGCTCAGCACAACGTTATCACTGTGGACAGTTTACCACTTTGTCTCCAGTGAAATAAATATTGGCATATGGTGGAGAATGATTGTGGTGGTGATATCAACTGTAAAAGGTTTGTGGACCCTAGAATAGGTCGAATGATGATTAACCTGGTTGTGGACAATAGGACAAAACTCTCGTAATCAAATGATTTGGTGAAAGCCAACTGTATTGTGAATTTTGGTCTCAAAAGTTCACAGTAAGGGTGATCTGTGAAGCAATTAAATGGTATCTAATGAATCGTGTAAGTACTGTACCACCTCACATGTGCCTAGATAGAAAGAGGGCTATTTGTCTTTACCACATTTATCTTTAACTGCCAAAAAGTTGTTCTTATCATCTACAGATTGTTTGTTTGTTTTTATAGTTCGCCTTTCTTTAAAAGGTTTTTGTTCCAAGGCTTCTTCAGATACTAAAATCCTGGCAATATGGCTCACAGTTCCATTCTGTCTCATGATAAACACCACCATATCTCATTATATCTTGAACTCCATGGTCCCTGAGAACAGCCTTATAAAGAGAATGCACTGTACTATCTAAATGAGCCATGACAGGCCTGGGAGCAAGACCAACTGCTGAAAAGTGCACCAGGTGGTGTTAAAGGGGTTTGTTCCACTCAGTAATTGCTCAGTCTGTTAATGTTGTAGGGAGGAGTTGGGAAAGGAGATTCTTTCAGCCGTTAACTTCCTGAGAATTTAGTTACACTGTGCTCTTGTTTCCATGCTATTCCACTGGAGATTTTTTTTCTTCTGGATCTGTTTTCCAGGGTCTGAGTTCAGTGTGACTGATCCCTTCAGTGGCTCCTGGACCCAGGTTTCTAGAAAGACAATTCAATGTAACTTGAATGCTTATAAATCAGAATATGAAAAAAGAGTGCACAAACTCAACCTTGAGAATAAAAACAAAAACCCTGTTGTAATATTTTTATCTGATTTTTATATTTATTTATTTGGTTTTTTTTTCTTTTAAGTGAGGGAAGATGATCTGGTCAGAAGGCTTCTTAGCTAAAATAGATGTATGTGTTTCAGTTAGGTCTAGCCTACTTTGTGTGGTCATTTTTCCTTTTATATTATTACAGAATGCTCATAGAAATTCTCTTGAAAATTCTCATCTGTTGAAAAACATTTATACATGCGTACAAAGAGATGGAATATTGTTGTCCACTGTTCCTGGAGATTTATATAGTGCTACTGTGCATGAACGATTGTCCCTCTTCTCCTTTTCTATCCTGGGAATCCATGTGTGCAGATGAGCTTTAGGATAGGTGCAGTACTGCATAACATCTGGAAGGTCATTAGTGCTTATCTTACTGCTCAGGACAGAGTTGGTTTGGCAAATCTTCACTTTTGTCACAGAAAGAGAGGAATCAGTTTTTCTGGAGGTGGTTAGTCAAATTGTTTTATGTTGGTTTATCAAAAGAATGAAAGAAAAGGCAGTGTTACTCTGACTGACATTGAATAACATAGATTGTTTTTGACACAGCCCTAAAGTAAGCCAATCTGTTCCCTTCTCCCCGTTTTTTCTGAATCTTCATCCTTTAGCACTGAATATTCTTATTATACTCTCACAGTCTCTGTAATCAGACACATTAAGCAGTTCTGTTAGAAGTGAGGCATTTTTAATTATTTTCTTCACACACCTGTGTTTTTTGTTTTGTTTTTAAAACAGAAGTTAGTTTTGGCTCTGTACTGGTACTGATAGTATGTTCCCTAAACTGGACATTTCAGTCACATCATTGACCCCATCGCCATCGATAATCCCATAATATTTTGGTGTTTCCAGGGCTCTTGCTAAACTAAACCAAATCAAGCACTTTTGATTTTCTGTTGAAGTCAAAAGAATCGTAGGTTCCTCTCTGTGTTTTTTTTTCTCCTTGATAAACGTGCACTGTAAATATTGGTTCATATAAATCAACTCTTAGAGCACTGCATATTTCATTAAATACAGCCAAACTGTGGGTTACTTAAAGTTCCAAGTGAAAATATTATGGTATCTCATTGCATATATTGTAGATTTAATGTAGTGTGAACAATAGTAGCTTTGAGCCATTGTAAATCCCATGCGGACATCATCAACATGGTTCAAAATACAAGGAGAGAAATCCCAAAGGTTGTATGTGCTCATATGGCTGCTGTGCATATGTAAGTCATTCTTTCTTTCGTTATTTTTAAAATAGCAATGTGGTATTTTGGAAGAGAGAGGGATAAGGAAGAGCCTAACACCATATGAGTTTTGGAGCTGGTCTGAAATTCCTTTTTCCATAGCTGTGGGGTCAGTTTGCAATAATAATAGAAATAACCTCTGAGCCAGGTGGTTTTCCCTTGAATCTTGGAGGATGAGTTGCAGCAACTCGACAGTAGATGCAGTGGCTAAAGTATTGGGGAGATCTTCCAAACTGTCCTCACTTCCCATGACCTGTGCCCTCACTTTGCATGGGAATCTGGGGTATACCTCTGGGGGGGAATTTTGCCAACAGAAAAATCACTATTAGATAGATTTATTAAAACTAGAACAAACAAAAAACAACCTGCCGGTCCATGGAATTTTTTAGAAATCTCCTTTTCAATTTTTCTTTTTTTCCTGGTAGAGGTTACTTCAGGAAAATGAGGCTTTTTGGGGTGGAGTATCTGTATGTGAGAGCATGTGCCAGAGTTCAGTCCATCATAGCTGATCAAACCAGGTTATACAGGAACCATAAGAGAACACATTAGACACAGTACAAAAAATCATCCTTTCACATATAATCTGATTGCATGCAAGATTCAATACAAGTCGTCTCCTTTTACTTCTCCTCCTCCAGTCCAATTTGTAGCAGTACGCTATTATGTGAATTATGAAGATGCAGAGGTGTTATCTTTCATATTGTCCCACCAATAGAAGCAGGATACTAAGACTAGATTGTCCAGTGGTCTGATATAGCATGACAATTCCTGTGTTCCTAAATCTGTTTTCCAGATGCCTTCTTCTAACATTCTATGTAGCTTATAGTTTTGGCTTTCCATAAACCAATAGCTGATTTTCTACCTAGCATGTATTTACAGATTTATCGTAGAGGATCTGTGTCTAAAGTTCATATTAAGATGTCTTTTTAATTTGGTCTCAACAAAATCAGTAAAACCTTTCTGAGCTACTTGATTCTCATGGGGATAGTTCTTTTTCTGTTGACACCGATTTTTGCTTGTAGAGTTACTGAAACTTTGGGTTCGAGTATCAATCCACTTTACATGTAGTTTATATAAGGGAAGTCCTTTTTATTGTGAAAGGTCCAAATTATTCAATCCATTGGTTCTAGATATCTGCAGAACTTGCATATATAGAGGCACCCAATGTGCTTCTAATCCTCAACTGTTAACAGGTTTTGACATACATGTAGTTTTTGTGATCTTGTAAAAATGAAGAGGCCCTCTTTGGTTATTTGCAGGAGGCCTCCTATGACCTTGGACTAGTTATGGTCTCCACTAAGCAACATCAGAAAATTATGTAGTCATCATAGTAATAATAATTTGCACTTATAGAGTCCTTCATCTGAATATCTTAAGGTATTTTATAAAGGTGGGTAAATATTATTTTCATTCTACAAATGAGTAAGCCGAGACCAGAGAGGTAAAGTGACTCATCCACCCAAGGCCACATGGCAAGTCAGTAATAGTTCAGGAATAGCACCTCAGTTGCATTCCGCCATCAAACTATTGCATTGTTGTCGGCTTCTAACACTTGGAGTAATTTCTCCAAACTGACTTGGTAAATGTGCGCCAGAAGTGTCTTGGAGATTATATGTTCTAGATCATGCGCTCCCAGGACTTGCCTTTCACTCCCCAGTTTTTACTGCATTAAGTAAGTTGGGTTGTTTGGTTCCAACAGACTTTACTGTTTTCAGACCTTAAAATTAACACCTAGAAAGCTAAGAACAGAGTCCAAAAGAAGTAACTGTTGAAGAATCCAGAATTCACATTACAGTCTTACAGTAATCGATACATGTCCATGCTATACAGTTATCTAAACTAACATGTTTACATTTTAATCTGCCCATCATGTCTAGGTGCTATATATAATACACCACAGAATGCTTTTCAACATCTTCTGGTCATTCCTAGTTTGAAAATTATTCTCTTTCTGTGCAGTCACCCATTCAGTTATTCTCTCTGTGTAATCCTCTTTTTGTTTTCTTTGAAAATAGAACGCTATCTAGTCCGAAAGAAGAAAGTATGTTAGACAGTAGGATATAGGCATTGTGGTGCAGCCCATGCAGTAACCTCTGAATTGTATCAAAGTGGGCCCAGCTACAGGTTAGACGTGTCATGAATTATGTTCTAATTGAATGCTATACATTACACTACCTCTAGTGAACAATCACAGGAATAATTATATTATTGAAAAATATTTACTAATTTTTCTAAACTATATAATTTAGTATTTTTTGTCTGAAGGGAAAGGTCAGATGGCCTCTTTTCACTACATTTGCCACAGGATTTATTTTCTTTTTAACGGGAATGCACTTCCTGCTGGTTGTGACTGCTGCTCTGTAGTGTTTCATCAGAAGCCCTGTCCTCATTAGACCACAGAAAGAAGCAGGGGCATTGTAAGCTGAAGCATTTGTGCTCAAGGGTGTGATTATATATCTCATTCTGGTTTCCATCCTGCAGTTAGTGTTGCAAACTGCCCCTCATGCCCCACAGACTGATTAGCTTGACCTCTGGTCTCAACCAGCAGAGCTGCTTATGAAAAACAGCCAGCATAGGAGGAAGAAGTGCTGTGCCTCTGGGGATGGCAGTCAGTTTGAATATGTATACTCTGCACGGAGAAAAGTTGGGTGATTGTTTACAGAAGTGATTTGCAATTATCATTTATTGGTCCCACTCCTGTTCATCACATCTGTCATAAGGCACTACTCTGATGGCTTTTTTTCCCGTTGAACGTTCTACCTGATCCATAGTTTGACGCAGACGTCGAGGTAAGTTTTATTTCTGCACTCTATGACCAGTGGCCCATGTACCTGGCCCTGGTCCCTTCCAACCCTGAGATTCTATGATTCTGTCTTACTATGTTTCTCAAACTTTATAGCATTGCTGCTGCTTTTGTCTTGACTCTTCAGCTTTTCATTTGATTTCCATTTGAAGAGGGGATGTATTCTATTCTCTTGCCATCCCTCCACAGCAAAATCCCTCTCTGCTTTAGCGCTCAAATATTTTTCATCTTAGATTGGAATTCCATTTATTTATATAATAAATATTTGTAATCCACATCCTTCTTTCACCCAAGAGGCAGTGCAGAATATGAATTTTGCCCAGCTTTGTAGGGTGTATACTTTCAAACAGATATTTAAGAATATAAAAACTGTTGTACAAATAAGATACATGTCTCTTTTTCTCACCCTCCTCCCACAAATGACATTCTCATACATGCTTTTCTAAATCTTAGTTTCCACCTCTGGTAAATGTCAATATATACAGTTCAGAATGCTCACATCCTTAGTTCTTTGCTCTAAAAAGAGAGCAGCAGTATGCATTGTTTCTTTGCTAAATTGGTCTTTCAGACTTGCCTTACCTTGGTGTTTGTGAGGTTCACAGTATTACTGAGGGCCTTGGCATAGAGATTGCAAAAAGAGATTAATTTAGCCAGTGACATGTTAATTTAAAACAAAAACAAAACCAATTTTTGTGCCTTGCCTTGATAAATGTGGAGCTGTTTTTGGACTACAGTTTCATAGCTGTTGTATCAAATGAGGCTTGAAACAAATTGGCAAACTAGAAGTGTCCAAAGTACAGTGGTGCAGTGTGCTTTCTCATTCCCAGCCCTCGAGATCCCAGCAAAGATTGCAAATTAAACAAACTCAAAATTAATCAGATCTACAATCAAATAAAATACAATCATTAAGGCTTTCATAGACCACAAAGGGGCAATTGTGTAATTGTAAGAGAGGTGCTGGAGAGGGCTTTTTTTGTGCACTAAAGGAAAATCAGCAGCAAGGTGTCAAAGAGAAAAATGAAACCCTGCAGGTGATGCTGTCTTTGGAGCCAAAAGAAACCAGCATTTTATGCAGAACTGCTAGTGAACTGTTGGAGAATGAAAAGGGTGTTTGGCACTGAGCTTTAGAATGTGTTAGCTTTTCACTTGGCCCAAACAGAAAGAGGCTTTGGATTGCAGATACTGTTAATCGAGTAGCTCTGTACTTGTGAACAACCACTTCAAGCAACCTCACACCAACACTTCGCCCCAGTGGTCTCAACCGCCATAGTTTTCACCTCCTTTACAACATGTAGCACTTCCTTAGTGTGGGAAATTGAGAAGTACAGTCAACAGTGCCTAGAAACAGCCTGGCTGACAGGAGACTTTTTTATATTCTCCTCCCTCTTGGGAGATATGGTGGAGCAAATGAATCTCTGGTGTATGCGGGTGCAACTCGATTGACTTAAGTGCAGTTGACTTAAGCTATTCCCATTTATACCAGGACTGGATTTTATCCAGTATTCCTTTGCACAAACAGATGCATTCATTCATTATGCAACTCAGATAGACCTGAGAGAAGATCCTCCTGTGTACTGAAGCAGAGCCAGCAGGCCTTTAACCACAATTAACAAAGAGGTAGTTTTAGGGTTCAAAATTTACTCTGGGATTATGGTCCCCTTCTCATGCCCTGTGATATGAATAGAGCCGACAAAGCTGAAGACTTTGTTTCCATAGAGGGAAGACCATTATCCTTTTGTGGATCTCCTTTTCTGTATTTTAATACTCATCTATGTACAGTGCACATGTGGATATTTGTGTTTGTGTGAACACGTGTACTGTATGTGTTCTCTTCATTTTATAAATCCGTACAATTAACTCCCTGTAGTTTCTGGCAAGTTTCCATAAGAGGAAGGATTTCTAACTAAAGATGATATTTACACATATGCAGTGCAGGAATAACAATGTATTTAATAATTTTCAGATGATAATATGCCATATGGATTGAAAATGACCAGTGTTCTTTCAAAATTGCTCCACTCCCTGGTGTTCCTCATGCCTCATACAAATTTTCTTGTCAGGGGATGACCAATTGGAAAAGACTACTGCGAACATTAATTCCTACTGACTTGTAATCAGATTTTTCAGTCAAGCTCCCAAGCACCTTGTGTATGTCAGTGACCTAGAAACTCTATGGTGAAGGACCAAAATTCATCTTCATTCAACGGTTATTTCTAAAAATAAGCCTATTTATATGTGACAAGATCAATATTTCTGGCCACTATTTCTAAACATACCCTAAACTAAGGAAAAAACGTGTGTCCTGTTTTTTCATCATTTCTTCATTCCCCTTTGACATTTTTCTTTTCCTTCTTACTGCTGTCTTTCTTCTTCTCCCAGACTTTCACTCTTTCTTCTCAAACCATATCCCCTCTTCTGCTTTCTTCTCCCACAAATCTGCTTATGCTGCTTGCCAATATCAGGAAGTCTTTCCAGTGACTTCAATGTGCTTTGACTCAGGCTTTAAGCTCTTTGACTCCTCTCTTCCCAGTGGGAAGGTTGATTCTAGCAGGTCCATGTGGATTAGTTTCTTTGTTTGATATGTTTTGTGTTTAACTTGCATATAATATAGAAGTAGTTAAAGTGACAGAACAGAGTGAAGCACTTTGCAAAATAGAAACACGATCTAAGCATTCTTCGTGGAGCATGCACATCAGAGGAGTAGGCTGGGGATAACTCTGAATTTGTGTGTTTGCTCTTTCATCCATTGTTTTATTAAATGCCAGTTTTGCAAGACTAAAACTACGTTGATTTGTGATCCATTCTGTTTCTCCAAAGAATATTAGCTTGATTGTGTGCAAGATGGAGCTGTCAGTTGTCAGTTAACATATGAGAGCTAGATTTGGAAAATGGCTATCCAGTGAATTACCAAAATACACATGTTGGAAGTTTAACAGCTTAGTGGCCCCTCTAATTTGTTTCTTCTCTCCTCTAAAGCTCGTGCCAGCAGAAACACTTTACCTACTGTCTGCTTCTGAATAAAGTTCACTTTGATTGTATAAAATTGTCCAGCTAATTACACTCAGCAACAGGACTTTCAGATGAAATACTTCTCTCTCTCTGCAGCTCTCTGTAGCTTGTTTTCCTAAAGACAGCTTTTATAGGGAGAAAAAAGAGGAAATGCATCATCCAGTTGCAATGTGGTAATCAAACTACAAAATTGTCCTTCCACGCCACCTCCCACGTACTAACTGTATCTTACCATGTGTAATTGCAGATATGTTTAGCATACACCTAGCATGCATTTTCCCATCTGCAGCTCAGTGAATTTGGCCTCTGTGTGGGAGTTCTCAGTGGCTAAGAGGAGATGCTGTTATCCTCCAATCAAAGCTAACTATAAATGGAATTCATTCTATTTCTGCCCTAGTTTGTGTGGCCAGTTCAGAACAACAAGCAAGTTTCACAGCTTTCCAGAACTTTTTAACTGAAGGAACAAAAACCCAATTCTTCTTTGAGTGTTTGCTCATGTCCATTCCATATTAGATGTGTGTGCTCGCCACATGCACTGGTGCCATAAGTTTTTCCATTAGCACTATCCATAGGGGACCGGCTCTGACACCCTCTGGAGTGGCGCCTGCATGGTGTGGTATAAGGGGCGCCACTGGCTCCCCCCACCTTCGGTTCCTTCTTGCCACCAGTGACGGTGCTGGAACATCTGCTGCTTCGGCTAGCATTGTTTCATTCTCTGTTCTTGTGAACTTTGAAAACCTGTAAAATAGTTGTATATAGTTCGTAGTTTCTTAGTTAAACCCTTAGTAGTAGTTTTCAACTCTTTGTTAGTCCTGAACGGGACTCAGCATGGGGACAGGGTGTGCCCCAGTCGCCAGGCTTTCAGCCCTATGCCAGTCAGCGATCCACATACCACCGGCCTAAGGTGCTTAAGTGACAAGTGCCGTATCTGCAAGTCCTTTCGCACTCCTCCTTCATCCTAGGTTTAAACTCGACTAAGGGCGCTCCTAATGGAGTTGGCACTCACTTCGGCACTGGAGCAGCAGTTTGAGTCCGCACCGAGCACCGCCGGTGCTGTCCACGAGCCAGCACCAGTTTCCCTCCATGACTGTGGTCATGAAGCCAAAGAGGAATGTAAAGGGATGATCTCCTACCTCCCGCCAGGGAAAGGAGAGGGCTGGGGGCGAACCACAACCTGTGCCACGCAGCTCAATGCCCCCTTCAGGAAGTCGGGCCCCAGCTCAAGTCAAGGGGTGCAGCCCATCCTGTACTTCGCCTGCAACTCCAGATAGCAGTGCAGGCCACAACCAGCTTCAGGTGCCATCGATGCCCGAAGCCCTTCAAGCAGCTTAGGAGATCCTGACGTTCCCGGTGCAACCCACACCGACTCCAGCAGTACCCCAGTCTCGGGGAAAATCTGCTTTGAGACCTATTCATGTGTCCCTGCCTCAGCGGCACTGTTCCCCATCGAGAGGGACTTCCCACCATCGCTCGCCCATGCAAACCCGTCACACCTCGGGACTAGAGAGGGAGGCGCAGCAGAGCCCTCTTTGGTCCCCGCACCAGATATTGTTAAGGGGAAAACGTCCAGCCCTGGTACATGTGACAAGCACACACACCTAATATGAAATGGACATGAGCAACACATCTTGAAGAACACCAGTTACAGAAAAAGTAACTGTCTTTTTTTCACCCATGTCTTTGCAAGTCATACTGATTCTGCTAGTTTGAATGTTAACCATAATTTCTGCTTTGAGGAAAGAGTTAAAATATTCTATGAAATAGTTCCAGTGACTAGCTTCTCAGACAGCCATCTCCAGCAGTCAGTCACAGCCCATTATGATTGATAAATGTGCACCCAGCACCTGTAGTCAACAGGCATCAGCTTGCCAACCCAAGATGTGATACAATAGCTTCTTCCCCAGTGGTATTAAAATATTTCTGCTTGGGGGAGGGAGTTTTTAAACTGTGCTGCCCTTTTATGTTTTGGGTTTTTAGTTTGCCTTCAACTTTAGTTATGATTCTGTGTACTTTGTCATCATCATCCTTACTCCCATAAATGCATTGGTCCTTGGGGCACCATCATTTATGGGCAATCAACCAATTGTCTCCAAACCTGATGATTGTGTGTCAGTGCTTGAGTCTCTGCAAAGTCCATTCCTGTCCACTCTTTTATATTGTCAATCCATCTCTTCTGTCTACCTCTTCTTCTCTTCCCCTGTACTGTCCCTTAGAGGATGATCTTGGAGAGGCCAGATGATCTTGTTACATGGCCATACCACTTCAGCTTGCGCTTCTTCATGGTCATGAGGTGGTCTTCATATGACCCAGAGCATTGGGTGATGATGTTGTGGACCTAAAAGTGTCCATGTCTCACATGCATATAGAAAAATGTAGATGACCCATGCGTGCAGCAGTTTCAGTTTGGATTCCAGGGAGATGTTCTTATTTCTCCAAACTGGCTTTAGCTTTGCCACTGCTGCTGCTGTTCGCGCAGTTCTTGCCCGAATTTCTGCCTTGGATCCTTCATCAGTGATGATTGCCCCCAAATACTTGAACTCTTTCACTGTCTCCAGCTCTTGTCCACTGACAGTGATATGTGAACTGATCCCATCACGTTTGTTTGTCATCAGCTTGGTTTTCTCTGCACTGATTTCCATGCCATATTTTGCGGAGGTTTCATCCAATTGTTTCACAAGATTGGCATGTTCATCTTTGCTGCCTGCCAGGCCATCAATGTCATCAGCAAACTGAAGATTTGAGATTGTTTCCCCTCCCCCCCCCCGCCCCCCCCAATTCTGACTGTGCGTATGTGATCTAGGGCATCAGTCATGCGCTCCAAGTAGATGTTAAACAGTGTGGGCGAAAGAAAGCTCCCTTGCCGGACTCCAACAGTGGTGCGAAACCACTCTCCTATTGTGCCATTGATGAGAACTGCACTGCTGGCCTTGGCATACAGTTGTTTAATGGTAAGAATAAGCTTACAGCCAACATTGTACTTCTTCATGGGTGCCCAGAGAGCTTCATGCCATACTCTGTCAAACGCCTTCTTGAAGTCAACAGAGACGTGGTAGATGTCCTGCTGGTGTTGTAAATACTTCTCACATAGAAAACGAAGGTTGAAAATCTGTTCTGTGGTTCTTCCAGAATGAAAGCCAGCCTGTTCTTCAGCAATGATATTGTCTGCTTGTGGCGTCAGTCTGTTCAATATGACTTTCAACATCACTTTTCTGGGATGGCTAATTAAGCTTATGGGCCGGTAATTTTGACACAATTGCAAGTTGCCTTTCTTTGGGAGAGTGATGGTTAGTGACTGTGTCCACGTGGAGGGCCACTCACCGGTCTGCCATATCTTGTTGCAGATCTTGGTGAGTACATCTATTACTATTTCTCCTCCGAATTTTGTTAATTCAGCTGGGATGTTATCTGTAGCCTTTCCGTTCTTGAGTGATTTCACAGCTGTCTCCACTTCTTCACGTAGTATTGGAAAGTCATCCTCCTCTCTTGAATCTGGGCTGTCTAAGACACTAGGATCTCCATTTGTCTGGTGGTTGTATAGATCAGAGCAGTAGATGTCCCTTTCTTCTGTAAGACTGTTCCCTTCTTTGTCCTGAATTGCGTTAGCTTTGGTCCATCTTTTCTTCGTCAGATCTTTTACAACCTGGAAGACCCGTTTGCTATTTTTATTATAGATACACTCTTCAATTTTAGAGCATTGTTTTTCAACAATGCTTTGTACTTATGTAGCACTTTTCATCTAAGAGTCTCAAGCACTTCACAAACATCAAGTTAAATAGTCCTCAAAACACTACTGTAAGGTAGATAGGTATTGCACTAATTTATAGATGTGGAAACTGAAGCACAGGACAATTAAGTGACTTTCCCAAAGTCACACAGGGCTGTCTGTAGTAGAGTCAGAAATTAACTACAGGTCTTATAATTCTAAGTCATGTGTCTTAACCAAAAGGCCATTTGCATTGGTGAGTAGGTGGGCAAATCCAATTGTAATATTACAACTGTTCATTTCAGAAAGAACAAAATGATTGGACTTCCAGTGATTACCATCCTTGCTGTAAACATTGCATTAAAAGGAAGGTCACTTAGAAACTTTTTTGTCTGTAGCTGTTTAACTCCAATTTAAGATTTAAATTTACAGGGAAGTGAGGTGAGTTCATACCTCAGGTCTAGTTCATATTTCAGTGGAAACTTAAACAGGTTTTAAAAGTCTTTATTACAGGGTTTGGTGCTTTATTCCTATTCAAGAAAACAATGTTCTGATTAAGGCTGAATGAATCACTGGGGAGTGTAGCCCCTTTGTTTACTTTGACATCAGGAGCAAGTATCCTGTAAACGTTTATTTTAGTTAATGTATGAGTTATGTAGCTTTCTGTTTGCAATAGCTGGAAAGAAATAACAAGCAAAAGGAGGAGGGGATTCCAGACACTCCACAGTCTAGTGATCATTCAGTTTTGCACAGCAAAATTCCCACAAACCTGACTGGAAATGTGGAGCAGTTTGAAGGGAAACTCCAGATTGGACATGCAGTCATCAAGTTATGTATCCAGGTTGGTCCCTTCTGCCCTTAAAGTCTGAGTCTACAATATATGGACGTTGCTGATCCTGCTATATGTGTCTGTATGTATAGTGGGTATATTTAAAAGTTCTATTGGTTTTAAAGATTTTGCTGGTTCTAATGGAAGTTCCCATTTTAAAAATAAGATCAGAATCTCTGGAAACAGTAGACCTTTTGAAACCAGTGGAACTTTTTTAAGGTCACCCTCTGTACCAGATGTGTTTGTCAATTTGCCTGCATATCCAGCCGAAAATGTTCCTGGGACAGCAAACCACATGAGAAGACTTTGCAAGGTATGTAAGATATATTTTATTTAAAAATATATGCTAGGATACCACAGAAGCACCAAGAGCCCAGGGATTCTGAATTGTTAAATAAAAAAGTCTGAATTCTGATAGCAATAGAGTCAGAGCTTGGTGTTACCCCTATTTGTCCTCAAGCAAACTTAGGGTATATCTACACTTAAGTGGCATGTAAAGCACAGACACTGCACGTCCAGCTAGCGTGGGTATAAATAGTAAACAGTAGAGGCACGCTTAGGTGAGAAGAGTAGAGTGCCCTACACTCCTGAAACCCCAGTATACATACCCTACATGGATGTTTACATGCCCAAGCAGTGCTTCTGACATCTACACTGCTTCTCTCTTGCTGGAGCCTCTCCTTGCTGCAGTGAAAGGCTCTGGCATCGGGGAGCTGCCAAACCTTTCTCCGCTGCCTGAGCCTTTCACTAACATGTGTAGCTACACACCTCAGTGACAAGTGTGGAAATAGCCTGCCTTTCACTGCTGTATGTAGTGCCTATAGTGCCTGATCCCTACACACTGCCATAAGCAGTAGACATAGCAATAGGGATCAGTCCTGCAAAATGTTGAGTGTCCTCAATATCTGTTTAAATCAGTGGTAACTGAGAGAGTTCTGACTCTGGCAGGCTCTGTCTAAGAACTTCTTGTGATTTTTGCTCATGTGGAAAGTTCCTCAGTGCTGTAAGCTGTGGGAGGGCAACATTTCCAGCTGCTGTCTTTAACTATTAATTTACACTATATTACAGCAAGGATGTCATCTTCCTGAATAAATATAGATTATCCAAGGCCTTTCGGATTTCCATTTGGTGTCTCCTCTCCACCCTCATTGGTATTATGTTACTGGGAAATCTCATGTGCTGTGCTTTTTCTCCTCCCATAACTCAGTTTTTCAGAAGGTTACCACTGTCTGCGTCTGAGTAATGGTCAGTCTCTTGTGCAGCATTATAACACTGGATATTTAATACAAATACCCGATTCCAACATTGCCCTCATTCATAACCATAAGACTATCAAAGCATTATTTTAAATTTCTCTTGAAAAAAGCATTCTTAAAGATAACTACTAGGTTAAAATTTCCCTTCTGTTAATGAGATGTTCCAAGCTAAGGTTAGCCAAGTGAGTGTTAGTACTTCACGTACCATCTAAATCTTAAGGTAAATTGGTTGAAGTTCTCAAAACAATATTCAGAATCTTTCCAATGGCCAGAGACCTCAGAAGCAACAAAAATGGTTTCAGGTTTTTGCCAAAATGTAATTTAAAGCAGAGATGTGATGTGGTAGGATTGGTCTAGCATTTGAGCATATGTTCATAATGTTTGATGCCCACAGCTGACTTTTAGCCAGGTAGCTAATGTAATGTAGTGTAAATAGGATCTATCCCACCATTTTTGGTATTCCGTGGTGTGTTTTTAAAAAAGCTAAAACTGAGTAGGAAAAAATGTAATCTGGAGAAGTCCTGCATACTCGGAGGTACATGTATGTAGCTGTTGTAAATATGAGGCAGGAAGTATTGGTAATAGCTGTTTTTCTAATATGCCTAAACTCTGAAATTTCTGAATATTTCTCCTCATCACTCACCACTGAATTCCAAACTATTGTCATTATTGTAGTTGCTAGGATTTTCAGTTTAGCTGGATCCACTTATATGTCCATAAAAACATAGCAACATAACAATAGCTATTCTTGATCAGACCAATGGTCCATCTAGCCCAGTATCCTGTCTTCCGACACTGGTCAGCTCCAGAGGCTTCAGAGGGAATGAACAGAATGGGGCAATTATCAAGTGATTCATCCTCCATTGTCCAGTCCCAGCTTTTGGCATTCAAAGGTTTGGGGACACTCGGAGCATGGGGTTACATCCCTGACCATCTTGGTTAATTGCCATGCATGGACCTATTCTCCGTGGACATATGTAATTCTTTTTTGAACCAAGTTATACTTCTGACCTTCACAACATCCCCTGGAAATGAGTTCCACAGGTGTGTTCTGTTAAGAAGTACTTCCTTATATTTGTTTTAAACCTGATGCCTATTCATTTCATTGTGTGACCCCTGGTTCTTCTGTTATGTGAAGGCTTAACTAACATTTTGCTATTCACTTTATCCATACCATACATGATTTTATAGACCTCCATCATATCCCCTCCCTTAGTTATCTCTTTTCTAAGCTTAACAATCCCAGTCCCTTTATTCTCTCTTCATATGGAAGCTGTTCCATATCCCTAATCATTTTTGTTGCCCTTATATAGTGGCATTGTGGTATTTTCTGTTTTATGCCCTTTCCTAATGTTTCCTTAACATTCTGTTAGCTTTTTTGACTGCTGCTGTACAGTGAGCCGATGTTTTCAGAGAACTATCCAGAGTGACTCCAAGATTGGCTATTTACTTCTTTCCACTGTGAAACTGACCAGAGTGCGACTGTGAACTATCCAGAGTGGGACTGTGAACTATCCAGAGTGACTCCAAGATCTGCTATTTACTTCTTTCCACTGTGAAACTGACCATTTATTCCTGCCCTTTGTTTCCTATATTTTAACCAATTACTGATTCATGAGAGGCCCGTTGCTCTTATCCCATGACAGCTTACTGTGCTTAAGAGCCTTTGATGTGAGACCTTGTCAATGGCTTTCTGAAAGTCCAAGTATACTATATCAACAGAATCACACTTGTCCACATGCTTGTTGACCCCCTCAAAGAATTCTAATAGATTGGTGAGGCAGGATTTCCCTTTACAAAAGTCGTGTTGGCTTTTCCCCAACATATCGTTGTGACGTTCCCTGGTGTTATCTGGACAGTGATCTGCTAGGTCACTCCAGTCCTTGACTCTGGGAGCCAGCCTTACTCTGCTCTGCTGTGAGAACCCCCACTCCTAGCCTCTGGCATGTAAGCTGCTTGGATTGTGCAACTGAATGACACTAGCCAATATTTCTGGTCCCAGACATAACCCTAGGAACCTCCGTCTTGCAATGTCCAGTTATGCCCGCTGGACACTGCAAGCTTATATGAGTCTGTCAATTTAACAAAGAAATTGATATGTACCAGGCTTACTATCCCAGGGGGAGTCTCTGACACGCTTCAAACCAAACACGCTGCTTCAGGTAGAATAAAAAAACAAATGTATTAACTACAAAAATAGATTTTATGTGTTTATAAGTCAAAGCATAACAAGTCAGATTTGGTCAAAAGAAATGAAAGCAAAATGCATTCTAAGCTGATCTTAACACTTTCAGTGCCCTTACAAACTTAAATGCTTCTCACCACAGGCTAGCTGGTTGCCCTTCAGCCAGGCTCTCCCCTTTGATCAGCACTTCAGTTGCTTGGCGGTGATATCTGTAGATGGAGTTTGGAAGAGAGAGGAAGAGCATGGCAAACATCTCTCCCTTTTATCATGTTCTTTCTTTCCTCTTGGCTTTGCCACTCCCACCCGCCACCCCACTCCCCCGTCACAGTCAGGTGAGCATTACCTCATTGTAGTCCAAACTGACCAAAGGAAAGGGGGTGACTCACTCGAGAGTCCAGCAGAAGATAGGAGAAATCCTCTTGATGTGCTGCCCCAATTCAAGAGCTGCCTGCCTAGGAACATTCCCCACTGGTCCGAGCTTTACATTACAAGCCTATATTATGTCCTGACTGTATGAATAAAGCAGCACACTTTGGAATGCAGGCAAGAACCAGCCAGGGCAAAGCTATACCCTGGGGAAGATTAAGGAATTGTACCCACTTACAAAGAGAAAAGAAAAAAAGTTTGCTGAGATTGAAGGGCTGCTTCTCTTTATTTCTAGCCTGCATAATAAAACAAAGCCTTAATTGGGATCCTGAATGTTTAATTATCTCCCCACGCCACGTAATCCCTTCATCCACTGCTTTCCCCCTTGTCACTGGAAGATCCCTCCTGCTGTTTTACCTGCTAAACTTAGTGCACTTGCCAGACTGTCTCTCTCATCATTAGTATATCAAAGGTGGGTCAGTGTCCCTGTTCTCTTCATGGTCTGACTTGTAATAATGAAGCTCTGAAGCAGCTTTTCTGGTGCCTTTTTGGTGGAATATCTAGTGTCCGTCAGTTATTCCTTGTTCTGAGTTGATTGGATTGATTGGACTGATTAGAGAGGGCAATTGGATGTAGGGGGTTAAAGAACATCCATCTGTTCTGGATTTACTGTTGCTTGACAGGAGGCAGAAAGGCCAGGAATTAGTGAGTGGCTTGTCTTTTTCACTGTTGGCAGCTGACAGGAGCATTGATGAGGTGATAATGAACGAAAAAGTCTGCCCGGTTGGCCGGATGGGAAAGGGACCCAGACAGTGGGCAGGTCTCACCCCAGTTCTTGCCAAGATTTTCACTTTGTAATAGAATCCATCTAAAACAAAGTTAACAGGTATACTTTCCTGGATGAACGTCAGAAATGTAACTTATCACCAGTGGATATTAGAGAAGTGTATATACTGTGTTACTCACAGCACTGCAGCCTGATAGGGGGTTCAGTCGCTGGCTGCAGTCACCAGGCAGTGCAGTCGGATAGAGGCAGTGACAGAAACAGGGCCAGAACGTACAACTGTTTATCAAATGCAAATATAAAATAAATTAACATACCAAAATTAAATTCTGCAGAACTTAGTTCTTGCAGCTGATGATGGTGGTCCTGACTTCTGGCAACATTTGCTAGCTGTTCTTAACCATAACATTCAGTCATGAAGGCTTCTCAATTTGAGTTTTTGCATGAAAAAACTAGTTGTAAGGCATTTTTTCTCACTGTTTTTTTGCTATTGTTATTGTTGTTATTGTTTTGCTATTATACTTCCATCATCTACCATAACATATTACTTGTTCCTGTAGCTGCAGAGCCTTTCAGTTCTAATATAACCCCTTCTTCTTCCAGTTGATCCTACACATAGGCATTTGTAGTATGTATGTACAAGCATAACATTATGAAAACGTGCTGTAGGTTAGTGTGATAGCCCAAGTATTCCTTGTGTACACCCAGCAGACTTCTACAATGAATATGCAGTAGAACCAAGACCCTTTTTCTTTTCTGACATATTCCTGTCAGACCTGCCGAGGGCCAGTAAAACCTCAAACTGTCATTAAGAGTCCACTGGGATTATGAACATGAAATCCTTAGTCTGTGGTGTTGGTTGGTTGGCTTGTTAAAAATAATTATAAGAGCTTCTGGATCTTGCACTATCCTTATTGTTTGCAAGGTGATCTCATTCTTAGAGAGTAAACCTCTCTGGCCTTCATTTATGGGATTAGGAGGTTGTGCAGGGGGAGATCATGAACACAAAATCCTCTGTAGCCTGTGATTGAAACCTAGTGTTTCATTAAATAAATGCTTATTAACATTCCATTCAAAGGCCTGGTCTAAACACTCATTTTTCTTCAAGTGTTTGCTCATGTCCATTCCACATTAGGTGCTTGTGCGCCACGTGCACAGTCGCCAGAGATTTTTCCCTCAGTGTTATCTATTAGGCCAGCTCTAGCACCCTCTGATACTACGCGCTCATGCACCGGCATAAGAGGCCCGGCTGGCCCCACACCTCTCAGTTTCTTCTTACTGACCATGGCGGTCGCTAGAACAACTTATCTTGCCTCAGGAAGGCATTCAATCAATGGTGCTGTTATTCCCTCCTTTCTCGAGTTTAGTTACCTTCAGGTTTATTCTTTAGTGGTAGTGTATATAGTTAGACTCCCTCATTTAGCTTAGAGGGGCATCATCCGCCCCTGGAGCCAGGCATGCCCTGGACTCCGGGCTTCAAACCCTGTGCCTCCTGCAGCAAGCCCATGTCGGTGAGCAACCCACGCTCCAGCTGTCTGAAGTGTCTGAGGGAAGCCCACATATGAGAGTGTTGCCAGATCTGCCGTGAGTTCAAGCCTCATACAAAAAAGGACAAGGAGGCTAGGCTAAGGGCTATCCTGATGGAAGCCACGCTCAGACCAGCGTCAGAGCCAAGACGGTTGGACTTGGCACTGAATACCTCGACACTGGTGCGGAGTGCTCCTCCGGCAGCACAGGTTTCTCGTCATTGTTCGCCTTCACCGGTGCCGAGAAGCACAAGAAATAACGGTCTGAGAGGGGACCCTCCCCAGAACCGAGGAAGGACAAGCAAGGGGAGTCCAACGGAGAGTGACCTACATCACGCCATTCCTCCACCCCCGCTCTGTAAGCAGCACTGTCAACTCTGCCCTGCTCACAGGACCATCCACCAATACGGGGCGGGGACATTGTGGCACCAATGGGATTGTGGTGCCGTCCACCCAAGGCCTTCACAGCACCCAGGCAACTGATGACTCTCCTGGTACTTCTGGCACTGGCGAGATAGTCACGCAAAAGGGAGCATTTTGTCCCAAGCTCATATCTAGCACCAGGTCCTCAGGTATTGACTACAGGAAAACCGGCCCTGCTGATATCGACAAAGACTTCCCTGCTCTGGCAGTCATCCCTGAACCCTCAGCACTGGCCAGCGGAAGTGAGGGGTACCACACCCCCAGGGTCTCCACAGTCTGATTCAGTGTCGGAGGTGGAGTCCTGCACCCAATCAAGGGGCCATTACCAGTACCCGATGTACATCGCACCAGATCCTTGTGCGGGTGCCTCCCCAGGCGACTGGCGCAGAGGCCAGTGACCTATACAGGTCCAATAGCCATTTTGGAATCCGTGGGGTTTTCCACCGGGACTGCCTTCCAGCCATTTTACTCGGTGGTGTCCAAGAAAAGGACCCTTCCGCCACACCATCCGGCACCCAACTTGGACTCCAGTACCAAGCCCGGTACTGACACTCAGGACTTCTGCACTGACCACATCATACAGGCCTAAGAGGAGGATTAAGGCCCCCTGCCGATGCAGGCCTCCCCCTTCTCCCCAGACTAAGCTGTGTTAGGACCAAACAACTTGGCACTACAGGACGACTTTAGAGCTCACCAGGAGCTATTGAAAAGGGTGGTTTCTAACCTGGGGCTAGAGGTGAAGGTTCTTAAAGAGTCTTCACACAATCTGATCAACATCTTGACTGCAGCGGCCCCATCAAAGATGGCCCTATCCCTCCATGAGGCCATTATGGATCCAGTCAGGTCCCTATGGCAGACCCCTTTGTCTCTGATCCCCGACTTCAAAAAGAGCAGAGAAAAAGTACTATGTTCGGCCAAGGGGTATGAATACCTATATTCTCATCCCCCTCCCAGGTCCCTTGGGGTCACAGTGGCCAACGAAAGAGACAGGCAAGTGCTACACGGTGCGACATCCGCCCCCCCTCCCCTCCAAGCCAAAGGACTCAAAGAAGCTGGACCTGTTTGGTAGAAAGATTTATTCTACTGGTGGGTTACAGCTTCGCATCTCCAACCAGCAGGCCTTGCTTGAGAGGTATGACTAAAGCATCTGGGACTAAATGGCAAAATTTAAGGACTCACTTCCCCATGTGTCCAGGCAAGAGTTCTCTGCTCTGATGGAGGAAGAAAGACCAGAGCCAGGGTCTTTCTCCAGGCGACCCTGGACACAGCTGACACGGTGGCCAGAACAATGATATCAGCTGTGGTCATGAGAAGGTGCTTCTGGCTCCAAATCATGGGGCTGACACCAGAGGTTCAACAATCCATTGAGGATTTTCCATTTGAAGGAACCTCCCTCTTCTCTGAACAGATGGATTTGAAACTCCGTGGCCTGAAAGATCCTCAGATGCTGGGGCCTCTACTCCCCAGCACCTTTGAGGAAGTATTTCAGATCTCAGCAACCAGCCCACTTCTCAGCTCCACCACCTCACCAAGACCTGTTTTTTTAAAAAAAAGAGCAGCGCTTATAAGCATGGACAACTGTTCACTTCCATCTCAGCATTGTTACCAGGCTCACACAGATATCCAGGAGGCCCCAAGCAGAACTTTTGAAGGGGCACCTGAGGGCATTACAGCAGTTCCCATATTGAATTCCCCCCCCCCACCCCTTGTTTTTAAACCGACTATCCTAGTTCAGCTCAGCGTGGTCCCTCATCACTTTGGACTGTTGGGGTGCTGAGTACGGTGGAGAAAGATTACACCTTTCAGTTTTCTGCCACCCTCCCCCCAATCCCCATCCCTCTTCAGGGACCCTTCTCATGAGCAACTTCTAGTCCAGAAAGTACAAGGTAGGGTAGGGGCTGTGGAGGAGATGCCTCAGAACTTGAAAGGGAAAGGGTTTTATTCCCACTATTTCCTAATCCCAAAGGACAAAGGGGGTCTTTGACCCATCCTAGACCTGCATTGCCTCAACAGCTTTCTCAAGAAGCTGATGTTCAGCGTGGTCTCCCTGTCCTCCTTTATTCCCTCCCTGGATCCAGGGGACTGGTATGCCACCCTTGACTTGAAATATGCCTGTTTCCACATCTCCATCTTCCAGAGCCACAGAAGGTCTCAGGTTCATTGTAAACCAGATCCACTACCAATTCACCATCCTCTCTTTTGGCCTGTCAGCGGCCCCTCTGGTTTTCACAAAATGCATGACGGTGTTGGTGGCCTTCCTCAAAAGGCAAGGCATTCAAGTCTACCCTTACCTCACAAAATGGCTGATTTGAGGCCCAGGTTAAAGCCAGCATCAATCTGGTCCAAGCTACCTTCCATGCCCATGGCCTATTGATAAACAAGCAAAAGTCAACTCTCGTCCCTGTCCAGAGGATATAGAGTTTATCAGTGCAGTGCTCGATTCTACCCGGGCCAGACCCTTCGTCCCAGAGGCTTGCTTCCAGATAATATCGGCTCTGATATCCAAGGTCAAGGCCCACCCCATCACAACAGCCCATTTTTGCCTCAAACTTTTAGGTCACATGACCATGTGCACTTATGTGGTACAGCACGCAAGACTGCACCTCAGACCACTTCAAGCTTGGCTGGCTTCGGTATACTCACTGAGCCACTGCCACCTGGACTCAGTGCTTTACAGTTTCAATTGATGGAAGGATCCCCGATCAGTGTGGGGGGGCATTCCCTTTTCACCCCAAACAGCAGTATCCCTAATTTCACACCTCAGAACTCAGGGCCTGTGGTCACAGGAAGAGCTCTCCTTGCACATAAGCATCAGAGCACTCAGGGCAGTCTGCTGAGCATGCCAGGTGTTCCTACCCCAGATCATGGGCAGAGTCATATGAGTGCTCATGGACGACACGGCAGCCATGTTTTACAGCAACAGACAGGGAGGAGCGTGCTCATCTACCCTGTGTCAACAGGTCATTCGCCTGTGGGACTTCTGCATGAAACACTCCATTCACCTCAAAGCTTTCCACCTTCCAGGAGCCACAACACTCTGGCAGATCACCTCAGCAGGTCTTCCTCAGCAGGTCTTCTTACTGCGAGCGGTCCCTTCATCCTGAAGTAACCAGATCCATCCTCCAGAGGTGGAGGTTTCCCCATGTAGACCTGTTCTCAACCAAGCAGAACAGGAAATGTCAGCTGTTCTGCTTGCTATGTGGTGACGGCATGGGCTTTCTTTCAGATGCCTTCCTACTCCCATGGACAAAGCTTCGGTTCTACACATTTCCCCCTATTCCTCTGGTACACAAGGTCCTTCTGAAAGTCAAGCGAGACAAAGCAAGGGTTATTCTTATAGCTCGTACATGGCCGTGCCAACATTGGTTTGGCACGCTACTAGATCTGTCACTAGCGACCCCACTACCTCTCCCACCCCTCCTGGACCTGATCTTGTAAAATCACGGCTGTTTGCTCCACATAAACCTCAAGGCCCTCCACCTGATTGCGTGGAAGCTCCATGGTTGAGTCCGGCAGAGCTGGCCTGATCGGAACAAGTCCACCAGGTCTTTCTAGGTAGTAGAAATCTGTCTACTAGAGCAACTTATCTAACCACGTAGAAGAAATTCTTGGTGTGGTCTTCCCAAGAAGGCCTCTCACCAACTCGGTCACCCCTCCAGACTGTGCTGGAATATCTGCTCCATCTGAAGCAGCAAGGCCTATCCATTTCATCGATCAAGGGTCGCATCTAGCAGTCATCTCAGCCTTCCACCCTCTGGTGCATGGTAGGTCAGTCTTTGATGAAATATCCAGTTGCTTGCTTTAGGGTCTAAAGAGGCTTTACCCTCAAATTCGTAAGCCTGACCCTCCGTGGGACCTAAACCTGGTCCTGTTGAGACTCTGGCATCATGCCCTCTGTTGTATCTCTCCTGGAAGGTCACCTTCCTGGTGGCGGCTACCTTGGCCAGGAGGGTCTTAGAAATCAGGGCTCTTACGTCAGAACCCCCGTATATGAGGACACGGTTCAACTGTGCCCCCACCCAGTGTTCCTCCCAAAGGTGTTCTTGCAGTTTCATAGTAATTAGGATATTTTCCTGCCCATTTTCTTTCCAAAACCGCACAAGAATATGAAGGAGTAGCGTCATACACTGGATGTTAGACACTCTTCTACGTTGAGAGAACCAAGCCGTTCCATAAATCCTCGCGGCTCATTATGGTACTAGCAGACAGGATGAAAGGCCTACCAGTTCTGACCCAGAGAATTTCTTTCTAAATCAGTTCCTGCATTCACATGTGCTATGGGCATCCCATCACCTGCCATCTTGACAGCCCATTCGATGAGAGATCACGCTTCATCAGCGGAGTTTCTGGCCCAGGTCCCCGTTCAAGACATCTGCAGGGCAGCGACCTGGTCATCAGTACATACTTTCTCCTCCCACTGTGCCATTACCCAGCAGGCTATGAATGATGCCAAGTTCGATAGAGCTGTATTGCAACCCTCAAGTCCATGAACTCTGAGCCCACCTCCTCAGGTATTGCTTGAGAGTCACCTAATGTTGAATGGACATGAGCAAGCACCTGAAGAATTAAAAATGATAATTAACTTTTCCGTAACTGTTGTTGTTTGAGATGTGATTTCATGACCCATCCTCCTGCCCCTCTGTCGGAGCTTGCTGGCATAAAGAAACTGGCACCAGAGGGCACTAGAGCCAGCCCGACAGACACTGCTGAGGGGAAAATATCCGGCAATGGTATACACGGCGCGTGCTCACCTAATGTGGAATGGACATGAGCAACACATCTCGAAGAACAACAGTTACAGAAAGGTTAGTAACCATTTTCGGTTTTTTATATCAATTTAACTATTTTAGTTAGGTGTGTGATTTTTACTGAAAGAGTTAAATTGGTAAAATATGGGTCCAGGTATGTCAGTATAAAAGTGCCTTATATTGGTATTGATTATTTCTCTAAATTTATAGGAATAAGCTATACCTGTATAAGCACCATTATACAGGTATAATTATGTCCACATTGGGAGGAGTTGCACCATTTTATCTGTATTGGCACACTTTTTGTGGATAGACAAGCCCTAACAAAAAAGGTATGATGTCTCCACCCTATCCAAAACTTCATTTTCATTTTGTGTGCTTTTATAAGTGAATTTTATGTTATTGAAAAATGCCAGATTGATAGCCCTTGGTTTTGAAGTTGTAATTATCCACAGAACAGGTATAACACGGGCAATGATAAATGAACGATTCTCCACATTGTCCCACCTGCTTGCCTCCATCATGATTGGGAAGGGAATACTCCTAGAGGTGAAAAGGGAATTCTATCTCACTGCTCATTCAGTCCTTTGCCTCTCTGACCCTCCAATCAGTGGCATATGTGTTCGTAAGTTTGTTTTTGTTATGGACAGTTTTCCACTGTGATCTGGACTAAGTCAGTATTTCATGTGCACTTGAACAACCACATGATGGTGATGACTTTCAGTAACTTCCATATTTAAAACAGCAAAGCAAAAGAATCAGTTTCAAGCAATAGGCTTTGTTGTTAGGACTGGTCAAAACATAGAAAACAATGTTGTGATGCTGCACCCCATATTCTTCATAAAAATATTTATATAATGTAAATATGGTATAACTAAGATATGTTTTAGGCAAGGTGGGTCATGTGAGGTATCATTGGAAAGGTTATGATTTGCAGAATGTGATTATCCAATTTGTATGCACCTATCATTTCTGTATCTGAAGTTAGGAATATTGACTATGTAATAATCACAACTGTGTGTGTACTTTGGGGAATGCCCACCAGACAGTATGCTTCCTGGGTTGCTACTTTGACACTACAGGGTCAGGTGATCATGTCACTTGGTACTAGACCCCCATCTTGGGCTTTCAGTGGTTTTCCATTAAGAGGGAGTGGGAGGGGCAGCCTGGGAAACAAAACATTCCCAGCATATATAAATTCTATTTAAGGCTGGAGAGTGAGTTAATCACACTTGCTGGTTCTTCACTGAATCTCCACCCAGGATGTCTGCTGTAAACACCTAAGACTGATCTGGGGAGAAGGATGGGACACAGACTGAGAAAGGTCAGCTTGTGAAGGATATACTTGGAGATTTAAGCTGCAAGCAGTGCAATTTACCTTCAAGAAACTTTGCAATGTTCATAAAACATTTAGGGTGAGAAATTACTATTTGTAGCCAATTTCTTTAATGTATTAAGCCTAGTTTGCATGTTTTGTTTTATTTGCTCAGTAATCTGCTTTGATTTGTTTGCTATCCCTTATAATCACTTAAAATTTACCTGATGTAGTTAAACTTATTATTGTTTATTTCAAAACCTAGTTTTGTGCAATTCATATCTGGGGTGGTAAAAAGCTGTGCATATCTCCCTCCACATTGAGGGAGGGGGTGATTTTTATGAGCTTGCACAGTACAGATCTCTCTGTACAGAGCAAGACAATATAATTTTGGGTTCACACTCGAGTGTGTGTGCACAGGAGTGCTGGGCATCCCCTAGCTGAGTTCTCCCACAGACAGCTGATCGCAGACTCTGTGATTCTACAGCTGGGTATGTCCCTGCCTGCGTGTGTGCTGGGCTTTGAGGGCTCGTCATAGCAACACAGTGCAAGGGAAACCCAGAATGGTAGGACAGGCAGGCTCAGTGGGACCCCAGCACATCCATTGGCACCCTGAAAGGGGGTCCAGTCCGTCACAAATGTCACAAAATTTTTTAATTGTTATAGGCTTTGAAACAGAAAATATTTTTCTAAAAGTTCAGATTTTTTGTAATTTCAGATGTTTGGGTTTTTCCCCTTTCTACTTTTTCCCCCCATTTTGCCACGGAGTACAATAAAAATAATTGTACAGGTTGTGTATAGTTTGTTTGTTTGTTTTTTGGTTTTTTTGCTGTTCTGTTTCTTTTCAAAAAGTCTACAACTTTTGAAAAGTTAGAATGACAGAGTTAGTTTCATTTTTCCATTCTGTAACTTTTTCAAAGTTGGGGAAGTTTAAAAAAGTTTAAGTGGCCACAGGAAGCAGAAAGAAATAAAGGAAAAGGATTTTTAAAAACAGAAACAAAAGTTTTTTGTAAAAATTTGTTGTAAAAATTGTCATCAAAAAATTGTCATCAAAAAATGTGAAGGTACAATTTCAAGCATGTCTGTTTGTTAGTGAATGAGATTAGGTTTTTTGACAGTCTGTAAAGCTGCTGTATGTTGCAAACATACTAATGCAGTCCACTTGGCAAGTCAGTAAGGCCCTTGTCTTCACAGCATTTTCAGAAGTTCTCCTGTTATTGGTCTAACACAGTGCAACTCCACTAGTGCTATCCACAGTACGAATGAAACTGTTGAGCATGGGTGCAGCTTATGCGTATGTCTTCGCTGCAAAATGTAGGTGTGTTGTAAACTTGGGTTTAAAAAAACAGGAAAAACGAAGCAACTTGGTTTATAACTTGGGTTAGCAGCTCAGTTTAAAGCCTATAGGGGAGTCTGGGGTTGAACTCAAGCTGCTAACCTGAGTTAAAAGTTGAGTTGCCATGTCTTCACTGCTGTTTTAATTTGAATTTAGCTAATGCAGATTAATTTACCTGATTAAGAACACATCCTTTTTGTAGTGAAGACGTACCCTTATAGACTCGGTTTTTTAGACTGGCTCTCTACTTCTTTTACCCTTTTCTTATTCTCTTATGTTAATTGCACCACTCTCTCACCTGGATTACAATATCTATAGTTGACTAGTGATGCTAATTGCTACCAGGGAAATACCTGCAACTTTCTTTAATGTTTCATTTGTAGCCTATGTATTTTGATGTAGGAAGTGAAGAAGTAGTCTTCAAAACTGATGGATGTGGGAGATTTAGTAAAGCAGAAAATATATGGAAACCATATCTGTGGTCTCATAAACATAATACCTTTTATATAAGTGATTTTGGTTAGTGTGTAGTTGGCAAATAAATTAATATAACAGTGAGTACATCTGTTTTTATCATTCTTCCTATTTTGATTTGCTTGTCTTGTCTTAAAACTTCCCATTGTTCTCCTATATTTAGTTTGCATGGAAAAGTGGTTTAAAATTACCTGGTAATGAGTCCCATACAGTGGTTTCTGGTGTGTCCACTCAGATTACTTTTTCTCATATTCCTTACTCGCCTCTGTGGCCTCCCTCCAAAAAATAACAACACTAGTGTTGCATATAGATGCTGATAATCTTTCAGCACAAAATTCTTTTTTATTCTTCTTTGCCCCCAGAAGCCTGTTCTCAAAAAAAGAATATCTAAAACATTGCCAGCTATTGCCCCTGAGTTTTTCACAGAAAAGTCCTCTTTAATCAATGCAGCATTGTCAGAATTTTTCCCCAGAACATTTTGGATCAAACACTGCTGCCCAGCATGGGATTCATAGTTTTTCAAACATTTCATAATTAAATAGCAAATTTCATAATTAAATTTGCTATTTGTACTTTGAAACAAAGCAACAGTGATAGCTCCTCACGCATTCATGATTTGTTCCTGTTATTGCAGTGCGTAGACCATAAATCATATCAGTATATCACAGTGTGGGTGTTTTGTCCTGAGGATGGGAAAATGGCTGTTGGGGCATGTATATTGTGATACAGCATGGCCAGAAGGCAGCAGGAGAGTGATCTAGGATGAGGAGAAGCCTTATTCCCTGTAGATTAATTAGAGCACCTGAAACCAATTAGAGCACCTGAAACCAGTCACCTGATAAAATCCCCCTGCTTCAATCAGCCAGAGGAGGAGCTGGAGCAGAGTGAGGAGGAGCTGGAACAGAGTGGTTTGGTGGTGAAGCAGAGAGCAGTTTGGAGGAGCTGGAGCAGAGTGAGGAGGAGCTGGAGCAGAGTGGTTTGGTGGTGGAGCAGAGAGCAGTTTGGAGGAGTGAAGCAGAGTGGATTGGTGGTGGAACAAAGAGCAGTTCGAAGGAAAGTGGAGGAGAGTTTTGAGAAGTGCTGCAGCGGGCTAAGAAGACCAAGATCCTAGGTAAAGGGACACCTGGCTTGTGCAGAGGGAAGGCAGGAAGCCCCAGAAGCTGAAGGTGAGGAGAGGGAAGTAGCCCAGGGGAAAGAATCACTGGTACAAGCGGTTCACCTGCTATCATAGGGCCCCTGGGCTGGGACCCGGAGTAGAGGGCGGGCCTGGGTCCCTCCCTCTCCACTCCCCTTCCCGGGGATACTAGTAGGATAGCTGTTACCCCAGTTCAGGGGCAAGAAATGGCACCCTGAAACCCCCCACAAGAAGAGAAAGTGTGGGACCCATCATAGTAGTGCCGGCAATTTGTCCCAATATGTAGACTTCAAAATGATGCTGGCATCCTTTTGGTCACAGCATCCTGCATGGTTCTAGTCTCTTTCATCGCTCTTTCCTTACAAAGGGGCAATAGGGAACCAAGCCCAGGAAGTGGGAGCTGCCCCATAGAGAAGCCCCAGAATTCTTTCAAAATTCTCCTCCCGATTAGGCAGGACATGGTCTTAGAGACATTAAACATTTTGTCCTCAGTCCAACACATTTACCTCTCTTTCTTTCAGGGTTAGCTGGGTGTACAAAAAACAAGTAGGGTCCTAACATGTGAGAGTCAGAGAAACCACTTATTTAAGAAAAAATTAAGAAGAAAAACGGATGACTTAATTTAACTGTTTGTCAGTGCTCCAGGAGTTCATATTGATAATATTGCCAAGCTTTCAGAGCCCCTTCATATTAAGCTTCCCATGATATATCTCAAGGAAGCCAGAATGCACTTTTTAAATGTGATTATAGGTTGAAAAATGCCAAGTGATTATCTTCCCAGAAATCTTTTTTTTAAACTATGCTCAAGAGAGAGGTTTGGTCAGAGTTGCTGATCTTGCCCAGTAACTATTTTGGTCTGGCTTAGTACCTTTTTATTACTTAATGAATGCTTCCCTCCCCTTAGAAGGTTGGCATCAGAATCCAAGGTGACTGCCTTCCATAGACTGCACATTTATGTGAGGGCGTGTCTCATGGAACTGCATGTGAATGAATGTGAAAAGACAGATTTCAGTCCAGGGGGCATTTCTGGCATCACAGTTCATTATAACTGTGGTGAGCCAGACTGACAGCTTCTCTTTTGGGGGTGGGGGGGAAGAAAGTAGGAAAAACTGTGTGAAAAAGAGGAATATGGTAAAACTTAAAATCTGACTCTCGCATCTTTCACATTCTGTTATAAATACTGCTTTTTTTTCCCCCTCTGCTCTAACAGGAGGATAGGCCAGTCCACTAGCTTCCCCCCAGATCAAGGTAATTCCACTTCTGGAATTTTGTTGCTTTGAAAACCAGCTCCGAATGCAAACTGCTTCTTTGTCCAACTTTAGGTCATGTTGTAGTATGGAAACAATCTTGGTTATTGTGATAGTTTATCCCTTGCTAAGGCACAAAAACAAAAAATATACCTGCAGATTGTTAGACCCTTTCTATACAGCCTTTGACCCGTTGATCAGACGATGATGTGGACAAGGCTGTATCCCTTATGTGGCTTCTCTCAAGATGCTGTGTTCCTTATGGAAATGGAGGGCTCAAAGGGTGATTATGGGCATGTGCCCATCTTCACCTAAATGATCTTCAGGGTTTCATGTTGTATGTCCCACTGCCTAACTTGCATGGGACTGCTGGATGGGATCATACAGAGAGTACAGATCACAGCATGATCCGTAACATGGTGGTACACAAATAGCTACTTCCTCTTCGGGTTGACCTAATGTCTCAGCTATCAGACTATAGCTGATGGTTTTTATTTGGCTGGCACAGAGCTGGTTGAAACACAACCACACAAGACTGAAATGATATTGTGAATAGGGGAAAGCTTTTAAAGAAATTGCTGGTGGCTTGGGCATGTTCATTATTCAGGGACTTCAACCATCACTTAAACTGTCTTTGCTTGGCAGTTGTGGTCAATGCAAAGTTGAGTTTAATCCCTGTTCCTAGGTTCAGTCAGAATTAGGACAGTTCTCTGTTGTGGTTTGTTATTCCTCTAATTGGCTGGAGATTTATCCTTCTGAGAGAGTGAGGTCTGTGTTGCTCTCTGGTTATATATGACATTTGTCTGGGTTTTTTTTTCTTAAATTGTTAATGGCTTATATTTGGTCATGACTATACAGTGCTTAGATGTCTCATAGGTCTGTGATAAATAAATAAAACTGTGTTCTTTCTCTAGTCTTTTATTAAGAGACTATCTGTCAGTACAAAGGGCTATTTTTCCCACAGGAGAAAGGGAGTGTTCATTCAACTGTACAATCTCTGTGGTAAATCAGTTATGCTCAAAAAGACCCTCTCTACATGTTATTTATTTTTCTACTAATCTAGCCAGGCAGTGAAAATTATTAATACTGTTGTTATTTTTGCAGTACTACTTGAGGACCTTCAACAGGGGTTAAGGGCCCATTATACGAGGCACTATGCAAACAACACAGTCTCTGCCCCAGAGTGCTTACAACTTGGATTAAGACAAAATGCAGCAAGTGAATAAACAGACAGGCGAGGAAGATGGGTGAGCAAGGGTCACAGTAGAGACAGGTGCATTTACCAAAGTCTCAGTCAGTGGCTGGTCTGACAATTGAATTTCAGTGGCCTGCTCTGAGCAAGAGACCATAACTCTCATTGGTCTATATGGGGGTTGCCCTAATGTTTTTTTATAAATTGATAGCAGTGCTAGGCTCTGGACCTGACACATTGAATATATTGGGAACAAAAACCTAGTTCAAATGCCAGAACTTCAAAATCAAGCCTTTGGAATGCAATAATAGGAACTCAGCAAATGCCTGGAACAATTTACCAAGGGTCATGGTGGATTTTCCATCACTGACAATTTTTAAATCAAGACTGGATGTTTTTCTAAAAGATCTGCTCTAGGATTTATTTTGGGGAATTTCTATAGCCTTTGTTATGCAGGAGGTCAGACTAGATTATCACAATGGTCCCTTTGGGCCTGGGAATCTATGAATCTCATGCCGAAAGATGAAAAGCAAGATTACAGTTTCAGTCCTGTGTTACAAAGCAATTGCCAATAGAAACAGTTGTGCATGAGTTCTACTATAATCTTTGCTCAGGATTGTATGGAGAGTTCTTTGGAGTTGGAAAGATTGCACCCAGGATAAAGAGAGCCATTGGGGTCTGAAAGGCTACAATTAGGGAAACTGTATTGGAGCACATTGAGGAGGGATTCAGAGAGGTCATAGTTCATACTATACAACTTTGTTGTGTTACACAGTATAAACTTGTCAATATAAATAGCCCCCAAATGACATACAGAGGAAATTAGCAGATGGGAAGAAAAATTAGGAAGTATAGGCAATGGGGGATGCAGATTCAGTGAGTTGGATAGATGCAAGAGGTGGTTCCAGACAACAGGAGCTGCGGAGCAGAAGTTTCCTGTACCAGTAGGGTGTGGAGGTACAGAGAGAAAACTGGTGCTAGATGATAAGAGAGTGCAGAAAAGGAGATAGATACGAGGTTCATGTATAGTAGGTTGATGTAAGTCCGTAGAGGTATTGAAAAGCAGAAGACAACTTTGAACTGAAATGAATTGGGAGTCAGTGGTATAGTTTGAGGATGGAAGTGATGAGGTCACATTTGTTTGTTTCTGTGAAAAGGCAAACAGCAGTATTCGGCTCATGCTGGAATTGGGGAAGTGGGGCTTCATTCATAAGTTTGATTTTTGATTTTTTTCTAAATACTTTGAAGTTTAATCTTATCTCCCTCCAAAACGTCTCACCATTGTTGTGTACCATCAAGCCCCCAAAAAATTTCAGTTAAAATGATTGGTTACAACTCAGGAAGACCATTTCAGTTATAACCGTTGTTAGTAAAGAAACAGGGAGTATTAATTGAGGGGAGACAGTATGAGGGCTTTTTGGGAGAATGATTTCATATAGTATCAGAGGGGTAGCCGTGTTAGTCTGGATCTGTAGAAGCGACAAAGGGTCCTGTGGCACCTTATAGACTAACAGAGGTACTGGAGCATAAGCTTTCGTGGGTGAATACCCATTTCGTCGGATTTCATATAGTTCTTCACCAGTGTTGAGCCAGAGTGATTTTTGTCCTTCCTGAAAAGTGGTGTCTGCTGTAGGTTTCCCTACACTGAGTGTCCGATGCTGACCCACTGCCTCTCTGTCGGTAGAATTTCCAATTGCACCCTTCCATGTTGCAGTATTATTTTGATTTATCTGAGATTTTTCCATTAATTTCAGGAAATAAGAACCTGCCTTTAGTAATGTTTGTGAGCAAAGTCTGGTACCTGGCATCCTGATATTTAAAGTTTGATTGATTAGAGTTGTTGACTCACAGAAATCAACTTCCCCCTTATCCTGTCTGATAGGGAATACTGGAAGCTCAGCCAAAGCCAGAACCTCCAGAGTAAGGGAGCAGCACATTAGCCCTGCATTTCCAGAGTGAATGGTTTCCCTTCTAAGGAGACTCTGGAAAATAGCTTAACAATTCCTGGGGGAAGTAAGTTATAAAACTTGAGAAGGAGATATTTAAATCCTATGAGCCAGCCAGCCAGCAGCAGTGGAATTGGCCGTCAGAACTCGTAAAAGTCTCGACCAATCTCTTTTATTGTCTTGTGGCTGAAGCAATGAGATATCTCAGTTTTTGCATGGTGAACTTTCCCCATCATGTCCTGTTTGCTACTGTTTATTTTTTTTATGCAAAAAGTAATAAGTGCTGTATTTAAAAGAAGATCTCTTTAGAATATGTTGTGGGAAATGGTATCGCAAAGGTCCCTCCAATTACTGAAGTTTCAGAATATGAGAGTAAATAAAATCCAAGATGCTACAACAGCTGATGAACTCACACTTGGACACAGTCATAGATTTGCTCTCTTTTAACATAATTTTAAACTATGGAAGCAGTGGGCAACATTTCAGATTTCCATACACTGCAGTTTGGATACCCTAAGTTCAACCAAGAAAAAAGTCAAGAATACAAAGGAATTTTCATTGATGTGCTAGTTAAGAATCTGGAGTGTTTTGAAGATATTCCACCTCCACTGATAAGCTTTTTGTGAACCTGAATTTTACGTCGAATTCTATCTGGACAATGCTCAGATCTGATACTCTCCACTCATACTTGATATTACAATAATTGGCATGGTAATGGGACTTTGGCAGGAAGCAAATATTAACCACAAACCCAAATCTAAGGACAATGAGTCTAAAGTATGAATCTGTCATCCAGTACATAAAGCCCTAGGAAAATATTTCCCATTACAGCTACAGGGCCAAATTTGGCCCTGGTTATAGTTCTAGTGCAGGCCTGCACAACTCGTAAAGTGGCGAGGGCCATATTACTCCAAAGAAAACAGCTGGGGGCCGAAACCCCCCAGCCCCGCGGAAACACCCCACCCCCCAGCACCGCCCGCCCCGCGGAAACAACCCCTCCTTCCCCAGTGCTGGGGTGTGGAACCCTGTAGAGGGGAAAGAAACAGCGTGCATAGGGTGACCAGATCACAGCAGTAAAATAGGACCCGCCCCCTCCCCACTCAGCCCCGCCATCACACCCCTCTTCACCCCGCCAGGGGTCACTATATTACTGCACACAACAGTTAATCGATGCAGTTGTAGATAAATCTCTGCATTATGCATTTTTGTGGCTTGCCCCAGCCCGCCGCTTGCCTACTCACCTCCCCCCCCCACCCCCCGTGGGCTGCACAGTGAGCCCACCTACTCACCCCCCCGCGGGCCGCACAGTGAGCCCACACGGGCCGCATGCGGCCTGCAGGCCACATGTTGTGCAGGCCTGTTCTAGTGTCTTGAAAGGAATTGCAGCCATCCACACCAGGAGTGAATCCAGATTAACTAGTACATCATAGACCAGTGGTCTCCAACCTTGTTACGCCCAAGATCACTTTTTGAATCTAAAGGCAACCCAGGATCAGCCCTCCCCGCTCACTCCATCCCCCCCCCCCCCCTTGTCACTCGCTGTCCCCCAACCCTCACTCACTTTCACCGGGCTGGGGCAAGGGGTTGGGATTCGGGAGGGTGTGTGGGCTCTGGGCTCGGGCCGAGGTGTTCACAGTGTGAGAGGGGGCTCTGGGCTGAGCCTGGGGCAGTGGGTTGGGGTGCAAGAGGGGGTGAGGGGTGCAAGTTCTAGGAGGAAGTTTGGGTGCAGGAGGGAGCTATGGGCTGGGGCAGAGTGTTGGGGTGCAGGAGCAGGTGCGGGGTCAGGGCTGGGGCAGAGGGTTGGGGTGCAGGAGTAGTTATGGGGTGCTGGCTCTGGGAGAGAGCTCAGGGATGGGGATTGGGGTGCAGCCTTCCGCGGGGCAGCACTTACCTCCAGTGGCTCCTGGTCGGCGGCGGGCGCAGTGAAGCTAAGGCAGGCTCCCTGCCTACCCTTGCCCCACACTGCTCCTGAAAGGGGCCAACGCGCCCCTGGGGTTGGGCATGTGGCTCTGCGCGCTTGCCCCTCTCTGCAAGCACCACCCCTGCAGCTCTCCCAGTCAATGGGGGCTGTGGGGGCGGTGCTTGCAGGCAGGAGCAGCACACGGAGGGAGACTCCTTCCTCTGGGGCTGCAGTGGCCGCTTCTGGGAGCGGTGTGGGACCAGGGTAGGCAGGGAGTCTGCCTTAGTGTCAGCCACACTGCATTACTGCCAGAGATCGCCATCAATTGGTTGATGACCACTGTCATAGACCATTGGTATTTGATTCATTTATCCTGTGCAGGCCTTCATAAACTGGCACATGGGTTTAGGTCCAGGATGTCCAAAGAGTGCCCCATAAAAAGTAGCCTGTAATTTCTCTGTTCCGTACAAAGTTGCAGTTCACAGAGATTGCAGGTCCCAGCATGACACTGTCTTGATCTGATAAGCCTTCCACATGGATCAAGTTGCTGTATTGCATGCTGACAACCATAATCTCTGAAGGCTACACTACTGTGTTACAACAGCTCTTTTGTTCAAATTGAGTGTCATCCTTGGGCTTCATTTGAGTTACTAATTTGGCCATCAGCTGGAAAATATTCAGCAACCTATAATTTAAATAGAAACCTAACAAATTTTAAATCCTAGCCAGGATGCTGTACCACCAATTTCTGAAGCTGTGAATGATGCTACCTCAAGAAATTATACTGATTGATTATGAAACTGTATTCAGTAATCATAGTTGATACTTTTTCATTAGTGCTTCTTTCCCTTGTCTCAATCCTATTCCTTCTTTTTATAGCTGGATTCCCTTTTTTATTGAGTAACTGAGTCACACCTTTCTAGTTGCAGTTGCTGTACAGTATCTCCTCTCCTTACTAACCAAATGCCCTCTGGTTGTGTGTTTGGAAGGTTAGCCAGGCTGATTCATAATTTGACTACACTTCAGTCTTTTGTTTCTTTAGTGGCATTGGCTCTAGCTTTTATCGATGTTTGGTTTGCTAGATTGCAGCATTCCAAACCCACGTTTGTGGTATTTCATAATCTGCTTGTGACCTTTTTGGAGCAGGGTGGGGACAGCATATGCTATACAATTGTGGTCACTATGGTTTAAAATACAGCGGGGAATTTGGAGGTCCTAATCCATAGGAATTAGTCAGTAAACAAAGTCTAATCCAGAAGAGAACTCTGGGGAATAGAATGTTTCCAATGGGAATTCATTAGAGCTGATACATTTCTTTTAAGCACTGTAGAGAGCTAACTTTCAAGCTTAAACTCTGTACAGAGGAAACTTGCATGGAAAGTATGTAAAGTCAGCCTGTTTCTTACCTGTTCTTCTTAAATGTGAAACTATTTTCTGCTGTTTATGTAAAGAAAACAATCTTTATGCCTCTTCCTGCTAGAGATGGCAGCATTTGATACAGGCACAGCCAGACTGATCTTCCTTAATCTTCCATAAACACAAGGGGCTACTGCAGGGGTCGGCAACCTTTAAGAAGTGGTGTGACGAGTCTTCATTAATTTAAGGTTTCGCGTGCCAATAATATATTTTACATTTACAGGGGCCCGCAGATGGAACCCCAGACTGGCAGCAGGCTGAGCAGGGCCAGCGGCCGGGACCCCAGACTGGCAGCACGGGAGGTAGACGGAACCCCAAACCGGCAATGAGCACCTGCCAGCCGGGGTCCCGGATGTGGCCCCGCTCAGCACGCTGCCAGCCTGGGATTCTGTCCACCCAGGCTGGCAGCAAGCTGAGAGGGGCGAGCGGCCAGGACCCCAGACCAGCAGCGGGCTGACCGGGGCCAGCAGCCAGGACCCCAGACCAGTAGTGGGCTGAGCGGGGCCAGTGGCCAGGACCCCAGACCGGCAACGGGCTGAGCGGGGCCAGCGGCCAGGACCCCAGACCGGCAACGGGCTGAGCGGGGCCGGCGGCCGGGACCCCAGGTCGGCAGCGGGCTGAGCGGGGCCGGCGGCCGGGACCCCAGGTCGGCAGCGGGCTGAGCGGGGCCGGCGGCCGGGACCCCAGGTCGGCAGCGGGCTGAGCGGGGCCGGCGGCCGGGACCCCAGGTCGGCAGCGGGCTGAGCGGGGCCGGCGGCCGGGACCCCAGGTCGGCAGCGGGCTGAGCGGGGCCGGCGGCCGGGACCCCAGGTCGGCAGCACGCTGAGCCGCTCAGCCCGCTGTCGGTCTGGGATTCCGTCTGCCGGCTCCTGCCAGCCGGGATCCTGGCCGCTGGCCCTGCTCAGCCCGCTGGCCCTGCTCAGCCCGCTGCCGGCCTGGGATTCCGTTCACCCAGGCAAGCAGTGGGCTGAGCGGGGCTAGTGGCCAGGACCCCGGCTGGCAGCAGAGTGCCACTAGAGATTGGCACGCATGCCGCAGGTTGCCAACCCCTGGGCTACCGCATTCTCACCCCAAATGTATTCATAAAATGGTCACTAATTTTCATCTGAATCAATCTGTTTGCCAGTTTTGTTTCCCAGACTATATTCTTTTCCAGGGAAGGCTAGGTTACACACTTAAAATACTAAAAAGACCCTCAGAAATAATCCTAATGGCATAAAACCATTTTGTAAATACCCTGGATTATTTTTGTTTACACTGATAGAGAACAGACTGTCTCCTCCCAGCACATGTCAAATTAGGTTAAGACTTGTTAGCAGATATCCCAGTCCCTAATGGTATCAGTGCACATTCTACCAGTTCCAAGCAGCTTCTAGGATATGTTTTTGAAATGTATACTTGTAGAAACAAGTACAGCTACTGCTTGCAGTTCAGTTCACATCTTGTTCAGTATTACTCTCTTCATTGTGATCTGATGTTCAGTTTGGGAAAGCAGTCATCGTTTAAATATCCTCATTGTTCCCACCTCCTTGGAGATTTGTTACTTGCATAATTTGAGTTCTTCAAGGAGATTATCTGTGTGTGTGTGTACATATATACACACACCTCACATTCCATCTTCCTTCTTCAGAATCTGCATTAGCTTCTGAGAGGATGGAAGGAACTAAGGGGTCTGTAGGAGGCAAAGTTTCCTAATGTAGCTTCCCAGGGAGGGTTGCATCATTCAAAGCAGGGTCTTTGTGGCCCCCAAATGGTGAGAGCTTTCTGGTTCCTGGCTTGGTGTGAAGTATGCATTTGCATCCCAAGATTGTGGTTACTTGAACTCCAGTTACTGGTGAGTAATTCTTCTTTGCTGGCTCAAGGGCTTGGTTTAGGGATGAATGGGGTATTTTACCTTCAGAGTGAGTGTGAGAATCAAGAGAACAATGACAGAACTGAGCTGTGGAGTTTGAACTTTCCTCTCAGACTACAAATTGTTAATCCAGAATAGGATTTAAATTTGTTGATGGGCTTTGCACTGCCACAGAGTATAAACAGAGGATTTCAGTCACCAATGCTGATAATCCTGTTCTTTTCACACACATTTAATTCATTTTTAAGAAATGAGTATCCCACACCCTTAAAAAATAGAGACGTGAAAGAAACATCTGATGGCTCCATTTCTCTTTTATACCACTGAAGGCAGAGAAATTGTTTCATCACATTATTACGTTATTTTAATTTTTATTGATCTGAGTTACAACTTTAATGTTTTGTTTAAACATAGGGTTTTCTCTTTTTCTCTTTTTTCTTAAATACTGTCGTTATAAATCTTTTATTAAATGCATCTTATTTACTCCGCTGACCATGCGGGATAAGCCTGGATTGACCAGTTCTTCTACATTGTTGGGCAGTTCTTTCAAGGTATAATTAAATGGGACTGGAGAGGTATCATTTACACAAGAGATTGGCATAGGCCCCTGGAGTCATTCAGATCAATCAAGTATTAATGTAATTAGAGTGTGTACACTCCAGTGGAAACCTGCTCCAAACTGGATTCAACTGAAACTATTTTAGATATTTTTTAATGCAAAGATGTTGGCATGTATTCTGATATTCCACAATTATCATTTGCCAAAGGTGGTAATTATAATTGAAGCCATTTTGAGTTCTAGAAAAGCAAAAAGGTCAACCTTTTGTATGCTTTTTTAAAAAGCTGTGATATGAAAAACTGGCTGAGAGAGTCAGGAGGGGGCTAAGCACTCATGCACTACATTTCAGCCTGGAGTGAATTTTTACAGCCAAATTCCAAACCCTTAAAACCATAAGACTTCAAGTAAGTGTTGACACAGCAGTAACCTGAGCAGTATGAATAGTGCCGCTTGAATACTGTGGATGTTCAGGAGCTGCGCCTTCTGATGGAAAGCACAGAAGTGCAGACAATGCACAGGGAAAGCTATTGTGAACCTGCTTCAGCAGGTCTTTGCTAAGGAGGTTTGTGAGGAACTAATATGGCTGTAGATGAATTCCATCTGCTTTGCCTTTCCTAACCATGCTGTAAAAGTAGGAAGTTGTAAGTCACAGGCGAAATGTACAGCTATTGCCTTCTGCCACTTTAAGGGTCTGTAAAAAGAGTTTCTTTAATTGCAAAAGATGGCTGAAGTCTTGCTCTGTTCTAATTTCCTTCCTTTTTCCCATGTGCTGACTCCCTATATTGTCTCCTTCCGAGTCCTTAAGTTTCTAGGTCAGCATTCATGCAAGAAGTAGTTTTTCTAGAGTTCACATGCTCAAGTGTCTGGGACCTGCACAGGCGCAGCGTGTTTAAAAAATCCTCTAGCTGATCTGACTTTGTGGTTTGAACAGAGTCTGTGTGGCCAGTATTGCTGCCAGCGCCTGCGGGAACCAGAGCTCTCTTTCCACATTACAAACACATAACAGATTAGATTGGAGACAAATTTTGCATCAAATAGAGGTCCCCAGAGCAGTTGTGCTCTGCCACAAGATAGGAAAAGTTTCAGAAATTCCACCGAAGAGATTAAGTCATCTATAGCATTGAATGAAAAATATGGTGAAAGAGAGTCTTCCTCTCCATGATATGGGGAATTGCCTCACTGTGTGAACTCCATGCTCTGGGAGCAACAGGGCCAATCATTTTACTGATAAATTCTGTTCATCTGTTTGGTTCCTGAACTCCTTCACGTTTCCTGTGTTGGGAACATATATGGTATTGGTAACAATTACTTCCTGTTGCCTGCTTCATTCTCCTTCAAAGGGCACGAATTCTCTCTAAATTGGAGAATTAAAGACTCTCTCGAGTGTTGTAATGAAATAAAATCTCTACGTCTACAGGCCATCAGTCTTATTCTGTCCCTCATTCACCATCCACACACTCCTCTCTTCAACCCCCCTCGCCCTCCCAAACTAATCAACCTAGCATTGGGCGCTCTGAAATGTTTGCTAAGAAAACAGCCCTGTTTTGACAGACAGCAATTATAGCACCTGGGCTTAAGGCAGACTTTACAACTCTTCTGGGGATCTCTTATGAATAGTTACCATGAGGTCAGCACAGCCCTGTGCAAACAAGCTGTGTAACCAAACTGCACTCAAAGCCCCCTTCTTCTCCAACTACTCCCCCAAAAAGTGACTGACTGACATGGACGTTCCTTTTCCACTTACACTGATTCTGGAAGGATTATCACTGTCTTTACTAAATTATGGTGTGTAGGATTAGGGGAGAGACTCAGACCCTGGATCAGCAGGACTTGTTTGAAGTCCTATATATATCTTGTTTGGATCTGTGCACTTATAGCTTGTTGGACTGAAATCAGTTATTTCAGGACTGTAAGGCCTCCTGAGGTGCAAATATGAGGATTATTGGGGCTTTATGTAGAAAACCAAACTTAAGATATAAACTGAGATCAGTAATAACTTCTGTCTGTGCCCTTCTTGGAGGCAGATTGCCAGATCTCTTGTGTGGTGGTTCATTGCCCATCAAACATTTGCTGCATACTTCTTGGTAAAGAGGAAATTGGATTCCCACTAACCTTCTATGGTCTCCCAGTCATATGCTGCCCTTTCTAACCTGTCTTTGGGAATCTGTTTCTTCTGGCCAATTACCCTCTTCATTCACACGTCTCTCCTATTTTCCTCCAGGCTTTACTGCTTTAGTTTAATTTGTTATATCACTTCTCATTGTGGGAAGCTTGGGCTGGGATAGCTGAAATTTCTCCTTTAGGCAGCACTCTTCCACTATTCCTTGGGCCTACGCTAGGAAAAAAGGTGTGCTTCTTTAGAGTGAGAAAGCTAATATGAGTTAGCTTTCTTGTTGTAAAATCCTAATGTAGGCAAGGGAAGTGGTAGTTTTAGGTTCATCCTGGCCAGCTACATCAAAGTAAAACTACTTGCCTTGTCTACACTAATATTTTATGAGATATCGATCTTGTTTAAAACCCAAAAAAACAAAACAAAACAAAAAAAAACCTTTTCCTAGTTTAGACCTGGCAATGGAGAGTCGTCTTGGGCATTACTCTTTGCAACATTTTCAGATATGCGAGAATAGATTATATTTAGTTTTAGCCCATGTTTTTTATTTATATTTTAAAAGTAGATTCCTAACACTATTTTTAAATGAACTACCTCAGTCTTTCCACAGTGAAGTGTACAGAACAGAAAATGTGAATGGCTGACTTTTCTGTGAAGAAACTGTCTGTTCCAGTCAGGCTGTTATTGCTTTTCTCCCCTCAGCATGACCTCTGCTTTGAGCATGCACTGGCCTCTGTCAGTATCTCAATGGGGAAGAGGGGCTTTCATACATCTTTGAATACACTGTTCTCTTTGCAGTGAGACGAGAAGGTGTTGATCTCTCTGAGGAACACAGCAGTAGCTCTGGAACCACATGAAAGTTAGCTGTGTTAATCCCCTTGCTATCGTTTGTGGTAAACTTCAGTTACCATATTACACCAAGGGTAAATGTTTAGTAGGACAAACTAGCCTTGGGAGAAAAAAACTCCAGTCCTCTTGACTCTTGGCTGCAGCCTGAAAAGTATCACATTGAAAGAACTGGCAAACTTAGAATGCTATTTAGCCTTTCATGGAATCACTGGCTGATATCCTTTCTGTTGTTACATACCTGAGTTCCAGGATCAAAGCACATTGAGTGGACTCCATGATTTACACAGGTCTGAAGTTATTAAATTTTAATAGGAGACTATAGTCTAGATCAGTGGTGGGCCTGTTGGGGTAATACGCTGGCGGACCGCGAGACAGTTTGTTTACATTGACTGTCCACAGGCACGGCCGCCCACAGCTCCCTGTGGCTGCGGTTTGCTGTTCCCGGCCAATGGGAGCTGTGGGAAGTGGCGTGGGCCGCAGAGACATGCTGCGGGCGGCCGTGCCGGCAGACAGTCAGTGTAAACAAACTGTCTCGCAGCCCACCAGCGGATTACCCTGACAGTCCGCAGGTTGCCCACCACTGGTCTAGATCCATCAAAGGAAGGCTGGGGAGATATTTCTCATTTGTAGAAATGAGAAAATAGTATTTCCTGTTATTTCTCTCTTTTTGTAATGTCATATTGAAGAGTTAGGGTTTTGTTAAACATATTTTAACATTAATGTTAAAACATTTTCTTGTAAGAATGTGTGAGAATGAAAGGTAGATAGTCTGCATTCCAGATAAGGCTCCAACCTTTCCCTCCACTCCACCCTCGCGGCACTACTGTATGTCATGGCTAACATCCCTCAAGCAAAGGATTAGGTAGGATATTTTTGAGAGTCTGTTGGTGCTGATTCTTAGTTTGACTAAGGGATCACTTGTTAAGCAGTTAAAGGTACTCCATTCTCATAGTGGCTTAGTTTGCTACGTCTAGAAAAGAAGGTTTTTAAAGATGGAAAAAAACAGTTATGTGTTCATGTAATTAAAGACTGTACCATAATGGACATGCACAACAGAGCCGCACTAAGGTTGCACAAACAACCTTAATTCTGCCATTTCCTAATTTTTGAGTGCTTGACTGCAACCTTAATAATGCTCTTTCTGTAATTTTTGTGTGTAATTTTTTATAAATTGATGGAATGTTGACAATTCCTTTCACAGGTGATTCTTAGTGAATAGTTTAATTTCATTTTTTTAAAATGTTGCTCTCCTTATACAGTCTTCAGATAGAATTTTGGTCTCCCTGAAGTCAGTAGGAGTTTTGTCATTCATTTCAGTGCAGACAGCATTTCACCCTTCGTGTTTTCTGACTATTTGGTTTTTATTTTTCTATCAACAAAAATCAGAAATTATCATTAGAACTATTTGTTAAAATGTGTGGCTTTGCTACTTTCTGTTAGAAGAGACACATCATTTTTATTAAAATTCTTGGAAAGAAAAAGAAAACTCTAAAATAAGATCACTTTGTCCTTTCTTTGGTAAATTGAGCCTTCTAAGGCAGTGGTTTTCAAACTTTCTTCTCATGACCTAGTAGAAGAAAAACAACGCAAAACAATACTATCTTCTGACTAGAGTTTTCATAAAATCACAATAAAGGGCAATCAGTACATGCTAGTTTTAACCACTTCACTTAAAGTAATAACTAAACTTAGACATCAGCGTTACTTGTAAAACACTTTTAAATACAATATAAATACAGTAAAAAAGACTATCAGGTTGAGTTTCACTTACTTAATTTCGATGGGTGGGCCTGCCTGTTTTTCATAATCTCATTCCAATCTGGATCACAAGATGAAAGCGCTACCTGCATATCAGGTGTGCTGTTGAGTCAGTTTCTTTTTTTTTTTAGTTTTAACTTCTCAAAGTTAAAAATCCCAGTTCACACATGTAGGTTGTTGTGAACTGTAGCCACAACAGAATACTAATCTGATTTTACAGTAGATATTCTTTGAAAACACGTATCTAAATGACAAATGTAATGATTTGTGGCGTGTTTTGAGTGTCCTATTGCAGGTGAGTTGTAGGAGCTCTTTTTCTTGCTTAGGCATCTAGTTTAGCTCCATTATTGATTCAGGATTTTTTAAAGCAAAAAGATCTTTCATCCAACACTTTTCCTTCAGATTTTCACACTCCTCTGCAGGGAAGTAGCGATTAAAATTTGTCAAGCAGAGCAGCAAGATGTAACTGTATGACACTTCTCATTTCATTCACTTTTTCTTCACTGATGCTGGTCCCCTCTGTGTGTTGTAACAGTGTTGGGAACGTGTAGTAGCTCAGATGGTTACTTTCCAGTCAGGCTTGCAACAGAGCTAATGATTTTTGGAATGCTTGTATCTGTTCAGAGTGTCAAAACAAATTATTGCCTCTTCCTTGTAACTTCAAAATCAGTTTGTTAAAAATTGAGAAAATGTCAGCTGAATATGAAAACAGTATTAACCAAATGTCATCATCAAACACATTAGCCAAGTTAGACTGTTTCTCTACCAGAAAAATGTGAATCTCATTCCTGAGTTTGTACACTCTTGTAAGCACTCTGTCACAGCCACCATACTTCAGTGTGAAACAGTAAATGAGTATGCTCCTCTCCCATTTCTAAGCATAATCCTTCAAAAAGCCTGATGTTCAGTGAGCTTCCTTTAATTAAATTAACAATTTTCCCTGCTTCCTTCAGTACTGCCATATGATATGGGGAAATACCCTTGGACACCAAAGCTTCACGGTGAATGAAACAGTGATTCCAAACAACATCATTACCAGCTGCCTTAGATATTTTTTTCACAACTCCGCTATTTCTACTTGTCATATTTGCTGCATCATCTCTTTTAATTCCTTTTCAATTAGCCCAGTCCAATTTGTATTTTCCAACTACACAGTCATGCAGTGCTTTGAATATCTGTGCTCCTGTTGTATTTGTTGGTGAAGTCAGACAAACACAGCAAATCTTCATAAAGTCATCTTGCCATACATACCTCACATAAACTAAGAGTGTTGCACAATTTGAAATATCAATACTCTCATCAAGTTTGATAGCAAAATCCCCAGCTGACTGTAACTGAGTAATAAGCCGGGCTTCCAAATGCTCAGCAATATCACATATTCGCCAAAACATTGTGTTATCACTGAGAGGAATACGTCTCAATTTTTCAACAGACTCTCATTGAAAATTGTATACACCATATCCAAAGATGCTGAAAGAATACGTTTTTCAGCAACTGGATGGGTAATTTTCCCTTGTCATACAGTCTGCAATCAAATATGATGCCAGTTGTGGCTTATCATTCAAAGTAGTAGGCCAACTAAGAACTTGCACTGATAACTTTAATTCCCATTGGTTCCTCCGAAAATATTCAAGAGGCTTATCAATGAGTTCCCCATGTTTTGTTTCTAAAAAGTGTTTTTAACTCTGACGGTTTTAAACTCTTGCTTGCAAGCACCTCACTGCAAATAAGACACTGGTGCTTTGGATCTTGGTTTGAGTTAGCATTAATGATGAAACCATATTTCAAAAAGCATCACTATACTGCCTCATCCACAGTTTGTTTTCCCTTTAGTAGGTGGTTCAGACGAGGTCAACATGGCAGAAGTCTGTCCATTATTACTAGAACTTTTTGTTGCAGACAACGTACTTACACTTGTATTTTCATGTTCATATGTAGATGGATTTGATTACTGTGTTTCCAAACATTTTTCTTATTACAAAAAGATGCATTTTTCAGGATGAAGGTTTGATTAAGTCACCCAACTTGAGTCTCCACGGCATTAACAAAACTGACAGTGTGTGGAAAGCAGTCTCGTGAGGTGCTTACATTCAAAACGGGTACATTGTATATGCGTGTAGTGTGTAAGAAAATCACTGCAAACAAGTCTTACCAGAAATAAGTAAAATGTCCGACATTTAAATGATTGTAATGTTGTTTTAAAACTGTAATGAAAGACCTTTTAAGAGACCATGACATTTTCAATTTGCAAGTGACCCAGTGCCTAATATTCCATGACCCAGTACTGGGTCGCAACCCGTACTTTGGAAACCACTGCTCTAAGGTAACTGATAGTTCATCAGTTTCTGAGAAGAAGCTGGCATCTGTTACTGGTAGAATCACACATGAATTAGCAAAAGTTGGTTTTGCTTCTTCTGTTAGAGGCATTGTAATACACCCATTCCACCTTACCTACAGAATAAGTAACTGAGAGACATGTTAGACAACATCTGCTACAGGTAAACATTTTTAAATCGGCAAGCCCAAATAACTTGTACTCAAGAGTCCTAAAAGAGTTGGCTGAGGAGATTTCTGGCCTACTGATGTTAATTTTTAATAATTGTTGGAATACCATGGAAAATCCAGAATACTGGAAAAGTGTGAACATTGTGCCAATATTCAAAAAGGGTAAGTGGAATGCGTGGGTAACTGTAAGTTGGTTAGTCTGATGTCATTCCAGGGCAAAATAATGGGAGAACTGTTGTGGGATTCAGTTGCTAAAGAATTAAAAGATAGGAATATAATTAATGCCAGTCAACATGCTTTTATGGAAAATAGGTCTTGCTGAACAAACTTGATTTCATTCTTTAAGGAGATTACAAATTTGGTTAATAAAGATCACTGTATAGGTGTTCTCTACTTAGACATTTTTAATGCATTTGACTTAGTACCACACAACATTGTGATTAAAAATTTGTGTGATTTAGTATCAATAAAGCACGTGTTAAATGGATTAAGAACTGGCTGACAGATCTCAAAAAGTAGTTGTTAATAGGGAATAATCATAGAATGGGGTTGTTTCTAGTCAGGTTCTGCAGGAATCCTTATTAGGTCTGATGCTATTCACCATCTTTTTCAATGATTTTGAAGTATATTTAAAATCACTGCTGATAAAACATACATGTGACAGAAAGATTGGCAGAGCGATAAATGATGGTGAGGACAGGGAAATCATAGAAAGCCATCTGGATCTCCTGGTAACCCGGGCTTGTTCAAACAAAATGTGTGGTAACAGCCAAATGCAAAGTTATGCATCTAGGAACAAGGAATGCGGGCCATGCCTACACAATCGGAACTGTATACTTGAAAGCAGTGACTCTGAAAAGGATTTAGGGAATCCGTGGGCAAGCTACATAAGATGAGGCAATCCTGTGGCAAGAAGAACTAATGTGACCCTTGGATATATAAATTGGAGTAGTGAGTAGGGTGACCAGATGTCCCGATTAAATCGGGACCGTCCCGATTTTTGATCATTTGTCCCACGTCCCGATCGATGGTCAGTCGGGACGCCTTTTGTCCCGATTTCCGGTCTTCTTCCGTTTTTGGGGGTTTTTTTGCTCAACAATTTCGGCGGAAGAGGCTCTTCCGGTTTTTTTTTTTTTGCTTGACAGTTTCGGGTGGGAAGTCCTGATTTTCGGGTCTTCTCATCTGGTCACCCTAGTAGTGAGTAGGAGTAGGGAAGTGATTTTCCCTCTGTGTACCACATTGATGAGACCAATACTAAAATCCTGCAGGTGTCCATATTGCTTAAAAGAATGTTGAAAAATTGGAGAGTGCAGAAGAGAGGCACAAAAGTGACTTTAGGACTGTAGAAAATGCCTTACAGTGAGAGACTTAGAGCTCAGTCTGTATAGTTTATCAAAGAGAAGATTGAGAGGTGACTTGATTACAGTGTGTAAGTACCTTCCTGGGGAGAAAATACCAGTTACTGCAGGCCTCTTTAATTTAGCAAAGGCATAATAAGAACCAATGGTTGGAAGCTGAAGCCAGACAAATTCAAATTAGAAATTAGGCAGTTTTTTAACTGTGATGGTAATTGACCACTGGAACAAACTGCCAAGGGAAATGGTGGATTCTCTGTCTCTGGATGTCCTATCAACACTGGATGCCTTTCTGGAAGATACGCTTTAGCCAAACACAAACACAAGTTACTGGGCTCAATAGAGGGGATAACTGGGTAAAACGTAGTGGCCTATGATATACAGAAGGCCAGACTAGATGATCTGAGAGTCCCTTTGGGCCTTAAACTCTATGGATCTATGAATAAGCCCTGGTTTTGCATGTGGTAGCCTTATCTCAGAGTCAGTCCTTGGAGTGGAACAAAGGAACACCAAACCAACAACATATGGCACGGGTAGGTTTTTCCTCTAACTGTGGATGGTTTTGTTTGCAGGAAAAACTAATCATGGTATAAATGGAGCCAGGGAGTTCAGTCTTGGAGAAGCCTGACGATGCTCCGTCATCGTTAGCACCTATTCACACACACATGCCCTTCTTTCCCATAATGTTACCTAGGTTCTTCAGACTTTGGCCAGTTTATGATCTTTTTTTCTGAGTTATGGCATTTGATGCTAACTGGACAATGTACCCTTCTCTGAGCTAGCCACAAACTTATTTCTTCCTCCACTCTCACGTACTCTTATATTAGCTGGTGTTCTGAAGTCTTTTAGGTGTGTCCCAGCTTATGTCAGCTTCCTGTTCTGGTGACACATTCTCATGAAGCGCCTCCCCAGGGGAAGCCTTGTCATTTTCATAATTTACAAGAGTTTTCAGAAGATGTAAAGAGACTCAGGCCCTATTCCATCATTTAGAGTGAGTGTACAGTGTAATGCACTATCTTCACAGCCATAGCAAACTCACGACTCTTGTAGGAACACTGCAACTTCCCTCCCTACTGTTGATAACACTGCTGATTCACAAACCATGCACACACACAAGATTTCTTTGAATGAAATGCTCACTGATAGTTGAGCAATGAGTCACCCTGTATCGTAACATCAGCCATAGGTTTGAAGGAAGCAGAGTAGATCTTCATTTTGTCCAACTTTAGTGGCCAGGTATAGCATGAGTACAAGAGGCCTCTCTTTGAAATAAATCCCTGTGGTTCCCTGAGGGAATGCAAAAAATTCAACCAGCACATGGCTAGCCCTTAACTGGGAGACTGCCATATATCCACAAAGAAAGAGTGGTAACTCCTTTGCTGCCCAAAAGGACTGTGAAATTTGAGTGGTTAGAGGGAGATGGATCTAGTGTTTACAGTAGGAGGTGCTTATTCCTTTGTTTCTTGGCTCAAATTGATTTGTTTGCCTGAAAACTTATAACATGGCTTTAGAGCTATATTACTCTGAGCTAAATAGGAGAGCATTCAGGAGTCTAGCAACACTCTAAACTCTGTTACTGTTTGTTTTTATTTCCAGGTGCCAAAAAACAAAAGTATAAAGCTGTTACAAATCAAAGGCTTGTACCCAAGTGCCCTTTATAATATTCATAACATCCACATTATAACCCAGGCTGCACAGCAAGTTCTCTAGATGTGCAAAATGCTCCAGCAAATACTCTGGTAACCTGCTCGTTATTAGAGAAACAAGTGAGTGACTTAACCCTGGTCTGCACTACACAGGTCGACATAAGGCAACTTATGTCGACCTAACTATGTCAGTGTACACACTACAGGCTTGCTCCCGCCGATGTAAGTGCCCTATTACACTGACATAACTCCACCTCCACAAGAGGCGTAGGGCTTATGTTGGTGCAGTTAGGGCGACTAAGTGTCCATGTAGACACTGTGTTCCTTACCTCCGCTGTTGGCTGTCTTTTTTGTCAGTTTTGTGCTGTGGCCCTGAAATTGACAAGAACGTCCTCCCCACTCCCAGCAGGCTGCTGCCCAGGCTCCCTGCTCCAAGCCAGACTGCCCCCACCACATTCCCGGTTGGCCACTCTCAGCCAAGCAGCTGCCCCGCTCCCAGTGGGGAGCAGGGAGGCGAGATTCTGGGCAGCTGCCCCACTCCTGGTGGGAAGTGAGGAGCCAAGAGCCATGGGGCTGCCGTGCTCCCAGGAGGGAGCAGGGAACCGAGGGCGGGGGGAGAGGGGAGCAGCCAGGCTTCCAGTGGGAAGCAGGTAACGAAGGACAGCCGGCAGGGAGCCCGTGGGGCAACCGGTCTCCCAGCGGGGAGCTATGAGCGGAGCTGAGAACCCAGGCTCCCAGCTCCCTACACTTACCCCTCTTAAGTCGGTGGAAGTGCTCCTGGTGAGGATGTGCATCACCGACCAAAGGAGGGTAGTATGGAAGTGAACCACCCCAGTAATTACTGCGGTGGCTGCAAGTTGACCTAATATAGGTCGTCTTAAATTTGTAGTGTAGACATGCTCTAAGCCTTGGTTTCCTCTGTTTTCAGAACATTTTAATGCAAATAAAATTTATGTCACAGAAATCTAAAAAGGGAAAGAAAAATAACACATGGTGAATATTTATTTCTTGGGTGGAGACATGGTGATGGGATTTATACAGTAAGTTTACTCCACCGTCTTGTCACCACAATAATTTGCTGCAGAACCAGGTCATTTCTGAAGCTGGTATTTAGTGTTAAATGCAATAAGCCTGGGGCAAATGTAGGCCAGCAGTAAGAGGCAATGGTGGGGCTGAGACCTATTGTTTCTTTAAGCAGTTGCAGGGCTGTCCAGGTGTCCTGATTTAAAGGCTGCTCCTTGAGACAGGAAATTGTATCTTGTTCTGAGGTTTACAGTAATAAACTACATAGTCCTGGGGGACAGTACAGACGGATCCATGAATTACTTTATGGGCTGGCTGTTCTGACCTCGGCCCTGTGATTTATTCATGCCATACCACGAGAGGAATGGCAAAAATGTAACCAGCACATAGTCTCCCACCCTGGATGAGCCTTTAACTAGGAATCTGCCATAAATCCATAAAACAAGTTTGTTCGGGACCAACAGTTTCACTTGTCTTGCCGAAGAGATGTTTGCAGTGTATCTGTTGGGCATTTGGGGATAGCAGAATCCCTACATTTCCCAGGTGTTACACTATTTTCTTAATTGTGTGGCCTCTGTAGCTCCTTGAATTACTTATTTGAAAAAGTGAAGTGTCTCTGCAATCATTACTCTCAGTAAAAGATACCGGTTTTTGGTAACTGCCTCTTGCTATTGGGTTACGAATATTAACAACTGCGTTCTAATAGTGCCTTCCATCTCAGGATCTCAGAGTGCTTTATAAACGTTAATGAATCCTTACAACCACCCTATAAACTAGGTAAGTAATATTATCCCTATATACAAAGGCACAATAAGTTAAATGACTTTCCCTTGGTCACACTGGATCTTATGGCAGTCAGGAATAGATCCCACTTCTCTTGATTCCCATGTCTCTGTTTTAATCACTAGACTATGTTTCCTCTCTGATTTGACAAAGTTCATTTACATGGGCTGGAGTTAGCAGTTCTCATTTTTATAAGTCTAACGGCTTTTTGCTTTAATAGTCTTGGCTTCTTGGCTTTACCTATGAAGATTTATATGAATAGAACACCTTTATATTTCTCCATACTTACAGAAGTTCTTAGAATCTCAGGAAATGCTTTCACTTCTTTAGGAATTTTTCACGTCTAATTTTTTGCTTACTTTCCTTCACTAGCAGCCAGAACACTTCCCCCTCCTTGTGCATATGATATTATGTCAGTCACAGCATTGAGTTATCAGTGGCCTGTGCAACATATCCACCTCTCAAGGGCAACCTCAGCATTGAAAGTTGCTGCCTGATTAATGTGAAATATCACACGTGTATTCATTCTCTCCCTCTCTGTTGTTTCTGCCCACATTTGAATCTCTTTGACAGCTAAGCAATGCGGACCCACATACCTGTCCTTGCAGTGAGTGTTTCCACCTAGCCATTTTTAATAGCTCAGAGAGGGTATGGGGTCTCACAGAAAGTCATATTATTCTAGCACTTAACAAGGAATGTCATTACAATGAAGAAAATAGTATTATCCTTAATGTGTCTCTTTCTTCTACTCCAGTGGTTTTCAACCTGTTGTCTGCGGACCCCTGGAGGTCTGCAGACTATGTCTAAGGAGTCCGTGAAAGGTTGTCGTTACCATAGAACTGCGGTCTGTAGACCCTTAGGGTCTGCAGACTGTCTAAGATTTCCAAAGGGGTCTGCACCGCCATTTGAAATATTTTAGGGGTCCGCAAATGAAAAAAGGTTGAAAACCAATATTGTACTCCTCTGTAGCGCTTCCTCCTCAAACCTTCCCCAATCTCCTCCTGCCAGGCTTTCTGCAGCCAATTTAAGAAAACATATGCACATCCTCATATAATGTAGCTAGAATTTAACCACCTTTTAACTTAATTGCTGTAAGAAATTAGTCCTGTCACAAGACCCAATAACAACATTGTTGGATCCCATCAAAACTAAACTTTTTAAGTGTTGTATCCAACTAAAGGGCAGTTGTAACAAAGTCCCTTGACATGGTTATATTTGTAGTTTAGACTGGATCTAAGTTAGTCACCTAACTAACCATTTCTCTACATCCTCTTTCTGTAGCTGGGAGCTGGGTTTTTTTAATGTTTTTTTTTAAAGGTAGCATACCTGTCCAACTCAGAGGGCTTGATTTTCTCACTTGTTGAAATGTACTAGAGCAGTACCTAATAAATTTGCACACAGAAAAGTGTTTTCTCGTGTAGACTATTCCTATGGGAGTTTCATATAGTTTGCTGCTACAGGAACAATACCACTTCAGACTTGGGTAGTATGTTAATCAGAATTTGTGGCAACCTGCAGGATCAGTAACCTCAGCCTAGAAAAGCCACGAAAGCTTATGCTGAAATAAATTTGTTAGTCTCTAACAAGTAATCCTGTTCTTTTTGCCGACACAGACTAACACGGCTGCTACTCTGAAACCTACGATCTGGTGGTTATAGCTAGAGGACTGGGGTTTGTTACTTTTGAACTCTATTCCAGGATCCATCACCAACTCAATGACTTGCTCTGTGACCTTGAGCCTGTGTTTGTTGCCCACCTGTAAAATGGATATAATATGGTGTACTTCATAGTATTGTTGAAGCTTCATTTGTTTGTAAAACACTTTTAGATTTGTAGATGAAAAGCTATATATATGTGAAATTATTATGACCAACCCTGATCTGATAATGAAAGGCGGTCAAGAGTCATATTTCCATGGTTTAGATCAGGCTTCTAGTGCTTGCTCTGGAGCAGTGTACACATGTCTCCCCTTCCCCCAGCTGTTTGTACAGCATTCAGTTCCAGGCTCTTCCCATGAAGAGTGGTGAGCAGAAACTTGATAGTGATAAAAACAGAAAACATCATGATATGACCATTATTTGATACAGCATGCAAATTGCTTTAAATTAGACCTCTGGAAAGTTGTTTATCCTCAAAGCCCATGAGTGAGTCAAAACACACTGCAGTGTTAATTCACACAAGTCTATACCTGCGTTAAAGGACTGAGAATAGGTGCACATGGGCCCAAAAAAGAGATCTTAGACTGGTCTGCCCACTCCTGTTCCATTGCAGTTATATACCAATTATTTGCTATCTAAGTATCCAATAATCATGAGGTGTGCAAGAGCAGCCTTCATCTCAGGAAAGCTCTAGCAAGCAACTCTTGTAACTGCATTGCTAAACCTTGTGTTCTCTAGTATTTTTGAGGTCTCTCCCACCAGTGCATCACCTTCAGAGGTGACACTGGTGGAAGTGCTAGTGTTAATAGAGCACAGGCATTTTTACTAATGTGTCCTCTAGGCATATAGGGTTAAATACTGGTAAAAATGTCTGTGACCTGCCTACTTTAGTGCTTCCCATATTACCGTCACCAGTGATACTGTGTTGGTGGGAGATTTCCTGTGAAGTATTAGTATAGACACAGCCCTAGATATTTAAGCAACCTTTCACAACATGTATCTTGATATAAAACAAACAAATTGGTTGTATATCACACATCTTTATCCACCAGTTAAATGTAAAGGTTGGAGATTACTGGACACTTATATTTTGTGATATGGTTGACTCATGACCTTTGATAAAGCTTCATAAGTGGCTTGTCAAATTAACCTGAAACTTTCCAGCACACTGAAATTTAATTTGGGCAGAAACCACACATGAGCCCCCTTCAACCCAGCAGAAGCTGGAAAGAGAGTCAGAACTTGGAACTGGAAACAGTCTTTCAACTTTTAACTGTGGAGGCAGTAACTTGATAATCATGAGTGACCAGCAAACTGTTCTTGTGGTAGAACATGGCATTTTGTTGTAGATTTTTATTTTTGAACATATCGTGTATGTGATGGATGTGTTTCAGACAGATGAGAATCTTATGGAGCAGTAGTGTTACAAAGCAGTGGTTGGTTGAAGTCCTGGAAGGGGAGACTACTCAAGTGCTTTATGGGGACAAAGCAGTAGCCCATGGGGATCCCAGCAGTACAGAGGCATCTATCTGTTTGGGAGTACCCAGTCTATACATCAGCATCCAGCTGATCCTTAATCAACATCATGGTCATTGTGTATAATTGTGATGTATAGGAATCTGCAGTTCCAGTTAAAATCGGCAGTCTAGATATATTTTTAATATGGACACTTAAATCAAGAGCTTGAAATCAAGGGCCCTTAAATAAAGGCATTGTTAGCTCTTATCTGTTTTGCTTTTTCTATGGGAAGACGCACAGGGAGAAGTGAGAGAGATTATACAAACTAGAAATAAATTCAGAAAACCGTGAGACTAGAAGTAAGATACAAAATTTTAACTGTGAGGATAATTATCCATTGGCACAACCTACCTAGGGAGATAGGACACTTGAAGTAGTTAAATCAAGACACAGTATTGGATAACTTTCTGAAAGATAGAGTATAGCTCAAACAGACGTTACGTGCTTGAGGCAATAATTACTTTGTTGGGTTCCATGGCCTGTGTTATGTTGAAGATCAGACTAAGATGATCATAATGATTTCTTTTGGCTGTAAAATCTGTGAATATATTGCCCTGGAATTGTTCTATTTAATGTCACAGCAAATAGACCTGGAATGCATTGGAAATGGAAGGAAAAAAGCAGTAAGCCCTCTGAAGTGTGGTGTGGACAACATAAATTATCCATTTCAGACTAGGAAAGGTTAAGTAAATACCAGAACAGTGACAAAGTGCAGGGATTGGGTGCGTAAATAGTCAATAATACTTTAAATGGGCAGCTAGATAAATGAAGGATTTCAGGAGTCGGAGCTATGTCCAGAGACAGAGCATGACAGGCTGGGAAAAGATTTTAAATCCTGGAGATAGGTGTCCATTATTCGGTTACATGGGTGCATAGGATTGAAGTAACAGGTACTACAAAACTTGTTAGGCTAAATATTTTCTCAGTGCACCTTGAATATTACATGAACCTCAGCGGAGTCGTTTTTGTTACATTTTTATTCCAGCAAGGAGGTAAATTCTTCCTGTCTGTAGTCTTTCTGGAACAATTAGTATAAAATGCTCATATCTATTTTCTGTGTATAAGATTCATCATCTGTCCACCCCTTAGCCTTTTGTCAATAGGGCTGGACTCATCTTATTCTCTCTTGGTCTGTGCCAGAGGTTAGTGTTTCTTAGAACTAATTTGCCAGAGATACACGATGGAGCTAGTCACTCTCAAAGACAACCTCTTTAAGAGCTCACTAACACCCAACTTTCCTCTCAAGAAAGTTACTAAATGGCAAATAATAGTTCTTCAAGTATGTATCTGTGTGGATCCTACTGAAGGTGTGCATGCACCTCATGCACATGAGACCAGGTGTTTTTTTTAATAGCAGTGTCCATTGGGACCACTCATGTGCCTCATGCTCCCATATAAGGGCATAAAAGGTAGGACGGCTGTGACCCTCTCTCAGTTCCCTCTTACCATCTATGGGAAGGCAGAACCTGGCTAGTGTCTGACCTGCTAGTTCTTAACTCCAACTCAACATCTATAAATCTTAAAAGAAATCTTCAGAAGTACTCCTCTACTGACTGCTGTGAACTGTGTACATCTATCTGAATGGAACTGTACCAGTCAGACACCCCTGCTCATGATCACGGAGGGCTCCTTAACATGGAAACTCAAAACATGTGGGCTTTAAGCCCTGTCCTTTGCTTGGTAGACTAATTTCTCTGAAAGATGGACACAGCAGGTGTCACTTCTGTTTGAGGAAATCTCCTATACTGAGCAGATGCTTAGTCTGCTTGTCATTATCCACAAGAACCAAAAAGTCACAAGACATGAGGCTAAGCTCCATCTTTTGGAATGGTCCATGAGTAGACAAGCTCAAGAGTTCTGTTGGCAGACAAGCCAGCTTCATCCAGCACCCCACTCAGCAGACAAGTGACACCAAAGACTGAACAGACAAGGTGGCATTGAGAAATGACCCTGCACTGACATCAGTACCAATATCACCAGCAATAAAGACATCCTAAACATCATTATCACCAAAGCCAGTGCCAACATCTTAGGCACTGACGTCTGGTATTGAGCAGGGCTGCTCTAAACACAGAGATAGAGACTCCAGACGGTGCTTGGTGTTCCCTCATAAGGACCAATAATATGAAGCCTCCAGAAAAAAATCCACCATGCCCCACATGGCATCAAGGGTTGGGCAGAAGGAACAGCCTACAACACAGCAGACTTCTATGACTCAGACCTTGAAATCCATCCATTGGTATCAATGACACTGTAGATGATGAGCCCAGAAGAGAACCAAGACAGACATTGGAGCCAAAACACCTACTGGCACTGGTATTAAGAGCTCCATGTACTTTGGTGCAACCTTTGGACAAAGTTTACACCTCCTCACCATCACCAGTACAAATTCTGCTTGTCTTCCAATTGAAAGCTTTCTTCTCTATGTTAGTGATTGGCACTAAGGAGAGACTACCAGCTTACTCTACAGGGCTCAGGCACCACTGGCCCATCAGGAATGGCACTGGACTGGCCAATATCCAACAAACCAGCCACATTCTTGCAGCATGCTATTGGGGCCCACAATCTCAGGCATCAAAATCCAGTCTCCACTGCATTCAAGGAAGAGGTCAGTCTGCCAATCGGCATCCCTGGCTAGACCACCTACGCCAGCATGGAGAATGAGGGAGTTCTGTGAAATATCATTTATAAATATCATATGCCCTTCAGATAATCTGTTTTGATATTAACCTACCCAAATGCCAGGAGTTAAATCAAGAGGCTGTAAATGGGGACACCCACAAGAAATGAAACAATGGCAAAGATAAGACTCCTTGAGGAAACAGAAAGTGGAACCATCAATTGGGAAATATCCCCAAATATCAATTGGGGAATACCCCCAATTGGCTCCATCGTGGTGTACTGGTGGCTCCATCGTGGTGTACTGGTGTACTGTTCCCAAGCCTGAGACTAGGATCAGGGAGGATCCTAAACCGCAAAGATCTTTAAAAAAAAAAAAAAAAAAAAAAGGTGGGTTAGTGTGAGTGGCCTGAGGCTATCTATGGTCTGTGAAAGGTGACAGACTGACTGAGAAACAGAGAATCTCCTACAGCAGGACAAGCTGCTTCTCCCTGCCAGAGTTGGAGTTAGCTGGGCTGAGGGGAGGTCAAGGGTGTAAATAGGACCCCATGCATGTAGGCATTTTCTTATTTTTACCCTTTGCTATACATGCTTTGTACCTTTGAGGAATGAATGAATAATATTTTGTTTTGAAGATGGTGTTTCTGTATTACTTTTAGAGTACACTGTCACAGAATCCCAAAGGGAAACTATTACAGGTGCCAAAATCAAGTTGAGCCTGTGTCAATAACACAGGGTGGAAACCGCAGGGCCTGCAGCTCAGAGATCCAAACTAAGAGTGGTTGGACTACATGGTTCTGCCCAGAGTGAGGTTCAGGGAGCCAGGCTCATCACCCAGAGGGTGCATTTGAGATGGACTAAAAAGATCTGAAGAGCAGTTTATTTTGCAGCCATGACAGAGAGTACCAGATCCAGGGACAGAGACGCACCAGTGCTCTGAATCACGACCAAAGGATTTTTTGTCTTCATCATCTGATAAAGTGGTGACTTCAGTTCAGATACGGCTTTCAGGAACAAGGACTTGCAGCTGCTCTGTCCTGTTTCCAGGCAGCATATGATCACAGCTGAGTCACAGCAGGGCCGCCTGGTTGACCAATACGCCTGATTGGTCAAGTAAGCCAGCAATCCTTCTCTTAAGCACAACAGCAACACCTGATCTCTGGCAGCTCAACACTAATGCCTGCAGCTGTGATTGCTTCTGTGCCTGTCTTGTTCCCAGCCTTGTTCCAGCCCTGCCCCAGTCCGCTTCACACCTGCTTCCCTACTGGCTTCCTAACTTCAGCTCTGATCCCTGACTTCAGTTCCTGGCTCCGGTTCTGACCCCTGGTTCTTGCTCCTGACTCCCAACTCCTGCTGCAACCATTGGGCATGGCTCCTGCTCAAACCACTAGGCATGACTACCCATGTCACGGTTCGTGACCATTTGAACAGCCAAAAAAAACCGGAACCAGGCTATGCTGCCACAATGGATCCCATGAAAGCCAACATCTCCATGACTGAGCTAGTGGAGATTATGCAGAGTCTACATTCTCGGGTTGCAGCCCTGCAGGCATAGACTACAGCTTTGCAGGTGAATACCATACCCCCATGCTTCATGCCCCCTGTGAACCAAAGCTCCTGCTGCCTGACAAGTTTGATGGTAACTGCAGAAAGTTACGTTCCTGATGCATCCTCACACATTCCCACTGACTGTGCTAGGGTGGGACTCATCCTTAGTCTGATGTCTGGGGAATCCCCTTTGCTTCAGAAGTCTAGTCATCTCCTGGGTCAGTTTGAGGAGTTTGTCCACACTGTCAGTGATCTTTGATGACCCAAACTCTATGCGCACAGTTGAGGTCACTCTCCAGGCCTTGCAGCAGGGAGCCCTGCTGGTCGCCAGCTATGCTGCCGACTTTAAGTGATTTGTGGTAGACAACAGATTGAACAAAGCCACTCAGTGCTACCACTTCTGCCTTGGCCTGAGTGATTATATCAAGGATGAACTGGCGTGGGTAGACTCCCCCACCCTTCCCGCCCCCCAACCTGCCTAGTCGCATTTATCGACCTATGTATTAAGATCAATGACTGGTTATCAGGACGCTGCTGGGAAAGAAAGAGAACCACTCAATTCATGCCTCTCCCTGTGACACTGGTCGGGCAGCCTTCATTGCCCCTCCACATACACCCAGTCTGAATCCATGAAGGTCGACATGGCCCATCTTTGACTCTCTGACCCTGAGAAGGCCCAGTGCTGACTGACCATCAGGCTTCTGTCTTTACTGTGGGTGGGGGGGTTGGGGCACTTCACCTCCTCCTGCCTAGCAAAGGCCGGGTCTGCGTCTTGGTTGGGAAACACCAGATCCTAGCCCCAGCAAAGGGGGTCCAGGCTGGGCTAGCTGTCTTCCTCTAAAGATCGCATGTGGCCTCCACGCCTGTCCATCAGTACCCTGAAAGTAGCCCATCGACATCCAACACACCTTCTACTTCCGCTTTGTCTGCAACATTCTGCCATGTCGAAGGTTAAGTTGACACCACTAGTAGACTCCAGTACTTCCAGTTGTTTTATGGACTTGTATTTTGCACATGGAATTCTGACAGCGCCAGGCCATCCCTGACCTGGTCAAATCCATTGACAGTTCAGCCTTTCCTCAAGTTCTGTCATACATGAGACAAGTCACAACCCTTCAGGGACACTATGAAACCCTTCAATTTGGTCTGGTGTGTTCCCCACATTCTTTGGTCATCATCAGGATCACCTGGCTTACCACTCATGAGCCATATGTCCTCTGGAAGGCTGGTGAGGTTTGATTCTGGTCAACATTCTGCATACAGTCCTATTTCCATGAACCCAGGTTAAAATCAGAAGCTATCTGCAGCTTGACCCTAAAGATGCACAATCCCTCTGGGGGCCCTGGAACAGTGGGGACAGACTCTGTGAAACCCAGACATTGGCTACCCAAACAGTACTGCCGAAATACCAGGACCTTGCAGACATTTTTGACAATGGAAGGGTGGACATACTCCTACCCCACCTTCGCTATAACTTCCCCATAGACCTCCAGCCAGGGGTCAAGATTCCATTTGGTCATATTTACTCTATCTCGAAGCCCAAATTGGAGGCACTCAAAGAGTACATTAGAGAGAACCTGAAAAAGAGATTCATCCACCAATCTACATCCACAGCAGGCATCCCAATTTTCTTGGTCACTAAGAAGGATGGCTCCCTTGCATGGACTATCGACCTCTGAACAAGGATACTACTCGGAACAGATACCCTTTGCCAATCATTAATGAATGTCTCGAGACTTCATTCCACAAGGATTTTCACCAAGCTGCAGGGCCTACCACCTGGTCCATATTCGGGGAGGGGATGAATGGGAGATGGCTTTCTGCACCCACTATAGACCCTTCGAGTACCTAGTGATGCTCCTGTGGCTATGCAGTGCTTGCAGAATCTTTCAGAACTTTACCAATGATATGTTTAGGGACAATGATCTATCTAGATGACATCCTTATCTTTTCTGAGAACCAGGTCCTTCATGACCAATATGTACATTGCATTCTGGAGAGGTTCCGCCAAAACCATCTCTTGTAAATGAGAGAAAAGTGAATTTGATCATAGCACAATCAAGTTCCTTGGGTACATAGTATCCTCTGACAGGTTAACTATATATCCACTTAAAGTGTGTCATCTCTAAGTGGTCCACTCCAAGTGATGTTCCTAGGGTACACTGGTTCCTTGGTTTCCCCACCTTCTAATATCTCATCAAGGGTTTTTCCCACCTGGTAGCTCACATTACGGCACTGTTTCAGGAGGGGAGCCGATTCTTTTGGTCCCCTGAGGCCCAGTCTGCCTTTGAACAGCTGAAGAAGCCTTTTACAACTGCTCCCATCCTTGTCCATCCTGACCATACCAAACTTTTCATTGTCGAGGTTGATGCATTGAACTTCACTATAGGAGCTGTGTTAGCCCAACAAGCAAGACCCCAAAACCAACTCCATGCTTATTCTTTCTCCTCAAGAAAACTAACCCCAACCAAGCTAAGACAAGGAGTTGCTTGCAATTAAGGCAGGTTTTAAGGAATGGCATCACTCCTTGAAGGAGCCCAATTTCCAGTTCAGGTCCTTATTGACTGGAGAAACCTGGATCACCTTCTTACAGCCAGAAATGTAAACCAGCGCCAGATCTGTTGGCCCACTTTCTTTGCTTGATTTGATTTTGTTTTGAAATACCATGAGAAACAGGAAGGCAGATGCCCTTTCCTACAAAGATGAACTTGACAAGTCATGCATGACACCATGTTCCACCATCCTTAAGCCATCCAATTTCACCTTTGAAACAGTGCACAGGGACCTAATGTCACTCACTCAATCTCTGCTGCCTCATGACCCCTTCACAACCCAGGCCTGCCAGACCTTGGGTGATGCAGACACCAAGTCTAGTTCAGAGTTTGTTACAAGATGGAATTCTCTACCTTGGAGACTGCATTTATTTTCCAGATAGCCAGCCTAGACTCAAGGTTCTTGAATGATATCATGATTCATGGCTCACTAACCATTTTGGCTGAACGAAAACCAGGGACTTTGTTTTACAAAATTTCTGGTGGCTAAGTATACATTCATATGTCAGGAAATACACTGACTCCTGTAACCTGTGTTCCTGGACCAAGAACCCTAATGGAAGGGTGTTCAGTCTCCTTCAGCCTCTACCCACTCCATCTCAGTACTGGTAATGTCCCTAGTTCTCTCCCTGCTCCCACAGATGTACAGGGACTAGGACCAGATGGTATTCAAGTCACCAAGACCAGATTGTATTCACCCAAGAGTTCTGAACTCAAATGTGAAATTGCAGAACTACCAACTGTAGTCTGTAACCTATCATTTAAATCAGCTTCTGTACCAGATGACTGGAGGATAGCTAATGTGACGCCAATTTTTTAAAAGGGCTCAAGAAGTGATCCCGGAAATTACAGGCCTGTAAGCCTGTCTTCAGTACAGGGCAAACTGGTTGAAACTATAATAAAGAACAATATTGTCAAATATATAGATGAACATGGAACATTCCAACATGGAAAAGGACAATCCTCGCTGTGTGTACTTACAATTGTAGGTCACTGGCAAAGGAGGAAACTTTAAACCATCTGATGGAGGAGAAGAAAAGGATAAAATGCGATATTCTCGGTGTCTGGAAACCCGACAAAAGAAGGAGTTGGAAGTCAACTGGAAGGATGGAAGTGCTGTGAGGCTCGGAAAGGGAGATGGCGCAAGAAATGTTGGAGGAGTTGGATTTATCATCAATAAAGATTGGTCTTCGAAAGTCATATCATGCCAGCTAACATCATCACGTATCGGTGTGCTGCATCTTCAGATGGAGTCAAAAGCTACCCTCAAGGTCATCCAGGCCTACGCTCCCACAAGTGCAAGTGAGGACGAAGAAGTGGAAGAATTCTACCGAGAGCTTGAAAGAGCTCTCACGCAAAAGTCCACTTACACTGTCACGATGGGAGATTTCAACGCCAAGGTCGGGCGAGGGAAAGCTGGCGAAAAGTTCATAGGGAGATACGGCAGCGGCGAAAGGAATGAAAGAGGAGAGAGGCTGGTAGCGATGGCAGAAATAAAAGAACTGTACGTGGCAAACACCTGGTACAAAAAGAATATCTCAAGAAGGTGGACATGGATCGCACCAAACGCGAAGAGTGAGAATGAAATTGACTATATTTTAGTCAATAAAAGGCGCATCGTTCAAGATGTCTCTGTGGTGCAGCCATTCAACACCGGCAGTGACCATCGCCTGCTTAGAGCGAAGTTGATTTTCGACGAAGCGGTGGAAAAGAAGGCGTTACAGATAGCAAACAGGAAACAGCAGCCGAAGACATTCGATGAAGCAAAGCTGAAAAAAGCAATTTCTGGGTTTGACTGGAGCCAGATGGAAAAGTGTGATGAGGACTATAGTATCTTTGCTGACAAGTTGAGATGTTGCATAAAAGCAGCTGAAATTAAAAAGCTGAAGAAGGCGAAGGGAAGAATCTCGATTGAAACGAAAAGCTTGTTGGAGAAGCGGAGAAACATGAAAAGGAGCTTGGATAACAACCTCGAGTACTCCATTCTGTGCAAGCTTATACGGCGAAAACTGAAGAATGACTTCGAGAACTTCCAGAAAGAAAAGCTCCTTAAAACAGCTGAATCACGCAAGAGCCTCAGGACATGCAAGCGGGAATTGACGCAGTATAGATTGAGCGTAACAGAATTGAAGAATAAGGATGGAGAGACAGTAATCGACAGAGCAGGGATGGAGGAGGTCTGCAAGGACTTCTATACAGAACTGTTCAAATCAAGAATCAACGTCCCCCTCCCAACCCTCGAAGAGTCAGAAGAACGCGTCCCCCCAATAATCGTCAGCGAAGTCCGAAGCGCACTACACCAGATGAAGAAGGGAAAAGCTCCAGGCAAAGATGGAATAACGTCAGAAATGATTTATGCAGGAGGCGAAAAACTTTGGAAGGCCCTCGCTTTAAGATTCAGTCGATATCTTGAAGAAGGAGAAATACCATCAAGCTGGAAGGAGTCGAATACCATCTTGCTGCACAAGAAGGGTGATCAAGAAAATCTTAAGAACTACCGCCCTATATGCCTGCTCTCTCACATCTACAAGCTCTTCACAAAGGTGATAATGAATCGACTTTCGCAGAGTCTGGATGAACAACAGCCGAGAGAGCAGGCAGGGTTTCGAAGAAATTTCAGTACAATCGACCATATATTTACCCTTAGCCAGCTCCTAGAAAGAGCGAGGGAATACAAACTCCCGCTGTGCATTGTTTTTGTCGACTATGAAAAGGCCTTCGATAACGTTGAGTTTAACGCAATATTAAAGGCGCTCGCAGAGCAGGACATTAACACGCAGTACATTAGTTTGTTGAAGGAAGTGAATACTGGATGTACAACAGACATTACTCTCCTTGAAACTCCCCTCCACATCCCAATCGAGAAAGGCGTAAAGCAAGGAGATACAATTTCACCGAAACTATTCACCGCCTGCCTCGAAATGGTTATGAACAAGATCAATTGGAGGAGTGGTGTCAACATAAACGGAGAGAGATTATCTCATCTCAGATTTGCAGACAACATTGTACTAATTGCCGAAAGCACCAACCAACTGCAGAGCATGCTACGAAGACTCGACAAGAAAAGTAGTCAGGTTGGCCTGAAAATGAACCGCTGCAAAACGAAATATATGCGATCAGACGTCTTACGAAAAGCCCGAATAACGGTAACAGGAGAAGACATCGAAGAAGTGGAACAGTACATATATTTGGGCCAAGAAGTTAATATGCGCCAAGACCTGAACGGAGAACTCTCGCGAAGGATTCGGGCAGGATGGTGTGCGTTTAATTCCATCAAGGACGTCCTCAAAGGAAAAATTGACAAGACCACGCGTAAAAATATTTTCAATTCAGCAGTGCTGCCAGCCATGCTGTATGGCAGTGAAACATGGGCACTGACGAAGAGAGAAGAGCAACGGCTGTTGGTAGCTGAAAGGGCAATGGAATGAGCTATGTTGGGAATCTCCCTTCTGGATCGTATACCAAATGAAATCATCAGAGAACGCAGCGGTGTGAAAGATATTGTCGTGAAAAGCAGACATAACAAGATGTGATGGGCGGGCCACACAGCACGGCTCACGGATAACAGGTGGACCGCAATCATTGCTGAGTGGTACCCGCGAGAACAGAAAAGACCCCCCGGTCGGCCTCCAAGAAGATGGGAAGATGACATCGTTAAACGTTTCGGACGAACGTGGAGAAGAAAGGCAAGAGTGCGAGAAGAATGGCAGACGTGTTGTGATCGGCGAAGTCTTGACAGCTGAAGTCCGATCGATCCAGGTGATATAGATGAACATAATTTCTTGAGGAAGGGAAATCATGCCTCACCAATCTACTAAAATTCTTTGAGAGGGTAAACAAGTATGTGGACCAAGGGAATCCAGTGGATATAGTGTACTTAGATTTTCAGAAAGCTTTTGACAAGGTCCCTCACCAAAGGCTCTTATGCAAAGTAAGCTGCCACAGGATAAGAGGGAAGGTGCTCTCATGGATTGGTAGCTGGTTAAAAGATAGGAAACAAAGGGTAGGTATAAATGGTCAGCTTTCAGAGTGGAGAGAGGTAAATAGTGGTGTCCCCTAGGGGTCTGTTCTGGGACCAGTCCTATTCAGCATATTCATAAATGATCTTGAAAAGGGGGTAAACAGTGAGGTGGCAAAATTTGCAGATGATACAAAATGACTAAAGATAGTTAAGCACCAGGCAGACTGCGAAAAGCTAAAAAAGTAATGCACATTGGAAAGCATAGTCCCAACTATACATATAAAATGATGGTGTCTAAATTAGCTGTTACCACTCAAGAAAGAGATCTTGGAGTCATTGGGGATAGTTCTTTGAAAACATCCACTCAATGTGCAGCGGCAGTCAAAAAAGCGGATAGAATGCTGGGAATAATTAAGAAAGGGATAAATAATAGGACAGAAAATATCATATTGCCTCTATATAAATCCATGGTACACCCACACCTTGAATACTGAGGGATCAGAGCTGTTCAGCAAGAGGACAGACACTTGCTCGGCACTTGCTGAAAAATTCTAAGGCCACCCTTTTTGCTCTCCGGGGATTTATACCCCATCTCCATATCACAAGCCATTCTATCCTCAGCCCATCTGAGACATCAGATGCCATCTTACCAAATATCATGTCAAAAAGCAACCAAAATACTTCAGAGGGCACTAGCCCTCTTTCTCCTCAACAAAGCACCCCACTCCTATGACACATCAGCAAATTTGACAAGACTGGCTCTGAAGTGGCTTCTAACAATCTAGAAAGCGTGACCTTCAGAAGCCATTTCATCCCATTCCACCAAGCATGACCTTCCATGACATTGGACAGATGGGTGTTAGAGACTGTCACCATAGCTACCCCATCCAGTTCCACTCTTTATTCCCCACCCTTCTCATGAGAGCCATAGAGGAGGTTCCACCAGAAATCAGGTTAGAGGCTTCTACTCCCAGTATTTCCTCATTCTAAAGAAGAAAGGGCATCTTCATCCTATCCTAGATCTGAAGAAACTAGACAGATTCACTTGCTATCTCATGTTCAGGATGGTAATGCTTCTTTGCATAATTCCATCTCTGCACGCTCAAGACTGGTTCATGGCTCTTGACTTGCAGGATGTGTACTTCCAGTTAGCCACCCATCCAGACCACAAGAAGTACCTCTGATTCATATGGGACCAAACTGTTACCAATATAGGGTTCTGCCCTTCAGACTCTCCACCTTATCAAGAGTATTCCCCAACTGCTGGCAATGGTGGCACCACATTAAAGAGGCAGGGAATCCACATCTTCCTGTACCTTGAAGACTAGCTGATCAGAGGCAGATCCAAGACTGAAGTAGCCTTAGCCTATGTCCTTTCCATGTTCTCTGATCTAGGACTTGTGTACAAATCATCACTTACTCCATCACAGACAATCGAGTTCATGAGAGCTATGATTGACTCCTGATCAGCTAGGGCCTACCTCCTAGAGGACAGGTTCCAGTCTCTCCATTAATTGGCAAACAACCTAAGACCAAATCCCATGCTAGTGGACCTATGTATGCATTTTTCTGTAAATATATTCTGTTCCTTTTGAGCATTGGGCAGTTTGTCTATGTGGGTAATACTTGTCAGTTTCTATTGCAAACTTTTTATTTTTGTAATTTATATGCATAGAAATTCTAATGCAGTGGTTCTCAATCTTTCCAGACTACTGTACCCCTTTCAGGAGTCTGATTTGTCTTGCATACCCCCAAATTTCACCTCATTTAAAAACTACTTGTTTACAAAATCAGACAAAAAATACAGAAGTGTCAGAGCACACTATTACTGAAAAATTGCTTACATTCTCATTTTTACCATATAATTATAAAATAAATCAATTGGAATATAAATATTGTACTTACATTTTAGTGTATAATATATAGAGCAGTATAAACAAATCATTGTCTGTATGAAATTTTAGCTTGTACTGAGTTCGCTAGTGATTTTTATGTAGCCTGTTGTAAAACTAGGCAAATATCTAGATGAGTTGGTGTACCCCCTGGAAAACCTCTGAGTATCCCAGGGGTACATGTATCCGTGGTTGAGAACTACTGTTCTAATGTACTCCCCATCTGTAAAATGGGAATACTGATATTTACTTCCTTTGTAAAGCACTTTGAGATCTACTGGTGAAAAGTGGTATATAAGAACTAGCTGGTATTATTACTAAGCCTGAGAAGTCATGAAGTGACAAGTGTTTTGCTTTTGTCTTAAAAGATTATAGTTAAGCCACACAGTAGCAGAGAAAGGAGAGCCTTATACCTGAACAGCCTATCTTCATTCAGAAATCTTGATGTACTTTTGCCAGAGCCTCCAGTACAGCATTGGCGTTCCTGTATGTGAGGGTGTTTCTGCTTTATCAGGCATTACGGGAATTTTTTTCTCTGTTTTGTTCCTCCCCTCACCACCAGGTGCCCACATGTGAGCTGTTTCTGGTTAGGGTGGAGTTCCCACTTTAATCCTAAACCATTAAAATGGTGGAAATTCCTTAACTGTTTAGTTACAGTCTATGTAAGGTAATATTTTCCTCTAAAATATCACCAACCGTATTATCTGCATGATTTCCTCTACCTAATGAGCCCAATTATTGTTACCCTATTGAGAGTACTTTTACTGGGAAGGGAGTTGTTCCTTTTCCAGTTCCTTATAAATGAACTGAGCTATTCATTTACTACGGTTCTCCTGATTAACTGAAGGTCTGATCTGTGTACAAAATGGACTGTATTAACAGGCTTATTCTTACTAACTTGATTGCCTACTATTCATTTAATTTAAATAGGCTTTCCTTTGAGGCAGGCAGGAAGCCAGTGTGGAGCTGAAAACTGTCAGATTAGCACTGGATTGGGAAGGACGGTCCTTCATTTCTAGTTTTAGATCATTTTTTGTCAATGACTTCAGTGAAAGCTGGGAGAGCTGAGCTTTTCTTCCTATTGAAATGGGCATGCATGCTTTCAATGCATTACAAAAACAATTCCTAGACTAAAATAATCTGCTTCTGTGTCCTGTGGAACTACCATCTACAACAGAGGTGGGCAATCTACAGCTCCGTGGGCCACATCCGGCCGGCGGGACCATTCTGCCTGGCCCTTGAGCTCCCGTCCCTTCCCCCGCTGTCCCCTTTCCCCCGCAGCCTCAGCTCGCTGTGCTGCCAGCGCTCTGGGCGGCGGGGCTGCAAGCTCCTGCCGGGCAGCGCGGCTGCGAGAGCCGCCGGCCTGCCCCGGCGCTCTAGGCTGCGCAGCGGTGTGGCTGGCTCCAGCCAGGCAGCACGGCTGCCAGTCCTGATGCTCTGAGCGGCATCGTAAGGGGGCGGGGAGCAGGGGGGGTTGGATAAGGGGCAGGAGGTCCTGGGGGCAGACAAGGAACAGGGGGCTGTTGGATAGGTATGGGAGTCCCAGGGGTCCTGTCAGGGGGCAGGGGTGTGGATAGGGGTCGGGGCAGCCAGGGGACAGGGAGCAGGGGAGGTTGAATAGGGGGTGGGGTCCTGGGTGGGCAATTAGGGGCGGGAGGTCCCAGGAGGGGGCGGTCAGGGGGACAAGGAGCAGGGGGGATTGGATGGGTTGAGGGTTCTGAGGGGGGCAGTAAGGGGGCAGGAAGTCGGAGGGGGCAGATAGGTGGCGGGGGCCAGGCTGTTTGGGGAGGCACAGCCTTTCCTACCCGGCCCTCCATACAGTTTTGGAACCCCAATGTGGCCCTCAGGCCAAAAAGTTTGCCCACCCCTGATCTACAACAAAAGAATATATGGCAATCTGATTGTGTCCTAGAAAGGATTTTAGCAACTGTGTTTCTGAAGGAAGGAGCCTAGAGCTATGCAGAATGACTGGCAAGAAGTATGCTCAGTACTGAGGAATATGAACAGAACCAGAATTCAGAAACTTGCTTGAGACACCGTGTTCTATAGCTCTAAAACCAATATGGAAAGCCTTAAGGAAAGCCAAGTTTGAAATACTGAAAAGTGTAGTATATAAAGTTTGTAGAGCTATGATGAATATTCTGAATACACTGAGGGCAAAAACATTGAAAAGCATTTATTGCCTATTAATTCTAGTAGTGACAGATGGCTCTACCAGCTGTGTATCCATTTAGAGAGTTGGAAATAGTATATGGGGGAAAGTCCAAACATATTAGTATCTCCTTTAGAGCAAGGATAGCCCAAGTAGCTCTGTTTCCTCCTTCTAAATTTAACATTCATCAGTTACACAGCTTCTGTGTACTAAGAGTGAAGGGAGTGTCAATATGTGACCATAGCATTCTCTTTTTGAGAGGTGAAAACTTGAATTTTTTCTTTTGAGTGACTCTCCGTATTCCCACTTACAGGTATTGGAGCGCCTAGTGGTGCCCAGCAGTAGAACCTTCTCCTAGTAGTGTCTATGAAAGCACTCTCACACACCCTTCTTCCCTTTCCCCTCAGGGTCTCCAAATGTTCTGAGGTTGAATCTGAATAAGGGAGCGCAGTGCCCTCTACCACCTCAGTTCCTTCCAATCACACTGCCAGATGGAAGTGAACCTATCCAGTCTGTTTGGATCCAAGGTTTTTCTCCATTCGTACTGTCTTGTAATTGTTTAGTATAGTTTTAATTTAGTGTTAAGTGGATATAGTTAAACTAGTAGCTCAGCTCCAGGTTATGGCATCACCGAAGAGGTAGGAGAAGTCGGGATTCAAGAGAGACGCTTTGTGCCCAGCCGTCTTCCTGGCATTGAACAACCATGCTAAGTGCCTAAGTACTTGGGAGAGGGCTACTCTCCTGAATGTTCCGTCTGCAGGACTTTCACAACCAGAACGTGCAAAGAGAGGCAGAACAGGTTGCAAGTGCTTCTCCTTAAGGAGGCCCTTGAGGCTAAACCCTCTAGGTGCGTACACTTGTCGGCTCCAGGATCTGAGAGACCAGTTTTGGCTCCTGTGACTTCCTCCAGAAAACTGCAGCTGCTTAAAGGGTGCAGCAAATCAGAACTCTCCTCAGATCTGTCTCCAGATCCTGCTGCTCAAGCAGTCAGGTCTTTGAAAGTACCATTGATGGAGAAGGGTAGATCACCCATTCTGGAACAGAGAGCCATTTTGTCAGCTCCGGCTGTGTCAATTCTGAAGAGGAAGGCAAGGGGAAAGAAAGCCACTGCTAGCAGTGCCAGCTATCACGCATCAGATTTGTCACATCCATCTAATTCTACAAGGGCCTCAATGACTCCAAAACCAATGCTGGTTCCAGTTTCACCTTTGAGAACCAAAGAGGTGGATTTTAGTATTTCGTCAGATCTTATGCCATCCAAGTCTTCAGCTCTGGCTTCAACTCCTGCTCTGGTTCCAGGTTCATCTTGAGATCCGACAAGAACTTTTACTTTGGAGGCTGATGTACACCATTTGACTTCCATGCATTCCCTGAATCCAAATGAGAAACAGAGTCTCAAGAAAGAGACAGCTTTCACCAGTCCCAAGGCTTGTGTCATCTTCATCTGAAAAAAAGAAAGAAGAGAAGATTTAGTCTTTCTGCCCGTCTGTCTATACTTCCTTCTCCTAAGACTCCTTAGGGCAGGCCTGCACAACATACGGCCAGCCTCTCTGTGCGGCCCGCGGGAGGCTGGCTAAAAAACAAAAACAAAAAATATTTATTTTTTTTGCTCAACAACTTTCCTCGCATCCGGCCCTCGGCTTTTTTCTTTGGAGTAATGGGGCCCTCACTGCTTTACGAGTTGTGCAGGCCTGCCTTAGGGTCTCCACAAAGAGTTTTCTCTCTATTTATTTCTGTTTTTCCTCCAGGTTTGTTGCTGTCTTTGGTGCATTCTGTCATGGATCCGTATCTAGAGGAGGATACAGGAAGGATATAGAAACCTGTGTCTTCCCCGTTTGTGCCATCTTTTCCTCCTCCTGTAGGAATGTTCCTGAATCCCAGTTGCTAGGGAAACTGTCAGTCCTGGGCTCCGTGGCCTTACTGGAAGCTGCCATAGGAATATTTCAGTCAATCTCCTTATGGATGGAGAGGTGATATTTCATTTGTAAAGGATCTGGCAACAGAGAAATCCTCGGATCCAGTTCCCCTGGATCCATCTGCATCTCAACAAGTCGTGCCTGATATTCTGTGTGAAGAACATGATGAGGAGATAGCTCCTCTTTTTGTACAAGAGCATGCTGACACACCACGATCCTGGTTTGTCACTGGATGAGCATGTCAGAGTGACTTCTGCCTCTTTCCCTTCTGAAGATGCTCTGTAGTTTCTTGACTTGGTGGATTTCATAGTGTCCACATTGAATTTACCTTAAGTAGCTGTGGAGGAAGCCTCCAGTCTAGTGTTCATCATTCTTGGGGCAACCTCTGAGAGCAGGAAGTTGTTACCAATTCTCGATAGTGTGCTTCAACCTGCTATGTCTGTTTGGTCCATTTTTGCCTCCTGCCAGCCTATTTCCAAGAAAGCAGACAACTTATATCAAATATCCTTGGAGGAGTTTTTATATTTTCACATATACATTGTTCCTAATTCACTGGTCATGGCTACTTCCAGTAACAAGTTGGAATCTAGACAAGTACATTCCACTGCTGCTGATAGAGAAGGGAAGAAGATTGATTCCCTAAGAAAAAAGGTGTTCTATTTTTCCTTTCTTGGTATTAAGGTGGCAAATTGTCAAGCTGTTATAGCATGGTATCAGTTCATTTTGTGGGGAAAAAATGTCATTGTGCAGGATTTGATGGATGATAAAAGGAGGTAAATAAGATCCTAATGGAGGGTCAAAAATGTGGCAATGTGGAGGGTCAAAAATGTAGCATCATTTGATTTCTTAGACTCTTCTGCCAGAGCACTGGCTTCTGTCCTTACTCTGAGGAGTCATACCTTGCTTCTCTCCTCTTCTCTGGCTTTGGATACCAGAATTAAAGTAGATCTCCCCTTCAAATGGAATGGTCTTTTCAGTGAAAAGATGGATGGGTTGCTAGAAAAACTGAAGGAGACAAGGTCAACGGCCCACTATTTGGGCTTGATTTCTTCTAGGAGGAGACCTTCTACTCCTCCTTTCCATTATCAGAGATGGTATTGTCCTCAGTCTGTCTTGTCAAATCAGACATCAACAACAACAGTACCAGTAGGCTTTCCAGAGCCAACACAAAAAGAGGTCTTTCAAATCAAGACCTAAAATCTAAACAGTCTGCTCCCTTCCTGTCATTTTCATCTAACACCAGGCCCCTAGATTTGATGTGAAGATAGAGAGTAGAGACCCAATCAGCAAGGATCCTTCCCTTGCTGTGTGGAGACAGCCTAACCCATTTTATCTGCAGGTGAAGGCTTATTACATCAGACAAATGGATCCTAGAAATTATATTATAAAGAAGAGCTATGCCATTCAGTTCAAGAAACTACCCCCATCCAATTCCCCCTACCCTTCCTTTTTTCAGGGAACCTTCTCACGAGGCCATTCTACTTTCAGAAGAGCAGAAACTGCTTCTGATAGGGGCTGTTGAGAAGGTATCCAAACATCTGAGGTGTCGGGGCGGGGGGGTTATTCAAGATACTTTCTGTGCAGAAAAGGGATGGGATGGGGAGGGTCATCCAGATTTAGATTTTAAAAACCTGAACAAATACATTCAGAAGTTTTGGTTCTGTATGTTAACTCTGACTTCTATAATTTCTTCATTTTCAATTATGGATTGGTTCATGACTCTGTTTAAAGGACACATTTTTATATTTCTGTCTGACACAGTCATCAAAAGTACATTTGTTTAGTGGTGGCCGGACATCATTTCCAGTACAAGGTGCTTCCATTTGGCCTGTCCAAAGAGCACCAAGCGTATGGACAATTGGCTGTTGAAGACTACTGTTCACGAGAATCTATTAAGCCACATCCCTTTTAAAACCACCCTTTTTTTCAGACCTGGAACTTCTTCTGAATGTCAAGAAGTCAAATCTCTATCCAACTCGAATTTTTATTGATAGTCTCCATATTAGACTCTGTAGCAGAAAAGGCCTTAATACCACAGGACAGATTTTTTTAAATAGTGCAGTATGTTTTAAACAATTGAATATGTCAGATTCAGAAAGTAATTTTCTTTCTGGATCTCATGACAGCCACTACTTATGTGACTCCATTTGCACATCTCAGAATGAAGCTAATTGGATATCTCAGATCTAAAAGGCAAATCTGGACAATATTCAAATGTTAGTCAGTACGCCTTAAGACATTCTGGAGTCGTTGACATTGTGATCAGTCAGAGCAAATGTTCTCAGATGTGTTCAGTTCATCTCCACTATCAGTGAGAGTACCATCAGATGTGTTATACGAGTTGCGGGGGGCAGCTGAGTCATCTTACTGTTTGAGGTCACAGAGTTGCTCAGGAGAGAAGCTTGCACATCAACATGTTGGAATTAAGAGCCATACATCTGGCTCTCAGATTGTTCCTCCCTCATCATATGTGGGCGGGTTGTTCAAGTAGTAATGGACAATACATCTGCTATGTATTATATCACCAAATGGAGGTACTTATCCATTCAGCTATGTGCAGAAGCAATTCGATTATGAAACTAGTGCATTCTCCATGACATTTCTCCAGTGGCCCTTCATTTACCAGGAGAGAACAACGTGATAGCAGATTGTCTCAACAGGGACAGTTCTCAAGTCTACAAATGGTTCCTGAAGGATCATTTAATTCAGTTTGCTTCACTATGAACCACTATGAGGTTCAACAGAAAGTATTGCCTGTTCTGGATGGGAAGTCAGTTAATCTCGGATGCTTTTCTTCTGAACTGGGGATTATGCTCCGCTCCCCGCCCCTCCTTTTCTGTTGATCCAGAAGGTAGAAAGGGAGCTATGTCAAGATATTCTGATTGCCCCAGTTTGGCCCAGTCAGTAGTGGTTTATGGATCTCCTTCCACTGTCTGGCAGGATCTTCATACATCTTCTCTGCCTCTGGATCCTCTGCCTCAGCAACAGGACAGGATTCTTCATTCTGATCTGCAATCCTATCACCTGATAACTTGGGCAATCAAACTCTGACTCTGTCTACTCTTGAACAGTCATGTTCCTCATTGGTGCAGAATGTACTGCTTAATTCTAGAAAATTGTGCACCAGAAAGTGGTGTTATTGGAAATGTCCAAGATTCATGGCTTAGATCTGGGAGGGATTACCTAACTCATTTTTTAAACAGATGCAAAGCCTGTAGACACATCTCCACAACTACAATGATCAAGGGCCCCCACAACACACCTTTCAAGATCCATGGATCCTACACGTGCTTATCACGTGTTGTACCCCCAGTGCACCAAATACCCCATAACAACTATGTGGGTGAAACGAGACGATCACTACCCTATGGAACGAACTCACACAGAAAAATGATAAAAGACAAAAACACCGTGTCACCTGCGGGTGTACACTTTTCACATTGTGATCATGCTATATCTGTCCTCTCAGTCCTCATCCTCAAAGGAAACCTGCACAGCACCTTCAAAAGATGAGCCTGGGAGCTTGAATTCATAACTTTGCTAGATACTAAAAATCATGCACTGAATAGAGAACCTGGATGTATGGCTTATGACAACAATCTATAACCTACTTATACCCCACCCCCATCTTTTTTTTCCTTTTCCCCCCTATGACTAGAGAGGTATTAACAGGCCATTTTACCTTGAATGATCCCTTAAGATATTACCTCACTTACCTTGTGTGCTGGTGTAGCATTTCTAGGGCTTGTCTACACTGGCAATTTACAGCGCTGCAACTTTCTGGCTCAGCGGTGTGAAAAAAACACCCCTGAGCGCAGTAAGTTTCAGCGCTGTAAAGCGCCGGTGTAGACAGTGCACCAGCGTTGGAAGCTGTGCTCCCAGCACTGGTAGCTACGCCCCTCATAGAGGTGGGTTTTTAAGAGCGCTTTAGCGTTGCCAGTGTAGACTAGCCCCTAGTGTAGACCTGCCCTTAGTAAACATTATGCTCTTAGTTTGGCCTCAAAGGCTGATGTTAGATTTGGTAGAGTGATGCTTCAGTCTCTATTCAGCTAGGACTCTGTTCCCTCCTCCAGGTTATTTTCAGCACTACTTATCAAACTACACAAGAGTGGGAATATGCAGAGCCACTCAAAGAAGAAATGAAGGTTACTTACTTGTAACTGAAATTATTCGAGATGGCTCTGCATATTCATACTTCCCACCTGCCTTTCCCTCTTTCTCAAAGTCCTTTTTGTTCTGTGTGTCGCTGATGGAAGGAACTGAGATGGTAGAGGGCGCTGCGCCCCCTTATATAACCTTGCCCTCAGAACTTTTGAAGATGCTAAGGGGACAGATAGGAGGGGGTGCGTGAGTGCTCTAACAGACACTGCTAGAAGAAGGTTGTACCGCACCATCAGGCAACACAATACCCATACATGTGAATATACAGAGCCATCTCAAAGAACTCTGATTACAAGTAAGCAAGCCTCATTTTACCTGATGATCCTTTGTTGCCTTTCAACTGTCATTACTTTTGTATGGAAGGCCATTGGGATGGATAGTGCAGAACTATGGGTTGAGGTACCTTTAGTGTGCATATAGTACACAACTTTTTTATTTCCATCTCAGTTTATCTAGCTGAAGCAGTCATTTGTATTACTTAGTGTCTGGGGGAGATTAGGGCATGGAACACAATGGCTGAAACACAGTCCAGACAAACCAAAGGTGGTATTGGTTAGTTGGGGGAAGCAAACAGAGGGAATGGAAGGAATAATATTGGCCCTTTTGAGTGAAGGTGTATGTCCACTGTTTGCACCTGTTTCTTTCAGATCTGATCATTGTAACTATCTTGCATGCCTTTGTCATGTTGGTGTTAAATGGTCACCATGTGTTTTATATGGGTGCATCTTAAATCCATGTGTAAATTGTAGTTGGTGCATAATTTAGCAACTCGCTTGTCAAGTGAGGTGTCATTTCCTGAGCATATTAAACCAATGCTCTGGCCTGCAGTGGCTCCCTGTTGATTACCAGCTTGATTTTAAGATGTTAATTTTGACCTCTGAAGCCCTAAATGGCCTGGCAGCCACCTGTTTAAGAGACTGCCTCTCTCCTCATGAGACACTGCTATAGTTGCAGTCAACATTGTTGCTTGAGCTAAAGTTCCATTGGTATAAAAAAGAAGATGCTTCTGGTAGAGTATTTACTGTTAGGGCCCAACACCTCTGGAATCCCTTTCACCCCTTGGCTGGTAACTGCCTGTGTTTGTTAACCTTCAAGGCATACTGCAAGACCTGCATTTACTTCCTGGCCCACAGAGAAATGAGAGAAGGATGAGCCTGGAATTCCAGTGGTAGTTTTGTTGGTGGTGTTTATTATTAATTTTAGATTTTCTGCCAGGGTAGTGCTCCCTATGGGTCAATTGTTGTGTGTGATGTATGAATTGTATTTTTAAGAATTTGTCAAGAGCACAGAAAATTAGTTATACAATAAAATAGATAATTCACATGAGGTTTATCAATTTTGTGTTCTCGGCTCTCACCTGTATTTCTCTCCAAGCATCACCATACTGGTAACTTTAAAAGAGACTCTTTGCCCCGCAGATCCTTATATTGCTGTCACTAGGGTGAAAGCTGTGAAAAGTATCTGTGCACAGCACTCCTGCTCTGAGAGCACCACCTCCACAGGAAGTTAGAGGGAAGTGTAACAAACTGTATTGAGATGCCACTGCAATAAGTGAGTTGTATCTGGGGTGAGGAGAGAGCAAAGCCGTTCAGTAAGTGACTGGAAGGCTTGCAGAGGTAACCAAAAGTAGCAGAAAGTTCTTGTTTACATCAACAAATCAGTTAAAAATAACCCCTAAAAGAAGGACTCAAGTCACAGATTCTCTAACACTGTAGTTTAATACAATGCCTCTACCAGGAAAGAAACCAGATTTGATTCCTATGATGAGATTAGAGTACATATGATTATCCCACTTCCACAGTGACATTAAACGTTCCCCAAACTGCTGATCTTAGTGTAGTTTTCATATAATACCATCCATACTATCAGAGTTACTCTGCACATGAGTAAAGTCAAAGATCATTCAAAGTAAAATAATACTCAAGGGATGGACTGCTAATATTCCTGTATGGCATCGGTGTTCTCTGTCTCTCACACACACATACACTGTATGTATGAACATGCACAGTGCTTACCCTTTGAAACACCATTAGTCCAGCACTGATTACAGCTTGTCATTCTAATTTTACCATTTATAAAGTGCCCCAGCATCGCAGTCACGAGCAGTGTGTTGAAGAGTACAAAACCTCTTTTAGAAATCCTCTGTCCATTAATATTTACCAAAAGTCTTCCTCTCCTTTTTGAGATTTCCCATGAAGGGAACTGGGGGAAGGAATCTTTATAGTTTCCTGAAACCAAAGTGCTGTAGCAGGGCAATTTTAAAGACATCTTGATTCTATTAGGGTGTAGAGGTCAGAGGACGAACTTGGCTGGTCTGGTAGTTAAAGCATCAGTGATGCAGTGCAGTGAATGAATGATTTTTATGACTTCTCACTGGACTTCTGCTGCAAGCAACTCATTATCCAAGAATACAGCATGTTAGTGCTGAGGATTTCTTAATAGTTTGGAAGGCCTATACCCGCTTTTTCAAAAGTATTCTGTGGTTCAACAGAGAGGAAGAATAGGATTAGAACAAGAATGGTGGTATAGTACAGTAGGGGGTGAGCTGTGGTTTTGACTACATTACACTCATTGCATTCACATCTTACACTCTGGCATTTTCCACTAGTATTGTGTATTAATGACACATGGTAGTTGAATCTGTTTGAGGTGCAGTATATGTTACTTGCTTTTTCTTCCAGTAGGGGGGTTAGAAATACTTTAATAAATCTCAGTGTACTTGGTCACTCTAACCACTAAATCAGCTTCATCAAACGTGAGCATAAAAACCCTCGTCTGTGCTGCGTATTTCTTCTTTGAAGCTCTGGGATGCCACTTGTAGGTCATATATTGAGGCCTGCTATTGTCATTCCATTCCAGCAAGAGGGGCAATTCTGTGAAATTTGATGTAGCCAATAATCTGAGAGCTCTTGTGTTAAAAGTTCGATGCAAGAAGCCCTGCAGTTTTCTGTCACGGCACATCCAAAGTTACCAGGCTGTCAACCAGTTTGGACGTCATAACAATTAAAAAATTCTTGGGTGTAATTTTCACAGTATTTGCCTAATCTTGGCCCAAAATGGTTCAAAATGATTGCAATATATTAAAGTTATATTGAAAATGATTAGTTAATGTATCATACGTCTTATACATGGGTGAAAACATGTTTAAAATGCTCAAAAATACCTTAGAGACACACGGTAGGTGAGGTAATATCTTTTACTGGACCAGCTTCTACTGGTGAGAGAGACAAGTTTTCGAGCTTGCACACAGCTCTTCTTCAGATCTGGGTACAGCTTGAAAGCTTGTCTCTCTCATCAACAGAAGTTGGTCCAATAAAAGATATTACCTCACCCACCTTGTCTCTCTGATGTCCAGGTATTGACACAGCTATAAAAACACTGCATTCAAAAAAAACTTGCATTTTATCTTTGAATTATGCATGAAATTGTTTATGAAACCCCAAATTTTCCCCATTGATCATGCAAACAGAAAATGTGCAATAATCAGCCATATCTCTATTTTGGTAAAATTACTGGGGCAAAATATTACCCTACCTCCTAATTTATTATCAGCAATACTCACAGTTCAGCATAGCTAATATGTTCCATTTTAACTCCAGGCAAAGTATGATAAATGCATGATATTTTAAATTAATTTCTACCTAAATATTCATAATCACTGGTGTTTTCATAGCAAACAGCATATTTTCCTTAAGTTCAGCATTGTAGAAAAATAGCACATACAATCTTTACATCTTATAGGGAGGTTTTGACGTCTCAATTGATAATACATTTAATTTCAAACAAAAAGAAGATAGGTATGAACACAATAAAAGATGCTTGTACCTAGCACCACCACCATGTTCCTAGCAATAACAATTAATATTTATGGGATATTACAAGCACAACAATGAACATGGTCACCCATGTAGATTTTCAGGAAGTGTCTAGGAGATAACAGTGAAGTCACTGCCATCACCCTTTTTTTTCCCCCCAGCATCCAGTGTGCAAGTATTGGTAAGTTAACCCAGTAATGAACCACATAAAAAGAGACAGTACTAAAGCTTGGAGACTGTAGATTTGATCAGTTAACAGATGTATTCGTGCAGAACCAATATGGCCATCCTTAAGGATGGTGGCAAAGACCAAGCAATCCCTTGTCAATCATGTGAGATTCACAAGAAATCCAGTTTTAGAACTGGTTTGCATTATTATATGCATCTAGCTTCAGTTGAGAAGGAGTCTACTCAACCATTTGCACATGTCAGTTGAGATAAATACTGTAAAAGTGCTTAAACATGGTTGGACTTTCATGGTGATAAGCGATACATTGCCGAATCATTTCAACAGCACCTGTTCAAAGAATTTGATGATATCCCCAGGGTTCCACTCCACCAGCTAAAGGCGTTTTATAGACAAAAAGCGCTCAGAGTGCTCTGCTCAGCAGTCAATATTACAGGGGAAACAGGATTATGGACAATCTGCCTCTTCCAGCACCAGTTCTACACCTTTGCCCAGCCCCAGGAAGACACTTTGGTCAAGTTGTGGCCTCCCTGTTCTAGCATCTGACTGGTCCTTCCTGCCATCTGCATCATATGCAAGAAAAGAGAGTGATAGATCACTGTGGCCCATAAATGCAAGAAAGATCAAAAAGTCCAGGCAGAAATTGTAGACGAAGGAAAGTTAAAACGATCTGTAGGGTTGAAAGAAGATCGGAGTGGTGTTGTTCACATACAAGGAGAAGATTGTGTGGTAGCTGATGTGTGGTACCATAAAACATGTTACAGAGAATACACAAGATTTTTGACAAAGTCAGCAGGGATAAACCTACTTGTGCTGAGAAGATGTACAGCAAAGCCTACAAAGTTTTCTGTGCCACTATCATCCACCAGAGGCTCATTGTAGACCAGGAGGAGTTGTGGATAACAAGATTTACCCAGGCATGACTCCAGAAGTACACAAATGGAAAAATCTTGATAGCACAAGAATTCAGAATGATGAGACAGCCATAATGAACATTCTGTGCACTACTGAATGTCTGATCAGTCCTTTTAATGCTCTTCAAAATGGACTAGTGTGTTTAAGTTCAGGTGCTGTTGCTACCAGTAAGATTACAAACAACTTGTTTACTGCTCAAGAGAAAGGTGAAATTGCACTGATTGATAGACTTCCTGAACCAGTGGCTACTCCGGACATTTTTTCTCCCATCAAAAGCCAGAAATTGTAAACATTCAGTGATCAAGTCAAAACAAAAACAAAAGCAAAAGTAGCTGGCAAACGCATGATTCTTCATAATGACAAGAAACACTTTGTAAAGTTTCTTGTCTTAGGTCAGCGGTTCTCAACTCGTGGGCCGCATATGGCCCAATTAGCACACAGCTGCCACCCAGCTCAGCTGTGTGCTAAAGGCCGGCCTACATACCAGGTTCCCAGCTGCCCAGCACGGAGGGGTCAGAGTTGCCAGCCTGCCCTGCGTGGCTGGAGTTCAGGTCCAGGGCAGCTGCCTGGCACCGCGAGCTCCAGGGTCTGGAGCAGCTGCGCGGCAGGGGGTCCGGGATCGGAGCAGCTGGCTCTGTGACCTCCGGGGCTGGCAGCCAGCCACCTTCATGCAGCAGGGGTCCAGGGTTGGGGCTGCCCGCCAGCCCTGCGGAATCCGGGGCAGCTGTGCAGCGGGAGTCCAGGGCAGGCGGCCGGCCCCGTGTGGTGGAGGTCCAGGGTTGGGGTAGGGATCCAGGCTGCTGCTGCCCTGCCACTTGCCCCTGCGGCCCAGGTAACACATTGTGTATTAGGTCAAAGTAGGAAATTCGCTCTCTCAGAAATCTTGTCCTACTCTTTTGGAGCTGTTTCCTACCCTCTTGCTAGCTGACGGTACTCTGGCAAAAACCCGCAAATCATTTCTGCTCAATCTTCTTCAATCCAAAGATGGAGACTGCCTTATTGACCATGTTCAAGAGAATGCAATAATCTTTGATGGAGTAGCTGTCATCCAAGCACAACATGTTGTTCCTTCAACATTTGGTGAGCTTGCAGACCCCATTTAGTGTACATGATTAAGCTTGCAAAAAAGTACAAGTGTATTGGTTTGGACTTTGTCCCAGATCCGTATCCTGATCTTAGCATCAAAAATATGGAACAGTCATGCCAAGAGCTAGTGGTTCCCAAACTAGACACATCTACAGAAAGGACCAGAAAACCCCCAGTCTGTGGAAGAAGTTTCTTTCTGATGGCAACAATAAGGAAGCACTTCAGAAATTCTTGTACATCATGTGGAGGGATGCAGATATGTAAGGTGTAGGCAAGGATATCACTCTTCACATAGCCAATAGAGAGGACTGACACTGCCTGGCTGTGCAGAAGGGTTCAGAGACAGTCACAGCTGTTGATGAATTAAGGTGTGACCATGAAGAATGTGACGGGTATATTTCTTCATGTGAAACATGCTGCCAGGGACTACCGGGCTGTGATAATTAGGAGCCCTGTCACAGATATTGCAGACATAAACATCAGTCTTAAGTCACACTGTTGGTCAATTTGCATTTCTTGATTGTTGTTGGGAATTAAAGCCACATTATTGATTAATATTTTGTAGGCATTGTATTGTGACTGCAAGCATGTAAAATGTCAAACAGGGAGATTTTCCTATCTTGCTGGTGGGATCTCCTACCCAGACTTGTGTAAGTGTCAGAAGTGCGAGAATATTGACAAAAAAGCTGCTGAACCTGTCATTCACAATGATGACAAGTCCAAGAAGAGTGACTTTGATTAATAGGATGCCATGATTTTCAGACTGGGAAATAAAAATGTATTTTATTCGGAGAATTAAGCACTACAGTGCCAACAGCAATATACATAATTCAAAGTGAACACTGGATTTGAATAAGAAAATAACATTTTGATTTATATCAATAATTATGTCAATTCATACCAATCCAGATAAGCTGTCACTTATAAATATTTGAGAAAAAAATGCCATATACAAGGGAATTCTAATAAGATTTGTGTAGTACTTTTTTCAGTGCTGCTGCTGAGGAAAATATGCTGGTTGTCAAGGAAAATAGTAATATTTTAGGTATTTACATAGAAAAATGTATCAGCTATATTAAATTTATCATTTCTTGTAGTTAGGCTGATGTACAAACACTTCTTGAGGGTAAATGGTAACATAGTCTAACCTACAGTGAAAGGCGAGTATCGCCAAGAAAAACAAATTATGGGCATGGGATAATACCTTGACCTATGCTTTCTACCAAAAAGATAGACATGTTAATTTATTGCACATTACCTGTTAGACTGATGATGCATAAAACACCCCAGTAGCACAAGAATTTTTAGCATTTTAGCACATTTTCTTGTCCATAAATACAAAAAGAAATTTCACCCAAATTGGCTATTTGCAATATTTTTTTTGTATATGATTGCTAAGTTCCTCAGTCCATTAAGTCTTGCCTTTAATATATTTCTACGTACATTTCAATCATTTTCAGTCAATGTGGGCCTTTACAGGGCAAATATTAATGAAGTTATAGACAAGAAGCCTTTGTCGGTATGGCATCAAAATTGGTAACTTTGGATGTGCCATGACAGAAAACTGCAGGGTTTCTTGTGGAGAACTTTTAACACAAGGTCTCTCAGGTCATTGGTTATATAAATCTACAGAGAGTATGTAAAAACAATGAGGAGTCCTTGTGGCAGCTTAGAGACTAACAAATGTATTTGGGCATAAGCTTTCGTGGGCTATAACCCACTTCATCAGATGCATGGAGTAAAAAAAAGTAGGCAGGTGTGCACTCCATGCATCTGATGAAGTGGGTTATAGCCCACGAAAGTTTATGCCCAAATAAATTTGTTAGTCTCTAAGGTGCCACAAGGACTCCTTGTTTTTGAGGATACAGACTAACATGGCTACGCCTCTGAAGAGAGTCAAGTAGTGTCTCTGTTGCTGGAATGAAACTCTTTTTGTAAGCCCACTAATTGGCCTCATCATACAGCCTGTTGGTACCTTTACACTCACAGAATCTCCATCAAAGCCATGTCCATTGCAGCTGCTCAAGCCCCCCTAGTGACAAAAGCATTCAATGCCTGAACCTATATAAGGAAGTGCTGCCCAACCATCTCAGTTCCTTTCCCTCTGCTATGGAAAGTGTTAGGGAACCCTTCTGTGTCCAGTCTGCTTTGCACACTTTACTTAGTTCCCTCTTTTTGTAGTTCTGAGTGTTAGTATTAGTAGGATTTAGTCTTAAAATTGTACATAATTGATTTTTTTTTTAAACCACCACCAAAAAAACCTGTCCCTTTGACTGAGGAATCCCTTACGGCTTTGGTTTGGTTCTGAGGCTATGGTGGGAACCAAGCCACATGACAGTTTTAAACAGTGCACCACTTGTCCATTTATCTACTTAGAGTCAGACCTCCATATTCAGTGCCTGGAAGAGGCATACTCGTTGGCACAGTTCTCTTTATTGTGTGTTCATTCCTGTGATGCTTCCCAGGAGTACCCAGTATTGTGAGGCACCTTGCTACCCCGTGTACTTAGCGTGAGGAATTCTTGTCTGTGCCTGCTGTGGATCAGCTCTCTGAATCCACCAGCCTCTGGCAACACAAGCACTACCTTCCAGGCCTCCGCAGACATCACCATCTCCATATAGGTTAGTGATAGGCACACTCCAACACCCGAGTCCTCAAAACGTCCCTCTGAAATGCACAGCCCCTGTTCCATTGAACACTCACAGAATTCTATTTGCTACTCCCAAAGGAATAGTACACACCAGCTTGTCAGATTCAGTTTCAGATCACCACTTTACTTAACACATAGCTAGCTAGCTAGCTAGCTAACTAGAGAGAGAGACAGTGAAAACAGGAATAAGTTTATTATTGAAGAACATAGCTCCAAGTGATAGTAAGAATATTGGAAACTAATGGTTACATATAAAACAAAATCATAACCTTAACTAACAAAGCATTCCTCTATCTCCTATAAGATAGCTTTGCCCTGCATTTTCAACCATGTTGGCTAAGATCCCTTCTGATAAAATCAAGCCTGCTGGGGGCTTGTCCTCACAGATTGAAGGAATAGATAGGGGGTTCATCTGCACCCTGATATAGTTTTAAAAGTTTGTTTTACTCCTTGTGACTGGGTTGGGACTCACCACCGCAGCGCCTCCTGTTGTTACCTCTGGGAATAAGCTCAGTTCTTGCGGAGCTCCCTCTGCCGGTGGTGTCCCATCCGTCTCTCGCCCTCAGTTGGCGTCTTGACCCATGTTGCACCCAGCTTGCGGCATCTTCTTCAGGACACTGCCCTCCAGCAGTGCCCCCTAGTCCACGCTCACCCCCTTCCGGGGTGGGGGTCCTCTGCAGTCTCCCTGCACCCCAGCAGCCAACCACACCCCAAAGTCTAACCCCTTCTGTCAAGGGTCTGGTGCAGTCTGTTGTCGCCATGTCCACGGGCTGAGTGCACATGCAAGGGGTGAGGGGAGGACGCAGGCCCACCCTCTACCCTGGGTCCTGACCCAGGGACCCTTGGATGGCAGCCTTCCCTGTCCTCCTTCTCTCCCCTTGTCCGCCTCTTTTCCCTGGACCACTTCCCCTTCGGCCCCCTTGCACCCGGGTAGGCCCTTCTGGTCAGGGCCTGCAGCCTGGCAGATATCGAGCTGGAGTTCTCTTCTGCTCCCACGAGCCTTCCCAGCACTGCGCTGTCCCAGGTGCTGGTCTCCTAAGCCGGAGACTGATCTTCCCCCCCGAAGGTCTGGGAGAGACTGCCTGTGCCTCTCCTGGGCAGCCCTTATATGTGGCTGAGCCTAGCCCTGATTGGCTGGCTCCCTCTCTGTTCTCATTGGCTCTCCACAGGCCCTTTCTGATTGGCTGCCGCCCTGCGCAGCCTCTCTGGCCTGTTATAACCCATTCTAGCATGGGGGTGGGGCAGCCACCCCACCACACTCCTAAACAGGGTAACCCCTTCTGTTTTTGTTTTTTTTGTCCAGCCCCTGCAAACTGGTGATTAGCATTTTGCTGATTTTTCATGGGCATCCATTGTGAACCATAGAATACTCAATCTGCACATGACCAAATATCCAATTTTCATTTTAAAATTGCCAGTGATGGAGACTCCACCATGAACTTTGGCAAATTGTTGGAATGGTTAATTATCCTCACTGTTAAAAATGAATGCCTTACTTTCAGTCTGAATTTGTCTAGCTTCAACTTCCAGCCATTGGATCTTGTTATACCTTTCTCTGCTAGATTGAAAAGCCTGTTATCAAATATTTGTTTCCCTTGAAGTATTTATAGACTGTAATCAAGTCATCCCTTAATCTTCTCTTTGTTAAACTAAATAGATTGAGTTCCTTGAGTCTGTCACTATAAGGCACGTTTTCTAATCCTTTACTCATTCTCATGGCTCTTCTCTGAACCCTTTCCAATTTATCAACATCTTTCTTGAATTGCGGACATCAGAGCTGGACACAGTATTCCAACAGTGGTCTTACCATTGCTAAAATAGATTGATAAAATAACTTCACGACTCCTACTGACGATTCCCCTGTTTATGCATCCAAAGATCACATTAGCCCTTTTGGCCACAGCATCACCTCTGGGACTCATCTTCAGCTGATTATCCACCATGACCCCAAAATCTTTTTCAGAATCACTGCTTCACAGGATAGAGTTTCCCATCCTCTAAGTATGGCTTACAGTCATTGTTCGTAGATGTATACATTTATATTTATCCATAAAAAATATATATATATTGTTTGCTTGCACCCAGTTTACCAAGCGATCCAGATTGCTCTTTACCAATGACCTATCCTCTTCATTATTTAGCACTCCCCCAATTTTTGTGTCATTTGCAAACTTTATCAGCTAACCTGTTTGCCAATCAGAGAATCACTTTTATGGATCCAGTGCTTAACTCCACTTTACATAAGGGTTCACCAGCGTCCGTCAGACACTGAAGTTTCAGCCCTACCAAAGAACAAAATTCTTTCTGAGGCACATGAGACCCCTGGCATTATCCTCCTATGTGACACTGTATGCACCGCTGCACATGAGACTCTCACAACATTGGATGGCCTAGTCCACCCACCAAATATGGACATTTTCAGAGAACTCTGATCATCCCTGAAGAGGCAGAACTCTTCATGGAACACCAGAGATTGCATCTTTGCATAGTTTTCTTTGACATTCCAACTCCTTCGACCATCATTATGATAGTCAACACCATTATGTATTATCTGAAAAAACAAGTCCAAGCTTACTTTCCTCTTCTGTGCAAGGAGGCCATGAAACGCTAGCAGATGCATACATTAAATGCATCCAATGGTTCTACACGTGGCAGAGGAGAAAAATGTGCAGGCAGACTCTCTTAGCAGGATGAGCCAAGATCAACACAGTGGTACTGAATGCACCTATCATCACACAACTCTTCCACAAGTGAGGCACACACACTGAAGACACATTTGCCTCCAGGAATAGCCCCAAATGTTCCCTCTGCTGTTCCAGATAGGGAGGAACACACAGTACGTGTTCCTCCGGAACTGGAATGGAGGCCTTCTCAAAGCATTCCTTTAAATAACACTCATTCTTTCAAAATAATACATAAAAAATGGAGAAACAGGGCAAGAGTTCTTCTGGTTATACTTTTATTCACAAGACAACAGAAGTATGTCAACCTGCTAGTTATCCAGAGAGCCACCATTTCACCTATCTCTGTCATGGGATCTGTGCTCTCAGGCAAATGATCCATAATTCCTGCATCAACAGCACAAGAAAGTCTTTCCTACACACCTTACCCAAGACTAGGTAATATCATGAACGAGGTTTCCTGGCACTATATCTCTTACTGATGTATCCTGTAGACAAAGCATTGAACTTCAGTAAAGTCAAAATTGAATTACATGAGCCCACTACTCCAGAGCCTGTAAAAATTTTAAATCATCTTTTTTTATCATCTTTCAATCTCTTACATCATCTTCTCATTAAAAAAATTCAGCTGTGAGCCTAGCTGGCAGTATCCTGAAATGCAGTTCTCTTAAGGAGAAAACATCATCTGAAGGCTCCCCCGGGGAAATTTACCAGTATAATTATGCTGCTATAATTATACTGTGTGACAAAGTTCCTCCTCTACCTTGGTGAGTCCTGCGCTTATTGGCGGATTTTGATCGCCTCAGAGATCTTCCCTTCTGGTAGAACCCACAGTCAAATTCCTCCTGTGTCTGATCAGGAGTTGGGAGGTTTGGGGGGAACCCGGGCCCGCCCTCTACTCCGGGTTCCAGCCCAGGGCCCTGTGGATTGCAGTTGTCTATAGGGTTTCCTGTAACAGCTGCGTGACAGCTACAACTCCCTGGGCTACTTCCCCACGGCCTCCTCCCAACACCTTCTTTACGCTTACTGCAGGACCTTCCTCCTGATGGTCTGCTGATGCTTGTACTCCTCAGTCCTTCAACTCTTCTCCCTCTCAACTCCTTGTGTGCCTCTTGCTCCCAGCTCCTCGCACGCAACACCACAAACTGAAGGGAGCTCCTTTTTAAACCCAGGTGCCCTGATTAGCCTGCCTGTCTTAATTGATTCTAGCAGGTTCTTCTTAATTGGCTCCAGGTGTCCTAATTAGCCTGCCTGCCTTAAATTGGTTCCAGAAAGTTCCTGCTTGTTCTAGTGCAGCCCCTGCTCTGGTCACTCAGGGAACAGCAAACTATTCATCCAATGGCCAGTATATTTGCCTTCTATCAGACTTCTGTACCCCACTTGTCTGGGTCTGTCACATATCCCTCCCCGCTGCTCAACACCAAGGGGTTGGGCAGCTTGGGATGCCAGACAGTGAACACGTGACAAGCCATCGGCATTGCCATGACGGCTCCCTGCTCTGTGTTGCACACGGAACTGGAAAGGTTGGAGGGATAAGAACCACCTGGTCACCCTAGTGTTCTTCTCCTTGTTCCGCTGCATCCATTGAAGGGGGGCATGGTCGGTCACGAGGACAAATCTGCGCCCAAGCAGGTAGTAGCGCAACGTTTCCATGGCCCATTTTACAGCGAGGCACTCTCTCTCCACCACGGCATATTTTTGCTCCCTCAGAAGGAGTTTCCTACTGAGGTAGAGAATTGGATGTTCCTCTTCCCCGACCATCTGTGATAGAACGGCCCCTAACCCTATTTCCGATGCATCCGTCTGTAGAATAAATTCCTTGGTGAAATCTGGGGCTATCAGTACGGGGTTACTGCAGAGGGCAGTCCGTAGGTTTGTGAACGCTCTCTCTGCTCCATCAGACCATCTCACCAGATCAGGTCCACGGGCTTTCACTAGGTCTGTCAGGGGGCTTGCCCTTGTGGCAAAGTGGGGGATAAATCGTCGGTAATACCCCACCACACCTAGGAATGCCCGATCTTGCTTCTTGCGACGTGGTCGGGGCCAATTTTGGATGGCCTCTTAACTTGTTCAGTTGGGGTTTTACCAGACCTTTTCCCACAATGTAGCCAAGATATTTGGCCTCCGTAAACCCTACAGCACACTTAGCAGGGTTAGCTGTAAGGCCAGCTCGCCTGAAGGTATCGAGGACTGCCTCCACCTTCTCAAGGTGGGTTTCCCAGTCTGGGGTATGAATGACCACATCGTCCAGGTAGGCAGCCGCATAATGATTATGGGGGCGTAATAGCTTATCCATGAGGCGCTGGAAGGTAGCTGGGACCCCATGTAGTCCAAAAGGGAGGACAGTATATTGAAAAAGACCCTCTGGTGTAGAGAACGCAGTCTTTTCCTTTGCGTCTTTGGCAAGGGGAATTTGCCAGTACCCCTTTGTCAAGTCTAGGGTAGTCAAGTACCAGGCATTGCCCAGACGGTCCACTAACTCATCTATGCGAGGTATGGGGTACGTGTCGAATTGGGATACCTCGTTTAGTCGCCGGAAGTCATTGCAAAACCTTGCAGTGCCATCAGGTTTGGGTACCAGTACGATTGGGCTGGACCACTGACTGTAGGATTCTTCGATGATCCCCAACTCCAGCATCTTTTTTACTTCTGCTTTTATTTCCTCCCTTTTGGCCTCTGGCACCCTGTAGGGCCTCATTGTTACTCTGGCCCCAGGGTTTGTGACGATGTGGTGATATGTCTTGGTTGTTCGACCCGGTTTTGTGGAGAACACATCTTGGTTCCGGAAGATCATCTCAGACACCTCATTCTTCTGGTCTGGTGTTAAATCGGGAGACACTCTCACTTGTTTGGAAGGTTTGTTTTCCTGGGGCAGGTCTTTTCGGACAGCTGCGCATGCTTCTTGTGCATGCCAGGGTTTCAGAAGGTTGATGTGATATATTTGTTCTTGTTTCCGATGTCCTGGCTGCCGCACCTTGTAGGTTACTTCCCCCACGGGTTCAACCACCTCATAGGGCCCCTGCCATTGGGCCAGAAGCTCGCTTTCTGCCGTGGGTACCAACACCATCACCCGATCCCCTGGTTGGAACTGTCGGACTTTTGCCTGGCGATTGTAATGGGTTCGCTGGGCCTCCTGTGCCTTTTCCAAATGTTCCCGTACAATAGGGGTGACCCGGGCTATCCAGTCTCGCATCTGCAATACATGCTCTATTATATTTCTCCCCTCACTGGGTTCCTCTTCCCAGATCTCCTTGGCGATATCTAGTATGCTACAGGGGTGGCGCCCATATAATAATTCGAAGGGGGAAAACCCAGTTGAGGCCTGAGGTACCTCCCGGATAGCGAACATAAGGTAAGGTAGTAGGGTGTCCCAGTCCTTCCCATCCCGACTTACCACCTTCCTTATCATAGCCTTGAGGGTTCGGTTAAACCTTTCTACCAGCCCATCAGTTTGCGGATGATAGACTGAAGTTCTCAGGGTATGTATATGGAGCAGCGTGCAGAGGTCCTTCATTAGCTTCGACATAAATGGAGTCCCTTGATCTGTTAATATCTCCTTTGGTAGCCCCACTCGGGCAAAGATCCCCACCAGTTCTTTGGCTATCGTTTTAGAGGCCATGTTCCGCAGGGGGACGGCTTCTGGGTAGCGAGTAGCATAGTCCAAAACAACAAGTATACATTGGTGACCCCGAGCCATCTTCTCCAGGGGTCCCACTAGGTCCATGGCTATTCGCTCGAAGGGGACTTCTATTATGGGAAGGGGTACTAAAGGTGCCCTCAAATGGGGATGGGGACTGTGCAGCTGACACTCTGGGCAGGACGCACAGTACCTCCTCACTTCTTCATGTACTCCAGGCCAGAAAAATCGTCGTAGGACCCGTGCCAGGGTCTTTTCTACCCCCAAATGCCCCCCAAAAAGATGACTATGGGCAAGACTTAATACAGCATTCTGGTGTTTTTGAGGTACTAGGAACTGCTGTAGCTTCTGCCCCTGTACTGGGGCGACCCGGTATAAGAGATCCTTCTTCATTATGAAGTAGGGTCCGGGTCCTTGGGTTTTTCCTTCCACGGGAACCCCATCTATTTCGGTCACTTCTTTCCTAATGTTGTCATACCTTGGGTCTTCAGCCTGGTCCCGTCCAAAATTTCCTCTCCCTGAGCTAATCTGCCCGAGATCTAGGGGGCTGGTCTCTGTTGCTTCTACTGGTTCAGAGGCGTTAGGGTGGGGGTCAGACTCGGATGCTTCTCTCTCCTGGGCGCCCTCCTGTTCAGCTGCTCGGGTCCGCCTACCTATGAGAGCAACTGGCTTTCGGTCAGTATCCGGGTTCCCAAGGCCTTAGCTGCCCTTCTTTCCCTTTTCGTCTTTCTACCCTGTCTGGGAGTAGAGAACAAATCTGGGGATATTTCAGAGAAGATTGGAGGTTGACAGTCCACTGTGGATGCCTCACTAATTTCAGGGTTCCCCTCTTTCTCCAATCCCCCTACTGGGAGTAAGTCTCCAAACCCTGGGAAGTCCCTCCCTATGAGCACCAGGTATGGGAGTTTAGGGACTACACCTGCTGCTACCTCAGTAGTGTTTCCTTGGATCTCAATTTTTACTGGTATGGTAGGGTAGTAACTAACTGCCCCATGGATACAGGTTATCCCCGTACGTTTAGCCTGCAGCAACTGACTACGCTTCACGAGCCTCCCTGAGATAAGTGTGATAGCACTCCCCGAATCAACCAGTGCCGTGGTCTCTACCCCATTTAGTTTCACTGGTCTGGTGTACATATGTGGGGTTAGTGAGACCCCCACAAGGTGGATTAGGGAGCATGGGTCTGCCCTATTTCCCAGGTTACACTGCATAGGCTCCTCGGCATTGGGACACTGTGCAGCTATGTGTCCCCACTCTCCGCAGGCATAACATCTGTATGGAACCCTAGGCGATCCCCGGTCTCTTGGTTTGGGCAGTCTAATCGCACGATCTTCTTCCCCCTCAGTGCTCCAACTCTTTGTGGCCTCTGGTGGGCCTTCAGCCCCTCTCTTTTTCCACCTGGGCTCTCCTGGTGGCCCAGTCACTCGAGCTCTTGGGTTTGGTGCTGCTAGTTTAACCCGGGGTTCCACTTCCTTAACTGGTCAGGTCAGCTCCCTTGCCGTCCTTCGCCTCTCTACCAGTGCAACAATCTCGTCATAGGTGGAGGGTTCATTCTGGCTTACCCATTTGCGATAGTCCCCTCATGTATCGGTCAATGACCAGAACCTCTAGTATCTCTTCTGGATCCCGGGACTCAGTTCGCAACCACTTTCGTGCGAGATGGATGAGGTCATACAATTGGGACCGCAGGGTTTTGTCTTCCTGGTACCTCCACTCGTGATACCGCTGGGCCCGCACTGCGGTCATTACCGCAGATCTGGCCAGGATCTCTGCTTTCAGCTGTGGGTAGTCTGGTGCAGCCTCTTCAGGCAGATCATAGTACGCCTTCTGGGCCTCCCCGCACAGGAATGGGGCGAGGATGCCAGACCACTGATCTCGAGGCCAGGCCTCCCGTAGGGCTGTCCTTTCAAAGGCCAGGAGATATGCCTCTATGTCATCCTTCTCCGTCATTTTCTGTAGGCAATTGCTGGTATCTTCCACGTCCCATCATGGCCGTGGTTCATCTCCGTAAGGGCCTTCACTTGGTTTACTAATTCCCGCAACATAGTACGGTCTTGAGCGACCTGGTCCATCAACAGGCGATTGGTCTCCTGCTGCAGCCGCACTGCCTCCTGTTGGGCAGCTGCCTGGACACGGGTAGCTTCCTGCTGGGCAGCTGTGGCTTGTATCAGTGCCCGTACTACGTCTTCCACTGTGGTGAAAAAATAAACCCACTCCCTTTTTTTTTGTTTGTTTGTTTGTTTTTGTTTGTGTTTTTTTTTTTAAACACCCCTCTTCTTCCGCCGCGCTGTGCACACCACAATCCCACCCCTGACACCAGTTGTGACAAAGTTCCTCCTCTACCTTGGTGAGTCCTGCGCTTATTGGCGGATTTTGATTGCCTCAGAGATCTTCCCCTCTGGTAGAACCCACAGTCAAATTCCTCCTGTGTCTGATCAGGAGTTGGGAGGTTTGGGGGGAACCCGGGCCCGCCCTCTACTCCGGGTTCCAGCCCAGGGCCCTGTGGATTGCAGTTGTCTATAGGGTTTCCTGTAACAGCTGCGTGACAGCTACAACTCCCTGGGCAACTTCCCCACAGCCTCCGCCCAACACCTTCTTTACGCTTACTGCAGGACCTTCCTCCTGATGGTCTGCTGATGCTTGTACTCCTCAGTCCTTCAACTCTTCTCCCTCTCAACTCCTTGTGTGCCTCTTGCTCCCAGCTCCTCGCACGCAACACCACAAACTGAAGTGAGCTCCTTTTTAAACCCAGGTGTCCTGATTAGCCTGCCTGCCTTAAATTGGTTCCAGAAAGTTCCTGCTTGTTCTAGTGCAGCCCCTGCTCTGGTCACTCAGGGAACAGCAAACTATTCATCCAATGGCCAGTATATTTGCCTTCTATCAGACTTCTGTACCCCACTTGTCTGGGTCTGTCACAACTGGTATAACTCCCTGTGTGGACACTCTTATTCTGGAATGTATATAAATGTAGAGGTATAATTATGGCAGTAAATGTCCTATGTAGACAGGCCCTTTAAGAGCAGCCTTACCACTAAGAATTCAGATATTCAGTGGTGGATTTAGAGTTAGTGGGGCCCTGTGTGCAGCTTCATTGTCAGGGGGCCCCCCTCGGGACCCAGCCAAGAAAAAGAACATTCTCTCATCTCTGTCTCACCTCCCTTCCCCCCGTTTTTCATCCTTTTTTAGTGAAAGTAAAGTGAGGTACCTTGATTGGGGGAGGGGGTTGGGGTGCAGGAGAGGGTGCAGAGCTTGGGCTCTGGGAGGGAGTTTGCATGCTGGGTGCAGGCTCTGGGCAGGGGATTTGGGTGTGGAAGCAGGTGTGGGGGTCGGGCTCTGGGAGGGAGCTGGGTGCAGGCTCTGGGCTGGGTCAAAGGGTTGGGGTATGGGAGGGAGTAAGGGGTGTGGTCTCTAGGCTGGGGCAGGGGGGTTGGGTGCAGAAGGGGTGAGGGGTCGGTCTCTTGGAGAAAGTTTGGGTGCAGGCTCTGGGCTGGGGCGGGGGTGCAGCACTTACCTCGGATGGTGTGGCTCCCAAAGTGACTGACACACACACACCTCTCTGGCAGCGGCTCCTAAGTCGGGGAGGCCAGGGGGTCTCTGCATGCCACTGCCTGCAGGCACTGCCCCTGCAGCTTCTATTGGCTGCAGTTCCCGACCAATGGGAGCTGCGGAGTCGGCACTTGGGGCGGGGGCGGTGCACAGAGACATACCCCCCCCCCCCCCGGGGCTGTAGGGACATACCGTCCACTTCAGGGCATGGGAGGGAGGGAGGCAGAGTGAGCAGAGAGCCACTTTAGCCCTTCTGCTGGCACATCTCTGCGCGCCCCTTGTGGGGAGGGGAGCAGTGGGTCTCCGTGCCCCTCCCCCTCCCCGCCAGAAGCGCACAGAGACGTGCCAGCAGCATCCGCTTCCGGGAGCAGCATGGGTCCACCGACCACAGCATGCCAGCAGCTTGCCTGCCTGAGCCCTGCTGCGCCACTGGTCGGGACTCAGGGTCAGGTTGTCAGACGAGATTTGTCCTGCATTTTGGGGGGGCCCTGTCGTTGGGGGCCCCGTACCACTGCACAGTTTGTTTCACGGTACTCCTGCAGATACTTTCAAAGCAGGATTGAATGTGTGTTAGAGAAATTCTGAGACAAGGATAAACAGGAAACTATTGCTAACGAGAACATCTTAAACTCCTTCACTTTAGAGGTCATTTTTCCTCTTTTTCAAGTGTCAAGTGGATATTTTTAGACAATTACCCTTAAGTTAAGGAATGAAAATTATGCTGGCCCAAGGTCTGGGACTTAATATAGCAATTTCTGGACATACACCAAAACACACTGCTAGACCAAAGGGAAATGACAGTGCTAAAGTCTGACATATCTCAAACTCTCAGGGCTAGAAATTCTGTGCATTATGTATAACTTGAAGTCTTAGCTTTCCATTTGTGGATAGCATTTGTTTCTGGTCCTGTTAGACAATGAGATCAAATTTTAAAATGATGTCATTCTGATTACTATCTTGTATTTCCATCATTTAGATTCTGATGTGATTTTTAGTTATTACTATTTTGAACTGCTAAACCTCAAAAACCTAATGTTCTTCAGATATTAGCAGCTAAAATCATGTCCAAAATTATTTTTGGGGTCAGGTGCTGTCATAAATATAAAGGGAAGGGGGAGAGGGTCTGATGCAGTGCTATAAAATCCTCTTACCAGTAAAGGGTTAAGAAATGCAGGTAGCCAGGCTGACACCTGACCGGGCTGGCATGTGACCAATAAGGGGACAAGATACTTTCAAATATTGGGAGGGGGGAAGGTTGTGTGTGTGCCTCTTTGTCTGAGGCAGTGTGATCTCTGGGGACAAAGAAAGATCTGCAGAAAATCAGTCTCCAACCCAACCTCATCAGATCTTCCATATTTCAAGTAAGTTAGTCAGCATTGTGAATAAGTTTTGTTTGTTTTGCTTGGTGAGCTTTCCGTGTGTTAGAGGGAGGGGTTATTCCTGTTTTTTCTGTAACTTTAAGGTTTTGTCCAGAGGGGGAATCCTTCTGAGTTTGGAAATTGAGTACCCTGTAAAATAGTTACCATCCTGATTTTACAGAGATGATTTTTACCTTCTTTGTTTTAATAAAATCCTTCTTTTAAGAAGCTGACTGTTTCTATTGTTATAAAACCCCAGGGGTGGGGTTTTAGATCACTGTGTAACCAATTGGTTAGGAGATTATTCTCAAGCTCCCCAGGAAAGGGGGTGTACGGGCTTGAGAAAAGGGTATTTTGGGGGGAAGGGGAACTTCAAGTGGTTCCTTTCCCAGGTTCCTGTTTAAAACACTTGATGGTGGCAGCGAGAGAAGCATTTCTCAGGGGGCAGGGAATTTTGTACCTTGGGGGTTTTAACCTAAGCTGGTAGAAATAAGCTTAGGGGGTCTTTCATGTGGGTCCCCACGTCTTTACCCTAGAGTTCAGAGTGGGGAGGAAACCCTGACAGGAGCAGAATGGAGGAGTGAAAAATAGTAGCAGTTATATATTTTAAGATTAGTCTGTGATGAAACACCCGGACTCAAAATGCTAGCAGACAAGTTCAAAATACTACCAGACAAGTACAGATGCCTTCAGGACTTGTTGACTTTTCAAAGCAAAGCGAAGATGATTTTGATCCCTACTTCATTGTTTGCTAGATTTTTGTTTCAATACACCTACCATTACTTAAACCATCTGTAGAGATTGTGTTTCGCGTAGCGAGAGACTGCCATGCCTGAGTGGATGCCTTTTTCTTTTACCTGAGGCTCCAAATGTTTGGGAAGCAACAGTACACCTGGTTCTGCTTATAGACCTCAGTTTTTTCTGTGCTCTTAATCAGGTTTAGTGTACACTAAAACCTCAGAGTTACGAATACCTTGGGAATGGAGGTTGTTCGTAACTCTGAACAAAATGTTATGGTTGTTCTTTAAAAAGTTTACAACTGACCTAAAACTTTACTACGCAGAAGAAAAATTCTGCTTTTAACCATCTTAATTTAAATGAAACAAGCACAGAAACAGGTTTCCTTACTTGGTCAAATCTTTTTTTTTTTTTTTTTAACTTTCCCGTTATTTTGTATTAGTTTACATTTAACACTACTGTACTGTATTTGCTTTTATGTTTGTTTGTTTGTTTCTCTGCCGCTGCCTGGTTCCGTACTTCCGGTTCCAAATGAGGTGTGTGGTTGACTGGTCAGTTCGTAACTGGTGTTCATAACTCTGAGGTTGTATGATATATAATTTCTGATGTTGGTATAGTCTGGTTCAAGGTTTTATTGGTTGTTTAGAGTTCTTTTTACTCATTGAGGCTATTGTGAAGTTCTGGTCAGGTCTGTGATAGAAAATCGATCTGTCAGGAGACCAGTGTTTCAGAGATTCATAATTTATAATGCCAGAAGGGACCATTGTGACCATCTAGTCTGATCTCTCGCATAACACAGATCATACAACTTCCCTGAATTAATTCCTGCTTGAACTAGAGCATATTTTTAGAAAAATATCCAGTCATGATTTGAAAATTTCCAGTGATAGAGAACCCACTACAACTCTTGGTAAGTTGTTCCTGTGGTTAATTACCCTGTTAAAAGTGTGCACCATCGTTTTAGTCTAAATTTGTATAGCTTCAACTTCCAGCCATTGGATCTTTTTATCCCTTGACTGCTAGATTGAAGAGCCCTTTATTATCAAATATTTGAGAGGTGTGCCTCTGTTCAGTGATCTTTCTGGCCTCCAGAGCACGTACTCACTAGGGTTGCCAGGTGTCCGGTTTTCAACTGGAACGCCCAGTCGAAAAGGGACCCTGGCAGCTCCGGTCAGCAGTGCCAACTGGGCTGTTAAAAGTCCGGTCGGTGGTGCCGCAGGTCTAAGGCCGATTAGTTCCTATCCTACAGACTAGCCCCAGAAGTGTCCAGCAGGTCCGACTCCTAGGCGGGTGGGCCACCTGGCTCCACGCGCTGCCCCTACCCCGAGCACCAGCTCCGCACTCCCATTGGCCGGGAACCATGGCCAATGGGAGCTGGGGGGGGGCAGTGCCTGTGGGCAAGAGCAGCGCGCAGAGCCTCCTGTCCCCCTTCCTTCCTCCCAGGTCTCAGACCTGCTGCTGGCCACTTCCAGGGCGCAGCGCGGAGCCAGGACACACGGGAGCCTGCCTTAGCTTCGCTGCGCCACTGACCAGGAGCTGCCTGAGGTAAGCCCGTGCCCCAGCTCTGAGACCCCCCAAACCTCTCATCCCTGGCCCCACCCCAGACTCTGCACACCCAGCCGGAGCCCTCACCCCCCACACACACTGCACCTCAGCCCCCTGCCCAGAGCCCCCTCCCACATCCTGAATCCCCTCATCGGTGGCCCCAGCCCGGAGCACGCACCCTCAGCCCAGAGCCCTAACTCCCTCCTGCACCCCAACCCCCTGCCTCAGCCCCTCAGTCACAGGGACTCCATCTTCCATTGAATGTGTTAGCAAGCAGCAGTAAGGGAACATAATTTCTCTTTTAAAATCAGTATAAATAACCCATGATTTTCAGAGAATATCACTGCCATTAACTTAGAAGCCTAATGATAGTTTGCATTCAAAAGGTGCTGTCTGCACAATGATGACCTGTAGAAATGCTTTTCAATTAAAAAATAAAATTTCTGAATAGGTTAATTGGATCTTGAAACATTGACCAGACTCAACATCTCATAACTAAAATTTTCTGCAATCCATTCTGGTAAAGGTAGGCCTGTGCATAAGTTATCACTGAACTAGTATATAAACCAAGTTTGAAATCTTAACATTGCCACTTTTCATAGTCTTTGATGAGCATATTTAAATGAATCAAAATAAAATATATGCCTTGTTCAATTAATCTCATACTCCAGGTCAGTTCTCTTCTCAGTTGGAAAAACACATGGAACTTTATACAGGAATTTTTTTTTCAGAAATTCTGTAGGCAGGTCAAAATCTAGATTATAATGGAAACTATTTTACCTCCTTAATGGTGGAATTACTACTTTGACTCCATCTGCAGTTTAAATTCAGGGGAATATAATATTCCAAATTGAATTTTGGCCGGGACACTAGAGTTGTCAACCCCTACTCTTATACAATGTGCCATGTGATCTTTAATCTATCAAATGAACCTCTTGCTGTATGTTGCTTCAGTACTGGCTCAGGGAAGAGGGACACCTACAGGACAACAGTTTCTTCAGCACCAGGAATTTCCTTACAAGTACTGACCAGGCTCACCCCTACTTAGGTTAGAGTTCAGACTGAACTAGAAACGTAAGGAGATATGATTGCAAGTAAACAATATAAAATAAACAAGAATTCACCTTAACATATACAAGTATGCCCAATTGATATGTGTTCTGTAGATTTTTGAAACAGGATCATAGTCTTTGTCTCCTAGCATCCACAAGATGCTCCCAAAGTGCAGGAGAATATGAGAGAGTTAGATGCTAAGATAGGAAAGGGTAAAATTCTATGTCTAATTATCACACAACTGTGACCGCAGGATCCTGCACTAGTTTTTTAGCGCATATGCAGCTCCTTCTGAGCTGTCAATGGTTTACTCAGAGGACAAGCCTATATTTGTCTCAGTCACTCAATGTAGAGAGCTGACAAAAGCTCCTCATCATCCTGAATACTGACAGGGGAAGTCACAGGACAGCATAAGCATCCTTGACATGGGAGAGTGCCCTTTTGCCAACTCCCAGTTAACCCCTGTGCTTTCTGCCAGAGGCCTCTTCATCATCTCTCTGATAACAGAACAGAACCTGTATCTTCCCATTATCTTCATTTGCTTCTGGGAATACTGTGCACTGCTAAAATGAGTTCAGCGAATTTGCCACAGGCCATTTTCCTCCTCAGATGGCTACATGAATAGCCAATATATTTTAAGAAGATGGAACACAATAGTCCACTCTGTTATATGTGTATATATCACACCAGTATATATTAGAAATAGATTATATCTGTTTAGAATTGTCTGAAGTACCCCCAAAATGATGAAAACCTAACCTAAAACAATGCTGAGTTGAATCTAAGAAACTAGGAAGTTCTGAACAGGAACACAGCACATCACTCTTCTCCCATCCTACCTGGTTATCCATCCTACCTACTGTATCAATAGTCTTGATACACAGCAAAATAGGGTCTTTTATAAGCCATTGCACCATTGACTGGTGTAGAGTAAGTCTCCCAGAGTTGAATACCACCTTGGTGAATGCCATAGTTAATCCTATCCCTAGAATCACACTCCCTACCATAGCATTCCATGGTACACATATGTCGATCTCTGCACTGTGACATTACCCAGGGTACAATCTGGACTGCTGAATAGCTGTGTCTCCTCCAACCTGAGATGCCTTTTACACTGCTTTACAGGTAAACAGGCAGTCCTGGCCAGTTAACACAATCTCTAGCATGTAACTTGTTCCCAGCTAACAGAATTGAGTGCTACTAGCCAGCCAGCCATGAATTACACTGCAGAAGAACACCAGCAGATTCTCTAGTCCCAGATACAGGCTCATATAAAGTCCGTCATTTCATCAATGGAAAATTATATGCACCAGCCTTGTTATCCCAAATGTAGTTTCCCACACACTTTAATCCAAACACAGATTGGTTTAGATAAAACAATAAAAGAAGTTTATTAACTACAGAAAGATAGATTTTAAGTGATTACAAGTAATGAGGCATAAAAGTCCGAATTGGTTACAAAGAAAATAAAAAGATAATACGCAAGCTAAATGACTAACTTAATAAGCTAAGTGAATTTAAAAGCAAAAGGTTTTTCTCATCATAAGCTTACAGCAGTCTGTACAGGCTGAAAAGCCCCCCAGCCAGGATTCCCCCATCCCACCCCCAAGTTCAGTTCTTTGAGAGTCATTGATGTCATGAGCAGAAATGAAAAAGAATAGTGAAATCTAGCATTTTCCTCTCCTCTTTATAATTCATTTTCTTATGCTAGAAATATCATGGTAACAAAACAGTCTCTTGTGGACTTTTCCACTGCTTGCATCCGAAGAAGTGGGTATTCACCCACGAAAGCTTATGCTTCAATACCTCTGTTAGTCTATAAGGTGCCACAGGACCCTTTGTCGCTTCTCTTGTGGATGTGAGGTTTAAACTGTCCCTGTGATGGAATGTAAATTTTTTTCTTTACTCCTTCCCCCGAGAATGTCTGCTTAAGCAAGTGATAGCCCTTTAGCCCCTGGCTGGGGTGCCAGTGTGTCTTTGTCTCTGAAAAACTGATTTGGGCCTGCTTTTCTTAACCTTGGAGCCTGTTATAACAATGTTATACAGTAGAGTCTTGTAACTTTACATACAGTGTTGCCACACATATTTTACCAGTACAATGATGTTCAGCAGATTATGATTTTTCAAATCAGACCTCAAAAGACATACTTTGTAAAAAATATATCATAACCTTATAAAAGAGTGAACATGGAGTACAGGTTGTCACAGACACCCCTTACTTTTTAAGGACACCAGTGTATTATTGTATTCTTTTTTTTTTCCCCAGACAAGAAGCTCTTCTAGCTGCCATCAGTGAAAAAGATGCCAACATTGCTCTGCTAGAGCTTTCATCCTCTAAGAAGAAGACACAAGATGAAGTGGCTGCACTGAAGCGAGAGAAGGACCGCCTGGTGCAACAGCTCAAGCAACAGGTGGGAAGGGACAGAATCAAGCATGTGGGCTGATAGTATGGGATTATCATCATGAGTGATATAACTTTATAAACTAAAAATATACCGCTTTGCTGTGTACTGGGACAGAACCAGGGATGCTTTCTGATCAGGGATTTCTCCACTTCCTCCTTAGAAGGCACCAGTGCTTTAGTGACAGTGGTTTTACACTTAACATTTAATATTGAAATAAAATGTTTAATGTTCACATAGGAAAATTCTTTTTTTGACTGTTTAACCAACATTAAAGCCGTTTAGAAACTGATTTTACAATTTCATAACATTCAGCTTTACTGGTATCGTCATAAATACTGTCACTTTCCAGCAAGATGGCATTCCGCTAGCAAGAGACTCAAATGTAAAATGCCTATACCCAGTTTGATCGTGGTGGAAAGTGCTTCTCAACATGTGAGCTTCCAGTGTGTCATACTGAACAATAACGGAGAGGGGTAGCTTTCTATTAAGGGCATGAATGTCTTTATATGACAACACCAGCCAGACTTGTGAATCCCTTTACAAAACAGAGAGGGACTTTGGGGGGAGGAAGTAATGTTGTGTTCCTGATAGTATAGTGAGCCTGAATAGATCCATTTAACTGGCTATGGTAGAATGCAAATAGTGCCTTTCTTTTGACTTTGACGGAAAGCTTTAGTTGTTTGTATAATTTCGTAGCTGTTGATAATGTGTGTACAGAGTGACTTTGCTTAAGAGAACAACATATATAGATTGTTTATATCTCCTCAAATCAGAAATTAATCCATAAACAGATAAGCCCCAGTTTATTTCCCAACAAGCAATTCCTGAGCTCTTCAGCCATTCAGACTGACTTTCTTTTATTTAAAACTCTTCGGTGGAGAGACATGGATTCATCGAAGGAGGAAAGTACATTGGTTCAGAGAGATTTTGTAGCAATTCTCTCCTTCAACTTTGCTCTCTGCCTCCCCCGCACTATATCATATTCCCACCCACTCAAGTTGCTAGTGTGTTACTGTGAAAGAGAAGGAAGGAGTCCTGCCAAAGACATTTTGGTTCTTTAATTTGTGTGCACTACAGCTTAGATGAGGGAGAGGCATTTCAGAAAGAAGATATGGCATCAATGTTGTTTTTTTTTAATTTAAAGCTTATAGTCCCTAAATTGCAGGAATGTGCCTCGATATAGAAACATTTCCTAATGAAGCAGTCAGCATTGACCAGGCTTTCCAGTAAATGGAGCTGCCTGCTTAGGATTGGTTGTCAACTTCCATGAAGGGATTTCCTCTATCATCAGAAGGAAGGGAGGCGAATTGGAGGGCAAGGGTCACCAACTAATGTAGTCCCAATTTACTTGCTCCCAAAGTAGTTTGTCTCCTTGACTGGTTCATGGTGAAACAGTGGTTGGGAGGCTGCTTCAGATGAGGGGGCCAGGGCTGATGCAAGAAAACAGAGCTGAAGGTTGTCTAACAAAGTCCAGATGTGCTGTGGTGAGTGCCAGCCAGTGTGTTCCAATTATAAGTCAGAGAGAAGCCCCTGCAGTGCGTATCAAGCGGGCACCCACACTGGAATTAATGTAAATCAAGAGAGCTTTGGCCTCCTTTAATGCAGTTCATCCACCAGCCATCTGTCCGAGAATGGCCTGTGTTTCTGTGATTCATTTTCTTCTCAAACTAAGATTTAACAAGCAGCATACAGTAATTATTGCAGCTTAAAGTCTTGGTCCACAGCTGTGAGTTATAAATGGAAGGCATATGAGAATAGGCTGAATTTTTCTTCTCTGGCTCACTTCAGGCTGTTTGAGATCTTTAGGCACAACCGCCGTTTAAATGTTTAATAATAATGATGCTGTTGCTTGGGGCATAGGCGCTCATGCCCCCGGCCCCGCCCCCATTCCACCCCTTCCCCAAATCCCCGCCCCTGCCTCCTCCCCTGGGCACGCTGCATTCCCCCCCACCCCCAGGCTTGCAAGCCTGGGAGGGAGGGGGGAGAAGCAGCCAAGCACCCCCCCAGACTCCCCCCCCCCCCCCCGCGCCGAGCTAACCTCCGCCTCCTGAGGCGCCGCAGCAGCCAAGCTGCTTTTCCTGAGCTCACAGGCTTGCCGCGCTTCAGCTGATCGGCAGTGGCGCCTCGGGGGCGGGGTATGGGGAGAAGGCGGAGCTGGGCCCTCTGCCGCCTCCTCCCCATACTCCTCCCCCGAGGTGCCGCCGCTGCACTTTCCCCCCCTCCCTCCCAGGCTTGCCGCCACCGATCAGCTGGAGCACCTGTGAGCTCAGGAAAACCAGCTTGGCTGCCGCAGCGCCTCAGAAGGCAGATTGTTATTCAGTTGGAATTGTTTGAGAAGCATCATATATATTGGTGGTACTCTATAAATGTTTAATAATAACTTTCACTCCCTTTTGAATACAGCGGTAGGAATAGGTTGGCTCAATAAATGGATAAAGGGATCTCAAACCTTTGATATCTCTGGTAGATCACTGGTTTGAATCCAGTTCAGGTTGGTAGTGAACAGCTGTTGTAACCATCCGTTAGGTGCTTAAAAAATAAGTAAGTATTCTGCAGTAATGATCTAAATCAGCGGTTCTCAGACTGTGGGTCGGGACCCCATTTTAGTGGGGTTGCCAGAGCCAGCATTAGACTTGCTGGGACCCAGGGCTGAAGCTGCAGCCTGAGCTTCACCCCCACCCAAGGCGTCAGGGCTCAGGCACCAGCCCCCTCCTGGGGTCATGTAGTAACTTTGTTGTCAGAGGGGGGTCGCCGTGCAATAAAGTTTGAGAACCCCTGATCTAAAATAACGTATCAGCTTAAAACAATGACACTGGGGTGTTTTTGAGTATTACTGGAGAATGCTGTAGCATTTTTTATAAAAAGATTTATTGGCAATCATTTTATTCCATAGTGGAGAGAGAGATGTCAGTATCACAAAGACCACCACTAAGTGATACCTTTGTACTCTTATTGGTGATCTCAGGACAGGTGCCAAGGATTAAATGCGTATGATCAATGAACTCCCTTTCACCCCTGAACTTCTTCCTCCATGGGAGATCTGAGGCATATTTGCAAGGGTCAGACAGTATAAAGAAGGCTTACACTGCTGCTGCATGTGCTGTACCTGTCCTGTGGACAAATGGAGCATTATTAATCTGGCATCTTTCACCAGTAGTCAGAACATTTTAATTATAAAAAGACACTAATTGTTGTGTTAAGTGGCATAATATTCACCAAAAGCATCACCATTGTCCAGGAGGACTTAGTCACTTGCTGAGGTTTGCTCTTACAGCTTTTCTATCCTGAATATCTGTTCCAAGGGAAGAAGAAATCCCACCCAGAGGTAGGAGAAGAGGGTTTGTTATTGACTTATAAAAAGATTTCTGCTATCCATGTCAGTTCCCACAAGCTCTGCTCTGGAATGATCAAGGGAGGATGAGACGTCGTCCCCTCTGCCTCCATCTCTTCCTGCCAACAGCATGAGAAACAGCTGTTCAACCTTCTCACTAGTGGCTCACTGGTCATCCTCTCCATATCTGCCTATGCAAGGTGATCTTGTTTGCTTCACTAGCAATATGGGTAGGATCTGCTCCACTGTCATTGTAGCTGCATTATCCTGTTGAACCACATGACAGTTTAACCCAAAAAAAAAGTTCCAACCACATTTTAGAAAGAAGGCAAAAGAAGGTGACACTTCACAGTGATTTTATGATTGCAGAGTAGGCTTTGGTCACCAGGGTCCCTGACTTGTGGGTAATGAGAAGAGCAATTACAAGCCTCAGGCTGCCCAAAATTCAGCTTCTGTGGTTGGTCTGTTTGGCATTTGCAGAAGGTTTGAGTACATAAAATTAAAATCCCCCTGGCTTCCTGTATCTTCCTCCTCCGCTTCATACACAGAGCAGCATGAAATGAGGGGCCATTATTCACCACTCATGGCTCCACCACATAGAAATGAGCCTATGGTGGACAAGCAACACTGGACTGTACTAATAATACTTTCTAACACTTACAGAGCATTTTACGTGTCAGGATAGCCATCTAAGTGCTGAAACAAGCCTTTCTGCACTACTTTATGCTTCCTCCCTGCAAGGATTTGTCTGACTTCTCTCATGAGGCTAAGGCATTGCAAAGATTTCATTGTTTCTCAAGTTAATTTCTTTCTTTGGGGAATGTGGGAGAGGAGAAGCTTTTTAGACTCTAGAATAACCTCCCCCCCCCAAAAAAAAAATATTAGTTTTCCATAGTTACTTGTTTCCCTGGAAACCCAGCAGTTTGACACCTGACACACACTCCTCCTATGAACTTTTCCGAAGTAAAGTTCCACTGGTAGAGGCATTTCTCTTTGTAATAGAAGAATGTAAAACTGGGTCAGAAGAGACTGACAGACGAGCAGTTTCCTCTCTCACTACCGTGTAACCACATGAGAGTTTCCATACTTTTGGCAAGTTTTTATTAACACTCTCCCTGAGGAAACTGTACAGACCCTTTTAGGGTTGCAGATAGACCCTGTTTTGCCCTATCTGTCCTAAAATCTAAGACCATGACTGCTGTTAAAGATTACCCCGTCAGAAAATGAATTCTTCGAGTGATTGCTCATGTGTATTCCACAATAGGTGTGCGTGCTTGCCACGTGCACCGGCGTTGGAAGTTTTTCCTCTAGCAGTACCCGTAGGGGAGCGCCCCTAGCGACCCCTGGAGTGACGCCTCCATGGCTTGGTATAAGGGGCACTATGTGCTCCCCTCACCCTCAGTTCCTTCTTGCCACCAGTGAAGGTGCTTCGGAACTGCTCTGCTCCAGCTTTGCTGTAGCTCGTCCCCAGAACTGTTTGTTCGTTCAGTGTATGGTACCTGTAGTTAGTTAGTTTGATTAGTTTAGTTTAGTTTAGTTTAGCTAGTGCACCCAGTCAGTAGAACAGCAGGTAGGTCCAAGTGTAGAAAAGTTGGTGAGAATAAAACATCTTCAAAGTTCCAAAAGACCAAGCTACTGCTGACTTTGATTCAGGCCATATAATTGTGGCCCTGTCAAAGGATGGCAATAGGTGATCTAGATAGTACACTTGAATTTTTTAAGTAAGTTGTTGCCATTGTTTTCCCTGCATGGAATAGAGAGAAGTTAAAATAAATGTTTAAAAATAAGTGGCTCAGGGAATTTGGATCTATCTGTTTGTTTAGATATTGTGATACAGCATGGCCAGAAGGCAGCAGGAGAGTGATCTAGGGTGAGGAGAAGCCTTATTCCCTGTAGATTAATTAAAAGCACCTGAAACCAATTAGAGCACCTGAAACCAGTCACCTGATAAAATCCCCCTGCTTCAATCAGGCAGAGGAGGAGCTGGAGCAGAGTGGTTTGGTGGTGGAGCAGAGAGCAGTTTGGAGGAGTGAAGCAGAGTGGATTGGTGGTGGAACAAAGAGCAGTTCGAAGGAAAGTGGAGGAGAGTTTTGAGAAGTGCTGCAGCGGGCTAAGAAGACCAAGATCCTAGGTAAAGGGACACCTGGCTTGTGCAGAGTGAAGGCAGGAAGCCCCACAAGCTGAAGGTCAGGAGAGGGAAGTAGCCCAGGGGAAAGAATCACTGGTACAAGTGGTTCACCTACTATCATAGGGCCCCTGGGCTGGGACCCGGAGTAGAGGGCGGGCCTGGGTCCCTCCCTCTCTACTCCCCTTCCCTGGGATACTAGTAGGATAGCTGTTACCCCAGTTCAGGGGCAAGAAATGGCACCCTGAAACCCCCCCACAAGAAGAGAAAGTGCGGGACCCATCATAGTAGTGCCGGCAATTTGCCACAATATTTACAGAATTTGTATATCCGAGTTCCCACCATTTATTGGATAAAACTGAAAGCTCTCTATGGTTTCTGAATGACTGTACAGCCTATTCAGAACCACAACGTATGCACAGACTTATGTCCTCTTTATGAGGAAAATTTTAGGCAAAAGAGAAGTATTATGAGAAATATTGTTGGAGGCAACAGTATTGTTGCCCAACTGTAGTACAGTCACAGCCTCATTTTCATCTAGGGAGTAGCTTTAGTGTAAAGTGCTCTGTTCTGTTCAGGTTCTTATACCACAACCATCACCAGGTGTCCGAGCACTGCAAGTACAGCTGTATCAAGATTTGAACTCACTCCTTTGACATATGAAAAAGATATTTCAGCTGCCAAGATACGTAGTCTTTGTAGCATAGTTTTAAGTGTCCTGACAGTGGGGCTGGCATAGGAGTGGGCAGACAGACATTGAGGGAAAGCATTGTGTTCGTACACATCCTATTCAAGAAGCTATTGAAGTAGCAACGTAAGACAGTTCTTGCTGAAGTGAGTGTAATTGGCTCTTATCCAGTGCTACTGGCTGTCCAATTGGAGCATTGTGGCTTTTGTTGTAGGCCTGTAATCCACACAGATTATCAGTCACAGAGCTGCTTGTTTTGCCACTCTTTGCTCCTCAGTAATTGTTTCTGTCTGGCAGGGAGACATGCTAGGAGCAGAACCAGGGAATCTGACAATGGCTGAGCTGGCACAGTGAGCAAGATTGTACCATACCCTTGAACAGAGCCTACTGAAGAACAGCAAAACACACAATTACTGATTAAAAACAAACCACCCTCACTCACGTTTTCCAGGGTTGTTGTTTTTAAATCAGTTTTAGATCATTAGTTACCAGTGTTTATCAATGCTTATGATCTAGTTATGAACAGAAGAAATAAACAATTCTATTCTGATTGGGATGACATCAAATCTATACCCAGTGATGAGAAACTCATACTTCCATGGGACTTTAATGCCAGAGTTGGAAAAGACAGGCTTGAAGTGGTGTAATAAAGAACAATGGAATTGGAAAAATGAACAGCAGTGGTTTCCTACTAATTAGTAGGATGCTGATCACGAGCTCATTATTATCAACAAAATCTTCAAGCAAACCAACAAATATAAAACTTTATGGATGCCTCCGAAATCAAAGTACTGGCACCTGATTGACTATGTCATTATGCAGCAAAGAGACATCAGGAACATGAAGATCACCAGAGCAGTAAGAAGAGCAAACTTTTAGACCCCTCACAGGATGATCAAACTGAAATTAAACTGAAGTTGGACATAGCAAACTTGAGACATTATTGCATAAATAAAACCGTGGGGAAACTTAGAAGAAAATTTGATAGCATTACATCATCACCTAATGACATGCTTGAAAAGTGGAATATATTCAAATTTAGGTATAAATCAAAGACAGAACCAGGATTAGTTTGATAAAAATGGTGGTGAAATCCAAAATATACACAAGGAAAAGACAATGAGTTTGTCTTGGCGAAACAACAGTGAGTCAACATCAAACAAAGAGAAATTCAATTACCTGCAAGCCAAGGCTCAAAGACAGCTTCACGTTCTACAGGGTAACTGATTGGAAAAGACAGAAGAAATACAGCATTATACTGATACTAACAACACAAAGTTATTTTATAACTCACTGAAGACCATTTATGGTCCATCAAATTTTGTGCCAGCTCCACTTAAGAGTTTAGATGTATTTACCTTAATCAAGGACAAGAGAGGCTGTGAAAGATGGGCACAGCACTTTACTGAGCTACTCAGCCATCTTTCTGTTGTCAACCCACAAGTGCAGAGGAACCCAGGATCCCCAGCGTGAAGAAATTGCCTAGTCAACTAACTTTGAAGAAATGAAAAAACAAATGAAGTCAGGTAAATCACCAGGCAAAGACAACATACCAGCTGAAATCTTCAAATGTGCAGGCCCCAACACTGTCAACTATATGAAATTATTACGGCTATATGGGAAACTGAGCAAAATACAAGCAAGGATTTTATCATCTACCCTGGTAGTTGTTGCAGTCAGATGTGTTACCTTTATTTTTATAATTATAATTGTATCTTTGAAACCCTGGGGACTTTTCTCAATCAGCCTGTTGAAACAGTATCAGAGAAGTTTCTGCCAGAGACCCAGTGTGGATTTAGATTAGTTTGGAGCACCACAGACATGATTTTTGTTGAGAGACAGATTCAGGAAAAATTAATTGAACAAACCATGGAATTATATGCTGTCTTTATTGATCTTTTAAAAAAAAAAAAAAAAAAAGCATTTGACACTGAGCGGAAATGGCCTCTGAAAATTCTAGAAAAGCTTGGATGCCCCATCAAATTTGTTAACATCATACATCAAGTCCACGAAAACATGACTGGTCAAGTCCTCTCAGATGATGGCCTCTCTAAGCCATTCCCCATATCTAATGGGGGTGAAACAGGACACTGTGCTGGCACTGGTCTTCTTTGATCTCTTCTTTGCAATGGTTCTGAATTACACAACTGACAACCTTCAAAAGGATATTTACATAAGGTAAAGAACTGATGGATAACTCTTCAGAAGTCCTTGAGAAACTCGTATGTGAAGCCCTTTTTGCAGATAATTGTGCTGTATTTAGTCATAGTGAAAATAACCTAGAGCTTATCCTTGATAGGTTCTCAGAGGCAACTAAACAGTTTGGACTCACTTTCAGCCTGGAAAATCCTGAAGTCCTGTTCTGACCAGTCCCATCAGCCACTATCACTGAACCAAACATCACCTTTGATGGTACAAAACTAAAGAATATCAATCACTTTACATACCTGGGCAATACCATCTCAAGTGACAATTCCCTGGGTCAAGAAAATGTCAAACAAGATGCAGAAGGCAAGCCAGGGTTTTGGAAGACTTTGCCAAAGGATACTCAACCAACATACCTTCATACAGTTAACAGAACTGATGATATACAATGCAGCAATGATAGCATCCCTTTTATATGGGTGTAAAACATGGCATACTGCACACACACCAAGCAATTTGAAAAATTTCACATGCAATGTCTTTGCTCTATTCTGAAGGTCCGCTGACAAAACAAGGTGTCAAACATTAACATCCTTGAAAGAGCAAAAACAAGCAACATCATCGAGGCAATGATTATCATCCTAGGCAGACAAGTCAAATTGTCAGAAAGGGTGATTGTAGAGTCCTGAAAAAGGTCCTATGGCGAGCTGAAACTCAGAAAATTCAGGAAGGGCAGTGACTGTAAATGCTTCAAAAACACCCTTAAGAAGATTCCCACCTCATAAATATTGATAACTTCAAACGCAGCCAAGGGCAAACCTAAATATAGAGCAACTGTCGATAAAATTTGTAAACACTTTGACAAAGATGCAAAAAAGTGATAGAAAAAAGGGCCAAACATGATTGACAGTCTTCATTGGGAGCCTACACATTCCTGTGTGACATCTGTTCACAACCTTGCTCCTCAGACTACACAGCCACAAGAGAACACAAGAGATGCCACAATGCCATACAGCAACATTCAATGCTGTGTCAACAGTTTTTTCTCTGGCAGCGATTTACCTTGCTATGGAATTAACACTTACTCTCACTCCTTTGCCCTCCTCGTTCCAGCATTGCTCTTCTTCCTTTTATATTATTAAAATATAACCGTGTACAAGTTAATTTCGTGCTGCTACTGACTTCAGGTCCCGTCACACGTACTCTCAGAAGAATATGCTGGCAAGCCAGGCATGTCGTCTGTACTTCAACTAGCAGTCAAGTCTGTTGGTTATATTTCAGTAGTGATTCCATAGCTTTAGTTGAGGAGGCAGATTCGTTACCTCGTTGAGGTATTGAGGCTTAATAAATTGTTTGTAAAGTAATTCTATATCTTCAGATGAAAGATGTCATAGAAGTGCAAAGTATTATTATTAGCTTTGTTTTCAGTTACTTGTAACTTTTTTTAAAAAATATTTTTTGGGCTGAGATTTCCCATGTTTGCTTTCATCCCAAAGAAAAACTGTTTTGGTTTATTACAGATATTGCTCTCATTCACTATGGGCTGGTCCACACTAACCCCCAGTTCGAACTAAGATACGCAACTTCAGCTACGTGAATAATGTAGCTGAAGTCTAAGTATCTTAGTTCGAACTACAAGGTACTTACCGCGGGTCCACACGCGGCAGGCAGGCTCCCCCGTCGACTCCGCGTACTCCTCTCGCGGAGCAGGAGTACCGGTGTCGACGGCGAGCACTTCCGGGATCGATTTATCGCATCTAGACAAGATCCCAGAAGATCAATTGCTTACCGCCGAACCCGGAGGTAAGTATAGACGTACCCTAAGATTTTTACATGGCTGCAGTATAATTTTAGTACAGGATTTTATTTCTTCAAAGCCCCATACAAATACTAATTAATAAAATAATTCCTTACAACACCCAGTGCCACTTAGATATCTGTATATAGCTTATATAACACTCAGTGCCTCTTCTATAACATTTTTCATCACAAAGCCCTTTCTAAAGTGAAGTGTAAGTATCATCATCCCTAGTCTACAGATGGGGGAACTGAAGATACTGTGACGGGGCAAGGCCAGAGGGCTATAGGAAAGTGGTAAGGAACCAGTATGTTAGCCCCAGGTTAAACAAATACCTGATACCTTATGGCAGTTGCTCCAAGTTAATCAAGACACCTGGGGCCAATTAAGAACTTTCCAGAAGGCAGGGAGGTTGATTGGGACACCTGAAGCCAATCAAGGACTGGCTGGAACTAGTTAAAAGCCTCCCAGTTAGTCAGGGAGAGGTGAGGAGCTGTGGAAGGAGATTGCGTGTGAGAAGCTGGGAGCAAGAGGCACTAGGAGCTGAGAGTAAGAGGACGTACTGCTGGAAGATCCTGTGGTGAGGATAAAGAAGGTGTTGGGAGGAGTCCATGGGGAAGTAGCCCAGGGAGTTGTAGCTGTCGTGCAGTTGTTCCAGGAGGCACTCTAAACAGCTGCAATCCACAGGGCCCTGGGCTGGAACCCGGAGTAGAGGGCAGGCCCGGGTTCCCCCCAAAACTCCCAACTCCTGATCAGACATAGGAGGAGTTAACCTGGACTGTGGGTTCTACTAGAGGGGAAGATCTCTGAGGCAAGCAAAATCCACCAATAAGCGCAGGACCCACCGAGGTAGAGGAGGAACTTTGTCACAATACATAATGAATCAATGGAAGAGCCCAGATTAGAACTCAGGAGTTCCTGGCTCCGAGTCTGGTGCCGCGGCTGTTAGACCACACTGCCTCTCAGCTATAACCATCTTACTGGCTCTTGATAGCCCAAGAAATTGTACCCTAAGAGGTCTATAATGGGAAAAGTATCAGAGGGGTAGCCTTGTTAGTCTGGATCTGTAGAAGCGACAAAGAGTCCTGTGGGACCTTATAGACTAACAGACGTATTAGAGCATAAGCTTTCGTGGGTGAATACCCACTTCTTCAGATGCAGCACATCTGAAGAAGTGGGTATTCACCCACAAAAGCTTATGCTCCAATACGTCTGTTAGTCTATAAGGTGCCACAGGACTCTTTGTCGCTATAATGGGAAAGAAGCACAGATTTGGGGAAAGTGGTAGAGCCAAGAGCCTTGAAAATGAGCTGGTTCTTCTAAGAGTTTATACTGATGACATGGAAATCTGAAGCTCATATTCTTCAGTGCCTAGCACAATGGAGTCCTGGTCCATGACTATGGTAATACAATAATAAATAATAATACTGTGAGATCAGTCATTTCGAATTGTAACTCTGTAGTTTGTGAATACATCCTGTTACTATCCTTGCACAAACCACACCTATATTGTATATTTGGCTGGCACTTTGTTGCGCTTAAATCATGGGAATGCATGATAGCAGGGGTTCTCAACCTGTGGGTCACAACCCCCAAGCAGGTAACAGCCACCTTCCCTTTTTCTTTCTTTCCTACCTTTTTTATATAACAAAAAATATATTTTGAGCCCTTATAGTTATAGAGAGAATCTTGAAAGTTTAAGCTGATGCAATGGTGCCTACCTGAATTTGCAGACTGCCTGAAATTATACTCTAAAAAGTATGAATTGCTCCCATTCATCTCTGTCAAGAAGTCAGCAATTTGGTGATCATGGAATTTGACATCATTACAATAAGCCACAGAATGCAGTATTTTTGCCATGGAGTTCACCATGTTGCTGCAGCCAGGAGGCCAACATTTTGTTTTGTCTCCCTGCCCAGATGTGACCTGCCTGCAGCTGCCTCCTATTTTCCACCTTTCCCACAAGGGGAAGCTGATTGGGTTATAGTGTGTGTTCCATGGAGCCATCAGAACAGTGGCAACCATTCTCTCTTCCTTACTCTTTTCTCTGTTTTGTGGATCTGTGCTGCAATCTAACTTTCCACTCTGGTGCACTTGGACCAAAGCACATAACAGAATGCTTGTCACCTACCAAGATATTTCAAAGCAGTTGCCACAGTACCTGACAAAGGATTCTTAGAGAAGGTAGGTGAGGTAGTATCTTTCATTGGACCAACTTTTGTTGATGAAAGAGACAAGCCTTTGAGGCTACACATAGTTCTACAAATAGTGAAAGCTACCAAGCTTCATGTAATTGGGGAAACATTGATTGTGCTTTGTGTCTTGGACGTTATATTGGGAACTGCTGCCACCAATCAGGTAAAAACAGTTTCCCTCTTCAGTGATGCAGTTAGCTGATGAATTAATGACATGGCTGCAGATGTTAGGAATAGCTGTTTAGAAGAGTTCGGAGGATCCAGTTCTTGTCAATACAACTGGATAAAACTGCAGATGTCTTCTTGTGCCCAACTTTTAACATTTGGCTGGTTTGCTTGGGAATGGTCCATATATAAAGACTTCCTGTTTTCTGTGAACTGACAGAATGCTCCACAGGGGAAAATTTTTTGAAGCTTTTGAACAATCAGTTCTTGCAGCTGGGTTGGATTGGCATCACTGTGTATTTGCATTGATGGAGCCTGAGCTTTGGCATGAAAACTCAGCAACTTTGTGACTAGAACCCAATCTTGCCTTTTGAACATATTGTTCAGTGCACTGGGAAAGTATGGCAACAAAGCGGATACCAGTGGAACTGAAAAAAGTACTTGATGAGACTTAAAAGTTGTGAATTTTTTTTAAAGGTAAGCCCCCCAATCCATACCTCTGTCTTATTTTGTGTGACGAAATGGGCACTCATTATCCACATCTCCTCTTCCACACTGAAGTTTGTTGGCTTTCATGTGACAAAGTTTTGAAGCACTTGTTTGAGCTCACAAAAGATAGAAGGTTTTCTTAGCTGAACTTGGCTCAAACCTTGCAGAATACTTTACTCATCGGCTTTGGCATTTTTAAATGATTCTTTCAGGGGTGGAATATGACAGGTTCTCAACCTATGAGTTGCAACTTCCTGCATGACTAAATGGGATGGGGGATCCCAGCTAAAAGGAAGAAGTGCAGTCTCAGAACAGTCATCGTATGGAAAAATAGGTACTGATATGGAAAAGTTTGAAAACCACTGTATTAAAGGATTCAGGATTGGGGAAAATAAATGAGATCTCATCTGCTACATGGCAATTTTATCAGAAGAAGTTCCCATGTTCTGTCATTTTACACATCAGGATTGCAACCAGATGCCCTCTGTGTCGTCTTCTGAAGAATTGTATCACACACAGTATCTGAATAAAGCTGAGTGGAAAATGTTTTGGTTCACTTACAGTTTTAGTTCACTTACAGTTTTGAGAAGTTAAAAAAAATTATTCTCCTTCGAGTGTCCTTTGCATATTGCCACTATTGGGATGCTCCAACTGGTTCAGCCTGCACATTAGAACTATAGCTAGCAGTCGCCATTGGAGTGCCCAAGGGTTTCACTAGCCCCTCCCTTCATTGAATGTTGAGCATTCCGGGGCGGGGGTATAAAAGGGCATGGTGCTCCAGCTGCCACAGTTCCTTCTAATCATGACCAGCTGAACAATCTGTGTGTGGAGCTCTGGAATTCTTCCGGATCTGTGACTTTTAGCTAGTTTTAAATGTTAGTTATTACACAGTTAAACATTGCTAGTAGTTGGTTATAATAATAGTGTAGAAGTGACAAAGAGTCCTGTGGCACCTTATAGACTAACAGACGTATTGGAGCATAAGCTTTCGTGGGTGAATACCTACTTCTTCAGATGCATCTGAAGAAGTGGGTATTCACCCACGAAAGCTTATGCTCCAATACGTCTGTTAGTCTATAAGGTGCCACAGGACTCTTTGTTGCTTCTACAGATCCAGACTAACACGGCTACCCCTCTAATAATAGTGTAGATACCTGCTTGGTATAGAATCAAAGGAAAAAAACAGTTTCAAAAGGTATTTCTTGTCTGGTGTTGTTTCCGGCATCAGATACACATGCTAGATCCTGGCATGTCTGGATGAAGGATGTTCATCCTCAAAGTGTTCCATTTGCTCAATGTTCACATCTAGAGTAATGAAAGAAAGACAGACTAGGCTTCAAGAAATTCTGTTGCAAGAAACACTAATAGCAAAACCACCTCTAATTCTAAGCGATCCAGTGATAAAGATCAGAGAAAGAAATTCTCTGAGGTGTTGGCCATTATGTCTACAGCCAGCCCTGTTAGTAAGGACTTGACTGGTAAGACAGATGTGACTACCAAGTCCTCGGTGATGTCAGGGACTTTGAAAAAAGTCACTCCATGGGAGAAAGATTCCTTTAACTCACATTTAAGGAACTGATGCTTGGTGTATATCATCATGGGAAGATTGAGGAGATGTTCTTCCTCAAATCCAATACTCTTGGATTCAGATAAGCTAGTTCTGAAAGTGAAAAGTAAGGAACCAGTGGCACAAGGGAGTGATGATGGATGCAACACCACATCAGATAATAGTTGAGACATGGATTCATAGATCAGATCTGTCCTAGGGTCAGACAGAGCTCAAACTAGTGACAGTAATGGAACAAATATGTGTCTCTCCTGAAGGGAGAGGTCATGTGGAGGAATTTAGATTTTCTCTTTTTGCTTCCACCACTTAAAATGCCTTCTGCTTCCCCAGAGAATTTTTTTCCAATTTCTTTAGCCAACCAAGGGTGGTGTTGTCTCCAGTTCTTTCTGAACCAAGAATAAACTTGGCTCTCAAGAGGCATATGGATCATGGATCACATCTATTTCAGAGAATATTATAAGCAGAGGCTCCCATATGCCTCAAATCCATCTGCACAAAGATATGTACAATCAGATCTGAGTAGGGATTTCTGGCCAGACTGGTAAATACCACCTTGGATACAATGGCCACAATGGCTTTCTCCAGTACATTATCAAGACTTCCCTACATATGGGAATAGACTTTTGCCACTTTTAGGTTCAGAGAGGGTGTGCATCTACCAGATCTGAAGAATATGAATCTTACAGGACCAGTCAGCCTGAATAAATTTCCTACAGCTGTGAGGGAAGTTTTATCAGAGGAGGAGGAATTAATGGAGCTGAGGGAGTCAGATCCAGACTTGGGAGTGATGACATCCCCAAATGAAAATGTGGGGGACAATTCAGCCTCATCACCTTCAGAGGATGCAATTGGCATTTCATGAGTTAGTGGATCATATGGCAGAGACATTGGATATTCCCTTAATTTCAATTGAGAAATCATCTCGTCCAATTTTTCACATACAGGAAGCAGCTAGGAGGTAAAGGGTTACCTTCCCTTATTGGAAGGTTTTTTTCCAACCAGCAAAGGCAGGCTGGAATAATTCTTCATCTTCTCAACCTTTATTGAAGAAGGCTGACAAATTGTATCAACTTCCTCAGGAAAGTCTGACTATGTTCCACACACACACCCGTCGCCCAATTCATTAGTCCTAGAAGCAACATTACAAAGATCAGAAGGTGCTCAGGTACACACCACTCTCTCTTATAAATAGGGCCCTACCAAATTCACAGTCCATTTTGGTCAATTTCAAGGTCATAGGATTTAAAAAATGGTAAATTTAATTATTTCAGCTGTTTAAATCTGAAATTTCATGGTGTTGTAATTGATGGGATCCTGATACAAAAAGTAGTTGAAGGGGGTTGCAAGGTTATTGGGGGGGGGGGGTATGCCAGCCCCCCTCTCCCTCCCATCCTGTTCAGTGTTGGGCTGTACATATGACAGGCATCAATCATGTCACAGAGCAAGGGAGTGATAGTTCTTCTTTGAGGGATGTCCCTGTGGGTGCGCCACTCCAGGTGATGGTGCGTCCCTTCACCTTTGCGCAGAGAGTTTTAGTAGCAGTGCCTGTACAGGTCGCACATGCGCGGTGCCTGCCTCGCACGCCATTGGCACTTCAAGCTGTATTTCATGCAAATATTTCTCTACTACTGTTTGGATAAAAGAAACAAAGGGAGCTAGCCCATTTGGGCCTGCTTATCTTCATAAATTCTAAGGCATGAGTTGCCCAGGTATCTGTCTTGTTTTTACAACACAGATACTGCTAAACTGTTTTTTTCTATTCACTGGGAACTTGGAATTTTTATACTTAATTTCACCATTTGTGCCCTGATTAATCTTTTTAACAAGTTAAAAACAAACCTTTTCCCAAATCAGCCTGTGACTCAGCTGTGGACTCTGATACCATGCCAGAGTGCCTCCCAGCTTTTTGACAGATAAAACCATGGCTTTACTTCCATTACCTAAACCAGAACACCAAATTTCTGCCAACTGCTTACATAAATGCTGGTTAAAAAAAAATTAATATCCCATAAGAAAACACACATGTATGCATTCTTTAAAACTTGGAAGACTGCAGAGGTTTACTTGCTCTTTGGAAGTATTAAGTAATGTACCTTAATGTTTTGGGAAGATTTTTATATCTATTTTGTGTGTCCCTTCAAGCCTCTTCTGTATCACAATTAAGAGGCAGATTAGGTTTCAGTGAGTTCTGCTTGACTGGAATAAGAAGAGTCCAGAGGTTGAGAGATGTGGGGAAATCTGGACTCAGACCAGTTTCTCTTTGTCCATCTGTTCTGTCTTTCTCCTCATCATTTCCAGATGTTTAAAAATACTTCTTCAAATTTTTGATATAACTCTTCCTTTCTTCTTCTCCACCCTTCCCAACTATCAAGCCCTGCTTGTCCTTCCTATTGTCAGCCTGCTGCCTTTTATGATACTATGGGGATTTTATAAATCTTTTGACTTCCCTGATCCCTCTCAAGTCCTCCAGCTGCAAGTAAATCAATCTAGGTTTTCTGCCCCTGTCCTTTTGTTCCTTCATCTCTACTTTTTCCTCTGCTTCCATTAGTGCTTCATGATTTGTGTCATTGCTTCACAAAGGCTTACTGACCTCAGACTGAGTAACTCATTAAGGATAAAACAGCAGAGGCAAGATTGAATGATTGGTTTGATTTTTCATCCCATGTTCCAAGGACCTCCTTTTTACGCGGGTGGCTCTACAGGAGAGGTGGACTGTATAACCCAGAGCTTGCGCCAGGACTATGTTATCATGTCCTTCAACCCTATGAGTGGGCTTCTAATTGATGAGAAAGGGTAATATACTCCAGTTTGTATGAAGAGCAGCAGATTGGGAGTAGATGAGGAAGATGGAACACTGGCTGATTTGCAGACGCTTTAGAGCCAGCTCATGTGACCAAATTGACACCTGTCCCCACTCTTTTCATGTCAAAAATTTTATATAGAGAGAGTTCTTCTTGGTAAAAATAAGTCAACACAAGCACAGTACAGAACTTGCATTTTTTTAAATCTTGCCACTTGGCATCATATGAAAAAATAACCCTAGCAGAAAAAAAGTATTGATATATAATAATAATCTGTGTTCATATACTGCATGAGGGGGCCATACAGATGGACAGGAATCCTCTGTCTGCATACTGCACGTGAGGGATAGTAGTGCATGGACAGGAATTTTTTCTCTGTCTGTGGACCAGATACAGGGACAGTGTGGATGGATAGGAATTTTCTGTCTGTGGACCACACGCAGGGATGGTGTGGACAGACAGGAATTTTATGTCTGTTTATTTGTATGTTTCATATGGGGCAGTGCTGTTGTTAGCAGATGCCAGACCTTGCAATTTGCTGTACAAAGAAAATTCCTAACATTAATTTAGTTTAGTGTAGCAAAACTTCTCCTGTTGCTTAGGAAGACAGTTTATTGTACTTCTCCCTCCAGTAATTATCATAAAGTCTGTTGGCTAGATTAAAGTATGAAAGTGAGGCAGAGAGAGAGAAGGCTGAAATTATACTTTTTTTTTTTTGCAGCCAACTTCGAAAATTAATCTGTCAGAACTAAATCACAAGCACAAAGTTTTTAAATAATGTTGCTATCAATGCTGTTTATATCTTACAGCACAGACACACATTTATACACACACAGCTGGGCTCTGGGCTATTGCAGACAGCCTGTGTTGAGATGACATTGAGCAGCTCACATCACTTTAGAATCTAGGAATTTGTGTCTATTGGCAACTTGTCCTCACCAAGAACAGCTCATCAAGGAGAGTATACTACTCTCTACGGACTCTTTGAAGCCGCAGGCAAAGGCTATTGAAGTGCCGGGTCATATAACAACAAAAATGTGAGGCTAAAAATGTTCTGGTGAAACTTGAGGGGGTGAGGGTAATAGCTTATTGAAATTCACTAATGTTTAATGCCGTCTAAAGGCACAAAATCCAAGGTACCTCTGGCTGAGGAAAGATCCTTGTTGTTTATTATAGAGGCACCGTCAAACTAACATATGTTTTGAAACTTTCTAACGATATCAACTAATGCTGCTCTGTGTAAGGGTCTGTGAGCAATTCACATATAGCAGGGGGTCACAACTTGCTTACAAAATTCCATTCTGAACTGAAACTTGTTCTGTAAAATCAAAGACAAGAACAACAGTTTGTTAAAAAATGAAATGTGTTGATGTTAGAGTGCTGTAATGATTACAGTCTTGATTATCGGTGTTATAGTCTCCATGCTTTTGCAATGCAAACAATTTTTCTCTAACACCTTTCCCACACTGCTTCTCATTCTAACAGTACCTCTGATGTCATTGGATAATCCATAAAAAGCAAGTATGTCTTAAGTCTGACTTTAAAACTACAGAGAACAGCTCTTTTCAGTACCAAACTAGGGTGAGAGTTCCAAACATAAACATGGTCATAGATTGTTTTCCATTATTAACCATTAATATATTGCTAACTATTTTATTCATATTGAGTGTCAATGCAGACTCATAACTATAGTTACAACAAAGGTCTGTGATGACTTTACAATTTTGTAAATACTGCTTACTGTAGGAGTACACAGACAGCTGAACTGTATCTTTCAACTTCTGCCTGAGACTTTAAGCTGTACTTCTCACCTTTCCCCTCAGTTGACAAAACACCCCATCTTTTGGATCCAAATTGCTTTCCCTCACTGTTTTTGTTTCTGTAATTTACTAACTCTAGAAAACTCAGGTTAGGAAAACGAAATTGAAGAAAACTCCTCACATATCATTAATTTTTCTATGATGTTTATATCTTCTTGCCATGTGGCTTTTTGAATCCCTCACTTTTGCTCTTCCACTCTCCTAAGGAAAAGAATAGCCATTCTGACAGTAGCAGATCTTTGAAAAATCTATGGTATAGCAGGTGAAATACCTAGAGAAACAAAGTCTGATAGTCTAAAAGTAATGAAACTTGACCTGATGAGATACCATAATACTGCAGTCATCAGCCTGAGACAGGAATAGAAGATGCATCTCCTAGAGTCTGTTTGACAAGTAACGGCAATTAATCTAGTGTTTTAATACCACTTGGTATATCTTATCTAAATAAACTCTTCAGTATTTTACCTGAAGTGGGGTTAATCTCTAGTGGACCATTTAAATAATCCAAGGAATCTCTGACCAAAATAAACTTCAAAGTGAAGTTAAGGTTGCAAGAAAATATCAGTAATTTAGGGTTTAGAATTCTTTCAAGAACATTGTAGTCAGTTCTCATGTATTCTGCAACTATGGGGTTTCATTCTTGCCAAAAAACAAAAAAATGCGCTCCAGAATTTCGCAGACAGACAGAAACAATGACTGAGAGATTAAAACTGCCCCATTCATCTTAATAGCCTAAATTTTAGAGAAAACAACCTATGTCTACACTACCGCGGTAAGTCGATCTACGCTACGCATCTCCAGCTACGTGAATAACATAGCCAGAGTCGACGTACCTTAGGTCAAGTTACCGTGGGGTCTACACTGTGGGAGGTTGACGGGAGAAAATCTTCCGTCGACTTACCTTACTCGTCTCGTCAGAGGTAGAGTACAGAGATTGACTGGAGAGCGATCTGCAGTTGATTTGTCAGGTCTTTACTAGACCCGCTAAATCAACCACTGGTGGATCGATCTCAGAGTGTTGATCACTGCCGTAGTGTAGACCTGCCCCCAGACAACATTCTACAGCATCTTAAAAACTGAAAATGTGAAAGTGTAAAATAAATGGAATTTAATATCAAAATAACGGAGCTGTACTGATTACATTCATGTTCATATTTAAATCAGTAAAAATCTCCATTTGTACCTGAAACTTGTAGAATTTTTCCATCAGAGTGCCACAAAATCTAGGCACCTTGCAGCAGAGACAAGCTTGTCGTTGCGTACACTCATCTAGATTATAGTTATCTTTTTTTCCTTCTTAAGACAGGAAATTCAGAATTTTCAAATGTTTGAGTTTCTTGTAAATGTGGAAGTTCTGTGAAGATACCCAGATTTTCTTAACTCTGTATCTCTCCCCATGAAAATGAGAAAGGCAGACTATTTTATCAATTCCTAAAAAAAAAAATCATCTTGTCAGCAACCACAAAAACAAGAATGTTTCATCCTTAATTCTAGAGTGGTTGTGCCAGTTCTGGCCTTTTTCACAATCCACAGGAGGAAAAATTACTTTGAAAATTCCTGATTGGTCAAATAGCATAGAGGAGACAATAATTCCATACTCTTCATAAAGGCCTCCCATCTTACAACATGCTGAGGATTCGCTGTACTTCACAGGAGGTGATCAGTACTTCATAGGATTAGGTTATATGATTTGATTTGCCAGCCAGTTATCCTAGATGTGACTAGACAAAGTGCTAACATGTATCCATATTCCAACCTCCTGGGCCTAGATCTTGAAAAACACAGAAAATGAACAAAAACATCACACTTGGTAAAGGAATCTTATATGTATGAAACCAATGTTCTACCATGCACTTTTTTTTATACTCCAGCTTCAAAGAAACGAAGATTGGAGGATTGTATCACTCTATGGCAGGTCTGGATTAAGGCAGTCCAATGCCTTAGATGCACCATATGTGGTACATCTCTAGCTCCATCCACACAGCCTTGCCCCTTCATGATGGTGATACTCTCCCCCCACCCCGCCCCCACTATCACCACCTGGAATAGATGTGGCAAGGAGGCTCCCTGTTCTTTCCCAGAAAGGCAGGGGTGGCCTGGGATTCCCCAGCAATAGACGCAGAGGCCCTCCTTGTCTTGGGGTAGCAGGAATGGGAGCAAGGGTCCCCTTTCATCCCTGAAGAGGCAGCAGATTCAGAAGGGAGTGCCCCCCCCCCCCCCGTACTTATCCACAGCCAGGGTGCATCATCTTGAGTGGGCTGGGCTTGTGGCACTGCCCTCATTCTGCCGCACAGTCTTTTCATGGGAAGTGTTGGCCAAGGCCCCCATTGAAATGCATGGGGAAGTTCACTCCTCTCAGAGCTATTGTTCAGGCCATGGGTTCTCAAACTGGGGGTCAGGACCGCTCAGGGCGTTGCGAGGTTATTACATGGGGGTGTGATGGGTGCACCACATGAGGCTTTATGGGGATGTGCTTATAAATGGATTTGTGACATAACTGGGATATGTTTTATGCTACATATGCTATGTAATATATCTCTGTAAAGGTTATGATCTACTGGATATATTCATCCTATTTGTATGCATGTGTCATTTTCGTACTCGAAGTTATGAATACTGGCTATGTTTGTACTTAGTTAATTTTAAATAGCCTCAGTGAAGCAGTTGGTCAGCTGCCTGAGGAGACTATTCTCAGTAAGTGCCCAATCAAGAACCAGTTAAGCCAACAATGAACATGGAGACGCCAATCCACATCTGAGCTTCCCCAGGAATGTGACTTGGCTAGTAAGGGACTCAGTCTTTCAGGGATATGTGACTTGCCCATGTGACTCCAAAACTCCATTTTGCAACTGGATTCTACATGGGGGAGGGAGGGGTGTCCACCCACAGGAGAAAGTCTATTTAAATCCTTGGGAGACCCCTCCATTTGGTCTTCAGCTGGCTTAAGAGAGAGCCTCTCCACCCCCAAGGATAGCTGAAAGAAACTGGAACAAAAGACAGTGACTACAGGGGGTGTGAGTGATTGCTGGACCCAGACTAGAGGTAGACTAGTCTGTAAAAGGAAGCTCACTGGAACACCAATGAGGGTGAGGTTTTTATCTGTATTCATTTTTATTACTATATTAGATATAGATTTGCGTGTTTTATTTTATTTTACTTGGTAATTCACTTTGTTCTGTCTGTTACTACTTGGAACCACTTAAATCCTACTTTCTGTATTTAATAAGATCACTTTTTACTTATTAATTAACCCTGGAGTACATATTAGTACCTGGCGGGGCGGGGGACAAACAGCTGTGCATATCTCTCTATCAGTGCTATAGAGGGTGAACAATCTATGAGTTTACCCTGTATAAGCTTTATACAGGGTAAAACGGATTTATTTAGGTTTTGGACCCCATTGGGAGTTGAGCATCTGAGTGCTAAAGGCAGGAACACGTCCTAAGCTGCTTCCAGGTAAGCCTACAGCTGTTGATGTGACGTGGTTCAGACCTGGGTCTGGGTTTGGAGTAGGCTAGCGGGTCTGGCTCAAACCAGGCAAGTCTCTGGAGTCCCAAGCTGGTTGGGCAAAGAAGCAGGGGCAGAAGTAGCCTTGGCATATCAGTTGGCAGCCCCAAAGGGGTTTCTGTGATCCAGCCCATCACAGGGGGTTGCGAGCTGTCAGCCTCTACCCCAAACCCCGTTTTGCCTCCAGCATTTATAATGGAGCTAAATATATTAAAATGTGTTTTTAATGTATTAGGGGGGTCACACTCAGAGGCTTGCTATGTGAAAGGGGTCACCAGTACAAAAGTTTGAGAACCAGTGATTTAGGCTGTCTGGACTCAGGAGGATGTCCCTGCATCGGTACACTCCAGGCATAATTACAAACTTTTCTTTGTAATCACATAGGCTAAAATCTTTTTTTTTTTTAATGAAAGCTGAGTGCCTAAGCCTTAATCGAGTTGTCCTCTATGGGGACAGAATTAAAGTAGTTGGTTACCTTTGCTTTCAGATGACTGAGGTTTTCTGAAGTGTAACCTTGTCTCTGAAACCCCTGGCTTTTTAATGGCATCTTTTTAACTAATTAAAACATTCTTGCAAGGATTTTATGCTTGTTACTGGTACATATTCATGACTTTGGCTTCACCTCAAAGATATTTGTCCAGAAACCTTAAACTCTGCTTTGTAATATAAGTATAGCACCAACTAATAAAGTTTTATAGAAATGTTCATTTTCAGTCCTATCTTTTATTTTGTGTTTCTTTCATTTCTTTTATTCTACTAATAAATTATCCTCTTGTTTAGAAACAAAAATTTTAAATTTTAGCTTGGAGCAGCTACTGATTAGCATCTCAGAGAGAGAAACTTGAATTCCAACCAAGGGAGAAATACAGCCAGAAGCCTGTTACAGTTTGGGTTTAAGGTCTCTGACATGGCAGCTGCCATCTCCCTTCCCAGTGCCGCAAAATGGCTGGCAGGAGCCATAGGTGACATAAGGGGAGCTGTATGTTCTAAAATGTACAGCCTGGAAATAAACTAATTGCACCCTGGGATAAAGAACAGGAACTCGTTGACACTGAAACCAATATACTTTTGGATACAGATAGTGGTATTTTTTTGCTCTCAGATGAGATCCCACATTGGCATGTATCAAAACAGAATACAGAAGCTGAGTAAATTGTAAATATTAAACATCCAGTGGACATACAAGACATATATGAGAGGCTGTTCAGCTGTAGATATGTGGCAGTCTGGCCTCCCAGCATATTACTGAATGGCAGGTTCCTTGGAGGAACTTTGGAACAGAATGTCAGAAAATGCAGCGTCTGTGGCATTGCTATATCTAATACAAGGATGAATTTAGAAACTGTTTCCAAACTCTCACAACTTGAAACAATTTTAAGTATAACAGTTTGAACCAGATTTTGATTCAATGCAAAATGTGTAGTGAAAAGATTCATAAGAGAAAGTGAACTTACTAAAGACAGTGAAATACCACACACCTTTCTTCTATTAAATATTATTCCTAATACTGAACTCGCAAAAACAGGAACATGTTACCCAGATATTATGTGGAAGATCCTCAGAATTTAAAATCAAATCCCAATCTTGCCAATCAGCAGCACAAGGAAGATTCAGGCAGGCAGATGAATTGGCATAGATCTTGAGCCATGAACTAACGTGATAAAAATTTCTGAATGTGAGTTTACAGTGAAATTGACCTGTATTTAGCCCATTTTATAAGAAGCCTTTCCAAATGCTTCTAGGCTTCATACAATAAAAGCCCAACATTCAAAAAATTAAAATCAATCAAAAAGAACCAAACAGACCAAATATCCAACCAGACGAAAAACAGGAACCTGATTTAGAATCAAACCCCAAAAACTTTCAATGTAAGTCATCCTACCAGCAAAAGGAATCAATTCCCAACTGGCACAAAAAATAGTGGACAGGGAACAACAGATGAGAGAGGAAAATATTGGTGGTGAGATTTAGCTGAAAATAATCAAGGCAGAGCCAATTTAAATAAATGTGTTTTTCCTGCTTTTAGGGCACCCTACAGCAAGGGACACTGGTATTACCTTTTCTGGTAGATAATTCCATAGTAGAGTAACCTCAGTCCTATCTATGGCCTGGGATTGAGATCAGACTGGTCCTGGCTAACTATTACTGCAAGGCAGGGGCACAGAGTGAGAGACTAGGGTGACCAGACGTCCTGATAAAATCGGGACCGTCCCAATTTTTGACCATGTGTCCCTTTTGTCGCGATTTTCAGTCTTCTTCGGGTTTGTTTTTTTGTTTTTTGTTTTTTTGCTCCACAGCTTCCGGTGGCAGAGGCTCTTCCATTTCCGGCGGCAGAGGCTTTTCCGTTTTTTTGTTTTTTTCTCAACAAGTTTTTCGGCAGAGGCTTTCGGGTCTTCTCATCTGGTCACCCTATGAGAGACATTCACTCATGTATTTCAAGCCTAGGGGTTAAGGCTTTTATATGCTAGTTTTAAGAAAGGTAGGTGTAACTAACTGTCTCACTCTTATCCTAAGGATTAAATGAGCAACTCATTCTGCTTATTGTTACCATCTTCAAATGAGTTTCAATAGATGAATCTCATGGCTTTGTGTGGTATGAATGATCCTAGACTTATTTAAGCTGTATATATGTCCTTTTGATCTTGTCTTAAGGCTTTGAATCACAGGCCACACTATTTGTGTAAACCAAGGGGATTCAGCACTGTGGTAAACATTCTCAGACTCCAACCCTTCTTCACAGGTCTCAGAAATAAAGGAAAACACCTTTCTGCCTGGAATCTTTAGATGTGGTGCTGAGATGCCAAAGATACAACATACCTTTCACCCCTCAGGATCATTAGCAATGAACAGGACTGCAGTTTATTTTAGAACAGATGCAACTAAAACACACAACTTTTATTACTTGAAAGCTGGGATTGGGATGATTCAAGCTCTTGTAAAAAAAAATGGCTGGTGGGGGAGGGGAAGAGAGTTAAGTCTCATTATCACTGTTTAGTAAACCAGAGAACTGTAAAAGAAGTGTGAGAGAACATATACTAACTTGTTAAATTATGGATACTCCATTATGGGGAATCCCAAAATCATGATCTGGTTTAGGATTACTTTTATATCTCTGATGCTAGCTTTGCAGAATCCAAACCAGTAACTCACAGTAGACTTTTCAGCAGGGGATCTTGTTAGTAACATGTGCCTTTCCTAAGGCATCAGTATTGCTCCAAGAGGCATCCCTGAATAGAGAAGATTTCAATTCAGTTTTTAAAAGATCAACACATATTATATATACACATTATATATTGGCGTAGAGATAACTAAACGTCTGAGCTGCAGGGTTACTAAATGATCTACCTCCATTTGTTTAAAGCTGAAGTTTTCAAATGTGTGGCAGCCAAGTTTTTCCAGGAAAAAAATGTGAGCAACTGAGTAGCAATATGGATGAATTAAAACTACATGATAACTGGGCTGACAAAGTCTACCACTCAGTTATATAACAAATCTGTAACATTATCAGCAGGTGATTGGAAAGTCTTTACCTCAGATATAATCTGTGCCCAGTCCTGCATATCTTGGAAAATGCTGGCCGATGAATTGTGCATATGCTATTTGCTGAAATAACAAAAACAAGAGACTCCATAAAGCAAGACAGTTCTGGTAATCCAGTTTAGTGATAATATAGAAGGCTTTCCTGCTGATCACATCAATCTGTTCTTAATTAGCAGTGAGGTCCCTACTGGTTATACTGATCGTCCCCAAAAGGCATCCAGACCCAACTAAAGATGTCTCTTTTTTAAGCCTCACAAATAAAGATGACATGTCAGAATTTAACCTCTCCATCAAGTTTGGAGAATGCTCTGCAGGACCTTAAATATTTTAAATGTGAGGGTGAAGCATGTAAATCAGTTCACTCAGTCCGCTGGAATCTCTGCAGTAAAATCATGAGGGGAAGTTACACAAGTCATCACACTATATTATCCCTGCAAAGAAATCATGGCTAGAAAGGTGATTCACACAGGGACTGTCTTCTGCTTGTGTCTGCCCCGGTGGATACCAGTAGGGTGATCCTGGGTGCATTTGTACAGGGCATTGCTGTCTCCATGTTGAATACCTGCAGGGACACCCAGTGGGCATTAACAATGAAAGTGTCCTGATTTTTAGAGATGCTGAACACCACAACTTCTGTTGAAGTTCACCTCCTCTGAAAATCAGGCCCTTTTTTGATTGTCTGTTCATTATCCTTGCAATGGTGAGGAGGAGGATTTACACGTTTTCTGCATGTCTGTGAATTCAGTGAAACCCTCAACTCTGTCTAAAAGAAATGAAGTGGGAGAGCAGCCTGTAGAAGATGACTCCTTTAACTCACTGAGAGACAGGCATACTGTCTCCACCACATATCCATTTGTCACAAGTATAGTCATTATATTAACAATGATGTAATCTGGGTCTTTTTTAAACTTTACATTAAAGGATTAACAAAGCTTGTTTAGGCTAGTTAGAAGAGCCAGGAGCTCCACTAATCAGATGTTTTACCAAAACTGAGAGAATAGTCATTGATGTTATTTTTGCTAGTATGCTCTGTAATAGGAGAATAGATTTTATGAGTACCTCATCCTGATGCAAGTCTTTTGGGAACCTCTCTGTATATCTGACAGAAATAACTTAGTGCAATATGAATATGAACCAGACTGGCTGAATGCAGACAATGTGTAGCTTTTAGAGCCTTAGTTCTTCTCTTGCTCTCCTTAGTCTCTGAAGGTCCTCTCTGGAGAGAAATCGTGGTCTGTTCCTGAAGTTGAAATTTGAGTTCAAAACCTTGCCAGGTAAAAGTGTCCTCCGGGCACTGGGCATCCTTCACAAATGTTAAAAAAAGCTATGTGTGGTCATGATACAGTATAAATGTATTTAATGTAACATCTTATACAAACTGTACCCTAAAATGTAGTATAGAGTTAAATACAGTGTGTATATAGAGCTAAATCGGTGGTTTTAAAATTGACCTTTGGAGTTCAGTGATCTAACACCTGTCAGTCTTCAGGCAGTGGTAGTTCTGGCTATTTGCTCCCCTGTGTAGGACTCCTGTAGAGTTTCTAAAGTGTTTCACCACTAAGTTCCATAATACATCTCTCTACACTCTGTGCATCTGCTCCATATCAGTCTTTGTTAAGGGTTATTTTAACTGTGATAAAATCTGTAGATAGACACCAGAATTTCGAGTGTTAGTGAACACAAAAGGTGAGCAGAAGCAAACTACACAGTGACCTGAAGAGTTTAAAGCAGGGAGAAATGTGAAATCCTACATCAGGAGAGAGGAAATAAGTAACACATATTTAAAAGAGGTGTCACCAAACAGCTACATCTGTCATATTTTCTCCTTAATACTTTCCCATTATATGTAACCAACTGTTGTAATTTCAGTGGGAGAGATGAGGGATCTAAGTAGGGAGTTCAAAAAAGAGGCATTCCTACAGAGAATATCCCAACTAAAAAAGTAAAGTACAGTATGAAAAGATTTTACAACCACTGGGTTAACTAAAACAAAAGAACAGAGACACAGAAATTAAGAGATACAGGCAGGAAAGAAAAGAGAGATTTTCAGATGAGATTTGAACCAAGAGGGAGAATGTGTGAGGAAGATGGATACTGGATGGCTGTTCCAGATGTTGAGATGCAGAAGACATGGTTCTTGTAACAGAAGTGGTGAGATTGTGTGAAGGGACAGAGCAGAGGCCAGTGTTGAATAAGTGGAGGGAGTAGGGAGGGAAGTAGTGACAAAGTAGCAGATTCATGGAGGCTTTTACAAACAGAGGATAAGATGAGTTTTTGCTGCTGGTATAGCTCATCATAGAAATGGAGGAAATATTTTAAACCAAGAGACAAACCCAATGCCCTTTCAGAGGTCATACTTCAGAGACTAACGGCTGAGAGTCTGTGGAGGCCTGTTGAAGGCTTTGACACCCCTGTCATGTGAAAAAGATACCATAATTGAGACTTCTTTTTTTTTTATGGAGAGGATCTTATTTGATATTAATTATTATATAAGAATGCCCTCTGGTTTTCTCTTTTTTTCTTAAGTGATTGGTGGTACATGGGGAAGGAATCTCTTACCTGAGGAAGCCTGTGGTATATTAGGTAAAACATCTGGGACAACTGAGAAACTTAGCATAGTCAGTTTCTAACTCAGAAGTGCTGTTTTATATCCATTTTCAGTCTTAGCTTTGAGTGACGCACACAGCAGTTACCTGCCTAAAGAAAAGTTGGTCATAAAGCAAAAATTTCGGTCTAAGGCGCAGCCCTTACGTGTGCAAGTTCTGAAAGCTAGCCCTGCAGTTCCTGCCTGAGGCATTCCCCATGCCACAGATGTGTCTGCTTCACTCATTCCCTTCCCACAGGATATAGTGGTTAGACCACTGTGTTCACAGATTTTTTACAGTGGCGTAAGAATGCTTGCCATGGGGTCTGAGCAGAAGTAGCCACAACCCCATAAGGTGAGAGAGGAAGTGACTGTGTAGTAGCCCAATGACATAGCAGTTAAGACTGCAGGATGTTGGAGATGGGAGGGAGGAAATGTTTCCCCATAGTATAGTAAGTTGTTTTTCCTCATAGTCTTACTGCTGCTGGAAGTGTTTATGTTCTAGAAATTTCCATCCTTCTGCGTATTCTGTAGCTGTAGGAGAGGAACTCAGTACAGTTTTTCCAGGCAGTCAGCAGACTCCTAATTAGAAGTCCCCAATTAGCTTTCAGAAGTCCATAGAAGTTTTTGGTTTCCATGTCCAATAGGCAGAGGCTTATAAAAATACTCCTTATTCTTCAGCACTATGCATGGAGTTGGGAATGGATTTTATCATTCATTATTAGCCAAATGACTTTGATTTGTCTGACTTCTTTAACAAAGAACATTCAAACTTGAAAAAAAAAACATTTCAAATGGTATCCTACCAATAAATAGACTTTTATTTCTGTCTTGGTATTTTTTGCTAAATTTCGAAGATATGTGTATTCCATCTCTTTAATGGCTGTCATCTAGAACTTCCAGTGAAATCATAATGCTGAATTTGTAACATCTTTATGCTAAGCCTTGGATATCAGAATAAGGTGAAAGCTTAACAGCAGAAGTATCAGAAAGTGATGTTAGGCTGTCAGGGAGAGAAATCCTTTTTGAAAACTTAAAAAAACAAAAATAGAAATACAGAAAATGACTGACCGGGTGAACTGTTTTATATGTTACCTTCATCACAGGGGTGTTGCAAGAGTTAATTTGGGTTGGGATTTTCAAAGAAGCCTAAGGGAGTTAAGCCCCTAAATCAAATTGAAATGGAATGAGGATCTGAGTGCCTAACTCTTTTAGGTTCCTTTAAAAACCCCAGCCTTACAGTCTGTAAAATTCTCTGAACGCAGTAAGTGCTGTATAATTGCTAAGTACTAGTAGTATATTTCCTATTGGATCATTGTGAAAGCCACTTGAAACCAAATCAGTAATGTGTATAATGTCTTCAGTCCCACTTCACAAGTTTTGTGAATGAGAGGCATTCTTTTTTCAGTGTTTACCTCTGTATACCCTTCTTTTCCTATGATGGCACTAAGACAGTTTTTAAAAGTGTTAGTGTGCATTTAAATTTGTCAACCATGTAATGCTTCTCAAAGTCATTGCTTTCATTTTGTGCAGCCGAGTGCTGCTGTATTGAAATTCATGTTAAGTATCTCTCAGCTCCCATAATGCATTCTTTCACACATGCTTCCTAGTTCATATAAGTTATCTGAGAGACAGTTTTATTTATTTTATGATTTGTTATCAACAATCAAGATCAGATATTTCGAGTGTAATAGATGATATTCTGATCTGTGCATCTACTTAAAAGGAAATCATTTAAAAAACCATTTAGTCTTAAATATAATAAAAACAACCACAGAGAAATCTGCCATCTTGACAACTGATTAGTTATTTGTAAAGTGCTGTGTAAGTGCAACTAGTATTAATATTGACTGATGAATAGTAGGGCTGATAATTCAGATCTTGTTTGCCTGAATGGAGAAAAGGGGCAGTACAATTCTGTAAGGTTAAGTTGTTGGTTTTTCAAGTGCAATTTAGTGGTAACCACTGCTAAATTAACCCAAAATCTAAAATTTAGAACTCGCCTACAACTTTGAAAGCTCCTGCTATTTTCATGCAGTCAAATGAAATCTGAATTTTCTATCCTAAGAAGGATCATTAAAGTGGCAGCTTCTACTGAGAAACTATTCAGTTATGGAGGGAGTGAATCACTAACAGGTATTTAAGAACATAAGAAAGGCCGTACTGGGTCAGACCAAAGGTCCATCCAGCCCAGTATCCTGTCCACCGACAGTGGCCAATGCCGGGTGACCCAGAGTGAGTGGACCTAACAGGTAATGATCAAGTGATCTCTCTCCTGCCATCCATCACCCCACTCTGACAAACAGAGGCTAAGGACACCATTTCTTACCCATTCTGGCTAATAGCCATTAATGGACTTAACCTCCATGAATTTATCCAGTTCTCTTTTAAACCCTGTTATAGTCCTAGCCTTCACAGCCTCCTCAGGCAAGGAGTTCCACAGGTTGACTGTGTGCTGTGTGAAGAAGAACTTCCTTTTATTAGTTTTAAACCTGCTGCCCACTAATTTCATTGGGTGGCCCCTAGTTCTTTTATTATGAGAACAAGTACATAACTTTTCCTTATTCACTTCCTCCACACCACTCATAATTTTATATACCTCTATCATATCCCCTCTTAGTCTCCTCTTTTCCAAGCTAAAAAGTCCTAGCATCTTTAATCTCTCCTCATATGGGACCCGTTCCAGACCCCTAATCATTTTAGTTGCCCTTCTCTGAACCTTTTCTAATGCCAGTATATCCTTTTTGAGATGAGGAGACCACAATTGTACGCAGTATTCAAGATGTGGGCGCACTATGGATTTGTATAGGGGCAGTAAGATATTCTCCGTCTTATTCTCTATCCCTTTTTTAATGATTCCTAACATCCCGTTTGCTTTTTTGACTGCCGCTGCACACTGCGTGGACATCTTTAGAGAACTATCCACGATGACTCCCAAGATCTTTTTCCTGATTAGTTGTAGCTAAATTAGCCCCCATTATATTGTATGTATACTTGGGGTTATTTTTTCCAATGTGCATTACTTTACATTTATCCACATTAAATTTCATTTGCCATTTTATTGCCCAATCATTTAGTTTTGTGAGATCTTTTTGTAGTTCTTCACAGTCTGCTTTGGTCTTAACTATCTTGAGCAGCTTAGTATCATCTGCAAACTTTGCCACCTCACTGTTTACCCCTTCTTCCAAATCATTTATGAATAAGTTGAATAGGATTGGTCCTAGGACTGACCCTTGGGGAACACCACTAGTTACCCCTCTCCATTGTGAAAATTTACCATTTATTCCTACCCTTTGTTCCCTGTTTTTTAACCAGTTCTCAATCCATGAAAGGATCTTCCCTCTTATCCCATGGCAACCTAATTTACGCAAGAGCCTTTGGTGAGGGACTTTGTCAAAGGCTTTCTGGAAATCTAAGTACACTATGTCTACTGGATAGCCCTTGTCCACATGTTTGTTGACCCCGTCAAAGAACTCTAATAGATTAGTACGGCATGATTTCCCTTTACAGAAACCATGTTGACTTTTGCCCTACAATTTATGTTCTTCTATGTGCCTGACAATTTTATTCTTTACTATTGTTTCAACTAATTTGCCCGGTACGGATGTTAGACTTACCGGTCTGTAATTGCCGGGATCACCTCTAGAGCCCTTTTTAAATATTGGCGTTACATTAGCTATCTTCCAGTCATTGGGTACAGAAGCCGATTTAAAAGACAGGTTACAAACCCTAGTTAATAGTTCCACAATTTCACATTTGAGTTCTTTCAGAACTCTTGGGTGAATGCCATCTGGTCCCGGTGACTTGTTACAGTTAAGTTTATCAATTAGTTCCAAAACCTCCTCTACTGACACTTCAATCTGTGACAATTCCTCAGATTTGTTACCTACAAAAGTCAGCTCAGGTTGGGGAATCTCCCCAACGTCCTCAGCCGTGAAGACTGAAGCAAAGAATTCGTTTAGTTTCTCCGCAATGACTTTATCATCTTTAAGTGCTCCTTTTGTATCTCTATCCTTTTGTATCTATTTGTATTTCTCCAAACAGCTTTGAACATTCATTTAATGTATATTATTATTTAGTAAATCTTTAGCTATATAATGTACAAAGACATACATAAAACTGTTGTGTATCTTCTCTAATGTAGGATTCTCAAATTTTTTCATACTTTGGGGACCATACTTTAATAGCGCACTTCTCTCAGGAACACCTCCCCTTGCATTTGCTTGTTGGGATAGTAATATTAGGTTAGTATTTAATGTATTTTTAACTGTCTCTTAAAGCAGGTCAGCAGCTGGAAACAAAGAGAGCAGGCACCATGTGATAAGCCAACTCTCCTCAGACAACCAGCAAGTGTTCCATGGATCTCAGTTTGAGAACCACTGACTAAATAAATCCCATACAAAACACTTTTACTTTTTCACTATTGCCTCAGCCTTACCTTAAGTGCAATTCAGGAAAGAGGAACATAGGAATTATCATACTGGACCAAACTGAGGATACATCTGCTCCAGTATCGTGTCTCTGGCAGTGACTAGTACCAGGTCAAGGACATTTTATCCTGTCTAATCTGACTGTGGGTGGTGGTATTATTGATATGCATAATATAACTTTTTTAAAAAAATTACTAAACCCTGGAGCTCAATATCATGTTGCCATTAGTTTCATATGTGATTTATGCTTTGTGTAAAAAATATAAAAACATTCTTTTGATTGGTTTTAAATTTTGTTTCCTTTTAATTTCATTGTCCATACCTTGTTCTTGTATTATGAAATAGTAACTAGGAGTTCCCAACTGACGTCATGCAATTGCTATTTAATATATCTCTATTATGTTACCTCTAATTCATCTTCCCTCCAAAGTAATTATTTTTCATCTTTATAAACTCCCACATGACAAACTCTCTCTTAATTTTTCTTACCTTCCTTTGGATTTTTTTCATTTCTGCTATATCCTTTTTGAAAACCGAATTTGAGTTTTAAATGGAGAGTGAACTTTTTCTGGTGCATTGGTTTATATTATGCCATGTATAATATCTTCAGTATTGATTGTATTTCTTTATTAATATGGCTTCATAGTTTTTCTTTTTGACCAACACTTCGCATTTAACAGATGTTTTCATTGAGCTGTCCACATTGATGCCTTTTTCCTTAAGCAGTTTAATCAAGTACTTAATTCCCCTGTACACACATGCACAGTGCAATCCTTATTAGGTGCAACTCAGAGGATGAGAAAGTTAATTACAAAGCTAATTTAGCTGCACAGTGAAGTGAAGTGGTCAGTATGTGCCAGCTAATTTTTACTTTTGCTCTGTGGCTACACTTAATCTATAGTATGTTGTGTATTTTGTACAAGTATTGTGTACTTTGAATATCAATGATTTGAGTAGTTCACAGTGTTATAAGATGCATTTCCTTGGCTATTTCCCTCTGCCCTGTAGCACTTACATTTACTTTCAACTGAGTACATTGAATTTCTCATTCTTTTTCCATCATAGACTCAGAATCGCATGAAGTTGATGGCAGATAACTATGAGGATGACCACCTCAAATCCTCATCCCATTCCAACCAAACCAACCACAAACCCTCTCCAGACCAGGTAATACTTCTCTCCTTTTCTCTTTTAAAATGACTTTTAACTACTGGGCCTGATTATTTTTGAGTCTTATGTAGCTTTTCCCAATGTGCATGAAGTATCTGGGAACAAAAACATTCCAGAGTAAACTTAGAAGACAGAAATGGTTGCAGCTGTTTTGCTGGCTTTCTTGAAGACCCTTGCAAGATACACAGACACTCCCAAGTACTGAGTTGTTTTTAGTGGGGTGAAGAGGGGACAAAGGAATGTTAATGTCTTGACTATCCCATGAAACGTAAGGTGGGAGCTCTCTCCTAGCATGTTCAGATTTCAGTAATACAAGTCACCTGTTCTGGAGTGCTTGGAGTGGCTTCATCATTCTTGCTGTAACTCATGTGAGAATAACCACCTCTAATAAGAAGGGTCCTGAACTGTTTCTTTCTGTGAATAGCAGGAAATCTTGGTCAGGATCAGCTTCTTGGTCTCTGGATTGTGTGTGGGCAATTACTTGCATTTCCCAGAAGGAAATCCTAACCTGTATGACAGATGAGCACAAGTTGTTCCTTCTGAAGCTCAATGGGCTATGAACTGAAAGAAGATAAATTTACCATTTCTAAGGCATAGTAGAGCCTCATGTGTCATTTACTAAGATCAGCCATGTATTTGATATCCATCCCTCGGGTAACACAGAGACTGCCAACCTAATTACAAATTTCACATTGAAACCTCACATGTTCCAGGTTAATTAAAACATTCAAAAACTGTAATTGCTCCCTAGACTGAGAGATGGGAATACTTTACCTTTCTCAATCCTCTGGCTGACCTGTAAGTAGCATTGATGGGTTCTGAAGGGAGCTGAATCTTATCCTGGTCTGCTGAAGAATGGGTCATTGTAACATGGCAGTTCTAAGGGGAATGAAAGTAGAAAATGGAGGAGCCTAAACACAAAACTCCCATGTTTCAAAACTTCCTTTCATATCTACACCAGACTCTCTCTGAAAATAATACTGTGAAAAAGTGTTGAAGAGATGGTGTTCATTGCTCTGGAGGGAATAAAAGTGATGCAAACAGAGGAATGAGTATAAAATTTTCTTACTACTTAACCACCTTCCCGGGGATATAAATGAAGAACCTCATGAATGAGTGGCTTGAGGCCTCCAAAACATTCTTTGCAGGTGTCAGACCTATTTTCTTTGAGAGAAGGATTATTAATATTGAAGATCAAAACAGTGGTCTCCAAATCTCAATTTCCTAGGGAGTAGAAGAGTATCTGCTATTTTACACTGAAATGTTGTAGTGAAATAAGGGCATTTTCCAAATGTGTATATGGCACCTGACTGAAAATTAAGGCATTGGTAGCACGAACAGGTTAAGAACCAAAAGAGTTTTATGTATGATCTCGCAGTGGGGGACAGGTTACATTTTCAGTTTGTGTAAACAAATTCTGAGTAATTGAGCAAAGTTTAAAAGAGAATTAAGAAAGCTGTTGCCAATGGTTCAAGTTATTGGAAAGCAGCAGAGCAGAGGACACAGGGAGTTGGAGGCCACTTTTTTCTACTAGTAGTACTTTATAATTATGTCTGTGCTTTAAATACTAACCAACTCTTTATTTCATTCCCATGCTGCTCTGGGGCTTTTTCCCCTTGTCATCTCTCAACCAATAGGATGAGGAGGAGGGTATTTGGGCATAGCCAATCAGATGCTCTTAGTTCAGCCATTTTGTTCAGAACGGTGAGAATCAGCTTTCCTTACCAGTAGAAAAGTTTCCCACGGTCACTCTTGCATCTTGCTTCTGTGTGATTCATGAAATCCGGGTGTGTTGCCTTTCCCTTTCTCACGTGGTCTATGCATGTGGATGTTTCCTACTTATTTGTTGTGTTTTTTTATTTCTTCTGTGTGTTAAGAATCAAGTTATTGTTTCATGACATTATGGGGAGAACTTTCCAGGGCATGTAATTGAGTTTATATGTTTATATGCAAAGCAACATCATGATTCATGTGAAAGAGAGCAGGAAATGTGTCCTGTACAATTTACCATTAACCTCATGGTGGAAAATGTTTCCAGTCAGACCCTTTTTGTTTTTTCACAAAGCAATTTGCACTGTAGCCAAACCTTTTTCAAATCCTGGTCAGTAACGAATGAGCTCAGAGGTAATATTTCTACCTGGAGATTACATATTTTGAGCATGTTGAGCTCTGCTGCTGAGAACAGTGCCAGACCCAAAGCACCAAGTTGCCCCAAATATGTATTAACTCGGAGGAGGTGGCTATTAATAATGATTACTCAGAATAGGGGACTCAGAAAATTAATAGAAAAAATAAGACTCTCCAATTTCTCTCTACATTCCCCTGATTAATTGCCACATTACATGTGTCATTGCACAGATCAAGTCAATCAGCTGGAAAATGTATTCCACCTGTGACAGTCAAACTTTAATTTCATGCCTTGGAATTTGAACTGAGGAAATCCCTTTTATGGAAAAAAATTTATGATGTGATTAATTCACACTCCTTGGTGATTTCACACTCCTTTTGAGTCACTTTTCTTGCAATGCTTGTGTATTAGTGTCTGGTATTAAGTGTGTAAAGCAATTAGGATGTGTGTAAAGCTCTTGCTGAAGAATGCCATTAAGGATGGAGAGATGAGGTAAGTTGATGGTGAAAAGGAAGAAAGCACTTTGAAGGTAGGAGTCATTCAAACTGATGTTCATTCAAAATTAAAAAGATGGTGTAGCAGATACTGATCAAAAAGATCTTTCCATTGACCACTCTGTGTACTGAGAAAGGGATAAAGCTTGAGAACATGAGTGTGCTGAGTTTATCTTTACCATTTTCACAGACTAGAAGTTTGCCAAATTAAGGCACATGTGGGTTGCCTGTCTGTTAAACATACACATTTTCTTCAGCTTCAGTGCTACAGCAGAGAAGCAAAGAGGAAATGCTACACAATATTATGAGGATAATGAGGCCTCTCCTCCATGTATCCCAACAAAGAAGACTCTGTCAACCACAAGCCCTTCATATACATTCCAGCAGGGGGAAGTGTGAGAGTAATAAGTGCCTCCCAAGCCAGCGATCCCTAGTGTGATAACATTTTTAGCACAGTGTTCCATGTATACTAGAAGGGGAGAGTGTATGTCAGCCCTTCCCACTTCTTAAATGCTAGAAAGAGAAGGTTTGTTGGCCACAGAGTCCATTTTTTATTTTTGCAGTTGTAAAATTTTGTTAATTTATTCAAGTTCTTTAACGTAAGAGATTGATAGCATAGGAAGCCAGCTTTGTTTTTTTCAAGAAATTGTTCTAGCCATGGGCATCTATACACCTCTGCTCAGTACTGAAGAAAAAGGGCTTGTATACATGGTGATTAGTCTGCTCTAGAGGGCCATAAATTCTAGTGCGCACTAGTGTGTTGCACACTACATGGTCTGTGTGGACCCTGCTGGCATTCACTAAGAATTCTACCGTGCATGTTGATGTAGCCGCATTTCAAATAGCACTGTTAATGCTCAGTAGGGAACTTTTAATGCTCACCAGCCACATCCACATGGGCCACTTAGTGCATAACACGCTACTGCACACTAGAATGTTTGTCCCTGTAGTGCAGACTAATGCACTGTGTAGACAAACACACACTAGAGGCCACCAAAATATTTACTACACGTAATTAAATGTTTATAGTGTAGCATCTGAACCTGACCCAAATTACTGGTAATGTTTAATTATACTTAACTCAATACATAACAGCAGTATTGTAGACACGCTGTCTTAAAACATAGCACTGCCTCTACAAGTATGTAGTATATATACAGCTGCACTGTATGGTACTGTGTGCTCAGAGATTGCAAATCTAACAGAAGTGCTTTATCTGTGACACACCGTGACAATCTTCTCTGTAGCCTCACTGCCTTACCTTCTGGATTCTTTCCACCCTATCCTTTCATTCCCCGTAGGTGCTCTTATTCATCTATTTTGAATACCCTTTTCTTTCTTTCTTGGAGTATGCTCATTTTTTATGAGCATCAACTCTGCCCCTTTATCCTTCTTAAGTGTTAAATTCTGCTAACCATTGGCAAAGGGAGTGCCATAGTTGGTTTATTACTGCTCATTGTTACCAATAAAACCATACTATTATGTTTCTGAGCGATTGACTGAAGTAGGACTGAGTGGACTTGTAGGCTCTAAAGGTTTACATTGTTTTATTTTTGAATGCAGTTATTTTTTGGTACCTAATTCTACATCTGTAAGTTAAACTTCCATGATAGAGATTGCACTACAGTACCTGTGTTAGGTGAATTGAAAAATACTATTTCTTTTGTTTTTTACAGTGCAAATATTTGTAATAAAAAATAAATATAAAGCAAGCACTGTACACTTTGCATTCTGTTATAATTGAAATCAATATATTTGAAAATGTAGAAAACATCCAAAAATATTTAAGTAAATGGTATTCTATTATTAACAGTGCAATTAATCACAATTTATTTTTTTAATCGCACAATCACAATTAATTCTTTTAATCGCTTGACAGCCCTAGTATTATTGTTTTACAACATAACATTTCAGAGATCAGGTGGTGTTGAGACCACATTCCTACTTGAGTCCCGAAGTTGTGTTGGACTTTCATTTGAATCAATCTGTTAATTTATCTTTTTTTTAAGACCCCACTCCTCTCCAGGAGAAAAGAAATTCCATACTTTGGATATTTCAAGGGCCTTGTTATCCTACCTTGATGGAATAAAAGCCTTTTAGACTTTCTCCTCATCTTTTTATTGCCCCCTCTGGTGCTTCTACGGGTCAATCCATCTTCTCTCAGAGAAGTTCAAAATAGATTATGTAGTGTATATCAATGTGCTATCATATGGTCCTCCAGATATTCAAGATCACTCCACTAGAGCATAAGCTGTGTCCTCTGCTTGCTTCAGGAACATTTCTGTATGCAAAAATTGCATGAAAGCTATGTGGAATAATCATCTTACTTTTGTTAAATACAATGTTTTTGACCTGGTTGCAAGATCAGATGCCAAATTTGGTAGGTCAGTGTTATAACATTTTTCAGTTAATGACAGGGCTTCTCAGTCCCACTTTCCAGATGAGTCACTATTTATCAGTCACCTAGAGTGGGGATCCCCACGGACACGTACTCGAAGAAGAGAACAGTTACTTACCTTATAGCAACTGTGGTTCTTCGAGATGCTGTCATCCAGGTATATTCCAAAACCCATCTTCCATTCCCACTTTTTGTTGTCCTCCTTATCTGGGATTCAAAATGAGTGGGAGAACTGAGGGATGGCTGCATCTGGTCTGTCCTCTATACCTTTGGCAGGGGAACACAAGAGCCATTTCTATTCCAAAGATTCTGATCTTGCACACATGGGATACATGCACACCTACAGTGGGATCCATACAGATGACAACATCCTGACAAACCATGGTTACTATAATGTAAGTAACTGTTCTTTCTGAGCCCTGCCTGCCTGCTGGATTTAATACTGCACCTTCTCTGCTATAACTCCACTGACTCTGTTGAAAGTTTGTCCTTCCTAGTGACTTGACTACTGTGGTGTAGGTACCAGTGCCATAGCAGTGAAGCAAATATTTACTACTGTCCCAGTTTTTAATAAGCAATTTATAAACCTGATAATTTTGTCTTGTGTTTTATTATCTACCATTCTGTTTAGAAGTTGTCTCCTTCCCACCTTCTGTCTTAGTTCTTTACCCACTTTAGCATATAGTCCTTTAACCTGAGATGTCACATCTCTCATTCTTTTGGGCTGTCCTATTCCAGACTAACATAGATTCCATCCCTTGGACTGCCTACTGCCCATTACCCTTCTCTCTAATCCATACATTTATTTAATTAACTTGTTTTTCACTCCATGCTAATTTGCTATCCTCAAGATGTCTTGCCTTTTATGTCTTATCAACAAGCACAAAATAACTGATCTTTCTTGATGCATCATTCCTCCTCTTCCTGATTTTGGGATGCTGAGACTAAGATTTCCAGATGGAATTTTGTAATCTGTAGGTCTGGGATGAATTAAATTATCACGACTAAAATGTAGGCCAATTGTATCATCTTCCTACTACCCTCACATATCAAAGAAAAGCACAAATAGAGACATATTTTCTAAAACATTCAAAACAGATGGCTCATTTCTGTTGATAGAGATTTGGGCTTTTCAACAAACCACTTGCAAGAAGGACTTCATTCATTTAAACCAAAGGAGATTGTTCCGAGTTCCATGACTGTCTTGTTTCTTCTCTGTCTTAAAGTTAGACAAGTTCTTCTGCTAGTGGTTTGGTTTCTGTACCAGCTGTGGATTGTGAATCCAAACATCTTGGTTTCTTTCAGGCTTCTGCCATAACTGTTGTGGTTTATGGTACTGTGTTGAAGTTGCTGCTCATTTTCCTACTGTTTCACCATCCAGAGCTCTTGTAGTTTTTGTTCGTCTGTTGGAGAACAGACATGCAAGCCTAGAAGTTTCTGTGAACAATGAGCTAATAGTTGTGACCATTAAAAATAATGGACTTAGGCTGAGGCACCCATCTTACATCCATGAGATAGATATATGTATGGGAATAGCTGAAGAAAGGCAGGGTGCATTGCTTCCAATACTATTAGGATATAAATTGGGAGAAGAGGAAATTACACAGAAAATGAGACTAGAAATATGGGGAGCATTAATAAGAGAATGAAGTCATTTCCAATTCTAACTGTGAAAATAGGTTTGTGCGGGGAGTTGCTAAAATAAGAGCTGATAAGGGCATGCAGCCAGTCTAGAAGCTGTACTTTCCTGGCTGGTAAAGACTGTAATTACTGAGAGATGCACCAGGATTCAGCTCCAGCTCACAGTAGCCTGGCCCAGGCAGTCAGACCACATCCCTCTGCTTAATATAACACAGGGATGAGCCATGTTACGTGGGATACCCATTTGAATGTATAACATGCAACCAAAGATGAGTCCAAGAGACAAGGGAGTCAGATATACAATGGATTTTATGTGACATTGCTTGAAAAGGCTCATGAGGCAGGTGAAGTGCATACAGACTATCAGAGGGAGGAGAGACAGATTCATCTCACCAATGGGCAGGAGAGTTGTAATTCCTCTGAACAGGAAAAGCACAGACTGTGTTCCCTGGCGGTTACGTAAGGAAGGGTTTCTATTTCTGATCAATACTATAACAGACTATAAGGGACAAAAGAATACAGAAACTGTGATAAGAGCACATACATCTACAGATTCCCAGAGTGTATGCAATGCAATTGTTATATTTGCAAGCAAAGGCTGTATCTGCTACTGCTCCCTATTATTCCTTGTAATGGGAAGGAGGAATAGATGAAATACCAGAACAGTAAGGAAAATTGATATATAACATGGACAGTGAGGTGTGGTCTCTGGCTACTCACTGTTGCATATTAGAGAATCAGCTGCAGGAAAGTGTATGTGATGGAAAGCACAGACACCAACTGACTCTCCTATTTCTTTCTTATCCCCCTTTTCAAAGTCCTTCTCCATCATGCAAAAAGGATCCCACCAACATAAAATCAAATGAAGTGTTTAGGATCAGAACTTTCACTTGCCCCCAGGTTACACCCAGAAAACTTATGTGGGGAAGCAAGTATTTAAATCGGCGGGTTCACCGCACAATCTGCAAACAGAGTTTTCTCAGGGTGGCTGTCTTACCATTTTCATTAGCCAGGGGGAACACTTTCCCTCTTCTATGCCAATACTGTCACACACTAAATACCTCACAAGTATATCTATCCCCACCCTGTGGTTTGTTATGTGGTTTTTTGTTAGTTGTATTTAGTGTTGAAAAGTAGCCTTTTTAACTTGAAAACTGTCACAACTTAAAAGAACTAACAAAATGACATTTCCCAGACCAAGTAGTTCCTGACACATTGAATTGCAGTGTGGAGCTACAGCATCACTGAAATCATGTGGTTAGCCACCCCCATTTCTCTCTCTCTCTCAATCCTGTTTTGTTCCAGAAACCATATTGCAGAGCTGCCAGACTCCAAGACGATTTGCGAAGAGAAAAAACAATAGACCAAAAGAAACATGTTTGAAGTTGCCATGTTCTGATCTCATCTTGCCCTTAAGTCACTAACTTCTCTGCTTTTCCTCAGTTAAGAACGAGACAGACAATTAACTGTATGGAGCATTACAGAAAAGGGAGACCCGGACCACTTGTATTGTGTGCACTGGGATACTAGCCATTTGGAGGAGGGGGCTCACTATAAATGTTAGTGCTCATGAAAATGACAAGTTGACAGTACAGTCAAATTCAGGCAGGGTTGGTTGTGTGCAAACAGCCCCTCCAGCTCTGCCAAAGCACCTCAGTCCTGAATTATAGTACTCCTTGCTCTTCTAGTAATAACCCCCCCACACACACAATTCTGTCAATGTGCCTCAGTTCTGACCCATAGCAGTCCCTTCTGTTCCAAACTTGGTTCCCCATTTAACTCAGGCAGTACTCCTTAATTTCCCTGTTGTTCAGATCCCCACAACCTTTTGAAAGTGGAGACTGCCGATGGGGTTAAACGAGTAATAGATTTGTTATGTGGACAAACGTCTGTGAAAAGCTAGGGGTTTCTAAAACACATTAAAAATCCTTAGCAGAGCAACTCACTGCTAGTCTATTTGATTCATCTTCTTCCCGGATTTTACTCTCTAAACAGGGAGAGTTGATGGAGAATGCAACTTTCCTTCTTTTGTGTTTTCCCTGTTTTTCCCCCCCGAGTCTGGATTTTTCCCAAGGTGAAGGGAGTGAGCTCTGGAAAATGTTAATCTGTGGGATTTGTTCATGGTGTATAAAAATTTCAGAAAGAATGTTTTATAAATATGATTTCCTGATTGACTCTGGCAGAAATGATACTGAGAAAGGCAGCTCTGCCAAACAGCCAAGATCCCTTCCAACTCCTCACATGGTTTTTTGTTCATTTGTTTTGGTTTGTTTTGGTTTTGTGAGGAGTGTGTGATGGAGGGTAGATTTGAACCCATTTTTCTTGTAAAAAAACAAATTTACAGGAAAGTGAACCTGCCCCTGAGCTTCAGTAATGCAGTCTCTCTGAAGAAACCAAGTGTCTCAGTGCAGCAGCAGCTGAACTTAGGTCAGGCAGTGTGTTTTTGAGAGCTTTCTTCTGTTTCCATTTAAAATAATGAAGGGAAGACATCAGTGATAAATTGCTATGATTTGGGGAAAGCTTTGCACTTCCTGAGCCAAATTCATGCCTTGTATAACTCCACTGAATTTAATGGTGACACCATGGCTGGATTTGAACCCTTGCAGTGATTGCTGAACAAACTGGAATCCTCTGACCAAGGAGCAGGATTAAATCAGGCCCTCATGCAAATATTTCCAGACGATATCATTTTGTTTTCTTGCTTTTTCTCAGCTCTTTCAACTGGAGAAAGAAAAACATTCTGGCTTGCATTTCAACAAATAGCCACGATCTCTCTCTCTCTCTCTCTCTGATAATATTATCAAATCACAGATGCATTTGTTTTCTCTGGGATTGCAGCCACCAGCTAAACTCTCCACCCATCCCTACCTCCCACCTGCACTCTTTTTTTTAGGTCTTTTTCCTTCTTACACGCTCTTTAACAAGCAGCTATGATTGCCAAATGCCTCAGATTTATAGACGCTCATAGCCTCATCCCTGTCTGCTAGTGTTCAGTGGTAGGTTTCAGGAGTACATTTGCTGTGCAGCATATTTGCATCCATTTGAAGCAAGGTTTGAACATCAGGGTGGCTGAAAATAATTTCCCAGTCCTGCATACCTCTGTCAGAAATGGCTGCTAGGTGGGGGAAGGCTGTCCTCAGGAGGCCAGCCTCAGCTTGGTTGCATTTCAGGCATACACTGTGTCAGATCTCTTCATTATTTTGGAACTCCTTTTATGGATTATATCCTTACAGGCTACCAAAAGAAACCATCAGGTGAGGATCAGTCCACAACTCTGTAAGCCAGGATAGCAAATTTTATATAGAGTTCAGCGTAGCAGCCGTGTTCGTCTGTGTCAGCAAAAAGAAAAGGATTACTTGTGCCAGTGTGTGTCGTGAATGGTTAAACTCCTTAGAAAGCTCCTGTTCCCTCCATTCATTTTCCTGTTTCTGCTCCACTAGACTAAAAGATCAATTATATTTCTGATCTCACTTAATTTTATTTTGACCTCCAGAATATCTCCCAATTTCACTACCTTTCCTTGATTTCATTTTTTTCTGTCCTTTCAGTACTTTGTGTTCCTTACTATAATGATTTTGTGTTTAAGTTAAACAGGACATGGGGAAGGGAACTCAGCCAAAGTGCATAGAAAAGAAGCTATAGACCCTCCTTCATCCCACTATACTATCAGTTCAGTGAATTATTTGATTGTGAAACTGAAGGCTCATTATCTGCTTTGTTCCTTCATGGGTATGACAATGTTATCCACAGTAAGTATGCAAACACTCTTGATAGCAGGACTGCCATGCTGCTGAAGGGTTACCCAAAGCAGCCCTGCCGATGCCAAGCATGGATATAGCAGAGTGTGCTGACTTTGCAATGCCAATGTGATTCCATTAATTTTTTCTGTTTTCTCCTTCCATACACACAGTCATATACACACAGTTGCACAAAAAAGCATTACAACATCTGATCAGCATGTCAGGTTCTGACAAGTGTGAGTGCAGTTACACCTACCTTAAAATATTTCTCATTCTCTACCCATTTATAGACAGTTACCATCACACTTGGCCCTTTCACGCATCCTCCTACATATGTTTCCATATTTATGTTTGACGTCTCTCGGACAAACATTTGGACACCACAGTCTCCATATTTGAGGTGTATTGGTCTCTCCCAGTAAAAGAAATAAGCAGACATTTGGAAAGGTCTGTCCAACCACATTCAGTACAAATATCGTGTTTTGTCTTATCCATGCTTCATGACTATCAAGTCTAAGACAAGATTTTAATAAATAAAGCTATTAAATACTGTCGCTATCTTATAGGTTAACCGTGATATAGCAATAGCAACTCCACTGTTAAGGTAGCAGCAGCTATTACATTCTAAGCCCTTTATATCTTTTGCAAAACTACATTTAGATTTAAATTTGTCTTGCTTACTCTGTCCAAAATTAAAACTTTCTGGAAACTTTCTGGACAAGTTGGTTTTGAGTTGAATTTGTTTAGAAAGGCATTCCCACATTTCTTTGTCAGTTGATAACTTAAAAATGGTTTGCTCCTATTTCAGATTTGTCAGGCATTTAATGTCTCCACTTTAACATTGTAGTGTTTTTTTGTGGTAGGTGGAATACGTTTTCAACCGTAACTGTGCATTAATAGTGTTTTGAGCTTCAGGATAAAGAGAGTGTGTGTGTAAGAATTGTTAAACAGACTCTGTTCTGTGCTCTAGTGAAAATAGTCTAAGTGTATCATTACAGTTATTGAAGATTGGTTGTTTTGGAAAATATTTCCATGCCTCTAGGGAAGCCAGTTCATCCAGTGTTTCCCTAGAAAGCTCCACAGCTGAATGCAGAAATGTGACCTGGTTTATGAATACAGTGCTGCTCTGCCTTTCCACTTAGCAAGTGCTCTTGCACCCTCTTGAGATAAGGTAGTGGCAGCTCTGCTGTGTGGGAAGCACAGTGCCTTTTGCTAAGTGGCCGGCTCAAATTAGATATGGGAGGAACGCAGAGATAAAGGCATTTCCTACTTGACTGGCAGGATTTAATGAGTCCCAAGGGAGAGAAATGATCGCTCTGTGAACAGCTCTGGGAGCTCTGTTAGTTAAGAACTTTCACATGCCTCATATAGCTAATCTCCACAAAGGGAGGGACACCTCTTCCAAAGGTAAGCAGATGAGGGGGACAGTCAGAATTGTACTCTGCTTTGCAAGGGATCTTCTACCTGAGAAATCAAGTTCATTATAATGGATTTTAGCATGGAAACTGATCAGTCAATTAGGTCTGTGACACTGACTTGTCAGCTTGAAATCCACACATCCCATGCATGCCTAATAGAATCTGTTATCTGAAAGAGAATACAAGGTAGTTAGGAAGTGTATTGATTAGTCACCTAATCAATAGACATTAGCTTGTTAATGTCCATATTTCTGTAAGTCATTGTTTTACAGAAAATGATGTCTCCGTTATACCTTGACCTGTAGATGAACAGAAGAGCAACAAAGATAGGGAAGACATCAAGAAAATCAGAGGCCTCAAGTCTGCCATTTTAGGAAATGCAATTAATCTCAGAAGTGGGTTTCTAGTAGAAAATAGTATGGAAGGTCTAAACTAGAAGAAATTGGGGGAATGGAATGCTACTATGTCAGGCATTCACTAAATAGACAAATCTGATAGATGTGTAATGAACTGAAATTCAGTTGTATTTGGACATGGACGTGAAACCTGAAGAATTGTGTTGCTACTGGAATACACCTTCCCACTTCTCTGTACAAGGGTGGATCAGTCCTGACCTGTTGTCACTTGCAGTGTTCACATACCACACCTATCAATTATATATACATATGTACACCTTTAGTGAATGGTATTCCCAAACTGGCAGATGGGGGTTCACGCAGAACCTTATGTGCCCCATTCTATAGTTTGGTTAATGTTGTGTCATCTGTGTGCAAGAAGCAAATGCATAAACATGAGGTAATTATTCATCATTTAGCTTTCCTGTATTGTGACCTGTCAAGTCATCCTCAAAAAATTTCCTAATGTCTAGTCTTCTTGTCCAGCCTCCTTCATCTGCATCTTTCTACTTCTCTGCTTGTCATCTAGGCCAGGGTTTCTCCCAGATTTCCTATGAGGTGTTAAGATGCTGTTGACCCTAACCTTCTGCTGTAGGTTTCTGGGTGCTGCTGTGTCCTCATCAGAAGAAGGATTTTGACACCCATTAACTACTTAGCTGTTGCTCTCAGCTACTCTAACTCCACAAAACTTAATCCATTCAGTATTGGAAACAAAAGAAGTGAGCCAGAACAGCCTTGTTAGAGGAGGTAGGATTCAATGTCTTTGTTGAAAGTAATACCAGCACCCTGTTTCTGTTGACTCAGAGATTATCACGCTTCTCATTCATTAGCAGGGTCAGAGGTGTCCCATTGAAGAGACACCATGAGCCTGCTGACAAGCAACAGGTGCAGCCTCTGCCTTGTCTAAATGGGAACATTTTGACAGTTGCCAGCATTCTGCCAAGGCTTTGCAACTCTCACAGTTGGTGCATGTCAGCAGATCCAGATTCAGCACCTCATTTCTTTGAGAGGAGGTGCACAGCCTGGCCCTTCCACATCCTCAGTTTTGGATTGGCCACATTCCACAGAGCCCGAATTCTGCTTGTTTAAATTTTAAACATACCTGTAAAAACCTAGAACAGTTGAAACCAGTATTCTAGTGTGAACACGGTGAAAGGCTCTGCATTTATTCATCTGGTCTCCACTTCTTGGTAAACAGTGATTATTCAAAGAGACTGGATGATTCAAAGAACTGGAAGGAAGAGCCTAGATTAGATTTAGATTAGATAAGATAAGATAAAATAAAATAGTACTTGTTAGAGCTCTTCATTTTTAGGCCATCACATTAAGTTTTGCTCAGGTAATGACTGAATGTCATCACCATCTCAAGACTGTTTGATGGTCTATGTATTTGACATGGTGTGTAAGTAAAGTTTCTAATGTAGAGGTGTCTGTATTTCAGAAACTTAACTTTTCAGTTCATGCTAATTGGCATCATTAGAAGAGATCCCTTCAGAAAAGGGTTGATGCATGTGTGTAAAGCAACGTGGGAGGAGAATTTGTTCTGCTGTTGCCTTTGCTGTGGATGGACAACCTGTTCTGTGGCTAATACCGGACTTTATACTCTAGGTCTATCAATCTGGCACCTTTCACCAACACAAAATTCACTTTAAAAAAATTAAAGCAGGGAGTTGTTATAACTGGAGTGTTGTTGTGTAATAAATACACTAAATCTATACAGTTAATACTGTTTCAGTTCTCAGCTTACATTGTCTCTACTTTTCATACTAACAAGCCAGCCAGCATCACCATGCCCTCCCAATGCTCTGTTTCTTCCTGCTTTAGTCCAGTGTAATAGATTTTATAGGACAGAAGGGTTTGGGGGATTTCATTCCGTATTCTTTCAGCTTTTACATATTATGGGACGTTGAGATTCATAACTTAGGGATTGGTTTTTGACTAGAGAGTGGCTTGGGTCTCAGGCCGACCCTGACTATTCCTGTTTTCTTATCTCAGATAATTCAGCCCCTTTTAGAACTTGACCAGAATCGCAGCAAATTGAAGTTGTACATTGGACACCTGACAGCCCTCTGCCATGACCGTGACCCCCTGATTTTGCGTGGACTCACCCCACCTGCTTCCTACCACCTGGATGATGACCGGGCAGCTTGGGAGAAAGAGCTGCAGAAGATGACCCAGGAACAGGTGAGCCTGTCTACAGGTCCATCAGTGGTAGAACCTTTGAAGTGTTTATACAGATCTTGCTGATGTGACAAAGATGCTGTAAAATGAATCCATGAGAGGTGAATGCAGCTAGAAAAGGGTCATTCTTCAGTTGATTGTGGGAGGATGACTTTTTAAAACAATAGCCATTTAACTTTTGTTAGGTATTGTACCTGTTTTACAGTATTTGCGCCAACTGAGGGCATGTTGCATTCACTCGCCGTTGGGCAATATAATTGCTCAATAGGAACCATTCTGAATCTGGCCATCTACCTGTATGTTACCTAAACTTTAATTCTCTAGGATGGAACACTGTGAAAAGTCACTACCCTTCACCTTTACCAATTAATAGATTTTAACCACCTTTTTAATAATATAACCTAATCACATGAATCTTAAATATTTTGTAGTTGGGTAGCATACTTACATTGTAAAGTACAGAACAAATTTGTTCTTTGGAACCAACATACTACCTCATGTATATGTACAGTGGTTAATGAAGGTATGTCTGATGATTAAGGCTACGTTTTAGTCACGGGTATTTTTAGTAAAAGTCATGCACAGGTCACGGGCAATAAACAAAAAGTCGCGGCCCGTGACCTGTCCATGACTTTTACTAAAAATACCTGTGACTAAATCTTACCTGCTGGGAGGGGGGCGCTCCTGAAGACTGCTGCTAGAGGGAAGGGGGAAGCATGGGATGACGCTTCTGCTGGGGGTGCCAGCCCAGTGCCCCGCTGATGCTGCTGGGGGGGGGGGAGCAGCCCGTGGCCCCCTGCCACTCTAAGCGGGGAGCAGCCCAGGCTCCCCCACCCCCTGCCGCAATTGCAGGCAGGGGCGGCCTGGGACCTGTCGCCACTGGTCCCAGACCACTGCTCCAGGGCAGTACTGGGGACCAGCTGCCTGGGGCTGCCATAGCAGCGGTTGGCCCCGCGGCTTCCCTAGCTTCTGGGGTGGCCTTCGGGTCAGCCACACCAGCGCTGCAAAATTCATGGAGGTCACAAAAAGTCACAGAAACCGTGACCTCCGTGAATGATTTGCAATGATCTCATTGCAGTATGTGAATGTGTAGGTCTGCCAGGCAATATTAATGCTGGGCTATGACTGGTTGACCTTTAGGCACGAAGGCCAAAATTGTTAAAAATTGATGCCTACAGTTAGGTTCCTAAATTCATAATTAAGCATCTAAAATGGGCTCCTGCATGCTCAGCAGTTTTGAAAATCAGGTCTCCTGCTTAAGAGCCAAAATATTCGGGAGCCTAACTTTTAGACACCTATTTTTTAAATATTGACCTAATGCCTGATGTTCATGTCCGAGATTATGTGTTATTAAGACTCCATAGTGGTCCATGAACTTCCATATTTATATTTCTTTCTCCCATCTCCAGACAATTTCTTACTGTACAATTCAATATTTCTCTCATCAGGGAATGTGAACTTGTGTTTTGCATTTTCTTTACTCAGTGAGTTGTGAGAATGAAAGTGAATGAAGGGATGAGGCTTGGGGTTGAAATGAAGCCATTATGTTGGAGCTTCCGGCATCTCATGGTCCCTTCTTAGAGTTAATGTTTACACAAAGCTCTCTTTATCCAAGACCATCAAATTCTGCTTACTCAGACAGCTGGAGTAGATTATGCATATAGCCAGGAGAAAGAATGTACTCTGACATTTATACTATACATTCTTTTAGTGAACACACACCATGGGACAGATATGTGCAAACAGACATATGTTGTATAGTGATTCCCAGACTTTCTAGCTACCACTATATTGAAGTTAATTTTCAATATGTTTAGCTACAGATGTATCAAGTCTCCATAATGTCGTGTCTATGAAATACATAGAGAGTGTTATGCAGGTAAACATGGTCTCACATTAAAGGGCTATAATGACATCAAGAGGCGTATATAAGCAAGCAACAGAACAGAGGATCCCATTTTGCTTGGTGTTTGGTCAAAGCCTATATCATAATAGAATGGAATAAGTCATGTAATGCTGATAGGGTTAAAACCTTGCCAACTTGCCCAATATATGAAAACTTAAACTTACTATTAAGCATATATAAATCTATCTGATTTATCCTTCGATACGTGAGTGTACATGTTCACACACTTGGAATGGGATTTTTAAAAGTACTCGTCTAACTCCACTCATTGACTCCAATGGGATGAGCGTTAAGCCATTGTTGAGCACTTTGAAAAATCCTACCCAGAATAGAGATACAAATCTGCCTGTTATTCTCTGCAGTAGAAATTAAAGCAGAGCTGGCACTTCCATTCTAAATTTCTATTTTCAGATATGTCTAACTTTCTCATTAATTATATTTTGGACTATAATTTCTTGTGCTTAATCTCAGCCTAGAAGTGAGTATTTTTTGGAAAGTTTCTTGGAAGTTCATTGGGCATTTGTCAAATAAGCAAAAATGTTTTTGGACAGTGAAGACATGTATCAGATGCTTTTTTTAAATAGAGAACTCAAAAACAGGCTTGTTTTTTAATTTAGCACATACATATCCTTCGTGAAGATTATTGCTTTGGCAATATTTTGGGGAGAAATCTTGATATTGAAATAAGTCAGATATTTAAAATAATATACTGATCATGCACATCAATGATCTATTAATTCATACATAATTTGGACCATTGCTTTAAGAAAAATGCAGCAAGCTCTGGACATCAAGTGTTTTTAAAAAGCACAGATATTTGATGTGATGGAGTTGTTCTCATTGCCACAAGTAATTCTTTTCAGATTTACAGTTATGTGAGGTAGAAGCCTTATTTTATCTCTTGAAGAATCTCTTCCTATGGGGCAGTTAGTCCTCATTGCACTTCTCTCCTCATCAGACTTGCTACCTCCTCATTGTTTATACTTTTCATTTAAATGTTTTAAAGAAAATTATATATATTACCATCTGGCCACGTCACTGTATGACTATCAGTCTGTTGTGAGTGGACTCAAGTGCTTCCAAGTGTGATACAGGAGGGCCAGGGAGCAGTGGTAGAGTGTGAGAGGGGAAATATATAAGCCCTAGGCTAATTAAGGCATGGTTCCCTGTAGACTAGGGAGGGTGGCTACAGGTTGATTGGAGCACCTGCAGTCAATTAAGGCCCTGTCAGAAACCTAATAACACCCACCCACCCCCACCCCCCCACTTCAGGCAGACAGAGAGGAGGAGGAAGGAGAGAGGACTGGAGCTTGGAGGTATGCTGTGAGACTTGAACCACAGAGAACCAAAGTAAGGGAGACCCCCTGCCCCAGCAGGGGAGGGAGACTCCCTTCCCAGCATCTATGGACTAAAGGTACCTCACCCAAGGGGGAAGAGGGTAAGAACCCACAGGGGTTGAGAGGGGCTGGGGCTCAGAGTGAGGAGCAAACCGAGACCCCTCCCCTGCTTCCCTCCTTTACCACCTTCCTGGGCCACTAGTGGAGCCATTGGTGCCCCAAGGGCAGGGGCAAGGGGTGGCATCTTAGCCCCCCACCAAGAAAAGCGCAGAACCCACCATACTAATATCGGCCATCTTGTCACACAAGTCAGTTGGGTCTAAGTAGAGTCTAGTAATTGCTTCCAGTTCTGGGACTCTAGGGCATCCTCCCAGGCCCAGAACTCTTTTCAGATGCCTTTGCTTGGGATGTGGACACCACTGTCCAGCCACCTTAGAATCCAGAACTAGTATCTGAGACCTCCTGAGCACCCCATTCACTTACACAAGCTGCCTCCGTCCCACCTAGGCTATGGGTACTCAGGGCTTCTAGTTTAACCCCTTCAGCAACAACATCGCAGTAAAACAAGGAACGTAGGCTTAGCAAAGGAATTTCTTAAGCACAGTTACTTTATTCGTAGATCATCTGAGAGTTATAGATCTTTAGAACTAAAACAAGTGCTGAGACACTCCCTCCCCTAGACTGAGCTAACCCCTTCTTGTGAGTTTGGGTTCATCAATATTTCAGTCTGAGCAGAGTTTCTCCTGCCCTCTGTCTCCTGAAAGTCCTTTTTACATATGGTGATGGCTAGTCCCCTCATGGAACAATGTTTTTTCTACAGAAAGGCCTGCTGGAGGAGCAGGAGTGCAAGCAGGACTGGGATCTACAGCATCTCAGTTTGCGCACATGACACAGAGACAGAGTCCCCGGCACTCTTAAATGGGGCCTCTGTCTCTGTGTCATGTGCGCAAACTGAGATGCTGTAGATCCCAGTCCTGCTTGCACTCCTGCTCCTCCAGCAGGCCTTTCTGTAGAAAAAACATTGTTCCATGAGGGTGGGCCTGTAGGTGAGAGACAATCTAGACTATAAGGTCTCTGGGCAGGGGCCACCGTTTTGTGCGGTGTTGGTATAGCACCTAACACAGTGGGGTCTTGGTCCATGTCTAGTAGTTGTAGGTACTACTGAAATACAAATAATAAATCAATCATAAATCAATCAAAGTTGATGGCCTCAGATTGCAGTCTTGATGGCTTCTCAGCGACAGTCCTTCAACAATGTGTCAAACACCTTTTCTGGGGAAGGCAGCTAGCTGGAATACAGCATAATAGATTTGCCCTGGAGCAAACCCAGACTTGTGCAGTCACAGTGCTAATATTTCCATACATAGTACAACATAGAGTTCATATCTCGATACCATTGCAAAAGTCCTCTGCCTCTCTTCCAGCTCTAACCATGACACACCCTCCTTATCCCTTCACGGTGTGCTTTCTCCCTCTTACTGCATCATACTGCAATTCCTCATCCTCACAACCCTCTGCTCTCATTTTTTATGTTCTTCTTAGTAACTCTTCTGTTTAATTTTTAATGCTGCTGCTGTGTTGCACAAAATACATAAATCTACTAAACAAAATTCATCTCTGGTATATGCATAGTATGTTAATTCCAGAGTTAAATTTGGCCCAGTTTGTTTTATCATCCCCTGACATGGGAATATGAATGCCATTTTTTGACTAAGGACTTGTCTATATGAACAGTTAGTGCTCAGAATGCTGGGGTGTAAACCCTTACCTCGCACTAGTCTGCCACACACCAAAAATTCTGTAGTGCTCTTTGAGCTAGTCCTGTTTCAAAGCAGGATAGATCAAAGCATACTATAGAACTTCTTAGTGTGTAGCAGCCGGGTTCACACGGACAGTTAGTGCATAGTAGATTTACAACACAGCTTGCCAAACTGTAGTGTAACTGTTCATATGGACAAGCCCTAAGTTATCCACTTTCTTTATATATAATCAGAAATTTAGGGCTGAAATGGACCTATGGATCTTAGGAAGTCACAAGTCCAGTCCTCTGCACTGAGGGAGGATCAACCAAACCTAGACCATCCCTGACAGGTTGTTTTCCTATTTGTTCTTTAAAACCTCCAGTGATGGGGATTCCATAATCTCCCTTGGAATCCTATTCTAGCTATCTTTATAATTAGTTAGAAAGTTTTTCCTAATATCTAACCTAAATCTCCCTTGCTGCAGATTAACCCAGTTACTTATTGTTTGACCTACATTGGACTTGGAGAACAGTTGATCACCATCCTCATTATAACAGCCCTTAAAATATTTTGAAGACTGTTATCCTCGCTCTTCTTTTCTCAAGACTAAATATACCCAGGGGGGTTTTTTTAAGCTTTCCTCACAGATCAGGTTTTCTAAACCTTTTATTATTTTGGTTGCTCTCCAATTTGTCCGCATCTTTCTTAAAGTGTAGCATCCACAACTGGACACAGTACTCCAGCTGAGGCCTCATCAGTGCCAAGTAGAGCGGGACAATTACCTCCCATGTCTTACATATGATACTCCCGTTAATACACTGCAGAATATTAGCCTTTTTTGCAACTGCATCACATTGCTGACTGATATTCAATTTATGATCCATTACAGCCCCCTGCTCCTTTTCAGCTGTATTATCACCTAGCCAGTTGTTCCCCATTTTGTAGTTGCACACTAAGTTCCGTTTAAGCTGCGCAGCTGCACAGCAGCCTATTAAGTGCTGGGGGAGATGCGCCCCTCCCACGGCCCCAGCCCCCGCCCGGACCTGCCGCAGCCAGGGGGGAGGTGCCCCAGTCCAGCCCCAGCCCAGCCTGCCACAGCTGTGGGAGAGACGCCTATCCCACGGCCCCAGCCCCAGAACAGCCACAGCAGGGAGAGATGCTCCTCCCCTCTCCCCGCCCCCCAGCCCCGGTGCTGCTGTGGGGAGAGAGAGCTGGGGGGAGTCCTCTCTCCCCGCCGTAGCCCCAGAGCAGCCTGAACCCCAAACTCCTCATCCCCGACCCCACCCCAGGGCCCACACCTCTAGCCAGAGCCCGCACCCCCTGCACCCTAACCCCCTGTCCCAGCCCTGAGCGCCTCATCCCTGGCCCCATCCGGGAGCCCTCCCCCCTCCCCATACCCCAACCCTCTGCCCCAGCCCTGACATTCTGAACCCCTCGGCCCCACCCCCATCACATGAATTTTGTTATGTGCACCAATATGGAGGTGATATGTGACACATCACCTCCATATTGGTGGACATAAAATTCATTCCGCACATGGGTGGGAAAAATTAGAGGGAACACTGGTTGTGCATTTATTTATTTTCTTCTTAAGTGCAGTACTTTTGCACTTGGCTTTATTGAATGTCATCTTGTTGATTTCATACCAGTTTTCTGATTTGTCAAGGTCTTTTTAAATTTTAATCCTGTTCTCCAAAATGCTTGCAACCCTTCCAGTTTGGTGTCATCCACAAATTGTATGAGTATACTCTCTATCTTATTATCCAAGTCATTAATGAAAATATTGAATAGTAGTGGACTCAGGACACACCCCTGCAGGACTGCACTAGATATTTCCCCGTCTCCCCCCAGTTTGACAGCAAACCATTGATTAACTACTCCTTGAATAGTCTTTCAACCGATTTTGCACCCACTATGCTGTTTCCCAGGGGTACCCAGGATTATGAGCCACCTCGCTACCACCTGCCTTTAGTGTGAGGAAGCCTTCATGGGTAGGGTGACCATATGTCCCTATTTTATGGGGACAGTCCCGATTTATGGGTCTTTTTTTTTATATAGGTTCCTATTACCCCCCCACCCCCTGTCCTGATTTTTCACACTTGCTGTCTGGTCACCCTATTCGTGGGTCAGTTCCCCAATTCCACCGGCCAGGGCAACACAAACACTCCCTTCTAGGCCTCACAGGTTCTGCGTTTACTCAACAGGTTAGCAATAAGCACATCCCAACCCTTGAGCCCTCCAAGCGTCTCCTCAGCATATCCAGCCCCGTTCCATTGGACATTCACAGTATTCGCAGATTTGCTGCTTCCAAAGAAACAGTACATGCCAGCTTATCATTTCCACCCCAGATCACTGCTCTGCTCAACACACAGCACTTAGATTAATTTATAGTGAAATCAGTATCAGTTTATTTAACAAAGCATAGAGATTCAAGTAGTAGCAAGCAGAAGTACTGGAAACAAAGGGGTATATATAAAACCAAATCATAAAGCCTAAACTTAATTAACAAGATATTCTCATATCTTGTGGAATATTGCTCACCCCAAAATCCCCACAGCATTTTACAGCCAAGCTGGCTGTGATCCTTTCATGAGACAAATACTCAGTCAGCATGCCTCCTGGGCAAAGGATCCAGTGTGGTTTTTTGCCCCTCAAGATATACCAGTCCCATCCTTTCACTTTATTCAGAAATAGGAAACCCCCTGCTGATTTTCGTTTTGTAGAATTCCTTTCTTGTAGATTTTGCAATCTCTCGTTTAGCAGCTGACTTGGTATGCAAACAAGCATATAGTGTGAGGTATACAGTATGCAGGTCCCACATAGCCAGACAGGAAGATAAGTGTCTGTTATCTCCTGCCTGAAAGGAACATTTCTAAGGTATGTCACCTTCTGGTGATCTGCCTTAACTCCAAGACCCTGAGAATAGGAGTGGGTGGATAAGGTTCTGTGGCCTGCAATGTACAGGAGGTCAGACTACATGATCATAATGGTCTCTTCTGGCCTCAAAGTCTATAAGTCCAACATAATTTTCAGTATAAATACATAACTCCTTAAATATAATGAATACATACATTTTGCAATGATTCTATTGACCTGTGGGCTACTGACTCTCAGTAGAGACCTTACATGCCACTCTTCAATGAACTGTTATGCAAGTATCCAACCCAAGTGATCCCTGTAAAATCCTGTGTACCTCCTTGCTCTTTGCCAGTTGGCAGCAAGATGTCAGGATCCCAACACAAGCCGTCAGTGCCAAGGATCAGAGTAGGGACAAACCTGAGGCAGGAAGTAGCAAAGGAGTGCGTAGTCAGGTTCCAGGTCAGTGTTGATACCGAGGGCCAGAGTCTGAGTCAGGTCTCAGGGTCTGAGTCAGAAGGTGAAGTCCAGATCACACTAAGATCAAAGCCAAGAGTTCAGGAGCAAGGAATGGACGTGGCGGGTACATTAAATGTACAAGGTTGCCTGGGCACTCCCTGGGATGTCCGTTAGTTTTATATAGGGCAAGGAACCAATCAGGAGCCATGGGGCTGCTGTCTCAGACCCTTTGAGGTGGGACTTCCTATGGTCTGTCTCTGCAGCAGTTCATGGGCAGTGAAGTGCCACCACTAGGTGGCAGCATGGTGATGCCAACTGCCTAACAGCTCTGAAGGCCTGGGTTCTAGCCCCACAGGGCCTTACATTACCCCATGCACACACAGAGTGCCTGCTGCCGACCCAGGCTTGTTTGGATGGGCTTCATGAAAGCTGCCTTAAGGTCAGGGGTATGGAATTGGGACATGTGGTCCCAGGATCGCTCTTATGGGCCATACCCCATCCAGTCCGCAAGGTACCAGAGGGAACCGAGTCCAGTATCTCATGGACCTCGTATTCATCATGTCCTTGGATCTGCACCAGAGAGAGTAGTGGTAGAGCCTGCTGAGCAAATGAGTTGTCGATGTAGGGTTTTAACAAGGATACATGAAACACTGGTTATATTTTGAGCTATCTGTGTAACTGAAGATTCGTGGTCACTGAGTTGATTACCTGGCTGATGTGATATGACCTGAGATATCGGTGGTTTAGTTTATGACATGGCCAGTTGCGCTTTTTGGCCAACTGTGAATGGTGGACCTTCCTGGCGCTGACAATCAGCATACCACTTATAGTCCTCCTTGGCCTTGTCCAGATGGACCTTGAGTTCTTCTTGGACCTTGTGGATCTGCTGCAGCGTCGGCAGCTGTGGTATTGGTGGAATTGACTGGTATGGTCAGGTGGGGACAGAGGTGGAAGTGCATTTTACGTACAACGGAGGCTCTATCAGTTATCCTGGTGGAAATTCATGAAGAAGCGCAGGTATTGTTCTAACACTTGATGTGCTCATTCGGATTGACCATCAGTTTTTGGGTGATAGGCGGTGGATGTGTAAGTGCTGACTCCTGAGCAACTATAGGGTTTCATGCCAAAACTGACACAAACTATGACTTCACTCCAGAAGTCCATGGAGATAGATGACATGAGTCACCATGAACTGAGTAATTTCTTCTGCAGAGGGCAGGTGTGCACTTGGGACGAAGTGGGCCATTTTTGTCAACTGGCTGACCACAGTGAGGACTACAGTGTACCCGTTCGACACAGGGAGGTCGACTGTGAAGTTCAGAGTAATGGCCACCCATTGTCTAGATGGGGTCTCAGAAGGCATTAGAGTTCCAAGGCGTTTTGAGTACAGTGTCTTGGTGCGGGCACACGTCTCACAGGAATTAACATACAAGTGGATTGTTGTGTGCATTTGGGATCCACCAGAAGGAGCGGTTGGCCAAATAGAGGGTCTTGAGGTGCCCCAGATGGCCTGCTAATGGCAAATAATGACAAAGCTGCAGTACCTCTAACTGGGAAAGTCCTGGCAGAATGTACAAGCAGCCCTTGACATAGAGCAAGCCGTCCTGGGCCTGGTTTTACCCCAAACTATCTGTCTCAAGTTCCTTGGGAGGGAGCTCCTCTTCTGTAGATGAGCAGATCATTGACATGAGGTCTTGGGGAATTGTGGCATCCAGCAAGTTCCAGGGCTTAAGAATGTGTGGGGACTCCATGTGGCAGGGGTGGGATCTTGTGTCTGATGGGATATTCCCCTCTTCAGAACAAGGCACTGGCAGTCTTGTTCTGAATCCCCAATAGTACGTGATTGTGAAATTGAAGCCTGTGAAGAACAGAGCCCAGCAAAGCTGCCTTTGTTTCAGTGCTTTGACTTGGCAGAGGTACTTTAAGCTTTTAAGATCTGTGTATACCTGTACTGGGTCCCAAACACCCTTCAGATAATGGTGCTACTCTTTAAAGGCCGCTTTGATAGCTAGAAGCTCTTTATATAGAATTTTGTAATTCTGTTCAGCTGTAGTGAGCTTCCATGTATAGTAGGTGCAAGGGTGGAGGTGCTGTTGGGGACCATGTCTTTGAAGAGAGTATGGCCCCACCTGCCACATTGGATGTATCGGTCTCAACGACGAAAGGTCGTGCCAGGTTGGAATGGAACTTGAATTGGGTCACTGGTAAAGGTCAATTTGACCCAGTCAAATACTAGTTGGGCCTCCAGAGACCAGGTAAAGGTAGATTTTGTGGGGGGGGGGAGATGCACTGTCATTGGGGTGATTTGGCCTGAAAACCCAGAGATGAAGCACCTGTAAAAAATAGTGAACCCCAGGAGGCGCTGCAGCTCTTTGGTATTGGGGGAGAAGGGGAAGGGATGTGTTCAGGATCCTCGGAAAAGATGAGGATATTATGCAGGTAGACTACAATGTACTGGTCTAGGACATCATGGAATAACTCATTTAAAAAGTGCTGGAATGTTGCAAAGGCATTTGAGGCCAAATGGCATTACCAGGTATTCGTAGTGGTCATACCAGGTTCAAAAAGCCATCTTCCATTCATCCCCAGTTTGAATTCGAACCAGGTTGTAGACCCCTCCACAGGTTGAGTTTTGTGGCGGAATTCATTACAATTCCCCTGGAACACAGAGACAGATTGGACTTTAAGGTGCCTCAGTTAGGAGTAGGGGGGCATTATCTCAGGTCTTCCCCAGGCCAACTCCTTATACCGGGGTCATGTTAGAGCTCATGATGGGCAGCTGACAAGAGTATGGCTGGATCCCTCACAACGGAGAAGCTAGAAACATAGCCTGAGGTGGCAATAGCACAGTTTTTCCTCAGGAGTCGCATGGCAGCGGGTATGGATTTGGGGTCATATCCAGCTGCATGGATTTGGGGTCAAGATTGGAGACAAGTACCAAGGGGCACCAGTCGAGTGGTAACACCAGACGCCTTCCTTTCCTTACATCATTCGCCGAGCCTATTGTCGATGCATATGAAAGCTATCTAGGTTGGTCAGGCCTCCACATGAGCTAGCTCATCCTTAATCTCCTTGTGTAGTCCCCACCAAAACTGGTAGAACTGGGCCACTACATTCCACTCAGTGTTGGAAAGTAGTCACCAAAAGTGGGTGGTGTAGGAGGAGGCCAGCCCCTGCCCCTACTGCAGTTTGCACAGAGCCACCTTTGCTAAGCAGACACAGTGGGGATCATCAAATATAGCAGAAAATGCCTGAAGGAAGGCATCCTAGTTCAATAGTGTCTGGCTTGCTTGTTCAAGTAGGGGCAAGGCCCAGTCCAACGCAACTCCTGTCAGGAGGCTAACATAGAGTCCCACTTTTGCAGGGGGTGTAAGACTGGGGGCAGAGCAGAAACAGAAGGTGGCATTTGTGGTTAAACCCCTGGAACTTTTGGCAGTCCCCATTCAAATGTTTTGGGAGGGGGCCTGGGTCCGGTTACACGCCTGCAGTGCATGTTTGAAGTGCAGTGTTCTCATTCTGCAGCCAGGTCACCTGTTCTCATAGCTCTGGTTATCTGTGGCATGGTGGGCCCGCAGTGCCATGTTTTTAACATGGAACTGGGTGGCTTGCCTATGCAGAGCTTGGTTCTCTTCTGTGAGGTGCGATACTTGGTTTAAGACATGGGGAGCGCCTCCTGGGAGTAGTCCATTACCCTCTGGGGCAGTGGTCCCCAACGTGGTGCCCACGGGCGCCCTGGCGCCCACCGGGGCATTTATGTGCGCCCGCCGTCAGGGCCGGCGCCAAGGAAGAGGAGAGGAGCATCCGCCGGAGAAGCGTCACCACTGAAATGCCGCTGCGCAGCGCTTCCGGCGGAGGAGCTTTCGCCAAAATGCCGCCGAGGTGCACTACCGGCGGAGGAGCTTTCGCCAAAATGCCGCCGAGGTGTGCTACTGGCAGAGAACCATCGCCGCCAAAATGCCTCCGAGAAGTGTCGCTGCCCACCACACTCTGATGAAGGGATGAATGTGCTCTTGGCCACAGAAAGGTTGGGGACCACTGCTCTGGGGCATGCTGGGCAGTGAATGGCCCACTTCCTCCATGCTGGCCCAGGGTAAGCCTTCAACATGGGCTAGAGTGGTCCAGGCAACCTGTCAGGATCCCAGCACAGGCAGTCAAGACTAAGGGTCAGAGCAGCAGCAAACCTGAGGCAGTGAAGTGCATGGTCAGGTTCGAGGCCAGGGTCGATACTGAGAGTCAGAGCCTGAGTCAGGTTTCAGGGTCTAAGTCAGAAGGCAAAGTCCAGATCAAGCGAAGGTCAGAGTCAGGAATGGTCATGGCAGCTATAGGATATCCATACTGTTGCCTGGATGCTTCCTGGAACTCCCCTTAGGTTTATATAGGGCAGAGAGCCAATCAGGAGCCATGGGGCTACTGTCTCTCAGACCCCTTGAGGTGGGACTTCCCATGATCTTTATCCACAGTTGGGCTGTGGAGCACAAGCTTGTTGCAGCTGCTGGAGATGTCAGCTACCTGGCAGCTCTGAGGCTTGGGGTCTTACACGGGGATCCTATGGTCACACCCACCTTATAGTAGTGTCATCTAGACCTCATTTCCCTAGTATGCTTATGAGAATGTCATGTGGGACAATGTCAAAAGCCTTACTAAAATCAAGATATATTTTATCTACAGCAGGGATCTCAAACTCAAATCCCCATGAGGGCCACATGAGGACTAATACATTGGCCCGAGGGCCGCATCGCTGACACCTTTTCATACAAAGATACAAAAGCATAGCCCTGCCCCCACTCCATCCCTTCCATGAGGCTCCGCCCATGCAGTGAGCTCTATCCTGACTTTTAGCCAGAACATTTTTGCTCTGGTTGTCTTCTTTTGTGATGTTTGAACTTGTTTCCTTGAACTTTTGGCTCAAGGGCTGAATTATAGTCCAAAAAATGAAGCAGCAACTCAGCAGCTAAATTCTAGGAGACTAACAGAAGAACTTGTCTACACATGCAGTTATTCCAGAATAGCTATTCCTGAATAACTCTCTCTGTGAACACACTTATTCTGAACTAAGTATGACTTAGAAGCGACAGAGTCCCGTGGCACCTTATAGACTAACAGACGTATTGGAGCATAAGCTTTCGTGGGTGAATGTTGCATCCAACGAAGTGGGTATTCACCCACGAAAGCTTATGCTCCAATACCTCTGTTAGTCTATAAGGTGCCACAGGACTCTTAGTCTGGATCTGTAGAAGCGACAAACACGGCTACCCCTCTGATACCGAAGTATGACTTGTTCCTGTTTAGCTTGTTCTGCTTTGAAAATGGATTAAGCTAAACAGGAACAAAGCACTCTTGTTATTCAGGAATAGCTATTGTACTTTAAACTCACACCAACCTTAATCCAAATGCCAACAAACCCTAGCAATTCAGAAAGACCAGGCCTCTAAAGGTAAATGTGTCTGTAACAGGCCCTAGATGTGGGGGAAGGTCCTCTGCCTTTGTAGACATATGTATTAGAAATACATCACACTGTACCCTCACCTGTATGGCTGCATAAACATAACTATCTGATCCTTCCACCTTTTTCCCTTAAAAGCTGTTAACCCATGCACAGGTAACTTTCCAGCTCGGAGGAAAATGCCACATCCCATTCTACCCTCCCCTTGCTCAACTGGCTTTTGTTTCAGCATCTGTGGGTCAAAATACAAACAAAGAATATTTTTCAAATTACGAAGCACTTTCTTTATTGAAGTCTTAGTGCTTTTATCTGCCTAACTGCATTTTTTCTTTGTATTTAAAGTATTCACATAGGAGAAAGAGGGTTAGTCTTCCAGGTTGAAAGAAGACCCCAAGGGAGCAATCATTCACATCTTGGAATTTTAATGAGTTTTGTAAATTACTTCAAATCTGGTGCATTAAATTCAGGCCTGTCCCCTCTAATATTCTCTTTAGGGGATAATGCTCCCCCAGTCCCAGTGGTGAAAAAAATTAACCCTTTTGAATGTTAATAACACTAACGTGATTAGGGTGGGCACATTAAACTGAAAACCAATAGTGTTTAAGAACAAGGGAAATGTACCCACTCTCTTACCAATCAGGTTTTTTTTAATATAAATTGTTCAGAATTCTTTTATATATTATCACTATTTTAGCTATGATTTCAGTGCAGCAACTTCTGCTGGCAGTGGCTAGTCCTGGATTGGTCGTAGCTGTGGGTAGAAGCTCTGTGCTTCATCATAGCCAGTGCTCTTAGTACCCTGCTGGGGGAGGCTGGGACAAGAATGCTGTGAGCTTCTTTTGAGGCTAACGTTCCTACACAACTTCCTGGGGCTTCTCCTGAGAGGAGAGACTAGAACAGAAGTAGCTATAAAATCCCCATACAGCCAGCACATACGCAATGACCCGTGGAATCTATTATATAAATAGATAGTGGAATAGCGTCTATCAATACATCACATGCTTCACCGGAAAGTGCATGAAAAGTACCTTAGTGCATTCTCACATAAAAACAGTCATGTGGATGCTGGAGATAGTGTTTCTGACAAGTTAGTGCCTTCCATGTATAACCTACAGCTTCATTGTAGTACCATGAAGTCAACCTTACTCTTGAATGGCAATGGTCCTTATCAACAAATGCAGTTGGGATGCCATATAAACCTTTGGTTTAGAAACAGATTTTCTGAAATTATTATTGTTAAAAACAGTTCTTAATGTTTAGTTAGTAGTCCATGTCTAATGAAGGTCTGAAGCCTATACAATGGATTTTTGATCATATGAGATCAGAAATTAAGCTAAATTGGGCCTGGTTAGAACCAGGATTAGGCACAATAAAAGAAAAACCCAGGGAGCTTCCAGGAACTGCGTTGCTGATTCATTTGGTAGGAAACATTCCCTTTGAATCAGTCCTGAATCAATGCCCCCAAATGTTTTAAGGGGCACTGTGCTTCTGAATGTGTTCTCTCTTCGTCAACTTAGGCCTGACAACCTGTTGTCATTAAACAAATTAGGTAACTTTTTAAAGAGAAGAGGTTTTTGGAATTAGGTCCTGACCTGTAGAAATAGAAATTCCAATTTGAATAATTATATTAACCTAACATTTTTCATTGGATATAATAGTCTGGCATTATTATTTTTCTAGCATTGGATATACCATTCTATCATAACCTAGCATATTTCATTGGATATACTGTTGTCTTTCATCTCATGTCCTAACTTGTTGTATAGTGTTGCTATGTTTTGTTGGACAACCATTGCATTTCACTTTAAAGGTGGCTATATTTAAGTGGTGGATAAGTGATTCCTTTTTATTCCTGTATAAAAAAAATGTTTAACACTAAGAACGTTAATATATCTTACATTTATGATTTATAATTCATTTTTTGTTTTTCCTTCTTGTATTTTTACAAAAAGGAGGAGGTCATAAAGGGACACTCAATCATTAAACAATGTTTAAATATGTTGCTATAGTGTCTACCAGCACAGGTTGGAGGGCAGGAATGGGAGAGAGAGTAAGATGCAGAGTGTCAAATAAAACTGCCATATTAGTAGTAATAAAAAATGTTCATGGGGTAATTGAATTACTGCCATAAATGTTATCTAAAAGCCTGAAATCCAACTAATAAAGAGTGGCACCCCATTATAGTGAATAGGATTTGTTTGGTTTTGTTTTACTCAAAACCAGAGATTCTAAAATGAAGGTGCTTATAAAGAGCAAAGTGATGTTATAAGTGGGAGAAGAAAGGCCTACCTGGTAAAATCATCCCTTTTCTGCACTTGGGAGTTGTGGCATACAATCTCTTTACCTCCTATGATTGCATAAGGCACTGATGGCTGTGTATAGGGAAGAGAAGTCTTAGGAAAACACATCTTTGTTTGCCTTGGGAATCATTGTAGCAAGGCCTGGTCCCCGTCCCTCTCCATTGCAAATAGCTTCAGTAAGACCAGGAGCAGCCAGGGAGTCCTACTTATCCTTCTCTTGCTCACCCACAGCAGAGGAGAAAAGGGAGGTGATATTTCTTCTTGGTTGCACCACTTGCCACCTACAATATCAGATCGATAGGAATTGTTGCATTCCTAGATGCACAATTTGTGTCTTTAACTTAATTTTACTAGCAGCAAAGTTTCAGTATAACAGAATTCAGTTACTATAAGTGAATTCCAGTTTTTTAACCAAAATATATTCTGCACTTACTATTTATAATGCCTTTCTTGCCACAGGATACCAAAGCACTTTATACATTAATTTAAGCTAACATTTCAACACTGCATATATCCTTAATGAATTTTGAACATATAAAACAGTGGTTCTCAACTGTGGTCCACCGCTTCTTCAAGGAAAGCCCCTGGCGCGCCGGGCCAGTGTGTTTACCTGATGCGTCCGCAGGTTCGGCCGGTCGCGGCTCCCACTGGCTGCGGTTCGCCGCTCCAGGCCAATGGAGGCTGCAGGACATGGTGGACAGCACATCCCTTGGCCCGCGCCGTATCCCACAGCCCTCATTGGCCTGGAGCAGCGAACTGCGGCCAGTGGGAGCCGCGACTGGCTGAACCTGCGGACGTGGCAGGTAAACACACTGGCCCAGCGTGCCAGGGGCTTTCCCTGAAGAAGCGGTGGACCACAGTTGAGCACCACTGATATAAAACCAATATATCTTAACGTACATCATGTGAAAAATAGTGAAAGCAAGAATAAGCATAATTTATATATAGTTACTATATAAACTACCCTTTCCTCATTCAGATATTCCCTTAAGACTGACTTTCTTCTACAATAAATTAACCAACAAAGACTTTTAATTATTTTGTTTCTTTAAAAAAAAATCATCTTTATTTTACTCTACTTTGCACTAGCCCTTACTGAGCTACCACATTATTTTATCTAGTTTACCCTGTCATGCGTCTCTGCCCTCTTTCCTATTAGCTTATTTTCCTTTCGCCTTACCCCCTGTTAAATCATTTGTATTCTTAGTTTGCAATCTCTTTAGGGAAGGGTACTGTATTTAAAGGCCCGGCCAACTTGTGGACTCTGTAAAAAATTATTAGTAATAATAATTGCACTAATCCATACTTATTTGCAGAATGTAACCAGTATTTTCAAAATTCAAGGAAGAAGAATTAATATAGCGGTTATCTAATGTAATTAGCTATAGTTATCCATATCTGCAAATTTAATTAAGGCTTTGGGCGTGGGCAGGTGGAGAGAACCTGTGATGATCTACTTCGTATTTCTTAAATACTAGTAGAAGATAGTTGTAAATATTCTAGCATACATGTATGTTCCAGTATAGAGGTCAGAAGGGGGTAGCCAAAAGGATATAAGATAAAACTAGTAGAGAGTGCAGCTGCTTTATTCCCATCCTTCCAACTCCCTTGATATGTAAGGTCATTGGGGTAGGATTGTCTCTTATGCTTGTACATCACTCAACACAATGGGTCCCTGTCCTGGTAGGTACCTCTGTAATTCAACTAATAATAATTGCTCATTTTGCATATCCACTGGATGCCATGTCTACACACATGACAATAGCATTTACACTCTATGTGTAACTTACACCACCATTTAGGTCACTACAAGATTTGATTTTCTGGCTCTGAAATGTTTGCTGCTGCAGTTTGGGGATGGTCTCATTACTTGTATACTGAATCCATAAGTAGGTTAAGCAAGTTTTCCCAGTCAAGTGGGAAATTAACATATATATGATTTAGGAACACTCAGTTTATTATTGCTAACCTTTTTTTTTTCCCTTCACTTTTTTCTCCTCTGAAATACATTTATTACTAAGAAAACAATGCTGTCACTGGTATGGTCAGAGCTTAGTGATACACACAAGTGCAGTATAAATTCCATTTATATAATTTTTTCAAATATATATGTATTCCATTTGTGAAATAAAGGATTTTATGTGATTATATCATAGATTCTGTTGTGTATATACACATACCAATTGGTTTTGAAGAGATGTAGAAGTTGAAGTGTGCCTTTTGACTTTTTGGATAAGATGTAGTGTGGTTTGATTTACATCTAATATGTCCTCTGTTGGGGGAAAATTGCCCAAATGGATCAATCAAATAGATCTTTTCATCTCTCATGTCTGTGATCCTAAACACATCTTCAACAAATACAATATAGCCTGATCCAAATACACCCAAACTTGGGGGGACAGTCCAGATCCAGATGCCAATATTGTGTCTGTAGGCCAGTCTCTCTCAATCCCTTTAGACAACTGATTCTCAACCAGGGATACGTGTACCCCTGGAGTGTGCAGATGTCTTCCAGGGGGTACATCAGCTCATCTAGATATTTGCCTAGTTTTACAACAGGTTACATAAAAACCACTAGAGAAGTCAGTACAAACTAAAATTTCATACAGACAAAATGAGAACATAAGCAATATTTCAGTAATAGTGTGCTGTGACACTTTTGTATTTTTAAGCAAGTAGTTTTTGAGAGGTGAAACTTGTGGTATTCAAGACAAATCAGACTCCTGAAAGGGGTACAGTAATCTAGAAAGCCTGAGAACCACTGCTTTAGAATATCCTTTGGTTGATTTTTTTCTTTTTCCTTTTTGCAGTAATTAATTGCCTACGCTCTTGTCCACAGCTCCTGCTCTCCTGTTTTGAATACAGCTCTCTGGTTTGTTTTTCTGCCTTCAGTGTTTATATAGGATTAGTAATGGGAGGGAAGTAACAGCTTATTTACTGAGAATCTAAGGGGTAAATTCCCCCATAAAAACAAACTTTAACATTCTACAACAAAAGGTGGCTTATTGAAGGAGAAGTTGGGAAAGGGTCACCAATTTATCCACATGTCAGCGCCACAGCCACCCAACACACACATAGTTGAGAAATACCTTGGAAGATGTTGCAAAGGTATCCTCTCACTTAAGTGCCTGCCAACTTTCAAGGAGAGGTGGAGACAGGCACAGTGCAAACTAATCTCTTGGTGACTTGTTCCTTATTCAGTAATGGAATAAATGGGAAGCATTCCTGGAAGTAGTTCTGAAACCAGGTTGGGAGTAGAATGGGAGAGAGTTTGAATCTGTTATGCATTATCTGAGGACACGGCTTCTTTACCCCCACCCGGACAGAGACTTCCCCTTCCTTCATGTGGAAATGAAATATAAATCATTGTGAAGTTGCTCGCTGAGGTCCTTGTTGTTCATTCTCTTCCTGTGATATTTATTTTTTACCTGTCATCACCTACACCCACACATGGCCTTTTACCCTAGCCTTTCCTTGGTCAATTCCATAAGGTAAGTGTGTAATTCTCATCATGGCTGAGGAAGAAAACAAAAAAGAGTGAACATTTACATGTTCTTGTGCTTCTTTATCACCACAGGGAAAGGTAAGGCTGGGCAAGGATAGCACTATTTCCTTCTGCATTCAATTCACAGGAGCTGCGAGCCCAGGGGCAAAATGTGATCAAGGTATAACAGACATTTCAGAGAATGTTTCCCCAAAGTTTGAGATTGCTAAACCTCTAGATTTATCTGGTTATAGCATGGAAGACTGGACATTCCTTGCTTATTAAGAAGTCTGGCTGAATGAGAGCTCAGCTACTCTGGTCCCAGCTATTCCCAGCAGGTGTCACTCAAAGGAATGATATAGAAGTGCTGAGTATGGGAAAGGTAACCAATCATTTATTAAAATAATCCTGTGATGCTGAAATCCATGTAGAAAACACGTAACATTCTTGTCTTTAGCTTCTGAAGAAATCTGTGGTGATAATCTAGTATCCAGTACTTTTCTAACCTTCATGTTTGAACTGTTGTCCATGCAGCAGTCACCAGCCTTACACTGGCATGTATTTTTATATATTTCTCTGTGTCCCACTTCGGGACCTTGCTTGTGGACAGCTTGAATGGAACCATACAAGGTTATTGCCTCTTTTCTCCTATGTTAATAGGTTCCCTTGAATTCTTGATTATTCTACTCAGAATATGATTTATCTTTGAAATAGCAGAGAAATTAATAATTTAGAACTGAGAGAAAATTAACATCAGGAATTGGATTTCTTCTTTTCCTAAGTGAATGTAGAGCTGGTGTAAACTGCTGGATTGAAAACACTGTAGACCAAAATCAGCTCTTTGTCACAGAACTGGTGTGCCAGAGGCAATGACAGGTGTTGGCTTTCCTACATAGTCCTCCAGAGGGCTACATAACCCTGACCTGGAGGAAACGCTTCTAGTGATGAGAAGAGAATTCAGCTTTCATTCCTTCTGTTAGTGTCTCTTTATAAAATGTCCTTTGTCTTCAGATAGTATGTATTATGGTGCTTAGCAGTTCTCAAGTATTGGACACTAGTGATATTATTCGCATTCACTCCTTGGTGCCTCTGCGGAATATGTCAACTAAGTTGCCAATTTACATGGATTGCCCTGAAGATGTGATTGCAGGTTTTATCTGCACCCCAGATAAATCACATGCTAGCCTGGATAGGGTGTAGGATCCCAATATCATTCTGTGAAAATTCCAGTTCCTGAAGGTATCTTATGTACAGGATTCTCACTCCTGTGGTCTTAGCTCTATAGCATGAGATTGATTGATTGAATTTCCCTACCTTGTAAGGGTTTGGTTTTGTTTTTTAACTCTTGTGGGCAGCTGTAGCTAAGTAGAGTGCAACCTGAGCTCCTTGTCAATCATCACATTCCCCACCTTGCCAAGTATTAATCTTGTCCTCTAAAAGTTTGTCAGTTCCTTCTTATTTGCAGTTGACAAAGGAGCTCCTTGTAGGAACCTGGGCCACACTAGCCATCACTGATGCTCTTCACCCAAGGATGCCTCATCAGGGATCCTTTTTCTTGTTGTAACCTTGTCTTTCAGCAGAGCCGTAACTAGGGCAGCAATTTGGTGGAGGGTACGCTCTAGAACGGGACCAGCAGACCTCCCGCAGACAAGCCGCAGCGGCTTCGGCGGCGGGAGAGGAAGGACCTCCCGCAGGCAAGCCGCGGCAGCTTTGGCAGCGGGGGAGGAAGGACCTCCCGCAGACATGCCACCGGTCCCTTCTGCGCCCCTGACTGCCTCGGGCTCCGAAATTCCTAGCTACAGCTCTGTCTTTCAGTAAGGTCCAGTGTAGATGTTGAATTTTTTTAGGCTTCCATCTTGGGTGCTTTAACACAATTCTGTAATGCCTGTTTCTCTTGTACTTCAGCACCCACCCCAACACTCAGGCACTCAAGCGCACAATACTTTTTTCAGCATTTTTGTGTTCATGCTTTTTCTTTTGGTAAGCAAGTTCGTACACCAAAACCACAATTTAGGTACTCCGGCACCAAAGTTCATTGCATGCCTCAGCACCTTACAGTTAGTTTTGGTGTCTGTTGATCTGGAGCTCATTCACCTGGGCCTTTTACTTTTATTCAGATTGTGATACAGCAGGGCCAGAGAGCAGCAGGAGAGTGGTAGATGGGAGGTATATAAGCCCTAGGATGATCAAGGCCTTATTTCCTGTGGACCAGGGAAAGGTTACTACAGGGTAAATGGAACAGCTGGAGCCACTTAAGGCCCTGCCCAAGACCTAATAAAAAAAACCCTGCTTCAGTCAGACAGGGAGAGGGAAGGAGAGCTGACTAGAGCTTGGAGGAGTATCGCTGTTAGCCAGAGGACCAGGGGAAAGGAAACCCTGCTCGAGCAGGGGGACTCCCCCGGCACAGAGGACTGAAGGAAACCCTACCCAAGGGGAGAGAGGGTAAGCAGCTCGCAAAGCTGAAGGGGCTGGGACCTGGAGTAGGTGAGCGGACCTGGGTCCCTTTCCCACTCCCCTCTCTGTCCCACCAGGGCATTAGCAAAGCCCACAACGGCAAAGAATAGGGGCAAGGGTCGGTGCCCTGACCCACCACACCAAGAAAAAGTGCGGGACCTACCACAGTGGTGTCAACCATTTGCCACAAGGTGTAGAATTCAAGGAAAAAAGACCACTCAGCAACTTCAAACCTTGTTTTGTGAGGCATCAGGCTGCCATCCAGCTACTGGGGCCAAGTTAATCACATATCCAACATGTTTCTAAGCCATGCCGAGTTCCTTCTAAATTTCCTTTCTCGTTGCTTTCCCCTTTGAGAGCAGTTACAGAGCCCATAGCATTCCCCTCTGTCTCCTCCATCCCACTTACCCAGCTCATGTCATTTTGAGAATTATGATCAGGTTGCTTTTGCATTTGTGATTTTTGGCATAAGCCCCCCTCCAAAGTATATTACATAATCATAAACCTTACAAAAATGTTGTAGTAATATTTCTTTAATGGTATTAGAAACAGGAAATTCAGTGTTAGAAATCCTAAGTTTTGAAAGTATAGAAACATAGTGACAGCCACTCCCAAAGAACACTAACTTTGCCTTCAGAGCAATGTACTGAGAAACATCAGAAATGCCGAGAGAACCTTATCCACCCATAACAAATGTTAGTCCTAACAATGAAACAAAAATGTGAATGTCTTACACTTAATCATATAGTGGTTGCCTTCTTTATGACCATACTCAGGTCACAGATAAGAACATACTTTACCAATTCCTGGTTAGATAATTCGCATTGTGAAGGCAGTCAGTTTCCTTTCTTCATTAAGATTCCACTACTTGCACAAGTGTCATTACACACAACTAATTGATGAGTCTACCTATAAAAACCTGTTAAACACATATCATGAAATGACAGCACTTACTTCAAAAGCACAATTTGGAGACTGCAATGAATGAGGCAAGGGTTTGAGAATCCATTATTCCTTCTAGCCAAATTCTGGTTGCAATTATAATAGTGTGAATGCAGAGCAATTGAACTGGAAACATACAGTGGTATAACTGAGAAAGTTTGGTCCTCATTGCACAGTCTGGACAAGACACAGTGAATAAGACAGGAGATGTACTCTCTGAACAACGTATTTAATTTCCATAGAGAAAATAAAATTTTGGTTGACAGTGAATGTACTGTGTGCAGCATTCCTGTTAATTTCTGTTTTAAGAACTTTTTCCCCGTCCTTTCTATGCACTGTACACTGAATAAGGAAGGTGTTCTGCAGAAGTAATAGCATGGTATCATGTAATTTAAAGTCCACTCAAAGGGACAGAGTTAGAGTTATGCAAGCAATTGTAATTTTAGCTTTTTCTAACATTTGGGTACTTAACAATGCCTCTTTGATATTCTCAGTTTGGGGTTTTTTTTAAATGAAATATGTAATTAAGAGAAGCACATTTTTGCTACACATATTCAACAAATAAAAACACTTCTGGGCTGGAAGCATGCACTGTGACAAATTTCAGAAAAATGTAAATTACAATGGCCACATAAATCTTTTTAAGCAAAGGGATTAAAAATGGCTTGATTCCATTCTTGCTGTCACAACCCATGCCTGCAGGAGCCAAAAATACAGAAGGCTGCGTGCTTCAGCTCCCAAAGTGAAGACTGTAGAAATTACAGAGACCTTATGGTTGGGGTCAGTGCACGACTCTCTTCTATTCCCACAGACTCTTACCTCCTTGCTCTGTGCCCCCAGTAACAGCTCTAAACATTCACAACTAACACCACAGATGTGGTTCCCTACCTCAACAGGGCCTTCTCTGGCTAGCAGAGGATGGGTTAACTGGCTCTTATATTGACCTCTAAGGGCTTGTCTACAAGGAAAAATTGACTGTAATAACTGTTGTAGAATAAGCTGTTCCGTGATAGCTCCCTGTCTGGATGCTATTCCAGAACAAAAATCACTTTATTCCAGAATAATTACTGCGCTCACAAATCACAGTACTTATTCTGGAATAAAGTGACTTTTATCCTGAAATAGTGTATCCTCACAAGGGGATACAGGGAGTTATTGCCTAATAGCTTATTCTGCAATAGCTATTCTGGTCTGTTTCCCTGTAGACAAGATGTGAGCATCACAATGCTAGTCTAGGGTAAAAAGCGTAAAGCAGGGTGTGGGAAGCTCAGGCTGCTCAGGGCTCTAACAAGCCTGTGGAGAAGTAATCAGAGAAAAATATCAGTGCTAGTAGTTCCCAGAATGTTACACTGCTGCTGGCTTCTTCTCTAAAACTGATGCTCAAACCCAGATTGTGAGGTCTCTGAGGCAAGGACTGCATTTATGCAATTTCCTTATAATGCCAACTATAAAGGGGTCCTTTGGCGCTACCAAAATACAATTAATAATAATGGTCTAAAATATGATTTATTTATTTTTCTTGCAGCTTCATGGTGAGTTAGAAAAGGGTGAGAAGGACAGCGCTGAGCTGCAGGAGTTTGCCAATGCCATCCTACAACAGATAGCAGATCACTGCCCTGACATTCTGGAGCAAGTCGTCAACGCACTTGAGGAGTCATCATGACCTCAGCTGCTAGCCCGAACAGAGCAGTACACCCAGTGACCAAGCCCAGTCAGTCCAAGAAGTCATGAGAATGGAGAGAATTGTGAAAGAAGGACAAGGGAACAGGAAATTTTGGTGCACCTTTTACAAAGAAAGAAAGGGAAACTTTATAAATTACATGCTATCTTGGCTCTTCCAATGTATGATTACTGAATCGTGTCTGCATTCATCCTCTCACTGCCTTTCTAATTTGGTATCTGCCTCCCAGCTAACTTTCTCTTGTTGGTATTGAGGCTTTTGGATATATCTAAGCAGAGACTTGCTGAATCCCGTGAGCACAGAAGAGGGCTTTTGAACATGAGTGGCTATCATTTTTTCTTGAGGTAGTGAATGGGGGAGCACTTGTCTTTTGTTGCTGGGGTGGGGGGGTTTCCGATACATATTGAAAGCCTGAATTTCTTAATACTAAAATGGAGAACACTGATAAAGGCCTAGAGCTGGTCAGCATCAGCTAGCTATCTCAGGATTTGCTGTCTGTCTCTAAATTAGTGATTTCTTATGACAAGGGGAAAGTCTCCTTATGCAGTCCCACTGGTCACTTCCATGCAGTAACTGTGGGAGAAGATGGGTGATTTCTGATTGGTGATTTCTGTTTATTTAGCTTCACTTTTGTTGTTCATTGGCTCTGAAGTACTGAGAATGGCTTTTTTCAGAAGAATGTTTTCATCGTTTGGCTTTCTTGGTCTGTCCTAGTTATTTTGCATCATAGTGTACCTCATCTGTATCTTGCAAATTCTTGTTTACAGAGAGCTTCCTTCTTTCAAACACGCTCTGGGCAGCTCCTGGACTTGACTTTTCTCCCTTACTATTGATAATTTTTAGACAGTGGCTTTTGTGAATTCTAATTGCCAGAAGAGGAGTCCTACACATTATCTACATGAGAAAGTTGCAACAGTTTGACCAGAAGTGTGATTTTTTGTTTTAACTGATTTAGGTAAACTGTTAGAACAAGCTGTCTGAACACACTTATTTCAATTTAAATCAGGTTTATTTTGATTTATCTTAAGAATCAATTGAAGCTAAACTGAAATAAGCCATTCTTAAATCAAAGTAAGATTATCTACACCAGTGGTTCTCAAACTTCTGTACTGGTGACCTCTTTCACATAGCAAGCCTCTAAATGCTACCCCCCCCCTTATAAATTTAAAACACTTTTTAATATATTTAACACCATTATAAATCCTGGAGGCAAAGCGAGGTTTGGGGTGGAGGCTGATAGCTCGCGACCACCCCATTTTGAGAACCCTTCATCTACACTATGCTTTCCAGTGGTTTAAGTAATTTGGTTTAAAATCATACCATTAGTTAAACCAATGCAACTTTTGAATGTAAATGAGTCCTTAGGCCCATCCACCCCTTACTCTTACTAAATCTCCTGCTGCTAAGTGATGTGATCTCACATAGCTGATCTGTTCGTCATTCTATTAGCAAATCTGAATCTGAATCATGGATAGGACTCTGAATGTTCTTTCATGCACTTTGCACTAATGTTGAAGACATGGTTTTGTTGCAAGTTTTTAGTGAGCCTCTGTGAATATTCAAAGGATAGAACTTTTTGGTATCACCCTACATGCCCCTTAAAGGAATTATCCCCTTTTGAATTTTTGGTGCTCTCGTATTACAGGTTAAGAAAACAGAGTTTTGTTACATTAAAGAAGACGGTGGGAAGATTTGGAAACCAATATCATAGTGAAGAGATTGCTGGCTCTTCAGTTGCTTTCCCAACAGGTCTGCATCAATAGTCAATGTCTTGACTCCTGGTGCCTCGACTCTAGGTCTGATTGATCTTTCAAAGTCTAGAAATATCTGATAGTAAATGTCCGTAATCCAAGCCTTTAGGGCAGTCTCTCAGTAGACCACTTTCACCATTTGGATCCTGCAGTGTAATTTCCTCTCCCCCTTATTAAATGCTGAGCCCACATCATACAGCCCTTTCACTGCCCAAAGTGCCGTAGTCCCAGTCAGCTAACCCCATTTTCTTGTCTTTCAAGTCTGCAACGCAGTTTCCTCCACCCCTTTTTCCATTTTTGGGTTGACTAACCCCTCTGGATATGAAGATGATTGGCAAAGACTTGAGAGTCAACACTCACCCTGCGCTTATCTGAAAATAGCACTGAAAGTCAAGGCAAGAAAAGGCTTTTCACTGGCATTCCCATAAAATACACCAGACCTTCGCTATAATGCGGGACTTGGGATCCATGCCAAGTACCACATTATAGCCGGGATCGCGTTAAAACGAAATTAACCGGTGTCCCTCTCAGAGCAGAGACCGTGAAGGAAGAGACAGGCAGGGAATTCCCCCAGGCATTTCACGGGTGCCCTGGCTCACAAACCTGACCTCCACGGTCATTGAGTGAAAAGCTGTTTAGCTTTTAAGCAGTGGATTTGAGCTCCATTTCAAATATATAAATTTGGGATCCATGGCCGCGACCACTTTATAACCAAATTCGCATTCTATCGACGCGTATTCTAGCGAGGGTCCGGTGTATAATGAATAGTTTTAAAGTAAACCATGTCTAAGCTCATTCTACCTTTCTCATTATGAAAGGACATAGTGGGTCATCCATTGCCAACAGCAAACCACTAAAAGAAATTCAATCTTCTCCTCTCATTGGTATAAAAGGGAACATCTTAGGGGGAACTGGATCAGTAACGGTGTCCCCTCCTGAGTTTCTTAAGATGTTCACATTTATTTGTTTTGAGCCTTTGTTGCTTTGCAAATCAGGAAATACAGCTTTAGTTCTCACTGCAGTAGTAGTCAGTGTCTGATGCTTTTTTGTCATAGAACAGGAAAGGAGTGGGAACCTGTTTGCAAGGGTGAAACAGCATGTACCGGAAGACATATAGACAGTGACTGTACATACCACTGAGCCATGCCTCATACCAGAGCCGCTCCTTTGGCCTTATTATTTGAGTCAGCATGTTTTGATAGAAACTGTTTTAAAATCTTTCCTCTTGCTTTCTCTTCATCACCCATAATTACTCACTTTAGGAATTTAATGCTGCCTATAAAACCATCACAGCCATCATCGTAGCATCTTCCCACCACCACTGCTTCCTGACTGTCCCATTAGCTTATATGGTCAAATCTCCAGCTGTCCTTGTTCCCTGCTGTAAAATAATCCTCTTTCTGTGAGAAGCTGAGGAATTTTCCTTATCGATGGTTCAAATGACTCCTACTCGTAAACCTCTTACTGAGATGCTCCTTGATAGTGTTTCTGGGGAGGGGAGTGAATAGTGGTAATTTGCGGCTATTACTTCAGTTCCCTTTGTTTATTGCACTGCCCATAAATCACTAGAAACCCCTGATTTTCAATGCTGGGACTTTAGGGTCTTTAACTCAGCTGCCACCATGTGGCTGCACTTCTGTACAACTGGAACTGCCTCAACAAAGGCATGTCAATCTCATGACAATGGGTGCAAGGTTTGTGCAGTGAAAGCCACGTAAATCCTACTGTTTGCACTCTACACTGCTTCCAGCATGTTCTTTGGAGGGATTTGTCAAGCAAGGATAATTCTCACACTGGCCATTCGGTTTTTATCTTTAAGTAACACATCTGCTGTTTTTCTCCATCTGAAATATTGTGCCTTGCTGCATTTCCTTCCATTACCTACTGTTGTCTTGTTGGGCTCCTAGCCCTGCCACTGTGAACCTTGATCTAAGCCCTCATTAAAGTGAGTGAGCCAGATCTTATCTGGGAACAGACCTGATCTGACTTGATCTCTAGTGAACTGTTACAGATAATCTCCTTTATCATGCTTAGATAGAGATCACATCATGCTGAATAGCCCTGGGAGCTGTTTGAATCAGGGAGAGATGGCTGGCCATTAATTAATACTGAACATGACTCGTCTCAACATTTTTTCTTTTATGGAGTGCCATGCCATTAGCTCTACAATGCAGTAGTATTCCTGGCAAATTCATGTGCCCTTTCTGTTTTCCTGCCCCAGAGTCCAGTTTCCAAGGACAACCTTACAAAAAGAGTCTGTGGAATCTTGCTTATTCTTGTCACATTAATGGAGTTCCGCCTGCTATAAAATTATGATGGGGTTTTATTGGTTTAATTATTTTTTTCTTTCAAGCTATTAAAGTGCTTATTTGCAAAGAAGCTGAGAGGTTTAAGAACTGGAGAAACTCTCCATAATAGATTAAACAGGATATGTTATCAGGGTTTAAGTGTAGATACAAGTGGAGCTCTTCAAACCCCACCTAGTCACAATCCCCAAGAATCCAAGATCATTTCCTTTGCACCAAATGTGGTTTAAAAACACTAATGAAACAGACACTACAACACTAGAACTGCAAAAACAGTGACACTATTTATGATTGGCGGAAGAATTGATGAGCTACCTGCCAGGTGAAACTCTAGGCTTGTGGTATTGTCTCTTATGTGGACTACCTTTGGCCAGATCTCCCCCTAAGTAACGCCAAACCCTCTTTGCAAAATCCAAACTTCAGCCAATCTCAGAGGGTGGAGGATGAAGGTTGTGAGATACAAGAATCTATATGTGCCGTTTCCAGGTGTACTTCTGGACTTATACCTCCTCTAGCAATTTTTTGATACTTTGTGTCTCCTATTATTTTGTACCAGGGAAGAATGGAGACCTCTCTTCAGAGGAGTGCTAATGTCATAGACCCCCTCTGCCTCACACACCCTGTTTTCTAAACCCAGTGGTATCTGTTTTTCCTCACCCTTATAGTTCCCACCCATAGCTGCTGCTAATGTTTGTGTTAGGAATTCTCACATCTGATAAAGGATAAATGGAGCAGCCCCCCACACCTCCCATTGTCAATCACTGCCATGAAGGTTTCCTTACAAAGGGTGGTGGGATAAAGAATCCTCTGTTGATTCCAATATAAAGCAAAAGTTCTACTACATCACCAGTGTACATACTCCACAAGGACTTCAATGAACTAAAAAGGAAAGTAGTACAATCAAGATGTCTGGGATTAAAAGAAGCCCCTAATCAACTAAGCATCTGCACTGACCCAGACAGCGGAAACAGAAGGCTCTGGATAAATAACACTGCCCCAGTGAAGCTAGTGGGGTGGGAGGGTCAGGCAAAGAGCATTTTTGGACTGTGCTGAACTGACAAGATAAACTCTTCTCTGCCAATCACATGGTCATGGCAGAGAATGAGTGTCAAGTTTTTAAAACAAAATGTTTTTAATGGGGTTTTTTTCCATGTAAGAAGAGGGAACCCTATGCTACAACAGATCCTTCTGAACAAAATGGCTGTCTGCAATTTTTTTAAAAAAGAAAAAAAAACTATTTCAAAACTTTTTAGTGTCAAATGCATAAACACAAGAATCCTGACTTTTTCCAGTGTGTGTGGCGAGTGCTGTAACCCTATCATTGGTATTTCCCCTGACTTTTTCAGGGTATTTTTTCCTGTTTTGTTTTCTGCTTGTCAATATTGTCTGTGTGGTCCTATGGCTCGGACAGTTACCAACAGTGTGTGTCTGTTGTCAGATTTAAAAAAAAAAAGCGATAGTAGTAGAACTGAAAAAGATGTGTTTTTAAAAATATAATAATAAATGTAAATAAAAGGAATTCAAGTTATGACCCAGCAAAGCTCTGACTCCTCCTCCCGGGTTTGTAAGGAAAAGGATTTGTGGGCTCATGATTATAATCAATTGCCTTTCACAGGCTAGTGACATCAAAACTAGTTTGGTCTCTTAGGAAATAACCCCATGCTGTATGTTCCCTCTCCCCCAGTTTTACACTGTACATACTAACCACAGAGTATAGAAATGGGAGGGGGAAATAGTGTTTTAGAAACTGTCTTTACTAGTAAAGTTATCAGCCCAGCATGTCCTTTAGGTTATCACCCATTGATATAAATGGATTGGATGTTTTGGGGCAAATTTTCAGACATTGGCACTTGAACTGCTCCTATAAATTATGTGGGCATGTGCAAATGCATATTGGCTTCTACGGTTACCAGTTCTCAGAATGCAATGCTTACATTGCAGGTGCCTGTTTTTAAAATTGTATCCAGCATCTTTTGTGCAGCATTAAAAGGCTTACAGCCCTTTTCTGCTCCAGTTGTTTCAAAGTTTGGACTATATAAAAAGACTGTCAACTTAAAACTGCATATTGGTAAACAGACACATTTCTGTACTCATGTTGTTAGTGACACCTTAAGTTATTTTAAATGAATGTATTTTTTTACAATTCTATTTTTCACTATGCTGTTTGTTTACTTTTTGCACTTTTTCTAGTTTGGACATTGAAAACTAAGGCAATCAATCAGTTTCACTTTTTTGAATAGCCATTTTCACTTTCATGTCCTACAGTGTTTGGGTTTATTTGTTCAAAACCAACTGTTTCAGTTAAAAATAAAAATCAGGGAACCATTTCTGTTAATAGGTTCTAGCCTTAGACTTTGTAAAAGCTTGGCTCTATAAATCTAAATTTTGAGCCAAACATGACTTAGACACTGAGTCTTTACTCTGAGTTTCCCCATTCACCCAGCTCTCAGTGTTTCCGATCAGGTCTCAATCTTAGTGAAGTGTATGTAATAATACTTTTGCTTTCATCTAGTAACCTCAGTATTTGGGAAGAGCATTAACTTCCATTTGGCCTGTACCTGTGCCAGACTTGCAGAACTTAAGTTTTGAGTTCAGTAATTCTCTCTCAACATTTGCTGATGTATTTGTTACAGTAATTCCTGGGGCTGCTATACTGATAAAGTGCTTATAGATTTCTGAAGGAGGATAACTCAGATGGGACCACAGCCAGGGGAACCATTTCTGTGCTGATCTAACATGCTGCTCCAAGCCCACTAAAACAGTATTACTGTTTCTCTCTGATTCGTGAAATGATGGATAGCACACCAGAGTCTGCTTTACCAAATTGTTCCTGGGGGTAGCCCAGTGGATTGTCATAAGGAATAAAATTTGTGGGACACCCACTCTATAGATAGGGATCCCTTATTTGCTTTGGAAGAGACATGTTGCACTTTAGTGGAGGAGGAGATTGGCTTTGGATATAGAGTCTGGCATACTTGAGTTCCTTTTGGAAAAGCAGCAGCAGGAGACATTGATGTCTGTGATGCAAGTGTGCACGCTGCCTTCAACGTGTATGTGTTTTATTGCTAGACTCATGTTACTGACAGGATAATGAAATTGCAAAGAAAATGTGTTATATTCAACTTTGCCTTGATAATATAAACACTTTTTGTTCATTTTTTCTTCTTTTTTATTCACAAACTAAATTCATCAAGAAATTATAAAATTATTTAAAAACTCTGTGCTGTCTCTTTCTTTCAGTCCTATTGTGTCTTGTGTAATGTTTTCTCCCCACAGATTTTGGATTAGGGAGGGTTCTTGTTTCCTACTGGGGATGTAGAATGTATCCAGAATGAGCTATTCTCTTTCTGTCGCTCCCATCCTTCCCACTTGATATTTTCCAAAGTAAGTTGACTTAAAGTATTGCTCCACAGAGGGCCTGAATCTCAAGCAAACATCCTGCATTGAGACAATTTCAGAGCCATCTCCCATGTGGTCACATGCCTGGGAGCACATCTTGTACAAAACTACCAAGTCATCATCCCCTAGAATAAAATGCCTACAAGCACATCCCACGTGCAAACTAAATTATCCTCTATCCCCAAGGCATAAGATACCCAACAACATGAGGAGAATGGTGCTAGGTCCCACAAAGTGATCTGTGCCAGGCCTCACAGAATGGAAAAAGTGGGTTCTGCTGAGTGTCCTATTTCCGGCAGCATGTTGTGGGCACAAGCAATTTCTGCCTGTGACTGTTTCATCACTGCCTTCAGAAATCCTCATTTTTTTGGAGTTTATAACCTTTCTAAAGAGAATTAGCCATAGCTGCAACACTGGGTCCCAAGTCCCCACAGGGATGAACAATATCCCTTTTAAATACCCCCAACCAGATCATTCCTACCTATACTCTCACTTTGAGGAGGATGCTCCTCACCAAAGTGACAGAACACTTTGCTTCTAACGAATTTTTCTTTGGAAGAATGTTGCTTTCTCCTTTTATCCATCTACACTGCAGATTTTTCCACTCGAGTTGTTTGCTGGTTCTATGCCTGCTGCTTTCTGTTGATTTGTCGTGTCTTCAGGAGACCCATAAGATCTTGAATTATTGTTTCTATGATGATGACTTCCACTTGTGACAGGAGAAGGCATCCCCTTTCTGTGTGCCTGGCAGTTCCACTTCCTTTACCAATTGGATTTCAATCACTTGATTATCAGTCAAACACAATACAGACAGTGTGGAAAAAGAATACATAGAGATTAGGGGTTTCAAGTGCTCTCTGTAATGAATAGCCAGTGGCCTTTTGATTCTAAGGCCTTGTCTACTCTACCGGGGTAAGTCGACCTAAGTTACACTACTCCAGCTACGTGAACAACATAGCTGGAGTCAATGTAACTTAGGTCAACTTACTGCAGTGTCTACATCGCGCTGCGTCAATGGGAGACGCTCTCCCGTCAACTTACCTTATTCTTCTCGTTCCGGTAGAGTACCAGAATCAACCGGAGAGTGCTCTGCAGTCGATTTAGCGGGTCTTCACTTCTAGACCCGCTAAATTGACCCCCACTGCGTTGATCCCCAGTCCGTGTAAACATAGCCTAAATCTGTTTTACGCTCACTTTAGTGTCTTGGGTTGAAAAGAGAAACTCTCAGCTTCAGTCAGGCAAGGTTGTGCCTTGCTCTCATGTTGGAGTCTGGATCAGCTGAATGAAAATACATGCATGCAAATTTAACCAATCTCTGTAAAATGGGATATCTGTAAGCTTGAAAATAATGCAAGTGCTATTTCTGAATATGTCCTTTCGAACACTAGGACAAGTGAAAGTCACTGTGAGAGTACATCTTCAAGCTAGGGTGCCAGATAGCAAGTGTAAAAAATCAGGACAGGGGGTGAAGGGTAAGAGGTGCCTACATAAGAAAAAGCCCCCGAAATCGGGACTGTCCCTATAAAATCGGGACATCTGGTCACCCTACTTCAAGCAGACAGGAGTCATTAACTGCCAGAGTACAAGTGAGCTAATGCACACACTCTCTAGTGGTATGTTGAACTGCTGTATCCCTGCAGTCTGCCTTATGTTTTGGATGTCCCATAATAACAACATTGTTCATGCTAGTTATTGGGTTACATTTTATGTGTTGTGCAGTTAAACAGTACAAGGCATCCTGAATAAGATTGTGTTTACTGCTGTTATTGTGATAAAAAAAACAAGCAAGACTTAAGTGAAAAGGCGAGATACTTTAGAATGCCCAACCCAGTGATCAAACAACTTTAAACTTTTTCTTACTCCTTCTTACAATATATTTCAAATGTAGGTTACAGTAGAGGCCCCTCTCCACATATACTGGCCATCCATGTTCCGCTCAGACCTACACTTCTTATCTGTATGCAACACACATTTCTATTGACTCTCACTTGTGCTCTGCTACACACAATGGAAACCTAGCACTTGCAGCTTTTGATACAAGCACTTTGTGTCCTGTCATACAATGGAAATTTCTCTGTAATGTAAGTAATGCAAATTACAGAAAGGCAGATTGACATAGTCCATCCTATACGAAGTGCCAACAGTTGGAGTATTTTAGGGCCCTATATAAGTGTGTGTATAAAGTCCCACTGTTAGCCAGAATCATGTTTAAATATGGTTCTTCCCTGCAAGGTGCTACTAGCTTTTCAATACCATTTTCCTAGTCAGTGTAATCCAGGTCTCCCCAGGTTACAGTGTTTAAAATCATGTACTCTAGAATAGAACATGGCTTGTAAAATGGTAGGTCTGGGTTAAACCAGTCACAGAAATAGTGCTGAACCCACGTTAGCTTCTTACTGGGAAAAGAGACATTTAATAAAAATAGGTTAGATTACCAATTTCCCTTTATAGTAGATAAGCCCAAAGGGCTTCTTCCAGTATACCAAACACCTATTGTAACTGATGGGGTGTGAAGCTCTAGGGTGCAGCAACTGAGATTGGGGTTTACTTTAGATATGGATGATTGTAAATTAATTATCAGTAGCTAGTGTTTAACCATCATAAATATTAAAACTGCTTTAAATTAGTCATTAACTAGACGAACTATTTAGGATCGGAACCTACAACCACTTTGCATAAAACTATCATTTATTTTAACAGGCTTTCTGCAAGTGTAGTGTCTACAGAACCAGCTCCTGAGAAAGTATAAGACAAACGTTCGATTTCTTTAGAAAAGGGCCAAGTTGCTGCTCTGACCCAAAAACCTCTCCAGAAAAGATTTTCCAATTTGAACAAATCTTTCATTTTCTGTAACAGTGTGTTATTCTGGGGAGGCACAAGTTTGGAGATTTACATGAACCTATTTAAGTGCTATTATACAACACAGAGACAGTTTTTAACTTTATGAGTAAGCTATTTTCTTGTAGTGCTATGTATTGAATATATATATATATATAAAATATATTTTTTCAGTATATCAACATACAGAGGCATTGTGCTCAACCCCTACTCTGCCCAAGGTCCTCCACCCCTACTCCATCCCTGCCCCATCCCCACTCCACCTCTTCCTTTCCTGCCCAGTTCCGCCCCCTCCCTGCTCCGCCCCACCAGTGCCGCCTGCACACCATGGAACAGCTGATCACAGCGGGCGGGAGGTGCTGGGAGCAAGGGGGAGGAGGTGATCAGCAGGGCCGCCAGCAGGTGGGAGGAGCTGGGAGCAGGCTGCTGGTGTAATTTTTCTCCATGGGTCCTCCAGCCCTGGAGCACCCACGGTGTCAGCGCCTGTGTATACACACACACACACACACTTTTATGTATAGCCATATTTTTATATAATACATAATTACATTTTAAAAGCTACATTAAAATATGTTAAGGTTGCAGAATCAAACCCTCAAAAGTTAGGAAATGCCAGAATTTAGTTTATTTGTACACCTTTATTCCCCCCACCCCACCCCCACCCCCCCGCGCATACAGTATGATACAGTTTTTAATTACATTCTAACATTCTAGTTTTTCCCCACAGGACCCGTCTCATTCAGCGCACAGGATGTATATGTTTTGTTCTCCCAAAAGTTAGTCACTACACCCACAAACATTTATTTCTTCAAATAAGGAATTACACATAGATGCTAACTCTACGGTGAGAGACACTTTTCCCTAGACTGCTAATGTTCCATTCCAGGGCCTATAATCAGTTTTCTCAATACAGCATTAACATCCAAGATCTACACACACAGCCTGATTCAAACCACACTGCAATCAATAGGAATTTTTCAGCTGACTTCAGTGGGCTTTGGATGAGGCCCTAAGTGCCTGGTGCTGCAAAGGTTTCCTCATGTGACTAATCACATTGAAATCAATGGCACTGCTCCTGTAAGGAGGGACTAATAACACAGGTATGTGTTTGCAGGATCAGCTCTGTTCTCCCATATATAGAGCCCTACACGGATACAAGGCCCCCAACCCTGCCCACTGGGCAGGCACAAGGCTCACCGGACACTCCTTTTGCCACTGCGGTACCCAGTGGAGCCCTGCACCTCCGCAGATACCGATTTATATCCACAGATATCTGTATCCGTGGATATAAATTTGTATCGCAGGGCTCTACCCATGTACTGCCTTCACGTAGAGTTCAGCCTCAATCAAATCCCTGACCTGGGTTCATATCTGAAATACCCAGCCTACACCTGTCTCTAAAATGAGCCAGATCTGACTACTTAGGAAGGCTCAGACTTCAAGCTCCAAGCCTGCCCTGGACCTGGGGTTTTGGTCTAGCCTGTTATAAAAATTTCATTCAGATCCAGAATGAAGTTTGGTTCAAATCCCTCTAGCCTTTTAGTCATTCTTCCTTTAATCTGTCTATAAAACTCCTTTGGTTTCCAGGGGCTGTGCTGCAGGACTCCAGTGCAATCATTTTGCAGACACTGTAATTTAATGCCTTTCACATACCCTAATCCTGACCCCAACCAAGTCTGCAGTTTGTTTTTTGTTTAACATGCTTAGCTACTTCCCTTGACAGAGGTATCTGGCCCTTCTATACAGAACACTTGAACAGGATGGCTAAAGCAATAAAACACCTATGATTGAATAGTGCCCTGGAGTATGCCTCTCCTTCCACCTCCCCTCCTGTGCTTAACACAGGCCTCCCTGAAGATTACAGTGGCCAGTGCTGAGCCCCATACATACTGACACTGCCCAGTGCACTGAGTACTTTGAACTTTAATTACACCCAGTTACACCTAATGGCTTTGATAATTGAAATCTTCAGGTGGTGAATAAGAATCCTGTCTCCTCAAGCGGTTAAACATTAACCTTGATGGTGCAGCGAACGCAGGGTCCAACACAGATTGTCTGAGATCTGTCACGAAGTCACTTTAAACAAAAAACAGGAAGAGCCAATCTGGTACTAATACAAAAGAACTCGTGCATCTCCTCCATTTCTCCTTATTGACTAGAAAATTAGCTCTCTTTTTCAGCCAGAACCTTTTCAGGGAGCATATTAATCCTCCCATGCATACATACTATGAATATGTATGCTGGCATCCAAAGTGCTGCACAAGGATATGTAAGGATGTAGAGGAATTGTGATACATATGATTAAGGACTGTATGCAACAGAGGTAGAAGTTATTCGTGCAGGCTTAACTTTGGCATATCTTGAGTTTGAAATGTCACCATGCAATTTGATTCACATAGTTTTTGTATGGTCTAGTATTTTCATAGTGTTGGTTATTTTTATTCACTCATTAAAATATAAGAAAACAAACTACAAAATTATTTTGGATATCTTGAACCATTGCCACTTTTGAAATTAGGGATTCTTTATGCTGATATCCTTATTGCTGTAGATTAGTGTATTTTGGCTTTAGTTTTATTTACTCTATCCTAGCTGTGGAGATAACCATGTACAACTATTTACTCAGGAAGCCAGGGTGCAGCAGCAGCCAGGGGAAGCTTGGAAACTCTGTGAGGCTATGGCGTTACCAGAGCCAAAGTAAAGGTGCGGTACTCAGCTCAGGAGAGTCAGGCCCTTTATGCATCTTTCACAGTGGATGGAGATCAAACATGCATATAAAAAAACTGGTACGTTACCTGATCCAAACAGATTCCCACCTAAGTATTATAAGCTATTGCCTGATAGGGCGTCAAACCTCCTTTTACATACTTTCAGGTGACACCAAATAGAGACAATTTTATTGTGTCTGGAAAAAAATCTTGCTCTATTATCCTTTAAAAATTTAGTTTAGTGTTTGATTGCCATGGATAAAGGCCAGTGTTGTCTTTAATCTATATTGATTGTAAAATTCTGGCCCAAGATTGGGCTCTAGGATTCGGTTTCTCTTTATCCTACTGATTTGTATCAGATTTGTTTTATTAAAGCTTAATACTCAGTGGATGGTGTGAGTGGATTACTGGTTATCCTTTTGAAGTAACAAAATCTGATATCCCAGTTGCTGCTTTTTCACTTGATGTGATGCGGAAAAAGGGTTCAACAATATTGAATGGCCTTTTCTGTTCCATGATCTGTCTGCTTTTGGCTCTCAGGAGGAATTTATTTCTTGGGTGAATCTCAAACATCAATCTATTTGAATCGGTCTTAACCAACAGTATGTGTTCATGCCCCTTTCAATTTTAGAAAAGGTACTTGGACAGGATGGCCTCTCTTCTCACTTCTTAGCTGTAGCACTTTCAGCAATTATGATCTAAAATTAAGTGAACAGCAAAAGTGTTAATAGGATTGTGCAGAATCTTTGGCTTTGTGCACATGATGTTTTGCTTACCTTGTCTAACCTGAGTGTCTAGTCCTGTGGTCCCCAACGTGGTGCCCATGGGTGCCATGGTGCCCGCCAGGGCATTTATATGCACCCACCGTCAGAGCCAGCACCTAGGAACGAAGAGGAGAGGAGAGGAGCGCTTCCGGCGGAGAAGCGTCGCCACCGAAATGCCGCTGAGGAATGCGGCCACCGGAGAAGCGTTGCCACCGAAATGCCGCCGAGAAGTGTTGCTGCCCGCCACACTCTTGTGAATGCATGAATGTTCATTCATGCATTCACAAGAGTGTGGCGGGCACACTCTTGGCCACAGAAAGGTTGGGGACCACTGGTCTAGTCCCTATTTTTTAAAGATTCTCTGGCTTCTGGGGATGTAATTTAGGATAAACTGGAAGTCTTGCTGTTATCTGGATTCTATACACAAAAGTTGATTCCCACAATGGAGAATTGTATGGCAAATGGGATAAATAATACCTGCTGATCTAGAACATATTGTTATGGAAAACTTCTTTCCACTGATCAACAAGATTCAAAGGCTATCTGTAAATGGAAACTACAGTAACTTTATCTGTGGAGATGAATTTATCCCATTAAAAAGAATTCTCTGTCCACGGTTATCTGCTGTAATTACTACTACTTAATTACTATGGCCAAGATTTTAAAAAATAAGAGTCTGTTAGACTCTTAAGTACTAAGCACCCAGCAACTCTCATTGCTTACATTATACAAACAGCATGATTTTTTAAATGTTTTTTAAAAATGGCCTCTATTTTTCCACCCATAATTATTTGTGGGTGTAAATGACATGTCTGACTGACTGTCTTGTGAGCACAATCACACACCTACATACTCCAGTAATTACACATAAAGCAATGTTCAGGTGTGAAAAGGGCTTCTAGACTACAGAGCCTGCTGGAGCCCCACCTGGTTACATTGTGTAAGCATTTTGCCAGATGTCTGATAGATGTCAGAGGTGTAACGCACATAATGCAACATTAGTCCACACAACCTGGAAATGGACTACGTTCACCTTTACCTTTTGGGAGACCTAATTCAGTACAGTCACGAATGGAGAAAGAGAGGATTCTTGAGAACATTGGCAATACAAATACTTATCTTAATAAAATGGAGTAGGTTAATATGCTACTTGATATGGGCAAAGCAAAGGTTTCCTCTGTGTTAAGTGACAAAATGGAGGACTACCAACTCATTTGAAAATTAGTCTTAAATCCATATAGCAAATAAGAGGTCATCTGAGGTAACTCTGACCTCGTCTTCTCTTTGTCTGTGTTTGCATGCAATGACGTAGGGATGGATTGGAGATGAATGACACCAACTTTCCCCATTTTTTTGTTTTGTTGTTACAATCCCTTATTCAGTACTAAAATATTTCTTATACTCATCGTGTTACAGCTTTAAGCATGATATCTGGGCATGTTCAAGCATGACATTAATAGAGATTCAGTTTTGTCATGGCAGAATGTATTATAGAATGTTGTTCAGTTAACATATAACTGATTGTTTGGGTATGTATTTCAATTAGTGTAAAAAATTCAATAAAATATTCATGAATATAAACAAAACTCCAAACCTGACTTTATTACTATAATTTTGGATATCCTTAACCACTGCCCACATCCATGACAGTGCTTCCATAGTTAATGACTGTGTTTCTAATAGGAAAAGGCCAAGGGAGACTTAAAGAAAGAAAAGGGACACACCAAGTAAACATAATAAGAAATCAAGAGGGAGATCCTCAGCCAATGTAAATGGGTGCAGCTGCAGCTCCACTGTCTTCAGAGAAGCTATGTCCATGTACACCAGCTGAGGTTCTGCTCCTAAAAATATAATGGTGTTGCGACATGCAGTACAGTTTTAATTGCCACTTGTTTGGGAATATTTGCTTCATTCACTGATGTCTGTCATTCATAAGCAATATATTCATCCCAACTTCATGCAATAAAATATATAGCATCCCGCAGAATCACATATGTTTTCTCTATGTTTATAGGCATATAACATGGTGAGTTTTTTGTAAAAAGTGCTGTATATAGACCAAATCCTGAAAGGTGCTGAATAGAGTGTTGCCAATTTTTATGATTTTTGGCATTCTTCTTCAAGCCCTAGCTCCCGGACCCATGTGATTATGTGAGAATCTCAGTTTTCATTTAATGTCTAGTCACTCATGATTTCTGTGCGCTGTAGGTGTACATGTGTATAATATATAATGTCAAGATTTTTTACATGACTGGTGATTTTGGGTGCTCAACTTCTGATACCTCTTAAAGTGGTGGTTCTCAACTGTGGTCCACCGCTTCTTCAGGGAAAGCCCCTGGCGCGCCAGTCCGGTTTGTTGACCTGCCGCGTCCGCAAGTTTGGCCGGTCGCGGCTCCCACTGGCCGCGGTTCGCTGCTCCACCGTGTCCCGCAGCCCTCATTGGCCTGGAGCGGCGAACCGCGGCCAGTGGGAGCCGTGACCGGCCAAACTTGCGGACACGGCAGGTCAACAAACCGACCCGGCATGCCAGGGGCTTTCCCTGAAGAAGCGGTGGACCACAGTTGAGAACCAGTGGCTTAAAAGGATCTAAAGGGTGGATGCTTAGCACTTTCTGAAAATCAAGTTCTCTCAAGTTGGGAACCCAAAGCCACTTACAAAGATCTTGGTCATACAGAATATTGAACATATACAACATTAAATTTAAAATCTGTATTTTTAAAATACTGATTTGATTCCTGTCATTATTATTACTATTATTTGTATGTCTAAGTGCCTGGGGCCCCAGTCCTGGACCAGGACCCCACTGCGCTAGGTGCTGAACAAACAAAAACAAAAAAACAGTCCCTGCTCCAAAGTGCATACAATCTAAGTATACTATAAGAGAAAATAGACAAAGACAGTCCAACAGGGGAATTAAAAGAAAGTGAGACAATATTGCAGTATTGCCAACCTCTACATATCAAAAAACTTGAGCCAGACCCCCAAAAATCATGAGATTGTCTCACACAGAGCAGGGATGGACAGGGGAAGCTCAAAAATCAAAAGACAGACCAAAACCACAATATAATCCTAAAAATAAAAACTCTTGATTTTTGTGGGGGAGGAGAATCAATGTTGCCTACTCTCCCATATGTATTAGGTAAGGGGATTTGGGGACTCTAGTGCAGGAGCTCTCACCTCCCATATCTGCCTGTCCCACACCCAGCAATTAATTCTCTCTCCCCCCGCCCCCCAACCAATCCTGTCCACCAGTTCTCATAGGCCACACAACCAGGGACCCCACCCGGGCCATGTCCCAACCGCTTTTAAGTAGGCACATGGAAAAAAGGGTTGCTACCTGGCTGGTTTTTGACCAGCCTGGTAGATATTTCTACTTGCTTGGTGGCTGCCAGTCAAAAGAGTTGTCATTTGCTGGGTTTTTGCTGTGTGCATGTGTGCCCGCACACACAGCAATCTCGTAACCAGTGGCCATAGCACTCCATTGGCTAGGAGTACATCGGCAGCTGTACAGTTGCCACCTTTCTAATTGCTGGTAACCAGACTTCCAAGTCCAAGTCCCACCCCACCTCTCCCCCCCACCCCCCGAGGCCCCGCCCCTATCACTCACTCCTCTGGCCTCCTCCCCGGAGCTTCTCAAGGAGCCTGCCTGCAGGTAGGAGGCTGCCCCAGATAAGCAAGGGCTGGCGCGGGTTAGTGACTCGTTGCCTCTCCCCACCCAGTGATAACTAGGCTTTCGGTTCGGGTGCCATTTAAGGTTGCCAGGTCCCTTTTTTTAATCAGACTTGCCAGTCGAAAACTGGCACCTGGCAGCCCTAAATGGCACCCAAACACAGAAGCCAAAAACCAGACTGTCCAGGTAAAACCCGGATGGGTGGCAACCCTGTGTGGCAGCTGGCTCCTGCTCCGGGTGCAGAGCCTGTTGCAGGCTGGGTCCTTGCCTGCCAACGGCCGAACCCACAACGGCTCCTCTCAGCCCTGGGGAGCGGCTGCGAAGTGGAACAGACCCATCGCCCCAGGGTGAGGCTCACCAGCAGGGAGGGGTAAGGTAAGGTAAGGGCGGGAAAGGGGAAGCAGAGGCTCCTGGGAGGGGTTGGCGTGGGGGGGCACATGGGCGGGGGGGGCAGCACCTGAATGGGGAAGCTCAGCCAGGGGGAGCCTTCTACGTCCACACCGCACGTTCAGTGATGCCCTGGTTCAGCCCCAGCCTCACCTCTGCTCTGCTCCCCCGTCCAGGCTGGGAAGGGGTCGGGGCTGCTCCAGAAGCTCTTCTCCCCCCTGACCCTCTGCAGGCCCAAGTGCTGCGGGGAGGGCGGGACCCTCCTACGCGATTGCGTTCGGGGAGCGGAGGAAGGGGAGAGAACGCACACGCTCAGCCTCCAGCGGCTGTGATTGGCTGCCTGCCTCCCTCTTGCCCGCCTCCTCAGGCAGCGCAACCAATCAGAGGGCTCAAACCTGCACGCAGGAGGGAGCGTCAACCGTCCTTTGCCAAACTGGCTCAAGCCCGTCTCTAGAGGGAAAAGGCGCGAGCGTTAGCAATGGTCTGCCACGAGTCACGGGTCAGGAGGGGCCGGGGCAGAACGCACGCGTCGCGTGAGCTGGGGGCTCCCCGCAAAGAGGGGGGCGGTGAGGGACAGGTGTGGCGTGAACCCTCCCAGGGTCGGGGGGGGGGGGGGGGGGGGCTGTGGCTGCCCAGCCAGTGATTTCCCTACATGCCCCCTGAATTTTCCCAACACCCACCTCCCCCCCCCCAGTTTTGTGAACTAGTTACATGCAGTGTTGCCACTTTAGTGATTGTTTGGGAATTTGAATTGAAATTGAACCATTAATACACACTTCAAAAGCATATAAAGTATATGATAAAATACGTGTAGCTGACCAAGTATAATAGATTTGAAAAGTATGCACACAGACAAGCTTCCTTATACAGCTTTTGTTTTTTGTGACTGTCAGTGCATTCATTTCGGTGATGTTGGCCAACCTAATAATTTCAAATGATGATTTGTAAGCAAAGTCTAAATGAGCTCTCCCTGACAGCTAGTGATGAGCTGGGGGTTGGGGGAAAGGCTTCAGGACCAGATTGTATTTACATTCACACCTAATCTACCTAGGTATCCAGCCAACAGAGCTGTGTTGCCCAAGTGATAGATTTTGGCTGGGGTTGGGTTACAAATCACTTAAACGCGGGGAGTAATGAAATGTTGTTTTTATTGTACGAGTAAAGGGCAGTAGAACTGTCCTTAGCCTGTGCTGATTGAGGGCATCAAGAGAGAGGGTGGGGACAGGTGTTTTGCTTGATGGTCTGCCTGAGTCACAAGTACTATTTGACCTGCGCCTCTCCACTGTTTAAAGACAGAGCTGATTAAGCTTCATAGAGTGTCTTTTGGTTTGTTAAGTGACCACTAGAGCAGAAATCTCTGATAATCAGGTCTAAGTGCTTAGACCTGCTGTGGGATAGTGTTTCTGTGGAAGAGATGCCCCAGTCTGCACTAGCACTGAGGTTCCCCCCACCCCGAAGAGCTGAAATCACTGAGAGTTGAGTGGAACCGCGAGAGACCGACTCACAGAGGTCACAGTGGCAGGTGGCAGCAGAAGATGACAGTGTAGAGCTATTGGGGCAGAGCAATAGAGTGACTGTTCCAGGTGCTTCAGAGGGAATGAACAGGACAGGGAATCATCGATTGATCCATCCCCTGTCATCCACTCCCAGCTTCTGGCGAACAGAGGCTAGGGACATTCAGATCATGATGTTGATGGACCAATCCTCCATGAACTTATCTAGTTCTTTTTTGAACCCTGTTATAATTTTGGCCATCACAACATCCCTGGCAAAAAGTTCCACGGGTGACTGTGCATTGTGTGAAGAAATACTTCCTTTAAAACTTTGTTTTAAACTTACTACCTATTAATTTCATTGGGTGATCCCTGGTTCTTGTGTTAAGTGAAGGGATAAATAACACTTCCTTATTCATTTTCTCCTCACCAATCAAGATTTTATAAGACTCTATCATATCCACTCTTAGTCGTCTCTTTTCCAAGCTGAAAAGGCCCAGTCTTCTCTCCTCATATGGAATCTGCTCCATAGCCCTAATCATTTTTGTTGCCCTTCTCTGTACCTTTTTCAATTCCAAGATACCTTTTTTGAGATGTGACCAGAACTACATGCAGTACTTAAGATGTGGGCTTGTCATGGATTTATATAGTAAAAGTGGAGGAGCTTGGTTTGCCAGACTGATCAGCTAAGACAATACTGACAACCTATATGAAAAGGCTGCAAAACACCATGCCTCTGCACTGCATCAACATGCAGAAAGCCTTATAAGCCAGTCACTGTCAAAGCGAATTTTAGAAGAACTTAATGAGGCTGTTAAGAATGCTGGAGACACAACTCAGTTTATGTGAACCAACATGGCTATTGCATCATACTTTCTATTTAAGCAAGAGATACCACACACTACAAACTAGAGGCCTATGTTAAGTGCATTGTCACTTGTTAATCCTGAAGTTGGACATTGGTTCCGAACAAGACTGGCAAATGCTCACTATCTCTCTGCAAAAAACTCAGCCGACTCTCTTGAAACGTGGTGCAACAGTGAAAGACTCAGGAGTTGAAAAAGTGAAGAATTCTCTGACTATATTCAAAATATGTGCATACATGGCTGACAAATGCACCAATGCAAATAGGCATCAAGTATTAAGTCATTACGTATGTTATCCTGATGTCTGTGGTAGGCCAGTAGATGCATTCTAGATGTTTAGGTTAGAGAAGACACATCAGCTGCATCTGTGACATCTTAGAAGAGTTAAATGCTTGCAAATTGAACCCCAAACAGATGCTGCTTGTGCATTTGATAGAGCTACAAACTTCTCTGGAGGACATAGTGGAGTACAAGCTTTGCTCAGAGAAAAGTGTAACCCTAATCTCTCCTATACACACTGTAGAGGCCATCTACTCCAGCTAGCACTAGTACAAGCTGCAGAATCTTCAATAGACATTAAAAAGCCATACATTTAATGGCTTTTTTATACTCTTTTTTCAGCAAGAGTCCAAAAGGACTGAACATTTTGGAAACAAATAGAAGATACACTGGGATTGAAGTTCAAATGAGTCCAACCTGGGAAAACCTGCTGGCTTTCTCATGAGTGATTCTTGGCAGTTGTCTTAAAATTACTGCAACCGTTATTACTGGCTTTAGAAAGTATCCACCAAGATAGGACAGATCTAAGTAGTGAGGCTGGTGGACTACTTTTGTTACTAAGTTCAGAGAATACTATCGCCATTCTCTCTCTTGTAAGTCTACTGTTGAAACCACTTGGGTCATTAAACAATGTAATCCGGGCATCTGCTACAACAGTAGTAGATCTTTGTCCAGAAATAGAAGCTATCCTTGGATCAATCAGAGATATCCATTGAAAATGTAGTGGAAGAAGCAAAGACTTCAGTCCAGAAGTTGACTAATGAAGGTACTTATATTGACTGCATAAGTGAAGAGGACAAGAAGTGTTTGTTAAGCCAGCTGAAAAAGTACAAAGACTGGATTCTTACAAATCTACAATAGAGATTTCTGGATTCTATTCAACCTCCACGTAGCTTTTACAGATGCCTGTCTTATAAAACACCTACAGTTGAGTGGAGTGAGGCACTACCAGCTGTGGGGCTGCTATGTGATCAGGGCAGAATAGAGAATTTTGAACACAGAGTGGAATATCATATGATGAACGAATGAAGATTTAACTTCAACTTCTTTATCATTACTAATGGTTCGATCCAATCTTTGTGTTATGTTTCCTGGGATGAAAGTAGGAATTCATCTCTTGCTAATCACAGTCACAACAGCTACAGCTGAACATATTTTTTCCTAATTGAATAGAATTTTGTGTTCTGAAAGAAGTCGCCTTCTGCCTGATCATGAGCATATCATGAAGGACTGGAAGTAACGGACACACAAGAAGACACCAAAGAGTGCAAAATTACAACAAGAAACCAAGACTGATGTAGATGTAGTGCTTCATAGTAGGCTTGAGTAGCCAACTTTAAGTTTTGTGATGGTTTTAAAACATGAGTTAAATCTAATAAAATGGTTGTGAAACATTTTTCAGTTTTTACTCTGGTGCCATACAGCCCACCTTCACCCTCATCGGCCCTGACACACCCGCCTGTAAATTCGAACACACACCCCCCCCCAATTTCAATTCCTGGTGAAACCACTGTGCCCAGCCCGGGGGCACCGCTCCCGCACTACACATCGCTGGGTCGGCAGCGCTTTTACCTCGCAGCTCACACGCAGACACCCCTGTCCTGGGCTTCAGAGCCGGAGCCCCAGGCCGCACCCCCTACACAGCTGGTTTTTAACACGGTAGCAACAGCCTGTCGCCTCAGGCACAGGAGCGGGCTGCCTCGGCTGTGTAAATGTGCCTCTGGGGGCCAGGGGGCACATTTGGTGCAAACAGCACCGGGTAGGGACAGGCAGAGCCCTTTCTGCAGTTTCACTGGAATGTCCAAAGGTGGAAAAGGGCCTTCCCGTAGCTGCTCCTGTGTCTGCTGGCTGGAGTCTGTGGTGGGCTGCTCTCTGCAGACTGCCCCCAACGCCACAGGGGTAGGGGAGGCACCAATTGGACCCTAGTGCCCCCAGAGTCTCCCCTGCACAGTTCTGGGTCCACAGAGGAGCTGAGAGGGGTAGCCCCCTTCCCTCCTAGCGCAGCAGCCCCTGCTTTGGCTGCTTCTGTTCCTACCAGCTGGAGATTCCGCGCCCTCAATCAGAGCCCCCAGTGACTGGTTCATTTATTTATTTAGAACTTTTCCCTGTGCTTTCATATACCCATCTCTATTACTGACCCATTCAAAATCTGGGAATTAGTCCTTTCATTAGAATTAATAGTTTTTCCGTGCATGAAGGGGCCCACAATGCATTTGGAGTGTCACTATCCCATATAAAACTGTTTAGCTGGTATCCAGGTATTTATACCACTCTCATCATAATATCTTACAAGAAAAATAAGCCACTACTGCCAGATAGTTCCCTCATTTTGTGGCTGTGATTGGTAATCTGTTTAGTTATTAGGGTTTGTTTTTCTCTGCATACCAATATGTGCATTGGTGCTATTAATGTCTTTGTGTGAGTCTGTCTATTATGTTTAGGAGACACTGTTTAAACAATTTATTTATGTTACCTTTGGCTTGCATTGTAAAGATATGGCTACCAAGCAAGGACTTTTAACTATGAAGGGCAGCTCCAAAGCAAAGACTGCATGGTAGGATGGTTTGGTACAAAGGTTATAATGGCATGCATTTGGTGTGTGGAATTACTCAGTGGTAAAGCCATGAACTATACAGACCATCCCAAATGAGTGCCAATAAAAGCTTTGTATCATACCACACCAGTGAGTTATCTGTTATGTGTTTGTGTTTATAGAAAATCTTTTTTTAGAAACATTGTAGAGGGTTGTATAACTGCAAATTATTGGTACTGTTTTCCATATTACTCTTCCTATAAACCCTTGGTGCAATGAGTCCTCCTGCATAGGAGAGAGAAATTATAATTACTAAATTGTACACATCTCTTCCTCTTGCCTGTTATAATATATAGAGAGAGGTTAGGTCTGGAAGTGTTGTCTAGAGCAGTGTTTCCCAAAGTGTGGTACGCGTACCCCTGGTGGTATGCAAAAGGGTTTCAAGGGGTACGCGGCAGAATTTTTTATTTTACTTTATCATCTTTTTTTTTTTAGCAGCAGAAAACAATTCACTAAAATGTAATATATAAGAATGGTGTACACTTGTACAGTAGAAATACACACAGGTTTACATTGTAACTAATATGATAACGCATTCAGTAACCTCTAATAGCACAGCAGAGCCGACGCAAACCATGCATGCACGTCACCACGGCTCAGACAATACACTTGCCTTTGTGGCATGCGCAGAAGTCATACTGATGGATAAAAGATAAAAGTGAATAACTACTCGTAGTAATCTAAAGATAGTAGCAAGTACATACTGGGTGTGTGTTAATATACAAAATTTCTCTCTTTGTTTTTGCTAAACCCATTTACAATGGATCGCTGGCTAAAAATGGGAAGTTCGAAATGTACAAAAGAAAATTATGAAGGAAATACAAATGTTAGTGATAATTATACCGAAAAATGCAGTGATATGGCTACATCAGACAATTGTGACGTCAAAATTAGTGAACCATGTGAACCATCTGTAAGTTTATTGAACGTATCAGCTGCAAAGAAAACGAAAAAAGCCCGCAAATATGTTGAAGAATATCTTAAACTGGGATTTCTGTGGACTGGAGATGAGGTGGAGCCTGTTCCACTATGTGTGATTTGTTTCATTTGTGAGACTCTCACAAATGAAAGTATGAAACCATCCAACCTAAAACGCTATTTCGATAGCAAACATAAAGAATACGAGGGAGAACCTGTAGAATTCTTCGAAAATAGGCGCAAAGATCTCCAAAAGTCCCAGAAAACAATTTGTAATGTGATGGGAGGTGAAAATATGAAAGCTTTGGAAGCTTCATATAGTGTGGCGTACTTAATTGCAAAGTCCGGAGCTGCTAAAGTGATTGGCGAGACATTACTAAAACCTGCAGCCAAAGTAATGGTGCAAGTGATGATTGGAGACAAGGCTAGCAAAGCTATAGATTGTGTCTCCCTCTCAAATAACACTGTTCATCATAGAATCACAGATATGGCCGAAAACATAAAGCAGCAATTATTGTCAAGAGTACAAGAGAGTCACTACTATGCACTGCAAGTGGATGAATCCACTGATATTGTGAATTTAGCTAATCTTTTGTTGTTTGTCAGATACGAGCTGAATAATGAAGTCCACGATGATATTTTGTTCTGCCAGCCTATACCAACACTAGAGAAGCTATTTTTAAAGTTATTGATGACTTTATCTAAAACAATGACTTGGATTGGAGTCGTTGTGTTGGAATAAGCACAGATGGCGCCAGAGCCAGGATTGGTTCGAAGAAAAGAGTTGTTCCATGTATTCAAGCTGTTGCGCCAGAAGCAAAATCGACTCGTTGTTGCATTCACAGGGAAGCACTCGCCACCCAGGACATGCAGGCAGATCTAAAGCAAGTTCTGGATGAAGCTGTGAAAATAATCAATTTTGTGAAAGGCCTCCCTCTGAACGCCCGGCTGTTTTCTCGGCTTTGTGATGAGATGGGCAGTGATTACACACAACTCCTATTTCACACTGAAGTGCATTGGCTTTCACGTGGAAAAGTTCTGAATCGCCTGTTTGAGCTGCGAGAAGAACTGCAAGTTTTTTTAGATGCAACCTTTAACTTGCGAGACCGTATACACGACTGGAAATGGCTATGCAAACTAGCATATATTGCAGATATCTTTGCTCATTTAAACAACCTCAATCTATTGTTGCAAGGGAAACTCATGTCCATATTCCATGTTCAAGACAAAGTGAGCACCATGGGTGCAAAATTGAAACTATGGCATAAACGTCTTAGTCGTCATGAACTGGATTCCTTTCCATTTCTTCATGACTTAGTAATAAACTCGTCTAACGAACTTGATAGTGATGTGTTGCAAACCATGAAGCAGCATTTGGAAAGCTTGCAGAAAGATCTTCGTAAGTATTTCCCTGAATCAGACAGCACCTTTGAATGGATAAGGAACCCTTTTATCATCAATGTTCAAACATTGCCAGATAACCTCTCTGCTTCAGAAGAACAACAGCTCTTGGAGCTGGCTTCAGATAGCTTCCTGAAAACAAAATTTGAGCAAAATACACTGACGTCATTTTGGTTGGGGGTTAGCTCTGAATATCCAGCTCTATGGGACAAAGCTGTCAAGTATCTTCTGCCTTTTCCCACCTCATATTTGTGCGAGATCGGATTCTTTGCGCTGATTGGCATCAAAACAAAAAAATGAAATCGTCTTATTGATGTGGAGCCCCATTTTCATCTTAAGATCACAAATATCGAGCCAGATATCCCCGCGATAGTGTCTGGTCAAAAGGAGTTCCATCCCTCGCACTAAACAGCTTGGTTTGTACTGAAAATTTTTCAATACCGAAATAGTAAGTATTAAACGTAGTGCTTTCTTCACTAACCTAACCAAACCAGCCAGACTGTTGATTCGCTTCTATTATTTTAATTATTTCTAGTACTATTTCTATATGTAACTATTATTTCTATGAACATTTTTGTTTCAACTGTATGTAATATAATTTTGTATTTATTTCTAATAAACATTTAATCCAGAATTAAACAAATTAAGAGTGTGTTATAAAAATGTGGTTTCCCCCCCGCCCAATTATCTTCGCCAGAGAAGGGGTACGCCGGTAAGACAAATGTCTCAAAAGGTGTATGCAACTGTTGTAAGTTTGGGAAACACTGGTCTAGAGGCACCACCCTTATATAATGACAGGAGTGCCTCTGCCTAATTTATTAATGGAAACTTATACACCAGTTTCTGAACCTTATGCAGGTATTCCTTAAACACACCATGGTTATAGTATGTCAGCAGCTTCTTATAGGATATCACTCCATTGTCTGATTGATTTTTTTGTGTGGAACTTTTGCCAATGTAACTTGGATTTTCTTTTTTCTAACCTCAGGCTTTTACTCCTGGTCTCATCCCATTTTACTTCCTTCCCTCCCTTTTTTTTTTAATTTTAAAACTAGCTCTCCCGTAGTTATAGGCTATTGTTCTACCCCTAGCCCTGCCATGTCTTTTCCAAACATGCCCACTTCTTTAAGTGTCTCCTTATAGGACATCTCCTCTAACTTCTCTTTTCTGTTTTTTTTTGTTTTTTTTTTTGCCTTTGTTTACGCTCTTTACTTCAGCTCTGGTCTTTGTGAGGCCCAGAAATGAACACAGGAAATTAGCTGTGGTCCTACTAACGCTGAATAACAAGGAATTGTCAGCTATCTGGGGCTGTCTAGGAGAGGTGTAGATCCATCCCAGAGCACCATTTGCCTCTTTACAACAACACTATCACATGGTATGTTTGCATGTAATGTGCTTCCTGGTACTCTTTTCCCCCCAACACTCTGTCTGCATCACTTTGCTCTAACCAATTTTCTCCCTCTGTGTATTTAGACCTCATGACTTTTCTCTTCTAGTGTATTATCTGCATTAACGGAATCTCAACCCATTAGTCTTTGCCCATTTTCTAAACCCTCCAGGTCCTCTGCAGTTTTACTCCATGGTATTAACCACCCCTCCTACTTTTATCTCATCACCACATGTAATTAGTTTACTATTCACCTCATATTCCAGGTCACTGGTAATATCATATACTTTAATGAAAAAAAAGACTTGCATTACAATAATGCCCAGAGATTCCAAGAAATTCAGAGCTCCACAGTGCTGGGAACTGTACAAACACATTATAAAACACAATCCCTGCCTCAAAGTGAAGACAAGATGTTACACACAAGCAGAGGGAGGATGAGGGTAACAGTGATAGGAACATGTGAATTGGAGAAGATGGGGATTAATATGAGAATTGAAAGGTGGATAAGGAACTGGTTAAAGGGGAGACTACAACATGTCATACCGAAAGGTGAAATGTCAGGCTGGAGGGAGGTTAGCTGTGGAGTTCCTCAGGGATCAGTCTTGGGATCAATCTTATTTAACATTTTTATTACTGACCTTGGCACAAAAAGTAGGAGCGTGCTAATAAAATCTGCGGACGACACAAAGTTGGGAGGTATTGCCAATACGGGGGAGGACCAGAATATCATACAACATGAGCTGGACAACCTTGTAAACTGGAGTAGTAGAAATGGGATGAAATTTAATAGTGCAAAGTGCAATGTCATGCATTTAGGGACTCACATCAAGAATTTTTGCCATAAACTGCGGATTTACCAGTTGGAAGTGACAGAGGAGAAAGACCTGGTTGACCACAGGATGACTATGAGCCACCAATGTGATGCGGTTGTGAAAAAGGATAATGCAGGCCTAGTAAGGTATTTCCAGTAGACATAGGGAAGTGTTCATACCATTATACAAGGCATTGGTGAGACCTCATCTGGAATATTGTCTGCAATTCTGGTCTCTAATGTTTAAGACAGATGAATTCAAACGAGTAGGTGCAGAGAAGGGCTACTTGGATGATCTGAGGAATGGAAAACCTACCTTATGAGAGGAGACTCAAAGACCTTGGTTTGTTTAGCCTAACCAAAAGAAGGCTGAGGGGAGATACGATTGCTTTCTATAAATACATCAGAGGGATAAATACCAGGGAGGGAGAAGAGTTCTTTAAGTTAAGCTCCAATGTGGACACAAGAACAAATGGATATAAGTTGTCCATCAATAAATTTAGGCTTGAAATTAGATGGAGGTTTCTAACCATCAGAGAAATGCAGTTCTGGAACAGCTTTCCAAGGGGAGCAGTGGGGGCAAAATACCTAACTGGCTTCAAGACTAAGGGTACGTCTATACTTACCGGCTGCTTCAGCGGCAAGCAATCGATCTTCTGGGATCGATTTATCGCGTCTTGTCTAGATGCGATAAATCGAACCCGGACGTGCTCGCCGTCGACGCCGGTAATCCTACTCCGCGAAAGGAGTAGGCGGAGTCGACGGGGGAGCCTGCCTGCCACGTGTGGACCCGCAGTAAGTACCTTTTCGTTCGAACTAAGATACTTCGACTTCAGCTACGTTATTCACGTAGCTGAAGTTGCGTATCTTAGTTCGAATTGGGGGGTTAGTGTAGACCAGCCCTGAGCTTGATAAATGTATGGATGGGATGGGATGATGAGACTGCCTACAATGGCATGTAGCTGATCTGTGACTGCTAGCAGCAAATATCTCCAATGACCAGTGGTGGGCGTCTAGATGGGGAGGGCTCTGAGCTACTACAGAGAATTCTTTCCCAGGTGTCTGGCTGGTGGGTCTTGCCTGCATGCTCAGGGCCTAACTGACTGACATATTTCAGGTTGGGAAGGAATTTCCCCTTGGGTCAGATTGGCAGAGACCCTGGTGGGGGGGGGGTTCGCCTTCCTCTGCAGCATGGGGCACGGGTCACTTGCAAGTTTAAACTAGAGTAAATGGGGGATTCTCTGTAACTTGACGTCTTTAAATCATGATTTGAGGACTTCAGTAGCTCAGCCAGAGTATTATGGGTCTATAACAAGAGTGGGTGGGTAATGGTCTGTGGCCTGCAATGTGCAAGAGGTCAGGCTAGGTGATCATGAATGGCCCCTTATGACCTTAAAGTCTATGAGTCTATGGGGGTACGTAGTCCAGGTTGGCGCGCACACAACAGCAACGTTGATGGGGGCTTTTTAAATGATAAGGGCCAGAGGCTGCTTTGCACTGCTCCAGCTATTCAAAACCCTTCAAGTCAGTTTAACCAACTGCTTGGGAAATCCCCAGTATAGGAGAATCTAAAGACTATATAGAGCCTGTGTACCCAAGGCCACACAGTAAGTCTATGGCAGAGCTGGGGAGAATCCAATTCTCCTGACACCCATCCCTGTACTTTAATGACTAGTCCATGTGTCCTCCCTTAATATGAAGATATTAAATAGTATTAATCCTAATACAGATCTCACTCAGGACCTCCCCCTATACAGGCTTCTTGCAGAACATCCCCAGTCTACCAGGGATTTGGCCAGTGGAAACCCCTGGAGACCCTGATTAATTACCTGACCCCGATTAATTCCCTGTGCTGCTCTGTTTGACTTCTTTGTATCTATTCATTTCATCTATCTTGATGACACCTTATCATTTTTTAATTTATTGTTATTGTGAAAGGATGATATCTAATTGGCTCCTGACAGAATACAGCAAGGGGTGTCTCTTTCTTTAGAAAGTAAATTATAACAGAACATTTAAGTGGGTAGAGAAAGAAAAGTTAGAAAAAGAAAAAATAAAGGAACTAAATAGGTTAAAAAATAGAGGAGAGGTGTAAATTCATCAGCTTCTCCCTAGGTTTCCCAATGTACAGTCTTTTGTTGCTGCTGCTGTTAAAATAATTTGCAAAAGAACACCATGTGAACACAAACCTATTTGCTGTCTCCCTATACAGCAGTGCAGATTTGTACTGAGTTGCAACATTCTGGCCTGTTCCACCTATTTCAACATGGAAGGAGATTTGGGGCTTTTCCAGCTCTTACAAATAACTCTTAGATTCTTGTATGTGTTCATACTGAAGATTTTAGTGGACTTCCATCTCTTCATCAGCATCCCCCTACTCCACCAAAACCCATTGTGCAGTAGAATTATTTCAGGTTGATTGGTGTAACCTATTTAATATATAGGAGTTATAATAATTAATGATTCAAAATATGCAACAGAATAGAACAATAGTGCCCACACCTTGAATGCTGTGTCCAATTTTGGTTGCCCCATCTCAAAAAGGATATAATGGAACTGGAAAAGGTTCAAAGCAGGGCAACAAAGATGATGAAGCGTATGGAACAGCTTCCAGACGTGAACAGACTAAAAAAGATTAGGGCTGTTTAGCTTAGAAAAGAAACAACTAAGAGGGAATATGATAGAGGTTGGGAGGAGGTGTATAAACCCTGCACTGACAGGGAAGGGGCTTGGGAGGCTGTGTGTGATAAGGCTGCCCTGCCAGTCATGTATGGGAGGAGGGCTTTACAAGAAGGAAGCTGCAGCCTGCAACAGGGAAAGCCCTGATAAGTGAGCAGCTGGACCACTGGAATGGCTCCTGAGCGAGCAAAAGGTCCTCTAATGCCAGAATCCACACACACACACACCCGTCAGCTGTGTGAGGAGTCCAGCGAACCCCAGAGATGAGCCAGTAGGGAGAGACTGAGGACTGGTCTACACTAGAAAATTAGATTGGTTTAACTACATCAGTCAGGGGTGTGAAACTCCACAACCCAAGTGGCATTGTTAAGCCGAGCTAAATCCCCACGTAGACACTGCTAGGTCAATGGAAGAATTCTTCTGTCGACCTAGCTACCATCTCTTGGGGTAGTGGATTACATATGCTGATGAGAAAAACTCCTCCCGTTGGCATAGGTAGTGTCTACACTGAAGTGCTACAGCAGCACAGCTGTAGAGTTTTAAGTGTAGACATACCCTGACTTGGCTACCCAGCCATAAGGACTCCAATGAAGCTGCTACCCAGGCACACCTGAAATAAGGTGATGCCTCTGACATTTTTGATTTTTATTGACTTTAGCAGGGGTTTGTTTTGTGCTGAAACTGAACTTTTGCTTGTCCCCCACCTGTAAGCTAAGCAGGCCTACAAGGTCAGGGCCCACTACAAGGATTAAGAGGCTGTGGCCTGTACTGGGCCAACCCTGTGACAAAAAAGAAAGATCAGGGACGGTGTGGGCCTGCGGCTTAATGGAGAAGGTGAGCTGGTAACGGAAGATGATAAGAAGGCGGAGGTATTCAATTCCTACTTTTCTTCAGTCTTCCACAAAAAAGAACATGTGACTGGACGACTAGCGAAGTTATCAAAGACAATAAAGGAGAGAAGATGCAGATCACGATAAGTAAAGAACACATCAGAGATCTGTCTAATTTGAAGTCAGGAGGGCCTGATGCTATTCACCCCCGGGAGCTGAAGAAATTAGCTGACAAAATCTCGGCACCACTGGCAATAATATTTGCAAACTCATGGATGACAGGAGAGGTCCTGGAGGACTGGAGAAGAGCTAAAGTAGTGCCCATCTTTAAAAAGGGGGGAAAGGAGGAACCAGGGACCTACAGATCAGTTGATACTGGAAAGCTACTAGAACAATGTATACAACATTCAGTTTACGAATACCTGGAGTATGAAGGGGTGATCACTAGCAGGCAGCATAGATTTACTAAGAACAAATCATGCCAAACCAACTTGATTTCCTTCTTTGACAAGGTAACTGGTTTGTTGGATAGAGGGAATGTGGCAGACATAATATACCTGGACTTTAGCAAGGCTTTTGACACAGTCCCACATGTAATTCTTATAAGCTGGAGAAAGGCGAGCTCAGTAGAACTACCATTAAGTGGATACATAATTGGTTAAACAACTGCAAACAAAGAGTAGCTATTAATGGAATGACATCAGATTGGAAGGAGGTCTCAAGTGGAGTTCTACAGCAGTCTGTTCTGGGTCTGGTGTTATTTAACATTTTTATTAATTACCTGGATGTAGGAATAGAGAGCATACTGATCAAATTTGCAAATGACACAACACTGGGGGGTTGTAAACACTTTGGAGGATAGAACTAACATTCAAACGGATCTTCATGAATTGGAGAACTGGGCTATAGACAACAAAATGAAATTCAACAAAAACAAATGGAAGGTGCTACACTTAGAAGAAAAAACAAATGCACAAGTACCGAATGGGGGATAACTGGCTTGGCAGCAGCACTGCTGAGAAGGAGCTGGGAGTTGTGGTGGACCTCAACCTCAAGATGAGTCAACAATACAATGCTGTCGCAATTAAAAGCAAATGCCATTTTGGGTTGCATAAACAGAGGTATAGTATGCAAGTCTCAGGAGGTGATAGTACCACTCTATTTGATGCTGGTTAGGCCTCAGCTGGAGTACTGTGTCCAATTTTGGTCACCACTGTATAGAAAAAATGTAGAGAAACTGGAAAGGATCCAGCGATGAATGACAAAAATGATCGAAGAGATGGAATGCAAGCCACATGAGCAAATTCTAAAGGAACTGTGTATGTTTAGTTTGGAAAAGAGGAGATTAGGAGGGAACATGATAATGGTCTTCAAATACTTGAAAGCCTTCCGTAAGAATGACGGAGAAAAATTGTTCTCTTTTGTCACAGAGGGAAGGACAAGAGGTAATGGGTTAAAATGACCACATAGCAGATTTAGAGGAAATCTCAAGAGAAACTTCCTAAGTGTAAGAAATTAGGACAATGAAACAAACTACCTAGGGAACTCCTGGAATCTCCTTCACTGGAGGTTTTCAAAACGAGGCTGGATAGCCATCTGTCTTGGATGGTTTAGACCAGCGGTGTCCAATACGTTCGCCACTAGCCACATGTGACTAATAGGCTATTGAATTGTGGCTACTGCATGTGGCTTTTTTATAATGTGGCTTAATGTGTTTTTTTTATAATGTGGCTAATAAGAAAAATTCAAAACCACAAGTGTGGCTAGCAGTGTGGCTAGCATCGAATTTCTATTGGACACCGCTGGTTTAGACACAACAAATCCTGCATCTTGGCAGGAGGTTAGACTAGATGACCCTTGCAGTCCCTTCTAACCCTATGGTTCTATGATTCTGTGGTATCTGGGCATGGCGAGGGGCCCCAGCCCAACTAGGGAGGCACCCAGAGAGAATCTTTTTACAGAGGTCTATAAAATCATGAATGGCGTGGGAGAAGTGAATAGAGAAGTTATTAACCCTTTCCCACAATACAAAAACCAGGGGTCACCCAATGAAATTACTATGCAGCAGATTTAATACAAACAAATGGAAGTCCTTTTTTGCATAATTCACAAATAATTTGTGGAACTCATTGCCAAGGGCTATTGTGAAGGCCTAAAGTATAACTGGGGTTCAAAAAAGAACTAGATAAATTCATGGAGGATAGGTCCATAGGCAATTAGACAAGATGATCAGGGATGCAGCCCAATGCTCGGAGCAACCCTAACCTTCTGACTGCCAGAAGCCAGGATGGGAAGATGGGGCAAATCTCTCCAACTGCCCTGTTAAGTACACTCCCCCTGAAGCTCTGGTACTGGCTACTGTCGGAGACAGGATCCTGGGCTAGATGGACCATTGGTCTGACTCATTATGTCAGTTCTTATGTTCTAATTTTGGAAGGGATATTAAACCTCCTGCTTCGAGACTTAAGCCAATCTCTAGCTGTTGGAGATAAGGATGAGACCTATGTGGAGAACAGATTGTTTCACATCTGCCTGCTACAAGGTTCTTACACCTTCCTCTGAAGCATCTGTTGCTGATCATTGTCAGAGAGAAGAAACTGGATTGGCAGGACCTTGGGTCTGATCCAGTATGGCAATTAGTATGCTCCTGTCACCCAGTTGTCCTTGTTATCCTGAGATCTGTCTCTGAATGCAGGAAAGGGAGTGGTCTGGGATAGCTTTTCCAGAATGTGGGGAGGTGTCTTTGTTCCAGGGGGGAGTGAAAGCACCTCTGCCTCCACAATTTCAATGTAAGCCCGTTGTGTGTTGGTCCTGAAGTTTTGGACCCCTATTATTTACCTGGCAATGTTTGCCTTCTCCCACTTTCTAAGGCTGTAATACAGAAATACCCACCATGTCACTTGTTAAAATCAGAGAGAAAGAGGATAGGTTTTTTGGACTAGAGTAGAAATCTGCCTGAATGATAATCCTTTATATGCCTTAGGGTCTGTGAGACCTTTGTGGCATCTGAGATGTGTCTGGCTCAGTCTGCCCAGGCTTCTCCACTAGTGAATTGAGCCCAAGAATCAATTGCAATAAAAAATGAGTGAGGAAACTAGTGTTTCCTGTGTGTGGACAACTCCATCGATCCATTCCTGCCCTTCACTTGGAACTGAACCTGCAGTGTTCTCTGGAAATGTCCTTGTTTTACCCTTTCCATTTCAGCTGCCACATGACCTGGGGTTTCCTATTTGGGATAGAAGAGTACTGTTGAACCCACAAACTCCATTGTAATGGTCACAGAGAGGAGCTTGTCATTGAGTCATAGACTTTAAGGTCAAAAGGGACCATTATGATCATCTAGTCTGACCTCCTGCACAACGCAGGCCACAGAATCTCACCCACCCACTCCTGTAATAAACCCCCAACCTGAGCTACTGAAGTCCTCAGATCATGGTTTAAAGACTTCAAAGTGCAAAGAATCATCCAGAGAATCCTCCAGCAAATGACCCATGCCCCATGCTACAGAGGAAGGCGAAAACCCCCCAGGGCCTGTGCCAATCTGCCCTGGAGGAAAATTCCTTCCCGACCCCCAAATATGGCGATCAGCTAAACCTTGAGCATGTGGGCAAGACTCACCAGCCAGACACCCAGGGAAGAATTCTCTGCAGTAACTCAGAACCCACCACATCTAACATCCCATCACAGGCCATTGGGCATATTTACCACTAATAGTCAAAGATCAATTAATTAATAGCCTAATTTTGGAAATCCCATCATGCCATCCCCTCCATAAATTTATCAAGCTTAGTCTTGCAGCCAGATATGTCTTTTACCCCTACTACTCCCCTTGGAAGGCTGTTCCAGAACTTCACTCCTCTGATGGTTAGAAACCGTCTAATTTCAAATGACTAAAGCACAGAACTGGGTATCAAGAGCTCTGCATGTTATTTCCAGCTTTGCTACAGGGTTACTGTATGATGCTGGGCAAGTCAATAGAGAGAGACACCCTACTCTCCTGGATCTCAGGATCTCTCTGGCTACTACAGAATCCTTTAATCTTGAATTCATTTAAAAGGTTGCTAATGATTCTGTTTTCTAGGTGTTTGGTAATTATTTAACAATTGTGTTTTTTCCTTTGTTTGGTGATCAAGCAGGGGATGGGGGTCTTTATGGTGCTTCTGAAGCAGGGTGGCCAAAGTGCAACTCAAGGCCCCAAGCAGCCTGTGGAGTCCTAATGTGCTTCCCACAACTGCCCTTCCCCTGTAAACTGCCCGGTAAGGGCAAAGCAGATGGGCCACAGATTTTACAGCTGGTGCATGTAAACAACAAGCTGTCTCTCAAGGAAGATCTGAGTGTGAACAAACACTATTGGTTATGTCTCCATCTAGCTCCAAGTGCAAAACCTTATGCAAAATAGTTGTAAATCTCTGGCTCCTGGCAAGTTGCCAGCCTGGACTTTGCTGGGAACAGCCTGCTGAGGGAAATGTCTCCCAGTCCCAGGGAATCCTTCCAGGGAGCAGAGTAGCACATCACCCAGAGGGGGAAAGAGAAAATCCTTTATCTCTGGAAAAGTTATATGACATATATCTGCAAAGATTTATTGATAAGAAAGTTGCTGTGACCCTTCATGGTCTGTATTACTGGAGGCTGGTGCTATCTGAAAAGGTGTGGATGCAACTGATACATATAGGTGAACTCTGAGCCAATTAACTGCAGCAGCCAAAGCATATACTGTAGTTTATCTGATTCAAAAGAGGGCAAGTCCTGCCTGACCCATGGAGCCTCCATTCGGCCTCTGCTTCTCCTCACATCTCCCTTCCAGAATTCAGAACAGACTTTACCAGCCCTTGGTGACGTTTGCCAAGAAAAATCCTTTTTCAATTGACAGTGGATGAGATTGTGTTTTAATGAGTAAGGTTATGCTTGGGGGCAGGAAAAGCCATTGTAAGTTCATAGCAATTAGAACTAGACATGATTTAAGTCTTCTAGTCCATTCCTTCCCACACCTCCCCAGGGACTAGTGCAGAAATGTTCCCTATAATATGTCTCCCATGCTCTACCCCTGTTCTTATGACTCAAGGGATGGAGCTTCCACTATGTCTTTGGGAAGACTATTCCACAGCTTAATAGATGTCAACATTAGGAAATATTTCCAGGTATTTAACTGAAATTTCCTTTTGTGGAGCACCACAAATTCCCAGGTCATGAGCTTTAAGCCTATGGGAAACTATCTGGTTCCCATGTGGATAACAGCTGAGAATATGTAGTATGCTAGGGGGCTGCAAGGGCAAGTAAAGAAGATGGGTGTGGGGCAGTGAATGTTTTCATAGAATATCAGGGTTGGAAGGGACCTTAGGGAGTCATCTAGTTCAACCCCCTGCTCAAAGCAGGCCCAATCCCCAATTTTTGCCCCATATCCCCAAATGGCCCCCTCAAGGATTGAACTCACAACGCTGGGTTTAGCAGGCCAATGCTCAAACCACTGAGCTATCCCTCCCAGAGAGGGCTATTAATACCAGAGAGGCAAGGCAAGCCAGGTATTTTGTCTGGAATGAGTCCTGCTTTGGCAGGGAGCTGAACATATCTTTTCCAGCTCTGATTTCAATGATTCTGTAAGTCCCATCTTCTCTCTCATCCTTTGCTATTGGAAACTCTCACAGATCCTCACAACCTGCCCTTTTCACTTAACCTGCCTCCTGCTACCAGTCTCCAACCTAGAGAGAAGGGTGGATGGGAATTAAAAACAAAGCATCAGTCCCAGTAAGAGGAAGTGTAATGAAAGGTACAAGTAAAATGTTAAAAGGTAGCTCTGAGTAGGCATGGGCCTGACATGGGATTTGGAGAGGGGGCATCTTATCGAACAGACACTAAATTGACAGAGAAACTGCCCAAGAGATCGAAGCTCAAGAGGACCACAGAAATACCCCTCTGGGCCTAACTTTAGCTAAAGGTACTTTGGGGATGTGTTGCTTGCTCTCTGATGATAAGGTCTCGATCTCATATTTTTTAGCATCTTTGGATGTACAGATTATTAAAATAAAGTCTGTAGATTCATGCTGCATAAAGAGAGGGACATACATTCAGTATACTTTTTATATGTCTTTCTTTTATCAAGTGGGTCTAAGTGTCTCATCTCTTACTGAACACAGATTGCTCAGAAGCCTCCCCTCCCTCTTTCTGCAGCTTAGGTCATTCTCATTCATGTTGTGGGGAGGGGGGCAGTGTCCATTCTCTTGGTGAAAGGGAAAGGGTGGTGTGGGGAAAACATGACTTTTATGGCCATTGGGAGAGAGGGAGGATAGAAGAAATGAACATGACTTATACTCTTCCTGGGTACTGTAAGGGTTAAATCATTCACTACAAATGGTGTGATGCAGCAGGCTTCCTAACCCTGCTGATACAAAGCATAGATCTGTTGTGACACTGTCCGCTCTCATTATCACTTACATCCCTGTCTCTGGTCATGGGACAAAGTTCACTCTCCTCACAGTTTCAGTTTTGACTGGTGAGGCTTTTTAAACCAAGCAGGAGTCATCCTGCTCTTTAGATGAGTTTGAACATCTTCTTCCATGGATTTTACAGAAGTGGAAATCTCCTCACTTGTGGCGAGTGCCCAAAGTAGCTGGTGAGGCTCCAGGTAGTAAGTATACTTCCCCCTCCAACTCCCCCGAAAGTAGATCATATTTTTAAAGTACAAAAACTAGGATGTTATGGTTGGGGTATCAGCAAAGCATATTAGTGGGGGATAAGGGAGGTTTGTGGAAAGAAAAAGAGACACCCTCTTCCCCTTCAAAAATGAAAAACTGGGACACTTCACACTAAGGGGTTGGATGGGGGAAAAAACACATGTATCCCTCTATCAAACCCTACCATCTTCCCTACTGTGTCCCCCACCCACACACATGCTTCACCAATTCATCCACATCTTCATTCACCAACCACTCTGTTTCCCTGCACTCAGTCTTACCACCCCGACTGCTCCCTTCCCAGTTCAAAATCTCCCCAAACCTCCTCAGCTCTCTCCAACCCCCACCAATTCAGAACCTCCCACTCATACACCCTCTTCCTTCCAGGCTCAGAAGCCTGCCTCATTGCATCAACCTCTTCACAGCTCAGAACCACTCCCTCAGCGCCAAACTCTCTTCCACCCAACACCCCCCAGGCTCAGAACATCACACCCCTCTCTATGCACATACAAACACACACAACTGTCCAGGCTCAGAACTCTTCCCTCTTGTACCTGACACCCACCACTACCACCAGGATCAGAAACCTCCCCTACTCCTCGTTAGAGCTGAAGAAGCAGGAACAGAGGCAGTAAGGAAGGACTGTGGCAGCCCTTACAAACCTCATACAAACCTGCATTCCCTTCTCCTCCCTCTACTGGATAACCCATGTGGTGTATGGACTACAATGGCTGGCAACTACAAGAAACACGTGCACCCAGCCCTATATTTTGCCTTTTTAGATAGCCTTACTGCAGCCTCTATATGTACTCCCAGCTCTGTGCCTTCTCCCTTTGCCCTCAAGTACTCCCCTAGTGGTAGCCAGGTGTACTGCAGCCTCCAGGGGCTTAAAGAAGCACTACGGCGACCAGGAGTCCCCTATGCAGTACATCAGCCACCTTACACACTTATAGCATTAGTGGTGAAGCTTTGGCCCAATAGCCCCTAACAACCAGTTGCACCCGGACCTTCCCAGACCAGGGTAGACAGGCAGCACAGTAGTTAGGTAGCACACCAAATGGTCCAGTACAAGTTGATACCTCAGCTCTGCGAAGCACCCCTTCTCAGAAAGAGGATTCTTTGGAGCCAGTCTCAGTGAGTATTAGTGAACAAAATGCTCTGTGCCTTGTTCTCTGGAGACTGGATGCTCAACAGTTAAAGTTATGCAAACACACAGGGAACAACATCCCATCTCATAAAACACATTTAGCTCCAGGTGAGAAAAACTGGCACCCACCACTCACTGCAGACAGTGCAATTTGGAGGCGGTGTTTCCCTCTAATTAGTTGGTATTTGCCATAACAGCTATTATGTTTCTGGTTATAAAGTCCTGAGGACAATGGTTCCTTATTTCCTACCAAAAATAGTTACTATTTAGTCCCAGCCACACCTCTGCACTCCCTAATTCACATTGAAAGAAGGTATAACTGAGTGCGGTGATGGGCTATGTTGGATTATTTGTTCATAAATTAAGACAGCCAAAACCTTCAATTATTTTTTACTATATATCCTGCATTCAGATGTTTACCTATTTCTCTAAAAGTGCCCAGATAAATATTTCCTCTCTGAACATGAACAGAAGCTCAAATCTATTTGAAACCAGACACTAATGGGTGGGTGTGTGCCTCAAATTACACTCGCTAAAACAGACTCTGAGTTCAGTAAAAATGGTGTAAATAGAGAGTGATTCCAATGGGCCAGATTTATGCCTGGGGTAACTCCATGCAGAGTTATTCTGGATTTGAACTGGTGTAACTGACATCAGAATCTAGCCCACTTCTTACACCTTTGCACTTGTATGCTAGCCCTGCTGCATTTGGAAGTTGGAATCCTGATACTAGAGCTCTGATGCGAGGATCCCAATACGCCAGACTGCAAATCCTGGTATTATTGCACTAGTGTGTAAGTGTCACTGAACTCAGAGACTGGGAATGTAAATCTTGCTACTAGTGTGCTGGTATGTAACCTTGAGGGCCAGATGTTGATCTCAGTTACACCACTGTAAATCTGTAGTGACTCTGCTAAATTTGAAGCTCCTCCAAATTTATACTAGTATAAATGAGAACAGACTCTGGTCCTGAATATGGAAACTAATATGTAGAACCTATTGCAGTGTGAATGTGAAGTCTGATATTTGTACCTTTGAGTGTGAATCGTAATACACTCTAAATGTGTAGCCTGATTAAGGCCGCCACTCCCCTCCCCTGGAGCAACAATGGCAGTCCTGGACTGCGCACTTCCACCCTCCTCCCCCTTGGAGCACCAGTGGCAGTCCCAGGCCACGCACCGCTGCCCCCGTCCATACTGGAGCACCAGTGGTCTTGGGCTACACACTGATACTCCTTGCCCCAGGACAGCCATGCCCCCCGCCCCCAGAATCCCCTCTCCAGACTACCCAAGTTTTAGTCAGGGGTATATAGTACATAAGCCGAAGTTTCACTGGCCTATGGATCTGCATTTCCTAACCAGACTACTTTGCATCTTGGAACATAAGAATGGCCATACTGGGCCAGACCAAAAGTCCATCTAGCCCATTATCCTGTCTTCCAACAAAAACAAGGAGTCCTTGTGGCACCTTACTGATGAAGTATCAGAGGGGTAGCTGTGTTAGTCTGGATCTGTAGAAGCGGCAAAGAATCCTGTGGCACCTTCTAGACTAACAGAAGTATTGGAGCATAAGCTTTCGTGGGTGAATACCCACTTCTTCAGATGCATGCAGTGGTAATGCATGCAGCCTCATCCTCCCTGATTGAACTAAGCTCGTTATCTCTAGCCTGACTCTTCCCTGTATATTTATACCTGCCCCTGGACATTTCCACTGCATGCATCTGAAGAAGTGGGTATTCACCCATGAAAGCTTATGCTCCAATACTTCTGTTAGTCTATAAGGTGCCACAGGACTCTTTGGTGCTTTTACTGATGAAGTGCATTTTAGCCCCCGAAAGCTTATGCCCAAATAAATTTGTTAGTCTCTAAGGTGCCACAAGGACGCCTTGTTGTTTTTGCTGATACAGACTAACATGGCTACCACTCTGAAACCTGTCTTCCAACAGTGGCCAATGCCAGGTGCCCCAAAGGGAATGAGGGAAGGTGTCTGTTTCACTAGAGGGTTGAGGGAGGAGGATGTCATGCCCTGGGCTCTGGAGAGGAGATGTACATGGGGAAGTATGTAGACATGCTTGGCTTCTTACAGGAAGTTTAAACCCCAATGGGGAGTTGTCTCCGGAAGGGAGTGAAGACCCAGGTGAGTGGGGGGCTCTGGGTATGTCCCCCGGGGTGGCAGGGGGGTCCGGGATTGAGAACTGAATGTGTCCAGAAGATCTCATGTATGTAGCCCCTTGGGGCGGGGGAATCCCAGGCTGGGGATGTAGTGGAATCCTGGGCTGTAGAGAAGGTATTCCCTGGGGCGAGGGGATCCCAGGCTCTGAGAGGCGGGAATCCCCGGGGACCCCTGGCTCTGTGTAGCTGCGCACCGTGCGAGGCGGGGCGGGCCCGGGGGCTGGCGCAGGGCGTGGGGGAGGCGGAGCGGAGGCTGCCGGAGCCCCCGGGATCTGCTTGCTGAGCTCCGGCCCCTGCACTCGGCACCGCAGCTGCCACAAACTGCGGCTGAAAGTTAAGTCCGGTCCCAGCCGCTGCAGGGAGAAGAGCCCGGGGCAGCCCCAGCGCGGCCAGGGCAGAGCGAGAGAGCGGGTCGCGGGGAGCAGCCCCCCCTCCAGCGGCGCGGCTGAGCGAGGGGCCGGGCGGCCCGGGCACGGGGGGCGCCAAAGTCTGCTGGGACAGGGGGGCTCTCGGGTGAGCCTCGGATTTAAAGGCTAAAGGGCAGCGAGAGCCGGTGGGCCCCGGGGGCAGGTGCGTCTCCTCCTGGTCTCCTGACATTGCAGCGGCCTCCCCCCGAGCCGGGCTCCCTGTGCCCGGGAACAGGACTCACCTGCTGCCTGCGGAGCCGGGGCTGGGAGCTGCAGCCTGACAGGGAGCCACCAGATGCAGGTAGGAGGCGGCTGGGCTGAGCAGGGACGGGCGCGGGTTGGGATGGGGCTCGCCAGTGCTGCTGTTATGCTGGCCGGGGGGTGTCACAGACATGGGCAGCCCCGGGGGCTCTGAGCTGAGCCACCCCCGCCTCTGGCCGCTTTCCTGGCGCCTTAATCCCCCTTCGCCCCGGGGAGGGGCAGGCTGGCCGGCTGGCTGTCAGCCCGCGTCCGGGGGCTCTGGCTGGCCCCTTCCCCTTCTCCGGCCCAGCCTCCTGGTGCCGAGCCCCAGGCACTGGGGCGGGCTGTAAATCCGAGGAGCAGCCCCAGGGCCGGGTGCCGCTGAGGGGGTGGGAGCGGGAACTCCGCCCGGCGGTCTGTCGGGCGGCGGGCACCGGGGAGCGGGATCCGCAGAGGGAAAGGGGCAGGCAGCTGCTTCTGGGCCAAAATCAGGTTGGCTGCTGGGGTTGGAGGGGGAAGCGGTTTCTCTCCCGGAGGCGGCTCTGGCGGAGCCTTGCGCCGCTCCCCTCCTGGAACAAAGCTGGAGCTGCTGCTCGTGTGGGGGCAGGAAACCTCCCCCCGGCCCTGCCTGCTCCCTTCGCTTTGTTGTGTCCTCCCCAGCTCGCCGCCGGCCCCTGCAGCAGGCAGGTGAGGGGTAGGGCTTCCCAGGCCCCCCGCCGCCTGCGGGAGCTGCCCCTCGGGAGTTTGATTTGTGGTTCGGGGTCTCTCGCTGAGGAGCGCGCTGCTCAGACCTGGCCCCGCGTCCCCAGCCTAGTTTGTCGTTTCCCCGACGCACTGGGTGGGCGCGAAACTCTCTCTACAACTTTCTGTCACTTTTGAGTGCTTTCTGAACTGGAGTCTGAACGTTGTGTGGGGACCTGCGGGGTAACGGGAGCCGGCCGCAGCCCTGGAGAGGGCCTCCTCTGGGCTGAGCCCTCCCCCGCCTGGGTCTCTCGACTTGCGATTGCTCAGGGCATCTTCGAAAACTGGAAACCAGGAGGAGGAAGGTGTCTGGTATTCTGGGAGGCCTGACCCTCCAGTGGGTGGTGTTGCTGTACATTTAAATCTTGGAAGAAAAGATACCAAACGGATAGTCCTGGAGACTTAGGTCCTTTCTCCACAGCTGGGCGCTAGCAGTACTGCCTTTCTCCCAACTTGTCTGTCAGTGTGCCCCTGTCTTGGTGAGAGAATTCAGTTTCTGCGACTAATTCAGTCATTGGTCTCTCTGCTGGGACAGAAGCATTATATATATAGTGTTTTTTATGCTCGGTACATTTGTCTACCCAGCACCTGGACTAAGGCTGCTGGCTGATTTTACTAGGTTATAGCTTTCAGTTACTACAAACCAGAGATGGATTTAAATTGGTGACCTAGAGGTGGAAAGGCTGTACATGCCATTACTTATCCTGCTGAGCAAGCCCATGCTCCTGTACATGTCTGTTAGGCAGACTAGGTCTGCCTTGTGCCTATGTCATGGCTTATGGATGTAAGCATATAAACCCTGAGGTTGTGTTTTTGGGGGGCTTTTTTTTGTTTTGTTTTATTTATTTTTTTGCCTTCCTCTGCAGCATGGGACACAGGTCACTTGCTGGTTTGAACTAGAGTAAATGGTGGATTCTCTGTAACTTAATGTTACAGAGAATCCAATTTAATTTAAATTTAAATCAGGATCTGCGAACTTCAGTAACTCAACCAGTGGTTATGTGCCTATCCCAGGAATGGATGGGTGGGGTTCTGTTGCCTTCAATATGCAGGATGTCTGACTAGATGGTCTCTATGGTCCCTTCTAAACTTAAAGTCTATGAGTCTACATGGAAACACACACAAACTCATGAATGAGAGCAAATTGACACCTGTGCACTCCCTCACTCTCCTCATAGAATCATAGGACTGGAAGGGACCTTGAGAGGTCATCTAGTCTGGTCCCCTGTACTCATGGCAGGACTAAGCACTATTTAGACAATCCCTGACAAATGTTTGTCTAACTCGCTCTTTAAAATCTCCCATGATGGAGATTCCACAACCTCCCTAGGCAATTTATTCCAGTGCTTAACCACCCTGACAATTAGGAAGTTTTTTCTAATGTCCAACCTAAACCTCCTTGCTGCAATTTAAGCCTATTGCTTCTTGTCCTATCCTCCGAGGTTAAGAAGAACCATTTTTCTTCCTCCTCCTTGTAAAAACCTTTTTATGTACTTGAAAACTGTTATCATGTCCCCTCTCAGTCTTCTCTTTTCCAGACAAAATAAGCCCAATTTTTTCAATCTTCCCTCATAGGTCATGTTTTCTAGACCTTTAATCATTTTTGTTGCTCTTCTCTGGACTTTCTCCAATTTGTCCACATCTTTCCTGAAATGTGACGCCCAGAACTGGACCCAATACTCCAGTTGAGGCTTAATCAGCGCAGAATAGAGCAGAAGAATTACTTCTCATGTCTTCCTTACAACACTCCTGCTAATACATCCCAGAATGATGTACATCCATGCACACTCTTTTTGTATATACATTAGAATACAAACATACATATGTCTGTTCTTGCACACACATCAACATGATATCATCATGCATCAGCATTCTCGTTCTCTCCTGCACCAGCTTCACAAGTGCACCAACACATGCTTTCTACAAGCACCATTGTACCGACAGCTTATGTGCCTGCGTGCACCAACATAGCCCCATCTTTTTCATGTATACCAACACACATGCTCCCAAAAGTATGCCTATTAGAACTGTCAATCTCTTGTGCATAAATAGGAGCAACAGCTTTCATGTGCCTGTGTACCAATACCTGTGCTCATTCTTATCCTGACATTGCACAAGTACACCAATTCTCTTGTGCAATGTCACATGCATATTTGCACAAAATCTCTTACTCCAAACTTGATTGAATGTGTACACAACACACTTGTTCGCCACCTCTGCATAGAATTTGTGGGTGTGCACATGCACATACTTTTACACATGTACACCTCACTCCTTTCTCACATGCTAGGGTGACCAGATGTCCTGATTTTATAGGGACAGTCTCAATTTTGGGGTCTTTTTCTTATATAGGCTCCTATTACCCCCCCACCCCCTGTCCCGATTTATCACATTTGCTGTCTGGTCACCCTATCACATGCACACTAGCACTGGCATACACATGTGTGTGCCCACACACTCCTCTTCTCTCCCAGGCATGCAAGTGTGGATGGTCACACCTGCACCAACACACACATTCTGATGTGAACCAATTCTGTGTCACACAGAACAACACTGCATGTACCAGTGTTTGTGCTCCCACCTGCTCCAATTCTTTCTCTCTTGCTCACTCAAAGAACTCTTGCACGTGCCAACACACTTATGCTTACCAGTATAATCTATCTCCCCCACATCCAATATATACATGGGCACATATGTTTTCTAACATATGTACTTGTGCACAATATACACTCTCTTTTGTGCTAGGACATACTCTTTCACACACATTGATCTCTCTCTCCCCTCCAGTTTCATATGAGCCTTGGTGCATAAATGATCTCAGGCATGCACATATGCAGGGACACACAAGCTCTCTTTCCCTTTGCACGTCTGCATAGGCATCCCTTTACCCTACTCAGTATGCATGGGTGCATGGACACTGGCAGCACCCTGTTCTTCACTTTGCATTTATAGACTTTCTCACCCATGTGCACAAACACTCTGGCTCTTACACTTTCTCCCTCATGCATGCACTTATTTATGGACACTGGCCATGCATTGGCCATCTGAAATGGCTGTCATATTGTCATAGCACTTTTTGCTTGCTGGCACATGTCCATCCTCTATCACATAGACGGTTTTGTTTTAAAAGGGGAGTGAAACAAAGTGCATGTTCTTTAGAAAAAAGAAACTAAAGACACAGGCCTGACTAAGTTTACAAAGTTCTGGAGGGCTTAATAAAGTAGAAGGGAATGGAGGGAAAAGAGAGAGGTTATTTTTTACACTACTGTCCTAGTAATTAACTTATATGAAGTAAGGTGGCATTTCTTTATATACCAAGCATTGCCAATATATGGAATAAATTACCAAGTGTGGCAGAAACTAGTGTATGTTACAGTTTATTTTTCTTCTTTTAAAGAAATTAGACAAGTATACGGAAGAAAAACCATTGGGTGTCCAACTGACAATTCAGAATATGAGGCAGAATTGGATAGGCAAGCTGGCCTCTCTCCATCTGTGGATTTCCTGTGCTCCCAGGCTCCATCTCTCATGTGTGTTTTTATGCCCAGGAGTGTCAGCGAGGGATTCCTTCCTGTTGGAAAGTAGTTTCCTCCTAGCTAACTTTGTAGCTGTAATATTAGCACCCTCTTCTCTTTAAACACCCTGAATTCACCTTCTTTCTAAGATAAATATCATATGCAGTACTTAAAACTACGGTGTCTTCACAAGTAATTAATCCCCACCTCAGTATTGAAGTTGAAAGGATTTTACAGTCTAGTTCACTTCATTATTGCCAACTTCAAACATTTGAAAAATCTTAAATCGAGCCCCCAAAAATGTGTGATTGGTTTAAAAATTATGTGCTTCTTTTAAATTGGGGTTCTTTTTATTTCCGTTCGGGGGAGTGGGGTTTGTTTGAGATTTTTGGAGTTTGCAAAGAATATTTTCAAGGGTTTTTTTTTTCTAAAACTGCAAGGTCTACAAACTTACCTAAGCTGAGATTCTCATGTAATCACTTGTCTACAGGAGCTGAGGCTCTTAGTAAAATGCCAAATATTGTGAGACTTGCAACAAATTCACAGGAGTTGGCAATTCTGTTACCCTTCACCTTTAATGCTCTTTGCATTTCACTCTGGATCAAAAGGCTGGTAAGTTTCACATTCTGGAGAGTGCTTCTGCACTACTATGATGCTGTTGGATTTGGATTTCAAGAAATGCAGGGCAGCAAATCATCAGAAATAGCTTGTTTGTTCAAATCAATGTAAACATATTTCTATTAATTAGGTTTTTTTCTGTTTTTTTAAAGCAAAAGTAAATGTAAGTTGACTGACAGTGTTACTTAAACTATTTCAGAATAACTTGGGAACACACAGCAAGCACTTCAGTAATCCTTTTAAAATCAGGATTCAAATAGCCAAAACTTTCAAGGCAGCATAACTTGTACTAACTGTGGCTCATATTTTTATAGAGAAAGGTACATAAACTTGTTGATAAAAGGATGCAGACTTTGCTGAAAAATTGGAGGTGCATAGAAGAGACAAAAATGGTTTGTGAGCTGGAAAAAGTACTTTAGAGTGAGAGACTTAAGGAGTTCAGTCTGTTTAGCTTATCAAACAGAAGATTAAGGGATGACTTGACTATGATGTATACATACCTTCATGGGGGGAACATCGCAGGTACTATATTGCTCTTTAATTTATCAGAGAAAGGCATAACAAGAAACTATGGCTGGAAATTAAAGCCAAACATTCAAATTACATTTAAGGCACACATTTTTAATGGTGAGGATGATTAACTATTGGAAAAAACTACCAAGGGGGAAGTGGTGGATTCTCCATTTCTTAAAATCTTCAGATCAAGATTGGATGCCTTTCTAGAAGATGTGCTTTAGCCAAACACAAGTTATTGGTCTCTACAGGAGTAACTGGATGAAATTCTATGGCCTGTATTCTACAGGAAATTAGACTAGATGATCCGATGGCCCCTTCTGACATCCCAATCTAGAAAACTTATGTGAACTTTTCTGTGTATAATGAGGTGGAGTGATGGGGCAGCCGGAAGCAGATTGTCATTATTTCGCATAGCAGTTTCACATTTCACAGAATAGCTATATACATCTTATATTTATAAAATACATTTCATCCCAAAGTGCTTTCCAAGCTGAAACTAATACATGCTACAAGCTATATATACATAGGGCTCACTTAATTTATCCTTGGAAGTGTAGCCACCTCTACAGTAAAACATGGCAGCTTTTTTAACAGTCTAAACAGCATTTAAACAACATTGACTATTTAAGGACAGGAACTGAAAAATACTATATCTGGCTGAAGCTACAGGGGAATTTAGATGAGGAGAATCTAATTATTTAGCTGGAATTTGTCTGGAACAAGAAGAATTTAAACCCTTACAAAAAGTATCACAAATAGCCAAGCCTCTAGTTTTACATCTCATTTGAAACATGACACCCACAGCAATGCAGGGCCTTGATACCAGGTTGTGGTATCAGGTCTGAATTAAGTGGCAGAGGGGAAAGCGCTGCCTACTGAATTGTCAGCATCACCTCCTGCATCTCCTAGGATGGTTTTCTTTAGAGGTCTTTCATCTGAGTACAGTCCTACTTTGCCATAGGCATCTTGCTCTTAGCATTGCAGCTATGTTCAGACTGCAATTTCACATGGACACACCCCTGAAAAGCCTTTCCATTTAATATGAAAACCACTTGGAGGGGCTGGGAATGCAGAGAATAATGGGGAAGAAGTGCTCAGATTGTCAGTCTGTCCCATAACTTCATATTCGGTGATGCTCTAGGCTGCAGATTCTTACCCTTCAATGGTTTTGCTGTGGGTGCTCCTCTTGGTACCCAGCAAAAGCAGATGGCTAGGTCTGTGTGAATCCCATCACTTCTATGTGTATGTTTACCTGTCTAAATATAACTCCTCAGCCAGTCTCATGCATCCCAGACTGACCTGTTCTCTTGTGGCTGAGCTGTGGGTCTGGCTCTTGCTGCAGCATTTCCTGGCTGCTTTAGGCTCATGGTTTGCAGCTCAGTCCCTCTCTCAAACAGATATATGTTTGACACTCATTCTCTCTAGGACTTTGGGAAGCCAGTTCTCCCTGTTCCTAGGTTTTATTTTTAAACCTGGCTCTTCAATGAGAAACCTAACAGTTCTAAGGAGTGGAGTGTCCCTATTCCTCTCCCGTCTGGCTCCGATTGCTCACTCCTTCTCTGAATATATACAATACAGTGGGCTTCAGGAAACCTACTGTCTGCCAGTTACAATCCACACAGGTTATGCTGCAACTCTGATCATTCCCAGAGATCAGGCATGCTGAGGCAATCCTTAAAGGGACAGTGTCAGTAGCATAGGCAGGTCTGGAGCACAGGGGGAGCGGCGCTATAAAAAGGCGCCTCCCCACTCCCCCTGTACTCACCCTGCGGCACTTTAAAGAGCCCGGGGCACCAGCCGCTGCGGAGCCCCGGGCCCTTTAAAGCGCCGCCGGAGCTCCGGCAGCGGGGCTCCAGCGGCGCTTTAAAAGACCCGCGGCAGCCGTGGGCCTTTTAAAGGCCCCCCCCAGCCCGGCTCCGGCAGTGGGGCTCGGGCGGGGATTTAAAAGGCCCGCGGCTCTTGCAGCGGCAGGATCCGCGGGCCTTTTAAAGCACACCCCCCCCCGCCCAGCTCCGGCAGCGGGGCTGGGGAGGGACATGCTTTAAAAGGCCCACGGCTCCGCGCAGCGGCAGGAGCCGTGGGCCTTTTAAAGTGTCCCCCCCATCCCGGCTCCGGCAGCGGGGCTGGGTGCTTTAAAAGGCCCGTGGCTCCTGCCGCTGCAAGAGTCGCGGGCCTTTTAAAGTACCGCCTGAGCCCGGCAGCAGGACTCGGGTGGCGCTGCCTCTCCTCACAGGGGGAGCGGCCGCTCCCCCGATCCCCCCCTGGCTACGCTACTGGACAGTGTCTCTCTTTCAGCCTCTGTCAGAATCTCAGATGGGGTTGGCAGATATTTCCCACTGTATGCCTTTTCTATTTCTATTTTGTTTAGAATTTGATTCCTTTGAGTTTGCTGTAGTTTTTAATTTATTTGGAAAATCTTTATATACACCTCAGCCTTTGAAGAGCAGAGGAGAGAGGAGCGAAGTGGAGAAGGGAAGGACATAATTCTCTGCTGGGTTGAATTAATTTGTTTTAAAATCCTATTTCAGAGACTAGCCCTTACAGTCCAACCCTACAGCCCTTACATATCTAAAGAAAGACTGAAAGATGAAATCATTAGTGCCTTGCACAACCATGCAAGAGACTCTTGATTGATTTAGTCTACCACATGAAAGAAATGGTTTGATTCCTGGCATGGAAGACTAGAACTCCTTGAGCTGACCCAATGGCCTTGTGGTTAGTGCTCTTGTATTTGGAGTAGAGGTAATTAAGGCCGAGGTTTCCAAAAGGGACTGTTGATTTTGGGTGGTTCTAATTTTGAGTTGTCTGACTTGAGGCACTTTAAAAGGGCCTGATTTTCAGAGGTAAGGGCTCAGCACCTTCTGAAAATCAGGCCCCTGTAAGTTGTCTGAAATTGGTTCCCCAAAATTATTAGTCACTTTTGAAAATTTTAGCTTAAGAGTCTAAAGCAGTGGTTTTCAACTCATGGTCCGCAGACTCCTGGGGGTCCACAGACTATGTCTAAGGGGTCCATGAAAGGTTGTCATTACCATAGAACAGTGGTTTTCAACCTGTGGTCTCCGGACCTCCATTCAAAAATTTTTAGGGGTCTGCAAATGAAAAAAGATTGAAAACTACTGGTCTAAAGAAAAAAATTTTTTGTCATTGAGAGAGATTAATTCAATTACACACAAGCAAGAATGCTGAACAACTAATTAGGAAAAAGATCTTGGAGTCATTGTGGATAGTTCTCTAAAGACGTCCATGCAGTGTGCAGCGGCAGTCAAAAAAGCAAACGGGATGTTAGGAATCATTAAAAAAGGGATAGAGAATAAGACGGAGAATATCTTACTGCCCTTATACAAATCCATAGTGCGCCCACATCTTGAATACTGTGTACAATTGTGGTCTCCTCATCTCAAAAAGGATATATTGGCATTAGAAAAGGTTCAGCGAAGGGCAACTAAAATGATTAGGGGTCTGGAACGGGTCCCATATGAGGAGAGATTAAAGAGGCTAAGACTTTTCAGCTTGGAAAAGAGTAGAGTAAGGGGGGATATGATAGAGGTATATAAAATTATGAGTGGTGTGGAGGAAGTGAATAAGGAAAAGTTATTTACTTGTTCTCATAATAAAAGAACTAGGGGCCACCCAATGAAATTAGTCGGCAGCAGGTTTAAAACAAATAAAAGGAAGTTCTTCTTCACACAGTGCACAGTCAACCTGTGCAACTCCTTGCCTGAGGAGGCTGTGAAGGCTAGGACTATAACAGGGTTTAAAAGAGAACTGGATAAATTCATGGAGGTTAAGTCCATTAATGGCTATTAGCCAGAATGGGTAAGAAATGGTGTCCTTAGCCTCTGTTTGTCAGAGTGGGGTGATGGATGGCAGGAGAGAGATCACTTGATCATTACCTGTTGGGTCCACTCACTCCGGGTCACCTGGCATTGGCCGCTGTCGGTGAACAGGATACTGGGCTGGATGGACCTTTGGTCTGACCCAGTACGGCCTTTCTTATGTTCTTATGAAGTGATCTCTAATGAGAAGAGACTAGTTCAGACCAAAACTCACAGAACTCTTGACTACATGACTCTCCTGCAAGGAGATTCAATTAGAACAAATTAGGCAGATTAGTAATCTGTGTCCAGACACTGTTGCATACAACTTTTAAAGGTGACCTGAAAAAGAAATAAAATGTGCGGGCAGCGCGTGGAGCCCCCTGTTCCTCCCAGGGGCCACAGGGACGTGCTGGCTGCTTCCAGGAAAAGCGCACGGCAGGGGCGGTGCATGGAGCCTCCTGGCCCCGCTTACCTCGGGCGGCTCCTGATCAGCAGCACAGTGGGGCTAAGGCAGGCTCTGCCCCTGCAGCTCCCATTGGCTGTAGTTCCCGGCCAATGGGAGCTGCGGAGGCAGTGCTCAGGGCGCTGGCAGCGCGTGGAGACCCCTGCCCCCCCAGGGGGCCGCAGGGATGTGCTGACTGCTTCCAACACAGAGCCTGGGCAGGCAGGGAGCCTGCCTTAGCCCCTCTATGCCCACTGCGTCGCCAACTGGGAGCTGCCCAAGGTAAGTGCCATCCGGCCAGAGCCTGCACTCCTCACCCCCTCACACACCCCAACCCCCTGCCCCAGCCTTAAGCCCCCTCCTGCATCCAAACTCCCTCCCGGAACCCGCACCCCCTCCTGCACCCCCCATTCCCTGCCCCAGCCCTGATCCCCCTCCCGGAGCCTGCACGCCACATCCCCTCCTGCACCCCAACCCCAGCCCTGAGCCCCCTCGCAACACCCAAACTCCCTCCCAGAGCATGCACTCCAAACCCCTGCCCCAGCCCGGAGTCCCTTCCCACACTCCAAACCCTTCGGTCCCAGCCCGGAGAAAGTGAGTGAGGGTGTGGGTGAGTGAGCGACGGAGGGAGGGGGGATGGAGTGAGCAGGGCGGGGCCTCAAAGAAGGGGCAGGGCCTTGCGGAAGGGGCAGGGAAGGGAGTGGGGCAGGGGTGTTTGGGTTTGTGTGATTAGACAGTTGGGAACCCTACAGAGACACTTTCGTAGAAGAGCTGCTCAGTATTCCCACTGGTTCTTCTGGCTGACTATTCCAATGTTTTGTGTGTGATGACTTGTAATTCATTGCAAATTGAATTCTTGGTTGTGTCCACATGGTTAGTTTGGAGAGGCTGAGAGAAGTTAATTTTTCTTACTCTGTGTTGTGCTTTCAAATGAATATTCAGAATTCTTACCTAAAATAAATTTTCCTTCTAAACTGTGGTTGTTAATTCCCTATGCAGCTTCCTGCTGCATACTCTATATACAAATTAGATCTCTGCTGTTCTTCCAGTGTAGTTAGACATCTCATGTGGAAGCTGGGTGTTTTAAACCTATGATTTGAAACAATCTTTTGCTTGGCTGTTGTGTACGTACACTCTCTCTCTCTCTCTCTCTCTCTCTCTCTTTTACTTTGGTCCCACTACTGTCAGGAACTTTGTCTGCCCCATTGTTTCTAAAAACTCTTTCAGGTTCTCCCCAGACTTGCTAACACTCTGTTCTGAAGCTGCATCAAAACACAATCCAGACCAACCTCTGAAACAAGCCATTTCTTTCTTTCTTTTGCATTGCTTTGTTCTCGCTCCTCTTCTATAATGCAATTGGTCCCACTTTTTAATCACCAACCTATTGTGTTTGGAGTAAAGACAATTGAAAATTCAGAGGCCAGATTCACAAACAATTGTGTGATATCTATTCATCTACACCAAAAAGAGACATGTTCTTGAAGGAGGAAAGATCAGTTCTCACAGAAACTTCCCCTGTGTATTTCTCTGGCAAGACTATTACAAACATTACATCATTGGGTCAGACCAGTAAAGCTAGGTGATCAGTAAAGCTAGGTGAATATCTCAAACATTTCCACTAATACTTTCTAGAATTAAAAAAATTGAATTCAGGTTGATTGTTTTTGTACAATTTTGTATGTGATCTCCATTAATGTTTTAGCACAAGAGTTTACTGGCAGGAACATTCATAGAAACAGTACGTTATAAGCAAATAGACCAGGGATCTCAAACTCAAATCATCAGGAGGTACTTTTGTAAATCCAGTTAGGCACCTATCTGTATATTAGGCACCTAAATACATTTGTAAGTCTCTCTTCAGTTCCCCATTTGTACAATGGAGATAATAGCACTTCCCCACCTCACTAGCATGTTATGGGATAAATACATTAAAAAGAGCCTGAGGTGTTCAAATATTATGGATACAGGAGCATATAAGTAACTTAATTGGAAACTTCTGATGCAGTTCCCCTCTCCACCCACTCTTCCCTCAAATCTTACAGGACTGCTGTAGATATAGAGCACTGTGAGGGGAAGGGGTCCCCTCAAGACCCCACTTCAGGTCCTTTTACTTTCTGTCTCCCCCCGGCCCCAGCTGACACCCAAGGGATTCTTGGAACAGACAGACAAAAAAGAAAAGTCCTCTCCCCTCTTTCTTCCCTTATGGAAGAGGGGAGTCCATGGGAAATTGAAAAAAAGCAAGAGTCACCTGGAATTCAGGCACTATTCCTAGGTCAGCGCTTTGAACTTAGTCTACACAGGGTCCACTTCCAGCCTCTCCTCATGGGGCATGTTGATCTGAGGCTGGGTAGTGAAGCTTCAGGAGCAGTGAGGCTTGTTGGCAGGGCCATCCTTAGGATTTATGGGGCCCTACACAATATTATTAAATTGGTGTCCCTATGCCTGACAGCAGCCTGGGCTTGCATGTGTATTTTAGATAAGGGTGGTCTTTTGAAGGATCTAGTTAAAAAACTATGTTTGAAGATCCAAGCATTTAAGGCTAAAGATGAATACTCAGATTGCTCATCTAAAAATCTATGTAAGGATTTTTTAGAGATGTGATTTTATAATCTTCAGCAACACACGAATGAAATATTTTTAAAGCTAATTTTAAACTAGGGTCCTGTAGGCTAACATTTTCTGAGTAAAAATTTTATTAAGATAATGTTAAAAATAAAAATAACGGTACAGAGTTTAAGCATAGAAGTTTCTGATTATCAGGGGATAAGGTACAGATTATCAAGGAGAGCGAAGTTCGGTTTTAGGATTGGATGACGTAAGGAATATATAATCTGCAACATCCCCAACTGGGGGTAAAGGCTTAACGGGTCAAAGTACAGAGATTGAGATATGAGGGTAAGTTGTTCATATATAATGGCTATGTTCAGGTGTGGAGTAGAATGAGTGGGTACAATGATGAGGATGGATTTACCCTCATTTGGTGAGATTTAATATTCAGTGAGTTTATGGTTCCAGTTCATATGGTCCAGTGGGAAAAAGTACTCTTGGTACTGTCGGTGGCCGGTGATATGTTCGATGTAGATGTCCCTGGACCATTATTACAGTAATGCACAACTGTTTTTGTCAGTAAATTCAGAAACTGACCATATATACCTGGGGGTCAGCAAATGCCTGTTAAATGGCTTCATTACCCCTTGTATGGATCTTTAACAGTTTCAATGTTCTGCTAATAGGTCTGGCAGGCTGGAAGGCTTTTTCACTTTTAAGTACTTCTAGATCCCCTCCAGAGGAAGACTCACTAGGCTGCAGCAGCTAGCTGTGGGAACATGCAGGAAGGGTCAAAACAGGGATAGGAAAAGGAGGAAGGGTGGACACTAAGACCCAGTGGTGCCCAAATTTTCAGGTGCCCAATGCAGCCGCTGCCTATGCCTAAAGACGGCACAGCTTGTTGGTGTCTCCCTCTTGGCAGGCCTGTCTCAGCTGTCCAAGGCAGCCCTGTTCACCATCTCTTCCTGTGGCATGTTTTCCCTTTTAAGCTCCCCCTCCAGGCACAACAAGCCTTGCAGGTGTGCCTGGTTGGTGTTGAGCAGGCCCAGAGGAGATCCTTAGTCCCCGCTCTGTTTTAGTGAGGGCGTGCCCCTTCACAGGAACAAATCTGCTATATAGATCAATTAAAACTGCTGCTTTCCTGGGTCTCCTCACAAGTCCTGGGTTCACTGGCTGACCTGAAGATGAATCGTGCCTCATGGTTCAAGTTCCTTGTTTTTAAAACAAAACAAAACCAACTAACCAAACCAAAAAAAAAACCCAAACCCCACCATACTGAACAGCAGAAATAACAGACCTTTCTGCTAGATTCCTACCTTTGTTCTGCTCAACCATTTGTACCCCACACTGCATTTTGGGAAGGGCATACACCAAGCTAAATATATCTACTTTCTCCTTGAAATGCGGTATGGGGCACAGTGTTGTTTGGTTGAGTTCATGTAGAACCTAAGGTGAGAAGCCAGCTTTAATTTTCAGCCTTGGGTTGGATTCACTGGTCAGTCGACTCACACAGGATTTTTAAGTTCAGATCAGCAGCTTGTCTTTGAAGGAGGGACATAAAACCTACTTTTTAAATTAAAAAAACAAACTAATTTTAGCTACAAAAATAAAATTGAGACAGCCATATTTTTCTTGCTCAACAACCAATAAGAACGAAGACTTGTCTTTGGACAAGTCACCTTAGAAAAACAAAAGTTCATAGCTTAAACACATTGGCTCACTGGGTACAGGAGTTGGTATGATACTAAGTATAATTCTAAATAGAAAGAGCTGCAGTCATGACAACAAACTCTCCTGGAGTCCTTGGATTTACTGTTGTATTCAGACACAGAAATTTGTACATCTAAGAAATCCATAAAGACAGTCAATGAAGTGAAGTGAATTGTCAGCTAAAGATGTTTAAAATTTACACTTTTTAGGCCTGATTTTGATCTCTATTTCATCTCTTTTAGCTGAATGACTCCTGATTAACATCACTGTAAGAAGAGCAGCAAGCTCTGTGTTTGGCTGTCTTGTTGGCACACAAAATACGTTTAAAACTCAAACTATCCAATACACGGCTTTATTTTTATCCCAAGGTTCTGATGATGTGTAACCACAAGACTGAAACTTTCCTTTGTGTTTCTACAGTGCCTAGTACACTGGGGGCCTCTGGATACTACTGCAATACCCAGGGCCAGCGCTATCACTAGGCGACCCTAGGCAGTTGCCTAGGGCGCCAGGATTTGTGGGGGGTGGGCAGCTGCCTCCTGGCTCCACGCTCAGCCACGGCGAGCCGCCCCCCTGCCTCCCGGCTCCACACTCAGCTCCCGCGGCCCGCGGGGGCTGAGCTCCCGCAGGCGGGGGGGGCTGGTTGGGGCGGGGGGGGGGCGGCATTAGCTGGAGTGGGGGTGCAGGGCTGGTGCAAGGAAGTTTCGCCTAGGGCATGAAACTTCCTTGCATCGGCCCTGGCAATACCAATAATAAATTGCAGAACTCCTCACTAAAACAATACAGACCTATAAAACTAGATTTCTCTAGAAGGTGTCAGTTGTTAGAGCAGGGGACTGGGCATCAGGACTCCTGGGTTCTATTCCAAGCTCTCTGACCTTGGACAAATCTGTGTACTTCATTTTTCCCATGTATAAAACCTGCCTCATAATGGCAATGCAAATGAATGTCTGTGAGGTGGTGCAGAAAGTGCAGAGTATTATTATCATCATCTAGCTGGGTACTGTTTATACTCTCTATAACATAGTGTTGTTGAGAGGAGAGGCTGTGACATTTTTCTTCAGCCCTTATCGCAGACTGTGGCTATCCTGTCTCTTTGGCCGTCCTGTCCTGTCCTCTTTGCTGTTGTTAGGGAGGGCAGCTAATAAATTAATAGTCTTTAGCAGACATTGTTTTACAAACTGATCAGCTATGTCTCTTGAATTTACTGTTCTTTAGTTCTAAATAATAATGCTTAGCACTTTACATCTGGAAAGTGAAGTGAAAATGAATTAATCTTCGCAACCCCTTTTGATAAGTATTATCATTCATATTTTATAGATGGGGAAACCAAATCTTAGAAAGGTAAGTGACTTGCCCAAGGTCATATGCTGAAGCCTTGATCTTAACAATTAGATCATCCTAGCTACATTGGTCAGGGCTCTGAAAAATTTTGTGCCCTGTGAAATATTGTTAGATCAACCTAACCTATAGTGTAGATGTAGCTAGGCCGATGGAAGAATTCTAGTGTCTCTTGGGAGAAGTGGATTTGCTACATTGAAAGACAACCCCTTTCCGTTGATGTGGGAAGTGTCTACACTATAGTGCTGCAGTGCAGAGGTGGCGTATGCAGGGGCATGCGGGGAGAGGCAGGAGAAACACCTAGGAGCTGCAGGGAGGGGCTTTGCTTTCTGGGAGTGGTGTGTGTGACTCAAACTGTGCTGGGGTTGTGGGCCCACCCCCACGCAATCAGCAGGTACGGGTCATCTCTGCTGCAGTGGCACAGCTGCATAGCTGCGACACTGTAGCGCCCATCGTGTAGACATACCCAGAGTCACTGGCAGAGGCGTACCTGGCTCCTTTGATTCCAGCAGTGAAAACTGAAATTGGCGGACTCAGTCAACACCTCTGGAACAATGGACATGTTACATACAATCCCACAGCACCGAGTAATCGTGCTATAGTTAATTATTAACTTTAGCAACAATCTGATGCTTTTGTCCTGCCAATAAAGCTATTGACATGGAAACTAGCATCTGAGCCCTGGCCTGTCTGAAGGCAATTGGTGGGTTTTGGAGTTTTGGTCTTTAGATCAGGTTTCAACATATTGACACTGAGGTCATGGCTTGGGATCCAGGGAGAGACCCACAGAGAGAGGGCCAGCGCAAGGAAGTTTCGCGCCCTAGGCGAAACTTCCTTGCACCAGCCCTGCGCCCCCACCTCGTGGCAGCCAGCTCCACGCCGGGCCGCGGCGGGCCCACCTCCCCGCGCCCCCTGCGGCTGGCGGCGGGTTCGGCTCCACGCCGGGCCGTGGCGGGCCCTCCTCGCCGGGCGGCGGCGGGCCCGGCTCCCCACGCCCCCCTCCAGGCCGCGGCGGGCCTGGCTCCCCGCGCCCCCCGCCAGGCCGCAGCGCCCCCCCCCACCTGCCCGCGGCAGCTCACCTCTGCCGGCAGCAGGGGCAGCAGCGGCAGCAGCTTCTAGGAAGCTGCCTTCTCGGCACCCCCCCAAATCCTGGCGCCCTAGGCGACCGCCTAGGGTCGCCTTGTGGGAGTACCTGCCCTGCACAGAGATGCAACTGAGGATAATCTCTTTTGGATTCTGAGACCCAAAACTATTGTTTCCCATCCTGGTCAGCCAGGCCCTTCCTCATGAGGGGATACAGAGTACCAGACAGTGCAAAGGAGCAGTGTGGGCAGGAAAATCAGTGTGACCTACACTCATCCCAACCCCCTATGCAAATATGCACAAAAAACTGGGATTTAAAAGGACAGGAGTGAAAGAGAAAATGGAGAGAAAAAGGAGTGAGGTGGCAACTGATCTGGTGGCAGGGTGCAAGAGAATACAGGGGCCATTACTACTGCACTCTTATACCACAGTGGTGAATGTAGGATAAATACTCAGACTGTGTGTGGCGGGGCAGGACAGGGCACGGGGGGAGTTAACACAGAAAGTTGGGACCCACTGCTGTAAGCTCTCTGCTCTCAGCACTAACTTCCTCTCCTATGTTTTGCTCCCCACTCCTCCTGCTCTGTCATCTCAGGCTATGATTCCCTAAGTTAAGCAAGATGGGACTAGTTTAGTACTCCAGGTAGGTAGGAACCATCAAAGGAAAACCCGCAGTCTGAGGAAGTGATGCATGAAATGCCCTTTTCTCTATTAGCATTGAACCAATGTCCCAGCAGGGAACTAGGGGTACTGTGCTGTTGGAGGGCACCATCATTCACATGAGATGTAAAAATAGGGGCCTCACCAATTGTCATTAACGATCCCAGGGCACTTTTCACAAAAATAAGGTTGTTAATCCCTAATATTCTGCCCAAATTCCAATATGGGTAATTACACAGTCCCCCTAAACTTCTGTAGTTTCACGTAGGTATTCTTCACTTCCTAATTTATTGTGTCATGTATTATTAAGCAGCTGCTATGTTCCACCTCAGGAATAGCTGCATTACACCAGTGGGTAAAATGATCCTGACCTTTACAATTTGTAATCGAATTGTCGAGTGCTTTGGGATCTTTAGATGGAAGGTGCTATTTAATGGTCAGTGGTATAATGGTTTTATATACCCAGGGTTCGCTACGTGAGAGCCAAAAGCTGGTAGCCTGTAACTGACCATTGCTCACACTCCATCTTCCAGCCCAGACAGGGCCAGGAGGGTTCTCAGTCTTCATCTGGGAACCTCCCTAACTGTGTCTCAACTATCTGAGCATATGGAGACACAATCTACAGAGAACTGTAATGGGACATGCCTATCCACCCCACAGGTCTCCGAAAATGAGTATCTCTGATGTTCACTAATGAGTGGTTGTGGGACTTCACAACTGGGACTGTTGCACTTATTTCTCAGCAGTTTTGTTTGTGCCTTGCCGCTGTATTTCCTTTTCCTGGCATTGGCTGACATGGAACAGCAGGGCATTCCCTTTCTCGCACTAGAGTGAACTGCAATGTGAAAGCGTCTGGTGCAATACCATGCTGCTCCATTGCTCCCTTTTTCTGTTGCCTGACCTTTTAGACCTGCTCATTAGATGAAGAGAGGCCAACAGTGCATGGAGATGCACTGGGTCTGTTCAGTTTAAGGACAAATGGGATCTGTGCCAGGGTAGGACATTTTACTTCTGGCCACGCCATAGCAAAAAATTAAAAAAAGTTGCAGAAATAGAAGGATTCAAGTACAAGTGACAAAAATGCTTAGAGGTATCGAGAGACTAAAAAGATTAGGAGTATGTAAATTAGAGAAAAGATGAGTAAATGGGGACATGACAGAATTACACAGATTAATGAGAAGTAAACCAGGCGTTCCTGTATATATTTTTAAATAATACAAAGACAAGAGAACATTCAGTGAAATTGAAATGCAATAAATTTGACATAGGTAAAATTTAAATACTTTTTTACACAACACATAATTAACTCATTGCTACTAGATGTCAGTGAGACCAGGAACTTTAGTAGGATTCAGAGAGGATTAGACATTTATATAGATAATAATATGATTCACAGTTATGAATTTTAGCCTATTATAAAGAATATCAACACTTCTTCTTCAAGACATTTTCCCTAGTCTCCAGCTCTTGCTGGTTAAATTTCTTCCTCACCCCTACAAGCATGTAATACCTTCCTCTGAAATGTCTGGTACTGGCCACTGTCAGAGATGGGACACCAGGCTAGAGAGATAATTGGTCTGATCTGGTACGCAAGTCCCTATGTTCTTAAATGGGGATGTGGTAATAGGATATTTTCTACCCCTAGGTGATCAGTACAAATCTGGCCCAGATCAGTAGTAACTGAAGGTTGCATAGAAAGAAGCACCTGAAGGCTGATTTGTGGTTTGAGAAATAATTTCATGGTCTCAATCTAGCTCCTAGTAGAAAATTGTCCAAATTGCCAAAACTACTGTATCACCATTGTTGGCATTAATTGCCCCCTTGCTGGCAATCTCAGCACTGACACAAAGAACTAAATGAGGTGTGTGACAGAGCCATACAAGTGATCTCTGCAGATCAGAATTGAGAGAGCTTGTACTGTTGATGCTAGCGTGCACTTGTTCTCTTCATAAATACTGTACTTCATTCTCCAGGAATGCCAGTCTGACATCTTTGGTCATCAGTAAGTCTCTATCCTTGAACCTGTAACAGTTGCACAGGATACTGCCACTAACCCTACCTTTTGTGGTTAAGTTGTCTAAGCCACTCCTCTTCCTCTCGTTGTTTTATCACTTTAACATCAACAACCATTTCCCCTTGACACAGTGCCAATTTGGTGCTGCAGGCAGAGAAGCCTGAGCAATAGCACCATGACATGAGAGGTAATTCAGTCAATCATCACTCCCTCCCTCCAGTAACCCTAATCCTGCTGCCTACTTTGGTCATCTCTCCCCTTGACAGTGCCCATTTGGTACTGCAGGCAGACCAGGCAAAGGTAAATGAAGGGAGCCGTAGTGAAAATCTCCAGCCTCACTACTACTGGGCTAGTAAAGCTCCTGATTTGAAGCAGCCCCTGCTATTCCAATCCTGATCCCCTTTATCCCACAGCTCTGTCAAAGCACCTCAGCCCTGACATGTAGTTTCATTTGCTGACTCATTTCAACCAATGGGATTGAAGTACGCAAATAAACAAGAGGGAGGGCATGGTAACTGGCGGAGTTGCCTCTGACCAAAAAATGCTTCTTTGCCTGTAGCACTGAATGGGCAGTATACAGAGATCAGGCTTTTCAGGTGTCCTGTTTTTCTTATCTTCACCAAAATCAATCAAGTTCTTCCCGTTGATGACTAGAATGTTCCCTGGCAGTTTGCAGTTGATTGGACGCAGTCTTCAAAAGTGCCATCAAGCTGAGTGTTAAGCGTCACTTTGCTCGGCCAAACAGTGCGTTATATTGTAACAAATCTGTGGCCACCTAAGGACTTCCCAAGTTCTCCTATGTTGTATACCATGCATACTTTGAACGCCATAGTGGCAGCTGGGATAGAACTCAAGTCTCCCTGTTCCAACAGCCCAGGCCCTTACCAAATTAACTAAAGGAGAATGTCTGTATAGGGCCTATGACACATAGTAGAGCAAACTCAATTCCATCCAGTAGAGGATACCCGTAAATATAAACACTAGCTAGTTCATTGCAGCTGTTCTGATCCAGCTCTCACTGTGGATACTAACCTTTTGGCCAAACCCCTTCTTTTCAGTGGTTGCCCAGGTGATAACGCTTGTCATGTCTGCTATCAAGCTGCAGTGCCCATCAACTGAATTGACATAAGAGAGACCGGGATAAAATGTTCCAAAAGATGCACCTGACTTGCAAATGGAGAACGTGTAGGCGAAACTGAGCAGTTACACATGCAATTTGGGTGTGTGTATTTTAGCAGGTTGATTCAAACAGTGTGCAGTTGTGCAATTTAGATTGCAGGGGTCTCTGCAGTTATTTTATTTGCTTTCCACTCATGGGAGTTTGTAGCTTCTGAATTTTGCTACTCATCTCTGCCTAGACTGAACACAAAATCTCAAAGTGCTCCTCAGTCAAAGCTGCTGAGTTTGATCTTGCTTTGTGTCTGTCCAGACTACAGGTTACAATGCAGAATTGTAGCTCAGTCCCATCTGTGCTGAGAAGGGTCACAAACCTTTCAGCAAACGTGGGCTGAGTTTGTGCCAAATCCCAGAACCAGTTGTTTTTTATGGTTTTGGGGGGTCTTGTTGAAAGTGTCACATGGCTCCAAAATTTACCCCACAGAGCAAACCTAGTGTGTAATCACAGGTCTGTGGTGTTAGGGAAAAAGAGGACATTTGTTGATCTAATTCCAGACTGCTGAGTTGTCAGTGTCAATTATCCCATTAATGTTCAACACCTTTACAGTACCTACTATATATATGCAGGATTCATGAGCTTCTGTATATCAGAGGGGAAAACTCATGTCTGAAGGAGGTGTGAAATAAGGCACCCTTGGATTATATAGAAAAAAAGACCTATACAAATAAGGCACCCTTGGATTATATAGAAAAAAAGGTTATAAAAATATCAAATGCAGAAAACTTTACAACTACCATTAAAAATATCTCTCATTTCCCTAATGCCTTGTATCCTGAAAAATCCCAGAATGGTTCACATATATATATGCAATAGAAACACTTCACCCATCACCGAAGTGCTACCACCTCTGAGTGAAACACAACAGCTATTGAACAATGTAACAATTTAGTACAGAAAGTGGGAAAAGTACTGTCTCTAACAGAAATTTCAGGAAAAATGTAGCAAGGCCGAATGTAATTACTCGTGTTGGCATTTGGCCAAATTAACACTCCCAGTTCTTGTGAAAGGTGACATGTTGCCTTTAATGACCACAAGTGTGGTCAGGCCTTCATTTATCTCATCTGAAAGATAGCATCTCCAGAAGTTTAGCATTGTCTAGCATCATGCTGGATCATTGATTCAGTACTGACTCAGAGGAAGAGTACTGCCCACTCAGTCACCCACATCACTTCCTGCAGCGCCTGGATTTTCCTTGGAGTACTGACCAGCCTTTACCACTGCCTAGCTGGTGAGATCAGATGAAATCATGACCCCTGAGGTGGTCTGGATGCAGTTAAATATAGAGAGATACTAAAAAGCAATTTTCATAGTAAATGTTGGAAGATTTCTTTGAACGATTGGATCTTGGGTTACAGATCTCAAAAACAAGAAACCTTTAACTGACTTAATAATAGTATAGTTTTAAAAGTACTTGTTTGGCCAGTGCTGACTACATGCTTACACAGCTACCCCTGGCCTGGGAAAGATCTAAACCACAATGGCTAAGTATAGAGGCCTCTAAAATATTTTCATATATACAGTGCCTGAATACACAAACATAACCAGTCTCTCTTCTGCCTACAAGAGCAATATTTTCCATAGGATTGGTATTGACAGAGGTTTTCCCCTGTAGTTATAGTTATCTATTAAAATAAAAAGCCTCCAGAATTGCATCCCTCTGCTGAACCCGCCTCCACTCCCACCTTGAATCCAATATAAGCAATGTCATCTCTTTCTGAGGAAAAATAAGACTTTTCATTCTGTGTCCAAGTAGCTCCTGACTGGTGCTTGTTAAAAACACCACAGAGGAGGATTCCAACACCAGGACACTAGTGCCAGGACTCGCAGCCCTAGCTCCTGAGAACAGCAGGATCTGTGCACTAGGGAACTAATTCTGGGAGTCACTCTCCTAGCCTGGAAGCATGGTAGGATCCATGTACAATGCAACCAGAGCTGCAATTCACCGCCAGTCTATACTAGAATCGTTACAGCTCTCCTGTTTACTCCACCTCCCCGAGCAGCAGTAGCTATGTCCGCGGGAGAGCTTCCTCCACCAACATAGCGCTGTCCACACTGGCGCTTAGGTTGGTGTAACTTGTCACTCGGGTGGCGGGGGGGAAGAGGGTGGCTTTTCCATACCCCTGAGTGACTTAAGTTATACTAAAGTAACAGCTATTGTGTACAAACGTTTGTGGGTGCAGTGAAATCCATACACCCTTGCAGAGAAAGTACATCTCTGTGAAACCCCTAGTTTGTGTGCAGCACTCTGGAGCCCACGGGTTCTATTTTGTAGTGAAAGTCTATCTCTTAGGGTATTTCTACACTACAAGGACTACAGTGGCACAGCACCAGCACTGTAGCTACACTGCGATAGCACTGTAGTATAGCATTTGTTAAAGCAACAGAAGCAGTTTTTCTGTTGCCGTAGTAAATCTACTTCCTTGAGGGTACGTCTATACTTACCTCCGGGTTCGGCGGTAAGCAATTGATCTTCTGGGATCGATTTATCGCGTCTTGTCTAGACACAATAAATCGATCCCGGAAGTGCTCGCCGTCGACACCAGTACTCCTGCTCCGCGAGAGGAGTACGCGGAGTCGACGGGGGAGCCTGCCTGCCACGTGTGGACCTGCGGTAAGTACCTTGTAGTTCGAATTAAGATACTTCGACTTCAGCTACGTTATTCACGTAGCTGAAGTTGCATATCTTAGTTCGAACCGGGGGGTTAGTGTGGACCAGCCCTAAGAGGTGGTAGCTAGGTCGACAGAAGAATTTTCCCCTCAGCCTAGCAGTATCTACAGTGTGGGTTAGGTCGACCTAACTACATTGCACAGAGCGCGAATTTTTTCACAGCCCTGAGCGATGTGGCTAGGTTGATCCAATGTTTAGGTGTAGAACTTTTTTAGATTTAAAGCTTGCCTGACCCCTTTGAGTTCTCTGTGTGCCTCCCTCTTTCTCCTTGACAGCACAGAACAGTGAGCTGCTTAGAAGGAGCTGCCTTTCTCTGTATTATTCCTCAAAGATGTTTCTGCTTATTACCCAACCTTGCATCTGCTTTGTGCCTATTTCTCTGTTGACATAATATATTCCCGTGTATACGATTTGGGGATTCTGTGCCAGGGTGAGCATGTGATTGTAGGCAGTGCATAGATATTGTGCTAGTGGGAATGACATCGTAAGTTGATGGTGGACTGTGTCATACACAATTTGTGTGCTGGTAGGAATGCCAGTGTGATTGCACTCCCAGAGTATGTGCTTCGGGGAGCAACATCTGGTTTGTGAGATGTGTATAGGTTTTGTGTAGGAGTAGGTAGTTCTCAGTATCTACAGACTATCATTATTTCCATCAGGATTATCCATTATGGCTATGGATCCTTTGTTGGCACAGAAGCAGTTCTGGGAATCCCCGAGCTTTTATGATAACAAGACCTTGTCTCCCTTTTTGGAATCAGTCTCTTTGTATGTTTGTGTCAATACAGAGCTGAATATGAGAAACCTCTTATAACACAGAACCAGTCAAATAGGCATAGTCTGTTTACACTTATTGTCTTGAATTGTATCTGAAAAGAAGATTTATCCTCTTACGTGTTCCGCAACAAAGGCCATTCTCTAGGAAAGCAGAGTACAGAAGGGATGGGGGATGGAAAATTCATGCTTGCTAGAACCTGTCCTGGCATAGGGAATGACTTCCTAGAGATTTCCCACACCATGCCCCGGAAGTGGTGGTGGTGATGATCACTAACACTCTGCATTTCCCTGGTGACTTCCATCCAAAGATCTCAAGGTACTTTACAGACATTCATGAATTTAGCCTCCCAACACCCCATAGGTTAACAGTGTCATTCTCAATTTACATCCGAGGCACAGAGGGGTGGTGTGACTTACCTAAGATTATGCATTGAGCCTTGAAAAGAGCGCTCAGCAATTCTGAAAGTCAGGCTATAAGTCTCCTAGCTCCCAGTTCCCTCCTCTTACCACTAGACCACCCTTTTGCATAGTAGCAGAGGAGAGGCATACAGCATGTATATAGCAAAAAGAACAGGAGTACTTGTGGCACCTTAGAGACTAACAAATTCAAGTACTCCTGTTCTTTTTGCGGATACAGACTAACACGGCTGCTACTCTGAAGCATGTATATAGGGCATTCTATTGTAATTTCCTAGGGATAGCATTATTTCTGTTCTTCTCCCCTTCCTTTTATTTTCACTCTGCTCAATCATGCTTTCCAACGGCCTGCTCTGTTAGTGATGAGTAGGGCTTCGAGTCTGTCACGGAGGTCACAGATTCCGGACACCCTGGAGCCAGCTGTTCAGGCAGCCCTGGGGACAGCCACATCGGCCACTCCTAGAACGGCTCTGCAGCCAGCCACTTGGGCCGTCCCGCAACCAGCCGCACCGGCCACTGCTCTGGCGGCCCCGGGCTGCTAGTCCCAGGGACAGCCTGAGCAGCTGCCAATGCGGCTGGCCCCAGGGCTCCCTCCCCACCCTGGCGGTTTCTAGGCTTTTAAAGGAACGTGTGGGACTGGGGTGAAGAGGATAGTTAATAAGCCTCTCCATTTCTCAGCGATCTTTTACCTGAAGTGTCAAAGCATTTTACAAATAGTCAGTTATTGGTCTTCTCAATACCCCTGTGACTGAGTGACTCTTAAATCACTGGAATCCCAGGCTCCAATCCTGTTGGGCCACCATTTATTTATTTATTTAAAATGTTAGGACTGGAAGGGACTTCATTAGGTCATCTAGTCCAGTCCCCTGCACTGAGAAAGGATTAAGTATTATCTAGACCAGTGGTACCCAAAGTTTTTACATCACGCCCCCCCCTTACCTCTGTCCATGCTCTCCCTGGGGCTGGGAGCAGGACCATGGCTCGGGGAGGGGGGAACGTGGACAAGGGTAAGACAGCCGATCTGGGCCGGCAACTGGGGCAGGGGCCAGAAGTGGAGTTGGGTGGCACTCCCTCCCCGCCCTCCCGGGGGACTGGCCCAGGCCTCAGCCGCACCCTCCCGAACAGTCTTCCCTGCCCCCCCCCCGAACAGTCTTCCCTGCCCCCCTAAGGGGGTGCATCCCACAATTTGGGGACCACCGATCTAGACAATCCCTGACAAGTGTTTGTCTAACCTGTTCTTAAAAACCTCTAATGACAGGGATTTCACAACCTCCCTAGGTAAAGTGTTCCAGTGCTTAACTACCTTTAGAGTTAGGAAGTTTTTCAAAATGTCTAACCCAAACCTCCCTTGCTGCAATTTAAGCCATTACTTCTTGTCCTGTCCTCAGTGGTTAAGGAGAACAATTTATCACCCTCCTCTTTATAACAACCTTTTATGCACTGGAACACTATTATCATGTCACCCCTTGGTCGTCTCTTCTCCAGTCTAAACAAACCCAATTTTTTCAATCTTTCTTCATTAGTCATATTTTCTAGACCTTTAATCACTTTTGTTGCTCTCCTCTGGATTTTCTCCAATTTGTCCACATCTTTGCTGAAATGTGGCACCCAGAACTGGACACAATACTCCAGCTGAGGCCTTATCAGTGTGGAGTAGAGTGGAAGAATTATTTCTTGTATCTTGCTTACAACACTACTGGTGATATATCCCAGAATGATTAGCTTTACACTGTTGACTCCTATTTAGCTTGTAATCCACTGTAACATCCAGATCCCTTTCTGTAGTACTCCTTCCTGGGCAGTCATTTCCCATTTTGTATGTGTGAGTGTTCCTTCCTATGTGGAGTACTTGGCATTTGTCCTTATTGAATTTCATTCTATTTACTTCAGACCGTTTCTCCAGTTTTTCTAGATCATTTTTAATTCTAATTCTGTACTTCAAAAGCACTTGCAACACCTTGGTATCATTCACAAACTGTATAAGTGTACCCTCTATGCCATTATCCAAATCATTTATGAAGATATTGAATAGAACCAGACCCAGGACAGATCTCTGGGGATGCTACTTGATATACTCTTCCAGCTTGATTGTGACCCATTGATAAAATCATAGACAATAAGGCCAGAAAGGACCATCATGATCATCTAGTTTGACCTCCTGTACATTGCAGGCCACAGAACCTTGCCCACCCACTTCTGTAATAGACCCATAACTGCTGACTGATTTACTGAAGTCCTCAAATCATGATTTAGTCTTCAAGTTACAGAGAATCCACCACTTACTCTAATTTAAACTTGCAAGTAACTTGGGCCCCATGCTGCACAGAAAGTGAAAAACTTCCAGGGTCTCTGCCAATCTGGCCCAGGGGAAAATTCCTTCCCAACCCCAAATATGGCATCAGTTAGGCCCTGAGCATGTGGGGAAGACCCATCAGCCAGACACCTGAGAAAGAATTCTCTGTAGCAACTCAAAGGCCTCCCCATATAGTGTCCCATTACCGGTCGTTAGAGATATTTGCTACTACCAGACGCAGATCTGCTACATGCCATTGTAGGCAGTCTCATCATACTATCCCCTCCATAAATGTATCAAGCTCAGTCTTGAAGCCAGTTAGGTTTTTTGCCCGCACTGCTCTCCTTGGAAGGCTGTTCCAGAACTTCACTCCTCGGATGGTTAGAAACCTCCATCTAATTTCAAGCCTAAATTTGTTGATGACCAGTTTATATCCATTTGTTCTTTTGTCCACAATGGCACATAACTTAAATAACTCCTTTCCCTCCCTGGTATTTATCCCTCTAATGTATTTATAGACAGCAATTATATCTCTCTTCAGCCTTCTTTTTGATAGGCTAAACAAGTTAAGCTCTTTGAGTCTCCTCTCATAAGGTGGGTTCTCCATTCCTCTGATCATTCTAATAACCCTTCCCTGCTCCTGTTTCAGTTTGAGTTCTTTTTTCTTAAACATGGGAGACCAGAATTGCACGCAGTATTCCAGATGAGGTCTCACTAGTGCCTTGTATAATGGTACTAATACTTCAGTACTCTCTGAGTACGCTTTCCCAACAAGTTGTATACCCACGTTATAATAGGTTTGTCTAGGCTATATTTTTCTAGGCATGTGAGACAGTATCAAACGTCTCACTATTTGAGATAAATCACTTCTACTGCTTCCCCCTTCCTGTATCCACAAGACTTGTTGCTCTGTCAAAGAAAGCTATTAGGTTGGTTTGACATGATTTGTTTTTGACAAATCTATGTTGACTGTTTCTCATTACCTTATGTTTGGAAGGCCCATAATAATATTTAGGGCACATTTATCTATATCACATTAAAAAACCCTACTTTTACAATGCAGAGAGTAGTCTCTTCTCAAGAGAGGTCCAGGACTGGAGTAGCTAGGGATGCTGCAGGTCAGGCCTGAGATGCTTTGGTTGAGATTTGGTGTTCTGTTTGCTGATATAGGGAAGAGAGTCCCTGGCTATGTAGATGGAGAGCAGCCTTTATTTCATAATGGAGACTGGGAGGTGTCCGGCGCTATCCGTGGAGAGCAGACTCTGAATGGCTACAGAAAGAAGGATCTTGAAGAGTGGAACAGTCATATAAGGCTTTGGGATGGTAGGCCATGGGAAAAATTCGCAGCTTAGAGACTAGAAAATAATGGTTTCCCTATTGTTGTTGTACCTGATGTTACTTTTTATTAAGGGGAGCAGGTGGAACGAGAACTAACTCTTTATCTAACTCCATGTTTCCAATAATAATAAATAAAACTAGGCCAAAATTTTCAATATGACTGCTGATTCTGAGTACCTCAATTTTTGGATGCCCAACTTGAGACATGTTAAAAGGGCTTGATTTTCAGAGGAGCTGAGTCAGCTACCCTCTGAAATTCAGGCCCCTTTAAGGTAATTCAGGTAGGTCAGCCAAAGTCTTTAGTTGCTTTTGATCTTGGCCATTAGCCCTTTTCATATGTAGATCTCATAACTCTTTAAAAAACAAGCAGGTGTTGTTATCCCCATTTTACAGATGGTGAAACTGAGACACAGAGAAAGTAAATGATTTGTCCAAGGTGTCACAGATGTTATGTTTGCAGAGTCAGGAATAGAAAGAACCACTTCTCCTGAGTTCCAGGCCCATGCCTATCTACTGGACCACACTGCCTCCCAGTCCCTTTCTTTTAGTTCAGCAAGGCACACAGGTGTGGAATTGGTTCAGTTTCTGAACGCTTTGACCAACAGGTGTTCAGAACCCTGCATCTCTTCACTGGTGAGGACTTCCCGGGGCAATGACACAGTGGTGGAGAGTGGCGGTTCTTTAGAACTGGAGTTTGGGATCTGGTCCTGTGGGTACACAGCGATGAAACTGTGATTGAGACGGTTGGTGGTTTCTGCAGCTGCGGTGGTCAAGGCTTTTGGCTGGGTCTGTCTGAAAGCGGCACAGAGCAAAAAACAAAGAGAGGGAGGGAGGGTCATAAACACCCCCATTCTCTCCTGGTAATCCCTTAAAAATAATTGCAGACCCAAACCTCTGGCCTCCAGCAAATTTTCCACTCGATTAGAGGCTTTTGTGAGGCTGGGGAAAGGGACCCACAGACTTGCACATTGTGCTGGTGCCCGAAACTTCCAGCTGGGATTTTTTCCATCAAAAGGGGATTTTAGTAAAACCATTATAAAGGGCTTAGTCACAGAAAAGCAGTTGAGCTGTGAGACAGGGGTAGATTAGCATTAACGTGCTTGTTTTTGGCACTAAGGACAGTGATGCAAGTTACACCCAGGCACTCACATACAGCCTCCCTCTGTTTGAGTTCCTGGCAGGTGTGTGACCGAGATGTCATCCTAGTATATTGGGCATAGAAATATACTGACATGGGGGTGGGGACTGGAAAGCTCAGACACAGATTCTAATGCAGTGCTGTCCAGGTGACTAGAATGAAAGTTACTAGGATCTGATTGCTGTTTGGTGAAATGAAATGAAGGGGGTTTCAGGACATTTACTTCTCAAAAGCACCAACATAACTGGCACTATTGAGACACATTGTTAGCAATCTCAGAGGACAAACCATGTCTAGGCCTCTCATCTCTAGATGTGGTCCCTCCAAGTTCAGGCTAAGGGCTTGTCTTCACTACAGGGCTAAATCAGCACTGCTGCAATCGATGCAACGTCAATTTAATGGGCCTGGTGAAGACGCTCTCCCATCGACTTCAGTACTCCACCTCAATGAGAGGCGGAAGCTATGTCAATGGGAGAGCCTCTCCCGCAGATATAGCATGTAGACACCACAGTAGTCATCATGGTGTAGTGTCCACCACGGTAAGTGTATGTAAACTACGTCAACTGAAGTTACATATGTTGTGTAACTTACATCAACTTACCTTGTAGTGTAGACCAGGCCTAAGATACATTGGTGAGGACAGTTAGCCAGAGCAGCTGACACTACTGCTACCTATGCTATACAAGACCTGTTCTGTAACTAAAAAATGTCCGTTTCCAGGCCTGTCTGGTCAACACCTTTCATCAGCGCTAAATTCACTTTATGAGGGAAACTTATCAATCCACAATGACTGAAAACCTCCAAAAATTGAATTTATGCTACAGCAAATCCTGCTACTGGGAGTGGAATAGCTAGGAGCAACTCTACAACTAGCATTCACGTATTAGTCAGTACAGTGACTCTTGCTGGAAGGGGTTGGATGGCAGTAGTTGGGAGCTTTCCTGTATCCTGTCCATCTCTTCCGGGTGCTATTTTACAGCATCTGAAAAGGCAGTGCAGCCTTTGCTACTTATGAGGTAGTAGTCAGTGCAGTCTGCTGGGAGTCTGGAGAGGTGGGTTCTATTCCTGCTTCTGCCGCTAATCTCCTGTATGACCTTGGACAAGTCACTTCACCTCCATGTACCTCTGTTTACCATAAGGAAAACTGGAATAATGATACGTTCCTTCCTTTGTAAAGTACTTTGATATTTGTGAATGAAATGGGCTATAAAGAGCTAATTAAATCACTGTGGTTCTCTCTCCCCTCCTCCTGACTGAAAAGGACAGTGTCAACATAACTATTGCACAGAATTTAAAAGATGGGAGTGACCTTTTATTATTTCTTTCAATTCAAATGCAAAGAGGACTTCCCTCCACATCTATAGGCACCTTAATATTTACAGAACAGTGACCCAGCAACATAGCACAACCCACACACAACAAAATTAAATGAACATAAACAATCCATTGAAGTGACAGAATATAGCCTATTCCATTATAATTTCTATACCTTCAGACCTCTCCAAAAGCCATTGCAAATAAATGTACTTTGCAGCATGCTCTTAATGGCAAAGGATTTGAGCTATATGGGAGTGGTGTTGAGGTAAGGATGTAGGATCCAGAATCTCGGCGTGCACACAGAGAACACCCCATCAGTAGCTCCCTCTTTTGTATACCAAAGGGGGTCCATCTTGGGCTCTCACCTGACTACATCTGTGGTGGTGCGGCATGGGGAAACAAGCAGCCTCAATCAGGCAGGTCCCAAGCCATTTAGGGCTTTTTAGTCAAAATCAATGTCACTTGAAACCCCACAGGGAACTAAAGTAGGTCATGGAACATAGGTGTCATCTGTGCTCAAGACAAGATACACAGTTTAATAAGCAGGCAGCTTCCTTCTGTACCAGCTTCAGTTTCCAGCTGCATTCAAGGTATTACCCCCTATATCGGCCTTGTATTCACCAGGAAAGAAAGGTGCATTCTCGTCTTGAGTTAGCTAACATGATTTAAAAACCTAATGAAGACAAGGCAGTCTGTAGTTTTCACATGAGCGATCAGGTTGAGTTAACACACCTCTTTTTTCCTAGTGAAGACTCAGCAACAGAGGGTATTGCAGTCATCTAATCTAGAAGTGACAAAGGTGTGGATAGCAGTAACCACATCTACATCTGAAAGAAAAAGTAGCAACCTCCAAGTCAGGCACAGATGAAAAAATGCTGTCCTGGTTATTTTCTATAATGGGATCATTCAAAAGCAGTTAGGAAGCTAACACCATCCCTAAATTGTGAACAGGTGTGACCAATGGCAGTTGAACACACTCAATCAAAGGGACCAGTATAATTTTTCCCAGCACCTTTGGCTGGTTCCCCCAACCCTTCCTCATCACCTCAATCTTGTCTGGATCGAGCTTTAGCTAGCCAGCCCTCCTCTATGCTCCACTCTTAACGGGGTGATCACATTGTTTGGGTCAAATGAGATGGACATAAAGCTGGATGTTGTTCACATACTGAAAGCACCACAGTCCATGCCTCCTTACTAACCTTCCTAATAGCCCCATATATACACTAAAGAACGGGGGTAACAGAATGGTCCCCTATGGCTTCCTGCCTTTGGAAAGTGAAGCAACTGCCCGCAACTAACTGTTGTGATCTCTGAGAGAAAAGAACAAGCCACAGAAGGGCAGCTCCATCCACTCCTGACAGCATTCCCAAGCAAGTCAATGGTACCTCCTAGCCAACAGTATCAAAGGCAGTTGATGGATCTAACAATATCAGCATGGACACCTGATCTTCATGCAATGCCAGAAGGTCATTGACCAAGGCAATCAGCAGAGACTCTGTGCCAAAATCAGTTCTCTTCCCTGACCGATAAAGGTCAAGATCTGAGGTCTCTAAATTCTCTGTGAATTTTCTTGCCACAGTCTTCTCAATAATCTTACTCAAAAATGAAAGCTTGGATGATAATTGGCCCAGCTCATCAACAGCAAGCAATGGTTTCGTGAACAAAGGCCGAACCAGTGCTTTTTCAAAGCAAAGAAAGGTGGTTGCTGGTGGAAATAGTCATGGACCTACTATTTTCCCACTGGCCTTCTCCAGCCAGAATGGGCTTAGACCCAAATCACAGGTTGTGACACAAAATTCTCTCACTACTTCCAATATCTCAGTGAGCAACACTAGCTGAAATTCAAGCACAGATGATTTTATCTTTTATCACCCCAAAAACATTGCTCTGCTCCATGGATGCAGGTTGCTTGCTCTGAATCTGATCAGTTTTGTTTTGTCCACAAAATAAAACATTTCCTCACGGTTTGGGGAATTCAGGCCAGCCACCAAGCTATTGACAATCCCAAACTAATCTGCAGTCTGAGATTTTTCTGGATGATATGGTGAAGGTGAAGAACCAGTTATTTGCTCCAAGGAGAGCTTGGATACCGGTGGGTGCAGAGCACCCACTAATTTTTCCCCACGAGTGCTCCAGCCCCAGAGCACCCACGGAGTCGGCACCTATGTTGAGTGCCATGAAGGCACCACTCCAGGGGGCTCCTAGCGAACCTGACGGAAGCTAAAGGAAAACATTTCCGATGACCGTGCATGTGGCAGGCGCACACCTGATTGGAATCGATGTGAACAAGCACTCAAAGAACACTTTGTTGCTCACTTTCTCTACACCATTCATGATTTCATAGACCTCTATCATATCCCCTGAGTAGTCTCTTTTTTTAAACTAAACAATATCAGTCTTTTTAATCTCTCCTCTGTTCTATATCCCTAATCATTTTTGTTGGCCTGCTCTGCAGCTTCCCCTACTCTAATATACCTTTTTTGAAATGGGGTGACAAGAATTGCACGCAGTGTTCAAGGTGATATTTTATTATCTAGTCCTTATTGCTCAAGTCCTTGTCCTTCCATTTATTAATCAGCCTGGAAGATGTTGGGGGCGAGGGGAGTTTCCTGTGTGATTTTCCCCAGGGCTGTTTGCATCCCATACCCTGCAGATGCAGAGCTCCTGGAGCTGGATGGAGATTTTTGTGTGCCTGTGTGTGTTCCTGTGTACGAGTCCCCAGCCCTGCAAAGGCGGGGAGCTGGACTGGTGAGTGTGAGGGCCCAGGGCAGTCCCTGGGTGACCAATCCTTGGGGATAGGTGGGTTAATTACCGCACACGCAGCCAGCTGGCCTAAGGAGAGAGGACAAGGGGCGCTGAGGGACGCACTTTCTTGGCAGGAGGCGGGGTAGGGATTGGCGGAGATCTGCGGCCGGCTAGCAGTCGGCCCCCAATTGGTGGGCAATGCTGCCGCCTAGTGCTGCTGCGTGGGCCGTGCGGGCAGAGCAAACCGGGAACGGGGCTTCAGCGCCGACCCCCGCGGCGGTGGTGCTGCGAGCAGGGGCCCTGCGGCGAGGGGGCTCCTGGCTTTGTCCCTGTGGACCCACAGCAACACCGCCAGCCACAGCGCGGGGCTCCCCACCGCCCGCAGGCCGCCCACCCGCACACACTCTGGGGGACCAGGCGCTTTTCCCCGGGAGCTTCTCGGCACCGCGGGCTGCTCCGGCCCTCGCAGAGCGCTCCTGGCTAGGGCCGCGGGCAGCGCCCCCGCGCCCGCCCCCCAGCGGGGTCTTCACCTTTCCGGGGGGAACCGCAGCGCGCTGAGGCCGTTCGCTTGTCAGCTCCGGAGCCCGGCAGCGTGGCGAGTGCTGCCAGCGCCCCCCTGCATGCGTGAGCCGCCACCTCCCCGCTTTGCACCCAGTGGGATCTGCTGCCCTCGGGAGTCGGCGGAGACCAAGCCACCAGCCCCTGCGTGAGAGAACTACGTTGTGTAGAGCCCTGCCAGGCTAACTCTTTCCTGGGGCCACCGTGGAGCCGCACTTCAACCAGCACCACTGACGCCTTTACCTCTCTTGCTATTTGACAGGGGGAGGAGGGTGCAGTGTGTGGCTTTGGGGGAACAGGCTGCTCAGGCATCCTCCTGCTAGAAGGGAGCTGCATACAGTCTTTAACGGGGAGAGAAGTGTGGGTGCTACCAACTTTCTGTTAGGGGTTGTCAGTATTTCTTAAAGAAGCTGAGCGGTGTAACCAGTAAATACATTGGCAATCGATTTTTCAGCTGGGCCAGTTCATAGCTAATTGTAAGGTGGATGGTGGGGAGGGGATATCAGAGAATGGGTTGACACTGCTTTCAATATTTTGTTTCCTGGTATAAAAATGTGCCCATTTGGTGCTTACTGCCCTTGTGCAATTACAAAAGCTCCAACAATAATTAAGCTCAATCTTCTGAATAAGGAGATGGGCTGAATGGTGGGTGGAATAAAGCCCCCATTTCTCAGCTGTGCCAGTGCTCTTACTGTCCCCTGCCACTGGCTGGAGTCTTCCCTTTACCCCCTACCACCATCCTGAGTCTGCCTCCTTCTACTAACCCCTTGCCCCCCCAATCCTGGCCTTTATCTCCTGTCCTCCTTCCTCAGCGAATTACTTAGTAAATTCTTATTGAGTTTTCTTGTACTCTCGCTTCTGTTGCCATTTTGCCTTGTAACCCCCATCTCTGCCTGTACCATGGCCCATCTTTGCTGTCAGGAGGAGGAGGACTGTGTGGTTCTGATGGAAGGAGCTGGTAGTTGCCATTCAATTGTACTATCCTAATAAGGGACTGCCCCTGAACCCAGCACTAGGGCCAGAGTTGTGGGGAAGGGCTGTCTTAGAAATAGCTGCAGTCCAAGTATATTCACTTCTCTTCCAGCAAAGAGTGTAGGGACCTATTAAGTATAAGCAGAGAGGATATACAAGCAGGGAAGAACCATCACCTCTTCTGTACTGGACAACCTACCAGAAAGATTCTGCACCAGCAATTTGTGGTCTAGGGCACAAAACTTTTGGTCCATACTTTTATGGGCCCTGTGCCCATTGTAGTCCAAAGAGTGCGAGATTGACTGCAGTGCCCTTTTAACCACACAAGTTTAACACTATGGAGCAAGGGCTGCTGCAGTCAGCACTTCAAACCTTGGAGGCATATGGGAGTAAAATTGGGCACCTTCTTGGGCTAATTTGCTCCTTCCCCACCCTAATATCAGTTGTTTCAGTAACTGGCAGGGGGTGCTACTGTGAGGGATGGAAAGAAATTGGCACACAGAATTGGCTTAGTTGCTCTCTGGGTGCCAGCCAGGATCTCAGCTGGGAAAGCTGTTAGCTATTCTATGTCTCTCTCACTCTCCCTGCCCTTAGTGCTTGAGGGAGAGTACTTCTCCCTGCCCCTCTCCCCCCAAATGAAATATTTCAGTGTAACATTCTCTGATCCAAGTTGTTCTTGGACTGCATCTTCTTTACTTTGACCCATTCTGTTTTGCTACAGTATTCAGAATAGTTATTAAAGAAATCAGATGAAGTAATTCTCTCTCCTCGCTATTTCACAAGATCCATTCTTTTCCCCCACTGTAAAAACAAACACACAGAGGGAGTTGTAGCACATTTGTCACTTCAGCCAAATGGCAAAAGGTAACAGAAAGGGCAGAGCTTGTCAGGCTTTTCTGTTGGGAAGACTATGAAGCAATAACTACATCTTCCAAATTAAAGCACATTCTGGGAGAGGAAAGATGGTTCCCTTGTGATGGGGCAAAAAGTGTCTTATAGAACTGCTCTTGCACATTTGGCAGGGGAATTTGCAAAAATGCACATGCTTACGTCTGTCTAAACCAGGGATGTTTAGAGATGAGTGTAGCTGTCAAGGAAGGAGAGAGTGGGTGGGCTTTTATTGCTGCTTAATGCAAGTCATTTTAGTTTATCCCTCAAGGCAGCTGTAAGTAAATATGGTTTGTTGTATACTTCTGATAAAGCATGTTTCTCTACACGCTTACAAGTTAGGTGGAGACTTTACAAGCTTCTTCAGGTACACATGGTGTTGTAAAAGTTTAGACACCCTGCACTAAGGCAAAGAGAACCAACTTCAGACAGAAGGGACAGGGTTAAAAAAAGATAGGGAGAAATCATTTAATCTTCAAATCACAGCTGGGGTAGCTCTGTCTAGAGAAATTAGAATCATGAAGAGGGAAGGGAATTGACCTACTATAGATCTTTTAGCAGCCAGAATGTTTGTTTCTATAGCAGAACAGCTCTATTCTCAGGCCAGTAGCTTTTTTCAGCAGGTAGGAGCTACATTTAAATAAATAAATCAATAAATCTAATCTTTGGTAAATACTCACAGGAGAAATACAGTAGCCATATACCTCCCACTACTTCAGTTTAAATCTTCATTTAGACGATAGTAAAAGGAATCTGGTTTTAATGAGGGCTTGTCTACACTGGCAATTTACAGCGCTGCAACTTTCTCGCTCAGGGGTGTGAAGAAACACCCACCCACCCCTGAGCGCAGCAAGCTTCAGTGCTGTAACATGCCAGTGTAGACAGTGCACTAGCACTGGGAGCCGTGCCCCTCGTGGAGGTGGGTTTTTTAGCTCTCCCAGCGCTGCGACCACACAAGCCATGTTAAAGCGCTGTGTTGCCAGTGTAGACTAGCCCTTAGAAACCTCCCATGTGAAAATCTATGCTCAGAAGCTGGACAAGCATGGCTGGAGTGAAAGCTTAGTGTTCGCTCACTAGTATTCATCTCTTGCTCTCAAACTCACTCCAAACTTCATTTCCCCTTGAAAAGACAGCTCTGGATTGGTTTGAAATCACTGCAATGACACTTAAGGTTGAATTGACATTTAGTTAATGTGTTTGGTAGATTTAATTAAAGAGGAGGAAAAAGCACTAGTGTCACTGCCAAATGTGGAAGGAATCTAAGTTCTGGCAGAGAAGCCTGAAAAACTCTCTCTCATTCTTTATTTCATGCAGCTCAGGGCTGGGGAATTCAGCGGGAAGGACTCTATGGCTGGACATGACAGGGAGCATTATGTAATCATGCCAGCAGCATTGGCATAGTGCCTAATAGATATCCTTAGGGGTCTTCAAATACAGCCTCAGCCATTCATTTCAGTTTATCGATTATCTTTTCTCCACAGATGGCAATATTAAAGAGCTGCTGGCCAAAGTAGTGGGATTTATGGAAGAAGAGAGGGAGAAAACAAGAGCCCACTTTGCTTGAACCAGGCTGTGTTTGTAGTGAGACTTGTAGATTTAACAGAACACATACCTTTGAGTTGTTAGTAGCAGCTTGTGTTAACTTTTGTTTTCAATTCCAAAAACTCTTTAGATGACTTGGCCACCCACTTTTTACCTTAACCCTTCTCTTTCCATGCATCACCATGTTTAAGAACAAGTTGTAGTACAAATACAGAATACCTTGCACTTACAGCATTTTTCATCCTAAAATCGTAGAGCCGTTTATATTAAATCTCACCACCTCTGCGAAGCAATTATCCTCATTTTATAGATGGGGAGACAAGGGGCCTAATCCAGTATGGCAAGCATCCAAAATAGGGATTGTTGTATTGGGAGGAGAGTGTAAAATGGGACCCTAGTCAAGGCAACTCCTCTCGAGTACACATGTGCACGCTGACTCAAAATTGTGTAGGGAAAACCCCATCATCACCTACCCTGGGGACACCAGAATGCAGAAAGTGCCCCCACCCTCCTTGGGGAAAAACTGCAGGGAGGAATCAGCCAGTAGGGGCAACTGCAGAAGCAGCCAAAGCAGGGACCTTCAGACATTCAGAGAATTTTCTAGTTTTGACTAGACTTTTTCTGCTCTGTGTTGAGTGGCTGTTTGCTCCACCCTGCCCCTCCCTCAAGGTCTTTCCCTCATCTTCAAGCTGCATCTGCCAATCTTACCCTGTCTCCATCACCCTTCCAGTTAGCTCATCCCCTCTTAACTAAACACACCCAAAGCTCCCCCAGACAAACCCTGGAACATGCCTTTTGCTGCCATCAACATGGTTGACTCTGCTTGTGTGTTCATTCATTCCCCCCATCCTGTATCTGTCTTGTCTGTTTAGATTAAAAGCTCTTCAAAGCAGGGACAGTACTGCTGTGTTTGTACGGTGCCTCATTCTTAGTTGGTCCTTAGGCAGTGACATAAACATGATTAATAATAATGACTTAAGTTAATTGGAGTTTTTCTGTTGACTTCAATTGTAAAGATTAGTATGACATGAATTGACTTCATAGAATTGTATAAGATTAGGGTTGGAAGAGACCTCAGGTCATCTAGTTCAACCTCCTGCTCAAACCAGGACCGACACCAATTAATCAATCCAGCCAGGGCTTTGTCAAGCCGGGCCTTAAAAACCTCTAAGAATGGAGATTCCACTACCTCCCTAGGTAACCCATTCTAGTGCTTCACCACCCTCCTAGTGAAATAGTGTTTCCTAATATCCAACCTAGACCTCCCCCACTGCAACTTGAGATCATTGCTCCTTGTTCTGTCATCTGCCACCACTGAGAACAGCCTAGCTCTATCCTCTTTGGAACCCCCCTTCAGGTAGTTGAAGGCTGCTATCAAATCCCCCCATTACTCTTTTTGTCTGCAAACTAAACAAGCCCACTTCCCTCAGCCTCTCCTCATAAGTCATGTGCCCCCCCCCCGATCATTTTCTTTACCCTCCGCTGGACTCTCTCCAATTTGTCCACATCCTTTCTGTAGTGGGGGCCCCAAAACTGGACACAATATTCCAGATGTGGCCTCACCAGTGCCGAATAGAGGGGAATAATCACTTCCCTTGATCTGCTGGCAATACTCCTAATGCAGCCCAATATGCCGTTAGCCTTCTTGGCAACAAGGGCACACTGCTGACTCATATCCAGCTTCTCATCTATTGTAACCCCTAGGTCCTTTTCTGCAGAACTGCTGCTTATCCAGTTGGTCCCCATCCTCTAGCAGTGCAGATTTATTTTGGTCCGATCCTCCAATTGTCTAGATCACTCTGGACCCTATCCCTACTCTCCAGCGTATCTACCTCCCCCCAGCTTAGTGTCATCTGCGAACTTGCTGAGGGTGCAATCCATCCCATCATTCAGATCACTAATAAAGATGTTGAACAAAACCAGCCCCAGGACCGACCCTGGGGCACTCCGCTTTATACCGGCTGCCAACTAGACATCGAGCATTGATCACTACCCATTGAGCCCAACAATCTAGCCAGTTTTCCATCCACCTTATAGTCCATTCATCCAATCCATACTTTTTTAACTTGCTGGCAAGAATACTGTGGGAGACTATGAAAAGCTTTGCTAAAGTCAAGATACATCACGTTCACTGCTTTCCCCATATCCACAGAGCCAGTTATCTCATCATAGAAGGCAATCAGGTTGGTCAGGCATGACTTGCCCTTGGTGAATCCATGTTGACTGTTCCTGATCACTTTTGTCTCCTCCTTCCAGTTCACTTCAAAACATTTTTACTACTCTCTACCTCTGCTTCCAAATGAGTCATGTTTGATGGGAACTTTGCATTGACCAATCTCTGAGTTCAGAAGTGACTGGAGGGTGAAAATATTAGTTCCTCTGTTACGCTGGGGAATTATATATTGAGGAGAGTAATTGGTCACTGGTTAGTCTCCTCTCCCTCTTTACTAGCATCATCTCTTTTTTAGAAACCATCTCCTTACAAATAAACTGACACATTGCTCCAGCTCAGACCACTCCCAATAGTAAGACTTATGTTTAGGACCAAGAGAGCATTGTCATTTCTGAGACAGTAGCCCATTTCAAGAGGGAACAGTGTCTGCTGTTCCTAATACTACAGGACTTCAGGGAGGCTCTGGTTTCAGCACAATTTCCTAAAGATTTTGGGTTCTATTTAAATAGTATGTTAGTCCACCTAGCTTGTTTCTGAGATGAAGTTATAAACAACATATTTGCCTCAGAGCTGTCCTGTTCCTGACTTTAGAAGGACTTCAGGACCACACACAAGATCCATGCATGTGCAATTTTGATGTCTGCCTTAGTTCAAATATTATCCATGTTAACGTGTGACTGAATGGGGAGAACAAATCATCATATACTATAGCTTGCTGTCCATATTTTTGTTGAAATCTGGTAAGCCTGTGACCTAGCAAGAGCGATGTACAATTTACTATCCCTTGCAAGGACCATGGCTAGCTATATCAAATATTAAATATCTACTGGTAACTGGAACCTGGTCTGGAATTCCTGTTGTTTACTGGGGTTCACACATCCTCTTTTCAGTCAAGAAATTATTGTAATTTTTTTTTAAGGGAAGGAAAAGATCCAATATCTCTCTCCAAGTAAAGGAAGATGGATATAGTGTCAGGCTCAATTAGATCCAATTGTGATGGCTTTCCCCAAAGGGAACAATGCAGCTTTTGTGATGAACTCCCAACAGAAAGCTTGGTAGTTTTACAAAAATAATCCTGCAGCCGTCTAGGTGCTGGCCCTTCTCCCTGGGGTGCAGAGGAGAATCCAGTGAAACTCTGCCCTCCTAACAGGAAGTGGAATTTTTTTAAAAGTGTGTGTGGGTGGGTTTCTGCAGCATGAAAGAAGGAATTATGAATGCTCTAGTTTCAGTCAAAAATGCATCAAAATATACAAGCCAGAACAGATTACAACTGGAGACAGCCATATCCTCTTTGCTAGGGCTGTATTGTGGAGAGCTCATCTACCTGGGTGTAATTTGAGAGAAGCTGGCTAGGATAGAATAGTTTGGCTGAAACAAAGTAGCCAGCTACAGCACTAGAAGTACTTAAAATGCAAATGTACAGGAACTCCAGACCATCCCCCACCGCCCCTCCTCTGCATGGAGGAAAGCAGCTTAAATACAGCCAGGCCTGGAGAAGAATGTTAAAAAGAGGGGAAGAATCACCCTCCTCCTTTCCATAGGGACCCTCACATGGCGAGATTCAGTATGCATGACTGAACAAGCAAGCAAGCAAGGACAGCTCCTCTTTTAACTTTCCTGAACAATGGCTTTGCTCCTTCCATCATTTCACATTCTCTCTAACCCCAACCCTTCTTTAAAAAAAAAAAAAAAAAAAGGGGGGGGGGGGGAGAAAACCCTGCTGCAGTACTTAGAGGGGAGAAAAGCTTTGTTTCATGCCCTATAAACAGCTTAAGCCCCTATCTCAAACAACAATACAAACCTCACATCGTAGAAGTCTAAAAGGGACCCTGTCAGGTTAGAAGTCATACGTTAAAAAGAAAGATTTCTATGGTACAAAAGGACATCTTAGATTATTAGAACAATGTTAAAAATCCAATTTTTCCCATTTCCTCTTTACTTTTATCTCGGGTGTACAATGAAAAAGTGAAACAGCATAGTCAGTTTTCTAGTTATTCACTTCCAAATTCTCATGCACTAGCAAAAGACAGCAATTTTGTGTTATTAATATTGCAGGAAAATGTTTGGGGTCTTTTTGGGTGTAGGGAAAGAGCAGAAAACCAGTTTTTGTGGATTTTTAAATGAAACAGGAACATTGCAATGTGTCTTAAGTTTTTTTAAAAGGTTTTTCCTCCTAAAGTGTCATTTGATCTACAAGAGCGACAAAGAGTCCTGTAGCACCTTATAGACTTCATAACAAATTTTATCAGTTGCAGTTTGCCCAACCCCAAAATGAACTGGTACCCCAACATTAATCTCTGCTTTCACTCAATTTATCTGAGCAAGTCAGCTGTTCTCAATATACAATATTGGTCCTTCCAAAAGGAAGCAAGGCTCTCTTGTAAACTTCTAATTATGACATTACTCAACATCCTGCACAGGACTGACCAGACTCCCCATTTCCTTTTACTCAGACCAAGTCACTCACTAAGACAAGAGAACAAGTGAAACCCTCAATAAGCTCCACACCACACTTCTTGCAACCAGTAGACAAGATACCTACCTTTAAAAAACCAAAAACAACACAGATACAGCTTTTTTTCAAAAACATACTTCATATTTCCTCTTTTATTATATAAATATCAGTTTAACCTTTTACTGTAAGAATATAAAATGTTTTAAGAGGATCTTTGTTATTTTTTATACAAATTCACAAACAGTACAATTAATCCATAGGGGTCTCTGGGTTTGCTTTAACTCCATGGTCTGGCCTGTTATTGTGGAGGATTTGAGATTTTGAATTAAAAAAATCAGTAAAGAAAAAAAGGCCAACATTTCTTTAAAATTAATCAATTATTTTTCCTTTTTAAAATAATAATTAAAAAAATCTAAAGAACCAGCTCCATTTTACTGACAGAACACAGAAAAGACAGATGAATTTCAGTCTCCTCCCCTTCACATCGCAGCCTCAGGCCCTGCAGGCCTGTTCTGCTTCTCTCCCCACTTACAAACAGGAAGCCTCACACAGTGACCGTTTTTTGTAGGTGATTTGGGAGGGAGAGGGGAATATTTGCATATATATATATATAATTATATTTAAGAAACTGAACTTGCATTTCAAACATTTCAATACTCCAATCCTCAGTATGGATTCTCACATGTTACACATGTTTGTGCTAGAGGAATAAAAATGCAGAAGCACAGTTGGATCCCCAAGCCCCAATGGAGAGGGAGGGAGAGGCACAGTCAGAATGTGAAGGTGGGGCACCTTAGGGAAAGCTTTTTTAAAAAAAAAAAAGAAAAAAAAGTTACAAACCCAAGGGGCATCTTTCCAGTCTAGGCACAAAAATGTTTCAGTCTCAAAATCTTTCTTGTAAGAATTCCAGGGCTTTTGAGAAAAAAGTAACAAATTAAAACGAGGTAGCCAGACATTATATATATATTTATATATATAGAATATATTCAGCAGAAAAAAACGTACTTAAAAATCCACAAGAACAGCAACTTCAAATGTCTTTAAAAATAAAACCATGGAAGAAAATGAATACTGAAGAAAGGAAGGATGAGAAAAACTGGGATCAGAAACAGGATGTAAGCATGTAAGGGGAGGGTGGTGATGGTAAGAGGCTGTTTTGTAGTAGTAATTTTCTGTACGCATTTCAAAATAAAACCACATCACAGTATCTCAAATGAAAGCAAAAATGAAGCTGGAGATTCTTCCTTAAGTCCCTTGGGCAGATAGGAGCTGTTCATCCCCTCCGCCCCATTTGCCCCCAATCTAAAGGGGAAATGAATGTGTGGCTGGATATATCTTTATCCCCACTTCTAAGAAAGAGAAGGCAGGGAGGAAGAGAGAGAAAAATGAAAGGGAAGATGAATGGCTAAGGTGACTCCATCCCTCCAATGCAGGTGGGACATTTGAAGAGACTGGGATCTGTATTCTTCTCTATTGGGAATGGGGTAAGGGGAAAATGGTGGAGAAGTATTAGGAGTCTATCTTCATCCCCAATGCAGGGAGATGGGGAAAGAGTGGAGGGTGTAGGCTCTCTCTCCAACCACAGTGCATGGTGCAAAGGAATCGTCCCTATACTCAACTCAGGAGGGGAGAGGACCAGTGTAGCTCTCTCTATATCCAATGCACTGGAGAACTGGTGTGGTGGGGATGGAGAAAAAAAGAATTGGAATGGTATGACAAGGGAGTGTCTTTGTACCCAGTGCAGAAGGACTGGGGTCAGTGGATATGGAACGTGCAGCTAATAAGCTTTTTTTTTTTTTTTTTTTTGGGGTGGGGGGAGAAGAGGCAGGGGGGTTGTTCCCATTTCCATTCCCACCCCCATTAGGGAAGGTCCCTATTCCCAAAACTGAGCAGGATTGGAAGTGAATAAGAATAGGGAACTTTCTTCATCAATCCCTAGTGCATGAGGGGGTAGAATCAGAGTTGGAGCGGTGAGGGGTATCTCCAGCCCCAGTGCATAAAATTGCAGGTCTCTATCCCGAATGCAGAGAAGGATGAGGAAAGGGGTACTATATTCCTAATGGAGGGCTAGGGATGGCATGGAAGAAATGGGGGATCTCTCTCTTCCCTCTTCTGCCGCAGCCAGTGCAGAGGTGGGTAGGTGGCAAGGAAGGGATAGGGGTGGGCGCTCTCTATCCCTCCCTCCTTCCAGTGCTGGAGTGGGCAGGTAGCATGACTGTGTGTGTGCCCCCCCCCCCCATCTCTCTCTCTCTCTCTCTCCTCCATTGCAGCAGTCAGTCAATGAGTCCCTCCAGAGAGGATGGAGGTCTCCAGGTGCCCCCTCCTCTCACCTGACCTTCTCGCTCTCAGTCATTTGCCAAAGTCCCAGATTGAGCACCTTGAGACAGGGCAGCTGGGTGATGCGCTCCAAGCCCCGCTTAGTGATACGGGTGCAGCCATAGAGATCAATCCCTGTGAGCTGGCTGAGGTGCTCCGCAATGAGCTCCAGGCCCTTGTCAGTGATACGGACACACTGGCCAATGTTGAGCGTACGGAGCCCGTGCATCTGGCGCACCATACGGTTGATGCCCTCATCGCTGATGTGGCAGGAGCAGAGGGAGAGGGAACGCAGCCCATCCAGGCCCTGTGCGATATAGGCTAGGCTCTGGTCCCCCACCTTGTCACAGAAGGAAACATCGAGGCCCGAAAGGCGCAGGCTGCCCATGGCCAGATGCATGATGCCCGTGTCGCTGATGTTGTCACAGGAGCGCAGGTTGAGGCTGCGCAGGCTGCTCATGTGGGACAGGTGGAGCAGCCCCGCATCTGAAATGCCCCCACAAAAGCTGAGATTGAGCTGGCGGAGGCGTCCCAGCCCTCGGGCCAGGTGCTTTAGTGAGAGGTCACTGAGCTTCTGGCAGTCCTGCAGCGTGAGCTGCTCCAGGCCCAGACAGCCCTCAGCTGCACTGCGGGTCATGCCCGCCAGGTGCCCAATGCCCACATCAGAGAGGTGGCGGCAGGAGCGCAGGTTGAGGCTCTTGAGGCGCTGCAAACCCCAGGCGATGAGCAGAAGGCCGGTGTTGGTGATGTTGCTGCAGCCGCCCAGCTCCAGCACCTCGAGGCCCTTGAGGTACTGGGCGATGCGGCCCAGGCTGCTGTCCGTGATCTGCTTGCACAGGCTCAGGTTGAGCGCCCGCAGCGAGCCGATCTCCGCCACGAAGGCGTGGCCCAGCCCGTTGTCGGTGAGGTTGTAGCAGCCGCTCAGGTTGAGGCTCTCGATCTCCGCCATGCCCTGGATCACGTAGCTCAGGCTGCGCCGCAGCGACAGGATCTGCACCCGCCGGATGCCCCGCGCCGCCAGGCTGGGGAAGAGCGAGGGGTTGGCGCGGCGCAGGTGCAGCTTGGCCTCCACGCCCCGCCACACGGAGCGGTGGTAGGCGGCGTCCCGCCAGGCCGTGCACACCTGCGCCGCGCGGCCCTTGTCCCGCACCTCCAGGTACCCGAAGATCATGGCCAGCAGCTCCGGGAACAGGCACGAGATGTGCGTCTCCATCGCACACCCGGGCCCGGCCGCCGCTCCCGCCGGGTCCTCGCTGCTCGGCTCCCCCGGGCCCGGCCGGCCGCCGCGCCCGCCGGATCCCCGCTGCTCGGCTCCTCCGGGCCCGGCCGGCCGCCGCTTCCGCTGGGTCCCCGCTGCTCGGCTGTGGCTGCTGCCGGCTCCGGGGCCCTCACATCGCCGCCCCGTGTGACAGGCCGGGGGGACGCTGCTCGCGGAAGGGGCCCGGCCCGGCTCTGGGGCTCCGGCCGCCGCCTCTATCCCCGCTCCGGGCGGGCCGCGCTGCGGGCCCCGCGCTGCTGCAGCCGGTGCGGGCGGGCCGCCCCGTGCCGCATTGTGCCGCCGGGCCCGGGCGGGGGCTCCCGGAGGCTCCTCTCGGTCCCTGGTGCCGGCTCCGAGCCCCGCCGCCTCCTTTGTCTCCGAGCCGCCTTCCGAGCCCCGCAGCCCGGGGCCGCCCGCAGCCCCGCGCGGGGTGGGGGGGGGGGGGGAGAAGGGGCCGCGCCGCCGATCCCGCCGCTCTGGGCCCGGGTTCCGCGCTGCCGCCGCCGCCGCCGCCGGGATCCGCCTGCTTCGCTCCTCCGCGCTGCGCTCGCCGCTGGGCCCAGGCGCCGCGCTCAGGCCGGGGGGGCGGGGAGGGGGGGAGAGGAGGAGGCGGCGCTGGGCTGGGTCTGGCGACGGCTGAAGCCTTCTCCTCCCCCTTCCCCAGCGCAATGGTACGATCCGGAACACTCCGAGCCGTCACCCTGGCAACAGCGCGGCCCATTCTCTGCGCTCGCGGATTAACCCCTGCCGCGCCGCCGCCGCCACCACCTCCGCGCTGCCCCCTCCCCGGGAACTCCCCTCCCCTCCCCCACAGCCAGCCTAGACCTGGCGCCTCTTCCTCTCCCGACGGAACCATCCCCCACCCCCCCCGCACCGGGCCGCAGCCCGGGCCCCCGCCCGGCCCAGCAGCACCCAGACTAAAGGCCGGGACATGGGCCCCACAAGAGCCATGCGCTGCCCCGACCTCAACACGGCTCCCTTCCCTCCGCAAGTGTCCCCGGAGCTCCCGGAGAGCCTGCTCCGTCCCTCAGGCTGCAGGGCAGCATGTCACACACACACACACCCCCCCCCCCCCCCAACACTGCCACTCAGCGCTACCGGCAGGTTAAGGTCACAGCTTCCAACTCCCCCCCTCCCTCCAGCCAGGAAACACCGGAGCCATATGTGTGGGGAACTTCAGCTCAGCCCTAAGGGCCCCGGCCGCCCTGGCTTTGTCTCGATTGGGGAGAACTAAAGCCCTGGTGTAGGCCGGGCAGCTTGTGTCTTAACAGGCCTGGAGCTCTGGGTTTCAACCCGACCAGCAAGCACGTGCTGTAGTGCAGCCTGCCCTGCCTGCCTAGAGTTGTTGTTGGGGGGGGGGGGGCGGGTGCTAGCTAACATGGCCTTTTAAAAAAACCTTTTTCACCCTGGTCTAGGCCTAATTTTCCATGAAGCTCCCTAGGTATATGTGAGCTGAGAGATTCGGTTAATTGTATATCAAGGTGACATTAAACAGCAAGGCTGGCTAGTCCATTGGCTCCACAGTAGGAAGTGAAACCAGGACAGAAAACTGTTTTCAGCAATGGGGCATGTGAACAAATATTGAAAGTGGTGTAAGTGCTAATGTAGACCAGGCAGAGGTCATTAAAAGGCATTTCAAGAAAGAGTGCTTGAGGCTTGTATTTGCCCAATCTTAACAGCTTTTTGTGCATTAGTAAATGTACATGTTAACATGGGTGCAGCTGCAGTCATGTTAAAAACAGCTTAAGTGCTAGTATAGGCCAGATAAAACTTTTCAAAACAATTTCAGAAAACAATATTGCCTTTTTCTATTGGAAAAGTACAACAGAATTTCCACTGGGTCAGGTGAACCTGGGGAAGCCTTAGGATTCATTTTTAACACTGTTTTGGTAACTTACTTTTTAGCACATTTAACTAAAACACCAACAAAACTGATCTGGTTACTGGAGCCTAGATTATACTACAGCTCCCATGAGCCTGGATGAACTGATAGCACTAGTTTTAATTATTTTGACAGTGTCTCCAGTGTAGAAAAGGAGTTTAAACTGTTCTCAATACTGATTCTGGGGAGATAATTGGTGAAAACCATTTCACCAATGGTTATTTCACCAATGGTTATTTCACCTACATAGACAAGTTGCAGTCATGAGTTAAGATTACTATGAGAACCATCACTGATGCATTTCCTGTTCACAGACATAAATTGAACGTTATAGTTTTATATCTGTTTCCCTTGGGACTTTTTGTTTTTAGGTAAAAGGGGAGATTATAAGGCTAATATCTCTCTTGATTTGTGCAGTTCCAGGCTTGAATCTTAAATAATTGTGACTCTCCACAATTAAATAACTGCAAAACACCCATACTCCTGTTTATATTATAAATTATACATGATTCTGTAGTTCATTGATAGCATAGATTCATAGATTCTAGGGCTGGAAGGCACCTCGAGAGGTCATCGAGTCCAGCCCCCTGCCCTCATGGCAGGACCAATTACTGTCTAACTAAAATGTTAACTTTAAATTCAGAAGACATTTTGTACTGCACATGTGCTAAGCCATTTTAAAAAATAATGCATATAATGTTTGTTTGGATTGTTTCTGCATGTTTGCCAGGAAACTAGTTCTTGGTGATGAATAGCCACCAGGAAATATATGGGCCCTGATCCTGCATTCTTATCCACTTACATGATTTCCTATATTAACCTGAGTGGGTTTCTGAATGGCCATGTGGGGTCTGTTATAGCAGATCTTACTGCGTGTTTGGGATCAAAACTTGTAAAATTCAACCCATTTTTGTGGTTATTAGGTGGGGGGGAAATCTTAGGCCCTCATTCTGCAATCTGCTCATCCTGGGGGGACCCTAACATGAATGTGCAGCCCCAGAATGTGAAGTCAACTGGAAGTCCTGACACATTAACCATTCCAAGTGCATATCATGGCATATACACTACATGGGCCCAATCATGCAACCCTTATTTATAAGAATTGTTTTATTAAAGTCAGAGAAATAACTTGTATGAGATGTCTGCAGGATTGAACTCTATGCACATTGTTGCAAAAGATGAGAGAAATGGAACATGGGATGGTGACATTACAGAATGTTGGACTAGTTGTATTACTCATAATTGGCAAAGCTACAAATGTGTTGTGTCATCCCGAACAAATGCCCATGTAACTTTTATACCTTTATACTATAGTGTATTCCATATATGCCACACTTGTTACAGAAAAAACTATCCTATAAATGTTTTCGTGTATTTTAATTACAAAATGTTTCAATCCCTCTACCTTACAAATTAGAGTGGTAGAAAAAATGACCATTTAAGGCCTAAAAAATTACTTAAAACAGTATTTCTATCTGGTATCATGATTTTAATATAGGCCATCTGTGACTAGCAAAGGTTACAAACATGATGCATATTCTTGGAGAGCCTGAAATCTCTTTCTCCCATGGCATGCAGTAAGAATCTTTAAATCCTGGTTGTCCACAGGGTATCAAAGCTTCTAAATCTCTCACTGGTCTAAAATTGACTAATTCTGGTCCTTGGACTGGTTGTAAAATTTAATCCCTGATCCACCATGTTTTGGTAGGGGGGAAAAGAAAACATTTTTATAGTAGGTTTTTATTTTATCTAAAGGATGGCTATTTGGAACCACTCAGAGTTTTAAAATATCAGCATGCAAGTGGAATGGTCAAAATGCACAATAAATGCAATTTATCACATGGTTTCCTCTGTTTAACCCATAGTTGCAGAAATAAAGACATTCATGCCATGTTTATCCTGACCTCATGTGGTATAAATATTTTTACCACATACATAGCTAGCACCATCTCCTGATAAACTGCATTTATCAAAAACCTCATAGGCACTGACTGCTGATCTATCCCCTGGAACTATTTTTAACATTCCAAACCCTTGAACAACTCCAAACAGCCACTATCTCTTTTTGAAAGGACTTGACAGATAAATGTTTCATTCCCCTCCTCTGACTCCCTCAAATTACATGGGTATTCGGTGCAGGCTGGACAGTTTTTATTGGCAGTTGTTCAGGGTGATCTGCATAACTGGATTGTGGCTTCAGCACTTGTGAGTTATTCTGATAAAACTGCACTGTCATGTATTCCGTATCTTATATCACATGTGCGGTCATGATATCCATGGACTTTTCTGCAGTTCTTGTCTTAGCCCTCTCCCTATTTGTTTCCCTTGCCTCTTAATTCATAGTACAATATTCTCTCCTACAGGCATGGTTTGAATGAAGTATATAGTAAAGATAGTGAATAAAGGTCCTGTCATAGGTTGTACTCTTAGGGCATCCCTGTGGGGGTGAAAGTGGGTGCCTCTCATCACAGACATCCTTCTCTAGCCTCAGGTGTCTATGTAGAGCCAGTTTAAGGTGCAGAGTGTGATTCTCTGACCAAAGTCTTGGGGGAGAGGAAAGCAACCCTTTACGAGGCATTAAGCAGTCCAAAAAAAGGTAAGGGCAAACCAAATAATGTGGCAGCCCACAAAACAATCTGGGCTCCCCCAGTGGTTCCCCAAAAGATAAGAGGTCAGTAGTGTCTGTGAAGGGGGTCTGGGCCCCTCACTCCCTTGTGTCCAATAGGACCCAGGCTGGGCACCCCACAAACAAAAGGGAAAACAAAGGAAAGAAGGTCTCTCTACATCTTCAGAGGGTCCAGGTGGCAGATGCTTTTCAGCAGCTTTGTGGGTAAGCAGCCCCTATTCTGTGGGGCTAGGGAGCTGTGGCTGTGCTTCCCTCTGAGTGCCATTCTGCACCAGGCTTGGATCCTCCTTTCTAAGGAGACGTCCCTCTTCAGATTTGACAGGCCTCACAGGTACGTCAGGTTGGGCTGATTGTGCCCAGGGGAGCTCTTTGACCCCTTACTGATGGGTGGAAATGTGTCCCACTACATATTCCTGTGCTCTTTCCCTGCTTTCACTCCACGTGATAGAGCTCCAACCAGGGATATGGAAAAATCCATCCTGAATTTAGCCACAGAAATTTTCCAGTTGATACTAGCTCTCTTGCCAGTGGGTGGTGGCTGCTGTGATGCCAAGGGAATGATGACACCTATTAAACCAGAGGTGGCCAATCTGTGGCTCCGGAGCTACATGGAGCTCTTCAGAAGTTAATATGCTGCTCCTTGTATAGGCACCGACTCCAGGGCTGGAGCTATAGGCGCCAACTTTCCAATGTGCCGGGGGGTGCTCACTGCTCAACCCCTGGCTCTGCCACAGGCCCTGCCCCCACTCCATCCCTTCCCCTCAGAGTGCCGTGCCCTCACTCCTCTCCCTCACCCCCAGAGCCTCCTGCACGCCATGAAACAGCTGATCAGGAGGTGCGGGAAGGGAGGAGGAGGTGCTGATCGGCGGGGCTGCTGGTGGGTGGGAGGTGCTAGGAGCGGGGTGGGGGAGCTGACTGTGGCTCTTTGGCAATGTACATTGGTAAATTCTGGCTCCTTCTTAGGCTCAGGTTGGCCACACCTATATTAAACTATTGGCAGCTATTAAAATAATAATGTTCTTCTGACCCTTTTCTTCCTTTTGCTCTCTATCACTCCCATTGAACCCTAATCCAGCTCCTAAAGCAGGGATCTCAAACTCAAATCACCACGAGGGCCACATGAGAACTAGTAAATTGGCCTGAGAGCCGCATCACTGAAACCTTTTCATACAATGATACAAAAGTATAGTCAAAAATTTTAAAAAAAGAAGAGTAATATAGTATTCTATTAAAAGTCAATGTAGTAACTTTTTAAAAACTGTAATGCAAAGAGGGGTTTTAATAAAATATAAACACTCAGTGATGGTTGGAGCTTGGCTGCCAGTGCAGTCGGCGCCTATGGCGGGCTGCAGGAAATCACACACATGCGTGCACACCAGGGAAGACCTTGCCTCCCCAACCCGCCACCGGACACCTGGGCCGTGGTGGTCCCGGCCCTTCCCTGAAACCCCCACCGCCTTCTCCACTCCACATCCCCTCCTGTCCCCACTGCTCGCCGTGTCCCTCCTCACGAGTTTAGCTGAGTTTCTCTGATTAGTTGATGTTGACTTTGACTTCTCTATCTCTTGAGATTTACCCCCTATGGATATTTGTTTTCTAAGTATGGGACATTTCTGCAAGGCCTAGTGTACACTGAGGAAATTTCCCTCAATTTTAATTGGCTTGAAAAACCAGATAAGCCAAATTTAAAGCTGGCTGGAATTGTAGCATAGACTGGACTCCAGGTGGCCTGAGCTGTCTTTAGCAAACCAGTTTCAGAACCTCCTTCAGCAGGTTCCACCTGGAGTCTAGTCTATGCTATGGCTGCAAGTGGTTTCAAAGTTGGTTTAGTTAAACTAGTTTTAAAATGAATTTTTTGGGTAATTTTCCCAAGTAGACCACGCCACAATGCTCCTGTAGCACTATGACGGTTACAGCCAAAGTTGTTCTAGTCACCAATTCCTGACATGAACTAGCAAAGAGAAGGTGCCAACGTTTCATGGCACTGGTATTTTTTGGAGGGTGTCTCTTGGAGACCATTTGCTACTCTTCCATTTCATAGGCTAAATTGACCCCATCCATATTGACAGGGGTGCTGAGAGCCATTAAAACAAACTGTAAACTCTGTATATGATGGAAACCACTTCAAGCCAGGGGATGTGGCAACACCCCCAGTACCCTTAGTTCCAGCACCCGTGTGTACTGAAGAATTTTCCTACAGTTAATAAGGTGGCAGAGGAGCTGCAGCTGGGTAGGGTGGGGGGTGCCTTTCCTTTCATCTCTTAAATGTTCAACACAAATAATTCTGTAAAAAACCCCTGTACTGTAATAAATAATTCCATGGCAGAGGTCTCCAGGATTAATAGAGATCTGTGCCCATGAATGCAACCAGGGTGATTATGTACTGCACATACATCAGTGCAGGGTCTGTCAGATGGGTGGATTACTTTTGGAATCTGCATTGTGCATCATCCCACTTGATCCTTTTCCTGGCCAGCTATTATAATAAAAATATATAACCAGAAAGTGTTTTGGGGGATTAAAACATTGTGTTCCTCATCTCTTGCAGACTTTTGTTCTAAATATCAGATCACATTGAAGACTTCATGAAAGAAAACCTACAGAGAGAGAGAGAGAGAGAGAGAGTGTGTGTGTGTGTGTGTGTGTATAATACAGATAATACATTTATGATATGTTAAGGGGCTAAAAATTAATATTCTCTATATTACATTTTCTCAAGTCTGTCTGAATGAAGTAATCCTGGTTTGCCATTTATCGACCTGTTTCAGTGTTGATAGCATCATTCAGCATACAGGGCACTGTGAATGTACAATAAGGTTTTGGGGCAAACTTCAGACTTGATATCTCAGTACAAACACCAGGTTTAAATTTGGGCCTTTTTTTTTTTTTTTAAGGTGGCGGGGGACAAGGTTTGTTGTTAATAAGTGACCTTGAAAAAAAAATCACACTACTTCCAGGAGGCACAGAACTGAGAGCCAGCAGTTACATTGCCACCATGTTGGTATGTGACTAATGCTGCAGTAATACACAGGGATCAAGCCCCACATATAAATAAAAAGACATGACTCTGTGATGAACAAAAATATATGATCCAGGAAACTACAATTAAATGCCATGGTACACAGGGGATGCACTGCTTGTCTGCTATTGTGTGACAGGATGGTCTAGTGGTTAGAGCAAGGGACTGGGCTCTAGGAGATTTGGGCCATGGCCATACGCAAGTCGCTTCACTTCCTGTGTGTTATTTTCCCCATGTGTAAAAGGGGACTTAAGAGGCTTAATATGTTAATGTTAGAGGGAAGGTACTAAAGTGGAGTATGAAATCCCAAACAGCAACCCTGATAATTCATTGTAGTAGAAGCCACGAGAGGGTTGTGGCTGTATCTTTCTTTCATTCTTGGTACCAAAAAGGGATAAAGACGGGGAAATGGCTGATGGAATAAGTATTAATGGCAATGTCTTGAAGAGTAAACAGAATGTTCATGTAGTAATCAACTTCATGGTTCAGCAAGGAGGATTGAATCCAAGACCTCCATTGCTAAAGCATAAGCTTCTGCTACTTGAGCTGAAAGAGTAGCTCCTGTAGTTGTAGCAGATTTATATCTTCTGTGGACACATAACACACACTGAACAGAGCGTTACATGATTATACAATCTGTCCCTCCTGGGATGGGCTGCCACCACCACCTAGTTCAGAATGTTACAGTAAAGGGCCAAACCCATCTCTCATGTAACTCCAGTAGATTCAGTCCATGCCAGTGCACATGCCTAGCCAAGCCCCTGGTCACCAGTAGTGGCAAGCCCTCTGAGGAGGGGATTGTGGCAAAGCAAAGTGTCCTTCACTTCCCCTCTGCCGGAGGACTTGCCTGCAGCCAGAGCAGTCCCAATATTGGGCAGTACCAGCTGGGTTGGGGGCATGGGTGATCCAGCTATCAGTAGAATTTAAAGTTCTCGCCTCTGGCAGAACTCAAGGGAGTGCATGCACTAATACCAATATACGCCCTTCCCCAGGTGAATCCTTCCTGGTGCACATGGGACCACACTGGTACAGGAAGGAGTAATTCACACATCCCTGCATTAGCAAGAGTGAGGCTGGCCCATGGAAGGATTACATTTAACTCTAGGGATTTTAATGTGTGGTATTTTCCTGTCCCTGGACTACATGCAGTTGTTAATTTTAACTATTAACTATTCCCTCTCTGGAACAGAGCCATCAGTACATTTCCCAATAGTAAATCACATTCTAAAATTGGCAGTTCACTGGAATTTCATGAAGTTATGTCTCCTGCCCAATAAATATTGGCTCCAAACCATGTCTCAGAGGAAAGCTGAAAAATAGGGCAGTACTACTCTGGGAACTTACTGTGAAAATCAGTCACAATTCAAGCCCAGTGTGAAGGAAGAGCAAATATAAACTCCAAGTAAAATATACAAAATGCTGTCTTAAACGGACCATGGGATTTATATTAGCATTGGCTAGGGGAAGCGTGGTTTGACACCTTGTTCATAAAAGCAATAGTGAGTCCAGAGGCTTCTGGTGTCAAATCTTCCAGGCTATCAGAAATTTATCACTGCATTTCCCGAGAGGCCCCGCAACAGAGATAACTGCCATTCAGAAACTGTATTCCCTGATGCTTCCATTCTGTGGTACCTGGCGCAATCTTGGTGCTTGGATTTGAGCCATAGAATATCCTGAAACATGCTGCTTATCTTTGTATATCAGAAGTCTTAGACATGCTGTTTGAAAATGTAGGTGTATGCAGGGGAGGTGGCTATGTAAATGGGTATAGCACCAAATTTGTGTTCTTTAAGAGTACTTCAAATCATTTCCCATTTTATTCCTAAATGCAAAATACTCTTCTGTTTACAGTACATTCATTTTATGTTAGATCATGTTTTTCCATAGGACACGCCATTTTCGTGTAAAATGAGAACACAGCTTCCTTCAATCCCCACCACTCCCAAAATGTGTGTGTGAAGGGAAGGGCAGGCTAGAAATATTTGTTTCGGTTCAGTTTCTTTGTCTGCAAAATGACTGATTTGTGTGAAAAAGCAGATTTCTTTCCACTCTTTCACCCATGAGCTCTTCCATTTCTTCCTAGCCTTGTTAGCAGTGGTGTTCAACCCCTATTGCCAGCACACCCCAGTGTTTGTTCATCCTGGTCTTCCTGGAAGCAATGAATCCTCTCTACTACTACCAAGATTATTCCTTAATACCCTGAAGCAGAAAACACAATCACACTCTTTAGACACACTGAAACTTGTGAAAATATTTGTGGAATGACTATGGGAACGTGAGACTAATAATAATCCTTTGCATGTTTCTAGCACCTTTCATTTGAGCATTTCCAAGCTCTTTACAACCATTAGTGCTTCAAGCCTCACAGTACCCCTGGCTAATCAGCTTAGTATTATCCCCATTTACCTATGGTGAAAGAGAGGCACAGAGAGTTTAAGGGCCTGATTTTGAGAAGTGTTGAGCACATGCAGGTTGATTCATATGGAGTTTTGGGTATCCAGCACCTCTGAAAATCAGGCCCCAGTTGTCTCCAGTTGGACACACAAAAATATAGGCACTTGAAATCAGTAGATATTTTTGAACATTTTAGCCTAATGCCCAGATCCTCACAGGTACTGAGGCACCAAACTCCTACTAAAATGAATGAGTTAGGATCTTAAATACCTTGGAAGATCTGGGTGTAAGTGACTTTCCAAAAGTCACACGCTTTGTCTCTGGCAGGGCAGGGCAAGGCCTACAGCACAGATCTCCTAGTTCCCCATCCAGTGTTTTAACCACAAGGCCAGGCCCCAGCTCTGTTTCAATGGAGACTAGAGAGCAATGGCATCTTAGCAAGTCAGTTGGCAACCAAACTGTATTTTACTTAGATTGGGTCACATGTTTCCATCTAATCCCCGCACCGAAAATGTCCAGCTTCCTGTGTTCCCCTGGTTTTCCCAGCAAGACATATTGAATATGCAGATGTGCAGGCGCACACACATACATATGCTTTCCTGGAAGCAACCGCTCAGACTTTGTTCTGGATATTTGTTTTACCCTAACTTCTCTAATCCCCAAAGTGATATTAAACAGATTTTTTTGTTTAACCTTTGCATGAAACACTCTCTCTCGCTCTCTCTTTATGTTTAAGACTATGTGGTTTTAGTTACATTTTGTTAAATGTCCAGAGCGCTGCCTGCAAGGAGCTCCACATAAATGAAAATATATCATGATTATTATGTGCAACACACAAATATATTCTCAATCATGTCCCATATATGCTTCCCCTACAAGATGGTCTTGAACACACACTGCTACAGTTCTCAGATATTTCCATGTAATAATAAATAACCATGTCAGTGCTGTGTACTTATACAGTGCTAGTTCCCAAGGACGTAAAAATGTTTACAAAGCTTGGTAAGTGTTATGGGGGAAATGAGGCACAGAGAAACTAACTGATTTGTCAAAGAGCAAGACAATGCCATTGGGAATAGAACCTAGGACTCTTGACTGCCAGTCTCCCCTCTAACCAATAGGTACATTGCTTCCCATGTAAGGAATCTGTGGGTGCAAACAAAAGGTACCATGCTTGCCAGCTGAACCACACACAGGTAGTATCAGAGAGAGACTAAAGGACTTTCCATTCTAAAAAAACAGGCTGCCACTTAAAGAAAGAAAAATCTCCACTAGCTGTAGTAATATAAAAGCATATATCCTACATAGGAATTCTAGCATTCTCCAGCATACAATCCAAAGCACAAACTCATCCACTGACACAGACACAGGCTTGTTCTGGACTACACTGGTACACAAACCACATGCACATACACACACATTATGAAACACAACCCTCCTGCACAACAATAAGCATCTCTCCCTGCCCCTGCCAACAAATGACCCCTCCCCCCACACTTATCTCCTGCCTCAAATCTACTTTATTTCCATGGGAGAACCATTTATTCCAATGGAAGACCATTAATCTTTATTTGGTCAACAAAGCCAGCTTGCATTCCAGATGAATAGTCATTCCACCCACAGAACTTCCCCTGTCCCTTTCCATCAATCATATTTAATATTTCATTAACCAAGAAGAACAGAAGTGTACAAGATAATCATGGAAGAAATCTTCAATATTGTCAATGACCTTTTGGATGACATTATGAAATAACTGCCTTCCAAGATTTGATTTTTTTTATTATTAATCCTTATTTGAGTTGTTACCCACTACATTTTTGTGAGGGTGTTTGCTTTTCCTCTAAGTTAAAGGTCATAATAAACAGTTGTATTAAATTTGTGGAAAAAATTATCTCCCACAAGTTAATCCCTTGTGTTTGATAATTTTCTGCCTAGACATAGTTCTGAATGGGGAATTAATAATAATAATAGATTGCATTTATATAATTTCTTTCATATAAGGATCTTGAAACATTTTACAAACTATTGTAACACCCCTGTTGAAATAGATATCTCCATTTGGCAGATTGAGAAACTGAATCAGAGTCTCTATGAACTAGTGCGTCCCAAAATCCCACAGCATATCAGAAGACGTGCTATGAATAAAATCTAAGGTCTTGGCTCAAAGGCCCCTGCTCTTACCACTAGATACACAGGGTCAGATCCTCAGCTGGTGTAAATAAGCATAGTCAGTGGAGCTATGATTATTTACACAAGCTGAAGATCTCACCTTGTATCTCGTAGCTGAGGCTGCCAGCACAACTGTAACTTGAATGTCACAAACTAGGAAGTCTAATGATATCATCATTGTACACCCAACACACACATTTCCATTTCATTGTGAATAAGAATTACTCAATAACACTTTCTTTTCTTCCCCAAGCATGAATATGACAGTGCGGTGACATCTGAGGTGTGAAAATAACCAAGATTAATTTTGGACCAACACAATAACAGAAATCTAAACAAGGCATCCTTGTCCAATATTATTGTGCCTAGTGAAGGAATTGCACATATTTTAGATCAGTACTCATGGGCTGCAAAATGTAGGCACTATGGATCAGTTTTTCAAGTGCTCAGCATCCACAGGCTAGGCCAGATTTTCCAAACAATTCAGTTCTCACTTAGATATCCGCTTAGGCTAAATTTTCCAAAGGGTTCCGTACCTGGAAATTCCTGTTACGGCAATTATCGTCTGATTTTAAAAATTGCTCAGTACCCCTATGTGCAGAGCTGTTTGGAAAATCTGTCCGCTTCTCTTGGTGCCTAAACAGGAGCCTGAGGTCTTTTGAGAGTCTGGTCCCAGTGCAGAATTAAGGGCAGAACTGCCTCCTTAAAGTGTCCCTATGGTTAGATGAGCAGTTTTGCCAAAACGTCATCATATCTGATGAGTTCGCTGACGTAAAACAAATTCTCATTCCTCTTAGCCCCGCAGATCCAACACAGCTGTGGGGAGAGGGAGCTGCATTCTATTATGGTTCCTGCAACACCAGCAAAGCTGGCAGTTTACACCTCATGCTGATGGGAGAAGTAGAAAGAGGATAGCTAAATGTTGAGCTTCTGAGTGTATTTACAGCTCTGGCAGTTTTTTCTTTTTACTAGAAAACGGAGCAAACTGGATCTGACAGATGCTAAGAAGGAAGAAATATGGGGGGAAGTGCACTGGCATTTTTAGTAATTTTTTTAATTTAGCTTTGAATGTTCCTTTCCTTTGTGTCTTGAAGAACAGAAGTTTAGAGCCTGAGCTTTAGAGAAGGGTGTATCAGTTGCCACTGCAAAAACCTTACATGTGAAATAGCAGGTACTTGGGTGCAGAGGTGCCTTTTTGTGAGAGTGAATTCAGGTTTCTGTACCCATGCCTATACGCCTTAATGTTAGGTCTTGTCTGCATGACAAAAATGTACTTATTTAAATAAATCAATTTAGAAACCGATTGAATTAAATCAATGCAACCCAATTGTGTGGACACTATTATTTCAATTTAAGGGGTTGTTGATACATACATTTGCACCAAAATAACTTTATCGGCTTTATTTCACACTATGAGTCATTTTGGTGCAAATCTATGTATGAACTCTCTATGGAATAAAAGTGCCCTGTTTCAGTTTTGCAAGCTCTAAATAGGGTACTTTTGCTCTGAAATAAGTGTGTCCACACATTGACTTGCACAGAAATAAGTAATGGTATGAATTAAAACTGATTTGGTTATTTCAGTGCAAGTTTGTGTATAGACCTGTCCTAAGAGTCTCTCTTACTGATTTAGCTTAAGTTGTCTCCTTACCAATGTAAGCTAAATCAATACAAGACAGTCTTAAACCGAATAAGAGTGTTCACACAAATTGCACTGATTTTAACCACATAGGTTTCTAAACTAATTAGTTAAATTGTTAAAAAAAAATTCATGTAGACAAGACCTTATTTGTAGTGCTTTGGTATTTGTTATTAAATATGTGGTGCAAATAGGGTTTTCTTTGCTTGGGAAATGGCTTGCCTAATAGTTACAGTAAATGTATGTAACTGGGTAAGATGAGATAACTATAGCTTTAATTCCAATGTATTTTCTTTATTACTTATGGGTTGAGTGCTTTGTGACCAAGCAGGAATATTGCCTAATCAATGGAAGGATGATTGTGTGGCCAAAGGATGGAAATGGAAGACAGGAGATCTTGATTTAAGCACAGAACAGCAAAACATTTAAGTACATGCGTTAGTGTTTTGCTGATTCAAGGTCATTATTCCTAGCTCTGCCACAGGCTTTCTGTGTGACCTTAGGCAGGTCACGCAACCTTTCTGTGCCTCAGTTTTCTCATCTGTATGATGAGGATGATAATACCTCACAGAGGTGTTGTGGGGATTACCTTCTTAATGCTAGTAAGGTTTTGCAACTATTATTATAATTAATTATTATTATTACAGGGAGTTTATGGAACTGTTTCTAAAGATTATAAAGGACAGAGAGAGAAAAATTACATTGAAATAAAACTGATTTTGGCTTAATATTTTTCACGGTTATTGGTAGCTGTAGTCATGTGTCAGGATTTACTGGTAGTTGTTTTAGTAAAAGAAACAAATGGGAGACAATTGATCCCTCTGACTGACACTTACAGATAGTAACTCTTTGTTTTGAGCTTCTAAATGTTTCTCTAGGCTGTTAGCTCATGGGGAGCTTGAAGCCATATAACAACAGCATAACTCCATACCTGGTGTACTGTACACTCTTTGCTATTTCCTGGAGTTAATACAAATTGTGGAACAAAACTCAGTTGAGATATGTGAACAGAAACATGGGGTGCAGTTTGGTGAGATTCTGGGAAGTGTTCAATATCCTCAGCATGTATTGACTTCAGTGGGAGTTAAAGGTGCTGAGCACCTTACAGAATTAGGGTCAGAAAACACCACTTGAAGGTCATCCAGCATGTTCCTCTTGTCTGACCTGTTCTTGAATCTCTGCAGAGAAGGTGCAGCACCTTGGGGAAGCTATTTCACTGCCCAGTTGCTCCTACTGTTAAGACCTTTTCCCTAATATCTAGCCTAATCTGAATGGGGACTGTTATACTTGCTTTCATGCCAAAATCTGAGTTTACATCTCTGTGTTCTCTTGCAAATATTGTGGCCATCACTAGCTCTCTAGCAGAGCAGGAAGCTGCATTCTTTACACAGCTTGAGGGACTGATGATATCATCAACTGTTGCAGGTGAAACATCAGCTCTGAACTCAGGTGTTGGCAGGCAAGTAAAGGAAGAAAATATTTTCCATGTTGCTGTCTTTCTAATGTAATGTGTTTTCCCTTTAAAATGTTTAATCCTCCATACAAATTTAGCACTTGTGAAAGAGCCAGCTATACTGCCTTGAGGATTGGACTCTTTTGTGCACAGAAAACATATAGCATTGGGCAGCAGCAGCCGTTAATGCTTTCCCAACCCTGTTCTATCTTATGTTTCAACCCTGACTTGATGTATCTCCTGTCGGGTAAGAGGGGAGTTCTGAAGCCCTCTGAAGAGGAGTTAATTAGGGCACGTTGAGGTGGTGGTTTTTGTGAGTGGAAATTGGATTGTGAAACCAAACTTATGTCAAATCACCAAACAGCCATCAAATGATAATATTTCGCCTTTTAAAATGTATAGTGTTCAGTAATGTTCAGACTGTCCATTTTTAAAAACTCCCATTTTTAGACTGTCCATTTTAGTATTGATTTATAATCCTAAACGATTTATTCATTTAAATAGATGATTTAAACGATTTATTCATTTAAGTAGATGAAACTAAGAAGCTTGTGAGTCCATGTTTAAAGCTGACATGCTACTCTCCCAGAAACCAGGGAGTTCTCTCAGTAATAGGAATAACAAAGTCAAAAGTGTGGGCAAAATGTGCCCCATCCAGCTCACGTGTCTAGTCCAGTATTTCTGATTCAGGTCTTCTACTGGACCCAACATACAACTGTGGTCTAGAAGACTGAGCACAGAGACGGGAATTAGGTGACCAGGAACCTCATTCTCTGGGGAATACCTCGAACATAAGGGGTTCCCAGGATGGTGTACAGCTGCCAAAATGACTCTGTGCTATCTCCCCTTCCCAGCCCCTGACATTGAGGACGGCTAGAATTTACTGAGCTCTGCTTTTCTTAGGTAGTGGGAGAATGTTACAGTTACAGCAGCCCTGAAGTTGCTTTAATTTAAGCAGGAGGCTGGGCAGGCCCCAAGCAGGGCCAGGAACTTGGTAAGAGCAAAGGTGTTTTAAAGCTACTTTGCCTGCCACCTGCCATCCTAATTCCTGTTCATGACACAGGAATGAAGGAACAGGCTATTGAGTTTAACCCTGACCTGCTGTATGACCTTGGGCAAGTCACTTAGCTGCTCTGTGCCTCAGTTTCCCCATTGGTAGAAAAAGATTTACCCATCTTTTTAAATGCTTTGACGTCTGGGAAGAAGGTGTCATGTAAGTTTTAAGTGATTTTTTTTATTACTGCTTTATTACCATCTACTTCTCTGGCTTCAACATGGCTGATCCAGCCTATTATCTGGTCCTTTTTTGATTGCTTTTAACAAGCATGTTTTCTCACTATTCCCCTCCATTCTCTTTCCCTGGTTATGCACCTCAGAGACAGCTGTCACAGGGTCTGCTGAGACTGGCAGGTATATCTTGGCATTTTCTGGACTGTATCTGACCTTAATGAGAGTGAGACTAAATAACACTGACCAGAGGAAGTATGGAAAAGCAGAAGGTTAAAGTAGCAGCAAGGTAACAAGGAAAGGAACTGCATGTGCCAGAGAGGCTGATAAGTGCTGAGATGCAGAAAAAGGTAGCATATGAGCACTTAAAAAGATAAAATAAGTACCAAAGGAGACAAGAAGCAGTGTGAGCTGGAGGAGTCTGGCAAGAATAATAGCCCCTTTCTCTGGAAATGGAGAGATTGCGTGGAGAAGCAATTTAACAAGGCAGGGAACACCACAAGACAGCCAGACATGGAGGATCTGTGTCGGGGGATATTTTCAACAGATTTGTATAAACCTTGGTAAAACCCCAGCTGGAGCTGAAATAATGCAGTCAGCTCTGGTTGCTGTTCAGTTAATAATAATTAAAGAAAAGACAAACCAACAAACTTAGCTTTTGAAAGATTTATAAAGGAGAATCCACATAGGCCCAAGGAGCTGGAAGTTCAGTAATAATAGCTGAAGAGTTCAACTTCAGCAAGGTTGGATGAAGATTACAGCCCAACACAAGGTGGAGGAATAAAAGGTGATTTAAAATTCTGGCTGATGGAGACACCTTGGCCTTGGGAAACTTTAAAAAAAAACCCTCTCCACTGGTTCTAACGTCAGTTCAGCTGAATTGATCATAGCAATAAGGCTCTTGAGCCCTTAGCTAACATGGCAGTAAAAATAAGTCCGGATGCTGGAGCCTATGGCTCTAGGGCCACCTGTGGTGCCTCTCTTAACAGAACCTAGGAATCCTCTCTACAGACACAGAACTTAGAGCACTCCTTATGGATACATGAAGTACTCCTGCCAGACCGTGGACCCCAGAGCTCCCCTTTTGGGCTAGCAAGTGAGGCTCTTTTTCCCAGGAATGGCCCTTGCTGGCTCTTGGTTTCCTGAGGCTCCGCTTATATGAATCTTTTTTTTCCCTCCTGATGAATAAGTGGGCTCATGCCCGTACTGGGAGGAAGGATCCATCTAGACAGCAGTAAATGTTCCTGGATGCATTGGACATCGTGAGCAATTAGAAACAAGAATTGCTCCAGAGTCAAGTTGTGAGAATAAACAGGAGCTTGAAAGGGGCTCTGATTGCAAAGGGAGGAATGTGTGTCCAGTCCCTCCCAGTCTGGAGGAAACTGGACAAGAAGCAGGAATGATGATCACACAAGTTGCAGCGGAAAGAGACTTAAAACTTCTTTCAGTGCTTTGTTTACAACACTTGATAAAGTGTCACACTGGTACCCCCCTCCTCCCCCCAAGTAAAAAGCAAGGATCAAAAGATTGTAAGGGTAGCTTTTCTGATTTGTCAGGTCTGATTTCAATGTCACTTGGGTCAGGATTCAACTTTCCTATAGTATGTATCAAATCTTAGCAGATTCTCTCATGGACACCCCTCTTGTAGTTGCGATCACGCAATGTCCCTCATGCAAATGCACCAATCATAGGAAAATGGTGAGGGATCTTTGATAGATCATATTGAATGAAATAGGGCTACAGTGTTCAAACTAGGATGCCTAAAATTAGGTCAATCCATATTTGGTCCCTCTGAAAATCAGGGCACTTATCCGAGTGCCTAAATAGTAATATAAGGGCCAGCTTTAGAAATGCAGGTTTAAAAAATGTAGCACAAGATTCTTAAAAGAAGTTTGCAGTAAAGGCCCTAGGGACATCTTTAGAAGCAGATGGCAGTAAGGAAGTCAAATAGCACAATGTGACTTAACAGCTTTTTGCAGACCACCACCCAACTTCTCTCCAGGCCACAGTTTGGGAGTTGCTTGCCTAGGCTGAGCTATTCAACAAAATCTCACCTGCTGTTAGAACTTTAGCTGAGGCCATAAACACAATCACTAAAGAAGTTATCTGTGGAATCAGAAGGGGGAATCACTTTCACAATTCACATTTTAACTCCACAGAGATTACTACACTACAATGACAGTCATTAGCGGCAGAATCCACCTGGAATCCTGTTGCAGGGTTTCTTGCACCTTTCTCTGAAGCATTTGGTGCTATCCACTGTCGGTGCTGTCCACTATGGACCAGTTCTCTGATCCAGTATGGCAATTTCTATGTTCCTATGCTTTAAAATGAGATCACTGCTTTGCTTTGCTGTCAGCTACTATCCATTTAGATGCTGCTGGCAAATTGCAGGATATTTCACTGTGATATGTCATCATCAGCTTTGTTAAAACTTTTCTAAATTAACAATTATTTAATTAATAATGAATACTTTGTACGTCTATTCAAGGATTTCAAAGACTTTACAAACTTTAAGCCTCACAGTTCTACTGTACAAAAGATTAAGCCACAGGCCCAAAGTCACAGATGAAGCCTGTGGTAAGTAGCTCCACAGTTGTGCCTTGGATTTCTATGGCTCTGCACACCTACACTTATTCACAGAGGTTTATACAGTACTACTCCATTCATTCCCACATTCTTAGCAGGAAGAATCAAGAGGATGGCTTGTGGGGAGCTGACAGCTTACTCTACTCCCAGATACTTCCAGCACAGGGCTCTATAGGGAGTGTTGGCTATGAGTAAACTGACAGTTACGCCTTTCCCAGCATGAGTCATTTATTTATTTATTTTTTAATACAGCATGGTACAAATCCTTGTTTTTTCCCTTATCTGTCTTTTTTTTTTTAAATTCTCCCCTCCTTCTGTCTCTGTTGCTAATGGGAGAGCTTCACTTATAATAGGCAGTCTCTCCTCCACTAAGGAAGAGAGGCTCATATACCTGCGGCTGTCTGGAAACCTTTGGGTGACATCACACCACCGCTGTGTAGATTCATCGTTTGTCATGGAAAAACCATCCACCCCCACACAACTTCCTTCCTCCCCAGACTGGCAAAGAGAAACTGTCCATTCTGCCATCACTGACAAAAACAGTCCTGAAAAACACCCCCACTCCCACAGCCCCTCCAACACACACAAGTAGGAGGAGGGAAGAGGTATAAGATGTGAATAATATGGTCCTGTTTTCTTCAGACATGGATCCCGCTGTGCCTGGGCAGCGTGGCTTGCCTCTCTTTGGGAATCTGGGTCACACAAGGCCTTTTTGTCCTGAGGCTAATTCTGGCGCTGGCAGTCTCACATCTGCCTGCCAGGTGAGACAAGTCACCAGCTGCAGGTAGAGCACATGTGGACTGTGGAGGAAGCGAAGCCTGGTACAAACAAACACAGCAGGCACTAGGAATTTGGGTTAACCCCCCCCACCAAAACCCTTGGGTGGAATGAGCTGCTGAGTCTGGTGATTAATGTCCCTGCTGGTGTTTATGAGGCTGTATGAAAGGCAGGTAACTTGCAGAGCTAGGAACGTGCATGTTTCTGGCACAACTTGACAGTCACTGGAGGGGAGCGGCAGGCTGACCTTTCAAACTCACTGCAGCAGAACCACTGCCACCTGGGCTCCTCTGGAGCCATGGGGGCAGGCTGGAAATGGAGGACATGGTTGGGGGCGCAGGCGTCTGTCTGTGGGTGTCCTGTCCTCCATGGAAGCTGGGAAGGGATAGAGAAGTGCGAATGGAGGGGTGGGCTAGGTGGGGGCTGAGACAGGGCTGTGTGTGGAATGAGGCAGAGGGCGTCTGGGGTGGGGTGACCAGATTGCTGGTTTCCTCCTCTATGCGAGATGGCAGAGGGGGAGAAGGATTTGTTAGCATGTCTGTTAGCGTGCTGGGGGTGTGTGTGTGTGTGAATGGGGGGCAGTGGGAGCGGCGAGCAGGGCCGATGAGCGGACAGGAGTGGGTGGGGATGGGGGAGGGGGGTGTTTGCTTAGCTACCTGGGGACAGGGGAGTGAGTTGAGCTGGGAGCGGGTGAGGATCTGTCTGGTTATTCCTGCCGCAGAGCTGCCTGGTGAGGTTGAGCAGGGGATGGCGAAGGATGTTTGGACAAGAGGAGCCTTTGAAGCTGTTCTCTCGTTCCTCTTCTCTGGACCGGCTCCCCTCCTCCCCCCTATAAAGTCATTAGGCTCTGGTGCCAGCCCTATCTCTGCTCCATCTCTAGCTGTTCCAGCCAGTGCATTCACAGACCTCCTGCCCTGGGGGAACGGGATTGGGGGGTATTATATGGGGTCCTTTTGAAGGGGAGGACTATTTTCGGGAGGAGAGGGAGGGCTGTTCATTTGCTGCGGTAGCGGCCAGATCATTTCCGAAGCGGCTCTGCATGACAAAGGGCAAGGAGCTAGTTTCTCCCTTTGATCTGCCCCCGCCAACCCCACACACCTGTCTGTGCGCCCTCCCCCAGCAAACAGAGACCCGAGGAAGAGATACCACGAGGAGGGGGTTAAGTAACTTGGAGAGACTCTCGGATTCAATGGGGTGGGGGCAGAAAAAAGGAAGAGACAGTAGCGTGCCTGGGTCCAGGGGTATTGCCTGCGGGGGTGCAGTTCTGCACGGCTGGTGCCTGGGACAGAGTACATTTCCCAGGGGTTGACACTCTGTATTTATGGGGGAATTATCGCTGGAGAATATGAACGTCAAGGGGAGAGGCATCCTTAGGCTTAGGTATGGGTGCCCCTTAGGTGCTGTCCTGTCCGCCCCCGACCCCTCTCTGCAGAGGTCAGTGAGTCTGGGCTGGGTGAAGGGATGCGGGTTTCCACTGTCAGATCGAGCTCTGTCCCATCCATTTCTGGAACAGAGGTTTGGCCAGCAGCCGGCTCCTTTGCAGTCAGCCTGGGATGGGATCAGACCCTTTGCCCCACTGACTCCTGTGTCTCAGAAGGAGCTTCATCATTACATCTGCGACTGCAAAAAGGCCCCAGGCCAAGTCTTTCCCTCCGGGGTTATTACAACCCCCAGCGCCTTCTGTTCGACCCGGGAAGGGGCCCCTGGAGGGGTCTTGCTTGAGAAAGGGAGGAGAAAGACCCGATGAAGAGGGGACTGCACTTCCCACACCAGCGTTATCCCCACGAGCGGCTCTTTTTTGCCCTTTGCTTTGCAGGCTCTCCTAGTTGCCCTCATTCCTGGAAGATCTCCAGGTGTCTGGCTAGGTGGGGAGGGCTGGATTGCACCCTACTGTGCACGTAAAGAAGGGGTGGGGGTTTTAGGGTAACTATGTACAAAAATGAGAGGGGGAACTGCTGCTTTCCTTTCCTCTTTTTTCTCTCCAGTACACCCTCTCCCCGCTCACGCTATCCCTTCCTTTTCTCTCTCCTTACACTCCCTTGTCCTTCCCTTTGCGGGGCTCTTCCCTCTCCTCCCCCTCCCCAAGTGTCACTAGCTGACAAACCCTGGAAGTGTTGTGCATTCCCAGGGACCCTGGCGTGCGGACCAATCAAAGGCAGATGGACCCTCATAAAAGCCCTGCAGGTCCCTGAGTGCTGCTGGCCGGTCACTGGGGAAGGGAGCAGGGCGGGGGAGGGGTCTGCAGGCAGGGCTGGCTGTGCGCAAGGGGTCCCGCCCGGAGAACTTTGGAGCAGAGAGAAGTGGGAGGGGGCGCGCGGCTTCCCTGGAGCAGGACCCCGATGTGATCCCCGCACGCCCGCTGGACTCAGCCCCCTCTCTGGGGTTTCTCCTCGCTTTGCAGGGAGCCTTGTCTTGGAGACTGTCGGTTCAAGGGCTCTTCCAAGGGCGCCGGAGCCGGGAAAAGCGCACTATGACTGGGACGAGGCTGCTGCTCACCGTTGCTCTCTTCTGCAGCTGCACCCAGCTCCTGGCGGACGCGAATTCCTGGTGGTGAGTCTCCAGTCACCGCTTTCCATTCGTTGCCCCCCTTTGGGATTCAGGTGATTTTCCAGTGTCACGACCTCCCGCTGGGCTCTGTAGGGAAGTGGGGCGTTGTAGCCCGCGAGGGGAGTCAGGGCTCCCCTTCCCCCGGGCTCCAGGGGCTTTGTGCCCATGTTCGAGTGAAAATCGACGGGTTTGGTGGTTTTCTTGCTGTACCTGCAAGAAGTCTCCAGATCCGCGCCCCCCCCCCCCCGGGAAAGAAACACACGTCTCTTCCCCACCCACTCTTGCCTGAAAGAGTTTCAGGGATCTCGGATGATTGCCCCTCTGAGGCAAAGCCCATGGGAAAGGATCGTTAAGGTTTCCTATTCTTTGTCCAACGCTCGCCAAACCCCTCTCCGAGACAGAGGAAAATGTCCCGAGTTGGAGGCAGCGCTTATTGGCAGCTCATAGAAACGGGTTCACTCCTTTTTGCAAAGCCTCAGCCCCCCCCCCCCCCAGCCCATCCCGAGCGTCTCTTTATGTTTTAACTCAGGTTACAAACCCGCTGTGTTTGTTCCTGCCAAAGCCTTGGTAAAGATTAGCATCTGGGAGAGCCGTACCAGAGGTCTGCCCCCAGCCTCAGCCCGGTGCTGGCACGGACGCCCTTTTAGGTCTGGAGACACTCCGAGATCGGAACTCGCGGATTATTTTTTTGGTCTCCCCACCCTCCCTTTTTCGATGTTTTTCTCATTCCAGGTCTTTGGCTATGAACCCAGTTCAGAGACCTGAGATGTACATTATAGGAGCCCAGCCTGTGTGCAGCCAACTCCCCGGGCTCTCCCCAGGCCAGAGGAAACTCTGCCAGCTCTACCAGGAACACATGGTGTACATCGGAGAAGGAGCCAAAAATGCCATCAAGGAGTGCCAGTACCAGTTTCGGCAGAGGAGGTGGAACTGTAGCACGGTGGACAATACCTCTGTCTTTGGCAGGGTAATGAAAATAGGTAAGGGGCCGGTCAGATGGAACAGAGGAGGCAGGCTGGGGAGGGAGTGGGTGCCTGGGAGGCTGTTGCGTATACTCCTGGCGATGTAATTCAAGGCCGATCTGTTCACATACACATTTAGAAGTGGGGCCACCCATTAGCGGAGGTTCCAAATCCGCATTGAACGAAGTGGTTTCATTTCCTGAAATGCGTGTGCTTCTTAATTGAGCAGGGAGGCATCGTCACCCGCCTAGTGCAGCAAGGCCACCTCTCTCGCTGTCCGCGCTTGGCCAGGGGCGCCGGCCTGGAGGGCCTCCCCATGCCCATTTCACGCCTTAATGCGGAGCTGGGGTTTAGGTTTTTTGGGGGTGCGGTGGAGGTTTTTGATTGTGTTTATTGATGGGGGGGGGGTGGCAAGGGAAGAAGATAAAAGCAGTAACCGCCGATCCAGGTTAACATCTCCAGAGCCCCCCGGTACAGGGAGCGCAGCCCTGCTAAGCCGGGAGAGGTGGACTCCCTGGCGTGGGAGCCCTTGTTTACCTGGGAGGGAGGTTTGGACGATTCCTACCCCGCTGGCGGTAAGAGGCGCATTGACGGGCCATTGCCGCGCTTGAATCGAGGTGTGACCTGGGGACATTGTCCCCGCTCCTTTTGAAATGCGATCCTCCGATGGCAAGGCCCTGAGAAATCCGGGCTCAGTTTGATGTGTCCGACCGCCAGGACAATAAAGGGAAGGTGTTAATGGTAGGAGGCCACCCCCCGCCATCCCGCCCCTTTAGTCAGGACGCTTCCCACCCCCACCCACAAAGCCAATTATTTACTATTGAATGGCCCATGCAGCACTAACCCCCCGTCCCCCAGTATGGGCTCAGGCATAGTATTTCATGGGGGCATGGGCGTGAATCCTCCGTCTTCAGCACCCGAGGGAGTGGAGATTCCTAGCTAGGCTCCCTTGGACGCGGCGCGGGGAGCAGTCACTGCAGCTCTAGCTTCTCCTTGCCCCCGGCAGCAGCCCGTGTGTCTCTGCGCTGAAGCAGGCACGCGGAGCAGCAGGCTGCAGAGCGCAGGGGCGGCTGGCGGAGCTTGGCGTTTACCAGCTCAGTCTGAAACGCTCCGTCACCGCCCCGCTGGAGGGTTGGTCGCTGTCACTGAGCCTGCAGATTCCCAACCCTGTCAAGCCCCAGCGGATTCTCTCTCGCCTTCCAGCCCAGTCACATTCCTCTGCCTCTCCCGGACACACCCCTCCTGATTCCCCCTCCCTGACTCATACTTTCAGCCTCCCACACCGCTCTCCTGATCGTACCCAGGGCCATAAGCACGTTCCTGTGCTCCTCCAGAAGGAGAGTGGGGGGATGTTGCCAAGGCCAAAAGTATATCTGGTGGTGTAGCTAGCTAGATGACAAATTCATGGATGATAGGGCCATCAATAGCTATTAGCCAAGATGGTCAGGGTGCATGCTCCAGGTGTCCCTAAATCTCCAACTCCCAGAAGCAGGGACTGGATGACAGGGGATGGACATGGATCACTCAATAATTTCCCTGTTTTGGTCATTACCTCTGAAGCATCTGGCACTGGCCATTGTTGGAAGACTGGGCTAGATGGACCATTGCTCTGACCCAGTATCGCCATGCTTATGTTCTTGAGTCACTGGGTGGGAAACAGGACAGGTGGAGGGACAGGAACCTAAAACATTAACATCTGCCCTCCAGGGAATGAAAAATGAATCCACCATGAAGGGATGCATTTGAGGATGGAGCTATGTAATACAATAACAGAAACTACCCCCCTGACACACACCCTTAGTTTGTATGGGCCCCTGGTGGGCATTACTCAATTGGATCCAAAGCCTGGGGTAAATTTTGGCTCCCAGAAGAAGTTACAGCAATTCCACAGGGACAAAGGCTCAGGAAGTGTCCCATGTACAGACAGTTTCCCTTCCCCTTCAGTACCTCTCCACCCATCACAGTCTTGTCCATGAGTTAGGAGACAAGTCCAAACCCAGGTGGGGAATCAGAGTGAACAAAAGGGCCAGAGGTGAAGGAAAAGGGGGTCGAGGGATGAACAGAGGACACAGGGAGAGTGGGAGTTACTGGGGAGAAAGAGCCAAAATGGATAATGGAGAAGGGGTAGAAACAGAGAAAGGCCCTCCCCCCAACCCTTTCAATTACAATGACCCTGGTAACTTTGCCCTCTCTTTGGTTTTGGTGGTAAAACAGTGGTGAGTGGCCTGTGCGAGTGTCAGGTGTGGGTGTGGTGGTAGGTGTTTCTGATGGCTATGGTGTGTGTGGTGCTGGGTGTCTGGTGGCAGTATTGGTGTAGATGTTTCTGCTAGTTATGGTATGGGTGGTGGTGGGTGTCTGTGGTAGACAGAGTGTGTTTATTTGTGGTGGTGTGCATGTGTGTCTAGTGGTGTGTGTGTGGTGGTGGCTGGTGGGGACATGGTTTGTGTCCCCACAACCTGTATTAAAAACAACTTCTAATACAGATATTTGAACCTGCCCCCTCTGTACCTCGTTCCTGGTTCAATGGGAAGTTTATTCTCATGAGAGTTCACACTCAGATAGAAACTGAAAACACTAGAATGACAAGAAAAGTGATATTAGTGTTGAAAAATTTACAAATCTATAAATCTGAGGTCTCTCTTGCACAGGACTGGGCTTCACAGTGTCATGAGTTTTATGATAATTCATCATTATTGTCTATTACTGAGGTTAGGTCTACACTACACTACACTTATATTAGCGTAGCTGCACCGATGCAGCGCATCTGGTGAAGACGCTCTATGCCGATGAGAGAGCATGCTCCTGGCAGCATAATTATTCCACCTCTGTGAGAGGTGGAAGCTATGTCGGTGGGAGAGCATCTCCTGCTGACATAGCACTGGTGTGGTCAGCGCTTAGGATGCTGTGACTTGCATTGCTCGGGGCGGGGGGGAGAAGTGTGTCTTTTTCACACCCCTGAGCTAGGTAAGTTAGATCGACCTAAGGGGGAGTGTAGACTTGGCCTTTGTCAGTGATAAGCTGCTACATAGGGTGATGTTATTGCTGCTGTTTCTTTTTCCTAGGCTTAGGCAAAGTTCTTTTGAATTGTTTCTTTTATTAAATGTCTTCTATAATTTCAGATAATTTGAGAAAATATGTTTTTGATATTGAAGTAGAAATCAAGCCATTTCAATCTCCTCTGTAACATGTTGGTGTAAAGTCATTCTTCTCTGAGTTTGTACTGTGCTTTTATCCCATTTCTAACCTGTAGGCTTCAGTTCTGTATTGCATCCTGGTTTCTTTATGCTGTTCCAGTGGCATAAAGGGGCTGGAAAGCAGATGAATTTCCTCACTGGGGAATATCCCCAGTGGTGGTACAGAGCATGTCAGAGTCTGGGGAGAGGAGAAGGGATAAGTAGTGGGAGAAAGAGGGTCTGGCCAGAGAGCTCAATGGTTCTGGTCTGTCAGCCAGCAATCAAGGCATAAATTAAAGAAGCCCCAAGCACTGTTCTAGGTTATGCTGGGGGCTGCCCATAAGCACCAAAATCCAGGAAGTGCGTCCGTTGTGTGAAGCCAACTTTTCCCCTCATCCTCATAAGACAACACCAAGCACAGTTTGGCCACAGCTTAGAATGGTAGGACCTGGTTTACGGTTACTTGAGCTATGTCTACACTAAAGCTATGTCTACATTAGAGAGTTTACGGTTACTTGAGCTATGTCTACACTAGCGAGCTTACATCAGCGCAGCTGTACTGATGCAGCAGTGGTGCATTGACATAATTAATCCATCGCCAACAAGCAACGGTAGCTATGTTAGTGGGAGAAGCTCCCGCTGACATAGCACTGTGCACACTACCACTTATACCAGAATAATTTGTCATTCACGGGGGTGGAATATTCACATCCCAGAGCAACATACGTTTTGCAGACATAAGTGGTAGTGTAGACATAGCCTTGGTCTATGTTTAGTAAGTCTGCCTTAGTTTTGTATATTTTACAGTGGTAAGGCAGTCTGCTAGCATACAGATTTTGTTCAGGGGTGTGTAGCACTTTAACTGGTTGAGTTATATTTGTTTTTCTAAGTGACTGTTTCTTTGAGCATTGTTATAGGTTTTGGTCTAGTCTAGTCTCTGGTCTGGCAAAGAGCAATTTCTGATCACCGAGGTACAGAAATTACCCTTCAGAAATTGGTCCCTGCACTATAATAGAGATTTCATACATTCCTAAGGCTGCATTTCTTAAAGGGGAGGATAAAGAAACATATAATGTAATGTAAAGAATTTACTACTGGGACTATCTTCTGAGAGGAAACCATATCCAGTTGAGCCCTATAATTTCTAGAGCTGGTTGAAAAATGATATGTTCCATGAAAAATGTCTGAGTTTTGAGTTGGTTTTCCTTCCTTTCTCCCCACCTTTCTTTTCAGGGGTGACGTGGAAAAAGGAAAAGGGGAGAAAAGGAAAAAGGGGTGAAAGAGATAGAAGGGGAAAAGCCAAAAATAATTTTAATAGTTAATATTTGTTATAGTAATTGTCAAAATTGGAAAATGTAAGAAAAATAAACATTTTCTGCAATTTAAAAAAAAAGACAAATTTTCATCATAAAAATTTAGAAATACACTTTTTAACCATCTCTCATTATCTTTTTTGCCTCACTCTTCCACCAAGTTCAGGTCTGCCTCTCCTTCCTTTCCAGGCAATCCCCTTGAAAAGAGTTGCTGGGATTGGCTCACCTTTTTGAGTCCAGAAAGGAGAGTCTAAAGCTCAAGTTAGCATTTTCACAATTGATGTCTACAGCCTATCTTATCACATCCCAATATCCCCCTGGTTTATTCCCACTGCTTTGATTGTGCAGTGGACACTGGAGGGCAGTAGAGCTCCATAGAGAAGGTACTGGATCACTCCATTTGCTAATGTCACTCAGAAGACAGACCTTAAACACCTGGGGAAGCAGAGAGAACCTGGGAACAGAGCATAGAGCAAATGCTGCATGGACAATCACAGTTCTCAGATGGCCTTGGCATGCAGACCAAGAATGGGGGATATAAAAACAGGAAGCTTAAAATGCTGTGGGGTTTATTGCATTAGTCCAAATAACATTTTCTGTAACCTCTGTTCATGTTTGCTCACTTTTAATGAAAATAACTTATTAAACATGTGACATGACTCCATGTCTGGGTGAAATGGGTAAATTTGGGTCTGAAATGAGGGATAACCATTGTAATGAAGGGCAGTTGAATGAGGTGATATCAATGCACCCATGTGTGTTCAGATACCACTGTGCCACACCTTACAAAAACCTCAATAGATAGAGCTACATATTTGCTTTGTACTAGAGATGACCCTGGTCTAAACCTGATCGCAACTTCATGACTGATCTGGGGTGTACTAAAACTGATCTGGGGTGTACTAAATCTGGGGCAGGTCCAAGCACCCCCAAACTTCAATGGGTTTGAAATCCAGATTGAATTTTGCAACTTAGGTTTATGTCTACTTTATACTTTCAGGACATGAATCTTAAATAGACATCAGGCAGGTGTGCCCAGGGCACTGGTGCTGTCAGACTCCTCAGTTGAACATGCTGTAAAACCTGGTCTACCGATTTTGTACCAGTATAATTATGCCCTGCGCCAACCAGACTATAAATTGGAATTTCAATGCAGATCAGAAATGCCAGTTTATAGAGCTTTCCGGTTGGTGAAGTGCTGGAAGAAACAGATTTTACTGTACCTGGTAAAACCCCAAATGTGGATATAATTATAACTGGTATAAAAGTGCCTTATATCAGTATAGCTTATTCTCCTCTCTGTATAGGAATGAACTATACCTGTATATTAGAGAGACGAGGTGTATGAGGTAATATCTTTTAGTGGACCAACAAGCATTGGAGCTTACACAGAGCTCGTCTTCAATTCTGTGCAAGCTTGAAAGCTTGTCTCTTTCACCAACAGAAGCTGGTCCAATAAAATATACTCCACTTGTATAAGCATTTATAATATAAGTGCATCCACACTAACAGGGGTTGTACCTCTTTAACTAAACCAGTATGGGTAAGGCTTAACTTAGATACATTACAGCGTGGATGCTGCACACACCACACATGCATTGTGGCATAAATATACTGCAGCATGAATGCTATACATTCTTACAAATACTTATCTGCTGGAGGGTGGACCTCTTTCACAACTTATTTAGCAGCTATTCCTCCACGCCTTCTGAAACAAGGAAATCAGTGCAATAACAGCAGCTGACATGCTGTGTTGAACTAAGTAGAAAAACAAAAGCCAGACATAATAGCACATCTCACTTTGCCATAAGAGAAAGTGATTCTGTGAATCATTCCTACTCTCCCGTAGTCTGGCAGAAAATGTCACAGATGACTGTGTCACTGGGTTTCATGGGGATTCTCTTTATATGGTAAGTCCTCTCCTTGTTTGCATTTCACTAGAAAATTTTCCCAACAAACTACTCAATGCAAGGGTGGTACCCCTCACAGTCCTGCCTTTGTCTTGGGTCGTTAACCACTAAACTGGTGATAAGTTGCTAATAATGACAGTTTCTCAGGATGTGCAAACTTGGAAAAAAGAGGACACCCAAAGCACCAGCTCAGTCCTGCCGAGGGGGCCTGATGCATGATTTACAACGTATTCTTAAAATATCCATTTTGGTGATACCCTAAGGGTATATCTCACTATAAGAACTACAATCATAGTGCCATAGTGTAGACACTTGCTACAGTGATGGAAAGGGGTTTTCCATCGCTATAGTAACTCCACCTCCTTAAGAGACTGTAGTTAGGTGAATGAAAGAATTCTTCCATCCACCTAGTGGTGTCTAGATTAGTTCTTAGGTGGACTTAGCTAAGGCTATGTCTACACAGCACTTTTCTCCTTAAAAGTTTTGTCAGTCAGGGGTGTGAAAAAAAAACACCACTGACCAACAAAAGTTTTAACAACAAAAAGTCCCAGTGTGGACAGCACTTTGTCAGTGGGAGATGCTCTCCCGCTGACAAAGCTACTGCCCCTCCTTGGAGATGGTTTTATTTTGCTGGAAGGAGAGAGCAGTGTAGACATAGCCTATGTCTGTCAGGGTGAATTTTTCATACCCCTGAGCAACGTAGCTAGGGTGAACTAAGTTTTACGTATAGACCAGGCCTAATTCAGCTGAGAAAATTTGTGGGCAGTTTGATATTGGGATTTCGTACTAGTACTTTGGATCTGGAGCTCTTCATACTTAGGTTGCTGGTTCCAATGAAGTTCAGGTAATCATTCTCTGTATCACCTGAAGGCTGTTTGGTGACGTACATGGCAAGACTTGGAGAGTCTCAGTTCAGTTCCTTATTTTTATATTGAGTGCGGACATTCTTGTCCATGCTGTACAATACATAGATGGAGCTATGATCCATGCCCCAAGGCATTACAATCTAAACTGGACAGACAATACAGTTAAGATATATAATTTGAGCAGAGGAAGGTGGAACCCTCAAAGCAGGAAAGTTCCTAGAGGACGGGTATTCAGTTCCTCAGTTCCATTGACACTAAGGCCTTGTCTAAACAAGAAAGTTGTTGAGCAGTTAATATAGGCCTTGTCTATACGGGGAAGTTTTAACAATAATACTGATATAGTTATACAGGTATGGTTATAGTTATACTGCCTTAGTCCCTTGTGTGGAGATTCTTACTTCGGCTCAAGAGTGGCTTATTTTGGTTTAGTTTAAGCCAATTCCTAATCGATTTTAGCTAAAGTAAAATAAGGAAGGTTTTAACTGAAACCAAAGTGTCTATTCCAGGGTTTACACCAGTTTAACTAAATTGGTTTAAAATCACCTTTAATTAAACCAGAGCAACTTTCTTGTGTAGACAAGGCCTACTTGCACTTTGTCCCCACTTATCTGCAGTCTCACCAGATAGGTCAATAACTGAATTTTTATGGAGAGTGAACTACCCTCGACTTCTTGAGCATTCCCTCCAGGTCAGGATCAAAACACATTGATGGATCCATGTGGGGGGAAGCTTGGGTTGCTGCTGTCTCTTCTGTAAATAGAGGACTTTGCTTCCAGGGTGCTTAACTGGGCAAGCACTATTGGAATACAAATAATAAATAAAATTAATAATAATAACCTTTCACTGACAGCTCCTCCACAAATACACTTCCTCCCAAAATGAGAGTATTAAATGTTTTATTTTTCACTGTGTATATCAGTACCAAGAAACAACCTCAGGCCATAAAAGAGACCCCAGCCCCAGCCCAGGTATGTCAGAGAGCCAGGTTTGCTATTGGAACTGACTACACTAAAACTGCTGGGATAGGATAGTCAGAATCTTGTGGATGGACTCCTTAAATACAAACAAAGTGAGGAATGCAAACCTATGTTATGAACAGCTCCTTTCTGAATTACCCATCCTGTCCATCTCCTATCTGCCAGTGCAGAATTGTTCCTTCCAATACATTATCCCATACTTTTCTCAACCTAATTTTAAATGCTGTGTGCCATTGGGCTCACACCGTTGTACAGTTTGTTAGGTCTCCCCATAAGGGGTGCTGTATTTACCAAAGGAGGTTTGTCTTTTGTTAATCTTCTCCTCCTCCTTCTCTCCCAGGTAGTCGAGAGACCGCCTTCACCTATGCCGTTAGTGCCGCAGGGGTGGTGAATGCCATCAGCCGTGCATGCCGCGAAGGAGAGCTTTCCACCTGTGGCTGCAGCCGGACAGCCCGTCCCAAGGACTTGCCCAGAGACTGGCTATGGGGTGGATGTGGGGATAATGTGGAGTATGGATACCGTTTCGCCAAGGAGTTTGTGGATGCCAGGGAGAGGGAGAAGAACTACGAGAAGGGGTCGGAGGAGCAGGCTCGCACACTCATGAACTTGCAGAACAACGAGGCTGGTCGTAGGGTAAGCTGGATGCTGGCCCTTTCCTTTTGGTTGGAGCAGAGGCAGATCAAGAACTCACTGTGTGTTTGGGTGTCAAGTCACTCATGGGTGGTGATAAGGAACAGTATTAGTCAGTCAACTATGGGCCAGAGGATAAACCAGTAACTCCCTTGGTATGGTGCAGGGTCCTGGTTTCACCATTTCTTTGTGAATCCTATAGTCAGGATCAGTTTGGCACTTACAGTGGAACCTCAGAGTTCTAGATGCCTTGCCTCGGGAATGGAGGTTGTCTGTAACTCTGAACAAGACGTTGTGGACTTCAGCCACAGGGGGAGTTGGGGCTGCAGCCGCAGGGTTGGGCGGGTGTGTGTGTGTGAGTGTGTCAGGGCTCAGGGCGGGGGAGAGTGGAAGGTCGGGGCTTCTGACCCTAGGGGCTGCCAGGGCTCCCAGCAGGGGGCTCAGAGCTTCTGCACCCTGGGAGTACCAGGGCTCAGGGCTTTAAACCTGGGGGGAGCACTGGGGTTTGGGGCTTCAGCCCTGTGGTTCTGCTGCAGCTTCATCCCTGTGGGGGGCACTGGGGATCGGGGCTTCAGCCCACAAGTCTGCTCCCGATTACAGATGGGGGGGGGGAGGGGGACGGGGGGGACCGGGGATTCAGCTTTGCAGCTTTGTTCCTGTCTTCAGCCTGCGCGCGGGGGCGGGGCGGGGGGGGGGGGAGAGGGTGCCGCCTGGGCTCAGGGCTTTAGCTATGGGGAGAGTGCTGGGGCTGAAACGGCGCTCCCCACATAGCTAAAGCCCCACGCCCTGGCGGCTCCCCTCCTCCACTGAAACTAGGAGCGGAGCCATGGGACTGATGATACGATCCCTGACTTCTCCTGTGGGGCTGAAGCTGGGAACGGAGCCGCGGGGCTGAAGCCCTTAGCCCCAGCACCCCCCCGCCAGTCTAAAGCCCTGAGTCCCAGGGCTCCCAAGGGTCAGAAGCACCAAGCCCCCCCTCTGGAGTCCTGATCCCCCCGACACTTCAGCTGCAGCTCCAACCCCCCCAATGGCTGAAGCACTGAGGCAGTACGGTATTTGCCTTTTTTTTGGTCTGCTCTGCTGCCTGATTGAGGACTTCTGGTTTCACAGGATGGTCCAGTAGACGGGTAAGTTTGTATCTTTGAGGTGCTACTGTCGTTTTCTCTGGCCAGCAAGTGAATTAGGGCCAGTGAGGAGCTCCAAGGTGTGTCCAAAGCCTTTTGTCTGCTAAACTACTGGATGCCATGGACATTCAGGGCCAGATCCTCAGCCCTGCTAAATCAATTTTGTACTGCCCTGGCACATTTGGGGATTTGGACCTCAATCAGTTTTTCTTACCAACACACAATCTTCCTGGAGATGCCAAAGTGGGACCTTGTTGGCAGAGAGGGGGGCATTCCTGCAACATACTGAATTTTCTCTCACCTGTGTCATTCATAGATTTATAGAGTTTCAGGCCAGAAGAGACCTTTAGATCATCCAGTCTGTCAGAGCATTACATTTCACTCAGTTATCCTTGTACTGAGCCCGATAACCTTTGGCTGACTGGAACATAACTTGTATTTGGCTAATGCACGTCTTCCAGAAAGGCATCCAATCTTGATCTGGAGACATCAGGATATGGAGAATCCACCACTTCCCTTAGTAGTTTGTTACAATGGTTAATAACCCTCACTGTTAAAATTTTGTGCCTTATTTCTAATTTGAGTTTGTCTGGCTTTAGCTTCCAGTCATTGGTTCTTGTGCTTTTCTCCACTAGGTTAAAAATCCTTTAGTACCCTGTATTTTCTCCCCATGAGGTACAATCTAAACAGATCAAACTCTTTAAGTCTCTCACTGTAAGGCATTTTCTTCAGCCCTCACATAATTTTTTATCTCTTTTCTGCACCCTCTCTAATTTTTCAACATCCCCTTTAAATGTGGACACCAGAACTGTATGCATTGTTTCAGTATTGGTCTCGCCAATCCTGTATACAGAAGTAAAATCATCTCTCTGCTCCTACTCACTGTTCCCCTGTTTATATATCCAAGGATCACGTTAGCCCTCTTTGCCATAGCATTGCACTGGGAGCTCATGTTCAGTTGCTTGCCCACTATGATCCCTAAATCCTTTTCAGAGTCACTGGTTTCTGGCATTCTGTAGGAATGGTATGCACTCCTTATTCCTAGATATATAACTTTGCATTTTTCTGTATTAAAATGCCTTTTGTTTGAATAGGTCTGTATTACCAAAAGATCCAGATGGCTCTGTATGACTGCCTTTATTATTTACCATTATTTACCATTCTACCAATCTTTGTGTCATCTGCAAATTTTATCAGGAGTGTTTTTATATTTACTTTCAGATCATTGATGAAACGATTGAATAATGTTGGGGCTAGCTCCTATCCCTGAGGAACCCACTAGAAACATAATGATTCCCATTGACAACTATTTTTTGAGATCTGTCAGTTAGGCAGTTCTTAATCCATTTAATGTATGTTCTATTGATATTGTACCTTGCTAGTTTTTCAAGCAGACTGTCATGCAGTACTAAGTCAAGTGCCTTACAAAAATCTAAGTATATTACGTCTATGCAGTTACCTTTATCAACTAAAATTGTAATTTCATTAAAGAGTGAAATCAGATTTGTTTGACAAGAAACCATGTTGACTGGCACTAATTGTATTCTTATTCTTTAATTCTTTATCAATGGAATTCTGTATCAGTTTTTCCATTATTTTACCTGGGACTAATGTCCAGCTAATTCACCTTATAGTTACCCAGGTGATCCCACTTGCCCTTTTTGAATATTGGCATAACATTAGCTCTCTTCCAGTTTTCTGGAATTTCCCCAGTGTTCCAAAGTTTATTGAAAATGAACATCAGTGGGTCAGAGATCTCCTTAGCCAGCTTTAGGATTTTTGGGTGCAAGTTATTTAGGCATGTGGATTTTAAAATGTTCAGTAGATGTCATTCAGTATCCTCCTCAGTTACTAATGGATTAGAAGGTACTTACGTATCCTGTGATATGAGTAAATCATCCTGCTTCTTTCCAAATACATATCAGAAATATTTATTAAACACTTCTGTCTTTTCTGCATCATTATTAACAATTTTACTCTCTCTAGTTAGTAACAGGTCTATATCATTACTAGGACTTCTTTTGTTCCTAATATATTAAAAAAACTCATTATTGTCCTTAGCTGTGCCAGACATGGATTTTTCCCTGGTGTCTTAAGCTTCCCTTATCAATTTTCTGCACTTCATATCTTCTAATTGATATTGATTGCCATCTATTTCTCCCCTTTTCCATTTGTTATATATTGCTTTTTTATTTCTAATTGCTGCTTTCACTTTGCCACTGAACTAGGATGGTCTTTTAGCCAGAGTTGTTTTTTTTCTTGATTGTGGAATCATCATGTGTCATAAGCACAGATGTCAGCATACTGCTATGGGCTTTTGCATTCCTGACCACTCCTTTTGGAAAACCAATTTTGAGGTAAAATTACAGTTGGTTAAAGGCAGCAGACTGACAGCTCTGGCACCTAACATTTCTTTATTCTTTGAAGAGCTGAAGGGCTTGGGTTATAACTGCCCTTTCTTTAGAGAGGCTGCTGCAGCAACCATGTAAATGTTTAATTATTCTCACTAGTATTAGGATCAAACATAGCAAATAACAGCCAGTAGACTAGGGGCTCATCTAGACTACAATAATAGCTATGTGAGGGGATCAGGTTAGTAGACGTTTGTCCCACAACATGGTTAAAATCCAGTTCTGTCTTGTCATGTGAACAGGAATCTAACTGTGTCACAAGCTCAAACCGTGTTATAGCTTTGTACAGAGCTGGGTTGTATCATGGTTCAGGGACTCAGCTTAAAACAGTCAGGTCTTGTCTTCAGTACTAGACACAATCACATTTTAACTGTGTTTGGGGTGCTGTTTTGTACATGGTTGTGGTTATGGTTGAATTTGTAGATAGTGCTTTAAGGATTAGGAGATTTCATGGTCTGCAGTTAGCGCCTAGCCTGAACAAAGGCTTTACCCAGGGACATATTGCATTCTTCATCAGTTGGAGCCTTTAAATCAAAACTGGGTGTCTTTCTAAAAGATATGCTGAAGATCAACCACATACTATTGGGCCTGATGTGGGAATCACTGGGTGAAATTCTATGGACTGTGTTATGCAGGAGGTCAGACTAGATCATCCCTTCTGGTCTTAAAATATAGAAAAGAGCATGATCTTACGTCTCACTCGAAAGCTATGACAACATTAGCACTTTTATTGGTAAAACTTTGTTGGTTAGAGGTGTGAAAAAAACACTCTTCTGACTGACATAAGTTTCACTGACAAAAGTGCTGGTATGGACAGTGCTATGTTGGCAGGAGACACTCTCCCGCCCGCATAGCTAGTGCTGCTTGGGGTGTGTGTGTGTTAATTATGTGGTGGGAGAGCTCTCTCCTGTTGGTATAGAGCAGCTACACAGGAGACCTTACAGCTGTGCAGCTGCAGTGGTACAGCTTTGCTGCTGTAAAGTCTGTATTGTAGACATAGCCTAAAGGTGACTATGTTTGAGCTAAGAGATGTATTTGGCTGGGCTGAATTCTAGTGGTGAGGGGTTGCCATGGGGAACCCACTAATTCCCATGAGTTTCTTCCTTGGAACCAGCATCTGACATGTTCCTTCTGAATGGAGGTGGTGTGGGGAGAGGTGAGATAACTAGGTGAAAAATTAAAACAAAAGTGTAGCCTCTAGGGACTGCTGTTAAATACACACACACACACACACACACACACACTTCTCCTTTCAAGGCTGGGAACTCCCTTTCTAGCTGCTGAAGCTGAACACGAACAATTAGAGAGCAAGAAGAATAGCTTCCTGTGCTTGAGCCTGGCATACTGCCACTGCACAGAGTGGCAGTCCATGGAGTCCAGTCCATGGAATAGTGGCCCAGCCTGCTTCCCTACAACTGTGAGGATTTTGTGCTTGGGAATATGAAGCAATATGGGATCATGGCACTCCATATATTTGGAAATAGAGATAGAAAGGAAGGGGAAGAACATGAGAGGGTCAGAGGGGTGGGGACCATATAAAAAACCACAGCCTGGCTCACTTGGTCATAAGCAGTATCCATTCTCTGAGGGATCAGTGATCATTAGCAACTGGCCTTCAAGTTCTACCCCCATTCTGATTTTCAGGTGAGAGTGCGATTTCTGACTTCTGGTTTCTGGACAGAGTTTGAATTGAGGGGAGACATTTTTTCCCTCTGGTTTCTGGGCAGAGTTTTGCCATATCGTCCCATCTTGGTCAGAGACAGAGTTCTTGTGCGTGAGAGTTCTCCCTAATGCCTGGTTGTGTGTGGAGCTCTGATGGTGGAGGGGGAATTTTCCCCTACCCAGGTTAACGGGAAGGAGCTGGGGGGCGGGGGTGGGGATGTGAAGAGAACAATGTTCTTTTCTGTTTCAGACACAGTCTTGACCCCATCACCTCTCCACTCCACTCTGGAGTTTCTGAGGTACTGGCTCCTGGCTTTATTGCCCTTGTTTGTTTGTCTTTGACTGTTATCTCAACATGTCCTTTCCTTCCATCTGTCTTTTTCTCCACTTGGTCTCCATTTCCCTCTCTTATTCCCCCCATTTCTTATCTATCTCCCTGTCTCTCAGACTTTGGCAGTCTGTCCTTCCACACTGTTTACGCAGTCAACATATAGCAGGCCTCAATCATTAGTCACTCCATTCAGTGCCAGGTGAGGCTGGGAGGGGGCCATCTAATTAACCACATAGGAATTCTCCATTAATTCTCTTCCCATCCCCCTTCTTATGAGAGAGGAATCAGAAAGGAACTTGGGCTTGTGGAATGGGGGCTTTAAACATTTCCATTAAACATACTTTTAGACTGATCCTGTGGCAGGGCCATTGATCAGACCCAGTCATTACAGCTTCATGTGGGGTCTGTTGTTATTCACCTTGATCCTAGCTCAGCCAGTAAAGAACCTACAATTTCTCCCACCCTCTCCCCATCCCAGCAGCTCAGGGACAGAGAAAGGGAGAATCATTTTGGGACTAATGCAGTGGTGACTCCCACAGTTAATGGATGGGGGACTGTGTATCTAAGCGAAGTGGGACCAGGCTTACTTCTCCTTAGGGGCTTGTGAGTACTGGTAGCATACACATTCCACAGCATAATCATTACCCAGATGTTTTGAGAATCGGCCATTTAAACCCAAGTCAGAGTAAACGCTGAAGGTCCCATGACATTAACTGAGGGGGATCAAGTTTCAATGTTTTCCTAAACGAATAAAGCCAAGGATTAGGAAGAAACAAACTACTTTATAAAAACATATGCAAGGGCAACAGAGGCATGAGTAGTTTGGGATTTGACCCAACAATAACCAAGAAGTGCTAACACAAATGTATAACAAGCAGGCAGGCAAGTCAGTTAGGATATATGAAGTGTCTGGTGCTCTGAAAATTCAAGTGTAGTTCAGTGTTGTACACTACAGGGATCCTTAGATAGCAACGTGGTTGGTGTTGCACAGTTATAGTCCAATCCAAAGCAAATTCAGAGGCTTCAGATCTGTAGCTGTTATATTACCCTATGAAGGGCAATTACCAGTAAATCACACACAGAGGAATGGAACTAAAGCCTCTCATCTCTAAGGGCTCAAAGCATTGTCTTCTCTGAGAGTTTGACTGGGCCCAAGGGATTTATCACTTGAGCTAAAGCAGAATCTCTACTAGCTGTCAGCCATATTAGGACTTAGGCGCCCTTTATACATCTACTCACTCGTAGTCTTAGCAGCAGTACTGTGGAATCTCTAAACTAGTTGAGAGATTGGTTTCACTTACACAGTTCTGTTCAGTGTAACGAACAAACCAACCTGTTTAGTTCCCCCCCTCCCCCCGATTTTGAGTTTTTATGTTTCTGTCGTTTTTTAATGTCTGCCTCTTTCCCTATTAAGGTAAGAAGAATCATGACTCTTCTCCTTCACATCATCTCCACACATGCTTTTGAGAGATTAATGCACACAGGGCTAAATTTTTCAAAAGCAATAATTAATTGTGGATGTTCAACTTGAAATACTTTGAGCTGGATTTTCAGAGGTACTGCGCCCATTGGTATCTGAAAATCAGGCTCAAAGTAGCTCAAGTTGCGCACTCCAAAAATGAAGATCTGAAAACTAGTGGTTGCTTTTAAAATGTTTACAATTTAGGCCAGCCATACCGTGACACTAGATGAGGAAACTGAAGCCTGGTCAACACTTAAAATTTAGATTGATATATGTACATTGCTCAGAGGTATGAAAAATTCATGCTGTAGCTATGCCAACCTTACTCCCAATGAAGAATGCTTCTGTTGACCTACTACTACCACTCAGGGAAGTGGATTAGCTAGTGACAGAAAAACCCCTTCAGTTGCCGTACACTGCGTCTATACTATGGTTGAGTTTGGCTATGCCACTGTAGTTCCCATTGTGTAGACAAGCCCTGAGGGATTATTTTAGTGTAGAGGAATAACTCGACACAAAGTGGTGCAAAAGTTGCACTAGATCTGTAAATCCTATGCAGTTATTATTCTCAGTACACAGAATGGTGACACATTGAAGAAACATTAATTGTCCTTGGAGAGCGAATGCCTTGCTTGTACACTCTTAGTGTGAATCTGTTAATTTTTCACACCATTATTACAATCTCGGCTGTTCCTCTTTGACAGAGAGTAACTCCTTCAGAAACTGTATTTAGAGTGAATAAAGCTCTTGAATGGGGATAGAGGAAAAGAGCCTGGGTACGTGGATTTATTTCAAGAGGATATGGATATACTGCTAGAATTATAGCCTCATTGACCTGTTTTACCTATAGGAAATTGACAAGTTCCCAGGTGTTTTCTTGCATTGATTGCTTCTATGGGCTTTGAGGGGAGGTGGATGTAGTACGTTAGTCCAGAAGACTGGGGAGCATTTCCAATAGTAGGGCTCTTTCCCCTTGCTGTTGCCTGTGCTTGACTCAGCCTTCAGGTCAGGAACTAGCAAAGATAAAGTGGTTGGCAGGCCCACGTCTGTGTGGACTGTGGGCAGAAGTGGAAGTGTTAGGGGATCAGTTGTACTGAGGATGGCAATGCCAAAGGACTAAGGAGGATTGTGTCTGTTCTGGGGAGAGAGAGAACTGGGGGGATGGTCAGGACAAGTACACAAGGAAGAGGAACTCAGCGCAATTATGCCAGTTCCCAGTGCTATAAAGGTTCCTGCAGCTCTTGTCTGATTCCATCTGCTCTCCCTGCAGGCTGTCTACAAGCTGGCAGATGTGGCTTGCAAGTGCCATGGCGTCTCAGGTTCCTGCAGCCTCAAGACCTGCTGGTTGCAGCTGGCAGACTTCCGCAAGGTGGGTGACCTGCTGAAGGAGAAGTATGACAGTGCAGCTGCTATGAGGATCAGTCGCAAGGGCAAGCTGGAGCTGGTAAACAACCGCTTCAACTCACCTACGCAGGAGGACCTGGTCTACATTGACCCCAGCCCTGACTATTGCCTGCGCAATGAGACCACTGGCTCACTGGGCACTCAGGGACGGCTGTGTAACAAGACCTCGGAGGGCATGGATGGCTGTGAGCTGATGTGCTGTGGCCGGGGCTATGACCAATTCAAGAGCATCCAGGTGGAGCGCTGTCACTGCAAGTTCCACTGGTGCTGCTTTGTCAAGTGTAAAAAGTGCACAGAGATTGTCGACCAGTACATCTGTAAATGAGAGAGCCACCAAAGCAACAAATCTATATTATATAAATCTATATAAATATATTTTATATTTGTATAAATAAATAGATGATAATAATTAAAGAAGCTTATTTAAGAGACATTTTGGTTTTGAAATTTTCCCATCGGACTGAACAGTTTGCCACTCCCTTTATTCAGCTGTGGAGCAAAGGGGGAATTTTCCCTCAGACCCTTCTCCCCCTGGATGTTATAATCAGAGTGAAGGGAGTCAAAGAGTTGCTCAAAAGGAACTCCCCCCATAGCCGCCTCACTCCAGAAGCAGGGGATTGATTCATGGTCAGAGAGGTGGAGGAGAAAAGTGCTATCTCATGGTTTAAAACTCAAAAGTTTATATGGTGTTGGACATCTGGAGTCACAATCAGACATGGGAGAGTCTTAGTTATTCATGTTCCAGCCTCCCAAGCCCTTTGGACAAGAAAAACAAGAGGATTTGGACCCATTTTCTGCTTCCTATGAAGGAAGTGCTGGGTGCTTTCTCAAACAAGAGGGAAAGTCACACAGATCTCGTGCTGAAGAATATGGATTAAAATACAAGGTACCATATAGAGTGCTTGGAATGAGGACAATCTCTTCAGTTGGGAAGAACTGCTGTATCCTGAGAGTTTAAAAGAAACTTGCACCTAGCTCTTCTGTACCTCAAGGGCAATGAGAAAAATCTGCCAAAGCCCTATCTATGCTGGTCTGTCAAGGAGATCCTTTCCCCCTCCACTGTAACCCACTTTGTCTTTGCGGATGAGGAGCTGCTACCTGTCTCATGGGCCTATTGGGCTCTTTGGGAAAGAAATATACTCCATGTGTATGTCAGTGGAGTGTGTGAGAGAGCCATACCTGCACGCAAGGGACTGGATGAACACTGCACCTCAGTCCTTACCATTGTTGACATTTCTCTCCTCTGACGTGGACATGAATAGTCACCTTGCCCAGCTCTTTTCAATCCTCCTCACCTCTGTCCTAGATGTACAGTTTCTCTTTACCATTAAATACCCCTCACTGAGGTTCTTTCTCTCTCTCCTGCTTGTGTATGTGTGTGTTTTGTTTTATTCTGTTTTGTTATTTATTTCAGAGCCCAGGGGGCCAAACTCTTCTCTGGTGTAAACCCACTGCAGTCATTGGAGCTGTAGCAAGGATGACTTTGTCAGCAGAATGTGGGCTAGATGACGTCCATTCTGCACCCTCTTGTGGTGATAATGGAGAATAATGAAAAGGTGCTTGAGCAGAGGCCCATTAGCAAAATCTACTAATTTCTCTTAATTTTCTTGCAATTACAACAGAATTCAATTAGTAAAATATGGATGGAACATATGCTGATCCTAGCACAGGACATTTCCTGCCCTTCATGGCATCTGCAGAGTTCATTTGCAGGCATAGAGGAATCAGAGAAGTGAACCTCAAAATGTAAACATTTACTAATATACTTCCCATTTTTTACTGACATTCCAAGTTTTTTATTGACAAATTTAAAATGAACCAAAAAATGCCAATTAATGGACAAGATCCATAGTCCAGAAAACTAGATTTCTGAATCTTTATGACTTCTATTTCTGATTAAACATGGCAACTTTTATAGAAACCACTATTTCAACCATCAGAGAATCCTGCAAATGCAGATTTCATATTTAAAGTATTGGAAGAGTCCAGAAAACCACAAGAAAGAAAAATTATGCTTAGTGATTAGTTGTCCTATTTTTATGGATGTGTCCACTTTTTATTTTTGTAATCCAATTTTTGTTTCTTATTCAACAGTCAATATATTTATTGGCATTGCAGAGAGCAATTTCTTGGAATACAAAAGGTGGCCTAAATTTATTTTATTATATAAAAGCCAAAGTCAATGGTATAGTAATTCAAAGTAACAGAAATAATTTTCCGTGCATGGAAAAAAGTGAATACAGTGGCCCGACCCAACTCCTGGTTTGAGCATTGGCCTGCTAAACCCAGGGTTGTGAGTTCAATCCTTGAGGGGGCCATTTAGGGATCTGGGGCAAAAATTGGGGATTGATCCTGCTTTGAGCAGGGGGTTGGACTAGATGACCTCCTAAGGTCCCTTCCAACCCTGATATTCTATGATTCTATGATTTAATGGGAACTGGCCTGAGCCCAAGATCAGTTCAAATGTGTGAGCTATCCAATCTGGGGATACTAGACATTTCTTGTTCAGTAACAAAACTCACTCTACATTGGATATATCTAAAAAGATTTTTTCCTTCCTCTAAGCTCACTCGCCTGTTCTGTCCCATCCTCACTGCATCAGTGCTTAAAGGTGTTACATACTTGTATATGACACCCCACAGGCATTGCTAATATATCCAGTAATTCAAAGTCGTTTCACTTGGCTTTTACCTTAAAGACCATACATGTAAGGGACTCTTAACACATATTCCAGCACTGCACCACAGTAAATTTTGTGGGTGTAAATAATTGCAAGTGGAAGTGATGACACAGTGGGGAACCTAAGGGAGGAGGGAAATGCCAAGCCTCTCCAACTTTTAAGAGAAAGAAACAAACAGGGAAGAAGTTGGAGGCCTTCTGTTGGAGAGATATGGAGTGAGGTGCCCCACAACCCCCTTCTCCAACTAGAGTGTGGGAAATGTTCCATGACTATGCCAGAAAGGATATACAGACTTGCCATCCTCCCCTTAAGGTATCAGAAGAGTAGCAGATGACTGGGTTTCCTCCCTCATGAAGACAACTGCCAGTATGGGGAGTCTGTTGACGGAGGGAGTTGTTTGAGGCTGATTGAAGGGCTTCTTCTATAGAAGGGGTGGGCAAATTTTTTGGTTCAAGGGCCACGTGGGAATAGAAATTGTATGGCGAGCCACGAATGATCACAAAATTGGGGTTGGGGTGTGGGGGGCAGGGGGGAGGGCTCCGGCTGGGGGTGTGGGATTTGGGGTGGGGCTGGGGATGAGGGGTTTGGGGTGCAGGCGGATGCTCCGGGCTGGGATCGAGGGGTTCGGAGGGCAGGAGGGGGATCAGGGCTGGGGTAGGGGGTTGAGATGCGGGAAGATGCTCAGGGGTGCAGGCTCCGGGCGGCGCTTACCTCAAGCGGCTCCCGGAAGCAGCGGCATGTCCCTCCTCCAGCTCCTACGCTGAGGCACAGCCAGGTGGCTCTGCACGCTGCCCCATTCACAGACACCGCCCCTGCAGCTCCCATTGGAGTGCTGGAGGGGGCCATTGGAGCGTGTAGGAGCCGGAGAGGGGCCATGCCTCTGCTTCTGGGAGCTGCATGGAACGGCCCCCGACCCTGCTCCCCGGCTGGAGCGCTGGAGGGGGGCCATGCCGCGACTTCCGGGAGACGCGGGGAGTGGCCCCCGACCCTGGGCCCCGGCTGGAACGCCGGAGCGAGGCAAGCCCCAGACCCTGCTCCCCAGCTGGAGCTTGAGGGCCGGCTTAAAACGGCTCGCAAGTTTTAACAGCCGGGCCGTAGCTTGCCCACCCCTGTTCTATAGGCTCAGAGAAGCATCCAAACGTTTGGAAGCTTCTCTATACCCCAGTTATTTGGAGGCCTTAATCAATGAGAATTATATTAAAAATAACCTAATGTTCACAAGGATGTCTAATAAAAACCGCCATCCTCCAGTTTTTCAGAGAATTTTCCCTGGATTTTTTCAAATGATCTGGCTTTGAGCTTTCCCAAAGTTCGGGGGGTGTGATCCAGAAGTTTGGTTCAGCCCATCTCTAGCTAAAGGACAATTTATGTGGCACCCTCGCACAAAAGAACCTCCTTGGGATAGTAATAAGACTGTAAATCCAAGCAGATTTAGATTGGCTTGATGTGTGCAAAGCCAAGGAAGGGCAAGCAGCAGATGAAAACCAAAGAGGAACTACTCCTTGCCAATGAGGGAGAAAGTAGTGGATTTTAAATTACACATTGCTAGATAGACAGTGTGATCCAGAGGCACAGGATGGGGAGTCCAGACCTGGGTTCTATTTCCAGCACTGCCACTGACCTTAGACAAGTCACTTTACATGTTTGTTCCTCAGTCTCCTCATATATAAAATGAGAGTAATGATATTTGCCTTCCCCTGTAAAGCACTTTGAGATGTATGAATTAAGAATGCTAATAACTAATATTTACTATTATTAATCATTGTAGCCATATGGCATTGCGTTGTAACACTCATAGCTCTAACAAAACAGCACAGAGGCAGGCTAGATTGGTACCTAGATGAGGGACATCAAAGAAACACTAAGGTGGTGTTGGGGATTCAGCAAGAAGCACTCTTTTCTCAGAGTCTGTATTGAACAAATACCCTACACCAGCATGGGGTTAGTGGGAGATGCTGTTTTCTGAATGAAATGTGAAACTAATGACTTGATCATTCATGGTAATTAAATAGCTCATGGTAGCCTGTAAGACTAAAGATGTTAGTCTGGTTTCTGAGCCAAATACCTGATTGCCTAAATTCTGCTTGTAGTTCAAATGCATAAGATATTCTGCCCTTTCCATCCCTAAACTATTGTGAAGAATGTGCACCCTCTGGGACCACCAATCTGTAACCCGTGCCCAAAAAAATACAGACAGCATTGCCAATTGCCATCATCTGCCTGTGTACACACAGCATCCCAAAGAAACCTCAGGTCTCCATTTGGAGGTCTGATATCTTCCATCTGGTAGGCAGGTGTCTATCTGCAGCTCTAAAATGGCTATCCCAATGGTATCTACACACAGCTCTGTATAATCACACACAATTTCTCACTCAGCTTTTATTTAACTGTATTTTAGGATACAGACTATATTGAAGATTTTATATGAAATAAAGTTCCATTGCACTGTAAGTTGCAAAGGGAAATGTTATATACATGAACTGATCTGACATGTTCTAGCTCAGGCAAGGCTGGAGGAGATGGCTCAGTGGGGTAAGTATCAGATTTTGGTAAATTTAAATTTCCTGAAACCAGGGGTTTGAATACTGACTTTCCCAAGGTCACAGTGAGTCAGTGACAGAGGTGAAAATAGGATACTAGATTCCCAGTCACATACCATATCCACTGGACCGCAACCACCTCCCCCATCTTATCAAAGATGACCAAAACAAAATGCTTACAGCCTCCAGAATACACACCGGAAAAAAACAGATCACAAGCATGTACTTTAAACCCCAGGATACAAAAACAATATAACAAATATGAAGATCACTGTAAAGCTTTATTGTCATATCTCCATTTTGCCAGACTTCTTCCTGCAGGGGACAAAGGTGTAGCTATTGCCATCCCGCTTCTCCCTCTCCCTTTTCAGATGACACAGGAGATCTACCACTCTCATCAGGAGACCATGAGAGGGTGTGAAAAGCACACTAGCACCTGCTAGAACAGAGGATGGAGAACCAACAACAGGAAGTTTCTCTTTCCCTGTGGGAAGCAGAGGACAGCTACTTCTCTCCTTTCCCAACACTGGATAGCCATAAGAGGGAGAGGTAGGGTTGTAAATTGTGTACTGTCATGGGGTACACTGGCTCCTTAAGATCTAGGGGGAAAGTGTGCAGAGCCATATTACCTCATTCCAAGGGGCTTGTTCAAAGACAAATGTGTGGGTCAAAAGACACAAGCACTGAGAGAGAAAAAATGGTTTTGAGAGGGAGTAGTTTGTGGGAGAAAACACAGCCTGCTGAGTTTGTCAAGAACGCTTGAAGTCTGGGAGGTCAACGTTCCCATCTTCGCTCGACGAAATGGAATCTGGGAAATACAGATCTCCCTGCAGCTTCTGGGATTTGTAGGGCTCCACAGGAAGACATGCTGAGAAGGGGACAGCCTCTTGCCTGATAGTAGGAGAGTCTGGATAGGGAGATTCTGCAGTGGCTTTCTCTTTTTGCAAATAAATTCTAGCTGTTTATTGTTTACTTTAGCCACCAGATCTCTGGGGAGAGTTTGGAATCTTACCAGGAGTGCCTGGGAAGAAGATATCTGAGAAAGACCATTTTGTTTGTTTTGAACTTTATTACAAGACTTTCTGTCTGTTTGTTTGGACTTGCCACCAGATCTCTGGGAAGAGTCTCGATTGTACAGAGAAAGAAATGCCTCAGGGATGGGGCCATATTGCTTGGTTGTTTTTACATTCAACAGGCATGGCCTTCTGTAGACATCAGCCTGCGATGCAACCCATCTGTGACAATACTTGGAAATGGATAGTCCTCATGTTCAACTGAAGCACTAGTTTCTCTGAGTACTCCCTCATCTGGATGTGCTGAAGTTGAGGGGTATGGTGAGTGATCACCTGCAGACTTCCTTTGATGTGAAGCAGCAGCAACAAAAGGCAAAATTCCCCAGGCTATAAGCACAGCAACATTATCTTCCGATGGTACCAAGGGCACAGGGCAGGACCTTTGCTTATGACCATAGGTGCTGGAACTAGGAGTGCTGGGGTTGCTCCTGCACCCCCTGGCTTGAAGTGGTTTCCATTATCTACAGGATTTAAAGTTTGATTCAATGGCTCTCAGCACCCCCACTATACAAATTGTTCTAGCACCCCTGCTTATGACCAGGATGAGAAGCACAATTAGAATAATATAACCTAGGACAATCACAACTGTCACTATGCTTCACACAAACTGCACAGGCCCCTAGTACCCACTTCCTTGCAGGAAGGAAGCAGCAGATTCTTTGCAGAGCCTTCTTTCTCTCCGTAACTAAGCACAGAATCATGACTGGGGTAGGCTGTGACATTGCTACATAAGGACAAATGGCAGTCTTGCCCATAGAACCATTCTTAGCCAATTAGAACTATTCATTTTCTCCTCCAGCAAATGAACATCTTTGGAAGTCTGGTATCCAGCATTATATTAACTCCAATACAGTATTTAAAAAGAAAAACATCATTATTTGCCTCTAGGATGCAGAATTTGCTTCAATACAAATTGTAGTAAGTTGCCACCTCAGTACAAATAGGTAAGTAACCTGGAACACCAAGACACTTTCTAAGAAAACAATTCTGAATAGGTTCCAAGAAGGAACAAATGCCCTGCACTAGAGCCCCATACTTTTAGTGCCAGTTTTTGTGGACTAGCTGGCTAATACATATATTTTTCTTTGCTTATTTTAATTCCATTGCTGTTAATAATTCCTCTCCCTCCTTAGTAAAACTTGTAGACAGTTATCATTTCTTTTCTTAAAATGTTATTTAAGATAGACATATTTAGGTCTTGTAATCATTCTTCAAAAATCAGTCCCTGAGTCCTGTTCCTTATTTCTTTCTCCCCTGAATTTTATCCAATAATTCCTCCACCTAGCCCATAATTTTTTGGGTTAGCGCATATATTACAGAAAGACATCCAGTCTTAATTTAAAGATGTTAAGTCATGGGGAATCCACTACACATCTCTTGGTAAATTGTTTCATCAATTAATTACCCACACTGTTAAAAATGTGCCCCTGATTTCCATTTTGGAGTTTCAACTTTCAACCACTGGATCTTCTTATGCCTTTGTTAGATTAAAGAGCCTCACTACCATCAGAAAACTTCTCGTGTAGGTACTTACAGCCTGCGATCAAGTCACCTCTTAACCTTCTCTTTGATAACTAAATAGTAGAGTTGGGCAGAGAAAGGTAATTCCGTTTCACAGAGGATTTAGATCAGTGGTGAGCATGCGGCCCATCAGAGTAATCCGCTGGCAGGCCGCCAGACAGTTTGTTTACATTTGCACGGCTGCCCGCAGCTCCCAGTGGCCGCGGTTTGCTGTTCCTGGCCAATGGGAGCTGCGGGAAGCGGCGGCCAGGCCCGCGCCAATGAGCATTTTTTTTTAGAATTTTTGACCAGTTCTACTATATAAATTGATTTTACATTTTTCATGGTAAGGCACCTAGGTATTTGAGACCTTGAATCATTCTTGTACCTCTATTTTGAACTATTTCTGTGTAGTAGTTGCTTCTTAAATTTTATCTAATTTTTACATTTTATTGTGGAGCAGTATTTGTCTCACTATCTGTATTTGCACTTTTTGATGTATGGTCCTGCGTACATATGAATTTACCATCACAAGGGAAGTCTCATATAGTTTGATGTGTGGTGGATGTTGTACATATACATACAAATATAAATGTGATAAAACTTGAATGTACATGTTCCCCCGCCCTCAGAGCTTTGCATTTTAAAAATATGATTGGGTGTGATGTTGTGATGGGTTTTATATTATAACAGAGACTGTTATATTGTGAATCTTAAATTTTTAAATATATTTTAAAATAATGTGTACTATTTTTCTATTACATTTTTGTTGCTTTGGGCAAGATGCTGCAAGTGCAAACACTTATGCATGTGGATACTTTGCTACCACTGTGAAGATTTTTTTTGGGGGGGGGAGAACGCACGTTGCCCCCCCTCCCCCCATTTTCACAGAGGGGGGAGCAGTGTTATACAGAGACCCCATTGTTCCTAACTGCTTTGTGACAAACTTGTCCCCCACAGGGAGGACGTTACCCCTCACTGGGACCGGGGAGCCTCCCCACGCAGAGTTAGACAACGTGGGTCTGTGAGGCACCCTCTGGACCCTCCCCAGCCTCCCGCGCCCAGCTCAGTTTTCAAAAGCCTCCCGGCGCGAGCTTCGCTCACAAGACAGTAAAAGCCCCGCGCGATCGTCACGCGCTTCATTCAGCCAATCAAAGAGCGCCGCCGCTCGTCACGTAGCTATAACAAGCCCGAGGTAGGCATTTGGGAATGGCTACACAAATGACGTAACTGAACTAAAGGTCAGGGTAAAAGCGCACGAGCGCCGCTGCCCACAGCGCGCCGCGTGCACATGCGCACTCATACTTCCCCCCCAGCCCGGCGGGGACTAGTTTCTGACTACATCACCCAAGATACACTTTGGCAGCCAGTGAGCAGGCTTCCGTAGAGGGCTGCGCGTGCGCCTCGAGGCTGAGTAGGCATTGGCTGCGGCGGCCCGTGTGACGATGACGCTCCGGGGCAAGTCCTAGTAGCTAGGCAATAAGGCAGTGGAGGGGGAGGGAGGAGGCGGTGGCCGTTGCTGCAGCGGCGTTCCCGGTGGCGGAGGAGGCGCTGTCACCGTGGGGCCTCCCGAGTGCGCGGACGGAGGCGGTAGCGGCAGGTGAGGGGCTGCGGCGCGGGACGTTACGCCAGGGTGGCCGCGGGGCCTGCGCGGGGGGGACTCTGGGGCGCGGCTCCTTCCCACTCCCCCGAGGGCAGGGGGCTCTGGGGGTTGGGCCCTTCCCCGTGTCGTTCCACTGGGGCTGGCTGGGCGCGAGCTCTGGTACCGGGTCCCTGGCCTGGGCGCCTGGCGGGTGGGAAGGCTCTGGGGACCATCCTTTATCCCACTCCGAGGAGGAGGAGGAGGAGGAGGAGGAGAGGGGGGGGGGCGGGCAGGGGATGCGGCCGCTGGTGGGGAGGGTTGGGGAGACTCCAATTCCCCAACAAATCTCCGAACTGATGCCAGCACCAGGGCAGGCGCGGAGTCAAGTTGGAGGAATAGTGTTTGCTTACATCCATAAAGCACTTGGAGATCCGTGGCTGAAGGGTGCTTTATGTGGGTGAAGTATTGTAAGTGGGTCAGTAGCTTGTCTCATAGCCTCCTATAAGCTATGAACTTTGTTGTCCGTCTGGCAGCCGGGCGGGGGGGTTCTGCCTTCCTGATCCTTATAGGTGGAATAAAACTGTTTGAGTGTGTAACATAAGAATCAGAAGGTTTGTAGTTTTGCCTGCCTTTGGGGATCTGTCTACACTCCAGCATTAATGCTAGGTAGTTCAGCAGATTGAGGGAGACACTGAAACAAATCACTGGAAACTTTGTTTTTCCTCCCACACAGAATCAGTCTGGTAGAAGCTCAGTACAGCCAAAGAAGCAAAACCCAAACAGTCATGACTGAGACTTAAATTAGTTACTTTAAAAAAAAATTATTTTTTTTTTTTGCCGTAACACTGTATAGAGATACAAATGTGGTATTACTACACACTTAAGATATGTAATCAACCAAGTGCTCACCCATTATGTACAACAATACAATAAAAATGTAAAAGGTCAGAGGGTCACTGTTCCGCATAGAGGATACTATGTGTGTTTCAGGATATTTAAAGCATTGAGCAGTAATCCCATTTCATCATGAACATTCCTCAATTGTATATGACACACAGGTGGAATTGATTCAGAGACTTCTTGGATGTGTCTCCATATTGGCTATATGTTAACAAATAGTCAGCGATTACTCATTGTTAGATTATAACCTCTTTGACATGTGTACTATGCCATCTTGCATCTGTAAACTGCCATGCATGCTTGTTTGCTGCAGGAACTGTTCCACATATTTATTCCTTATTTAAAATTGCACCTGTTAGTGTAATTGAGGAGGTTTTTAGGTGAGTACCTAATTTTCTCTTCAAGGATCTAATTTGTTAAAATTGTCCTTATGACAATTTTTAAGACTTGGAAATGAAGTCTTTACTTGGCATGTTTGACTGCAATAGGGTATGGAAGTAGAGGGGCTTCAGTGTCAGAGCACTTTAACTTCTGAAGAAAATAATTATGGTCTCCCCAGAAATCAGTCCTTTGAAATTCTTAATTATGTACAGTGTAACTTTCCTACCTTACCAAAAGCAATCTATAAAATTCTTCAGAACAGAAACATTATTAACTTTCGTGTTAAGTGCTGAATTGACAACTAGAAATTGCCCCCTGGAATTTCAGGTGGAGCACAGGCAGAGAGCAGAATAAGTTTTTCCCCACACTACCATTCTGCATGCTTCAATTATGTCTGGAAGGACTGCCTTTATGGGAGAAGGAAACATCGTCACCCTGTCTCATTTGTTACTTGGCCAGCAGGGGTTCCAGTTAGTGCCAGTTGTGGTGATGGTTTTGTCGTGTGGACACATTTTGTAGGGATTTTATAGATAAGTCATTTCATTTAGGCCTTTCTGCATCCTGACACTTTACCATATTTGTACACTTGCCAATGGTTCGGTTGACTGCATTCAGCCTAAAGATCACCTTAGTAGTCAGTGTGGAACAGGAAGGTCCTGTTTAGCAGGATGTCAGTAATTGTTAGTTGATGAAATGTTGAATATTATTTATTCTAATCTAACCTGTTAAACCAGGTTAGTAAATGAGATTGTAGACAAGAGTTCAGGCAAGGTAAAATGTCATAGTATTTGATCTGGCCTCTGAAGGGTAACTGTTGAGCTGGGCTGAATCTGAGCCAGTGATGTAGAGGTGAAAGGCTCAGTCCCACTACCAGCCCCAGCTCAGTGCACGCCATCAAACTGATCTTTCCTAAGTGCAGTTAAAATGTGAGGTGAGTAGGGGAAGGGATTGTTTTACGGCAGACTGATATAGCAGCAACTCTTATGGTGAATGTTTTTCTCTTAATGATCTGATTTGTTAATCAAGTGTTTTCTCATCATAAAACTGCTTTCCTAATGGGAAACCTTCTCACTGTAAAATAACCTACCTCTTTAGTACACCAGTAATGTTTATGGCTCATTGGGTCACTCTTGGAACATTAACTATCATCACTGCTGAAACAGTTTAGTTAAACCTCATCAGGTCTTAAGGCCCGTCTAAACAACTTGACCATTTTTCGTCTAACTTCCCACCAGTGCTGTTCCATGATGAGTAGTAATAGTGGTGGTTCTAGTCTGGGCAGATGCTGATGCCCATTAGCATTTTAATAATTGTGGGTGAGATTCTTGCTCACTCTCTGACACCTTTACACTGGGTGTAAAGGACAAGACATCACAAGGGATCCTTAAAATCCTGTTTGTCCAGGTGCCTGAGTTGCCATTGATCAGTTAGCGAAGGGGTGGTTATCAGTAACTCAGTAACAGCACTTGGCAGTGGGCTCATAATGCTAGTGTCCTCTCTAACGCTTTTAGTGAAAACTGACCATAGAGAACCTTCAATTGAGTATTTGAGGTGGTGAATTTTGAGTGATCTTGCTTCATTCCAGCAGATTACAAAATAAAAAATGAGGCCCCTCTGGTCTTATCAGACCAGCACTTGTGCTGCTGTTTCAGACACTGCAACATTTTTGTGTCCCAAAGTACTAAGTATTAGAACACTAATAGCTTTCTGAAAAGCCATTTCAAGGCCATGTAGTTGTGTAATCATGCTGTGAAATATATGAAAGGAATAGACTTGCTTCTCCCTCTCTGGAGACCCTGTTTGTCCACACACCAGAAAAATCTTGACACAGAAATTTTTGTGGGGGAAGTCTTCAGGGTTTGCATTAAGTAATGTACTTAATGAACCAAGTGGCTAAGTAAAATTTACATTTTCAAATGGAAATAAGTCATTTTTCAAAGGCTAATGTATCTATGGTTTGAGAGTCTGGACTTTAGTCCTTTAGTGGGTAGCTGAGAAAAGAACCAGTTACACAGGAGAATGAAGCAGTTATGAAAAGCCCTTTGGGGAAAGTGTTTCGGGGAAACACTGGATCACTTTAAGTCTTTTCATTCTTTGATAGCGCTTTGGAAGTATAAAATTGAATTTGTTTTAAACAAATGTTTTCCCCTTGCTTTCAGCAGGCGCATGATTTTGTGGGGTTGTACCTGGATGGTGGGTTAGTGGCTCTGTTTGGTGTTTTTTTTTTTTTTTTTTTTTTTTTTTTTTAAAGCAATTAATTGGTCTTGATAAATAAGATTTATGAAAATCAGTTTGCAAAAAACAAGAGTGTGATAGCAAAATTAGTTTTGTTTTTGGCCACCCATTTAGTTTTTGAAATGTCTAGTTTTCTATAATTCCTCCCCCCTCCCCCCCCACTGCATTAGGGTGACCAGATGTCCCGATTTTATAGGGACAGTCCTGATTTTTGGGTCTTTTTTTCTTATATAGGCTCCTATTCTCTCCCCCCCCCCCCCCCCCCCGTCCCGATTTTTCATATTTGCTGTCTGGTCACCCTACACTGCATTCACTTTTGAATAATAGAAGCCTATGTTAATTATCAGATCACATGGGTTCAGTACACAGCATCCTATTTTCAGAGCATAGTTTATCAGAAGCAAGAGGAGAGCCTCTTCAAAGCCCTGCAATAAGATGTGTAGAAGGGTTGTTTCTACCCTCTACTTGGCAGTAACTGTGTGGTCGATCTGGAATCTGAGACTTGTGATTCTAATGTCAGAAGATCAATCGTAAAAACTAGCTGGAACATAAATGTTACAAGATATGTGCTTATTGGGCAAGTTATCTGAATCGTCTGATGTAGAAATAAAAGGCCTAACTTAACCCAGTTCAGGCCGACAGGACAAACCTCCAGGTTTACTTTGAGGACACGTGAAATGGCAAAAACCTTTGTGTATACAGAAAGCTGGTTATTGCATTGCAAGGTTGTGATCAGTGTGAGATGTATTGCTAGCTGCCTTCTGGAAAGTAGTTTCATCTGCTAAGGCTGCTTTTCACTGGGGCCTGGTCTATGCTTAAAAGTTAGGTAAATGTAACTGCAGCGTTCCAGGGTGTGAAAAAGTCACATCCCTGAGCACCACAGCTATGCTGACGTAATCCACTGCGTGTATGTGGCTAGGTCAATGGAATAATTCCTAGAGGCAGATTACCTACAGTGATGGAAAAACCCTTCTGTTGCTGTAGGAAGCATCTGTGCTGCAGCACTATAGTGGTGTAGTGACATCCTGTAGCTGTGCTGCTGTGGCACTTGTAGTGTAGATATGGCCTTGGTTTGAGAGGTGATGAATAACTGAACTTAAACAGGGGAGCACTGGGAGAGTTAGGGAGCTCAGGAATTTAAATGAGCACTTTCAACATTGATACTTAACATGTGCAAGGAAAAGTTTGTTTTTAACTCAGATTTTTAGATTTCAGTTTTAATATTTTAATTTACTAGTCAGTTTTACTCCTTCTTGGCACACATGGTGCTATTTTGTTTGAATTTCCAACACTGCGTGGAAATGTCTAAATCACTGTGTGTTTGAGTCAGATCCTGGTGTGGGGGAAGAAGGGAGTGGCTAAAAACAAAACAGTTTTCCACAGTCTAAATGTTGGGCTCTAGACTTGTTGACTTGCTCAGTAGTGCTTGAGTAGACGCCATCTGGCATAGAGGTGAGACAGCCATGGAATAAAGATGAGCAGATTAGATAGAGGATGTTGTATGCATGGTGGCATGTATTCATTATAAGAGTTCCTTTTCTCTTTTCCAGAATTACGGGTCTGTGTGTGCTGCTGTAATGAAACGTTCCTCATGGAGGAATAGTAGCCTCTTTCTTTCCAGTCCATCAGGATCTCTGCAGTTTTCTGGGAGCTGTTTGAGACAACATTCAGCAAAATAAAAGCACTTGAATGATGGGGAATCTTGGATGCTGACTGGCTATGGGGGTCACGTGACTTAGAGTGCAGGATCACTTGCAGAAACACATCCTTACATCTATAGGTCAGTGCAGGATTCTTGGCATGAAGTTATGTCCATGTAGGGAAAACTTGTATTAGGTGGATTTCAGTATCATTAGCGTACTCCGCTTTGGCCATGACATTTAATGGAGTCCTCTGGGAATGTGACACTTGCTGTAACTCGCTGTTAGCAGGGCTAATGAAGCCTTCCGAGAACAGAAGATAAAACCAGGCACTGCTAACAGAAGGAAAAAGAGAGCTTTGGAGCAACTGGAGTACTGGCCAAAAGTATCTGGCACCCACCTGTTACTGTAATACAAACAATTATAGCAGAGCAAAAGCTTTCTGTTTAAAGCTTGTCTCTAAGTGCTGTAAAATCAATATGTTTACTTGAATTGCTTTGAAATGTAGTTTCTCTCATGTGGAGTGTGGGGTTCTGTTAGTGATCTAAATTTGGGGCCATTTGACCAAGGAGATACAGCCCGTGGGGGTGGGGGGGGGGGAGAGACAGCTTTTCTTAAAGTTGAGAGATTCTGGCAGTCTCTTTATACTCACTGATTGAGATCAAACCAGGGCTCAGCTAATCACACCGGGGTGTCCCATGCTTTATGGTTACCCTCAAATTACATGCACCTTCTGAGGGAAATCAAATTTAAATCTTAATTCAAAAAGATTTTCCTTTTCCAATTAAGCTCATCACATGCCTCATGGTTATTTCTGTGCCTACTGAGCATGTGCAAAGAGACTAGCTCTCTGGATAATTACTTCTGCATCACAGGACCTGGGTGGCTTCAAAGACCTGTTGTGGTCATTGAATCCGAGCCTCATCTACTGAGGCAGAAATCCCCAGGGCAGAAATCTGAAATAAATAAATAAATAAAAAACAGGCATGTTGCCCCAATCTGCCTTTATCAAAGGGAGATTTTTATTTTGGTCAGATGTAATCTGAGCACAACTGAACATTCAGAGGGCACATTCAGAGTTTCAGGGAAACTATTTTTTGAAAATAAAATAAACTGCACAAGTTAATACGGAGAGGAAAAGGTGATTAAGGGTGGAACAGCAGGTGGGGAGAGGGGTTGGAGAGTGAGGAAACAGGACACTGGGAAGGAACATTGGAGTGAGTGATAGGAGGGCTGGGAGTGCCTGTCAGGTCTCACATTCTTCTCTTGTTTGTGTGCCTTTAATCTAGTGGTCCCAGCTCATCTGTAGGGGTATAACCCCCCCTTTTCCTCTTCAAACGAGCCAGGTCTTGGGGCTTGCCTATCTGGAGGGTCTGAATCCCTCTACCTACCCCCCATGTGAGTTGGGATTTGTCCCACCAGTGGTTCCTGGTCCCTCCTCTGTGTGGGTGCTGGGATCTTGCCCATCTTTGGGGGTGTGACTCTCTTCCCTGCTCCCCTCATGTGAGCCAGGGTCTGGGAGCGGCTTGCCTTTCTGTTGGTGTCTGAGCCCTTTTCCCCAACTCCCATCCCATGTGAGCCAGGATCTCGGTAAACCCTGCCCCTCTCTGAGGAGCTTAGAAAAGGCATACACCAAGAACACAGCTGAGACTGGGGTCAGGAGCTGAGAACAGGTATGCTTGACACATCAAAAATTTCACCATAGGGATGGGGGAAAGGGAATGCCTATTGACATGAATGAAGCACTTTACTTGTTTCGTAGCTATTGGTTTCAGGCTATTTTAATCACAATGGGTGGTATTCTCTGTCAGCTGAGAACATTTTACTGAGATGAATGGGACACCTCTCTGAGCCTGGGACTTGAAGTTTGAAATCCACCCTGGGCAGAAAACAGAATGAACTGAAAACATGTTGGAAAAATCAGCCTGTCACTGTTAATTTATTTTGGAGAAATGTTATGAGTGCAGCAAAATAGTCAGAAGATGCTGAAACTGTCTTTAAAAAGAAAACAAATTACACATGAAAATGCTTACTGGGAGAGGAGGAGTGATTAGGTGTACAAGAATGGCAGTAGAGGATGAGGGGTTTGGGACTGCAGCAAGGAATGGGTGTCTTATGATAATGAGTGGTAGGAGAGGGAAGAGGGGTCAGGAGGCTTGGGGGATGGGCTAGGGATTAAGGGGAATGGGAGGGGAGAAGATGGGAGGGGTTGGAGAATGGTGAGTAGCGGAGGGTGCTGGGTATTTAGATGTGGTGGGGCCGGTCACACCTGAATTCTACCCTTCCCTATATGTGCTGGATCTGGGGGAGCCCTGCTTCTTTGCAGGCTCCCTGCCCACCATGTGTTCAGGGATCTGGGAAAACTCCGCTCCTTTTGGGGTGTCTGAGTGCCTCTTCCTGCTCTTCTATGTGAGCTGAGATCTGGGGTGGAGGGAATGAAGGTAACACATTTAAACTAGGGCTGTCACGCGATTTAAAAAAAACCCATTTAAATATTTGTAGATGTTTTCTACTTTTTCAAATATATTGATTTAAATTACAACAAGGAATACATAGTGTACAGGGCTCACTTTATATTTATTTCTGATTACAAATATTTGTACTGTAAAAAAACAAAAGAAATAGTATTTTTCAGTTCACCTAATACAAGTACTGTAGAGCAATCTCTTTATCATGAAAGTTTGAACTTACAAATGTAGAATTATGTAGAAAAAAACCTGCATTCAAAAATAAAACAATGTAAAACTTTAGAGCCTACATGTCCACTCAGTCGTATTTCTTGTTCAGCCAATCGCTGAACAAACAAGTTTGTTTACATTTGCAGGAGACAGTGCTGCCGGCTTGTTCACAATGTCACCTGAAAGTGAGAACAAGCATTCATATGACACTGTTGTAGCCGGCATCACAAGATATTTACATGCCAGATGCTCTAAAGATTCGTATGTCCTTTCCTGCTTCAACCACCATTCCAGAGGACAGGCTTCCATGCTGATGACAGGTTCTGCTCAATAACAATCCAAAGCAGCTTAGACCGATGCATGTTCATTTTTATCCTTTGAGTCAGATGCCACCAGCATTTTTGGTGGTTTGGGTTCTGTAGTTTCCGCATCGGAGTGTTGCTCTTTTAAGACTTCTAAAAGCATGCTCCACACCTCGTCCCTCTCAAATTTTGGATGGCACTTAAGATTCTTAAACCTTGGGTCGAGTGCTGTAGCTATCTTTAGAACTCTGACATTGGTACCTTCTTTGCCTTTTGTCAAATCTGCAGTACAAGTGTTCTTAAAATGAACAGCATGTGCTGAGTCATCATCCGAGACTGCTATAACATGCAATATATGGCAGAATGCAAGTAAAACGGAACAGGAGACATACAATTCTCCCCCAAGGAGTTCAGTCACAAATTTAATTAACACATTATTTTTTTTAACGAGCATCATCGGCATGGAAGCATGTCCTCTGGAATGGTGGCCGAAGCATGAAAGGGCATACAATGTTTAGCATATCTGGCAAGTAAATACCTTGCAATGTCAGCTACAGAAGTCCCATGCGAACACCTGTTCTCACTCTCTGGTGACATTGTAAATAAGAAGTGGGCAGCATTATCTCCCATAAATATAAACAAACTTGTTTGTCTTAGCAATTGGCTGAACAAGAAGTAGGACAGAATGGACTTTGATTTGTTTTTGAGTGCAGTTAACAAAAAAAAATAAATCTACATTTGTAAGTTGCGCTTTCATGATAGATTGCACTTGGATGAGGTGAATTGAAAAATACTATTTCTTTTGTTTTTACAGTGTAAATATTTATAATAAAATATAAAGTGAGCACTGTACACTTTATTTTCTGTGTAATTGAAATATTTTGATTTTCTACAGTTTCAAATATATTTATAATTTGGTATTCTGTTTAACAGTGCAATTAAAACTGCAGTTAATCACAACTATTTTTAATCTAGTTAATTTGTTTTGCTTTGAGCACTTGAGTTAACTGCAAATAATTAACAGCCCTGCTTTTTACATATAGCCATATATACTTATTCATATGTTCAGGCAAATATAGATACATTTCTTTTTCACCAATACCAAATTAATCTGTTTTCCCCACCCGTAAAACCAATTTTTTTGCAATGTCACCAAATTAATACATTTTTCCCCTGGTGTCCACTTCAAATTAACTTGTACTCTTCTCTAGTTTATCAGCTCTATCAAACTTGACAGTGGTTCTTCAACTGTCAGTTATCAAGCTTTCCCCAGATGGGAAACACTTCACTGATTCTCTGCTTGTGGTGTCGTTTTTCCCTATCCTTCAGAGGACTGTGGGTTCTGCTCCCCCTGGCCTAAAGATGAAGCCATTTGTGCTGCCTCTAGGATGGGGATCTGGAGCCAGATACCCAGATGTAAAACATAAGGCAAAGGACCGCTGGAACAGGGTGGGAATAATAGCTTCTTACTTGCTCTGAGTGAGTGGAATGGTTTTTGTTTGTCCTGGTATAATGTAGCAATAGGGTAACAGACTCTTATTCAACTATTATATGTGTCGATAGCTGCGTATTGCTAGAATAAAATACTGTTTTATATATGTGAAGTGCAAGGTCTAAAATGAGACCTGATGTTTTAACTGTTTAATCAAATGTGCATATTCATATAATTGGCTAGCAGATAAGTGATATCACATGAGGGCATTATGGGACCCACCCTGGCTTGCTAAACTTTGATGTCACTTGTAATCCTGCTGATTTTGCTGAAGTAGTATGTGTTTCTGCTGTTTTGATTCATCTACATGAATTCTTTGGGGTGTTGCAGTGGGGCTTAGGGCACAGCTTCCAGTAATGAAGATCCATACAGCTAATTCAAAGCCTTTTGTTAGAATTTATGCTGCCTTCTATGGAACATTCAGTGAACATGGAGGCTTTAAATCTAGGGAGCAGAAAAAGAAGCCCTTGTACTCTTTAGGTAGCTCTTGGGTTCTGTAGAATTAATATGCATTAACACATTTGAATCTAATCAGTAGATTCCTTTTGTTAGCACCTGTCAAACTCTAGTATTAGTTAAAGTGCCTAGATCTAGGCCTTCCAATCTGAAAGTGGAGTTTCTTCAGAAAGCCAGTGCAATGGAAAATGTGGGCATGGCCAAGACTGGCTTTTATCCCACGAATATTAGGTAACTTTCCTTTTCAGATTGTAATCTTATAGTTGGAGGAAGAAGGCTGGTTGCTAAGCAATTTGAGATTAACTTTTTTGTCACTCTGTCTCTGAACAAATTGTTTAGCTTGTTTGAACTGGTAACTGATGCACGTTTTTGACATGTAGGTCTACTACTGCAATGCACTTCATAGTGGGTTGCTTAAGGTGCAAACTGCATATTATATATAATCCATGAATTTACTGGATCATACCAAGCTTCTAATGCTTTAAATACCATCTTGCTCTCTTGGTTTGGTGGAGGACTTGGACTATGTAGAACATGTTCCAGAGTCCTGGAGCTGTGAGAAAGAGAGGTTAAATTTAACCAGTTACCTCTACTGGGTTTCTTGCTGTTCTTTGGATCTGTGTTCCTTGGCTAAAGTATAGACTGGAGAATTATGATGAATTTTGAGGGTTATTAGCCAAAATAGATTTGAAGACAATGGGAAATTCAGAGAGCAAAATAAAGATGGTTAGATGATGTCAAATTGAACTCAACATTGGTTATTGCAATTTTCAAGAAATAATAAATCAGTTCAATTAATTCAAGGTCTTATCTTGTTACAAACTTCTAGCCCAGTTTTATGCTGGGAGGAGGGATAGCTCAGTGGTTTGAGCATTGGCCTCCTAAACCCAAGGTTGTGAGTTCAATCCTTGAGGGGGCCATTTAGGGATCTGGGGCAAAAATCTGTCGGGACAGTACTTGGTCCTGCTAGTGAAGGCAGGGGACTGGACTCAATGACCTTTTAAGGTCCTTCCAGCTCTATGAGAGAGGCGTGTGTGTGTGTGTGTGTGTGTGTGTGTGTGTATATATATATATATAGTCAGTATATATTTTTTATATATATAATCTGAGCCAGGTGATGTTGGTATTAATATGGAACTGTGGATCCTTAAATATGCATCCTTATTTATTTCCAATCAAGCTTGTCTCCATTATGAGACTGCTCATATCAGTTGAAACAATTCCAAAGTAGCATTTAGCAATGTAGACAAGTTACTTAAATGTCAAAAGTGCCTTGCCCAGGTGTTTCTCATAGCCAAGTTTTGCCACTTGTACACACACAAATGTCATTCAAAAATTTAATGTCAGTAATTATTTTGATATTTTAATTTCTGTGCAGTTTCATCAGTTCAGTAAACTCTTATGCCACTTCAGTGAAACAGTGATAAAATCTTTATCTTATGAGCCAATTTAAAGCTTCTTTCCATCTGTCTAAAAAGCCATCAATTCTCTTGACCACAATCTGTGTGATTTTATTTTTTAGACTGAACTCTTTGAAACACTCAGGGTTTCTTTAACTAACTTGCTGTAGGGAAACACATTTTCTCCTAACAAGTAGTACTATGCTTAGTGTAAGTAGTTTCTGCAGATTCAGTGGTCTCAATTACTTACTGATTTAGTGTAACTCCTAGACAACTAAGACTAAACTTGTTAGTAAAATGCAGGTACACATCATACCTTGTAGTCATTTAGAGGCTTTTAATTCAGGTACATATGTTAAGCTAAATGCTGCTAACAAAATAAGTCTTCACTTGGGTAAATAAGTAACAACATAACTTTTTATAAGTATTAGTTGGAACTGGCACAAAGGTGGGTTCACGAGCGTCACAGTCTCAGTGGCTGGTTTCTTGGGAGAGTTCATTTAGGTGACTCAGGGAATTATGATAGCTGTGTTTTTATTCTCTTTCCAGATTTTGCAGTGGTCTCTCCTAAAAGAAAAAGTGAATAAGATGCTTATCAGCAACAAGGTGTTAATTGTCTCCAAGCAGGGGGTGTTCTTGCTGGCTAGGCAGCAGCATTCGCTCAGTCTCTCTTATCCAGATGTTCTGATTTCAGGGAGCAATGTGTTGAACACCACAGGCCATTTTGTACTTTTTTTTTTATTAGCGTTGCCTGGTTCCTCCTCTTCACAATGCTGACATGGCCAATCAGAAAGGGACATTTTTGGAGGACTTGAAATGTCCAATCAGCATACAAGTTGTCCCCTATCATTTAATGAGAAAATAAGGCCTGTCCTTTATGGTTTCTGACAAGTTTGTCTGGAATATTCCAGTATCCTTGTGCAGAACATCTTGTGCTATAGCATTTTATGAAAGACATGTTGCGTTGTACAGTTATTCAGGTCTTATAGCATTTTGAGTGGTTCACTGTAAAGATCTACACTTCACATTGACTCCTCAACGTACCATTTGAATGTAACAGATTCTTTAATACAAAATAAATCTTATTGGATATACAGTCATTAAAGATTAGTACCATATTTGATTGATCACATTTCTATTTAAATTCCCCCCCCCCCCCCCCCCCCCCCCCCCCCCCCCCCCCCCGGTTTGAGAGAACTGCATCTTTGCTGCCAAATCTGTACAGCTGCTTGAACGCTGGCTAAAGGATTGAAGTGACACTGAGCTGCAGAAAGATGACTTCAGTGGCAGAAAAATGGATCTCATAACCGGTTGTTCATAAGATCAATGTTCATAAAATTGGGGTTCAGCTGTATTTTGACTGTGGTCAGGTTGCCTACGCAATGAAACTTCCTCAGACTGAAAGGGGTCTTTTACAGAATGCCTTTAGATTGATTTATCTAGTAACATTATACCTTAATTTTGTGTCAAATAGCATATCTTATTCTAATTAGCTCTATTACAGATTTATAGGCATAAAGCATATAAAATAGGAGAAAAAGGTAAGAGGAAATGACTTCACAATTTAGCAAGAATTTGTGGTTAAGCCTGGCTAATTATCCGTTGTAGTTATTCAACATCCATTTCCTCTGTTTAAAACACAGAAATGGCATCTGCTATTTGGCATGATTTAAAGGCTTAGGCCTACATTTATGCCAAGATTTTAGCTTATGTGGATGTCCATAATATTATTAAACTCTATATTTTCTGTATTGTCATTGCATTAAGTAAGGTTGGTGGAATGTTGCCTCCTATCATGGGGATGAGACAAAGAGCTTTTAAAGGGGAACATCATATCTTGTATGCTTATTGATTTTGGGCTTAAATATTCTGTTTGGTGCACATCCAAAAAGAACTGTAGAACAAAAATGTAAAACAGGCATATAAACCATCTGATCTTCTTTCTTGTGGTTCTCTGCATGATTCAGTTTTCAGGCAAACCGCTAGTTTATAAATGGGACATTATTGTAGAAATAAAAGGAAGAGCTTGTTTGGAAATCTTCCTAAGCAACTGATTGGCTAGGTGCCAGCCACTGGCTTTCTAGCCCTGTCTCCCTTAATGGGGAACAAGATCTGTGGTCTGAAAAAAGTGTAATATCCTGAAGAGAACAGGCAAACTAAAGACAGCAAGAGGGTTTAGTTAAGAGACTGACTGACCAGCTTTATAACTGATGCCAGGGGGAAGATTCATGGCTTAAATAAGGAACACAGCCTTATCCAAATTGTCAGCCTGTATAGATCCAGTACTATTTTTCATGTTTGCCCTTGTTGCTGCTGTCTGTTTTTGTAGTTCCACTTTGTGTTTTCTGCTTCTTCTAAAGGCTTTTTGAGGCGTGGCTGCAGCACTGATTGTATACGAGTTAAAGAAATAACATGACAGTAATGCATTCTACGTGGTCCTGTCATTCTCACTAACTATTCTGCTACCAGGGTGTTTGCTGGTGTCTTAATGCTACTTAATTTGTAATACATCTTTTATTGGGTCAATCTCTGGGCTTTTGTGTGGTGGGGAGAGGGAGTACTAAGTACTTTTGACAATCTGATATTTTCTCTTTCACTCCTCTCCAAAGGCCCAGCGTGATGGGCCAGAATCTGTTGGTGATACCTTGCATCTGCCATAAAGGGCCAGTTATTTCATTTTACTAGTAATCTTGTTCTCTACAGTCACTTTGAGTTCATACACACCAAGGCCTCCTTTTTTTTTTTTTTTTTGTAGGAGTCTCATGGGAGTCTGGTAATCTTGAGCCAACTTGGAGAGGAGGGTTAAAGGAGTAGCAATGTGTTAAAGCTTGGTAAGGCTAGGAAAGAAATAATCACACCGAAGATCAGCATTCATTAAGAGGTGGATTGCTGCTAAGACAGTTAAGATGTGTCATATGTTAGTTTTAGCTCTATGCTCTAAATGTAAAATTTATGTTCAAACTGTGCCTTTATTGTACTTTCTGATATGTCAGAGCTATGGTACTTCCTTCACTCTGTCCTAAAGGCAAACTCTACCTATCACTTTATCCATCTCTGATATAGACTGTCTGTTAACAACATTTGTTCAACTGGTGTTGAATAATCAGGTATGTCAATACTCTACTGGATTCATTGTGCAGTAACTACTTTGGAAGGATGACACGAAAGGGTCAATGTAAGGGGAACAGAGTTGATGCACAAGATTGGTGCATGCTTTCAGCATAAATCCAGAGAACATCCTCTGAGATTAAGGGTTGATGTATCAGTAAGGTCTGCACTATTATGTGGGTATCCTTGGTCCACTTCTGATCTTTCTGAACTGGAAAGCAGAGTCTTGGAGTTGTTTCAGTGATGCTTCAAAAAAGCAGACTTTAACAAACTGAGAACAGGTAGGTAGGGGTCCCATGGGAATAACTTCTAAGGGTTAAAGGAGTTCAGGAGAGATGACTGTTTCTGAAGGAGACTATAAAGGCACACCTGCAAACTATCCCAGTGCAAAGGAAAGGGCCATATAGGCTTCTTAGTCTTCCTATCAGGAGCTCTTTAATGACCTGAAAATCAAAAGGGAATCCTACAAAAAGTGGAAATGGACAAATTGCTAAGGAGATGTACGAAAGAATAGCACAAGTGTGTAAGGACAAAATCAAAAAGGCTAAGGCACAAAATGAGTTACACCTAGCAAGGGACATAAAAGGCAATAAGAGGTTCTTTATATACATAAGATGAAGGAAAGTATGGGTCTTCTACTTAATGGGGAAGGAGAGCTAATAACTGATGGCATTAAGACTGAGGTGTTTAATGCTATTTTGCTTCACTCTTCACTAAAGTTAATTGTGACCAGATATTTAATATAATAAGGGGAAGGAACACAAGCCAAAATAGGAAAAGAACAGGTTAAGTACTGGAATAGGCTTCGAAGGGATGTTGTGGAATCAGTATCATTGGAGGTCTTTAAGAACAGGTTGGACAAACACCTGTTGGGGTAGTCTAGGACGGTTTGCTTAGTTCTGCCTTAGCTCAGGGGGCTGGACTTGATGATTTCTTGAGGTCCCTTCTAGCTCTACATTTCTATGATTCAGTAACTGTACAATACACTATGGATGAAGATAACTTCTCATGTTTGATACCAATTCCTTTCAGCTGGTTCTTTAATGTAGTTGTATCAAACTTAGACAGTCCAAATCAATCTCCTGTCACATCACAATAAAGTTGTTGCAACAAACAAAACACAATCACAAGCTTCATGACTAATTCTCGCTGCCTCCGTAGTTCTTTATGTAAATGCCTTAGCATTTATCTAGCAGTTAGACTCATGAATCTTCTGTTCATATAACCTCTTGAAGACCTACAGAAGGTAAAATCCCAAATGCCAATACCTTTACCAATACACAGTCAATATCCCAACAGCCACACTAAGAGTTTTTTCTCCACACATTCCCACCTAAAGTTGTAAATGTACTATGAATAGCCCATAACATTGCCTTTTGGGAGGGAATTCAGCACATATCGGTAAACATACTAAAATGTCATCCATTCAAATAAGCAGAATACTTGAACAACTTCCATCGATGTGCTTTTGGCAATGGGCGGAGGGAGGGAAAACAAAATGAGGTGATCATATAGGATAGACCAACTTTATATTGGCCCTTCTAGGAGAGAAGTAGCTCTTGGTAGTAGGTAAACCTCTGCTAGAGGTGTATAACTTGAGAGACTGTCTGTGGTCTAGCAATAATGGTGACATCTTGGGGATGACTAACGCCCATTTGTATTATTTGTCTTTCAGTAGAATGTTGCCTAATGGCTGTTGTTACTGTGACTATGAGTTACTGGCACTCTTAAATTAGTGAGTCAGCAAACATAATGAAAAAGAGAATTATAGGGTATGTGGATTACTTAATCTTGAACTGGAGGTTGTGCTTTTTTTAAGGGATGTGACATTTAATGGATATGTGTCAGAATGTTATACTGACTGCATATACAGATTGCTAAGGAAAATCACAGGAAGTGCATTCTACTCGTTTTTCCTGAGAGAAGAATGAAATCAGTCGGGTAGTCAGTTGAGTCCTTCGCTTGGAAAATAGGCAAAGTCACAGGCTCTTTTGGTGACTAGCATGAAGGACAGACAACTTAGCTTAAAGGTTTTGTTCTCCCTTCAGTATAGTGATAAGTCCAGCTGAATTTTTGGAATACTGAGAGTACCGAGGTCAGTGGTTTCCCCAGGAATTGAAATGGCGGGGTGGTGGTGGTTTCGAATTTACGTGTGTGTGACTAAATTGGCATGTAACTAGTTCACAAAACTGGGGGGCGGGGGTGTCGGGAAATCACTGACTGAGGCTTTCCATCTTCAGTTGTCAACAGACTGCTGGGGTGAGAAACCTATTGTATGAACTTTAGATAGGGATGTGACTGGTACTTATCAAACTACTACATTATTATTTGTGTTTTTAGTGATCTCTTGTCACATCTGTTCCAACTCTCCTTTTCTGTTCTGAGATATTTGTACATATAGCCCTCTTCCGCTCCATTTCAAAAGTTCATCTTTTATCTCCCCTCTACTGGGCTGAGATATGGATATACGTGAAAGGTGGTCTCAGGTTGGCCTGCAAGTAAGTGTGTGTGTGTGTGTGTGTGTTTTTGTTGTTGTTGTTTTTTTAAATAAGTGCTCTGTATACTTTAGTCCCCAATATAAACACACACATACACACACTCTTCAGTTAGTGACAGTTAAGGTTGCATAAGGGCAGGCCCCATCCGTTCAAAACCTGAAAAGCATGGACATAAGTTAAAGGAAAAGTCATCTCTTGTATTCTTTATTGCTTTCACGTTGCTTACAACATTGCTGATAATACTCTAGAATAGCTGTTCTCAACAGGGAGTATGTGGCCCCCAGGGAGTCCATGAGCCCTTTCAAGGGGTCTACAGGGCCCCATGATTGTGGACCCAACCCCACAGGTACCCACTGAGGGGCTGATGCCGGGAGGCATGGGCCTGAAGCCTCTATCCGCAGCGGGGTTGAAGCCTCGATCCCTGCGCAGCCCCCTGCCCTCTGGGGCTGAAGCCGGGAGGCACTGGGCTGAAGCCCCAAGCCATGGTGCTTCCTGTGGGGCAGAAGCCCTGAGCCCATGGGCAGAGTTGGGGACATGGAGGGCATTTCCCACCCACCCCACAACTGCAGCACAAGAGTAAGCAGCCCTGGGAGTAGCTCCACACTTCTCCGCCCCATCTCCTCTCCCCGCCCCCTGGACAGGTCAGAGGCGGGAAGATGGGCAGCTCAGATGCTCTGGCTGGTGCCCCAGGTTGAAGCTGCGTCTCAGCTCCCAGCCCCCTTTGCTCCCACAAAGGCAGCTGTTAAGAGCCCCCCAGATGGGGAGACCTGGCTGTGTGGCTGGCAGACCCCTCCGGGAACAGGTACCACAGGGGAGACCTCCCAGTACACAGCCCCTAATACCCCCGTACCTGCACCCTGAGCTACCCCCCTGCTTGCACGTGGCCCCTAGCTACCCCCTACCGGAGGCACCCTAATCTGTTTTCAAATTTTTTGAGCTAAGCCCCCCACCTTTTGAGTTATAATTTTTTGTTGCGCACCCCCTCTCAACATAGGCTGGGTGGCCTGCTGAGGTGAGTCAGGGGGTGGAGGTGGCACTCCCACTCTGGACCCCACCATGCGGAGTCCGTGGCTCGAGCCCCACTGGCCCCTGCCCCCCCTCAAATAGAAGTCCAACTACACCTATGCCCAAGGCCCCTGCCCCGACACCCCCTCACACGCACCCCCACTGGGCCCTGGAGTTTTTATAGCATGTCGAGGGGGAAGGGGCCTCAAAGAGAAAAAGGTTGAGAACCCCTGCTCTAGAACCCTTCACTTCAACCTCCAACAGATCACAAAAAGCAATGCATACCTCATATTCCTCAAATCTGACTGTCACACATTGCATATATTTAGAAAGTTGTTTTGCCTTAACAGTACTGAGATTATCAGTAAACTTTTGTGCTAGAGTGTGAGTTTGAAGTTGGTGTGCATATTGCTTTTTGGTATCTGTTGGAGGTTGCAGTGAAAGCCTTATGAAGTGTGGGAGTGCTCTAGGCCTGTATTTTTTTTGTTCCCTCCCCTCCCCCCAATGACCAATCTGTGGATCGGTGCTGGTCCCTGAGATCTCCCTGAGAGTTTTTAGGAAGGCAGCAAGCTGGTCTCTGGTATCAAAAAGATTGTGAAACACTACTCTGTGCAATGTGAAAGTGGCACAGAGTGCAGAAAAGTCTTCCCCTCTCAGGTTTTGAGTTGGTGGGGTGCATCCTGATTCAAATTTAACTGTCACTATGGTTTATTTCCTAGTTTTTTTTAGATGGGTTTGATGTACTGCAGTGTGTAAGTCTACAAAGTCACGTTGGGAGAGGAGATGATGACTGACTGACTGAAACGTGAGATACCTGTATTTGAGAGTCATGCTATAATTTACAGATAATTGTCATTATTTCCCATGGTCTCTTGTTAAAAATGGATTAATTCACACAGTCTGTTGCATGCAACTGTACTGCCCTCTCAATGGGTCAACAGGGTTGGAACACTGGATTTTCAGACTCCCAATTCAGATTTTAAAAACAGTAGAAGTAATTGCTAGCCTCTGTTTCGCCAGTCTCTATAAGATGTCTTGACCCAGGCTTTCCTAGTGGGTTACACAACTGATTGCTGGACAGCAATATCATAGTGGAGATTAGGAATCCTGGTTTTCACAAAGCCAAGAATAGAAGTGTGTCTTGGATTGAATGTGCTTTGGTTATCCCAACTAAAGTACTATCTGAAAAGTAGTGTGACTGAGTAGCTAAGATTTGACCCTGCCATATCAGTCCTGAGTTCTAATCTTTGCTTTTCCTCCAGAGACCTGGTATAACCCATTTAGTATGAGGTACCAGTTCATTTATAAAGTTAGACCACCTTCCGAGTTGGAGTTCATGGCCTTGGTCAATAATAGTAGTGAGGTGCATGGGATTATAATCTAGTTAAGGTAAGGGTTGAAATCAGTCTCTTTCCAGATTCAGGGAACTTCCCTTAGGCTACAGAGATATTTGATGGGGAAGTCCTCTCACTTACATATACCTCCAGATTGAGTTTTTATCTTGAGCAGCTGTTCCAGCATCACTGTTTCACTCAGTAGTTTGAGTTGTTACATTTCTTTATGGCAAAAAAGTGAGAAATCACGACACAAAGAAATAGGACCTAATGTATAACTACTATTTTATTAATTGGCAAAGAACATCCCAAAGTGCTTTAGTTTCCTGGCAAAGAATGTCTGAAAACAGTTGAGGCAATGCATTTTGGAACTCTTTGTAGCTTTGCTGAACACTTTTTTATATTTTCTGTATCAAACCAGTTTGCATCGGTATGAAAAATTCAAATACTGAAAACTGACATTGTGTCTTTTTTTGCAATTTTATTGAGTCTTTTAAAATAAGTTTAAAACTCACGTTGAACTGAAAACTTCTGACTCAACCTTAACTCTAGAGTGGTAACCAGCAATTCCACAGTTACATATAATCTTCCTCACTATTATAACACAAATCCATTCCAAAACCATCCAGCAAACAACCTCCATCTGAAAAACAAAACTGAGCAAGTACAAATCAACTGTTTCACAATTATTTAATTAAAGTATGTTTTAATACATAAACAAAACTATTATCAGTACTTGAGTCACACAGTTGCTCCAGATCCAATTCCCTTAGCTACAACTGCTTGTTCGTACATGGGTCACGGGTGGTATGACTGCCTGCGTAGTTTGTCTTCATTAAAGACTTTGCCTTTGGTCTAATCCATGTTATGCGAAATTTAGCAAACAGATACAATTTGCAGCATTTATCATTGACAGTGTTGAGGGTCAACAACCTATCTCGATTTTGCTTTCATTCTCCCAGAATCCCATACCTCATCACTGTCCTGTAGCTGCTTATCAATCATACAGCTGAGCTCTCCCTACATTGTTTAGTCATGAAAAAGTTGTGTGAACCATGGCATTGATGGGTATGTGATGTCAGTGTGGACACAAGTTGTCCATGTTAGGTGGAAATATAGTTCTTCTTTGCCTACTCTTGACATTCAGAGTTCTTGAATTCTGATACCATGCACTTTGCCTGTCCACCTTATGTAAATGTCCATGAACCTCCCATGATTTATAGACTGCATGACCATCCTGTCCTGATAATGCAGAGGCGGGTAGACTATGGCCCTGGGGCGGTGTCCAGCCCATCAGACCTTTTAATGTGGCCCTTGAGCTCCCTCTGGAGAGCGGGGTAGGGGCTTGCCCTACTCTGTGCACTTCTTACAGACACAGGATTTTTCCATCAATGTAGTTAATCCAGATCTGAGGTAGCTAGGAAGATGGAAGAATTCTTATAATTAGCTATTTCCCACATGATGAAAGTGAAGTTTTCTCAAGAACACTAGAATAAGCAGAGAAATTAGTATTAAAAAATGGAAGAAATATTAGTTTTGTAAATTAAACAAGAAAAATAAATCTGGTGTAGCAACATGCTGAGGTCTATTAAAATAGAAGGAAGTACAAGAAAGGAATAAACTAGAAGTATGCAATTTTGGATAAAACCGGAGAGCAATGATGACCACATTAAAGGATTAAACTTGTGGAATAATGCCACTTTAAGCACTAATGCTGTAGTATGTCCAAGTTTGCCTTGTTGTTTCAAATTAAGGATCACTGATGTTTTGTTGTGCACTCCACATTAATGCCCCTGCAGTCCAAGTATCATCTAGCTACCTGCCCTGCAGTTCCTGCACAACTCCCACAAGCAGTAGTTTATGCATAAGATTTTAAGAAGCCTTTTAGGGTACATCAGGGACACCAGCTGATTTCCCACAAAAACCATGCTGTCCATATAAATTCCTAGTCCTCTCAAAGAGGAGGAAAGACTTCTTTCTGGAGCTCTGAATAGCCATCCTAAGATAGTGGCTAGTGCTGTAACCGTGTTACAGCAGCACACGTGGAGAGACAGCAGAACAGCTGCTCATGTAGTGATTAGGCATGTGTGTGTGGACAAGATGGGCAATAATCCAGAGACAGTTTTAAACAGTTGTGATCTGGAACTGTGCAGGAATTCTTGATTGAAGCCAGATGCCCGTTGTGCATCATCCCCTTCAGAGCACCCAGATCTGCATTACCACAGGAGTGGACAAACATTTTGGCCTGAAGGCCATATCTGGGTATGGAAATTTGTATGGTGGGCCATGAATGCCCCCGAAATGAGGGGTTAGGGTGCAGAGGGAGAGGGAGGGCTCTGGCTGGGGTTGCAGGCTCTGGGGGTAGGGTTGGGGATGAGGGGTTTGGAGATACAGGAGGGTGCTCTAGTCTGGGACTGAGTGGTTTGGAGAGAGGGATCAGAGCTGGGGCAGGGGGTTGGGGCATGGGAGGAGGTCAGGGTTGCAGACTCCGGGCGGTGCTTACCTCAAGCAGCTCCTGGAAGCAGCGCCATGTCCCCCCTCCGGCTCCTCGCACTGCCCCGTCCGCAGGCACTGCCCCGTCCGCAGGCACTGCCCCGTCCGCAGGCACTGCCCCGTCCGCAGGCACTGCCCCGTCCGCAGGCACTGCCCCTGCAGCTTCTATTGGCCACGGTTCTCAGGCCACTCCCTGTCATGGTGTCAGGGTGACTGCATGGCCCAGGATGCCATGGTCCCACCCGTCAGTCAACATCTCCCTGCAGTCCTCTCCCTAGGGTGAGGATCTGGGGCCTGGCTCTGTCACCCCTCCCGACAGGTCTTTGAGGTCCTGTGGTGGGGCAAGTGGCTCAGCTGAGAGGCGTTTGACAGCTCTGCTTACCTGGTGGGCTGGGTGGCCTAGCTGCCCCCTATTGCCTGCCAGCCTCCTGTCCACCCTGCCCCACTCACTGAGCCTGGATGCCAGCGCCTATTTGCCCACAAGGCCCACTCGCCCCATCTCTACGTTGTTGCCAGCTGACGGTGAACGGAGCTGGTGGGGCTGTGGCTGTACAGGCAGCTGCCCAGGGACACACTACTCCTTGCAAACCAGCCCAATCTCTTGATCCCCTTCTGTGGCGGGGGGAGGGGGCAGACTGCACTGGAGAGTGGGCACGGCTCAAGCCCCGGCTCGGCTTCAGCCCGTTTGACCTTTGCGGTCCAATCAAAAGTGTCTGGTGGACTGGATTTGGCCTGCAGTTCACCTGTTGACTACTCCTGTACTAATATAACTGTTCATACGGGGGGTTGTGCTGGTGTAACCAAGTTGATTTAAAAGCCACCAAAAACACCCACCTTGACAGATAACTTTTTTTACTGGTATAACTATGTGTACAAGGGCCTAACTACTGAGTATTTAAAATATAGGGGAAATGACTTTTCAGCAGCTTATCCAATCAGTTATCTTTTCCTTGTTCATTCCGTGTTCCACGCCCTTGGCCTTTGTCTAGTAGACAAACCCAAACTCCCACCCCTTGCACTTTGAACAGATTAGGGATGACATGTGATTTTTGCATTGCTTCATTTCAGTTTATTCTGTTTCCTCAACATACTTGAGGAAGCTGTCTTTCTCCTGTTTGATCTCTCAATTTTTTTATTTTGCGATTAAAAACCACAGATGGATGGTGTGAGATAAAACACTACAGGCGTTCCTTCTATATTTAGATGCCATCGCGGAACTGTTAGTGTGTTAGAAGTTTGAGTAGGGAATCAAGACATATCAACTTTGAAGACTGGGGAGCTGTGGCAGCCAGACCTCTCTTCTAGAGGTAACAAATATTCAAATCTATTTTTGCTGCTCCTGCTGTGGACTGCTCCAGAGTTTGGGCAGTATATTGCCGCTTGCTTGAACTATAAATACTAGACATGCTTTTCAGAATCTTATGGCTATTGGGTATGATTAGAGATGTTTGTGTTCTAATACGTACAGTTAGTGTGGACAGTACGACACAGTTCTACATCTGATCTATTATAAGACTTCCTACTGCCAGAATTGTGGTCTCACGTACAGTAGTAATAAAGTTAAATACTTCTAACTGTACTGGAACAGAAATTTTGTTGAGTGGATGGATGCAAGGAGTTATATATCCCTTCCTAAAGCCCGTACTGGATGGGAGATGGTGGCTAAAAGGGACAGATTGTGTATCATGTTTACTCTAGCACCAACTTAAAATAAAGTTTGAAACATTGTGCCTCTCTGTATCGAGGCACCTTCTTCTTTATCTTCCATTGCTGTACTTGAGATGGGTAGGAGCTGGAATTTAATTATCCTATGAAATAATCTAGAGGACTACAAGCAGGGCCTTCTTCGCTGAGTGCTCACAACACTGAACTGCTCTTTCCTGAACCTAAGCTAAGCCAATACTCATCTGTGGCATCTGTTTAGGCAAGGCTGGGGCTGTTTCCTTCCTTTTTGAGTTTGTTGAGCACTTTGAGCAGTGAGTAAGGAAGGTTGGTTGACTTGCTTGGATTCTTCATGCTTGTTTGGATGATTTAATTGGTGATTCCAGATTTTGCTTATTATAAGACTTCTTTAGCTTTGTGAATTGCTCTGACACCTCATCAGAACATCTTAAAAAATAAAAATTAACTAATAGGTTGTGCATTGTTTAGATTTTAAGTAGGCAACATGATTGTGACTACATTTATCAGTCTACCTCCAAACTCTGTCAAAGTCCTGGAACTAGGTATTTTACCTGCTGCTTGTCAGCATAACTAAGTAATATTTTGCTTGGGAACCAGTTAACAGTAGCACAGTGGTCCTGGGTCTCATAATTAGATTTGTGCTAGTAAAATGAATTGCTGTCCCTGCAACCAGTATTGCTTCTGAAGAGTGGGGCAGAGCAGTGAAGATTTTTTTACACCTCAACTGCCATTGCCTCTAAACTCTCAATTTTCCAACTCAAGTTAGGTTGGGAAATCAAATCTTCCTGAGATGGATTATATGCTTATTCTCTGAAGAAAGCTAGTATGCAAGTGGTAGAATAGCCACTTTAACTGGAACTATACAGAAATTGCACCCATTTGACTAAATCTTCTAATTTATTTACTTAACTGTTGCAACCCCTATGTGGGGACACTCTCTTAAATTGGTTTGAGTGTCTTCATTTGGTAATTCAACGAGCTTGGTATAAGGTATTTTTAAGATGGTTTGCATGTCCACTCACTGTAGAGTGTACAATTTCTATGTAGAGTGAACCTATGATTCCACAACATTGCCGTCACCTTTTGGTTCTGACTGAAGTGGCAGAGCCTTTAGGATCTTTCTGTCCAATGGCAAAGTTGTAGACCTGAGTGAATGTGGCTGTGTGAAAAGACACACTGTCTTCCACTGAGGAAATGACTGATAAGCTTTAATCAATCAGAGGGAGCAGGTTTCCACTATGACAATTTTAGTTATTTCAGGTATCCAGAGTGAATCACGTCCACCTGCTTCTAGTAGTTTGGAAGGAGTGGGGATACCTGTGTGTACCCCCCAGGGGAAACTCCCCAGTCACCAGCTTTCCCTTTGTAGGCTAACTATTTATACACCCCACTGTGTGACACTGAGTCCCCAGTCTCTTATCTTATGGACACATACAATGTACACCAATCCTCTGCCTGCATGGAAGCAGTGCACCCTTGTTCACTGGTTTCATTTCAGTTCAGCACTCTCCTTAGCATAAAGCATTTAGACAGGTCTGTAGTAAAAACAGTTTGAAGTTTATTTAACAGAGCTAAAGATAAAAATAGAGATTCAAATACAAGGGTTTAGAAACATAAGGTTACAGGTAAAAGAAAAAAAAATGCAATCTTTAGCCTGTACTTATTAACAAGTTACTTTCCTGTCTAATAACACGTTTCTCACCCACATGTTCAGTTCAGAAAGCTGGGATCCACCTTTCATGAGAACCCCCCGCTGGCAGAGTTTCTCCTCTGTAATGGATAACAACTTGGGCCATTTCTGTTGCTCCTGTACATTTACAAGCTGTTTTAGTTCAGGGAGGCCTCTCTTCCGAGACCTCTTGTGAGGTTCATTTCAGGGTGGATTTGATTTAAATTTATTTGAATCATGATTTAAATCACTGGTCAGGAAGACTTGATTTAATCATCGTTTTCTACATAAGTGCATTCTTGTTGGTTGTTATAACTTTAATACGTATTCTTCACAACTCAGAGAGATGTAGGTTTAATTCTTAGAAGGTACACACTATATACATTTGTAAACAGATTTATTTTGAAAACTTTTCGGATTAGTTTTACAGCCATATCAGAAAATGAACGATTGGTTATTTCATTTACCAAAGGTAATTGAAGCAGATAGTTCACCTCCCAATGACTTCATAAATATCTCCAATTCAACAGGTTAATTATTAATATTTGGAGGATTTTCTTGCTGTGCTGTATTAGGAGGAGAACATCACCAGACAGACATTTAAATTGTTTTATTTAACTAAAACAACAACGTTAAGTATTCTGGATTTTTTTCTTCAACAGCAAACATAATACTTTAACAAAACAAGCATGTGTTCCTCCCTTCTCTCATTTATCTCCAGACTTCTTCTCCTTGTCCAGATCTATTCCACACTTTTAGAGAGCGGTAAGGGATTGACTCGGTGTACACAAATTTGCAGAGGGACAATAGGGTTGAGAGGTCTGTTTCTCACCTCTCTATTTATGTAAAACATTTTTGCTATTAACAAGCATGTTTGTTATCTCTGGAGACACAAATCCACAGTTTTTGAGAACTGCAAAACTAAGCATCTCTGATGGTATCTTCTAGACTGGGTACTGAGTCCCATTGAGTAGATAGAAAGATTAACCTAAATAATCCATACAGAATCCCCTGGAACCACATAAGATTTGGTCCCTAATCCATGAACTATTGGAACTCCATTTAGAAAACTTTTCTTAAACATTACATTAATATATTCTCATACTAGAGAATAGAATTTATAATCCCTAGTCCATGATGAGATATATTTGAACTATAATAGTTTTAATTAAGATATATCTTTAGATATGCTTTTTGAGGGGGGGAAAAACACCTTTTTATCCAAAAAAAAATCCGATTTAAATTAAAAAAAACTGATTTTTTTAAAAAAAATCATTGATTTCCCCCCTCACCCCGCCCCCCCCCCCCAGACTGGTACTGAACTACAAAAAGAGGAGAGAACCCCTTAGTTATCCATCACTTAGAGGAAATAGTTAACAGCACCCTGTGAATTGTGGATCCTTTTGGCCTGAAGGGCAGGATCTGTTGATAGCTTGCTATTAGTGAAAAGCTGGTTTTAGTCAAAGATCTAGCTTGTTAGAATTCACAAGAAAGCATGTAATATTTGTTTTTTGTAACCTTTTCTGTCTTATTCTGCCTGTCACTTAAATCTCTTTTCTTTGTTAAACTAATTCTCAGTTTTACTGTAAACTGTGTTAGTGCTGTTATGTTGAAGTAAAGGATGAGTCTTCTGCTAATCTGAAAGGCTGGTGTGTGCTCTGTCTCTTTTGGAGGCATTAAATTTAATAATTTCTGAGAGTATCCAGTGAGATGTCTCTGGGGAACTCAGGAACTGGGGTTCACTGGTTGCCAGAGGCCAAGTTTAAGACTGGTGGAATCTTGGAGTTTTCTGGTGAACTGAACATGTTGGTGTGGCAGGGAGCTGACAGTCTAATCACTAGTAAAGCTCACTCTTGTTCAGGAGAAGGGTAGCACAGTGGCTTACAGTTCTAGGTTCCCAGAGGAGAGCATCACAACTAGTTATCTCAGCTATCAAAAGGGAGTCAAAGGTAGAGACTGAATTTTCCTCTTGCTCTAATCTAGGGTAAGTCCTTGTAGGCCTGGGTTGAGGCATATTGGTGAGACAGTGTGGGGGAAACTGGAATGTCTGTTTTCCATTTTTAACTTGTTCTGTGACAAAACTTTAGTCTCTTGGGTCACATGTACAGCAAAACTGTTTCAGCAATCTTCCAATTTGTACTGTAAACAGGACATTAATTTAGGCTTTCTGAAACTGACTAACCTTGGACATGAGATGCCAACCAATCCAATTTGCCGTACAATTTGCTCACCTGCCGGGGGATGGGGTGCACAATATAGTTGGGTCCCCTCAGCTAGATGCATTTTTAGTGTAGACAGGTCCATGGTTTTTCCCTTTCTTTGGGCCTGAATGCTTCTGAATGTGCTTGATTGTCTGCCTGGGCAGCCTGCTGTGAATTGCTCAGCTGCAGTGTCCACTGACAGCTCGAAGGTTATAAAAGCAGCTGTTTGGACACACTGATCATTTACTACTCTTTATTTTGTAGATGTGCCTCTTTATCTGGGGGCAGAGGGGTGGGTGGGAGATAGACATGTTTTAATTTGTTCCAGATTGTTAAGTGATCTCCAAAGAATTTAACACTTGGTTTTGTACCTTTTTTCCTTTATAATGTATAAAGAAAACTTAAGATTTTCAAAAGCTTTTTTCCTGCTTGCTTTTACTTTTAAGAATATAGTCTGCTTTTGCTGGAGGACATCTTGATGGGAGGCTTATATGTAAAGATTCAACAATCTTGCCCCTTCATGTAAGGTGCACAAGAGCTCAGACTTTAGCTACAAGTTAGTAATTGAAATTAAATGTTAACAAAACAAATTTAAGCAGACTGAAAATCACTTCCTTTCTTAATTGCTCAACTTCCGCTCTCTTGGATTTAGTGTGGATTTGTATGTTCATGCTAAATTCCACAAGTATAAGCTGCACCCACACAGTAGCCTTTTGTTGGTACAGGTATGTTGGTCACAAAACACAGCCAGAAAGAGTCCTATGGTAGACCTGGCCTGCTTGGTAAATGGCTCTCCCCCACCCCAAACTGAAATAGTTCTACCAGTACCAAAAATTATAATCAGGCCATAGGTAACATAACAGGTGTGACTTTGCAAGAACGGGGCCAGTAAATTACTTGATATTCCAGCAATGCGGTGGTAAGGCTGAAATAAGCAAACGTGGCTGCCAGATTTCTACTGCATTAATAGCCCAAAGTCACTTAAAAAGTAGCCCAATAAATTATCTATCTATAGGCTGGGAATGCACTGCCAAGGTGCATGGAGGGAACAGTACCATGGACAGGAGCACAAACATGGAGGGCAAGAAGCCAGCCTCTGCCCTAGTCTGGGTGGCAGGAGTGAGGGGTTTGCTGGGGTCTGGAAGACAGACACATACGGGGTTGGGGGGAGGGCGCTCGAGGCAGCACATGAGTGCCTGGGTCCCCGCATGAGCCACTTGCAGCACAGACCGGACCCGGTGAGCCCACAAAGGGGCCACAGCCACCAGTGTGGGGAAGGGGCAGCATCTCTTTCTCCCCCCCCCCCCCCCCCCGCTGCAAACTTCACCCAATGTGGAGGGTGGGGGGAAAGCTGTGGGCTGACACCCTGACAGCAGGGAGGTGTCCAGAACAGCAGCTACCTCTTCCCCTGCCTGAGCAGCTCCAAAGGCTTGTCCTGAGCTGTCTCTCCCCCCGACACACGGGGCCAGTTCTGGGTGTCTCCACAGGACATGGGCTGGGGCTAGGGGTGCCTTCTGCCTACCTGGGCACATGATGGGTGGGGGGACACCCTAACATCAGCCCCCACCCAGATCTGCCCGAGGTTGGGCTCTCACCTGCACAGCACAGCAGGAGGCTCCCGAGTAGCAAGGCCGCGATGGCTCCATGGCAGGGTAGGGGCAGTGAGGTAGCCACAGATGGCAAAGGAGCAGGGCAGTACAGGTAAAGGACCTATCACTTCATTCCAGCGACCACAGCTCTATGCTCTCTCACCCCCTTCCCTCCCCCCCCCCCCCTTACACACAGCACAGGCAGTGTCCCTTCCCCCAGGGGGACAAACAGCACAGACTTTTTATATGATCTTACACACCATAGCTATGTCAACCTAGTTTTAAGTATAGAGCAAGCTTAAGCCTGTTACTTGTTTTACTGCCGCTCCTTCATTGTTTCTCAATTGACTAACTAGAAATCTAGAGCTCCCACTGCCAGGTGGACTCTGGGGAGAGGGGGAAATGTGTCTAAGCAACTGGGGCTCAGGAAGCATTGGTTCCAGGCTTGACATGGCCAAATTGTGGGACCCCACTGCCAAAGAAGTATGCCAGGGTCTGCATCTGGGAGTGTGCCCGAGACCCCCCAGAGCTAGGCACTGTGATTGGTCACTACCCAGACCTAGTGGGGCTTAGCAGTAAGTAGGATTCAGCAGTTGGATCCAGTTGCAATAGACTGGTATCTGCCCAGAGAGGGGGCCCAAGACCAGGTAGTGACAGCTTATTTGTGCCAGTGTATGGAAATAAAGTATATTGATGATAAACACCTTTGTCCGAATACTTACATCCTCACTAGGCAGAATACATACATCCACAAATTTACAAGTCTGGTTAAACTGCTTAAGGGGTATGAAATATGCTGCATAATTGTGTCCTGGTTGCAGGAAGGCAAACATATATCAGGTAAAACTACTGCCAAAGGTGACATGTTGTTAACTTACCATAGTTACTACTGGAGTATTAACCATGTTGTGTCTTTATATGCCATGAGTAGAGCCTGGCATATCATGAACTGTGTAATAAACTTGGCTAAATATTAGTGTAGACAGGGTTTTAAACGGTCCAATTAATCTTCGGCGGTCACATCTTTGTTGCTCTTTGACTGTAGACAGTTTTCTGAAGCTTGATTAACTGTAGCAGGAGCTCATTAGTTTATCTGTCTAGATTCTTATACTGTGGCTATCACCATGGTATCTGAATAAGTCACTAGGAAGGGTTTCTCTCTCAGCAGTTGTATCATGGCAACTGCAAACCTTTTTCTTTAAATGGAATCTCAATGAGGAATGCAGCAAAAACATTGCGGAGGCTCTAAACTTGAGTTCTACAGTCTGTTCACTGCCATGTTCTCTCCTGTTGCTAATGTTAAGTCACTTGGGTTTTTGGAAGATGTTTGTGTTTTAATGAGACACTTAAAGCACCAGACTTTAAGAAGAATTTGAACTGGAGAGTCCAGAGGACAGAAACAAAAATGGAGAGGTTTAGTGTAGCCACCGCGGTAAGTGGATCCAACTACGTTGACTTGAGTTACGTTATTCACGTAACTGAAGTTGCGTAAGTTAAATCGATTTAGCACCGTAGTGTAGACCAGCCCTATATCTGCTTGTGATTTGTAACTGTGTGAGTGTTAAGTGCTTAGATGCTACTGTAGTGATTAGTAGTAGATATATACCTTCAATAAATTGTCTTGCGTAAAATGAAGACCTCTCTCACTCAACTCATGGATCTCAGAATTATTTAAATGTTAATGTCTTCTAGCATTCCTAACTGACCAATCACTGATTATGCCCCCTCCTGTTGTGTTGGATCTTGAAGTGTCTAGCACAAAGTTGGTGGTGTAGAAGATGAGCAACTACTAACAGATAATACTCCCAGAATGAGGGAATGCTAGTAGTCAGTTAATTTGAATCAAGGAATTTCCCGTTATTTTAACACCTTGAATGCAAGTTTCCCAATATTTATTTGCAACAGCACATGAGTGCAAATTCACTTCAGGAATGGTTCTTCACAATCTTGAAGGATAGAAAATGACTCTTGGGGACCAGAAAGGAGCAACAACTCTGGCTATGCCAGAAGACATGCCACTTAAGACTCTCTACTAGATTCTTTTTCAAAGATGTATCCCACTGTTGCTCTAGTACTAGTGCAGTTCCATTGATGGTAGCAAGTGTGGGTTTGCTACTGTAAACAATGTTATGAGTGCCTGCTGCCATGTTTTCGTCTAACAGGTCTATAGGACGTGGTGGTAAAAACACCAATGGCTGCCTAAACCCTAGTGGAGAGACAATTACTACAACTGGTGTAAGAAAGGGAGTGCTAATGTAAGAGAGATTTCCCAAGAAGTCTAATGTGAACAAGAGCTGAAACTCCGTCTTGTAATGCAGCCTGCCATGTGCCAAGGAATACTCTAAAGATTATAGTGTGTCTTTGATGGTGCTTTAATTGTCTGTCTTAAAGTACAGATTTAGCTGAGAGAACTTCCATAGTATCCATGTTGGGTATTTGTTTCAAACCAGAAATATTTATTAAACACTTCTAGTTTTATGTTGTGAATTGACTGACTGTCATATCGGGGAACATATTAGCTAGTGCTTTTGAAGGGAACATTCTTTGTCACCTTTTAAAGGACACCAGAGCAAGGGAAATGGTTAAGAATTATTGGTCATATGAGTAGAAATGGAAGTCTCATCTAATAAGAGGTGCCACAGATAGTCCTGTAAGAGCATATGCACCAATTGGATAAATCTCCCTGCAGATAAGTGTCATATGCCTAACCAACTTTCTAGAATCTTTTAGACTTCAGCTATGTAAACTCTGTTTGTTTGCTTTTCAGGGACAACACATTGTCTTCAAAACCCATCCCACAAGAGGGAGCAGAATCTCACTGAGCAGGCCCCCAGTGTCTCATGAACGAACCAACGGATCTCGATGACACTGTTATTCCAGAGCCAGTCCTACGGCTCAGGAAAGGACACATGCCCGACAGTGCAGGACAGTCCAACTGTGATGATGACCACTCTGATGAGGAGCTCCTCTTAGAGGAGCCAGCTTTATCCTTGGACCTGCAAAAGGTAAGTTGGGTACTTGAAACTCAGCGAATAACTCTGGATAAATGAGACTTGACTCTTAGATGCTGCATAATTGTTTTGGAATGTATGAATTAAGGGCCAGTTTTTATAAGGCCCTTTATAAATGGGATTGAAATGATGAGATTTAGGCACATAGGTGCTTTTGAAAATCCCACTTGGTACCTAAATACGTTTAAAAATCTGGCCCTAAGAGCCTATAATCTTTGTTTTTAAAAAGTCTGTACTCGTATAATGAAGTAGAAACATATCTGAAATATGTAATATATGTGGGAAAGGGGGTGTGAGTGGGAAACAAAGGCAATAGGGCTCTAAGAACAAACATATATGCAAACTTCTTGTCCATTGAATACGTGGGACTAAGCTATATGCTCTTTTTCAACTGAATTAGTTCCTGTTGGATGAGTGTCTTCATCATAAGCTAAAGATTCTGTAATGTCCAGGAAGAAATATAACTGTAGATCCTTTCTGTGCTTTAACAGCTGTATGACTGCGAGGACTCATGCTACTCCATTGTCCTTGGAAGATGGGGACCATTGGGGTAGTGTAGAAAAATCAGCCTGTCAGTGGCACTGTGCCTTGCTGATAATGTCTGTAAACAGAAATGCTCTGGTTTGAGACTGGTGTGTACAGAAGCATAATTCAGTCTGCTGCTAGGCTACAAATTGGCTGTTAGTACAGAGTTAACTGAAGAGGCTTACCAAATTCAGCTTAAAATATCCCTGCAACAAGGTTGAAAAACAGCCAGTGCTCATTGCCCTTATAAAGGATTGCAAATAAGCAGTCTGTTCACTATACAGAATTTTTTTAGCAGTTATATACTTTCTTAGAAAGTATTTGGGTATCTCATGAGAACTTCTAGGACTTTGGCTCTATAATATAATATCTGCCTGCCATTGCGTAGGTGGTCCTATATACATCTGTTTGTCTTTATGCAGATGAAAGGTGTGTGTGTAAGTGCACTTACCTTCACAGCATCAGCCAATGTCTAGTGTTAATGTTGCAGTGGTTACTGGTGGCATGTAGACTGATTTTTAGTGTTTAATTATTAGGGCTTCAGGTTTGTCACAGCATTTTTATCAAAAATCATGGTGCAATCTGGGTTTAATGTGACTGCTCCATAATTTGTTTTTTTTAAAAAAAAAACCACAACCCAACAAATGAAATTCATCTTTACCTCTTGAAAATCATAGCAGGCCAGCATTGGCCTCTTTTCCCCACTGAGAAGGCACCGACCGTCTGTAGCAGCATCCTTCATCCAGGCACTGCAACCCTAATACCAGCCCAGGAGGAAAGGATGGAGTATGGGGGCTTGAGTGAGCTTGCCCCACGCTTACCCAGCAATGGCAATTCCTGTCCTGCAGGGTTGAGCCTGGGAGTTGAGAGCTAGCCTGACCCCCCACTCCCCTCTGGCATGGGCAGCGGCAGCTCCTGTGTCCCTGGCATGGGCAGCGGCAGCTCCTGTGTCCCCAGCAGGCAGCTGGGCCAAACCTGAGCAATGCTGCTAAGCCGCTATTTTCCCGGAACACAGGTATCTTACAGGTAGGGAAACTGAATCACTGTAGGTTGTGACTTGCCAAAAGATCTTAATAAGTTGGTGGTAGAAATTAGAATAAAATCATATACCCACCATTCTTGACAGTGGGGAAAACATCTAACTATTTAGCTTTATATAACGAATGCTCTTGTGCTTCTTCTCTTGTCTCAGCAGCACGTATCATTTCCTCTCTTTAATGAGAGACTGCACAAACCTATGACCCTATATAAATGTGCTTTCCAGCTGCACAAATGGTCCTTGAAGTGCTTGATCCTGCACATTTTTGCTCTTAGGTCTATATTAGGAGTACCCCAATTTGCTATAAGATTCAATACCAGAGGCCCCCCATTTTTGTTCAGGAGCAGGAAAAACAAACTCTCTTTAACAGAGACGTTCTTTGTTAATTGGGATACAGATCTGATGTATGCTTTCCCACCATTCTCTCTAACGTTGAAGGTTGTGAAGAAGATCAAACAGGACTCAGCAAGATGACACTCATCTCCTCAGCATGGCTGAGACAGCAGTGATACACGGACTTGCCCCTTCTTTCCAAAGGGAATTACAGATGCTTATCTGTGTCACCAGATGTTTTCTTGCAGCAGAAAGTGAAAGTGTACCATCCAGATCAACTTTTTTGTTGCATCTAACTGTGTGGGCAATAGGACTCTGACAGAGTTAGAGAAACCTTTCTCTGTAGACTTAGAACACATTCTACTTCACTGACTAGAAGACAATCAACTGGGAAATATAACAATTTAAAATGGAAAAGGTTTTCACTCTAAGTATCTGAGAAAGGGTATTGATCTTGTCAGCTCCTTTTTAGTCCATATTAAAGTATTTGATGTTTTTAAAGAATAAGCATTTCTCTATTGCATCACTCAAGGTACATTTAACCTCAGTAGTGGCTTTTCATATACCGATAGATACTAAATCTATATTTTCTCATAATATAAAAAATTTCTGAAAAATTTATTAAATGTTTATCCCTGGGTGAGAGAGCTTATTCTCTTATGGAATTTAAACTTTGTGCTAACACAGCTTATGACTCCATCCTTTAAACCTTTACCTTGTTCTCTATTTTTAATATTGCAACTAAAATTACATTTATTATAGCAACAACTTCAGCCTGGAGGGTTAGTGAACTTAATGGCTGACCATCCATTTGCAATGTTTCATAAAGATAAAGTAGTTCTTGGTTCTCCCCAAAATTTATACCAAAAGTAATTTTGGATTTCCATGTTAGTCAATCCATTACTTGACCAGTGTTTTTTTCCCCCAGACCACATTCACATAAAAGTGAGGTAAAGTTACATTGCTTGGATGCTAAAGGAGTGTTACCTTTCTATTAAGTGTAGGACCAAGAACTTTGTGTAAACTGTTAGTTTCATATGCCTCATGATCTTTCCTCTGCTCTGCTGAGAGCACACTTTGCTGGAGTGGTGGCTGGCTGCTTCTATAGCAGGTTATGGCATGGCTGCTAATGGAAGTTTGTAAAGTGGCCACATGTAGTTCAGTATCTTATTTACTCAGCATTACATGTTTAGATATCACAACTAGCGAGGATGCCCAGTTTGGTACATCAGTTCTTTATTTAATTAGGACTCTTTGCTATCCATCTTTTCTTGCCTATATATACTGCTGATTACACTGTCTCAAGAGTGTGACTGTGCAGAGGACACTCAAAGAAATGAATATCCTCTCACTGTGTTCCATTCTATGCATCCGACGAAGCGAACTGTAGTCCACGAAAGCTTATGCTGAAATAAATTCCTTAGTCTCTAAGGTGCCACAAGTATTTCTTTCTTTTACCCCACAGTATGCCAACATTTTTATGGCTGACTTAGAACAACGCTTCCTTAGCTCTCGTTCCCTAATGCCCCTACTCTACTTGCGCTACATTGATGACATCTTCTTCATCTGGACCCACGGAAAAGAAACCCTTGAGGAATTCCAACACGATTTCAACAATTTCCATCCCACCATCAACCTTAGCCTAGACCAGTCCACACAAGCGGTCCATTTCCTAGACACTACTGTGCTAATAAGCGATGGTCACGTAAACACCACCCTATACCGGAAACCTACTGACCGTTATACTTACCTACATGCCTCCAGCTTCCATCCAGAACACACCACACGATCCATTGTCTACAGCCAAGCTCTAAGATACAACTGCATTTGCTCCAATCCCTCTGACAGAGACAAACACCTACAAGATCTCTACCAAGCATTCTTAAAACTACAATACCCACCTGCTGAAGTGAAAAAACAGATTGACAGAGCCAGAAGAGTACCCAGAAGTCACCTACTACAGGATAGGCCCAACAAAGAAAATAACAGAACGCCACTAGCTGTCACCTTCAGCCCCCAACTAAAACTTTTCCAGCACATCATCAAAGATCTACAACCTATCCTGAAAGATGATCCCTCACTCTCACAGATCTTGAGAGACAGACCAGTCCTCGCTCACAGACAGCCCCCCAACCTGAAGCAAATACTCACCAGCAACCACACACCATACAACAAAAACACTATCCCAGGAATCTATCCTTGCAACAAAGCCCAGTGCCAACTCTGTCCACATATCTATTCAAGTGACACCATCCTAGGACCTAATCACATCAGCCACACCATCAGGGGATCGTTCACCTGCACATCTACCAATGTGATATATGCCATCATGTGCCAGCAATGCCCCCTCTGCCATGTACATTGGCCAAACTGGACAGTCTCTACGCAAAAGAATAAATGGACACAAATCTGATATCAGGAATCCTCAAATTCAAAAGCCAGTAGGTGAACACTTCAACCTCCCTAATCACGCAATGACAGATTTAAAGGTAGCAATTTTGCAGCAGAAAAATGTCAAAAACAGACTCCAACGCGAAGTTCATAGAATCATAGAATATCAGGGTTGGAAGGGACCTTAGTAGGTCATCTAGTCCAACCCCCTGCTCAAAGCAGGACCAATCCCCAATTTTTGCCCCAGATCCCCAAATGGCCCCCCTCAAGGATTGAACTCACAACCCTGGGTTTAGCAGGCCAATGCTCAAACCACTGAGCTATCCCTCCCCCCAAGTTGCTGAACTGGAATTAATATGCAAACTAGATACCATTACCTTAGGTCTGAATATTGACTGTGAATGGCTCGGTCATTACATTAATTGAATTTATTTCCCCCCCCCCCCCCCCCCCCCCCCCCCCCCCCCCGTTAAATACCCTTAACACCTTTGTGTCAACTGTCTGTAATGGGCCATGTTGATTATCACTTCAAAAGTTTCTTTCCTACTGATAACAATTCCTTTCAATTAATTAGCCTTTTACAGTTGATATGGTTACTTCCACCTTTTCATGTTTCTCTGACTGTATAAATATCCTCTCACTGTGTGTTCCATTCTATGCATCGGACGAAGCGGACTGTAGTCCACGAAAGCTTATGCTGAAATAAATTTGTTAGTCTCTAAGGTGCCACAAGTATTTCTTTATTTTCTTTTTGCTGACACAGACTAACACGGCTACTACACTGAAAGAAATGAAGCTTACTTGTAATCAGCGTTCTTCAAGATGGACTCTGCATAGTCACATTCCTTGCCCTCGTTCCCCTCCTTTTGCAGAGTCCTAATTATTCCTGGGTTTGCATTAGCAGTGAAAGGAAATAATGTAGCAACTGCTGCCAGAGCTGTAATCAGGCATTTTAGCACCCGGGGTGAGGAAGCATATTTGCGCCCCCTAATGTGTGTGTTCATCATTTTTCCACCCGTGCGGCTCTGCACCCTGGGCAGCTGCCCTGCTTGCTCTGCCCTGGTTACAGCCCAGACTGCTGCCACGTCCCCTCTTATATCCCTGTCCTCAGAACATATGTGAAAGCTGAGGAGAGGGACTGGGAGAGGACGTGTGAATGCTCTAATAGGTACTGCTAGTAGGAGGCTGCACCGTTTAGTGGCACCTGTCAGTGTATCCAAGAGTGTGAATCTTTCTTACAGGTAAGTAACCTTCATTTATTGCTGCAGTTGTGTGATAAACTGTATTGTTCACCTTTGCTCTTCTCGTCCATACTCTACTTATTGCTCAGACTGCTGGTCTGCCTCTCTAAACCCTCCCTGCACCTGGTGAGCGTACATGCACACTTGCCACCTCACCCCTAGGTGGAAATTTATTCTGTCTAAACCCCAGGACTGGTAGTACTTGGTCCTGATATAATTGTATTTTTAAATGGTCTTAGCTAGGGAATTACCAGCTAGAAATGCACACTTCATACTGTAGGAGAGCTAGGATTATTTCTCCCAAATCGTCACACACTTGTCCTTGTGACATAGCATCCATTTCTTGCCCTGGAAGTACAGTATATTGGACCTCTTAGAAGTACAATATCCTGACTTCAAAAAGAAACCTAGTAGATTTTCCTAAGGATTCTAATCTTTAGTATTAAACTTTGTTTAATACCCTCAAGGCCTCTGCAGCTAACACTAAGACACCTGGCTTTACAAGTAGGTGACTATAAAAAGTACAAATAAGAGTGTATTAAACTTCACATTTTCTGCAAAATGTGACCATGTTAATGTGTGGTGGTTTAAAAGATTAATGGAAACCTACCTAACATGCTTATGAATAATACCAATAATACTTATGCCACAACACACCATGTATTAGGGATGTGTCCAGTTTTTGTACGAAATACAAGAATTGATACCGGTTCATGTTAAACACTATTATAACCTTATTTGGCTTTTTTAAACCTGAAGCTGTAATTAGTCCTCAATCTACCCCATAGCTTTTTCATTAATTATAGCAGTTCAGGACACATGTGCACTCAGGAAATACTTCCCCCATTCAAAGAACATTCATCTCACCTGATCCCACGTAGCCTGCTGTAGCATTGTGGCAATATGCAGTTGCACTCTCCACCTTTGTAAATTTTCTGTTTGCTTATGTGGAGTAGTGACCTGATATCTAAATTGTGTGGACAGTTAGTGACACTGAAGATAGTTCAGTTGTGGTGGGAATGGGACTGAGCAAATCAAGGCTTTTCTATGAGTCTTCTCCACTTCTTCTTCCTTCGTGTAACTTACCTTCTCTTTGTGGTTTAGATCTGTGTGCATGTGTTGGTAAAGCATTCTTCAGCAGGTGCTTCCTTCCTCCATCCCATGCTGGATCGCCTGGCTTCCGTGACAGTCTTTCTCTCCCTCCCCCCCCCCTTCCTTTTTAGTTTCTGTATAATCTGGATGGTCTTTGTTCCCCTGCTGTACTTCAGGCAGAGATATTGCCTAAAGAAGTGCCTCTTACTGTGGCTTTGTTGAACCGATACAATCAAATGCATGTGACTTTTTTTATAACCTGATGAATGGACTTTTTATACAGCCCTAAAAACCGGTGCTTGACTCTTTCTGCTTTTGTATTTTAATCCTCCATTGACAGAAAGTGAACAAAAGAACCATTTTCTTTGCATTTATTCCAACCACCACAGTCTTTTGTACTGTTGAGTGATGTTTTCTTTCTTGTGGCTGAGCGGTACTGTGTAGCTGTAACGTGTGACATATAAGTGCCTCAGTGAAATGGGGACCCATTGCTCTGAAAGATTTGATAGCCTGCGATGGGGAAAATAATGCACTAGCACTTACTTCTATAAGTGGGTAGAAGGAGTCCTGGAGAATGTCCAGATGGAGCATGTCTCAAAGACTGGGGCTGTGACTTCTCAATGCAACTAGTTTGACCTTTTGAAAAAGGTTGTGATGTCAGTATATTGTTACAAGAATATGCTCAGGACTTAAAGCAAAAAGTGGTTTAGGTGGTAAGGAAAAGGAAAAATTGCTTTTTAAAAAGGAAAAATGAAAATTTGAGTCTGAAGATGAACAAAAGGTTTGGGATAGTAAATCACAGCAGAAGATTGGGATTATATTTGCTGGAAACAATTTGAGGAGGGGATCCAGTTTAAGCCTCCCAGTGCAAAACTTGGCACCAAGGACTTTAACGGCAAGCTATTAGGTGGCAGTATTCATAACTTAATTGTGCCTTTTTGGATTTTGTGTATTAAACATTTACATGCATCTATCTTGCTTTGTTCAAACAAGTTAATTATTTTTATTTCCCCTCCTATTTTCTCTGGTGGCTGGCGTTTGGCTTTATTGTTACAAACCTGGTGTGCTGTATTCACCATGTTGTCTTTTATCTTGGATTGTAAGCTTTTTGGCCAGGGACTCTGTTTTGTTTGTACAGTGCCTCGCCCAATGGGATTGTAGCTGGTACTGCAGTATATGTAAATTTGGAATATGTTTGACTATAACAGGGTACCTAAGGATCTCTGATACATCCAGACCTTGTTGCCCTACATTTCCTTACAGTTTCTTGCATTCTCCTATTCCTCTATTTACGGTTTACACACCAAGGCTTGTCAGTAAAGGTAATTGTTTTAGGCAACAGGAAAGAGCAGTGGTTCTATCAAAGGATGCTTACTGGGACTCTCTTCTGCACATCTGAACTAATATAGCAACATTGGAGCTACTGTCTGCCTTGGCTATTCCTGACGTAATACACAATGCACTCTTTGTGCTGAGATTTGTTTCTCGCCGAAGCAAATAGCTAGCTCCAGTGTTGATGATAGGAAGTAACATGACCGTTTTTGCTCAGCAAAGACTTTTGGGACAATCTGCCCCAAACACCTGTGGGCTCTGTGTCCCTTGTATGATATAGACTCCTGGAGTATGGGGTGAGGACCTCGTTTCTGGGCTCCACAGGCCAGGACTGGCCTGCATACTGCAGTTGGTGCAACCCTCTACTGAACGGTAAAAGAAAACAATCTCACATCCAGAGCTTACTTATAGGGTTGAAGCCTGTGTGTATGTGCTAAAGTGAGAGGAGCGTCAGTGATCTTATTTAGCCTTGAGTAGGCAGCACCCTACCCAGAAGGGCAGTAACATATGGCAAAGCCAGGGTTCTTTTCCCCTGTTTCTTTACACCTACTACTCAGAAAAACTAGCCTGAAACTTAGCAGGAAAAGCTGTAATGAGGGAGGTCTGCTTGCACTGTAGCTGGGTCAAACTCAAAGGCGTCTAGTTATTTGTCTGGAAGCTGCTTTGCAGGGGAGCGTTGGCACCCTGCTGTATTCTGTGTTCTCTGTGCCTGTCAGCTGGTTTTGTAACAATCACATGCTGTGCTGTTGTGTAGCTAGGAGAGGGAGGAGGGGTTTTATTCAGCACTCACTGGTACAAATGTTTTTCTGCACAAAGGTTAGATTCCACATAGCCATATGCCTTTGTTCTCATGGAGATCACATCTGCCTCACTTGAACAAATGTGGGGGAAGGGACTTGGGGCAACATTTCAATAACTGGGGATGCTAGAAAGAGAGGCTACCTGTATGTTCCCTTTCACAAGCTACATAAAACTTCCTGCCTTAGGTTACTGCTGATTCCTACATATGCAGGACAAAACAACTTCCCAATTTAGTAAGGGTATGTCTACACAACCGAAGTTAAAGCGCTGCCATAGCTCTCCCAGTGCTATAAAAAACCACCTCCGTGAGGGGAATAGCTACCAGCACTGGGAGCGCGGCTTCCAGCACTATCTACACTGCCATTTTTACAGCGCTGAAACTTGCATCACTCAGGGGTGTCTTTTCACACCCCTGAGCAAGGAAAGTTTCAGCGCTGTAAGTGGCAGTGTAGACAAGCCCTAAGTGTTTTCTCTGCAAGTTCAGTGTTAGGCAAGTTGCCTTTGTCATGCTGCTGCTTTGAGGTTTAGCATATCTACAAAAGCCATGTAGAAGGGTATGTGAGAACCTTCTGTGGCAGGTGCAGTTCTTCACAGCTCTTACATTCTTCCATTTGGGAAACCGTCCTTTCCCTGAGCAGATGCATATGTGGAGGGATCTCCATGCTTGTCAGTCCTGAACACTGGCACACAGATCAGTAGCTGGTCATGCACATATTGCAAACAAACCCTCTTTCATCCAGTGACAAAGGGAGTAATTAATTCTAACTAAAAAAAGATATATTAACAAGATTGCAGAGGCCAAAATGAGTGACCCTACAACTGCTTTTTCCTAAACAAATGCTTGAATGTTGGCGCCTATTCCTTTAATCAGTGCTTGCAGGGAGTTCTCCATGACCAGTTCTCCAAAACCATTTCCAAGTGTTTTTATGTTAAATTGTGTGGTGGTGTGTTTTTTTTTTAAAGGTGACCTGCAGAGGAAAGTGGCTAAATTCCAGTAACTTGGAGGCATTCAGCACACACTGACCAGTAGTCAAGCTGCAAAGAGCTTTGCACAGTACTACTGAAGAATTCACTTTTTCTGGTCCTTGTGACAGCTATTCTTGCTGACTGCTGCTCTTAGCGCCACCCCAGCACCCTGCTGAAGCCTGGATTGGACTGACTGACAGGGAGTTAAGCCTTGTCTACACTTGAAAGCTAATTCACATTAGAGTCTGCATTTAAAGCACAATTTCAAGTGCAATTCTAGAATAACCATAGGCACCAACTCTGTGGGGGGAAAAATTGGTGGGTGCTCTGCACTCACGGGCAGCTCCCCACCTCCCCTGAGTGCACCGCCGCCTGCTTCTCCCCCTAGTTCCCGGTGCTTGCTGCCGCCAAACAGCTGTTTTGTGGCAGCAAGAGCTGGGAGAAGGGGGAACGCAGCATGTTCGGGGAAGGGGCGGGGATTTGGAGTGGGGACTTTGGGGAAGGGGTTGGAATGGGGGCGGGGCCAGTGGCAGGGGGGTTTGAGCACCCACCGGCACTGGGAAAAGTTGAGCCTATGAGAATAACTCTATGGCCCTAAGGCAAGATTGTTTGTTTTTTTAGGAACATTGCACTTTTTTCAAAGCTGCTTTTTACATCACAAAGGGCATAAACTGAAGACACTCTAAATGTACAATAGTCTTTTTAAAAAGGAAACAAATTAACATAATCTTCTACCAAAAATGGCCAGTTGGTAAGTGATATCGCCAGCAATGGAACATGGTGGCTTCACTCAGAACGAAACTAACTGTATTGGATGTCAAGGGACCACAAAGAGAAGGTAGTATTTTTAATATTGCTATCTTTAATGCTGTCCTTGGCTTAGCTCTTCAGCACATAATGGCCAATGCCTTCAAGTTACTGGAATCTATAACTTTTGCATGCCACCTCCAAAAAGTAAGTTATAATAATAATAAATGGAGATATGCCAATCTCCTAGAACTGGAAGGACCTTGAAAGGTCATCAAGTCCAGTCCCCTGCCTTCACTAGCAGGACCAAATACTGTCCCCTGACAGATTTTTGCCCCAGATCCCTAAGTGGCCCCCTCAAGGATTGAACTCACAACCCTGGGTTTAGCAGGCCAATGCTCAAACCACTGAGCTATCCCTCCCCCCAAGTTAAATAACTTGAAAGTCAAACTTTACACTTTATCCGTTATACACTCTGGCTTGTTTCTTTTCCAGTAAGTTGGTGTATAAACAGAGTGAGATCTCCAAGTTCATGTCCTTGTTTTATAACTTGTTATATCAGCATTAATATGATCATAATGGTTCCATTTGCTCATGTGCTATATTGACTGTAAAATAGTGGTTAACCAAGACACATACACATGAATATGCTCATGACTTACTGGCTTGCCCTCAAAACACTACAGAACCGTGCCTCTCATACCAAGGAGCTCTCTCTTTGGGGCACGCATCTCTGCCCAGGGCTTCGACACATAACAAAAGAGTCAAATGCTGACACTTTTTTGCGAGAAAATGAAGAAAGGAATGGATGTTTGGAATAAATTCAGCACTGTTCTTTCCCTAGCGTGCTTCTAGATTGAACCTAGTCTTGGGCCCCATATGATGCCAGCTTCAAGGCCTGGGGTTTGGCATAGCAAGCAGTTCAGCTTTGAGACCTAGGATGTCCAGAGCTCTAAAGTCTTGTACTACATAGATATGTACACTGCCAATTAGCCACATGAAGTCCCAAGGTAATCAAGTAATGGCTCTGCTCAGAAAGGAGTCTCATAACAACCGGGTTCTGGTTCTTTTTGGCAGCTTTAAGAAGCTCACATTAGCTGCACATGTCGGTAAATAGAAAACTTTGGTCTCCAGTACTCCTGTGGCTGCAGTAAAATATCATGAGTCTGGCCTGGCAGAAGCTCAGGAATGGATGTCTGCTAACCTCAGAGGACATGCCACTGTAGGGTCTGAGCGCGCGCGCACACACACACATACCTGAAGAGTCAGTGTCAGCCTTCTCTTTAGGAGGCTAATCCATGCCTCACCACTTCTCCTTTCTAGCTGGCTAGCATTACAAATCTGAAAGGGTGGTGGCGGTCGATGGATCTTTAGCTTGTTTTTAGTGGATTATAGTTTTAATTGTTCAGTTGGCATCAGGTTAACAAATGGATGTCCAGATGAGATTTCTTTCTACAAGTGGGTGATGGGGGGAGGAGAGTGTCACTAGCTGACAAATAAAATGTGAGCTGAAGTCTTAATTTCAGAATTGTTTAAATTTAACAGCCATTTATTTCAAGTGATCTTTTAGTTGGAGCTCATCAAAAATTGAGTGGAAATAAAGAAATACTAATAACGGTCAGCCACCTATGTGTTGTGAATTAACTGGAGTGGACAATTGAGACAATATCATTGCTGCACTCCTCAAATAATAACAAAGGATTGCTAACTTTGACATAGTACTGGTAGCCAGGCATGTTAAATAATCATCTTGTGCTTCATACCAAACCTGCCATCCTGTATAGTGCAGGAAGGAATATCTTCCTCTTCTCCTATTTTCCATGTATAACCTGGGTACAGTATAGGGAGAGGGTGTTTGCAAACCTGCAGATCACTCATAGACCAATTTTCTGATCCACTCTGGGAAATTAAGAGGGGTTTGTTTGGTTTTTTTGAAGGGGGGGGGAATCTTAAACATGAGACTTTTAAAATAAAGGCTTGATTTTTAGAATTTTAATATTACAGGATAAAAATGGAAAAGGATAGGTTTCAAAGATATCAGTATGCCGGGCTCATTCTAAATGCTTTCACATTCTCCGAAACTAATGCTGAGTACATCTCTAGAAGCTATTTTGTAGCTTGCTTGATTTAAAAAAAAAAAAAAAAAAAATTACATAAAGTAACTTGATGACAAACAGTTTCCATTAAAACCAGATGTATGCTACAAAAATATGTCCATTGCAGGCAGTGGACGTCAGCAGTGAGTGTAGCTGAACTAGTACAGAGTACCGTTTACCTGGAAATCTAGATTAGGCCAAACTCTGCTCAAATGTGATTCAGCTGTGCACCCATTTACTTTCATTGTCAGCGGTGAATGTTTTAGTGTATGCAGAGTCATATTGTGATTGATCCTGAGTATTGCCAAGACCATAGATAGCAATTGTGAAGCCCTAATGCTGCAGCCTCGGAGACCTCAGAAATGCAGAATGTGTGGCAAATGCATTTTTTTTCAACACTGATGTAAGGCAAGTTGTGTGTGTTTTTTTTTTTTTTTTTTTTTTTTTTTTTTTTTATGGGTTAGGTTCTCTCTCTCTCTCTCTCTCTTCATCATATTGGAAGGATGTATCTGGTTAAGTGTCCCAGAGATCAATGATGGAATCACCAGTCAACATTCATTAAAGACCTTGGGAGGATCTTGTGATTCTAGCAAAAATAGAATTTGAGAAGTTATAGTAAATACAAAGAGTTCTGTATAACATAGTTTTAATCCAGAGTGAAATGAGCTTCTTTTAATGCTAAAATAGGAATGTTTAACTACTCAGCATAGCTGTTAATTTAAAGGTTTCAGTGTAGTAGCCGTGTTAGTCTGTGTCAGCAAAAAGAAAACAAGAAAAATACCTGTAGCACCTTAGAGACTAACAAATTTATTTCAGCATAAGCTTTCGTGGGTTAAGAACCAACTTCATTGGATGCATGGAGTGGGATCTTAACCCATGAAAGCTTATGCTGAAATAAATTGGTTAGTCTCTAAGGTGCCACAGGTATTTTTCTTCTTTTCTTTTTGTTAATTTAAAGCAGTTCTTAGGGCTGTGGAGAGAGATGAGGTTATGAATTTCAAACTACGCAGGAGTTTGCAATTTTCTGCTGCTGTTTGTGTGCCCGTCTGCCCTCTTCAAGCAATCTTTTGTGAGACAAGATAATGGTTTTCTTCTATGCTGCACTAGTAAGACTGCACCTTGAATGTTGTCCCCATTTCTTGAAAGATTCAAAGCAAAAGTGAAACTTCAAATGGGCTGGAATAAGTCTTAAAAAATTTACTAGACAGACTAGCTAGAGAACAAAACTCATTTGCCAGATATAGATGCAAAATTAGGCAGGGGGTACCAGTGAGTCAGAAGCAGTATGCTAGTGAGAAGTTCAGTCATCTCCAGCTATTGGGAGGATCTTTTCTAGTAGGGTGCTCTCCCAGGAACTTGTGTTGCATAGGTTCTGGATAGCAGCTGTGGAAAACCCCCCCCCCCCCCTTATATTAATTTTAAAAAACAAAAACTGCAGATATTTAATGACTTGAGCCACACATCCACCCATGCCACTAGCCTCCTTCAGTGTTTCTTACAGAAAGATTAAGATTGAAAATGGGTCCAGTGTCAAACTCAACATGGCATTACCCCAGACCCTGTTGTGGGTTAACCAATCTAAGTTATTAACCAATCACGATGGTTTTACTATGTTATTAACCAACTGTAGTTGATGCAATAATACTTGGTCAGAATAACCAAGTAAATATAAATAAATATATGAAAATAGTAAATGAAACAATGAATTCACACCACTGTGTCTTTTTTGGATAATGCTGATTGCTAATTTGGCTCCTGAACTCCTGAGATCAGAGTATCACTGGTTTAAATGATCTAAAATCTAAATCTTTTCTAATAGTCACTGCAAATGTCTGCTTTTTGGTTCAGGCTGTGCTTTGGAGTGAACATACCGGAGACAGATTTAATTGAACAGTATTATCTTAGCTTTCAGCTATGCCAGTGGTGTGCTTGGTGTTGTACAAGACAAGGATAGTCCTTTCTTGAAGAATTTTCAGTGTAAATGTTTTAACTTTTTTTAAATAACTGACTACAAGAAATGACACTCATATCACTTGAACACCCTCTGAAGGAGAATTGGTTTCTTTGGGAAAGAGTTTGACACTCCTCCCTCCATCCACCTCCTAAGCAACTCTCTGCTTTAGATTTTTGTTTAGTATGACTTCATGGTGGCTTGTTTCTGTGCAATAATGAGAGTCTGGTAACTTTTAAGAGAGGTGATTTAAGATTTGTTAATATAGTTGCAAAGAGTAAGCTAGCTATTCATGTTTTAGGGCAACAATGAGATCTGTGTACTAATGTTCCAAGTCCAAAACTTTGTGTTAGCAAATAGGATAAATTTTGATTCCCCTAACGAATAGGTACCTGGAGTGTAGGAATATATTCCCTAAACTTTCAGTTCATTCCTTTATTAACACTTCATAATGGTGGCATGTTGTGATCGTCCTGGAAGTACACTCTCATTTGACAGGTGTGTGTGTGCGCGCGTGCTCGACATTCACTGTAACATAACTGAAGGTCACCTCCATGATCTTGCTTTTTACTGTCATGATTGACAGAAGTGCTTGGTGCTCTTTCATATAAGGTAGGATTCTTCATTAGAGCGAGGCAAGCTGGTATGTACAGATTCCTACCCCATGGAGTAGAACCATGAGAATGGTACTGTATTTAAATAATATGTCTGGCTGCTTTATGTATATGCAGATAAGACAGTAGTTAGGTGATTTGGTTCCTTGCTTGAGGAAGTTGTGATTGTGTGTGTGTGTGAGAAGGGAAATAAAAAGGGGAAGGTGGTAGGTAAATATTACAAGGCTCCTTTCACTGTTGCCCACTTGATTTAAGTATGGAAAGTGTTATGTTTTGTATATTTGTATATTCAAAACAGACATACTATGATGAGTGTGCTATCATGTCAGACCCAATGATCAGTTGAAAAGTAGTTGCTAAAAACAGTGAGAAGGAGACAAAAATTAGGCAAGACAAGAACCAAAGTAGTTGGAAATGAGCTGACCTGAACAGAAGGCCTTAATACTATTCTTGAAGACTGCTTTCTATTTTTATACTACCCGCAACGCTGTAGTGTCTGAACACATCTAAAAGAGGGATGCTGGTGGACATGCTCAGGAAAGGAGTCCTATAAAGAGGAGTTCTGGAACAAAGAGCTCTGCTCTTGTTCCAGTCCAGCTAAAGCCTTTTTATGAAGAGCAAGAACACCCTATGTTGACTCTTGGAGGGATACAAATTGAGTCACTCTTCTACCTTAGACTAAAATAAAGGCCTTTCTATCATCCACAAGGCCTTTAAACAAATCCTTTGATCAACAGCTAGCACAGACTACATAGAGGGTGAGTGTGAGCAATTCTTTTATATCCATATTAAGGATCAAATAGGTGAAAAAGCCAGTAATAACAGAACACTGTATAACCAGCTGTGTATTCTGTTCCTGGAGAAATTATTCTCCGTGGAGCTAGATGTACATACATGCAAAAACTACACTAATATAATTTTAAGGTTGGCATTTGAATGACAAAAGTCAGGAAGTCTTTAATTCAGGTTCCTACAGAAGCCATAACTTCAGCTCCTTGTATGTAATCGGGCTTTCATTGCCCAGTGTATTGCAATCAGGTAATGTTTAGGCTATTTAATTTACATGAATGAGGGGCAATGTTACATTTGATGTAAGAATGTTAATTTTCTGATTTGGTTCAATTAAAATATCCTTGCCTATCAACCACACACAGCATTCCTGTAACTGTTTTGCATATAATCTTTTAATGAGAAACAAAAACGAGGTGTGAAGTGTAACTATATAATTGGGCTACTTAACATTGCAGTTGCAGACTGCAGTAAGATACCTTATACCACAGGCTTTTTTTTTTGGTTTTGACTTTGTCCCGTCTATAGTACTGATAAAGCCCAACTTCCTTTGTATCAGACAACATCAGACTGTGGGAGTGAGATAGTGATGTATTTGTTAAAGCACTAGGAAGTGAGCGAACAGGTAGGAATCAAACCCAGATTTCCTCCATGATGTTGCCTCACATTACCACCAGGGAAAAGTTTGTGGAACATTTTCCAAATGAGAGACTTGTGCATACTTAAACCAGTATGGCCATCCTCTCTCAAGCGTTCTATCAGTTTTCCTTCTGGTTCAGTTTACTCCTTATATAATTTATTCAGCCCAGGATGCACTACTATATCTAATCACTTGAATCTGTGCTTTTAGCTTTAAAATGTTATGAAACTGTGCAGGTGAAAAGATGAAGGGTTATTGTTGCAAGAGGTGTTTAGCAGTGGTTTCTTTGAATGAAAGATCTAACCTACTTAGGCTCTGTAGACATACAAAAGCCATCCTGCCGCCTCTAGACCCAAGAAGATTCTAAGGACTGCTGCACCTTTGAAATTAAATAAGTGAATGGAAAATGACATCCTGAGCTCGCATGTTACAAAAGACCACAGCTTCTATTTCAAAACCAAATCTGTTTTGAAGCACATCTAAACCTAGTCCTTCAGAAAAATTTGAAGTCTTTTAAAACCAAGGGTCTTGAGTGATTTACACAAGACCATCTCAAATTAACATGATGGGCGGGGGGATTGATGTCCGCATGCAATCTGCAAAGATGGTCTGCGGATATCTGCAGATTTGCAGGGCTCTATTGATCTAGCTGCTGTCTTGAGCAGTGAAGTCAGGACAGCATGGATGGTAGCTGCTTGAGTATGTATCTAGGGTCCCAGGCAGACAGGACTAGCCCGGGACCCTGGATATGCTGCAGTCTCAGTCTGACTGCAGTGTGGACATACCTTCAGTGTGCACACGCTCTTGGCCCCAGTAGAAACCATAAACAAAGGCTTGCTACACCAGCCTTTAGAGTTGCGTATGCGTTTGTTCTGCTGGGCTACTGGGAAGTGTCTTTTGAGGGAACGTTCTTTATGTAATTTATACCATTTTAAGGTGAAGCAAAGGATCCTCATTGTTAGATGAGATGCAGGTGTCAGTATCCTCCTGACCTCCCTAGAGGTCTGGTGCTCTGTTTTTCCCCTTGTCATGAATGATGGCTGTTGAATAATGCACCTCCTGGGAGCTAGGCTAATGTCATGCTCCAGTGACATACTTTTACCTCTCTCTAACACTGGCAGTCCCTCATTCATTCAGTCTAATGGGGCACACGAGAGGGAGTTACTGTTTCTACATTTGAAATACATTTCAATATGTACCTTAAGAAACAAAATATCTCACCCTCTTCTTAACCAGATACTTTATTTTGTGTGTGTGTGTGTGTGGGGGGGGGGTGTTAAGAGTATTGAAAAGCCACAAACAGTGGCTCACATTAAATATTAATGCCTTAATGTTTTCTTGACCATTAACTTTATAGCCTGATAGCAGGAAGGAGATGGGGAAAAAAAATCACTGTTGCTTGGCAGCAATTTGATTTGTGTACATGGCACCATTACGTTTCAAGGTGCTTGCTGTCTCAGTTCCTGCTATCACTACTGTAAGGAGCTTGGCATTATTTTATTCATTTATTAGCATATCTCCAAAATGCAAGCAGAATTTGGAATGTAGTTCATAATTAACAGCGTTCCTAAAATCCACCCAAATTAAAACTTTTTTCCTCTCATACCAGAAATAAAACAAAAGCCTGATGTTTTGGGCCTTGCAGTGTATCCTGAGGTTCAACAAATTTAGGCTCTGCTAGACGAGTGAGGTAGGGGAATAATGGATTCCTTAATTTAAGATCCTTCAGTCAAGATCCCTTGCCTCCAGCTCCTCTTGTTTTAAAAACCGAGAACTGTTAGTTTGAACCTTATTTGATTCTGCTGTAGTTTGACAGAACAGGATTCCCTAATGTAACTAAGGCCTATCTGTTTAGCCCATGTCAGATGTGTTGGAATTCAAATTCCAGTCCTACTTTTCTGTAAGGGCTGATCTTGGAAAGTGTACATTATAACAAGGCTGACCTATGAAGCAGGCCTTATAGCGTGCAGAGTATTGTCGTGCAAAGCAGATCGAAACCTTAAAGGAATTTTAAAAAATAAATCTGGAACAAAATATCCTAATAGAGGTCCTGTTACTGGGTGGAGATTGTAAAATTGTCAATGATGCTGAGAAGCAGAGATGTTTTCTGTATTTGGAATGAAGCTGGATGTTATATTTACTTTCAATTTCTATTCCAACAGTAGTAAGATGCTGTTTAATATCCTCCTTTCTTTCAAATATAATTTTTTAAAAGTCTGGTCTGGATAACTTCCACACAGGAGTTCTAAGGATTGACTTAGGAGTTTTGCATAACTGATGTTAGATTTTAATAAACCTTGGCAAGTTCCAGAGGGAAACGGAGTCATTGCTGTGCCCGTATTTAAAAAAGTAAACAGGTTACTAGCTAAGTTTAGGCCTGGAAGCCTGGCTTCGATTCTGAGCAAAATAATGCAGTGGCTGTTATGAGACTGTCACTGAAGAATAAAAGGACAAAAATATAATTGTGACAAAGTAATTTAATGGAAAACAGGTCTTGTCAAATGAACTGTGTCCAGTTTTGGTGTCAGTACATTAAGCAGGCTGTTTGAAAAAATGGAGAGTTTAGAAAAGAACTACAAGAATGAATCTAGGTCTAAGAAACACTCATTACAATAAAAGGCTTAAGCTTAATCGTTTTAGCTTGTTGAAGAGGTTAAGAGGCAACATCATGGTCTAGAAGTACTTACACTGGGAGAAGACTCTCTTTTTAATCCTAGCTGTTTTGCAATCCTTGCAAACAAAGACATAAGATCCAGTGGCTCAAAGTTGAAGCTAGAAATATTCAAACTGGAAATAAAGTGCAAATTAACATTCAGGGTAATCAACCATTGGTACATTATATAAAGGGGATATGGCAGTTTCTCCATATCTTGAAGAGATTAATTCAACATTGGAAGTTTCCTTAAGAGATGCAGTAATTAACTACAAGTTATTGGGCTTGATGCAGGAATTACTAAGGTGTGAAGTTCTGTGGCTATCATACATGAGGTCAGACTAGATCAGGGGTTCTCAAACTGGGGGTTGTGAGGTTATTACATGGCGGGTCGCAAGGTTATTACAGGGGGGGTCGCAATCTGTCAGCCTCCACCCCAAACTGCGCTTAGCCTCCAGCATTTATAATGGTGTTAAATATATTAAAAAGTGTTTTTAATTTATTAGGGGGGTTGCACTCAGAGGCTTGCTATGTGAAAGGGGTCACCAGTACAGAAGTTTGAGAACCACTGGACTAGATAATTATACTGGAACCTTCTCGCCTCCGAATCTTTATTTGTGACTTGGCCACTAGAACTCTTGGCAGCTTTCTAGAGCAGCGACTTGAAGGGCACAAAAGGCTTCTCTCTCCTCTTCCATTTTCTCCTACTCAATATTGCTATGACTATTTCCTCCTGCTGCCTCCTCAAGATTTACCTTGGCAGCGGAAGTGTTGAGTCCCTGGTGGTATGGATCACTTCTAATAAACAAAGCAGATTTTAGTGACCTGTTCCTTTATTTACTGAAATTGGAATGACCAAAGCATGTCTTCACTTGCTTTGTCATCTGCATTTTAATGTGCTGGAGAATGTGGGGCATGGAATTGTTGTAGCTAATTACTTTCTCCTTTTGTGATTGATAAAACTCCTCCATCTGTATTCCTGCCTTATAAAACAGGATTCTGGAGTTTCTTTTTTTCAATTTCCAGATCAAAATCCTGGCCTCTGTCTGTACAGTGGTTTCCTGTAACTAGTATTTGAACCTTTCCATTCAAAAGTGTTTTTGGCTTAGTTGCTTTATACTCCACACCTGAATATAGCCATATGAACAACATACCCTCATATCTCAATGTCTGTACTTTGACACGTTAACCTTGTACCCCCAATCGGGGATATTGCAGATTATGTATTCCTTACGCCATCCAATCTTAAACCAAATTTCTCACCCCTTGATAATCTGTACGTTAGTCCCTGATAACCAGAAACTTCTATGCTTAACCTCTGTACCGTACATTTTTTTAAACATCTTAATAAAATGTTTATACCACCATCTTCAACATATTTATATGTCTCTGTCCAACTTTTGATTTCCTGGTTTTACTATTGGAACATCTTGCAAGACCAGCAGAGATGAACAAATCAACACTTCATAGCACAGTCCAATGGCCATAATTTTCAGATAAGCGGATTTGAATGAAATGATAAAATTTACCTGAATTTGATTTAAAGTCTGAAGTATAAGGTTTGGAAATCTTGCATTGAAATTGACTGCAGCCTCACCCTGGCTTATCTCGGGCTACTAGGATTACAATTTTTTGTGGCATCTTCCGGTGATTATTAGAGAGTCCTAAAAAAGATTGAAACTTTGTGTAGGAAGTAATCCTGCATTGGTAGGGAATGGGCTACATCATTTTGTGGACTTTATAGCTGATGATTTTAATGAAATATACAACTTCACAGAATTTCACTGAATTTTCCAGACTGGTTTGTGCTTGGTATAACCATGGATAACACTTTCAAAAGCATCTGAGTCACTTCTCTGAAAATTTTACACCTTGTCTTGAATTTGAAATGTCAACTCAATGGTTAGACCATGGGTTTTTTTGGCGTAAAAAGGTGAAAAACATCATCTTATGTCATTTTTTTTTTATATGAAATGTTTGGTTTTTCTCTTCCAGAGTTCTGAGGAATGCAACTGTAATGATGAACCAGCTCAGGAAGATGAAGGGTTTATGGGTATGTCCCCCCTTTTACAAGCCCACCATGCCATGGAGAAAATGGAAGAGTTTGTGTGTAAGGTAAGAGATATAAAGAAAATCTATGCAGATGGTCACTTGAGCCTACTAGCTAAATGAAGCTAACAGGTCATGTTCCTGAAGTAAACTCTGTTGGCAATAAGCTCAGGAACAGCAGGCGCACAATGGAGTTGGTCATTTGAACAATTCTCTATATATCAGCTAGTACTGCTGCTGTGTGGGATCCCGGGTATGCTATAACTGCATGAAGTAGAAAGCATGGAACAATAGGGATTACATTCTGAAATTATTTTAAAGCTGATATTGCAGCTAATGAGTCCCCTTTGGGAAACGTGTGTGTTTGCAGGCAGAATAAAAGCACTCTGCTTCCAGTGTTTCTGGTTCAAGACGCTTTCATTTATAAGGACAGTTCTTTCCAGACTTCTGCAGACATGCAATTTTTTTTGCCTCTACATCATCATTTGCTTCCATTGTAAAACAGACTGTCTGCTACCCAAATAGAAGAACAGGTTCTCCTAAAAGTCCATCCAAGCAAATCAATTGTGGACTATGTAGATATTGCTGGCCTTGAATTTCAGTTCTGCTAAAGTTGTGGGGAATATATTGTATTGGTCTCTGGCTGATGCCCTAATTCTGGGTTTGGGTGGAGTGCTGCCTGTGGCACACTTATTACTGTGGATATTACTAATAGCTTTTTGCCATTGGTAGAGGGATCCTGGGAAATCAAGGTGCATTTTCATACAGTGCTTTGAGCATGTTTTTGTTTTTTAAACTGTGTTCTTCCTCCACTTTCTCAAAAATGGACCTCCCCCGCCCCGCCACACATTCTTGCTGCATGTGAAGAAAAACACAGCTAATTCTTCTGTAAAACAGCATCTTTAAGAGTGTCTTACCTGAGCTGGTTACTTTGACTAATTTTTGAGCTGTCTTGTGGTGGTGGGGTCTAGAGAGGGCTGGCAGTAGGAAGTGTCCCTTCAAAGGAAAACAAAGCAGCAGCATTCCTGACATTGTTTTAGGCCCTCACTGTTAAAACAGAAATGAGAACCCAGCAGTTGAAATTAACAATTGCAGGATTCCCTAACCTTAATGCATGCATCTTTGCTCCTATATTCTTATTGCTAAGTGAGCAAATCCCAAAGACGATTGCATCTGTGCCATGCCTGTATGTAGCCTTGCAGTGCCAGCTGAGGCGCCTGACTGAAGATTTCTTGCATCTTGTTAGCTCTGTGCCACTGAGGGAGTGCTGTGTAAGAGCAGCTGTGTGTGTCATTTTGCAATGGGGATCTTCTACAGGAGTGGACACATAAATATGTAGGAAGGAATACAAGAATTGGGAATGGCGTAGATCTACTGTTAGAGCTCAGAGTTCAGGTCCTTGCTGGTCCTCTGCTTCTTGGGCTGGCAATCCTGGAAAGGCATCAGGCTTAGCCATAGGGAAAAGAGGACTCCTCACTTGACTTTAATGCCCCTCTGTGCATTCTGGATAACTGAAATAGTACTGACCATCATATTAGATTTAAAATTTAGACTGCATCAAACACTAGTAAGCATACAGTCAGGAATGATCTTGTGATGGGGAGATGGGACTCTGCTCAGGACTTTCTCTGTTAGAGGTGGAGAAGCTTTCCTCAATGGGTATACATCTAGCTTTCCTCAATGGGTAGACGGGAAGACCCTCCCCCCCCCCCCCCCCCCCCCCCGCGCAAATACTGAATCATTACCGCATAACTAACGATGCAAATTAAATCCACTTTTGGCCTTCGTTGAGCAGTTAAAATGATCTTGGTTGTGTTTCTGTTTGTTGGAGTGTTGAAGTATTCCACTTCCTGCACTGATGGAAGCACTAGCTCAAGTTCAGACCATTAGTGTGTTGTGTAGAATAGTGACCGGTACGACTTGAGCACAAAGATACGCCTGTCCCAAACGGAACTCTCTGCGCCCTAGACGTAGTACATTAAATTTGATTAGTTTAAAGCACTGACGCTAACTCAGGATTTTCTATTTTTCCCTTTGCCATGCCCACAATTTATGGGACTTGGCTGAGATTCTAACCATGCACTCTTAACCTCCAGGTGTGGGAGGGCCGATGGCGGGTCATACCCCATGATGTTCTCCCTGACTGGCTAAAGGATAATGACTATCTGTTGCATGGACACAGACCACCTATGCCCTCCTTCCGTGCTTGCTTCAAGAGCATCTTCAGAATACACACAGAGACTGGCAACATCTGGACACATCTTCTAGGTATTTCCATTATGCTTTAAAGTGAATGTGCATGATTAATGAATGAAGAGCATAGGCAGCTGGGAAAATATTTTTAGGGGGACTGAGCCAGCCCTGCACTCACTCCATAGTGGCAGTTCCTGTTCTGTGGCCCCTCACTCTGGCTTGTTGGCTTACTGTTTTCATATTGGAGAAGCCTGCTACAGCGTCACATAAGTGCATCTGTATCCAAACAGAGTCTTCCCTCCACGATGCCCTGCCCAATCTCCTGGCTGGCCCTGGTGCTGCCAGACACAGGGCCTTAGTCTCACAGGAAGGGAGGATCCTATCGCCCTATCCCAGTGAACCTTCCCAGGAATTGCCTTTTAGAAGCTAGGAGCCAGCATCCCCTGTTGGACTGAGGAATCTAGCTCCACCTGCCAGGAATCCAGTGTGCAGCCACATGTGAGGCTTTGCTTGCTGACCTGGGCATGCATGTGGACAGTGGGGAAGCTCCAAATAGTCTGTGTGGGGGTGTGAGGGACTGAGACCCCTGTATACCTAGCCACTTGCTGCCTAAGTTTAGGAGTGGTGTGGAAGCTCCTTTGGCCGGGGCAGAGTCAGGTGCCATTATCCTTCCAGCAGTGACGTGCTGGATAGGGTTCCAGGTGTCCCTTGTTAAAATTCTCCCAACAAAGGTTAGGGAGGGTTACAGTGATTTTTCTTGTCTTTGGAGTTCAGCCCCTCTTGGTACTGCTAACTCAGCACTGTGAGATCTTATCTTTGGGGCCCATAAACATACATCCGAAGATCACTTCTTGCCTTGAAAGTGCACAAAAGTTGCAACAAGTGTCAGGGGACTGGGGAAAAAATATACTAGAAAGGCATTTCCTGGATCCCAGAGAAAGACATTCACCCTTTTCCTGTCCCCTTCTCCAATTACACAAATTGAAAGCTGTGCTGTGCTATTGACTGTGGCTTTTTCAGGAACAAAGAGTAAGTACATATGCTATAAATGATTAATATATTTTTGCATGCCAAGTGCTGTTGCCCTCCCTCTTTGTAGTTGAGACAGCATTTTTGTTAGAAGGGGAAACATGCTCTGTTAGCTTACCCTGTCCCTCACCTGTGCTCCTTTTCCACTGCAGCATGCAATCTTCCCAAATACCCAGGGTTTATCACAAGGTAAGCAGAAACACTTTGTGAGAGCTCGGTGTTAAAGTAGTGACTCTTCATCACTGTATTTCAGTCGAGGAGAATTGGATGTAGCTCTTCTCAGACCTGTTTGTGCCATTCTCCATTTTGCCTGAAAGGTACATACTCCTTCCTTCCTCTCCTGGGGATGTGTGTTACTTTCCATTCTCTGCCAGACTAGGGGCAAGAGTCTGGTCAGAAGGTCAAACCTTCCTGGCAATGCTGAGCATTATCTGCTGTATATCCCCTTCTCATTTCCCAGGGTGCATTATTATAGTGTGAGCAGAAGTTTAACTGACCACAAATTAGTTTTAAATTCACATTGCAGTGACTCTGTCCCACTAACCCTCCTGCCCAGCTTGTGAGGATAAAAAGCCACTCTTACACTCATCCAGTTGTTGAGTGAACAGCAGTATTCTTTGGCAAACAAGTTAAGCTTTGAAATAAATGCACCACAGCAACAAACTGGGCTTTGTGTTGGGTTGCTGATCTGTGAAGCTGGGCTGAGCCACTGTTCCCAGGAGCTCAGAAAAGGTCTTTCATAGTCCTGGATGTGCCAGTGATTTTGAGTCAGTGGTGTCTTCACCTCAATCATAAGCATCCTTGTTCCTCCTTGCATGGTGGAAGCCAAGCAAATAAGAAATACTGCTTTGCAGGGATTCAGGAGGGTTGGGGTGGTACCTGATCTTTATTTGATTGACAGGCTTCTTCACAGCCTAATCCCACAGTCAGAAAGGGAGATGGTGGTTCTGGGTGATAGTGGGCTCTTCAATGAATACCACAATTTGGGGAATATGAGAATATAATTCCTGTGAGGACTAGGATTCATGATTTCCCAACTTTTACCTTGGAAATGGAGGAAGCAATGAATGGTATTGCATCTAACATTAGGGTTTTCCTTGGCATTTAAATTAGCATTCAGGGACAAAATACAGATTTGGTACACTGCTGGTGTATTACCTGAGAAAATCTAGGTCACCCTGCTTATACCCTACCGAGGGCTCAAGGCGTGGCCCAATCAATTTAGGCACCTCGACCCTTTCCCTTCTGAGGGCTTAAGGCAGGGATCTCAAACTCAAATTACCACGAGGGCCACATGAGAACTAGTAAATTGGCCCGAGGGCCACATCACTGAAACCTTTTCATACAATGATACAAAAGTATACTCAAAAATGAAGAGTAATATAGTATTCTATTAAAAGTCAATGTAGTAACTTTTTTTAAAAACTGTAATGCAAAGAGGGGTTTTAATAAAATATAAACACTCAGTAATGTTTGGAGCTTGGCTGCCAGTGGAGTCAGCGCCTATGGCGGGCCGCAGGAAATAACTCCACAGGCTGCATGTGGCCTGCGGGCCGCATGTTTGAGACCCCTGACTTAAGGTGTAAGGCACTTATCCTTACCCACGAAGCTCAGGAAGAAACCTGATCAGTTTAAGAACCCGCTCAGGTACTCAGGTCTCTACAGGTCTGCAGAACCCAAGGCTGGTTTAATATGGGGTGGGGGGAGAGGTTGCTCAGGTCTCAGGCCTACAGGTGAGTGGTGGTTGTGTGCTCAATTAGATTCTGGTTACCTCACAAAACAAGTGAAACCATGGTTTCTATTCAGGTGTGTACAAATTCAATCCGATGAGGGCTAAACATATAACTGATCAGAGCACATGGAAGTGTAACATTGTCATTATGATCTTTGTTCAGTATTCCCCACCCCCGTAAACCTGGTCCAGTACAATACCTTTCAGGTTACATGAGTCTGATACCTCTGCCTTATCTTTACTTAGGTTGTGTGTTCTTCCTGTGTCTGGGAATCTTCTACATGTTCCGGCCTAACATGTCCTTTGTAGCACCTGTGCAGGAGAAGGTAGTTGTTGGAATGTTCTTCTTGGGAGCCATCCTTTGCCTCTCCTTCTCATGGCTCTTCCACACAGTTTACTGCCATTCAGAAGGTGTGTCTCGGCTCTTCTCCAAGTAAGTATCCAGAGCGGAATGCATGCTAGGTGGGAAATGGCTGGGCAGAATGGGGCGGGGAATCCTGGCTAGGGTTTGGGAGCCCCACTTTAACAGTAGCGTGCCTAGCTATGTGGCCACGGAAACACTTTTGAATAGTAGTTGGTGGGTAGGGGTTGCATGCAGTTTCTTCCAGCTCAACATTCCCTAGACCAAGGATATAAATACCACTCTCTCTATCCCTTTGCTGGAGCAGTCTCAGAACGAACTTTTCCTTTTCACCATTGAGATGACTATACCTAAATATTTAACTATTTACAGCTAAGATTCTGAAGTCTAAAAGTGTAGCTTTTCTGCCTTTGTTCTTTTTTTAACCTATTTTGGGTCATCTTGGGCCTTGCTAGACATAGTGGATCTGTCAGATAAAGAGATTTAGGAGTATTTCTCTTGTCCCTGTTAAGCACCCTGCTGTGGCTGGACAATGAGAGTCTCTTGCTCTGGAAAGTCACTTGACCAAGGGCTGTGAAGTCTGCAAGTCTACCACAAAAAGAGCTCAGAAGGACCAAAAGACTCCCCCCTTAAAGAACCTGTTCCTGCAAGAGGCCATGGTAGTGCACGAGTCCTCTGTCAGGAAGCAAAACAGTCTGTGGGAATTGTGCATCTGAAATGTGGGGACCCTGTCTGCTCTGCACATAGCGGATATTAAAAACATCTTCGTTAATGATGTGAGTGGTTGTTTCCTAGGTGGTCACTGAGACCCTGGGTCGGCAGCCTGTATTTGCCATCCTGCTGTGGACTTGTCAAACAAGTCAGAACAAAATGTCCAGAATTCTGTCCATTCAAGCAGGACCCACAGTGCCTATCTGCTATCTTCTTTTGCATCAAGAAAATGCTCCTGGATGTGTTTAGTCAATTTCTTCTTATCCCCAGAATAAAAACTTGAGGTACTCTGAGAGGGGGTGGGCTATTTATGTCCTGGGCCTGTGGAGTGTTGGGTTCAGGGGAACAGCATAACCTACTGACCACTGCTCAAAAATGGTCTTATGACTGCATGGCTAGGCAAGTAACATCTGCAGTGGGGTCTGTGGAAGTGATCATTCAGTGAACAAGATAAGTAATCCCATTTTAGAGGGATACATTGGCTCTTAGTATAAACAGTACACGGGGTGGTACAAGAACTTCTGGGGTTGGCTTTCTTTGTCAACCTGTTTTGTCCTGTTCTAGGCTGGATTACTCTGGCATCGCACTTCTCATCATGGGCAGCTTTGTTCCATGGCTGTACTACTCCTTCTATTGCAACCCTCAGCCCTGCTTCATCTACTTGATCGTGATTTGTGTCCTGGGCATTGCAGCCATAATAGTCTCCCAGTGGGACATGTTTGCAACCCCTGAGTACCGAGGAGTAAGAGCAGGTAAAAACCAACATTTTATTTTTTGCTTCTTTACTACAGTTGATCCTTCCTACTGACTCATTACAAAAGCCGACTCAGGAAAAGCCTGCATTGCCAAAGGATGTCCCAGTGTGTGGGAAACACAACTAACATTCTTGGACAGTAAACTTGGCACATCTGCCGTAAGAGAGGCATTTGTGTTAAGTTAGACCCTCTGGGTGCAGGAGTAGGGGGCAGCACATGGAATGGGAGAGGCAGTTAACTGTATTTCCATCATTATTAAACAGCTCTCTCCCCTTTTAAAAGTTAGATACTGGCAGTCTGTCGGGGTCTTAGTACTGCTCATCTTATGGCTATAATATTAGGTTCACTAAACATTGTAGGTAGCCTCCCTGCTGAGTACAACTGAGCAATTGACACATAATTGTAATCTTGTGGATACCTAGCTTTTCTCCCTTTGACTATGGTAGACAAGAATAGTTACTGTCGCCTTCACCAATCAAGAATAAGGAGTCTTTGGGTAGCACAATTTAATGCTATATCAAGTTTCTCATGTTTCTTCATGTTGGTTTTGTTGTATACAAACCTGTGTGCACTCCAAGGTACTATTCCTTATATTCAGGAAAGGTCTGAATGTCTGGATACAGCAGGGAGTTCAGTCTCCTGAATATTAACTGTATGGTGGATGGAACTTATTACTGAAAAGGCTTATTATTCAGATCTTCAGGTTTTAATACTCTGTGCTAGGACAATCTTGAAATCAGCCAAGCTGTGATCTGGTAAGTTACAGGGTCAGATAAGCCTCAGGTGCAATTTCTTCTATGTTCATTCCTGGGGCGACGTGTAGGCTATACTGTAAATAGTCAACATCACTGGTCATTTCCTTTTTCTCACATGTCATTCTCTATCATACTCTTTCAGTACTAGAATATTTTATGGGATCTAGGCGCCCTCTATAGCCCAAGAATGTTAACACTCAAGTTGGTGCATAGATGGCCTGTACAAAGAGGCACTAACGTTAAGTGAAATAACATTTAGTATGTCTAGATGAGCTGCTGACCAGTACCTGTAGTGTATCAAGGGACTCTGTACTTTCTTGAGCACTTACTTTGTTATGGCATAAACTTGCTGCCATACTTTGGACCTCCAGCTTCTACAGCTTCCACCTTAAATCGTTTGTGAATATTAGGTTCTGTCTATTGCTGCTTTCTTTGTCCAAGCCTGACTCCACCATTTCCCTTACCTCCTAGGAGTATTTCTGGGTCTCGGCCTCAGTGGTGTCATCCCCACCCTGCACTTTGTCATCTCTGAGGGCCTTCTCAAGGCAGCCACAATGGGGCAGATAGGCTGGCTGGCACTCATGGCCTGTCTGTACATCACTGGTGCTGCGCTGTATGCTGCCCGTATACCAGAGAGATTCTTCCCGGGGAAGTGCGATATCTGGGTGAGTCGGCAAAGTAATTGGGTATAAGATTGTGACACACAAGCTTGTTATGTTGAGGTCTGATATTGCTGTGCTTTTTGTGTCTTCTTTGATTATGGCAACTAACTGTAACTGCTTTAAAAGCTGCTTTTGAGATTTCAGAATTTGTGACGAGATTAGTGGATTTGACCATTGAAAAGTTGACGCAAGTTGATGCTGTTACAAATTGCTAAAATGCCTTTACAAAGGCTAGCTGTGGGACTGTACCTTGTCACTGAGTCTCTGCCATATGCATGCCACTTTGCTCCTAATCTCCTAGGGATACTTCAAATGGATATACAGCATTTATGCAAACACATTGCTCATGCTGTTACCTCTTCCTTTAACCGGGAGATAAACTCGATATCACTTCCTCACGGTCATTCTGCCGCACTGTAGTCACTCACTTCCTGGGTTTTTATCCTGGATAGCCAGTGACTGCACTTCAGATTTTAGTATTAACTAAAACCTCAAACTACTTGTTGACTCATGTTCAGCCTGGCTCCCCTTATGGTGGGGGAGCAGACAGAACAACTGTGTTTTTGAAAGTCCACTTGATGACATTGTGTCCAGGACTAGAGCAGAGCTCCAGTACCTATCCACGTGTGGAAGATAGGACATGTCACTAATCCCAGAAGCTACAGTGTATCCCTATTGCTAGGCATTAAGAGTCTAAGGGAAAAATACACTGTACTTCTAAGCCTTTTGGCCTGGGAACTGGAAGCATGCTGGTGTGATATCTGCCAAAGACAGATATGAAAGAGAGGCATATAGCTGTATATTCATTTCAGATTTCAAGTGTGCAAGTGATTCTGGTGGCTGTGAAATCTGAAGCAGATATTTTTCCCTGCTTCCAGTGAATATAGCTTGGAAGAGGGGGAGATGCTGTAGCCAGTGATAATACAGTGACTGGTGCAAAATGGGATCTTGAATAGCCCAGCGAGTAATGTTAAGCTGCTGCTGCTGCTGTGCACTGCTATATGCTTCAGCCTGACACATGGCTCTTTGGAAAGAGGTTGGTACTTGGATTCCATATGTCTCTGGCTGAACAGGAATGTTTTGTTTCCACAGTTCCACTCCCATCAGCTGTTTCACATCTTCGTAGTGGCCGGAGCTTTTGTGCACTTCCATGGTGTTTCAAACCTTCAGGAGTTCCGTTTCACAGTTGGGGGAGGCTGCACGGAGGAGGGAGGCATGCAGTAAAACCTGCCTTCAGCCCAGGATCATAACCAAAACAGAGGACTGCAAGAGGCGTTGATGTTAACTGGCTAGTGACACGAACACCTGAGAATCCAAGCCTCATGTAATGGAATATGGAAGCTTCTTGGGATTTCTAACACAAGAAATTTATACCTCAAACAATGGAGTGAATCAATTTGAAGACCAGGAAATTCTTAAACCCTAACTTATTCTTGATCTACAGATTGAGCTACAGAGGACCGTTTCCAAATCGGCTTCTGTTCAATGCCATATTTATTTGTAGAAAATGGGAGGGATGGCTTAGCAGTTTTCTTTTTTAAATCTAGGCTAAGATTTATATCTTCTTTAGGGGCAGGGGAAGGAGCTGATTTTTAGATGCTCTTTTGGGGGAAAAATTGTAAATAAGATTTCTAACTTTCTGTTTAAAATAAATTTATATAAATGTTTTAAACAAATGGGGTGGGGGGAAAGGGGGTTTTGTATAGAATGCAACATGCAAGTACCACACACTGTTTCAATTTTGCACAAAAAAAGTGACTGCAGGAGGATCAGGTAAAATCCTTGGGAGTGAGGCATGATGGTCCTGCAGACTCTTCCCAGAAGCTGGCATGTACTGGGCAATATGGCATTCTGGTCAGTGTTTGGAGCGGGCTCAGAACATGGCACATAAAGGTTGGCAATGGCCAGATGCCTATGTTTTAATCGTGTTGTCTTTCAGGTCTCAGTGTTAGTAAGTTTAGCTTCTCAAGGTAACTAGAATGATGCATCTGATCCTTGCCCATCCACATGGGGCAATTGCCTTCTGAGCTTTCTTGGCCCTTTTGTGGGGGTTTTGCATTGTGGAATTAAAATTAAGTTGAATGGTTTGTTGCCACATGAAGTGGAGTGTGTGTGTGTGTGTGTGTGTGTGTGTGTGTGTGTGTGTGAGAGAGGTGGCACATGAATTGACTCCATGGGTACCTTTTTGCAAACAAAGGCCACTGTTTTCTAGCTTTTTGGTTGCTATTCATGGATCTGCTATGCTTTGATTTGATTACATGATGCTAATGGCACTTGTCAAAGAATAGAACAGCTACCCAGGTGGGTAAGCATGTGAGGAGTAATGGGGGTGGGGTAAGCATAGGCTGGCACTGGAAGGAAGGAGCGGTGCACTCAAAGGAAGAATACTGTTCAGCTGCTTGCACACACTCTGGATTTTTTTTACTGGATTTCTTTCTTATCTGCAGAAGTCCTAATGTTTTCCAGTGTTACATTTACTAAATTCCCTGTCCTGCAATAGACTTCCTGTCCTTCCATTGCCGCTGCTCCTGCTGGGAGAGCAGCTGGCTTCCCCTTGTATCATGGGCAGTGCTGTACTGTGAAGCAGGAAGCACTCAGATGTAATGGTTTCTCTTGACCTAACGCATATCACCTTCATGTGTGTGTACAGAGCCTCATGGCCTACAGAATCTTGTAACTTTTAAATCTGCACTAAACCCTGCACAGTTCTCACTTTTCAGGTCCAGTCAATGTAATTCCCCAGCCCTGCTTAACCAATGGGATAGCTGGCTTTTTTTTCTTAACCTGGAAGTAAAATTGAGGCCATTTGGACTATTGTGGAGCCTCTGCATAGGGGGAAGCATATATTCTTCTCTCGTTGAGTTGGTGTGGCTTGATCTCTGGAGCCTAGTCAGAAATCAGAGAGATTAATAGATTGTTGGAGAATCTTCTGAGTCTTGGGGCAAAACTGATTGTTAGATATATGGTTTATGGCACAGAAATTTCATGTAATGGAGTAAGTCTAGTTGCTGGAAACTTAGAGTTGTTACCTCTCACCTAGAATTAGTTAAACAGCTCCTAAAATGCTGTGGTTCACAAAGCTATAGGAAGGTAAAATTGTTCTAAATTTTTAAAGGATGAAAGTTCAGATTTGCAAGTGAAAAATGTGGAATGCAGACATCTTACAAGTAAACATTCTTGGGAATCCAGGCTATTAATTAATGTTTCAAGCAGTTATCTTGTCTAATAGGGTTGAATAGAGTTGAAGACCTTGATTATCTTCAAGGTTCCTCACTGTTGACTCTAAAAAGGAAGTATTTTTTCTTTTGCCCTTTGGTTAGATTTATTTTCAGAAATTTTGAAATAAAGCTTAGCTGTAGAAAGAGGTGCTTTGCTGGAGCTTGTGGGAGGCCTAGGGGGAAGTTTTTCTTGGTGGGATCACCATAGTGGATGTCAGTAGGATTGAAGGAAAGGCTTGTATTGTATTGTGGGTTTGTGCAGTGCCTAACTGGAATACAGAGCAGTATTAACCAGGCACTTTTAATGAGAGGGTTTAATAAGCGTTGGCAGGAGGTGTGCTCTGCTACTTGAGAAAGCAATGGTACATATCAGAACCAGACTTGTTCTGGAAAGCACTTTGGATACCTCTGTATCACTACCAGCAAAAGTGGCAGTCTCCATCCTGAATCACCCTACGCTCACTCCCTGAAGGGACATTGTAACCTGGCCCAACACAGCACAGAACTATTACAAAACCACAATACTCCACCTGCTATTCTTAACCCAGTCAATCTCTGTTTAGGAAGTTTTTGTGCTCCAATAAACTGCCTAGCTGTGCACTCTTTTCTCCCCTCCTCCCCCTCCCCCCACCCGGTAGCGCTTGCTGAGAACTCTTCCCAGGTTGGCACCTGAATGCCTTACTCTCAGCGGTCAGAGGCTTGCTTGCTGTGTGTGCAGATTATTGCCATAGAATAGGTAGGACCTACAGCTCCTTTCCTTTCCCATTAAATAGTGGCCTTGTTCAGTATTTTCTTTCTTTTTTTAAATTGCTTACTGTTGGAAGCAACAAAGCACATTTTGGGATTTTTGGTGGTTGGGGTCTCTGGTGATTGGTTCCATATAAGATGGGATCTCATGACTTGCTGTGTTCTTAACTTCTGCTAATAAAAGAACCAAATGGGATATTGACCAAGTTTTGCTCTTTGTTGCTTTGTATGATATTCACAAAAATAAAACCATTTTTTCTTCTCCCTCCCCCCAACACTTCTGGCTGACCAATTAGCTTGTTACTAAGGGATCTGATAGTCCAGAAATCAAATTGAGACCTGGAGAGTTCTCCTTACTTGTTTGGAGCAGGGTTGGGGATGTACTGTGGACACTAGGACAGGACCTAGATTCTAGCAAATAGTTGCACAAGTGTTGCTATGTAGCATCCTTTTATCTATGGCTCAAGTGAGGGGAGTACAAGTCCAGTCTGACTCACTTACGAGGCACACTTCAGTGCTATTTTATTTCTTTAAACTCTGCCTTAAGCAAGGACGCCCATACACTGCAGCTATTGTGTGCTCACCTGGAGTAAGTCTTCATAATTTAATTGTGGCCTTCACCCACTGCTCTACTGATGGACCTTGAGTTTGACACCATAGGGATCAAGCTTGTCACTCGTACTTCTATACCTAATACATGAACAAAACTTAAATTTGGTGGGTGTGGTATGATGGACACATGGCCTTACTTCTAGACCTTCTTAGACACCATTTGCATTGTAGGTCCTGACTTGTCTGAAATTGTTTTATAAGAAGCTTTTTGTCTAGTCCTCAACAGCTGGGCAAATCCTGTTTAAAACTGTTTTATAAACTGGATCAGTCTAGCAAACAGGATCAACAAACCATAAGCTTGTTTGTGATTCCAGGACAATGGATGTCTCCAGAGATTAAAAATAGTTTGGCAGCGACTTACAAAATTAAATGGCTCCATTATCAAAAAATGGGGTAGACACTTGCTCCAACAGTGTTCTGTAGGCTTCCTTTATTGTGTGTTCTCCTGCTAGCGCAGACAGGACAGTTTTAAACGCTGGCTGAGTAATTGTGGGCTAAGAGGACCTGTTGGCATCATTGCCATCAATGAGTCACTTTCGTATTGTCGAGTATCCCTTTCTAGGATAGACAATATCGGCACTAAATTTCTAGAGAAGCCTGTCTTGAAGTACTGCCCCAAGAGTCACCTGGATCTGACTGATTTGGATTAGAAAACAAAACTTTGGTCAGTGCTTTTTACTCTCAGAAGAACTTGGTGCATGGAGTATGAAGGTGGGTCAGAATGTGGTTTTGACTGTCACTAGTGTTGATGCTTATTCCTTCACACAATGCAGTTAACCTGTGGAACTTGTTGCTGGGGAATGCTGTGAAGGCCAAAAGTACAACTGGGTTCAAAAAAAGGGATGCAAACCCAAGCTCCGGGTGTGTCTAAACTGCCAGGAATTGGGACTGGACAACAGGATGGATCACTCAGTAATTGCCCTGATCTGTTCATGCTCTCTGAAGAATCTAACAGCAGCCACTGTTGGAAGACAGGGTACTGAGCTGGATGGACAATCGGTCTGACCTAGTGTGGCCATTCTTATACTCACCCCCCTGTCCTTTGGAACAGAACATATTTCAGTCTCCCTGGGCAAAATTGCCTTTCCTTACCCTGTCCCTCTTCTCAGGCATCTGCTGGACTGGGAATGAGATGAACCTTTGTGCTGCCATGGAGCCCAGCTGACCCTCTAGTAATCCTTAACATTACAGCTCCTTATTGTGCATAGGGTAGCAGAAAAGAACCCTGCAGTAGCACTGAGTGAAAACTAATAACAAATGTGTGTTGAATAAGGAAATACGCTTTGCAGCATTTAACTGGGCCTATTTTGTTATGTATAGTGCCTAGCAAATGGCATACTGACTAGTGGGGCCTCTAGGGCTACCATAATACAAATAAACGATGAAAGGAAATAGGGTCTAAGGCTTCCTCTGAAAAAAAGTGGAATCCACTCATTGTAAATCAGTGAGGAGTTACCTGCTGGAGGGTTGGGAACAGGGCACGGCGCTGGTGGGAAGCAAGGCTACCGGAAGCTCTTGTGAAGGACAGTGAATGTTAGCAGCTGTTTTGCTATTCCTGGAGCCACACGCTGGTGGAGAGATGTTCTCACTAACATTAAAAATTGGTCAACTCGGTACAAATTGGTCATTCAGTGGTGCTGCCAAAATAGCTTCATGCAACAAAATACAAAAGTTAAATACCAACATTTCTGTCTTGTACCTCTTTCTATTAAATAAGTGTCACATGAGACTACCAACTTTCCCAAGTGCAGAAAATATCAACAGGCACTGCTATTAGCAAAGCACCTTACCTGGGTATGGTCAGAGGAGCTTTTATAGCTCCCATCATATGCTAGATGGGCATACAGTTGAACCAGAGACTGAGCCAACTGCCTTCCCCTTAATCTTCCTGTGGGGGGCGGAGGGAGGGAAAGCATTCCCTTACATGCGGTCCCCTTCTTGGAATCCTGAGGTTTCCCACCAGCTTTACATTGATCCATTATTAATTCCCAGAGCATCCATGGTACACTAGGCTTTTGCCAAACAGAAGGAGGCTTGGTCCCTGCTACACAAAGCTTACATGCTTTAAGTCAAACAGCTGCAACTCAGCTGAAAGGCTTCTGCTTTCCTTTTCAGGACAATATCCCAAACATGTTACTGCAACTACCTAATGCTGCGAGGTAAGTCCAAGGCTAACTTTCCTAATTCTCAGTTCTTCAAGTGATTGCTCGTGTATTCCACAATAGGTGTGCATGCTCGCCACGTGCAGTGGTGTTGGAAGTTTTTCCCCTAGCAGTATCCATAAGGGACCACCCCTGGTGACACCTGGAGTGGTGCCTCCATGGCACGGTATAAGGGGCGCTGTGCACTCCCCCCACCCTCAGTTCCTTCTTGCTGCCAGTGAAGGTGCTTTGGAACTGCTTTGCTGCAGCTTATCCCCTAACTCCTTGTTCATTCAGTGTATGGTATCTGCAGTTTAGTTTAGTCAGTGCGCCCAGGCCGGGGTATGTCCTGCTCCCTGAGTTTTAAGTCGTGCGACATTTGGGGGAGAAGCTAGACCTATGCTGGGCAGTTCTTCGTGCCCATCGGCCGCTGACTCAGGTCGAGTGGAGTAGCTCGGCCCGTTCGGAGCAGGCTTCTCTGGATGCTCTCCATGCCAGAGGCCCTGCAAGCAGCCCAGGACGTTATGTACGTGCCGGTACCAGGAGCACCGTCAATGTTGGCCCTGCAGTCCAGAGGCAAGCCGCCGCTGGGATCCCCGCAGTCTCCCCCAGTTCGGTCTCAGTCGAGGGAATGTTCCCAATGCTGTTCGCTGCTCAGTGACTGTCCCATGCGTAGTTCACACAGGTCGCCTTCGACCCCCACCAGGTTGGTTGGTGGAGGCTCCAGGCATCGCTCTGCCTTGAGAAGTGGATACTGACGGGACCGAGGCAACCGCCACCACAGGTCCTTATCTCGGCAGGGCTACCATAGCCAGTTGCGACACGAACGTTGACACCATTCTTGTTCGTCGTCTCGCTCCAGGACCCTGCCTTGGCACTGCTCCTGTAGCCCTGGGCATCAATCGGCACCTCGCTGTTGCGGGTCCGCCTGCCGGAGCCGATCGCAGAGCAGCTGCTACCGACAGTACGGGACCCTCATGAGCCTGGCAGCCGCCCCACCATGACCGTTACCGTCCTGCCCGGACCTGCTCTCCCAGGACCAGGGCCACCACCTCCACCCCAGCCTAGCGGCACTCCACCTCACAGCATGGCTGCTCAATGGTTAGGCCGGGAGGAAAGAATGTGCTTGGAGGGGGTCCAGCGCGTCCTCTTGGAAAGCAGGCGACCCTCCACCCATCGAGGCTGCTTGGCAAAGTGGTCTCGGTTTTCCCGATGGGTGGCTGAGCGGGGTGTTTCCCCTGTGGCTGCCCCGATCCAGCTAATTTTGGACCACCTCCTTCACCTTAAGAGCCCAGGGCTTGGGACCCTCGTCCATCAAGAAGGAACTGAGGGTCGGGGGAGCACGCAGCGCCCTTTATACCGCGCCATGGAGGCTCCACTCCAGGAGTCGCTAGGTCCGCTCCCCTATGGGTACTGCTAAGGGGAAAAACTTCTGACACCAGTGCATGTGGCGAGCACGCACCCCTATTGAATAGACATGAGCAACACGTCTCGAACACCAGTTAGGGAATCTTTTTCTTCCCCCATAACCCATTTCCTAGTTAGAGCTAAGGAGCCATCCCTGCCATGTTGTACTTGAGGGTTTAGTAATTTAGGTGGAAGTTCTGCTGCAGGCAGAGCAATGTGAGCTAAGATTCTGCATCATGTTTAAGTGGTACAGTATAAAGCAGGCTTTTATATTGGCTGCAGCCACTGTATTAGGTAGTAGGATAACTTTATCCTGTAGCATGCAATTTCTCAGATTTGCAAACCCCCATCACATGCACTTCTGAATTTTAACCAAAATGTGTCCTTCCTCCTACCACTCCCCTTTCAACTCAGGATTCAAGATTGTGGCAGGGGGAGATAGAATTAAATGCCTTCAGAACTACATCATTGCTACTAATCAAGGCCGCAATGCTGCTACTGCAATGGGAAGGAAGTTAGGTCTTCATAGCTCTGCTCTTCCCAGACAGGTTCTATCAGTAGATGCTGCTTGAATCCAGCAGCATCTCTTATGAAGGCCACAACCACTGCTTTCTGCTTCAGCAGACTTTTGATAAGAACTGCCACTGTCAGAATCCCATGCTTGCCTTGTATGCAGCTGTGGGAATGAATAAATATAATGACTGATAAGCTTCTGCATGATGTATCCCTCAGCGTTGCTCCTTTCCTCATCTCATTGGAAGGAGGAGGGTGGCAGATGTTCTCTGCTCCCACCCTGGAACATGTCACTGGCTGTTCACAGAATTGTCACTGTGCACCTCTGAGAAACTCTAGGGGCATATGGGCCCTTCTTCCTGGGAGAATCTCCACTGTAGTTTGTTTTGGGGATTTTAAACAACTAGGTTGAGCCACAATCACACACGGTTCAGCAGATTTACTAGTCAGCCCAGAGCAGTGTTACTCATTGTGAGAGGGCAAACAGACATGGACATCATGTATTGCTGTGTGAATGATTTCCTCCTGGGTGCACTCAAATGAATGAACATCTCCGTTCTGAGACCGAGCAGGAAATGTGCTCTGTCTGAAGCAGAGAAACCATTATCCATAGGTTCAGGGTGTGTCTATGTGCTGAGTTGCAGTGGTTTTAACTAAAGGTATGATTATAAACCAATTTTAGTTAAGCTGGTGGGAAAGGCTGTTTGGGCACTCTTATTTTGGTTTAAACCAGTTTACGTTAGTTTGGCTTAAATTGATTAGGAATATAGGTTGAAGCTAAACTGCAATAAAACACTCTTAAACTGAACCAAATGTCATGTGAGTTTGCACTGGTTTAAACTGGTGTGTGTTTGTGTGAAGACAAGACCTTAGTGCTGGAGATGTTTCAATTAACTGTCACCTCCAAATGCCCAGTTCCTCCATCCTCAAGCCCCTTCCTCATAGCAAGAATTTCTTGGATCTAGGCAACAGTCACTCCCATGCTACCTATTTTGTATATCAAACTACCGTGTCTATGGTAAGTGGCTGTCTCACACACCCCTGCACCCACTCCCTCATTTCTTAGATACTGGACTTGCAGTGCTAAATCAAACCATCTGGCTGCTGTGGATTCAAAATCCAAATAAGTTAGCTGAGTGCTACTGGGAGTTAAAACTCCAGATCTGTGTCCTAGGTTCCAGGAATAGAATCTGCTCTGAAATATACACAGCATCTTTTAGAGTTTAGTAAAGTAAATAAAGGCCAGTCCGTCATCCTGCAAACTCAGTTCATTATTCCAGAAGAAATTGCATTTGTCATGTATTCCCCATCTAGAACCAACCCTCTCAGGTGTGCCCTTTATTCCTCTGATTCACCTGAGAGAAGCAGGCTCTCTTACGCGCCTATCTATAATACAATTACAACAAAGTGGAGCTGAGTGGGAATTTTTGGCCAAGACTGTTTTTCATTAGAAAATGCAGACTTGTCAAACCCGAAAGCTTCCCTGCAAAAGGGGCAGGGACTTGGTGAAACTTTGATAGGGAAGCCTTCTTGGGTGGTGATGGAATATGAGAGGCATTATAAGTTGCCCCTCCCACCTCAAATTTTGCCCCCTCCATAAAAAATTGGAGATGCACAGTCCCATGTGCATGTGCACAGGTGTGCAGACATACATTTTTGCCTCTGCCGTAAACAAGGAGGAAAAAGTTACAGCTGTGCTTCATCATGCCATGCTACGGTGGCAGCATAATGCCGCTCAGCTGGAGCTGAACAATGGCTTCTTTCACAGCTGCTAGTTTACTTCTGCAGCCGCGATCTGTTTTTTATTTTTGCTGCCCTATTTTTGCCTGGGCTGCCAAGTGTGCAGGGCTGAGGAAGATGGCAGTAGGAGCAGCTGCTTTTTCTGGGCATTTTTCCTTTACTCCTGGGCTGTGTGAGAGCTGATATCCCTGCCAAACAAGCAAGCAACCAGAGCTTGGGAGTACAGTAAATCCCACTATGTTGCAGACAGGGAAAGCTGTAGGTGTATGTTTAGGGCACCTTTGACTGTCAAAAAGCAAAACCTTTAACCCGTCTAAGGATTAAAAATACCAGGAGCGTCAGACAGTCGCCGTTAGGCCACTAGTCGAGGAATGCAAAGGTCTGCTTTGGTCCCAGGTCACATCAGCAGCATCACTGGGAAGAAAGGGCCACACGTCCTTTTATCTACTTATTTGGATCCATATTTCTCATTTTCTTTTTGTAAGTGCTTCCAGAGAAATTTGACAGACAGCAGCCTTTATTGTACTCTGTGGGCTAAACTCTTAGGTTTGCCGTAAACCTCTTTGGTCTGTCTCTTTCTCCCTGATTGACAGCAGGGCTCTGGGAAGCGTAGACCCTGCTGGGACTGGCTTTGCATAAGACCCTGTTTGTTCAGGCTTTTTGAAAGTGCAGTTGCGTAGTGTTTTGTGAGGCTGCACATGGTGCCTCATGCAGGCTAGCTTGCTTCCCTTGGCTTGCTCCCCCACGGTAAGCCTGGCTGTCACAGCATTAACAGTAGGTCTATAAATCATGTTCCTTTCCCTGTGGGCAGCAGGGAGTCCTAGACAAAGGAGCATCCAGCACTGGCCAAATGGTGCTGCAGGTTAGTAATTGAAACCCTGGGGGCCTCCTCCATCACTCAGAGCAGCAGAGCTTATGGGGGAGAGAAGGGGGGATGCTTGTGAAATATTTATAACGGCACCATGGCAAAATGCAGTGTCATTAGATTCAAACGCCAAAGGAGCTTTCTGCAGGGGAAGCAGATGGACCTGGCCAGAGAGGGGGCAGGTGAGCGAGCTCCTCCCCTCCCCTGCCATGCCAGGGCAGGCTGGAGGGCTTTGCTGCAGGGGAAGCAGCTGGAGCTGCTCACAGAGCCTGGAGATAGAGGGAGGAGAGGCTAGGAGGCCTCTGTCCCCATATCTCCCATGCCCCACCCTCCCTAACCAAACCTCACGATGTTTCCTTTAGACACTGGCAGCTCCTGCCTGGCCAGCTATTTCTTTTTTCTTTCTGTCATTCCTTCATTCCCAGTCCAAGTTCTACAATAGGGAAGTCTGGCCCTTTTTAAAAGGGGGAGGGGCTGGCTCAGGGACAGATGGTGCAAGAGAGACCGCAAATAATGGGGAGCTGTGGGAAGTGGGAGCAAATGGAAGAACTAACAATACTCTTTGCTGGACTATGCTTTAATCATTTTGTCTCACTGTTTTATTATTCATGTTTTATTTGTATTATGGCAACACTCAGAGGCCCTGACAGAGCATGGCCCCTTTGCCCAATTGAGAGTACTGCATGCTGGGAGATGTAGTCTCCACTTCTGTATTACTAATTAAGGCAACTGCCATCTGCTCCATTTTAGGCAAATCAGGCCCAACCCTTGAGCTCCTGGCAAGCTGCCAATGCATTATAGGGGTTGCATGACTCAGTTGCCCCCAGGCCATAGACTCGGCCATGGCTGTAATCACGACCAGTGGATTAGGGGAGTTACAAGGCTGAAGTCAGTCCCAAGTATAACATATTACACCTTAAATATCTGTTTAAAATATGCCATATATTTGTTTTTAAAGAGACAATGGCAAGCACTTTATTAAAAAAAAAAGAAAAGAGAGAAACCGTGTTCCCTCTTCCCTGGCCATTGTTTATAATGCCTGAAAACATGTGCCTGGCAGCTGGGAACAACCTGAATCATTAGCAGGGGCCTGCCACTGTCTCCAGCCAGCCTGAGGCCTCAGCAATTGTTTAGGCCAGCAGAGCACTGAGTGCTTGGTTCTTAGCTGCTTCTGCAGAGAAAGCAGATGGCAGCACAAACCCCACTTCGTATTTTCTCCTTTCTTCTTTTTGTAAGTCGGTCCTACGTCTGGAGGGGCTGTTTCGTTTTGTTTGTTTTCAGTAGACAGACAGGTGCGTTTCCCTCTTGTATGCAGGCGTGTTAGAATTTCAAGGATGCTCAGTCACATTTTAAGAGAAGTCAGTTCTGGGGACCAAAGCTCTATGGCAGTTTCTGCTGAAGTAAGTATAACTAGCAAAGCAGTGCGATTTCCTCTGCACAGACCTCCTTTTAAGTTAGTGCAATCCAGGTTATGAATTGCATAACACTGATGTGGGGAATCTGGTCTCTAGGAACCCCCCTGTGTTGGGGAACCACCTCCTTGTGCTGAGCCTCACTGAGGTATTTTTCCTTTACTGCTGCCCTGCCCTGCAGTTTATGCCTAACTCTGTTCTTCCCTGACTTTCCCCCTGTGCCCCATAACCAGCAGGAAGCCAAGGTGCTGAAAATCCTTGATCCCCGTGAGCAACATGTTTAGTAAATAAAATTTCATATCTAAACCCCAGCTGTTCCTGAAGGGCAATGTGTGCCCAGTTCAAACCATCCTACGCAGTAACTCAGCAGGCTGTGCTGCAGCAAGGCAGATTGCATTATGGAGAGCTCTGCTATGTAGTGGATAGCACTGGTGAAATCCCCACTGCATCTTCATGGACTCCATCACTAGCAGAGGCAAGTGTAAGTGAGGTGCCAGGCCGGATGGGGGCAGAACCAGCCACAGGGAAATAGTATCAGATGTTCCTGGAGCTGTCACTTCCCTCATGAGCCTCTCTGATTGGTCAGGTAACGTCCCCAGAGCTGGGAATAGTCGATCCAGTGTTTATTGCATAGACCGTTAATCCCATTTGATCCACAGCTGTGGTGGCTGGGACTCAAGCTGCAAGTTCTTCCGGAAGAGAGAGCTTCCGTTGTAAACACAAAACTGAACTATACACCTTTTGTCTGAGAGACAGGCCAATAGGTGAGGGGTCTCTAATGCCTTGTCCCTACAAGTCCACAGGGAGTCACAAAGTGCCTACATCGTGGGCTCCTCCCCTCCTACAGCTCCCCGGGAAGTAATGGACTCCCTTGTATTATCCACCGTTTCTGCAAACTGCAAGGTAGATGGTCACCGCAGGAGGAGAGCAAAGGTCACCAGCGCTAGAAGAAGTAATGTCAGCGAGGCTGAGATCTCAGCAGCTCCACCGCAGTCCTGAGCATTCTCCTGAGAACAAATGAGGAGGAGGCACAAGATCAGCAAATCTATTTCTAGGGTCACAAGAGGGCAAGTAAAATGATTCATCCACTGACAGGATGCTCAGGGGCTCGGGGTGGAGGCTGCAGCCAGCGCAATGACAGAGGCAGTGACTACTCACTGGGGGGAGGGATAGCTCAGTGGTTTGAGCATTGGCCTCCTAAACCCAGGGTTGTGAGTTCAATCCTTGAGGGGGCCATTTAGGGATCTGGGGCAAAAATTGGGGATTGGTCCTGCTTTGAGCAGGGGGTTGGACTAGATGACCTCCTAAGGTCCCTTCCAACCCTGATCTTCTATGATTCTATGATACTGTGGGACAATATCCCACTGAGCAGAGAGGAAGGGACAGGTCAAGAGTAAGGGCCTCATGCCTTCAGGCTGGAGGACCCTTCAAGAGCATGTCACCTATTCATGTGGACGGCTGGAAAACCAACAGTCCTAAAACCTCTGTCTTAGAGCTCTCAAAGACCCATGCACCAGTACCAGAAATTGCTCCCACAGCCTCTGAGTGCTGTAGGATCCACACTCCCTGGCATCGGTGCTGGGATTCAGGCCCCCAAAGCCTGCATGGACTTACCTCCTGTGCAGCCCCACTGAGGCCCTTCATATGCAGCCAGCTCCTGCAACAGTTTATTGGCTCTGAGGGATTCACGCACAGCCATTTACTAGTGCAAGGATCTGCACTTCCTGCCTTTACGTGCAGTAGGCTGAGGCAGCAAAATCTCTTGGGTCCATGGCTGGCTGCATATGGACAGGATTGGCCATTTGCTAAAATACACACGTGCGGTGTATGGGACTAGGATCTTATGGCCTAAAAACAAAGGCCTCTGCCAGTAGGGCTGCCAGGTGTCCATTTTTTGACCGGAACACCTGGTCTAAAGGGATCTTGGCGGCTCCGGTCAGCACCGCTGACCGGGCTGCTAAAAGCCTGGTTGGCGCAGGGCTGGCAGGCTCCCTACCTGGCTTCACGCAGCTCCCCGGAAGCAGCCGGCATGTCCCTCCGGCTCCTAGGCATAGGGGCGGCCAGGGAGGCTCCGTGTGCTGTCCCTGACCTGAGTGCCGCCTCCGCAGCTCCCATTGGCCGGGAACTGCAGAGGGGGTGGTTTTGTGTTTTTGAAACGGTGATCACCCTACTTAAGTGGGAAAACCACTATAGAATGAACATAATCTCAAGCTCTTGGGCATTTCTGAGCCTATGCAGTAGGTGTAGTGGTGTGAATGCGACCGAACACACAGACACCCCCATGCCCAGCTGCAAAGCCCCATGGTCCCTACTGTACCTCTGGATGGAATGCGTGGCAAGTATCTGGCCGCCGTCTCAGTTTCTGGGAGCGCATCCTGTCGCACTTCACCGACGCGTTATGTGTATTGCCATTAAGACCAACAGTAGCACTTAGAAAGGGACAAAAGCAGCACAGACAAAAGACCGTGAGGTCCCTCATGCAGCCAAGTGAGATTATGACTAAATCTTAAAGCTGTGTCCAAGGGCCCTAGGAATTCAGACGGGGGGAGGATAAGCGGGGACAGAGGCAAACTCACAATGTGGGAGGACTAGTCTCCAAGGCTGTAAAAAATAAGCTGCCGTATGGAAGCAAAAGATTGTGAAAAAAAAGTGCAGGTTGGCTCTGTGCTGGGGAAGGAGTGCACAGAACGGAAGCTGGGGAGAAGGCGGAAATGCTTAGCTGCTTTACTTCATGGTGACAGGATAATAGGGACAGAAAACTTAATGTGACCAGCGTGAATGAAAGGGCATGATTCTGCCGGACTGAATTAAAGAAACACCTGCTGTAGGTGACTTACCTGAACTCAGAATAACTGGGCCACTGTTCTCGGACGTCTGTTTTCCCACCACAATCATGTCGTCTCTTTCCTCCCCCTATTATTCCAAGCCCATGGTTCTTCCCAGCCTCTACCATGGCTATTCTTTAACATCACAAATCATGCCAACTAGTCATTACTTTTCCTAATCAGCTGAATTTGAGCCTGCGGAGGGAGATGTCAGGCACAGAGTTAACTGGTCTGTATGGAAGTGTCTGACATGTGGCTTCTATGCCCTCCCCCATCCCTCTCAGGGGCTGGCTATTGGGAAGTCATGTTTCCATTCACTGAGGTTCCCAGCGATCCTTGTTCAGAATTTTTGTATATTCTGTAGCAGAGGGCGGCAGGATAATTTTGTGGTTAGGGCATTGCCTTGGGCGGAGGGTGACCAGACAGCAAGTGTGAAAAATCGGGACAGGGGGTGGGGCGTAATAGGAGCCTATATAAGAAAAAGACCCAAAAATCGGGACTGTCCCTATAAAATCAGGACATCTGGTCACCCTACTTGGGCGCAAGCTGATAAAGTTTTGACTCCTGCCTCAACCACGGGCTTCCTGTGAGCATGAGCAAGTCACAGTGTAAAGTGTGGATAACAATACTTCCCTGCCTCTCAGAGGAGCTGGGGGCCCTTAGTTGGTTAGTGTTTGTGAGCCATTTTGAGATCATCTGCTAGTGCTCTATAAAAACAAAGCATTACAGCTGTTCTCCCTGTGTTTCAGAAGTCCCCAGACTAGGTTTTCTAGTGTATTTAAATAAGCTGCTGACCCTAGAAGGGCTGGTGCATCAGTGAGCGCATTCCCTAGAATCCCAGCATAGTCTGCAAAATGCCCTCTCTCTGTAGCTTATACAAATAGGAAATGGCCAATGGAGGCCAGTTCACAAGAGGAGAGTCGGGTTCAGCTTCCACTTGCAGGGTAAGTAACGGGTTATTTATAAGGGGCAGTAACAGAATGGGAAGGACTATTGTATTTTTAACAAGTTACAGCTCAGTCATGAGTCCTCACGTATACCTGTGCAGGGGAGTGCGGGCTTGTGAGGATCCATGTACACCCCTGCTTAGGCTACTCCACAGTGCTGGAGTCCCCACTGGGCTGCTGCTCCCTTCCCAGGCAGGTATGTGGGGCAGGGAGTGAGCATGGATATCTACACAGGAGCCCTGCATTGCAGTGAATGGCCGGCACAGCATTCTGCTTATCACAATGGAGGCCACTTTTCAACACCAGGCTCTAAATGGGGTTAGATTTCTTGGGTGGCTAAAAGGGAAGATTTTCATTTCCAACCACACCTCTAACCTGCCTGCTCTATCTCCCTGCTCCCTCCACCATGCCTGCCTGTTGTACCCACACTTGCATCCTGCTGCATCACAAATGGAGCCATACCTCCCTGCTCTTTCCTCCTCTCTCCTCCCTCATGCTAATTGCTACAGGAACAGATCCTCCACCCCCAGACTAATTGTTGCAGTGGGAGAACAGCAGAAAGGGCTGTTGAGTCTAACACACGCTGTGATAGAAGAAGGATATATTTGACTTCTTTTGCTTCCAGGAGGACAGGTGGGAAGATGCTGCAGTCACAGGCTGCATCTGTAACCAGGAGCAGGAGGTTACTGTTGGCAATCTGCTGTGCTACAAACATCCTGTAGGAGGGAGAGAAAGAAAGCATATCCCCCACCCACCCCAAAGCAGGTGGTTAGAATAGCACATAGGGAAATTGCAGCACCTGATGATAATGTCCATGGGCAAGGAATACAAGGAGAAGAAAGAATGGGAAAGAGAGATGGCAGGAGGGAAAGGGCAGGGAAGGGAGAGGAACAGTGAACAGAGAGAGGATGCAGGGGAAGGAGAGGTGAGGTTCAGTTGATGAAATTTATTAAGGTACCTTTTTATCTTCAGATAAATGCCAAACTCATTTGAATTTTAAAAAACCCAAGCTAGGCTAATACACACACACATTTGTGTGTGTTTATATATTGTCCTATAAAGGTAAGAATTTGCTTATGTTGGAGAAACTTGGTTGAGAAAAATAGAAACACAGTAATACAAAACAGCACATTCATGTAACATGGTTGTATGATCCTTGCGGTCTCTTTGCATTTGCTGAGTTTTGTGCCATTAAAATTTGAAGCTTCACTTTGTAATTACAAGTGTCCCCATCCCATTTTATAGCTGCATATAAGTGTAGTCAGAAAACTATCTGCATGATGCTGTAGCTATGTATGGGTGTGACGCAACCATCATTACATACCCAGTAGTACTCATCTTCCCTTGGTGAGTCCTCAGGCCTTACACCTTTCTCTCATGCACACTCCTGGGGTGGGAACAACTCTGAACATTCCCTGCAATCCCAGCCCCACACCTGGGTGCAACAAACTCCCATGGTTTGCTAGGTTATGTATGACTGGAGGGGGGTGAAATTCTTTTAAGTAGATTTTTTTTTTCATTCAAAAATGCATTTTTGGTGCTCTGAATCTATTTATGAATTTAGGTCAAATTTGACATATAGCTTTGGCTGAGAAAAGCTGAATTCTTCCCCGGGCCAAAATATTCAATGTGTTTTATTTCAAATTTTTGTTTTGAACATTTGGAAATGTTTTGTTTTGCCTTTTTGTTTCATAACATTTCAGATTCAGATTTGCCGATATCTTTATTTAAAAACCACCCCCCCACAAACATGGGGAGATGGAATAAACACCCAAAACGGGCCACATCAAATAGAAAAACTGAAAAGCTTCATTTCAAATTGACCAAAAAAATTGTTTGATTTTTAGACCAATTTTTAATTTTTTCCCCAAGTTTCACAATTTTTTTTTAATGGTTTTGGTTTGATTCCAGACATTTTTCAGTTCAGTCCCCAAACCAACCCCCCCTCCCCTCACCCCCCCCCATTCTTCTCTCAGCTCTGGCGATGAAACCCAAAGGCAGTGTCTCTAAAAAGTCAGCTGAAACGAGTGTGAAACGCAGTGCTCTGCTGCCCTCTGCTGGGAGTTTGAGGGGAGTGGTTATTCTGTAACCTGTAAACGTTGAATGGAAGAAGATGCTGTGCAGCATTATGTAGTGATGATGGCAAAATAAGAATGTCTGCACTTTTTCATCCTCCGAAGCACGCTCCCCACGGGTTAGGACATCAACTTAAAGCGGCACCAGACCCTACCAGAACAACATGCAAAACCTGCAGACATATTTCCACTGCTACAATGATCAGCTCAACACACCTTTCAAGATCCATGGATCCTCCACGTGCCTATCACAACATGTGGTGTACCTCATCCAGTGCACTAAATGCCCCTGTAACAAGTATGTGGGTGAAACCAGATAATCACTACACTCTTGACTGAAGTCACTCAAGAAAATGATATAAGACAAAAACACCCTATCAGCTGTGGGTGAACACTTTTCACAGAGCGATCACTCCAAGTCCCCATCCTTAAAGGAAACCTGCACAACACTTTCAAAAGCCAAGCCTGGGAGCTTACATTCATAACCCTGTTAAACATTAAAAATCATGGTGTGAACAGAGACACTGGATTGATGGCTTATTACAACCAGCTGTAATTGTCTAACCCCCTCTTTTTGTCCTATGACTGCAGAGGTAAGAATGGGCCAATCTACCTTGAACGGTCCCTTAGAATGTGTGCTAACTACTTACACTAAACAATCTGTTCCACCCTGCATTGTGCTGTGATGCTCTGAGTACGTTTCCCAGACCTGAAGAAGAGCTCCATGGGTCTCGAAAGCTTGTCTCTCTCAGCAACGGAAGTTGGGCCAATAAAAGATATTACCTCACCCACCTTGCAGTTTCTAATACACTCCCCCAGCCGCCTATATGTATAAGGGAGAATCAGAATGCAGCGCCCACTCTGCTTTATGCTCCTGTGCAGGCTACCTGGCCCTTGGGTCCAGAAAGCTCTCACTCCATGCTTGCGTCCCCCACCCTCCGTAGAGCTGTGCTGGGGATGGTAGCTTGATCTGTTACTGGTAGGAGGAAGCAGGAGCTGGGGGAGGGAATTGTGACTTATCCTCAATTCCTAGCGGCAGACTCACAATTTAGCTCTAAATGTTTGCTAATGAACATAGCTCCACTCTAGCCCCATATGTACTTCCCAGTCTGCACAATTCAAAGGTTCATAGACTGTAAGGGACTATTAGATCATCTAGTCTGCCCCTCCTATATATCACAGCCCTTTAAACTTCACCCAGAAACCCCTGTATTGAGCCCAATAACTAGGGGTGTGTTTGGCTAAAGCACATCTTCCAGGAAGGCATCCATTCTTGCTATGAGGACATCAAGAGCTGGCAAATCCATTCACCTCTCTTGGTAGTTTGTTCCAAGAGCTAATCGCCCTCACTGTTAAAAATACGTGCCTTATTTTTAATCTAAATTTGTCTGGTCTCATTCATTGGTTCTTAATCTTATTATGCCTTTCTCCACTAAAGAACCCTGTAATTAGTACCCAGTATTTTCTCTCCATAAAGGTTCTTGTATTCAGTAGTCAAATCACCTCTCACTCCTCTTTTTGAGAATCTAAACAGATGGAGCTCTTTACAGCGCTCACTGTAAGGTATTTTCTCCAGCTCTTGAATACTTTTGGTGGCTCGTTTCTGCATCTTCTCAAACTATGCAACCTACTTTTCAAAGGACACCAGACCTGTACACAGTATTTAATACACTGGTCTACAATTTTTGAGAAGTCGTCTGCTTCAGAGATAAAATGTGCTATTTAGTATGTATTTTGATGTGCTGAATTCAAATATGACCATTAAAACAACTGATTGGCTACTGTTTCTAAGATATTTAAGTTTTTACATTTTATGTCTATGTATATGGTGTAGATAGTAGAGTTTTAATCATAAATTGTAAACCTAGGTCTTTTCATGTGTTTATGGTTGCTTTACATGATACTATTTCACCTGTCCTGTTTATGTAACACTTTAAAAATCAGCAAAGGGGTTATATAAATAAAATTTATTATGAAACAAAAGGCAAAAAACTATTATGTCCATAGTTTAGTCCTATTCAGTGTCTACTCGGCGCTTCTTGGCTTGTCTCTTGTATTCATGAAATGGAGCATCTCTTGTCACTGTCCAGCAATAGTCTGCAAGCATTGATGGGCTCCATTTGCCCTGATAGCGTTTCTCCATTGTTGCAATGTCCTGGTGAAATTGCTCGCCATGCTCGTCGCTCACTGCTCCGCAGTTCGGTGGAAAAAAATCTAGATGAGAGTGCAAAAAATGTATCTTTAGTGACATGTTGCAACCAAGGCTTTTGTATGCCTTGAGGAGGTTTTCCACCAACAACCTGTCGTTGTCTGCCTTCTTGTTTCCGAGAAAATTTATTGCCACTAACTGGAAGGCTTTCCATGCCTTTTTTTCCTTGCCACGCAGTGCATGGTCAAATGCATCATCTCGAAGAAGTTCACAAATCTCAGGACCAACAAAGACACCTTCCTTTATCTTAGCTTCACTTAACCTTGGAAATTTTCCACGGAGGTACTTGAAAGCTGCTTGTGTTTTGTCAATGGCCTTGACAAAGTTCTTCATCAGACCCAGTTTGATGTGTAAGGGTGGTAACAAAATCTTCCTTGATTCAACACGTGGTGGATGCTGAACACTTTTCCTCCCAGGCTCCAATGACTGTCGGAGTGGCCAATCTTTCTTGTAGTGGGAATCTCTTGCACGACTATCCCATTCGCAGAGAAAACAGCAGTACTTTGTGTATCCAGTCTGCAGACCAAGCAAGAGAGCAACAACCTTCAAATCGCCACAAAGCTGCCACGGATGTTGGTCATAGTTTATGCACCTCAAAAGTTGTTTCATGTTGTCATAGGTTTCCTTCATATGGACTGCATGACCAACTGGAATGGATGGCAAAACATTGCCATTATGCAGTAAAACAGCTTTAAGACTCGTCTTCGATGAATCAATGAACAGTCTCCACTCATCTGGATCGTGAACGATGTTGAGGGCTGCCATCACACCATCGATGCTGTTGCAGGCTACAAGATCACCTTCCATGAAGAAGAATGGGACAAGATGCTTTTGACGGTCACGGAACATGGAAACCCTAACAGCACCTGCCAGGAGATTCCACTGCTGTAGTCTGGAGCCCAAAAGCTCTGCCTTACTCTTGGGTAGTTCCAAATCCCTGACAAGGTCATTCAGTTCACCTTGTGTTATGAGGTGTGGTTCAGAGGAGGAGGATGGGAGAAAATGTGGGTCCTGTGACATTGATGGTTCAGGACCAGAAGTTTCATCCTCTTCCTCTTCCTCGTCTGACTCAAGTGAGAATGATTCTGGTGCATCAGGAACCGGCAGTCCTTCTCCGTGGGGTACTGGGCGTATAGCTGATGGAATGTTTGGATAATGCACAGTCCACTTTTTCTTCTTTGACACACCTTTCCCAACTGGAGGCACCATGCAGAAGTAACAATCACTGGTATGATCTGTTGGCTCTCTCCAAATCATTGGCACTGCAAAAGGCATAGATTTCTTTTTCCTGTTCAACCACTGGCGAAGATTTGTTGCACAAGTGTTGCAGCATATGTGTGGGGCCCGCCTCTTGTCCTGATCTCCAATTTTGCAGCCAAAATAAAGGTGATAGGCTTTCTTAATCATAGTGGTTATACTGCGCTTTTGTGATGCAAAAGTCACTTCACCGCAAACATAGCAGAAGTTATCTGCACTGTTCACACAAGTACGAGGCATCTCTGCTCACTTTGGCTAAACAGAAATGTGTCCCTTTGCAAAATCAAACACTGACAAATAAGAGAGCACGACACTGTATGATTTCTAGAGCTGATATAGGGCAATTTGTTCAGCAGAGTGATGTAAGCTTCGTTATGATTGCATCATCCATGACTTCTAGGAATAACATGATGCAATTCATATCATGTATGATACAATACCAGCTTCAGATTGCATCATTCATTGTTTTGCCTAAAAAGCAAGTACTGTCCAAACCCAGTCATAGATTTATTCTTAGATCTAGTCAAAGATGTATTTTAGTCATTTCTGGTTTAAATTGAGATCCCTTCCCTTTATAACTCACTTATCCTCCGCCATTCCCAAGTCAAGGGTCATATATACTGACCCAATAGCATGTCTTGAAAACTAGAGCCAATCAACAATTTTAAGCATCATTTTCGTTCTCAGTGACCCAGAATTAGTAAAGTTTGACTACATTTATTTCAGAAGCATTTTGGCTGTAGAGCAGTGATATCAGTCTGACCAATGCAATATACAGAGGTAAAAATCACCTCTCTACTCCTACTCCCTTGTTTGTACATCCAAGGATCACATTAGCCCTTTTCCCCACAGGCTTGTATTCAGAGCTCCCCTTGAGTTGCTTGTTCACTGTGACCTCCTAAACTTTTTCAGTCACGCTTTCTAGCATATAGTCCAGTCTGTAGTGATGGCCTGCATGCCTGGGCCCTGGATATGCAACTTTGAAATTGTCCATATTAAAATGCCTTTTGTGTGAATGGGCCCAGGTTACCAAGTGGTCCAGGTGGTATTGTTGTTTGCCAGTCTGTGTCACCTGCAAGTTTTATCAGCCGTGATTTTATATTTACTTCCAGATCATTGATAAAAATGGTGAATAGCATTGGGTCAAGCATTGATCCCTGTGCAACCACACAAGAAACACCATCCTCCCCCTTTCTTTGATGATTCCCCATTGACAATTACTTTTTGAGATCTGTCAGTTAGTTAGTTCTTAATCCATTTAATATGTATTCTATCGATACTGTATGGTGCTAATTTTTAAATCAGAATGTCATGTGGTACTAAGTCAAATGTCTTGCAAAAGTCTATTGCATCTATGCAGTGTCCGTTATCAACCAAACTTGTAGTCTCTTCAAAGAATGAAATCAGGTTTCACCCATGTTAACTAGCATTAATTATATACCTGTTGTTTAATTCTTTATCAATTGACTCCCATGTCAGTTTTTCCATTGTTTTGCCTGGGACTGACATCAGGAGAACTGGTCAATAGTTACCCGGGACATCTGTTAGATTCATTTAGAGCAGGGGTCTCAAAGCCAAATTACCACGAGGGCCGCATGAGGACTAGTGCATTGGCCCAAGGGCCTCATCACTGACCCCGCCCCTGCCCCCACTCCACCCCTTCCATTAGGCCCCACCCCTTCTCCGCCCCTTCTCCGCCTCCTCCTCTGAGCGCGTGTCTCCCCGCTCCACCCCTCCTCTCTCCCAGAAACCATGAAGCCGCCAGACAGCTGTTCTGGTGGCAGGAACTGCCTGGGGGTAAAAATAGAACCTTGGAGCAGCGCGGAGGGAATGGGGATCTTAGCGATCTTAGCGGCCACAGAACATAACGCGGGGGGCGGGGGGAGCCTGGCGGCCCGCCTCTTCTCACCCCTTCCTCCCCTGTGTGCGCGCTTCCCTCCCAGAAACCACGAAGCCGCCAGACAGCTGTTCTGGCAGCGGAACTTCAGAAAGTAACTCGGGGGGTGGGGGGGCGCGTGGGGAGCCTGGCGGGCCGCAGGGAAGTGCTCTGCGGGCCGTGTGTTTGAGACCCCTGATTTAGAGTCCACACTTGGGTTCTGTGAAAAATTAGATTTTGCAAAGCCTAAAATCAATAGAAGTGTTAAAAAATGGATTTAAATATCTCCCTGCAGTGTGTGGGTGGCAAAGACTGCAGCATTAGGCTAGTGCATGGCAACCCGAAAGGCAAGCTGACTATAAATGAAAATGTGAAACTCACCAGCATAAAAGGTAAAAAATCTAATTTTAATCATTTTCAGCTTTAATAATGTAAGGGTTATTAAGAGCTGGTCACATTTTAGTTGTTGAAAAATGGCCTTTATTCAAAATCAGAAACTTTCACAATTTTTTTTTAATTTTCCATTTTTTTGGATGAAATTGGAAAGCAAGAAATTTACCCACTTTTTGCCTTTTTTGGTTTATAATTTTTCCTTTATTTCTTCTCTTTTCCCTGCCCCTTTTTTCTGTGGAAAAATGGAAGGGGGTGGGGGGGGGGTTAACAAATGAAAAAAGGGAGAAAAAGGAAAACTGAAAACTATTGAAAATGAATGCTTTCTAAACAGAAAATGTTTGTAAAATTTTTGAATAAACGAAAAATTGTTCCTCTGTTTAATCTGTGGAATGAAAACGACTGATTTTTGTGTGTGGATTTTTGCCCATTTCCCAACCAGCTCTTGGTATTAATAGGAGATTTTGTTTTTGTGTTTTATTTTAAAACCAGGGTTCTGACCTCTCTGTCTACCTCTGCTGACACGCAATGTGGCAAGGGAGTTCCGTTGATCGTGTGAGGTGCTTTAGAAATGCTGCCGACAAACAGGCACAGAGTATCAGGGGATTGTTCTCAAATATTGTCATTCTCTTTCAGTGAGTTTCAGGTGGCATCAATGAGCTGGGATGAGCCACAGGAGAAGTGGAGAGGTCTATGGGTAAAGTCTTGAAATAAAAGGGGAGACTTATTTCTTACTTTTGGCAGTCTCCGCACTCAATCAGCCCGTTGGTCTCTTTGATGGTGTTCTCGTACACGAAAACAGGGTATTCTGTGTCGCATGGCTGCAGCATATCATGTTTCTTATGCTTGTGAGCTGCGATGGCAAAAAGAGATGAAGTCAGAAACGAGGATTGGGGAACAGAGAGACAGAGGGCTGGTCTACACTGCCAGAGTAAATTGATCTAACTTATGCAACTTCAGTTATGTGAATAACATAACTGAAGTCAACGTAGTTAGATCCACTTACTGTGTTGGCTATACTGCGCTGTGTCGATGGGAGAGCGTCTCCCATTGACTTCCCTTACGCTTCTTGGGGACGGGGAGTACACAAATCAATGGAAGAGGGCTCTCCCATCAATTTAGCATGAAGTCACCAGACCCGCTAAATTGACACTCGCTGCATCGATTGCAGCAGTGCTGATCTACCGGTAAGTGTAGACATGCTCAGAGAAATGGATTTAAAGAAAAATGTGGACGGTGCCAAAAAAAAAAAGGCAAAGTTGCTGACAAAAACGAAGTGTAGTGATACTTAAAGCCACTAGATGGTGCAGGAAAACCAGTGTAGCAGGAGAAATGTTTGAGATATTACTCTATGGTTACATTGATAAGTAATACTAGGCTTTATCGCACACTGTTTTTAACTGTACTCATATAGTTAAAGTGGTACAACTCCCTTAGTGTGGATGAACTTATAGCAGTACCTTATATCAGTATAGCTATTCCCATAGAGAATGAGAATAAGCTATACCAGTATAAGGTACTTTTAGACTGATGCAACTGAGTCCCCAGTTGGGGGGAGGGGTGTGTGTATTGATTTAACTATTTTGGCATTACAGTAGCACTGTTAGTGAGGAGGAGTTAAACCAAGATGTTGTGGAAGGAAAACCTACGTTGCCTGTTAATATCTGAAGTACATAAAACAGTGTGGTTTATTTCATATGAAGGAGTGGGTGGTTATTTGTTCATTTCCTGCGTAGCTCCTGGAAAGACACATAGTGATAGCTGGGTCCCCAATTGCCCTACAAGGCCTAGTTAGTCAAAGGCACCTTCATACTTGCTGATATTATAAGAGGCCAAGGATCCATCTGTATTGTAGTAATAATTGGCTAGGCTTTGTCTGGTCAGCCAATCACTAAAGAGATTAGTATTTACCTCCTTTTATTGACTTTTCAGAGGCCTAGCTCATATTGGCAGCTCAACAAACTGAACAAATAACAGCACCTCTATCACCATCCATTGGCAGTGCAAAGAATTGCTGCTAGGCACCACTACCTGCATAGCTCTGAAACCTCACTGCAAATTCAGGACTGTTGAAGGAAAAAAACCAAAAGGACCGGTTTGCTTGCCCCTTTCCATCTTAAGGCGTCTGACTAAATGCTTTGTGAACCTCCCCTTTCCATTCCTAGGAAACTCAAATTGTTCAGTCTACTTACAATGATGGAAGACAGATTTGGCTATCCGAGTCACATAACCAAGATGGGTTCACATGACAGTCACACAAGATGGCAGCACAGTGAATGTATGAAGTCACAGGGGGAGGTCATGGATGGTGCGAGGGGAAAATGAAAGAAAGCAGAGAAGGAAGCGATGATGAATAGTACAGGAATCAGACCCCTCCCCTCCTCCAAGAGAGTGTGATTAAAACAAAACACGTCCATTTAAAGTGACACATAGTTATGGACATATAGAACCAAATCTTTCATTCCCTTGATGTATCTTCTAATAAGGGAACTCTCTCCTGCCCGGACAGCGGGAATGGATTTGGTAATCTAACTTGCTTCTCCCCTCCCACCACCCAACTTCTGTGAACCTATGTGATCCTGAAGGAAATATGTCACTCTTCAGGAGTGCCATGGCATTTATCATATGCATGAAGTTCACACTTGTTCAGAAAGCCTACACAAGTCCCATCACTTCAGAAGTCCCAGTTAATCCTTACTTTGAGGACTTAAGTGGAACTTAAATGGTGCTTATGTCTCGTGCTGACTCTGAACAGGGATGAATTTCACCTTTCTAGTATAAGATAAAGTGCTTCAGAATACTGGGAAATGCAGAGCAACTGAAGGCCAAATCCCAACGTCAATGGGGATTTTGCCATTGTCTTCAACAGAAGCAGGATTTACCTATGAATAACTAGTGAGGATTTCATATTACAATACAGCCTAATTCATACAGATCCCTCCAGCTCCTAATGAGGCATTGTGCTCAACTGTTGTGCAATGTTCTGTTTTCATTGTCTTGACTGATAGATACCCTATAGAATGTAGTAGGAAATGACAAATCATAGGTTTTTAAAACCATCCTGTATCATTTAATAGAGAATATGTTGGCTATAGAATTCCACAGAACCCGAGGGAGTCTTTCAACTGAATATGCACCACAGTTGACATATATATTCAATTGGTCCAATGTGGGGAAAACTTATCTGGATACCAGGGGAGAAGAAACCATTCTACCACTTCACATGATATTAAGCTGCTGTAAAGTCACTGTAGCCCCAGGCACTGGGACACTGAGACAAGAACTTTGTTTGAGTGCTTTTAAGCTTTGGGGCTTCAGCGGGTCTTGAACATGGTGGTAATAGGACCCAGAGACTAAATTCCTGATGCCATTGTGCGAGTGTTGCCTTGGCACTGTGCAAAATTTCTTTGTGTAACTCCTTCCTCCAGTGGTGCTGTAACAGTTGTGTGCTATGGGGGTAGATGTATTCCTGCATACTTACCATCTGCCAAGTTGTCCGAATGCCAGAAGCCACAAATATTGAACTCCAAAAGAAATCTGACAAAAGAGCAAGAAGAGGACATTTTACAGTAGTCTAGAAGGATACAGGTGTCACAGAGATGGCCCAGTGAACTGCCATGGCCTAAAGAGCCCAAGTCCTAAAATCTGCAATGTGAATTTTCTTGCAGCAGCAGCAGCCTGAGTTTCACCCTTTCAGCACATCCCTTGGGCTCTCTGATTTGCTTTGTTCATTCTGGAATGGCTAATTGTGCCTTATTCCCAAAGGACAGTGCAGGCTGCCCCCCACCCAGTGCATTCATTAACTCTGTGTGGCCTTTGAGGCTGAGAAATGACTCGCGCATCTTGAGAACCAGCTGTAGAGTAAGGATTGATCAGTGCGACAGAAGCAGGTACTATGCAAACACAGTGACAGCTACAGTGTGTGCCCTGTGAACTAATCTGTACTAAAGATGGGCTCAAGCCTTGGACTCTGGATCTTTTCCAAACTTCAAGGATGTTTAGAGTCAGTGCTTCAGTTTGGGTCCAATGTAAAGATTGATCGAAGCTGCAACATTTGGACCCAGATGTAGATCTGAACTTCCTCTCAATCTGAGGGGAAGCTGACTCCAGTGCTCCTGTTTAAATTTCTCCACCCCCTCACCACTGCACCATGTGCAGGAAACACCGGGTATAGTCTCTAGCATATCACTAGGATCCTTATTTGAACAGACTAATTTCTTCTTTCTGTATCTCTTTTGAACTGAACAATTGCTCTCAACTGATCCTAGTCAAATCTGAAAAGAGAGGATGGTCTAGTGGTTAAAGGAACTGCACTAGTTGTTGGGAGAGCTAGATGATATTTCTGGTTCTGCCACAGACTTTGCGCTTTGATGACCTTGTGCAAATCACATGACCACTCTGTGCCTCTGCTTCCCAATCTGCAAAATGGGAATATTAGTACTTCTGCATCTCACAGGGCTGTGGTGAGGTGCTTGGGTACTATGGTGATGAATGCCACAGAAATGCCTATGCAGTAGAACATCAAAGTTACGAACACCAGAGTTACGAACTGACCAGTCAACCACACACCTCATTTGGAACTGGAGTATGCAATCAGGAAGCAGCAGAACCAAAAAAAAAAAAAAAAAAAAAAGAAAAGAAGCAAACACAGTGCAGTTCTGTGTCAAACGTAAACTACTAAAAAAATAAAGGGAAAGCAGCATTTTTCTTCAGCATCGTAAAGTTCCAAAGCTGTATTAAGTCAATGTTCAGTTGTAAACTTTTGAAAAAGGAACCATAATGTTTTTTGTTCAGAGTTACAAACGACCTCCATTCCCCAGATGTTCATAACTCTGAGGTTCTACTGTGGTCATGTCTTAACAAGGAGCCTGTACTTTTATTTGTTAGATCTCTCCCATTGGTGTGATGCTCCCAAACTGTTGTACTCACACGAGGAAATCACTTATCAGCCATTTCACTGCAGCAAGAAAAGTATAAATTGGCTGGAGAAAAAGAAAAAAGAGAAATACCATAAAGATCTGCTCACAGAAAAGACAGTTGTCCTGCAGGATTCAATATTTCATCTAGGTTCTCTCTACCAAGCAAACTCTTGGAGATGGGCTAGAATTTAAGCTCTTGGAATCAACGGGAAATTTGCAAAATGCATCAAAAGCCAGTAGAGTCTCCTTGCTACCAATAATCTCTCCACACTTCCACTCACACTGGGTCAGAGAGTTTATCCCAAACGTGTATGGGACTTTGAAGATTTCATTACTTGATGATTTTTCCTCTGGTATGGATGACCTCTAACAGCAAAGAGCAGGGAGGAAATAAACCAGCTAAATGGGACAATATCGGTTTAAAATACTGTTATCTGATGGTAAGTAGTACTTTTGGTACAACTGTGGCATTAGCAGCCTTGCACTAAAGTTAGTATTGTCTGCTTTTGAAAAAACAGCATCTTAACCCCATATCTATCCAGCCTTTCTTAAAAGTGGATTGCCTATTGCCCAATTTACCTACCTTTTTAGGTAGTTCCTGGCCTACGTGCTATTCTCAGAATGTTTAGCCTTGGTCCCTCTATTCCATGTCTTCCTCTCTTCCATGGTAGTCTGAATGCCTCTTCCTAGAGGACTTTCTCCTGATGCTGACCTTGCAATGCCCAGTTAATTCCTCCACTTTCATCTACAGATTGCAACCTAAGAAAAGCCTGGCACTGTACTGGTGACAGTTCATTGCATAGATTTCTGTGGTTCCAGAATATGCCTGATAGGCATGATAGGCCATTTTCAGACCACATGTAAATGGCCGAAGGAAATGGAGTTGCACTCTCCTATGTCAAGTTTGAATTTCCCATCACTTGAGAACAAACAACTCCTTATCTCATAACAGGAATGTGTTTCAAAACATTGGAGAAGTTCTAGACCAAACTACTCATGAGCATTCATGCAATGGGCTGACTGTAGGGAGATACGTACACTGAGCAGAGGCCGGGCACCGCTGTGATGATGGTAGGGCATTTTACACATGGCCTGATAGTCGTACATTGTCACCCTATAAAATCAAAGCAAAACAAGCAAACAGTCAAAAGCAAGAAGTGCGACCATCCATGAGATGGTCACTCAAGTGTGAGCTAATTTTTGTTCCTACTCAGGCTACCTCCTGGATATATTTTTCTACATAAGAACTGTCATGCTTGATTAGACTGATGGTCTATCTACTTCACTGTCCTGGCTGTAGCTAATGCTGGATGCTGCCGAGAAAGGTGTTGTAACTTTTATGTTGAAATGTTCCCAATTAATATGAAGTTGTTAAAGAAAAGGGTGCAATAAAACACAACTTAGTTTTCAGATTGTCTGTAACCGATTGGGGGCGCTAATCTATTTAGCAAAGGACCACTAGGAGACACTGTGAATGATAAAACTGAACTTGATTCAAAAGAAAAATGATTAGTTAAGCAAATAGGCATGCAATTACTACTTACACAATACTACAGTTATACTTACATCTGACGGTGAAATAGTCTGTCAACGGATGATTAGTCATAGAATCATAGAATATCAGGGTTGGAAGGGACCTTAGTAGGTTATCTAGTCCAACCCCCTGCTCAAAGCAGGACCAATCCCCAATTTTTGCCCCAGATGGCTCTCTCAAGGATTGAGCTCACAACCCTGGATTTAGCAGGCCAATGCTCAAACCACTGAGCTACACTGACAACAGAATAAAGTAGTTTTATAAGCTTGGAACCTAATGGTACTTTTTTGATATTGATTGGAACTCTCAATTTTCACAAAATGACTTTTTTTATAACTATTATAAGAATAATTAACATTAAATCCACTTATTACTATATTCACATTTTTGCCACCTTTTTATTGGTTTTTTATATTGCACATTATTTAAATTGACATAACAATGTATTTTCATGCTATTAATATAGATAACATTTTAATAAAATATTTATCATTTTTAAAAACACATTAAAACACTGCTAAAACTAGTTATAAGCAAAATTTAGCAAGGACATGAGCAAAGTTACATTGTAGCCAACTTCAATTTGTCTATCTTACTGTTTTCAACTTCTTGCTAACTTTTCTTACACTAGCAATTTCTCCATACTCTTCTACCCTTAGGCTAACTTAGGCCAAAAACCTAATTTTTACTTAACATAGGCTACACTGTGCACTACTCTCCATAGGATGAAATTTCTACCTGAATTCAGATGGTGACCATTGTATGCCCTCGAACAGGAGGATTATAATTTATCTACCTGAGTAACCCCAGATGCCATTTTTAATCCATCTAAATGTTTAATTTGTCTTTGAATTTACTAAAGAATTAGTGTGCAACTAAACCAGTGAAGGACATTCAAAGGGAAAACATTTTCAACCAACTGTATTGCGGCTACTGGGAAGGTCTCTGGCAGCCAGCCAATCATTTAAAGTGTTTCAAGGTCTGATGAGAAACTGAAAAGCTTTCAACCAAAAGCAGAGAAGCTTTCCATGTATAGCACCTTCTAATGGGACTAAGACATAGGTGCCGTTCACGTAGTGCAAGACTGGGGCAGTTTGGGATTTAGTTGATCCCATAATGTTTTGCAGTAGCTGGATCCAGTAAGCAAGAGAAGCCTGGCAGGAGAAGGGAGAAAGCAAGAAATGTGAGGATTCTGGTAAGGGGGAAGATGCTAGGTGAAGAAGCATCTGCAGGGGAAATAGACAGTAGGGAAATAAACAATTGAATTTCCTGCTCCACCTCATGGTTTCCCTCATTATCCTTATAGATATCCTTATATCCCTCATACCACTTTCAGTGGAACGATACATTTCATCCCCACCTTTATCACCTTGTAACAGAAGAAAGGTACAGAGGAGATCTCCACTTACTGCCTGAACATTCCCATGTTTAGGAGTTGGGTCATTACTGAGCCATCCACTTCACCAAAAAATTTTCCGATCTGCATAGACAAAGCGATAAAAGGGAAGAGAGAAATGTCAGTGATAAAGTTCCTAAGCTTTCCACTGGTAAAACTAATCCATTCTGTCTAGAAGCTGTAGGATCTACTACCTGGTGAATACTGTTAATAAACAACAAGCACCTTTAAAGAGGTATCACGTAGCTCCAGCTTTTGACTGGCTGAGAAGTTTGAAGTGGGGCCTGAATTCTCTTGCGAATATTTGACCTGTGCTCACAGGTTCTGAAAGCATGTGCCTCTCCTGCCTGAGCTAAAAGACCCAGCTATGTTAGCTCAAAATCTGTAGCAGACTTGTAAATCTCTGTATGGTTCAGCGACTATAGGGGGACAGAGAGCCAGAATACATGTTTATTTAGGAACCAATAGCAATTTTACAAATCACAGCCATACAGGTACCAAAGATGCAATATTAGCAAAACCAGCCATTTTTGTATCACTTTTTTGTTTGAGAGACATTGTGCAAAGGTATAGTCAGGATTATCTATTGGGCAGATTATTACAATATCAGAGGATGAAAAATCTTTACACAAGTCAATGTATGTTGCCTCTGGAGATTTTCTTGAACTCAACAATTCTGCCTTTACTTACTAACAAACCAGAGTAAGTCCACTAGAGTTATGTTTAACTTTTGTCAAAGCAATGGTTTGTTTTCAGGCACGTGTGCCTTCTGTGAGGGTGGGCTAGGGTAATGAAATAGTTATTTATTGGTCTTCTGTCCATTTTTCAGTGTATAGATCTGATGGGTTAATTTTTCCATAAGAATTATCTCCCATATATTATGGAACCATTCTTCGAGGTTGGGCAAAAATTCCCTTTTCTAACGAGAAACTAGTTTAGCAGCCAATAGGAAATGAGAGATTAATTCTTCATTACTCTGAGTGTGACCATTTCCACGAGGAAGCCCCAGGAGGATTTACCAAAGAATCATTTGATAATAATCACCTAACATTAGTAATACTTGGTTAAAAATCTCCTCCCAACACTCTTAAAGAGCCAGACCACCCATACATATGCATAAAGTCACCTCTTTCCCCCCCACAATTTGGATTTTAATAATCTCAGACACAGTCAAAGGTGTCTGAGCAAGCTGTAGCTCTTTCACCTCACTGGCTCTTTCAAGCTGATTATGGTGGTTATTGGTCCAGCTGCTTCATTTAATACCATTCGGTAGCAGTAATGAGAGCCAGAACAGTTGGATTTAACACAACATCATCTGCAGCTGGCATCGCAAGGTCAAAGGGCCATTGTTGGACTATGAGTGCGGCCTGTCTAGTTCAGGAATATTGGGATGTCTCACTGAGTTGCTGCAATTCCTCCTGAGCACAGAGGGCCTGATTCTCATGTGAAGTGGCAATGTAAACATTTAATGGATCCTTAGTATAAACGAGAATAAGGCCCAGAAAGTACATCCAGAAAACCGCAATGATCTGGGCCTTTTGACCTACAGTACTAGATTTTCAAAGCTAGGTACTTTTATGTACGGTGTGCTTGATAATTACATGAAAAAACTCAATTTTTAGTAAACCCAAATGGCTCTTTATCAAAGCAACTCTTTACACTCATTAAAGCCCAATTCCTAACCTTCTTCAGCTCACAGCTTTCACTAAGCTTCTTGCTTTCTTTGGGAAGAGGTTACTGGACCACCTCCTCCCCTCCAGCTCCCAAGGCACAGGGAGGCCTGGCTTGCATGATCCACTGTCTGTTCTTAAAACTATCTCCTATACTGGATCTGTGGGAGGAATCCCTGTTATCAGCACATGCATCAAAGCTGGGCTATATCCCCTGGACAGGGGGCGGTGTCAGATCAAGCCAAGGACAGCAGCAGGATGGAGTGAGAAGAGACATGGGGGAGAAGATCTCACAGTTGCTCATGTCATCACTGTAAGAACACACACTTTGGCACTTTCCTCTATTTTTATCTTGTAATATATGCTGGGAAGTCTCACAGTGTTGGCAGGTTCTGTTTGTTTTAAACAAGAAGCCAGTTCCTTGGTTGCCTTTCTTTGGCCAAATGCAGGGAGAAATAGGAATGAGGGCCCACCACTGTTCATGCTAGAGCCGTAACACTTTGTGCTGCCTTGAGGTGCAGATGGGGTGCGGGGAGCGCTTCCTCTTGAGACACACGGTACTGCATGACTCACTGGACTCTCCCGCACAGACTCATTCACCATCTGATGCGCTTCCTGGTTTGTTTTGCATGATGAGCACTGCAGGCAGAACTTCTGTCCTTCTCTCTTTTGTACACAGACATTGGCCTCGGTATTTAAATCGCATACACTTGCAAAACACTGGTATCAGCATCAGGTACTAGGCACATATAACCTAAATAGCTAACGCGGGTAGGAATGCAATGTGGCAAGCTGGCTGACTTGTTCCCTCCAGAAAATCCAGATTCAGGAACGCTCCGCTGTGTTAAGATGCCCCACATATGGAGATCCAGGAAGGCTGCAGTGTGGTGAGATGTCCAGACACAGACTAGGAAGGCTGCCCTACCCAGATCTCAGGCTCCTGATTTAGTAAATCTGCTGCCTGTGTGTTCTCCTGGCTGGATAGCTGCCATTTGGTTGACGTCTGTCACAGAGGAAAAGGCTGTAGGAATCCCATGTAGGATTCAACAATTTAGAGACCATTGATAACAGGTGAAATAAAGAGCCAGTCTAAATACAAATAAAACACGAACAAAAGAAAGTCATTGGCAAGCCGTGGACTGCGACGGGAAATGATGAATTTCCCCAGCACTGGGAAGTTAACAGCAAGAGTATCTGACAGCACTGGAGCCTGCCAGAATGCCTGATTTCAGAGGCACGTGGATAATGTTTATAATGAATCCAAATCCATGATAATGACAGGTTTTCACTCGTCAGATCTTCCAGAGAACAGCTTTGCATAAACCCCATTTTCCATAAGACCCAGGGGCAATGCAAAGACAGCACACAGGTGCCATGTGCCCAGAACTGACAGCAGCAATGGCAGTCTGCCATTGCCTTTGTCCATGGACAAATGGCTTCAGGGATGTAAAATTTTTTTTTTTTTTTAAAGCATGTGAGGGTCAAGGTGAAGAAACAGCCGAACTTAGTCACAAAAAAAAAAATCCACCCCAGACCTACAAACAGTAGGAACATAGGAACTTCCCTGCAAGAGCAGACCAGGAGTCCATCTATTCCTATATCCTGTGGCTGACAGTAGGAAGGAGCAAGAAACCCCACAGTGGAGATTTACAGAAAAATCTGCACAAAGGGGAAGTTCCGTCCTAACCCCCTCTCAGTTGGTGGCTGATTTTATACCCTGAAGCATATGGGTTATATCCCTTCTACATTTTTTAATCTGTCTAATGGAATTGTGGATGGTCTTGTTAATCATCTAAATGACCATGCTGTTTTGAATTCTACCAAGTTATTAACTCAGTGAAATCTTGTGGCAGTGAGTTCCATAGATTATTGGAATGTAATGAAAAAGAGGTTTTCTTTTAGAAAAGATTTTCTTTTTTTAGTTTATTAACTGTCCATTAGTTCTTGCATTATGAAGAAAAGTAAACAGGTGTAAATATTCACCTTCTCTCTAAATTAAACCAACCTGATCTTTTCAATCTTTCCTCATGTGGAATTCTCCCCATGCATCATTTTTTCAGCCATCTCTGAAGCCCCCCTATTTCTGTTGTATCTTTTAGCAGAGGGTGGCCAGAACTAAACATACCATTTCAGGTGAAGGCATATCAATGAATCACCTAATGGCATTACAATATTTGCAATATTATTTTCTACTTCATTCTTTATGCATCGTAACATTTTGTTTTGACATCGCTGTACACTGAGCAGATATTTATATTGAGATGTCCATGGTGCTGCCCAGGTTTCATTTCTGAGAGTTAAATTAGGGTCCAGAAGTTCAAATTATTCCTTCCTATGTGCATTACCTTACATCTGTCAATACGGAATTTCAACTGCCATTGTATTGCCCATTTGCCTAGCTTCATTAAAATCTTTTGCTGTTCCCCACAGTCTTCCCTAATCTTGATTTACCTAAATAATTTTATCTGCACCATTCACCATCTTGCTCTTTCCCTCCTTCCCTTTCCCAGATTATTGATAAATATATTAAACAACACTAGTCTAACTATGGAACCTTGAGACACGCCATTGGTAACCTTTTCTATGTTGTAAATGGATTATTTATTCCTATTCTTTGTTTTCTGTTTCCTAACTACTTTCTGATCTATGACTACTTTATTTCTAACCACGTAACTACACAGTTTCTTTAGCAGCCCCTTGTGAGGGATTTTGTCAAGCTTTTTGAAAGTTCCAATAAATTTTAATAACTGGTTCTCCATTATGTACTGTTTTGTGGAAACTCGCACATAATTCTAGAAGGTTAGACAGAATTTCCTTTACAGAAGCTGTACCGTTAGTCATGTCCATTTGGGTGTTTTACTTAAAAACAGAATTGTATCACTTCAACCAGTGTACCTGGTACTGAAGCAAGGCTGCAGTTATTCCCAGGATTACCCCATTGCCTTTTTAAAAGACAGGTACAATATTTACAACTCTCTGGTAATCTGGCATAGGGTGGATTTTAATGAAGTTGCATATTTTTGTTAGAAGGTTAAACATTTCATTCTCCAGCTCCTTTCTACGCCATCTGGCCAGGCTGACTTACTGCTCTTCAGTTTGAGTTTGTTCCTGCATCTCCTTTTTTGATATCGGAATCCCTGAGAATGACCCATCTTCATTATCTGAAAAGAGTAGGGTTGGGATATGTATCTCCCCAGCATCGTCTTTAGTGAAGATAGACATAAAGAAATAATTTAGGGTCAGATTCTGTCAACCTTACCCACTCTGAGTAGCACGTTACATCAAAAACAGTCCCACTGAGCTCAGTGGAGTAAGCTGATACTCATCATAAGTAAGGGGATCAGAATCTGGACCTTAGTTTCTCAACAATTGTCCTTACTTGCTCCTTTTATTGCCCAATAGTCCAGCAGATGTACAAATTCTCTCACAAGTTTCCTCCTTCTGATTTACTTAAAGAATTTATTTGTTTCTGACTTTGGCTTTTTGCTCTTCAAATTCTTCATTAATTTCTACCTGTGACAGTCTATACCACTATGGTTGCCATTTTTACAAGACTATGATAATTTTTGTACAAAGTATGCCTTGTAAGGTACTATTTGAAAACTCATAATCTGCTGAACATTAGTGTTCCAGTAAAATACATGTACCATCATTGTATGTAAAATTATAGGATTCTACTGTATCACGTTGCTGTAACATGCTCCAAGTTAAGAAAAGCAGGCCCAAACCAGTGTCTCAGGAACAAAGGACAAACCAACACCCAGTCCTGTGTTAAAGAGCTATCATAGCTTAAGCAGCCATTCTCCAACAACAGGAAGGTGTGAATGAGAAATTTACATTTAATCACAGCGACAGTTCAGAAGTCACATGCACAAGAGACTATTTGTCTCCAGCATCCCAGCTGGCTCAAAGAGGGGACAGTGATATAAAAATGAGAGACAGTAGCCTCCAATTCACCTCTCTCCAATTCACCTCCCATCTCTCTGCTCATGACATCAATGAATAACTGAAGGACACTGAACTAAGGGAAAGGGTCCCAGACTGAAAGGAGACCCAGCCTGTGAAATTTACTGCAGTGTAGGGTGAGGAAAACCTTTGCTTTGAATTTTGTTAGTTTGTTAAGTTAACCATTAGCTTGCATTTTCCTCTTTTTTCTTTTTGTAACCTATCCTGACTTTTATGCATCATCACTTGTAATCCTTTAAAATCCATCTTAACATTAAAAAGATTGTAGAGAAGTTTTTAAACTAAGAGATGGGGGAAAGCCCATTGCTGCAGAGAAGCACGTGGATCGGACAGAGACTTCTCTTACAGGAGGGTCTACTGATAGAGATTCTCTAGGTTTTAGTCAGGAGAAGAGGATGGAAAAGGATAAAGGAGGGGCCAGATCAGATGAGAAACTTTCACATAAAAAAGAATTTGACACATCTGAAAAGGGCAGACAAATAAACAGTGACCAGATTTTAAAGTGCTTGTACACAAATGCTAGAAGTCTAAATAATAAAATGGGTGAACTAGAGTGCCTCATGTTAAAGGAGGATATTGATATAATAGACATCATAGAAACCTGGTGGAGTGAGGACAATCAATGGGACACAATCATTCCGGGGTATAAAATATATCAGAAGGACAGAACACGTTGGTTGGGGGGGGGGAGGGGCAGGGGAGGGGCACTATATGTGAAAGAAAATGTACAATCAAATGAAGTAAAAATCTTAAATGAATCCACGTTCCATAGAATCTCTATGGATAGTAATTCCATGCTCTAATAAGAACATAACAATAGGGATCTATCATCGACCACCTGATCAGGACAATGATAGTGATGAGGAAATGCTAAGGGAGATTAGAGAGGCTATCAAAATAAAGAACTCAATAATAGTGGGAGATTTCAATTATCCCCATATTGACTGGGTACATGTCACCTCAGGACGAAATGCAGAGACAAAATTCCTCAATACTTTAAATGACTGCTTCTTGGAGCAGCTGGTACAGGAACACACAAGGGGAGAGCCAACTCTTGATTTAGTCCTGTGTGGCGCGCAGGATCTAGTCCAAGAGGTAACTATAATAGGACTGTTTGGAAATAGTGACCATAATATAACATCTGTACCGGGCAAATTAGTTGAAACAATAGTAAAGAATAAAATTGTCAGGCACATAGAAGAACATAAATTGTAGGGCAAAAGTCAACATGGTTTCTGTAAAGGGAAATCATGCCTTACTAATCTATTAGAGTTCTTTGAAGGGGTCAACAAACATATGGACAAGGGTGATCCAGTAGTCATAGTGTACTTAGATTTCCAGAAAGCCTTTGACAACGTCCCTCATCAAAGGCTCTTACGTAAATTAAGTTGCCATGGGATAAGAGGGAAGATCCTTTCATGGACTGAGAACTGGTTAAAAGACAGGGAAGAAAGGGTAGGAATAAATGGTAAATTTTCACAATGGAGAGGGGTAACTAGTGGTGTTCCCCAAGGGTCAGTCCTAGGACCAATCCTATTCAACTTATTCATAAATGATTTGGAAGAAGGGGTAAACAGTGAGGTGGCAAAGTTTGCAGATGATACTAAGCTGCTCAAGATAGTTAAGACCAAAGCAGACTGCGAAGAACTTCAAAAAGATCTCACAAAACTAAATGATTGGGCAACAAAATGGCAAATGAATTGAAATGTGGATAAATGTAAAGTAATGCACACTGGAAAAAATAACCCCAACTATACATACAATATGATGGGGGCTAATTTAGCTGCAACTAATCAGGAAAAAGATCTTGGAGTCATTGTGGCTAGTTCTCTGAAGACGTCCATGCAGTGTGCAGCGGCAGTCAAAAAAGCAAACAGGATGTTAGGAATCATTAAAAAAGGGATAGAGAATAAGACGGAGAATATCTTATTGCCCTTATACAAATCCATAGTGCGCCCACATCTTGAATATTGTGTACAATTGTGGTCTCATCTCAAAAAGGATATACTGGCATTAGAAAAGGTTCAGAGAAGGGCAACTAAAATGATTAGGGGCCTGGAATGGGTCCCATATGAGGAGAGATTAAAGAGGCTAAGACTTTTTAGCTTGGAAAAGAGGAGACTAAGGGGGGATATGATAGAGGTATATAAAATTATGAGTGGTGTGGAGGACCAAGTTATTTACTTGTTCTCATAATAGAAGAACTAGGGGCCACCCAATGAAATTAGTGGGCAGCAGGTTTAAAACTAATAAAAGGAAGTTCTTCTTCACACAGCGCACAGTCAACCTGTGGAACTCCTTGCCTGTGAAGGCTAGGACTATAACAGGGTTTAAAAGAGAACTGGATAAATTCATGGAGATGAAGTCCATTAATGGCTATTAACCAGGATGGGTAAGGAATGGTGTCCTTAGCCTCTGTTTGTCAGAGGCGGGTGATGGATGGCAGGAGAGAGATTACTTGATCATTACCTGTTAGGTCCACTCACTCCGGGTCACCTGGCATTGGCCACTGTCGGTGGACAGGATACTGGGCTGGATGGACCTTTGGTCTGACCCAGTATGGCCTTTCTTATGTTCTTATCTTTCTGTAGTTAATAAACTTCTCTTATTGTTTTATCTTAACCAGTGTGTTTGGATTAAAGTGTGTGGGACACTCCATTTGACCTAACAAGGCCTGTGCATATCATTTTCCTTTGATGAAATGACTTTCTATGAGCTTGCATTGTTCAGTAGTGTGCTGGACGATATAAGATGCATAGTTCTGGGAGACAAGTCTGAGACTAGAGCACTTGCTGGTGTTGCTCTGCAGTTTAATTCATGAGTGGCTAGTGAGTAGCACTTAATACTTGGTAGCTGGGAGTGATTTCACATGCTAGAGGCTGTGTGTGAGCAGGCCAGGTGTGGATGGTCTTACAGCAAAGCAGTGTAAGAGGCATCCCAGGTTGAATTGAGGGGACACAGCTGTTCAACAGTCCAGACCAGGGGTCTCAAATACGCGGCCCGCCATAGGCGCCAACTCCACTGGCAGCCAAGCTCCAAACATCACTGAGTGTTTATATTGTATTAAAACCCCTCTTTGCATTAGTTTTTAAAAAGTTACTACATTGACTTTTAATAGAATACTATATTACTCTTCATTTTTGAGTATACTTTTGTATCATTGTATGAAAAGGTTTCAGTGATGTGGCCCTCGGGCCAATTTACTAGTTCTCATGTGGCCCTCGTGGTGAATTGAGTTTGAGATCCCTGGTCCAGACTGTACCCTGGGAAATGTCACACTATCTTATATTGTACTTGCCATAGTTTAAGCTCCTTTCTATTGGCTTCACTTGAGCTGGATTTCCATTTTCTGAAGGACACTTGTTTGGCTTGAGAACCCAGCCATTTAACCATCCTGTTTCTTTTCTTGCCTTCCTGCTTCCGTTTTCGTTTAGGGGAATGAATGCCCTTTACGACTCTCAGAGATTGTGTCAGTAGCCTCCACGGTCAGGGTAAAGATTTTAATTTCTTTACTTTTGACATAAAAACCTTTTTGACTAGTTTCTTCATTAGCTTTAAAAATTCCCTTTCTAAAATTCAGAGTCATGGGTATCTTCTCTCCCCCAAGGATGTTGAGCATAATTATACTGTGGCTGCTCTTACTTAATGATTCAGCTAGACTCATTTCTTCAACTAACTCCCAGAGACAGAATGAAATCAACATTGCGTTCTCTAGTACCCCTCCATCTGAGGGTCCCAATGCAAGTCACAGGCACTAATGTGTTCATTAATGAAGGCTCACCCTGCCCCCAAGGGGAGGGGCAGGTAAGTATTGCTATCCCCATTTTATAGATGCAAAAACTGAGGCACTAGAGTGACGTGCTCAAGGCCATATACCAAATCAGTCCCACACCTGGGAACAGAACTAAGGTCTCCTGACTCACAGCCCTAGGCTGTAACCTCCAGACCCCACTCACTTACCAATTGCTAGGGGAGGATTTCAGCAGATTGGATGAAACACAGTGAAGCCTCTCTGCTGAGTGCTGATGGCTCCATCTCCTCCAGTCAGCCCCAAACACCCCTCCCCAGCGGTTGTTTGATCTGGTACTTGGAAGGACAAGTGAGAAAACAGGGGCCTGTTCTGTCTCCAATCCCTCACTCCTTTGTTCAAGACAGTTGTAGGAAGGACACTGTGCTGAATGCCCTGCTCTGCTGTGTGGGGGCCCTGATCCTGGGTCTGCATATTGAATAACTGGAAGCTGATGCAACTGAACTCTCCCCTCTACTGCATAAGCAGGTCTGAGGCCTCTTACCTCTGTAGAGCCCTTGGAGATGAATATAAACCCATTATTATCAATGAGGAAGCAGTTCAGATTCTGCAGAGATAAAAAGAAAAGGAAGTGAAATTACAGATGGCACTTTGGTTATGGTGGTTGTTTACCGTTACTAGTATAACAGGGGAGGTAGTATAGCCTAGTGGACAGGGCATTGTCCTGGGGCTCAGGATACCTGGGTCCTATTCCCAGCTCTGCCCCTAGCCTGTGTGGGGTGCTACTGTAATATAAACAGTATTTAAGAAAACGCTACACACTCGGAAAAGGAAGGGAGTTCAGACAGCACTCTTCTTACTAGCATAGTAATAATACTCTGCATTTATCTAGTGCTTTCCGCCTGCAGATGTTAAAGTGCTTTACAAACAATAGTGAGTTAACCCTTGCTACGAGCTCCATTTCACAGATGGAGAAACAGAGCACAAAGGCTAAATAATTCTACAGTCACACAGTGAGTCAGTGGCAGAATGAAGAACAGAACCTGGGACTTCTGACAACCAGTTCTTCTGCTGTAAGCACTAGATGATCCTGCCTCCATCTAGATTTTTTTTTTTCAAGAGAAAAAAATTCCAGATTCTCCAGAGGCTAAAATCTGGGGTAAGGGTGCGAGGACCTTGGTCAAGCTCCACCATTTCATGGGAAATCCTGATCTTCTATATTTTGCAGTTTATCCTATTGTCTCAGACTGAGGGAGAGATCAGGATCCTGAAGAGAAGCTCTCTGAGCATGAAAAGGGGATTTTCCTCTGACTCCACTAACAGAAGAGGACATTCTCTCCAGAACACAGCTGGAGTCCAATGGTAGAGCAGCTGGTGGAAACCCAGGATGGCATGAACATAGGGAGAGAAGCCCCCTCATGTTCTCCATTCTAACAGGCATTCTCCTCAGCAGACACTAGAATCTACTGGCCAGATCAGAGAGGAGACTGATGCACTCTGAGCCCCACCTGCTGTACCATGGTGATTTCACCTGACCCAGACACGCACCCTGCAGGACATGGTGCTAGGTCAAGCCCTATACTGAATGTTTGGTTCAGCAGCAGGGGGACTCTGGTCGTGGTCGTGCTGAGCACCGCTTGTAAGGTGTTGAGCACCCTTGACTCCCACTGATTTCAGTGGGCGCCAAAGGCTCCCAGAACCTCCCAGGAGCAGGCCCCCTGCCAATGACCGCCTCACCCCATAATCCTCACAGAGACCCTTTAATGACCTCAATGAAACTTACATCATCCTGACAGCTCAGCGGACACACACCATCCACGCCACTGCACTGGAAAGGAACAGGAGAAGTTAAATGATGACAGTGTCTCATCTCCTTGTCCTTGCCCTTGAGGCTATCAGACAAAGGGTCTACACCTTACAGCTGGGTACAGGTCAACGAGTTAGTTACCATTTTGAAATAGACTGTTTATGCAGCGCACACTTAACGCCTGCCAAGGAGGCCAGTAATGGTTCTGCCCTCTACCCACAATCTAAGTCCTCAAAATAACGAGTATTGTCTCCACTGAATATTACACATGAGCCTGGTTCTGCCTCTCTTATCCACTTTGAGCAGGGCCTTGCTCTTTGAATAGGGTCTGCTCATAGAGCAAGGCACTACTCAGGGCTTGTCTTCTCTGTCAGTACATGGCAAGCTGGGGTAGAAATCTACAGCGATCTAGCTTGCTGCGCACTAACTGGCTGTGTGGACCCTGCTTCCACACACTACAAGTACATGACAGTGCACTAAGGGAACTTCTGATGTGCTTTAGTGGGGTTCACCTGGGCAGTTAAACATACACCTGGGCTAGAGCGCTGTATGTTTACAGCCCAGCTTGCCACGCGCTGGCTGGATAACAAGCCCTCAGTTCAAGGGTGGCAGAATCAAACCCTCCAGTATTAATAACAAACATTATTATATATTGGAGAGAAAATGTAGAGTGCATTTTCATATCTCATAATATCGTGACCAAATAAAGGCATTACATTTTAGGGATGCTTTATTCTCACGCAGTGTTTTTTCCAGACAACTAATGACACAATAGAATGTGAATGTGCTCCGATAGCTTCAGGCAGCATCCATTTGTTTCATTCAGGGATCTACGGATACCAGAGTTGACGTGTGTCACACCACTGAATTGGATAGGGACAGGAGGAGTTAAACAGTGAGTAACAAAAGTCTTCAAGTGCTTATTCATTTCGTAACTATTCTGTGTTTGTGTCTGTCTCTTTGTGTTATTTTGTAATGTTATTTTCCTTGGAGGCAGGGGAGGGAAAGTTGACACAGTGTTGGCAATTTCTCTACCGGGTAGGGGGGTGGTTCCCTTCCTTCTATGGCTTTCCTGAGGTTGGGGAAGAATAATGACAAAGATGACAGGCCTTGCCTACTCTGGATCAGCTGCTGATTATTTTAAAACTGCACTAAATTATATATATATAAAAAATAACCCCCTCTCTGCCCGCCCTTCCTGGCTGTCTCTGAACAGCTATGGGTAAATCGGCCTCTCAAGCCACAGCAAAACTATTAATCTCAGTAAGTGTTGTTTCCTATCTCAAGATCTGCAGCACAGAGTTGCTATCATCCTGGAGCCATCCTGTGTCCTGTAAGCGTATTTCAAAGGATGATCAAATAATTTTCAGTTTGTTTCAGGCTCCATGGCTTTGTGCCGTTGCATCTTCAGGCCACAACTACATCAGCTCTTCACCTCTTGATAATGGTTTAATAGACAATGACATTACCTTGTCCACTGTTATGATATGAAGGTGCAAATGTTGCCTTGTCACAATGGGATTATTTCATCCCCACATGACATATACAAAAAAGCGGCAGCCCTAGACGTCACTCTGGATTTGTGGTTTGTGCGGCTGAGAAATATGGCCATAATAAACCCAAGAGTATTACCCATAGGGATGAAGATTAACAAACCAAAGTGAAGTCAATTGAGTTAACCCGAGGGATAGTTTGGGCCCATTGTGTCTTTTGGCTCATTGTGTCTTTTAGCTCAGGGGTTGAAGTGATCTCTCAGAACTACCAGCTCCACCATCGCTCAGCAATGGAATTTCATTAGACTGTAACAACATTTCAGGAGTGTGAGAGTTTGTGTAAATGAGATCTGGGCACAAGCTGCGAATATCTGGATCCAGATTTCAAACACCTCAAAGTTTAAGGCTGTTCAGATCTGAGGGTTTAGTTCAGCCTAAAATAAAGTCAGGGGCCACTTACAAAATTCAAGTCCGGATCCATGTTCAGATTTCAAGCCTCTCCTGCAAAGTAAAGGTCCTGGGTGTTGGTTTGATCCTAGCTCTAGTTTAAATCTATTTATAATGTTATTGTGCCTGTTGATGAGGGCAGCAGGGAAGAGTTTACTAATAATGTACAGATGGAAAAGTGGGTAGTCTTCCAAGGTGAAGTTTGAATGTATCAATTAGGATTGTACCATCCAGTCAGTGGCCAGTTGGGGACTGACCCAGAGAAGAGTGATGTAGCAGAATCTGACCAAACCCAAGAGTTCAGGTGAGAACCCCCAATAAACCCAGAAGAATTATTTTCAACATGAAAGGCCACAACACCCATTCCCAATTCGTGTGCTCCCATCTACATGCTTACGTTACAGCACCGCTGTTAGCAGCATTTGGACAGATTCTCATCTCAGCATAGGTGTGAATCTGGAAGAACTCTCTTAAAGCCTTTGGGATTACTCTGGGTTTGTAGCAGTGGGAATGAAATTAGAATCACCCTTGTTCATTCTGCTAGAAAAAGAGCAGGAAATTTACATGAGAAAACCACAGGGAGGGGGATAGTTGAATTTGTGCTCCCCATTTATTTTGGGCCTGCCTCTTCAAACATTTCTGCCTCACTACTCCTTCCCAAGGGACCAATCCACATCAGGCTCTGTGATTTCTTGGGTGGGTCTCTGAATCACTGCAACCCAGTCTACTTTAAGCTTTGCCAAGGACACTTAGTTACTGCAAAGAAAAACACAAGATAAGTGGGCTTGGACTGTCTCCAGCTACTAGAGGCAAGGGACAGCATATATCATACAATGACATATAAAATACACGTGACAAACAAAGCGTCATACAACACAGGCAGGGACACAGCGGGGAACTCTGGGAGATCTTTCTGTCCTGAGCTCCTGTCTACTTACATCAGTGTCATTGGGCTGGGAGGGATTGTGGGTATGTGGAGCAGTGCAGTATGCAGGAGAGATGTGGAGAGAAAAAACAAAACATTCATTAGTGACTCCTTATTGAACTGCTAGCTAGTGCCAGTAAGTCGGGGAAACTCTTCTTTCACATGAGTGAGTGTCAGAAACGGCTTCATCCCTGACTCAGGAACCAGCCTTCAGTTTCTTTATTCTCTCTTTCCTGGCCCATTTCACCCCGGGAATGAATGTAATGTATTAATGTGTTTACTTCCTGGGGCCAAGTCCCCCAGAAGGTTCTTGTACAATCTCCTTTCAATAACCTCCCTTGATAAACCTCCAAGGAGCTCCTATTCACTCTGTGGGAATCTCCTTATTGCCAGGTATCCTATTAGACATACAACCAGGGCACCTCAGTCTCCAGCCTGCCAAGAGCCCTCCCTCTGCCACCAATGGCAATAAAAATCCTTTTCCATTCCCCTCAGGGTCTCCAGTCATGGAGACAAGTTTCCTGAGCTCAAACCAGAATAATTCTAACCTGGTAACGGTTCCCTCTGCAGGCACCAGGCAGACATTTCATTCTTGGCTTCTTCAGTCCGATGAGACTCCTCCCCACAATGTGCTGCCCATATTCCCTAATATTTTGAGAGTTTCCCTTGCTGGTAACAAAAAGGCATTTCCATTCTCCTCCTTATCATACCCAGGAAATGCTCTAGTTATCCCAGTCCTCTCAATCTGATGAGAGTGTCTGAACTAGCACAGCCTTGCAAATTTCACCTGGTCTGCTAGCCTGGAGCGAGTCTTTTTTTAATTATTTTTATTTTTTGTATTTTGACAGGCTAGTAGGATTTCATCATCATCGCCGAGATCAGGATAGTAAAGGAGGGCAGGGAGATTTTGTGCCCCAAATTACAGCTTTCCATTATGGTTCTGAAAGCCTGAATGAGTGCAAACATATTTCCACAATTAATGTGTCAGCTGCAGCAGAGTTAATGCCAGGCCAGGAGTCTGACACTGTTAACGCAGCGTTCCTAGAACAGACTTGCGGCTCATGCAGCATTAGAGCCGTCAAAGGATTAGAGAAACGTGTAACTTAAAACTAATCTACCACATAAATCTGTTTAATACAAATTTCACAAAAGCCTTCATGGAAATGCCACCAGAAATGCATTGCATGGGGCAAGCAAAAGGAAGGTGGTGAAATCATGTCTCCACAGAATTACTGCCATTCCTACCTGCCGCATAGCCATCCAGAACTTGCGTTGGAGTAATTCCAGCTTAATTTGCACGCCCACAGCTACGGGAAACAAAAGTGGGGAGGGAGGGCAGGGGGGTGAGAGAAAAAGAGCTGCAAGTTAGGAAAGGAAAAAAAAATATTTGCATGAAACAACAGGACGGAATTGCACTCGCAGCCTGGCTCCAAGTGTAAATGACGAACTGAAAGGTAAGCACTGAGTCAGACAGGCAAGTGAGAGTCAGAGGTTTAACAGGGTGGGAGAAAAGGAGGTGTCAATTGCTGTATTGAAATATCGACACCTCCCTCCCACTAAACACTACAGAGCTACAAACAGATTAAAAAAAGGCTTTTATCTTGGGCTGTCAGATATTTTCAGGCCAGGGTGGACTGTTATGATCATCTAGGCTGATCGCTTGGGTATAACACACTTTGACTCAGAAAAGTAGGCCAGTGTCAGGAGTGGGTTTCAAGCCCCCACCTCTAGGGAGTCTGCAACCTGAATGCAGCAATAAAGAATACATTTACACCGCAAATTAAGGCATAATTGTAGGCATGGTAGGGAAGATGTGGCAGCATGGGCTAGCAACCCAAAAATGTACCCAGGCTCCCCAGTGGGCTTGTACCGGAGTGGCTAACCTCCGCTGAAGCTACTCTGTCTTCAATGCTATTGTTACCCATGCTAGCTGGATTAAACAGTTTACAATTACACTCTAATTTGTGGTGTAGATGTGCCCATCGGCCATTCTTGATCAACAATAACAGTTGCAAAGTACACAGAAATATAACACCTGTCAGTAAAAAAGGGGAGATTTTAACTCATTGGCTGCTCTTCCCAGCTGAGTGCACTTTCCCCTAGGCCAAAGGGTATTCTTTAATCAGTCTTGCCCTGATTTTGTGCCTCAACCCCTTCCACGCACTGTCACATCTCCAGTGTCATGCCCTCTGTAGAAGCAAGAAGTGTGCAGTGTCTCTCTGTAGGACATAGGAATGCCCCCAGTGGTACATACAAATGCAGTAACAAAGATTAACAGGGGCAAGTGTCAACCCACAGAATTGACCAGCCAAATCAAAGGGGCCTGCAAGAAATTCAGCCTCAAGAAGGATCTTAAAATATGATAAAAAAGAGAGAGAGGCAGAGAAGAAAGCAGGAGAGGGAGAGACGGAGGGCCTAGTCCCCTCCAGATTTACACCAGTGTAAGTGAGAGGAGAATCAGGCCTGGTGAGTTCTTTAACTCTATATCGTGCAACTTCATGTGTGGCTGCTTTTAAGTTAACTCTTTGTTCTGATGTTGTAATTCAGCGGGGAAGGAAAAAAACCCAGAGAGTGCAAATAGGTATTGTCATGCTACTTGCACAAAGAACCTGGCAGCTGGCATCATGGCCATGGTACATCATCTCTGCTTGTAACACCCTGGTGTCAGTGTCCTTCCTGTCACATCCTTACTGCTGGTACACCTTACAAGATCCCACTTCACTGGAAGGTTTTTAGCCAGAGCTCCCTATTCTAGAATGAATCTGACTGCTGTGAAATGGGGAAAGGAATTATTTTCTACAACTGCCTAAACCCCAGAATACACAACCTGACAAGACATAAGATTCATTTAAGATTCATCTGGATCTAAGTCTCCGAATATAAGGAAAGAAGAAAGAACAGGGCTGAGTTCAGCCCTGGTGTAGGTTCATTGACTTCAGCTGCATTACCCCAGGGGTGAATTGGGCTCAGTGGCCTCGAAGGCCAATCTGCGTTGGAGTCTGATAAAGTGTAAATGATGTTGTTGTTGTTGAGTCCATCTAGAAGATGGGCTGATTTTGTACATAGCTTTGAATACATTCCTTGTTATCCTTTAAAACCATCTCAAGCAAGAGTCATTCCTCCTATCAGAGCTGATCACATCAACCGGAGTGAACATTACCAAGGGCATGCAGATTTTACAAGACTGAGGAGGAGTTGGTACCAGGACAACTAACCTTGGAACACGGAGTTATTGAGAAGCTCATGTTTTTGCCAAGAGGGACCTACGTCCTGAAATGTTGTTCAAAGGAAATTAAAACCTTGGTCATGAACCCTTTCCTCCTCAGCCTGTAGGGTGCAAGTAACTTCCACTGCAGAGTTACTTGTGTCATGAGGGGGAATAGGGCTCCTGGGTTTGCACTGGTGCTCTGTGGCAATCAAAAGAAAGAGAAATTAATCATTTCTGTCCTTCCTGGGCTACTCAGTAGCTAGCCCTCTCCTTTCCACATAGCCTGCAGCCATGTCTTTCCCTTCTGGGCAGTCTGTCAGCTATCTTTCTCCTTTGCATGTGGCCCTTGCCATTGTGTGAAGCCACCCATCTCCTTTGCATGTAGCTTGGCAGTTAGCCGTCTCCTTTCCATGTAGTCCAACAGCTAGTCCTCTTTCTTTGTAGTGGTCTCCTGGTGATGTGACCCAGCAGCCATCTCCTCCTACCCCATGTGGCTCACTCCCACCCACTCTCCTTTCCATGCAGTCCTGCAGCCAGAAGATGTAAGAAGGTGTAATTTCAAGAAATGTGGGGGTCACACTTATACTGTGGTCTGTCTCTCTCTGGCTGGTCTCCACTCAGGGGAACATGGGTAGGAAAACCTGTCCCCTTCTTGTGTCTTGTCTGCTGACTGGAACCCTCTGTCCTTGTCTATATGGGGAATGGTAGTGGTTCTCAGTGGGGACTACATCAGCCTCCTCTGCATTCATGTTGCGCCTGGGGGTTTGAGAAAGAAGAGGCAGGGGACAGCCTCTCAGGCTATGTCTATACTTGGGTGTGAATTCCCAGCTCATGTTGACATACTTGCGCTAGCTCACATCAAGCTAGCATACTCAAAATAATAGTGTACCCATGGTAGTGAGAGCACGGGTTAGCTGTGCTGCATACAAACCTGCCCGAACCCCAAGGATTCATATTCAGGGTGGCTAAGCCCATGCCACCCCTGTCCATGGTATCCTGGCTACACTACCATTGGGCTAGTGCTAGTATGTAGATGTAGGGTAAGGGGCAGTAAGCAGTAGTGGCCTGGCTGTCCTGCAGGCTGGCCATGCTTTGGAAGGGGGTGGGAGGAAGGCAGGAGACACAGATTCAGGAGACAACGAGTCAGAAGCTTAGATGAGAGGAAGGAAAAGCTGGTAATAAAAAGTCACTGCATGTGCCAAAGAACAGCTAATAGCTACCTGAGATCCTTCTTTGCTCCAGCACAAGATCTGAGTTCTACTCTGCTGTGAAATTCGGGGTGGCTGTGGAGTACAGCATAGCAACAACCATAAAGTCCTAGAGGTGACCATGGATAATGGTATTATTTCTACTGACATGCTAATAACTTGAGTAACTGTAGTTCCCCTGCGGTAGAATAAAGTACGTGAAGGGAGATAACATAATATATGTTGAATAGTCAGATATTGATGCACTATTCAGACAGCTCAAGTTCATGCATAACGTCCCACCAGCAGATATCCTCTAGTCACTGCAAATTGAGCATGCCCCTGCACTACTATTGAGAAACCACTTGCCCCTGCTCAACATGTTGTTTATACCATTCCCCTCCACCTGTTCATTCCTCCATTCACCACGTCTGGTATCATTAACTCATCCACTGTCTCTCTCTCTCTCTGCCTTTTCTTGGGTTGTCTCTTTGATTATCCATATGCCTTTCTCATAAGGAGCTTTCCTCAAGATTTCATTCTCTGTCTACCTCATAATGAAGAGTCATAACAAAGAGCGATAAGATTACAGCTGGTAGACGGCTTATCAAGATGTACCTTACCATTCAAAAGGTTTTGCTGTCACAGCAGCTGGCTTTCCATTTAAATAAAAACATTATTTTCATTCCCTCTGTCTTGTCACTGTATGATTTACCCACTTCTGTTCCTTTGCTAGCATGAGCCAATGAAGCTTCTCCAGGGATGAATTTGGCCCTTTTGCTCTAAGTGCGTGACCAAAGAGCCAAGAAACATTTTGCTTAAAAAAAGCCTTCAGGACAAACTACTACTACTACTAATACAGTAATAATTAAAAAACACCTAAAGCAAATGCAGCCTGCCAAAGGAACTGGAGCTTGGAGACAGGGCTGTTAAAGCAGGTAAGGTGAAAAAGATAACAGGCTTTTCGCAGGATTTACCTGCTGTGGCTAGGACACCCACATTGGAAATCAAGGACAAGATGAAGGCAAGAGAAAGAAGTTTTTGATTAAGAAAGGGAAGGTTTATGGGACAGTGCCCAGGATGCACTGGAAAGACTCACAAAGCCGATGGGACTCTGGTCTCAGTCATACCCCTGTAAAGGCCGAGTAACTCTGCTGAATTCAATGGTGTCAATGTGGTGTTACAGTGGTGTAACTGAGGGGAAGGTTTGGCCTGGGATGCAAGAGCCGATGACCAAACTCTTCCCTCTGCACTCCCAAACCAGAATGGAGTATTGTGAAAATCCAAGCTGCTTTCTAGACCAGTCATCTCCCCACAACGCTGGTCCTCAAGTTTTTCTGTTTTTCTTCTGCATGCGCCTAGGGACGCTAATGCCAGAACATGCGTATTCCTCTCCTACTCAGGCTTTACAATAGCCCAGCGCTCCCTGCTGCTCTCAAGCTGCTCAACACAACTTCTGCGGCTGACTACCCATTTATCCAGCCCATTGTAAGGGTCTGTCTTACGGTGCTGCCTCCTGCCCCTTCCCCGCCCTCTGGACTCCCCATGGGGATGCTTGTTTTGTGGCCAGTCCCCAGGCTTTCTCCACACTGTCCCTTTCACGACTCCATACTGTCCTAATCACCATTTAGAAACTAGCAGACACAATGGCTTGGCCCCTTCACCTCTCCTTTCACTGTGGCTTTAGGGGAAAGCGGAGGAGGCAGCTCAGCCCCCGGGTTCCTCCCAGTAACCTGGTCCCGATGACTTCAGCCTGCCTTACCAGGGGCTGAAGAGAGTTCTCCCCCGCTGTATTCCATTCACCAGACAAGGGGAGCCGGGCGGGAGACAAAAGCAATTGCTCTTTCTTGAGGCTGAGTTGAGAGGAATTAAAACCTTCCAATCTCCTGTCTGCACATTTGGGCACTTCAGAGTGGATTCTGCCCGCTTGGCTGGCTGATGCCTTTACACAGCGTGTGCATGCACTTTGTGTGTGTGTGTGTGTGCACGCGCTGCCGTCTTCGCAGATGTACCCCCAGCTGTCATTCCACAGCGCGCCGTCTCTCCCTCCCCCTTTCGCTCTCACTCTCTTTCTCCCCCTATTTATTATTTACAGAGGATTACAATCTCTTTTCCATGCTGTTGTCTAACCTTTCTTCTCGGCACTTCGGGCACTGCTAGCATCTTGGCACCCTGCAGGGAGCAGGGGGCTGATGCCCACTAGAGTCCATTGAGCGCTCGCCTGGCTGTTGATAGCTTCCACTGGATTTGCTTTGGGACTCGTCGGGGTTTATCGAAGGAGCTGGGGGACGTGGAAGAGGCTCTGTTCCAGGCAGAGAATAGTAAGTAGAGGTGTCTCTGTTATATATTTATGCCCAGCTATTTCAAATCTTGCAATGGGCTTTTCCCACTGCCATCTTCTGTCCACAGAGCACTTGCTGCCACAGGGAGGGGGTTCACAGGCAGTGACAGAACTGCCCGTGACAAGGTACTGCTGAGACAACCTAGCAATGTGAAGCCACAGGGCAGCCGTTTTACTGACAAGACAAAACTGCAGATTCTGCCCCAGGGACGTATGGTACCGGTTTTAATTCAGTTCAGGAGTGGGGGACTGGAAGTAACTCCTGTCAGCCAGGAATGGCACAGAAATCTTTGTCTACAGCATGAGCAGCTCAAATCTGAGTACAGTGCTGATCCTAAGTACTTGGTGCTAGGACCAATATGTACTGGATAGGCACCACAAAATACTATCTTCCCATCCAGAACAATAAGAGATGGTAAAACTGGGGGTGCCACTGGTCTTGCCTGTGGAGGTTTCAGGGAATGTTTCTGGACTGAGCTGCCTTCGAAGGGACTGTATAAAATGCAAACGTGAATGAGGACAGGAAGCTGATGGAGGTGTTGGCTAAGGACCGGTCCATATGAAGTTCAGGCTCCAGTAAACCAGCCTTATGTGGTAGGGCACTTTCTCGTAGGTTTGTTTTTATTTGTGTGTCTTCTACCCACAAACTACTGCAGGAAAACCCTGTCACAGGGCGTGAACTCAAGGAAGTTATGTTACAAGAGGAGCCAAAAATAGAGCCAGAGTTCTCTCAAGAGTTCCCAGAGGCTGAGCCCAGAGATTTGTAAACCTGTATGAGGGTATCATGCTGCAGGGAGGAGAAAGGAGGGTGGAGAGAGATTTGCAGCCGCTTTCAGTCTCATTCCCTTGGGTGGATCTGCCTGGGAGAAAGGGGTGCAGATGAAGGAGGGCTTGAGAGAGCTGAATGTGAAACTTCTTCCTGATCCTGCCTCAAGAGGTGGAATATGTGTGTGTGTACATGTAGAAGGAGACATGTACACATGTATGTTACACAGCACTCTGCCACCGTGCTTACTTTTCATATTTGGCCTGTCACTGCGGACCCACCCCTGGACACTGAGCTGAATGTCCCCCTGGTTTGGGGATACTTGGATCTGGGGGTGCCACTTCAGTTCATTACAGAGAGATGCCCCAGTAATGAGATCAGGATCTGGATCCAAGCCGCCCCACCGTTTCGGATATTCAAATGTAATGTTCTGATTCAGATCCATCTCTAATTTTAATGTTCTAGTTAGGCGTAAATAACATTGCTCAGCTGGCTGGGACTGTTCTTGCATTCAAGGATCTGGAGGAAAAATTAAGAGGGGCCCATTTTGATATGAGCTGGAGCAGCTGTCGTCCAGAATGCTATTACACAAGCAACTCACAGGAAGGGAGCATTTAATGATGCTGTCACCTTTGAAGGCACATATAGATTTGTCACAAGACAAGGGACATTTTTATCCCCTGAGGTCTCTCCAGAATCTCAGACCACTTTTCTCTGGGGTTTTATCACTAGGGTCCATTTCAGTGGACTGGATTTTCCTGTGACTGCTGTGGGTGAGCATTGTTTGCTAGTGAATTATTCCAAATGAATGAAGGGCCTGAGGGGGCTGTCTCCCTGCCTGCCATTAGTGCAGGCTCCATAAGTGAACATCGTTCACCTGGGGCAGTTAAAGGTAAATCATGAGAAAAGGCATTTTTGGAGGAGGGGGGAAAAGCCCTAATAATTTTCCACACCATAGACTGCAGTGATGCCCCTGCTTCCAACAGCTGCTGCTTGCTAGTGAGGTGAATTAGCAGCTCTGATATCTTAATGAGCCACTCAGGCTTTCAGCCCTTTGTCTTGCTTTTCAAATGCTCTTTTAGGATGACTGTTAAGTATTTTCTGGGCTCTGCAGGACCGGAACATTGTGATGGGAGGTTCAGGGGGCAGGACTGGTAGTGAGGGGGGGGCTGGCTAGTAGGGTGTGCTTGTGATAATGCAAGGGCTGGGAGATTCAGGAAACAGCACCAGGATAGTCGGGGGAGAGGCTCAGGACTGGGATATCATAAAGGGGGTTCATGTATGCAGGAGTGGGGTTTTGGGGCAGAAGTGAAGACTTTAAGGACTCTCCATATTTACCTTTTGCTGATTCAAAAAGAACCAATTCCTTGTCTCCATATGCCATGTTTTCTTACAAGAGGCTGATCAGGGAGGGTGCTTAAATCCTGGTCTGACCCCTATCCCAGTCCCCAGTGAATTGCTGGACAACCTTGTCTCTCTCACAGTCCAATAATAGACATTACCTCACCCACCTTGTCTCTCTAATATCCTGTGACCCACACGACTAAAACTATACTGCCTACAACCTTAACTTTGGCATTTCCTAACTGTGCAGTGCTTGACTTTGCAACCCAAATAACATGGTTTTAAAAACATGTAATTTCCTAGATTTTTTTTACAAGGAGAAAAGAAAAGAAAATCTGATGTACAAATGTAGTAATCCTCCCACCACCATCATACATCACTGGTGCGGAGCAGCAGCGCCTCAGGGGAAGGGGTGGAGGCAAGACGGAGGTGAGCTGGGCGGGGGGGTGCAGAGAAACCGCTCCCTGCCCCAGCTCACCTCCGCTCCACCTCCCGAGGTGCCTCTGCTGTGCTTTTCCTCCCTCCCGCCCAGGCTTGCCGCGTGCCAAACAGCTGGGGCCGGTTGTTAAATTTAGAAGCCCTTTTAGAACCTGCTCTCCCGCGTGGAACAGCCGGTTCTAAAAGGGCTTCTAAATTTAACAACCGGTTCCCACAAACTGGTGCAAACTGGCTCCAGCTCACCACTGATTGCACACAAAGGCTGTTATCTCTCCAGGGGGAGGGGAGAAGGGGACCAATGGAGCCATAGACTGGGTGCAGAGTGAGATTGTCCAGCCCAGCCCACTCTGTCTCATCCCACTGACAGGTTGGGGGAACTCCTTCCTGATGTGATGCCCTCTGGAAGTGGGGATGGACTACTGGGGTGATGTGCTGGGTCTAGTGGAGGGTTGTCAGGGGGATGTTGGCTTGGCTCTCACTTTCCCACTCTTGGAGTTCCCGGTCCATGTGTGCTGCTGCTGTTGCTTTGGTGGCAGCATGGGCCTTGAGCTTTGGAAGGTTTGTGTTCAGTTATTTTGGCAGGCTCTGAACATGGCTGTACACGTACCTGTTCTGTGGCTAAAAAAAAAAAAAAGGCTTCAGTCTCCAGAGCTGTCAATCTGGAAACGTTCACAACCACTCAATTCACATAGAACTTGAAGAGAGGAACAAAAAAAAGACTTTTTGCAGATCCCCAGCCCAGCTGGAGCCCAGGGGCCATTGTGAAGCCCTGGGCAGTGTCATGTATCACCCAGCCTTGCTGAGCCGTGAGCAAGGTTCTAAAGCGCTGCTCTGTGACACGCACACATCCCTATCCCGATGATCCCAGTCACCCTTCTGGAGCAGCAGCCTGTGATGCGCATCCCCCATGTGCTACATGGACATTCCGGGCATTGCTCTGGAACTATCGCCGGTGGAGTCTGCTGGGGGTGAGGGAGATGCTTCGGGCTTACCCTGACCGTGAAACACAGAGCGTAAGCAAGTGAAGCAAATCCATGCAACTAACTGACGCAGAAAAAGGAACCGGCAAAAGGTCTTTTTCAAAGTTCAGTGTAAATTTAGTAAAATGTTAGCACCAGGGTCAGCCTTTTGTTGGGATTTTGGCCGGCAGTGGTGGGCGCACTGGGTTCTAGCTCCCTTTAGGATGGGAGCTGGACTGGATTATCACTGCTTGTCTCTCTTACTATGCCACATCACTGTGTGTGAGACACTGGCCATTTGATCACTATGGGGGGGCATGAGCCCCAGTAGCTTTGCTTTTGATGGTAAGCCATGTTCAGGACTCCAGTGAGGCCTTTCCCTTCTCCCACAATATTTCTGTAGCTCCTGAATCCCCTGCCTGGCAAAGCAGCTCATGACTATTCATGCAGCTGATGCTCTGATTCCAACTGGACGGGAGCCAGGAGAAGCGCAGCCAGTTGGACTGGGTGGGGATGAGTAGGAACGAAGCACTAACTCAACAGCTTGTGTGGCAGCAATTCTTAACTCACAAGGTTTGCTACCACGAGGTAGATCTGCTCCCAGGAGTGAAAGTGACAGAAGCAGTCAAGAGCCAGTAAGGCTACTCATGACCCCATTCTGAGCTGGTGGCCCTTGCCACTTTCAGCAGACCGACTGTGTGAGGAGGTGGCTAGAGCTCTATAACTCTGAGAGAGAGCTAGGCAGGCAGGCTCTGGTTCGGTCAGCAGGGGGATATTTTGTGTTCCAGAATCAGAGAGGTTTGCTGCCACAAGCTACTCTGCTCATAAGGCGCAGCACTAGGTGGCTTGGGCAGGGAGGTTAATGCTGGAAGTACCTGGGCCCATGTACGATTTAATAGGGACTGGCAGGTGTTGACATGCAAATTCCTTTATCTGTCTCCAAGCCAGGTAGCGTGCCAGCAGCCACCGTGAGACATTCTCCTACACTAGAGAATGTCCCATTGGAGAGAGGTGTGGCCTAATGCTCTGAGTGCAGGGCAGTGACCCAAGAGCGCCTGCGCTCTAACCTTAAGACTAAGGCCAGCATTTTGAACCCTGGATGCCTCAAGTGAGGCACCTACATGAAAGTGGCCTGCTTCTCAGAAGCGCTGAACACCTGCACCTGCTAGCAGCTCGGCCCCTTTGGCAGAGGCACAAGGGGGTCGTAAGGCTGTATCTGAGGATTTCCTTGTCATAGGTGTAGGGCCATTCCCTACCCCTAGGTTCCCAGCTGTCACTGCGGAGGGGACCACTCTCTTTCTAGGCCCTGGGTCCTTGAGTGCCAGCCAGATGAGAACATGGAAAATGCCGTTCTCTGTGACAGGTGAAAGCATCAGAGCCAGGAGTCTCAAGCAACATCCCCTCCTCCCACAGAGCATGTGACACTGACCTAACCTGAGGGGGGGGGGGGAACGGTTCACAAGAGTCAGGGAGGAGCATTTTGAACTCCAACAGATTAAGGGGCACAGCCAGGGTGCGGGGAGCGGGGGAGGGAGCAATCCTCTGTCTCCATCATGCCTGCTGAGCTCAGAGTGGATACAATCCTTCTGTCAAGAGCCTGACAGGAGGATTAAAGGCCTGAGCCACTGCTGACCATGGGATTAACCCCTGCAGGAAATTAAAGCTGCGGTAGAGAAGTCTCTTCCCTCCACAGCTGAGAGAAAGAGAGAAATCGGGATTTGGAGTAGAATTGGCAGGCCCAGTGACAAGCTGCCACCCACATGCAACTGTTCCAGTTTGGATCAGAAAATGATATCTCCAGCCTCAGATGGAATCCCCCTGCCTGCCGCACTATGTTATTCATTTTCCTCTGAGGGAGGAGAGCCATAATGCTCCTCTGCACTCAGCGCAGAAGAGAAGGGAGCCAGGTAACCTGCTTGTGTGTCTCTCCCTTGAGCCTCTCTCCCGCTCCCCTTCTCAGCTGCCTCCCTCTCACTACAGGAAATATACATGTGATCTGTAGTATTCAACCTTACCCTGAGCAAATGCTGGTGGATACATGGCTGGATTGCTACCTGCCCCCTTCCTCTCCTTTTCCTGCTGCTCTGGGCCGCCTCCATATGCCACTCCTGCATTGCTCTGGGCCTCTCGTGTCACTCCGGAGTTGGATATCCCCCAATCTCCCACCTCACTACTCTGGATCTGCTTCCTTAAGCTGCACCATGCATCTCTAGTTCTCTTCAGCCACTCTACGTCTTCTCCTTCTCCAGTTTCTCTGTGCCTCTTCTTCAGGCTCCTTGAATTTTAAAATCTCTACCCTTCCCAGCTTCTCCAGTCTCTGACACTCAGATGCTGTGAGCTGGGTTTTTGGGGTATTTTAGTTTTTTGAGGGCAGTGATAAAAATAATGCTTTCCTGGTAAGAGCACAGGACTGAGAATCAGGAGCTCTCCGTTCTAGCCCTGCCTCTGCTGCAGGCTCCCTGGGAGACCTTGGGCAAGTCACTTAGCCCTACATTTTCAAAGGTCTCTACTACCTTGCGGGTGCCTCACGTTTCCGTTGGCCAAAGTGTCACTCTTAACTCTAAATGATTTCAATGGGAGCTGCAGGTGCTCAGCACCTCTGAAAATCAGATGTCCCAAGCTGGACAGCCCTAATGTAAGGCAGCTAAAATTTGTGACAATGTTCAGAAATTTAGGCCTCAACTTATCTGTGCTTAGTTTCCCCATCTGTAAACTAGGGATAGTAGTGTCCTGTCTCACGGTGATGCTGTGAGGCTAAATTCATTAACGTTTGTAAAACACTTGACGAGCCTTGGATGTCAAGTGCTACAGAAATGCCAAATATTAATTCTCATTCCCTGATGTCGGGGAATAACCATGTTTATGCTTCAGCTGAGCCTAGGTGCTGGGAATTCACAGGTAGCTTTCTGACATCAGTATACACATACCTGGGAATAGGGAAGAGAGTTTAATTCATAACACATAAGTGATCTGACAGATTTCACCTTTTTTTCTGTTTGCAAAATGTCTGCAAATGGATCATGATTTTCTTGAGATTATTCAATGGGATTTTTCATTAATTTAACTATTGGACGGCTATGGGCTGCTTCGTTGTGATGGATCAATACAAACTACATGGTGTTGTTTTATTTCCCTTATTAGCTGAATATCTCCCATAATCATGTTTCTGGTGTGAACGTATAATCTGCTTTCCAGCAGTGTTTGAGCACGAGAGTTTATCATCCAATTTTTGTGTGCATGTGTGTTTAAAACAATGAAAGTTCACAGAAAACAAGCCCCAAGATATATAAATTGTAAGCTCTTTGGGACAGGGACTGTCTCTTACTATGTGTCTGTACAGTGCCTAGCACAGTGGGGCTCTGATCTTGGCTGGGACGTCGGAGTGCTATTGTAATACACATACATAAATAATCATAAACAAAAAGGGAGTGGCCATGGCAAGAGCATATAAGCTTAAAAATACGCATCTGAAGAAGTGGGTATTCACCCACGAAAGCTTATGCTCCAATACGTCTGTTAGTCTATAAGGTGCCACAGGACTCTTTGTGGCTTCTACAGATCCAGACTAACAAGGCTACCCCTCTGATACTTAAAAATATGAAGACTCATGGTCAATTTTTTGCAGCCTTTGCCCAGGTCTCTTGGGATGGCACAGATGGTTTCACGCTCATGTCACCTTCCCACTCCGGGTGTTGGTCAGGGACAAATGGACCCACCTAGGATTCATCAGCCAGTTGTTTAACATGTTTTTTAAATTGCTTTAATCAGCCCACATGGTCTCTGCCTCCCCGCACTCCTGGTGTCCAGACTCTTGGCCTCTAGGGCTGACTGAGGTTGTGTAGAAATAACACTATATGCTCTAACCACTGTACATGGGGGGTGCCATCAACCCCTCTCCTTTGGGTGGGTCTCAGACTGCAGTGAAACAAGAACCTTAGCAACAACAGCCTCCCCCACAGAGGGAGGGGGAAAAAAGATAATCTCCTTAAAGCATCTTCCATTCATTCCCTAACCCTGCTGGATTCCTGATAAAGGCTAAAGCAATTTAGCCCAGGAGATGGACTTTCCTATCACTCATCAGTGGCTATGTGTATATGTGCGCGCGCACTTCCTGTAATTTATTGCTAGCATCTGCTGTAGCCTGTATTACCTACACTTCCCTAACAGACGTCACCCGGGCTGTTTGAGGAGGCGGATGTTGGATTTGTGACCTAAGGGTTAGAGGAAAGGACTGTGACTACTGGTTAAAGCAAAGGATTCCTGGGCTGTACTTCTGACTCCAACTGATTTCTGTGACACCTTTGGCAAGCCACTTGAGCACTTGGTGACTCAGTATACCTATCTGTGAAATGGGGATAATGCTATTCAGCTATCTATCTCTGGTACTCTTATAGTAGGGCTCAGGTCTGATTTTCAGACATGCTGACCACCCACCACTCCAGTTGGAAGTTCAATAGGAGCTGCGGGTACTTCAGAAAATCATGCCCTTAGTTGATTAACTCCATGATAGATAGCAATAGTAATGAACGTTTGTAAAGCACATGGAGAGCCTTGGATAGAAGATATTATAGAATTGCAGAAACAACATGTGGAGGCAGAAGGCAGGGCCCACAGAGATTCTCCTCACCCTCACAATATGCTCTTTGGGACCCTATTCCTGGAAGGTTTTAATTCAGCTCAGACACAAGGTTTTTAAGTGATACTGTGCCAGTCACCAGTGGCAGACCTGGAAGAGGGAGGGGAGGGGCAGCAGTAGCTCCTGCTGTAGCTTTTATACACCAGGAGCCTGACAACAGCCGCAGGAGCAATTAAAGTGAAATGTTCTATAGCTTTAGGGCTGTCTAACACCTCTATAGCTGTTCAGTTCCCCAAGGGAGCTAATCAGGATGGGAAGGAGCTCCATAGGGAGCCCAAGTGGTAGACTGAATGCCAGAGTGGGGCTTCAGCTCAGTGCATTTTTGGGAATTGTAACGAGACCGGCGATAGACTAATTCGCTCTGTGGCCCTGAGCTGAAACTAAACATGTTGCCCCTTGGTCTGCTCTGTCAAAGGGCACAAAGAAAAAGCATATCCCTTGCTCCACAGGTTGCCACTGAATTTGGAAAGTGTTGAATTCCAAGTGCATGGAAGAATGCATTGGACACAGGGTCATAATGATCACAGGGCATCCACTGGGCTCAGAATACAGTGTCCTAGAGACCACATTGGACACAGTGTCCCAGGAACCAGAGGGCATCCAGTAGGCCCAGGGGATACAGTGATTCCAGGTCTCTGGAGCACTAGGGGTTTGAGTCCCATGATGCAAAGCAGCCTAAAAGTTGGCAGATCCAGCCCTTTGTGGAGTGGAATCTCAGGGTGGCACAGAGCTGCCATAGTGGCTCCTCTAAGCCCAGGTGTATGGGCATTAGCTGGGCTACTCATGACTGGCTGATCCCTGGCTACTGGATGAGCCCCTGGTGGTTGCTTGCCACTTGCATGAGACAGAGCACTATGAAGGCATATGTTGGGCGCCAGAATGCAGCTATGTGTACAAGTTTGTACAAGACATGGGTGTGTATGAATATGGGTCACATGCCATTCAGGAGGCTGTGTACATGCACATACATATATGTGTGCGCTTTTGCCTCTGTAGGCTAGATTTGTAATCATGCATAAGTGTGTGCATGTGTCTGCACACATGTACGGGCCTGGAGATGGCTGTGTGTGAGAGTTTATTTGTGGGTGTGCGCACAAAAGTTTTGGTGTTTCTGTCTGTGCATGCACCCAGCAATGTATGTCACATGCCCATGAATGGACATATGTGCACAAACGCACGTACTCACATGAGTGCATTTAGATACGTTTACATGCAGGCTCATGGTGCATGTTTACGTCACATACGCACGCAGGGGCAAGTGTCTCATATGCCTTTACATAGTCATATGTGCATGTAGGCGCAGCCATTCTTGCGCATGTTGCAGTACAGGAGAGAAAAATTAAAGGCTGAAGCGGTGTTAATCACTAGACATTGCAATAAATTCTATACCCAGGGAAAGGGCTCATTTCTACACAGCTCCTCCTCCCACCCCACGTGGTGTGCTTGAGCCTTGGCAATGTATCACTGGAAGAGGAGCCTGTGATGTACCAAAATTTAACACCTGAACTGGATGCTCCATGCCAGAGCAGAGGGAAGTAGGGCCAGAGACACTATCTCCATCACTGTCCTAGTGCTCAGGTGCTGCCAACATGGCTCGGAGCCCTCACAGCCTACTGGGCATTGGGATGGAGAGGAACGGAGAGGATGGGGAGATCATGTGGGGTGAAAACGCCACCTAAGGAATTGATGGGAGGGGCTCAGGAAGCACCCAGGAAGATTTTTAAAGCTTAGCCCCTTGGTTGGAGCTGAGCCAGGTGATACAGATGGGTGTTAACAAACCAACAGGCTAGGATCAGAGTGCTCTACAACACAGGGAAAGTTAGATGGAGAGAAGGGGAAGGGGAGAGAGAGAGAGAGTGGCAAGCATCCCCTGCTGCCTAAGGGAGGACAGGAACACTCAACAACAGGATTTGAAACTGATCAACACCAGCTATCCAGCAGCCGCATAAGTCTCTGTGGCTGTCAGCTTAACTCTGCCGTTTGTTCCTGTGGTGTAGGGAGTTAAATAGGACACACAGAGAGCCTGTTGGCTGGGAGTTGAAGTCAAGGAGGGAGAGAGAAGAGACTGCAATTGGACAGTGCTCAGGGAGTCGGGTGGAAGCAGTTGTGGGCAAAGCCCCCCCAGGTAAGTGCTCCTGGCTTTTCACTGTTCCCACTGAGAAAGCGAGACAGACCGAGGGATTTCCGAGGCTGCATTTAAGACAGAGCCATGGCTACAGATGGTGTGAAAGCACCTCGCTAAACCCAGCAAGCAAACATATGGAATGGGGGCAGCTATTTTTCAGCTTTTCCCTCAGCTACAGACTGTAGGCAAGATAGTCCAGCTCAGTTGTGGGGTGGGGAGTCTTTTTGGCATTGTTGCTGCTAATGCATCTTGTGCATTGGCATTTTGATATGATTATCTACAACAGCCTTGCAGGGTACTAAATCTGCTCACCCCTCTTCCTGAGACAATCGTTAAAATATCTCCTGGTGTTTTGCTTGCCCTTGAAAATAAATCAGTCACTGCGGGGTGTGGGCAAGTGGAATTGAGGAGGCACGTGTGCTGGGAGAAGATGCCCTGATGAGTGCATTGTGCACATCTAAAAATAAAGGCGAGGGGCATCGCCAGAGCCCTCCGGAGGGAGGTGGAGGCGAATGGGGGGGGGGGGGGGGGGATGTTCAGCCATGCGAGTCTCCTGTACATCGGTGGCAATTTGTCCAGCTAGCACCTCGTGTGAGTGTTGGAAAATATCCCCTTGCTGATACTTGAAAGAGTAGGCAGAGTAGCAGAAGGGTCTGCAGAGCTTCCATCTTCCCTTCCCTGCTTGTCTTTATTCAGAGGGAAGGGAGAGGATCGGGGGACCTGTTGTCATAGTCACTTATTGTCAGAGGAGAGTTTATGGTTTGTGGGTTTCTGATTAGGAAGAACATTTTTCTTCTTCTAATTGAGATGTAATTCCTCCCTTTCCCCCCTCCCATTCCTAGTCCTCCCTTCTGCTATGAGGCTCCTATTCTGCTCACTTGCTCTTTGGCTCCTGCATCTGCTGCAGTCTGAAATCCCCAAGCTGATGAGCTGTGTTAGATATGTCCCCACTGGAGATGTTACATCTGTTTTACCTCTAAAGAGAAAAGGTGCATTTGCAAGGGTGAAAGGCAGTTTGGCAACCACCTCCAGTGCCTACACCACTGCAAATCCGTGTCACAGGGAGTGGATGCACAGTCAGTATCAGCATGTGTGTGGTGAGAGAGAAGGAGCTGAGGGTTATTGCTCTTGCCGCGTCACCTCAGCAATCCACAACACTGACCTTTAGTGTGGGACAAGGTTTGCTAGTACATTCACCCCAGACTTTCCAGTATGACCAAAATCTAAGCCAAGACTGGTCAACTCAGCACACTAGTGAACAGAGTCTGATTTTAACACAGTGTTCCAAACTGAAGTAACCATCATCCCTCCTCTTGCTTTGCACCCTTATTCTCTAAAACACTTTGCCAGCCCCACTCCCAAAGGTGAAACATAACTGGGGAGGGAAACAGAACCCTGGAGCCTGTCCCTGTCTCCTCCAGCCCTAGAGAACTGAGAACCATGTGCTTCTACTTTTCCTTTTAGGATCTGACAGGTAGGGCGGCCAGATTGCTCCTCCATCCTGTGAGAACACGTGCCAGGCTGGCTGGAGGACGGGAAGCCACACTGGAGAAAACAGTGACCATAATGCTGTCTGGGAGCACTAGCCACTGGTGGAGGAACAGGTTTTCCATGAGGTGGCGACAGACCTGCTGTAAGTACTGACCATTAGGGAGATCAGGTGCTTAAGTATGGTGCCCCTGTGTCTCAGGGGACAGGAGAGAAAATAGATTGCTACAGGGGAAGGATGGGCGGTAGCTAAGTATTGAGAAGTCTGAGCTAGTTTCCAGATCCCAAAGCACTGAGTGAATGGCCAGGCTGGCTGTGAGAGCCTATAATGCTCAAGATGAGTTTAAGGCGGGAGGGTCTGTAACAAGTGTTTCTGATTTGCCATTGGACTGGGTCTGGCTGGGGAGAGACTGAGGAATGGACACTAGAGCACAGCTATTGCCCAAGGGCCACACAGAACATTTGTCAGTTTCAGACCTTGTAAAGAGCAGATTTCTCCTGCCTTCTCTTTGTGATCCTGACTAGTACCTGGCAGGAGCGGCTCTAACAATTTTGCCGCCCCAAACAGTCGCCGCCAAATTGCCGTTGTGGCGTGCGAGAATGGGGCGGCAGTCCGAGTCCCGCAGCGGCAATTTGGCAGCGGGAAGAGCGGCGGACCTGCCGCTGAATTGCCGCTGTGGGACTCGGACTGCCGCCCCATTCTCGATGCCGCCCCAAACACCAGCTTGGAAAGCTGGTGCCTGGAGCTGGCCCTGGTACCTGGGTTGCGGAGCAGGGCTGCTGGCTCTTTGGGGAGGAAGGTGTTGTAGATCTGGGCTAGTATAAGAAGTGAGCAGTGATTCTAACACTGGGGCATTGCCACATGTAGACAAATCAAAGAAGAATAATGGACCCTCATCCCAACTCTCCATCCCACTCACTGCTGGTAAATTAACATTTTAGCTTGCTCATCTTCCCACTGAAGGATCCACGCCGGGGCAGTTGCTCTGTTGTCCCAGCGCCTCGAGAGTGCTCTGAAGCAGCAGCAGTGGGACTGCAGGGAGGAAGGGTGTCTGTACTTCAATGAACAGTCTGGTAATCACAGTAAAGGAAAGAGAGGCCCTTTTACAAAATGACCCTCACTAATGAGAACACAGGCAGTCACACTTTAGGGGCTTATAGTCCCGCACCTAAAATTCTGATGTAGGGCTGCCTCTGTAAGAAGGTGAGGGAATTATTTCCTTCTCTGTAGAAGACCATCTTTGTAATCCATCCGCACCAACTAGATTGCTATATAAATTATTTACTGTGAATGTTACTGAGCCCTGACCTAATCTGATACTCCTGGCTCAGCTTTCTGCCACCTACCAGGGTCACTGAACACCCCACAAAGTAACATCATCTTTCCCTAAGATGAGAGTACGTTCCACTCACACTGCTGCAGTGCTGCTCTGAACTATGCTAGCTGAAAGAAAGCTTAACGTTTTGTCTACCACATCCCTGCTTCTCTTAGTGTGAGGCTGGGTGCTCATCCTGAGACGAGTTTCCAGATCTCAATCCATACCCAGAACAGATGCATCCTTCAAGGGGATGGAAAATGGAACCAGACCTCTGGCTTACTGCTATTTCAGTAAAATAGACAGTGTTGGTGTCCATGTTTCCAGGGGGCAATGAGGAGCCTCTCTTTTTGGCAAACCCTGCATCAGTACAGAGACCTGGAGTAAATCAATTTCCTGAACACACCCACACTCAGCTGTCTGACACATTGCTTCTGCCAGCCAGGGCCAGCTCTGATGGCAGAATCCCAGAGCAGCTCAGTCAGGGGCCAATAGAGGGTAGATATTTGGAGAGACAAGCCCTGAACAGAGCATCACCTGTATAGCATTACCTGGATGTTCTGGCCTTTCTCTCTATACAAAGAGGCTAAGTGTTATCTCATCATCAGAGCTGTCAATCTATTATTAATCCTGTACTTCTGTCAAGCATCCAGGAAAAGGCAGGGGCATTTGAGTGACTCATGTCTCTCTCTCTTCCCCTTTCTAACTCTTATTCTTTCAAGTCCCATTCTGCAACAAGAGAGAGACATATTCTGAGTGGAATTAAATACCATCCAGCCAGAGAGCACGGCCACTGTGCCAATGCACAGGACAGGATCTGCTTTCATGGCACCCGAGGGAGAGTCTCTGTGCTATTGACCCCAACCTTTGCTTGACAGGAAGGCATGGGGGGGCTTAGGATAAAGATCTTCCTTCAGTTTGGCCCAACTGATCCATTTTCCTCCTTAGGGAGAGCTGGGACAAGCGGATCTCTGACTGGTATCTCCTAGGCCTATGTCCAGGGTGACCAGACAGCAAGTGTAAAAATTCGGGACGGGGTGGGGGTTAATAAGTGCATATATAAGAAAAAAAGCCCCCAAAATCGGGACTGTCCCTATAAAATTGGGACATCTGGTCACCCTACCTATGTAGACAATCTCACTTGACTGAGAGAGAAAAACTTCTGAAAGAACCATGAGATACAGCCTGAGAAAAGAAAATCTGGGACATTCTCTCTGCACCCTTGTCGCCTCATCCTCTGGTGCTTCAAGAAGCTGCCCTGCCTATGAGCCAAATCCTGAAGCCCTTGCGTCAGTCTTCCCTCAGTCCACTATCTGGCAAACTCCCACTAGAGTCAATGGGAATTTGAATTCCAAAAGGACTGAATAAAACCTGAGCAAGGACCACAGGATTTGGCCCTATTACTGGGAAATGGGACATCATTGATATAAACCAAATCAACATACAAAATGGATTGTAGGACATCATAAACTCCAAAAGAATGGGGTAAGAGTGTGATAGTAGAGGAAGCTCACAACTGCTTCAGTCCCAGCTTCTCCAAAATATCTGCTTCTACCAGCTACCTCTCCCAAGATGTACTTTCCAGGAGTTCCTTGGGGCTAAGAAACAATTCATTCTGGAAGTTGGTCCCTACAAAAAGAAGCAGGAAAGCATACAGGATAAGAGATTCTGGTTTCCAACCCATGAAAGACAATCCATGGTGGGACTATAAGGACACTGTCTGAGATTTAGCTACTTTAATACTGAACAGCAGAATGAATCTAAAGCCAGGGTAGTCAGCTATTTTTTGTCAAGGTCCAAATTTCTTGGTCAAGGTATAGTCAAGGGTCCAGACTTCAGAGAAAATAACTATAATGATAATATGTAAATAAAAGGATTTCGGGTACCCCTGACCTAAAGCCACCAAATGACATTGACGTCCACAAGGCAAAGTGAAGAAGAGAGGACTGGGTATGAAGTAGGGATAAATCTAACTGAGTTTTGGTCAAATGCTCTACTTGCAGCCCATGAAAACATTGAGGGAGGTGGAGTGACTTCCTGCTCTGAAGATACCTTCCAGGAAAGGAGTTACAATGAATATGAGGGCTCAGTACTGAAGCACAGGTGCAAACCCCCCACTCCCCCAGTATGAGGTGGAAAGCTTGTGCTCCTGGTGCTGGTGCGATGTTGTCACAGGGATGAAGTGGTAATTTTGAGGCTGTTTCCCACAGGGGTTGAAATATTACAGCCCCTACACATCCACAAGATCCACACAAATTACTGAAATGGCTGCCCCGCCCCACCCCCCAGACCAATGTGACCAGCAATACAGATGGCACTGTGGAATAACTTGTTCATACTCAAGCCCCTAGAGACATAGTTCAATGCCCTCTTCCCTTCTCCCACCTGGCCTAGTCAAGGTTAAACCTCACCTGTGAGACACCACAAGTCAGGGCTCAGCCTCCCATGCCCTTCTCAACACTCACATCTTCAGTAGCTAACCCTGCATTTTTTCTGAGTTCTCCCTTGGCAACAGGTGGTTTGGGGAGCATTGCAAAGTTTGCCAGACTCTCAGGTTAGCAAATACAGGTGGGTCTGTGTCTGGTTTTCAGAAGTCATTTTGACAGCACTGCCAAATGCAGAGCATCCAGCGGGTTAGAGAAACTGTTGGACACTTTTACACCTTACTGGGACACCAGTCTCGGCTAATTAACACCGAGGCCCATCACCACTTGATATGGGCCCAAGATGGGAATTGGGCTGATCAGAAAAAAATGTTAAGGTGTTTAATTCTGAGCAAAGTGCCTTTTTAAAATATACCAATATACCAACCCAGCCCCTCTATTTTGAGAGAGTCATTCTTTAGCTCGGGCCATGTCTCCCACGGGCTATGTTCCATTCTAGTCTAACTCTGTGGAGTGTCCTCACATTAGGCAGCAAAACCCTCTGGGACACGCTGACCTTTCTAGTGCAACTGCAGGGATGTTTACTCACTAGCCCTAGTAGTTCATAAAAAACGCTAGGGGGAGAAAGGCTGAGAGCAAGCTCATGCTGCTAGGGACCTAGATAGCAATGTCAGAGTACATCTGGGAGAAAGTTCATTTTACTGCAGGGAACAGCAGTGAAGAATTCCATTGTGGTCATACTGTGGCCTTAACTGTATTCAAAATGGATGAAGGCTTAAAGAGGGATAACCACTGTTCTAACACACACTCTCTCTCCTCTCCGCTTCTCACCCACTAGTGCTTGCCTACTGGCTCTCTCTCTGTGCAGCAGACTCCCTCTTCACTTGCCCTTCCTCCTGCAAGTGTAACAGCGGCAGTCTGGAAGTGGACTGTAGCGGCTTGGGCCTCTCCTCCATCCCCTCAGACATTCCTACAAACACCAGAATCTTCCTCTTCCTCAACAACAAGCTAAGCGCGCTGCCAGGACCAGTCTTTTCCAATCTCTCTGCCCTACAGAGGCTGGACCTTTCCAACAACTTCTTGGACCAGCTGCCCCAGAACATCTTCAGTGACCTAGGGAACCTCACCGAACTACAGCTGAGGAACAACAGTATCAGGACCCTGGACAAGGACCTTCTGCAGCAGATGGCCCTACTGCACCAGCTAGACCTATCCATCAATGGCCTTGCTCAGATACCCTCAGGAATCTTCGATGACCTCCCGGCTCTCCGTTTGCTCTCCCTCAGGTCTAACCGCCTACAGAGCCTAGACAGGGTAACCTTTGAACCATTAGTCAGCCTGCAGCAGCTTCAAGTTGGGGATAACCCCTGGGAATGTGACTGCAACCTGAGAGACTTCAAACACTGGATGGAATGGTTCTCTTATCGAGGTAGGTGCCACGGGGAGGGGGATCAAGTCACAGGATTACAGATTGACTGCTAAGCTTTGCAGTGAAGGAGAGAGGTAGACAGAAAAAACAGACAGACAGAGATAAGAAAGACAGATCAAGCTGACCTAAATTCTAGATCTTGGCCAAAGAGAAGAAGGCCAGTACTATAATGCTGTGCTATGCTACAATGTAATAATGCTACAGTTATTGCTGAGAAGGTGCTTGTATTCTAAAACCTTCTTTTCAGATGCTATTTTTCATACTTGCTCCAAAACCCAAAGGTGGATTTTTTTCGGAGAGGGGAGAACTTGCTTAAAAAGCTTGAAAATTTTAGAGTTATGAGTTTGAAAAAAAGGTGCTTTTCATGCTTAAAAATAGTTCTCCAGCCCACTTCCATGTGCTGGGTTAACTAAAAGCAAGACTGTAGGTAAAGCTTCAGGTTTGCCTCCAGTACAGCAAATATCAGAAATGTTGACGTTTGAAGGTGGTGTACTTCCACACAAGCATTGCCAACCCAAAATCATAAGTTAGGCCCCAAAAAACATGATGGGCTTAAAAAAAAGGTTTTGTTTTTTTAAAATAATAGATTTGGAGACCTTTTTGTTTGCCTTCTGATTTTGGAACCTATAGGCTTAACATTTTAAAGCTTTTCTCTGCAACACCGAGGGATAAAAGCTGAAATTCTCTCAGAATCACATGACTCCAGGTGCTGGGACTTTAAGAGAAACACTACATATTGTGACAACACCAAAGGCATGACCCTCCTCTCTTTGAAGCCACTGAGAGTAGGAGTAGGCCTCAACTTATCAGCATGGCAACAGCCATGCTACCTCTACTGATCTCAAATAACCACACTGGGAAAGAGATTACATGACTGTGCAATTACGAAGCTGCAGTTTGGCATATGCCATGGTGGCCAAATGTACTGACCCTCTGAGCTGCATACGACAATCTTCAGAAGTTTGAGAACAAGGGCACACCTGCCAGGGCTCGGGACTTCAGCCTTATGGGAGGCGCTTGCTGGGGCTGAAGTTCTGAGACCCCTCTCCCCACTGGGCAGAAGCCCCTATCCCCCTGCTAGGCAGAGCGCCTCAACTCTCTCCCCCCCCCGCAAGTCTGGTAGATGGAGAATGGGGGGGGGGGGGGCAGAGGAGGCTCCGGGAGCCGCACTTTAATGGTGAAAGAGCCACATGTGGCTTATGAGCCACAGTTTGGCCACCCCTGGCATATGCATCAATGTGAGCACAGACCAAGAGGCACACTGGTTCCTCTTTTTCTTTTTGACTTTTTTTTCTTGTTTTCTGAATTTGACTCTCACCCCCCAGAACAAGAGAAGCAGACAGCGAGCATTCTGGATTTTCTTTAAAAGGAAATTGCACAAACACAGTGAAGCACCTGCATCAGCATAGATCGCTAAATGTATGGAGGGAAGCGCCAATTAGTGAGAACATGGGAGTGGGAGTTTTAGCCCCTGGGTTCTTATTTAAATTCTGTCACTGACTTGCAGTTTCATCTTAGGCAAGTTACTTTGTCTTTTTGTGCCCCATTTCCCCCATATGTAAAAAGGGGCTAACAACACTGACCTTCATACCTTAAAGGGCTTTGTGAGGATTAGTTAATTCGTGTTTTTAATGCATTTTGATATCCGTAGATGGAAGGTATAAAGCATTACCAAATACTAACTATGCACCCCTTGGGCTAGAGTGTAGCTACTAAAGCCCTACCCACCTAAAGGGCAGTGGAGGGAGATCACAACCAGTGGCAGTCGCTGAAGCCATTCTGCCTGCAATGTGCTGAGGCAGACAGACAATGTCTCCACGGTTAGGGGATAAGCAAATGTAGGGGCAGCCACTGATACACCATTTTAAAAGGTGCAGTGTCTGCTCCCCCGCCACTGTCTGTGGACCCTCTACCTGCGTGAAAGTGAATGGGGACAGGGCCATGCCTTCATCCATCACCTCTGGCATGTGTAGTGCAGCTGGCAATGCTCTGACTCCACCCACCCCCTTCTCACTCTTGCACTCTGGGAACACAAGGTGCTGGATTCTGGCTGCCTCTTGGAGTATGGAAGGGATCCTTGCCTCCTCTCCCACACTCCACGGAGCACTTGTGCAAGAGAGACCAGATTATAGCCCCTTAGGTATGATAAGGCCCAGTTATGGTCACTTGGGGATCCAGATCTTTGTATTTCCTGGCTTCTGAGGGCCAGATCCTCAGCTAGTGTAAGTTACGCTGATTTACACCAGCTGAGAATCTAGCCCTATGTATTTAAAAGCTGAACCACAACAATGTACTGACATAGGGCCTGGTCCAGTGCAGTGAGCTGCTTGACACCGAGCTGTGAATCACCCCTTTTTTCTCTGTTGGGACAGGAGGAAAGATTGACCAGTTGGCGTGTACGCTGCCCAAGGAGCTGCGGGGGAAGGACATGCGAATGGTCCCCATGGAGATGTTCAACTACTGTTCACAGCTGGAGGATGAGAATGGCTCCACGGTGTTGGACAATTCTGGCCCACCATGCACTAAAGGAAGTCCAACTCCTTCAAAATCCAAGTCAGGTCCAGAACCCGAAGTGGAGCCAAGCGTGGGGTGCCCCCAGAAACAGAGATACCGGCCTGTTAGTGTGCGCCGAGCCATTGGCACTGTGATCATAGCTGGGGTGGTGTGTGGCATCGTGTGTATCATGATGGTGGTGGCAGCAGCTTATGGCTGTATCTACGCATCCCTCATGGCCAAATACCACCGAGAGCTGAAGAAGAGGCAGCCGCTAATGGGTGACACAGAGGGTGAACATGAAGAACAAAAGCAAATCTCCTCTGTGGCATGAAACTCTTCTTGGAAGGCAAGGGCAGAAGTGAGTAGGGTACCTGAGAGCAGTGAGGCCTGCGTCCTCCCACAATCCATCTTCCCAGACAGATGGACAGACTGTGCTATCACTCCACTCATCCAATTAGTGCAACATGCTTCTGGGTTTAGGACATCTGGCTCTAAATTTCATTCCTCTGCATCAGGCCCTTTGGCACCCCTTCACCCTCACGTCCTCCCAAGTCAATAAACTATAGTCAGACCTCAAGTGCTTGCCATGCCTCATCCTTGCACAGAGCCCCCTTGGATATGCACAGCAAGGGCAGCCAACATCTTCCAGGAGCTCCTGGTGTCCTGACACCCTCCTCTCAGCTTCAGTCCCCAATTCCTCCTACATCCCACACAGCACTGCAGAGCCTTCTGCAACCACAAAGAGCAGCCAACCATGCTGAAGAAGCTCCTTGTATATTGACCAAGACACCAGAGCAAGTGTCTAAGACTCACTGGTGGAGTCATTGGTGTCACAGTTCAGTGAGCTACTTCCCATCTCCTGTACAGCTGAGGAAAACTTGGCCAAGAGAATATCGGGAGAGATAGAAGGTCCTAGATGGTCACAATAGGGAGAGAAGGGAGATTCCCCTTCTCACTTTGAATGCTGGAAAGACACACCTACCCTAAGATCTGTGCATACAGATTCCATCCGCTCACACTGACAAACACCATGCACCAACATGTACACACATTTATCACCCATGTGTACATACAAACAGCTATGTGCATACACACAGATCACCCACATGCACACACAAATATACCCCAATGCACACATGCCAATCCTCCACATGTGCATACAAACACAGCCACACATGTATTCACTTGCATACCTATGTGTATCAATACATTCCTATTCTGGAGCACCTAAAGGTGTGCTAGGCAGCCTCCCAATACAGGCAACCAGTCCTGAGGGGCTTACAAAGACATCTCAGACATGGTGCAAAGATGTAGGGAGGAGTAGGAGAGAAAGGACAGAGGCAACATCCTTAAGATTCCAGTGTTACTCAGTGAAGGCTTGTGCACAGCACAAAAAGGTGAAGCATGGCTTTGTATTTATTTTATGGTTTTATAAGATAAACAGAACCGGTGGGTGACTAATGGGAAGCCTCAGTCTGCAAGTATCCTATAGACATCTCGGATGAAGCAGGTCCTCAGGAGGCATTGAAAATAGGAGCTTGCTGACCAGCTGGGGAAGTGCGTTCCGTGTATAGGGGCAGCATGGAAAACAGCCTGGAGGTGGTTGTGGGAGAAGCAGATAAACAGGGTGACAGCTGGCATCACTGGCAGAGTGGAGGGGGTGTATGGTGGGAAGGCAATGTGCTAAGTAGAGAGGGGCAGAGTTATTTATGCAGGGCCTCTGAAGGTGAGAACAGAATGCTGGAACTTGATGCAATAGAGAAGAGGGAACTAGTAGAGGGATTCAAAGAGGTGGGTGCCATGGTCACCACACATCCCACTGACACAGATGTGTTCACAATCACTCACACACACACCCCCTACCTCACACAAATATAAGGATACACACACACATTGACTAACGTGCAAGCATATACATGTATGTGCTCACTGACACACACACGCACAGGCATGTGCATGCACAGTGCATGCACTGTATCTGTCACCTAGGCTAACTTTTCCCAGGCCTGATTTTAAAACGCCTCTGAGCCTCATATTAGCCTCATCTCTTTTGAAACTGTCACACACACAAAAAAAGCCAACACAAGGACTCATTTTGCATCATTGGAAGTGGGATAAAGTGCTGTCTCCAGGGGAGAGCGCACATTGCCATGGTAACCTGCTCTAACCCGTCACAGTGGGTATTCCTGGGACAGGAAGATGACACCAGAGGTCTTGCAGCCGCAATGTTTGTGTCTGGTGTGATCCTTGACGTCCTGAAATGATCTGGCAGCTGGCCCAGATTTGCAGGATATTTCTCCGGTAAGCCAGGTGCAGAGTCCAGCAATCACTGCAGCTGAGCAGAGCCAGGACATATCAACTCCTTCCCTCTCCTATTGTATCCCGATGTCTTCAGATGGTCTGCAGCCCTTCCCTCTAGCTGCTGCTGGATTTCAGTGGAAACACCACACATTCCTTCTCAACCCCTTCACTGTCAGGCCGGCTGGCATATCAACAAACAGGAACACTACCAAGTACTCTCAGACAGCTTGGAGTGGCAAAATCCTCCTACCGGTCCACAGCCACCAGAGCCAAAGCGATGGGATAACCGTGGACAGGAGTAAAACTATTTCCCATTTGTCTAGTGATGGCAAGGACAGAGGAGAGAGAATGTTCTGCATGACCGGGAAGGGAGGCTACCGCGCAGGTGGGAACGGGAGAGGCACGTTCTACACACCCATTCTATGTGCTACATGTCGGAGGGTGAGGGGAAATGCCATGAGTGGAGAATGGACTCTCCTCTCAACCCACCTGATTATGCTTCAGCTGTAGCCTGCTCCGAGGGGCAGAACTGGTGCGCTACAGACTCCTGCCAGCGTGCATGTTGCTGCTGCTCCATATTCCCAGCAAGCCAGGACTCAACTCTGCCTGCTGGATCCAGACTCCCCACTCCAGGAACTTATCACCATAGCATACTGGACTCCGCAATCATACTTGAAATGGGACTTGAGTCAGAGCTGTATATTTATAGATCTCTATTTTACTTGTAACAAATAATGATGAAACAATTGCACAAAGCAAATGGGGTGCGCGTGTGTGTATGTGTGTGTAGGGAGTGGGATAAGGGGTGGGGGAGAGGAGAAAAATCCCCACCTGCCCCGTTTCCCCAACAAAGTTTCCTTTGTTGCTGATAACATTTTCTGTTTCTTCTGTTGAGGTTTGAGGCCACAATCAAACCCACATTTCCTCTTGTTTCTCCGTGGTATGGCAAAGGGTCTGCCGAACAGCAGGCTGGGTTCACCTCGGCCCAGCTACGGGGACTTCCAGGTTTAGAAACCCACCCAGGAAAGGAGGAGGAAGGTGAGGGGCAAAAACAGAAGGTTATTGAGAAAAGTGAGGGGTAGACACTGCTTGGTCCCTATGAATTGCAAGTACTTGGGAGGACAACGGGCTGCTGAAACCCAGGGGTGGCGAGCTCCTCCATGCTGAACAGTGCAACAGGACCACCCGGGAAGGGCCCAACATACACCACAGCTCGGGAACAGGCTTTTCAACTGTGACCTGGCACATCGGCAAAACTTGCTTCTCTCGTTCATGGGCTTCTCCATTGCCACCAGGCACATCTGGGGAACACGGCCCTCCAGTGTAGCTAGAAAACAGGCTCTCTCGATGGAGGAGAACACGCCTGGCCCACAGCTTGGCCCAGCCGTGCTATTGTGCTCAGGAAAAGGCCTCCTCTGGGGTGTATCTGGGAAGTGGGCACCTCCTCCGCAACCAGGCACGGCTAGGAAATGGGCTTCTCTTTGGAAACCCCAGCCAACACGTCCCTCCTGTGCAGGCAGGCACTGCAGTGCAGAGCAGTCCATTCCTCCGTGCACATGGGTACACTCTGTAAAGGTGCTCCCCATGGGCAAGCAGGCACATGTCTCCTCAGTGTGGTGCAGGCAGGCCCATTGACTGTGGAGAGCAGATGACTTGGGCAATTTCTTTACTTCTGTTAAGGTTTGAGGGAGAACGACATGGTTTTCTAAAATGGTTGAACAGAGGTTTATCTGGCATGAGACAGAAGTTTTTTAAAGGTATATTATATTTCTGGCTTGTTGTTACAGAAGAATAATAAAGAATGTATTTTCCTATGCACCTCACTGTTTAAATGAGACCTCCAGTACCACCTCCGACACAGGCAGACACTGCCAGGATATAGCTAAAGAGAGAGCAGGGGCACAGTCAGGGAAGGGCAACAAGGATAAGATGTTGTGGCTATCAGCTCATTATCTAAAACCAGAAAGGGCCAAATTAAGCCCTTGTGTAATTTCACTGAAGCTGATGGAGTTACATTGAATTTGGCTCAAATAGATTCAGAACATATTCAGTAAAACATACTGTGACAAATAATAATCTGTGGGCTCCTAGAGCTTCACATTTGTCACTATGATGAACACGATTTTTACTTTGAAATGAATGGAAATAGATCTCCATAATCCTCCTGCACACCAGCTACACAGACCTCTGCTACTCAAGCAAAAGGAGATTCTTTATTAGCTGTTAGCTGTGTAGGGTCTAAGACACACAGATGAGTAGTTTACATTCCATTCTGCAGAGGGCAGTGGTACACATATCTACACAGTTAATTACATACTCTTCCAGTCCAAAACCCCCCCTCAAATGTCTGGAATTTCAGAGGAGTTCACATCCCACTGCAAACGCTAGTGTAGCAAACCCATGGCAACCTATGGACTTCACAGTTGTCACTACAATGCTCACTGTGGTCATTTTGATCCTGGTGGTGAAAGTGGAAGACAGACCCCAGATGCTCCTGGTTCTGAAAGAACTAACCAAAAGCAACCCCGCTGCCCCAAATGCATGAACCACTGAAACTAAAGGAGAATCTCCAACAGCATTTAGCAACATAGCATCTGTGCTATATCCCTTAGCAATTCTGATTCCTTCCAGTCCAGGGCAGGGGAACACCTTTCTGGACACCTCACAGGATGAATCTTTTCCACTTGAGGAGGTAAGTGGGTCTCGTGGACTCTTTCCTACTTCAACAGTACCAGCTGTACCTCTTTAAAGCAAGTCAGTTCTAGTCCCGTGAACCATCAAGGAGCCAGGCTTTGAGGTGAAGTATCTTCAGGCTGAGATGAAGCATATGGCCGGTGTCCTGGGAAAGAAGATGAGGAATGGATGGATCTGATCGCCTGATAGACCACTAGGTGAATCAGGTAAGGATACCATAGCTGTCTGGGCCATGTTGGGACTATTAATATAATTCTGGCTTTGTCATGTCTGATTTTGTTGATCACCTTCAAGATCAGTGGTATTGGGGGAAAAGAGTATAGAAGGTTTCTTGTCCATAGAATGATGAAGGCGTCTCCCAAAGAGAGCCCTCCCCCTTAAGAAAAGGTGTTTGCATTACCTCTTGGTCACTGTGGCAAAGGAGGTCTATTTCTGGAACCTTCCAAGTCTGAAAAATGTGACTGAGAAGCTGAGGATTCAACTCCCATTCGTAGTCCTGGAAGAAACTCCTGCTGAGGTTGTTTTGTATCCTGGGAGGTAAGCTGCTGAAATAAGCACAGAATTGGCTATGTACCAGTTCCACAACCTTACTGCTTTAACACAATGAGAAGGGGACTTGGCACCTCCCTAGCAGTTGGTATAGAACATGCAAGCTCTGTTGTCTGTGAGAATCTTTTGGACTTGTCCTGATTACAGGCAGGAAGTGGATGCAGGCATTCCTGACAGCCTTCAGTTTGAGGAGGTTGATGTGTAGTCATGTCTCTTGGACAGATCATTCGCCCTGGACAGTGAGGGTCCCCAAGTACAGCCCTCAGCCCACAAGAGGTGCATCTGTCATTACAGTGATAGAGGGAGGAGGTTGAACAAACGGAATCCCCGCATAGACATTGTCAGGATTCCTCCACCAACTGAGAGAGTCTTGAACCTGATGAGGGACTGACACTAACTTTCTTATGATGTGTTTTTTCAGAGTATAAACAGTTCTGAGCCAGTCCTGCAAGCAACGAAGGCAGACCCTGGCATATGGCATCACAACAGTGCAGGCTGCCTGCCATGTGTCCGAGTAATTGAAGACAACTTCTTATTGATGTCTGTAGACTGACGAATCTTTGAGATGAGATTTGCTAACACCAAGAATCTGTTGTGGGGAAGATAAGCCCTTACTGATATGGCATCCAAGTAGGTTCCTATGAACTCTGTTCTTTATACTGGGCTCAAAATGGATGCCCTCTGCATGACACTGCTGTAGAGATGGATCGAGTGGTAGTGTTGGCCGCATCCAACAAAGCCTGTAGTGATGTTCTAGTTAACAGTTGACGCTTGTTAATAATAGCCTGAAACTGGTCATGCTGATCAGCCAGCAGATGCTCAATAAAGGTAGTGAATTTGGCATAATTTGAGTGAATGTATTGATTGTTTGTGATCCTAAACTGAAGTGTCATGGATGAGTAGGTCCTTCTGCTGAACAGATCAAAACATTTTTGGTACTTATATGGTGTGGCCTTTGCATGACGTAGTCTGTCACTACCTCCACAACCAGGGAGTTCGGTTGGATGGGGGAACAGAAATTCAGTCTTTAGCTGGGACATAGTATTTCTTATCGGCCTGTTTACACGTTGGCAGAATCATCGCAAGGATCTCCCAGAGGGATTGTGTAGGATCCAACAGGGCCTCATAAATAGGCAAGACAACTTGGGTAAAAGGAGTCTATTAGAGGATGTCCAGGAGCTTATGTTGTGACTTCCTGACCTCTTCCAAGGGAACTGGAGGGAATCCAAAATACATTTAATTAAACTCTTGAAAGTTTCTGAAGTCATCAGCCACAGCTGATGGAGGAAGCATAACTGCTTCATCTGAGGAAGATGAAGAAATATTGTTTGGGGACTAACCTCTTTATCTGTGCCCTGGCCTTCTGCTCCTCAAAGGATTCTTATGCCTCAGGTAATGGAGGAGGAGCAGATGGAGTAGGGGAACATCTCTCCTTGTATTCCCCATAAGAGGGCACAGGAGTATGAGAAAATTCCTGACCATATGGAGTCCAAGGATCCTAGCCAAGGATCCTAGCCATTGGGGAGGTCCAAAAGGAATTGGTGGGTGGCATCTAAGGGTGCTCAAACCAAGTTGGGGAAACACAAGCCTATCTTTGGTGCAACTCCCCGCTCTTGTCAAAAGCATCAGGATGGAAATGCCCTGTCTGAAGTGCTGGGGAACCCTGGATTGAAATATTTGAATTGGAGGAAAATACCTCCTCTTCAAGAGGGGAAATCCCAGCACTCTCCAAAGGTCTTGGAGAATCAAGTGAGAGCAAGGAAAGGTCCCATCTCAGTGACTGTGCTTGTCTCGGTGCCAATAACCTCTTAGTACTTACTAACAAGGGAGACCCCAGCTCCTCCAAAACAAGTAGATCCCTTGAGAATCTGAACTCCTGCGGTACCGGGTGGGTTTGAAGAATGGGGCTCTGTACTGTTGTCAGTACTGAGAGTGTGTGCAAGTCCACTCTGGTCAAAGTAATTGGTACCGAAGAGGATGCTGTAGTAAAATGAGGCCCTGAAACATAAACCCTTGTATCAGAGGCCCAGTATGAGGCCTGAGCTAAAGTAATGGTCAAGACTTTGCTAACATAAATCAAAGTTAAGCTGTATGCCAAAGGCAGGCCCTGCTCACAGAAGTTGGCAAGGAAAGGGCTGATGTTGCAAAAGTACACAAACCTAAAAGGTACCAGAACACTTGTACATTCCACACAGATAACAAGGAACAGGTGGCCCATCCTAAAGACAGGGGCAAAAGGGTAATATGATGGATAGAGTTGTTTTGTTCGAACCAACATGTACAAGGTGGGAGGCGGCACCTTACTGCATAGAGGGGTTGTACCTTGTTACGTAGAAGAGTTGCACCTCAATACGTCAGGAGTGATGTGTAACTTGTTTGTACCTGTGTATAAGAATTCACCCCCGAGGAGTTTGTCTGGCCTAGGGGGCAGTGGAAAGTCCCGCCACCGACAGAGCCGGTCCATTGTCAGGGAGCACAAATTTGTAGTATGCCTGGTAGAGTCTATCAGGAACTATCACTGTGCTTCGTTTGAACAATAAACCTGGCCGGGTGCCTTCGTACCTTATCAGAGTCTGTGGTCTTTGGGGGTTCTCTCGGGGTCTGCTGTGTCAGCTATCTGCACAGAGCTGGGGCAGCACACAGAGGGAACACGCACACAGCCGACTGATATCAACATTGAACAGAGCAGAGCACCACACTGGTAGCCGTCTGACAACAAATGTCTTGGGGTGCACCAAAACCATATGAGAGGCATGGTGTCTTTTTGGTATCATGGCCGTCTTAGTGGCTGACTTAGATGTAGATGGCACCAAAGGAGTTGTGGATTCCATTCTCTTAGAAATGGAATGCTTTGATGATGCAATGCCCTGCTTGTGTGGCAGCGAAGGTCTTGGTCCTGAGGCACGCTTGCTGCCTTTTTTCTCTGCTGAGCCAGGCACAGGATCAGTACAAAGAGTGTCTGGAGCCTCAGCCTTAGTCAGGGTAGGGCACGAAACCTCCACCGCAGTCTTGCTCCGCAGGGACTGAGGTCTTTTTGAGGTGGACTCTTTCTGTGGAGATTGACTCAGTTTTCTGTGGGTCTTCTCTGTGGATTTACCTCTGGTAGACCCAGGTGAATGTGCCAAAGTTGACAGGGCATTATGTTCAGTCAGTGACTGATGTCCGTGTGTGTGTCTCTCTCCTGCTTTGGATCTGAGGCCAGTTGGAGAGAACGCTCCATCATGAAGAGTCTCACTCTTAGCTCTCAATTTTTCTTGCCTTGCCCTTAAAAGCAGCACAGATGGAGCACTTTTGTGGAGTATGAGGTTCTCCCAAGCAGCAATACAATGGGATTGCCCGATGCTGACCGGGTTAACCTCCCGGCAAGAGATGCATTGCTCGGAGCCTGGCATACTCCAGGGCAACAGTATGTAGCAGGGGAAGTTTCCTCCTCCTCAAAGGGGAAAGGGATCAGAAGAAAGTCCCCCTAAATTCTTAAATTAAAAGCAGGGGAAGATTTAGAGTTAGTGGGGTCCTGTGTGCAAATGACGATTTCCCTTAGTTGCTGTTATGCTATTGCCAAGACAGCAAAAAAATGGCGAAGCAAAATTCTTTGCTAGACTACTTCAAAAAACTACGTTTAGGGCACAGTTCGCCAAATAAGTTTGCAGAATGCAGAAAGCCTGGACCGCTTCGCGACTTGCAATGCTTATTAAATTCAGTCATTTGTCAGATTTGTCCTGCATTTTGGGGTCCCCCTGTCGTTGGGGGCCCTGTGCCATTGCACGGTTTGTTTCACAGTAAATCCATCACTGATGAAAAGTAAACAAAATAACTAAAGAAAAAACAATAAACTAAAGAAGGGTAACTAGGCTAAGACACTTTCAAAGTCAACCACTAACTCAGGCTGCGGCGGTTGAGAAAGAACTGAGGGTGGTTCACCCGCACAGCCCTCAATAGCTTCAGAGGGCGGCACCAGGAAGCGCAGGGCTCATGCGTGAGCTGGACAGGCACTACTATTTCCAATTAAAGGCACAAGGGGTGTGAGCATACCTGAAGTGCAGCACCCATAGGGATACTACTCGAAGAACTAACCATTACATAGTATTCAGTGTGAATACCAAATCATGGCCTAGCTTGTGAGGCTGTGTAGGGGAGTAGAGGAACATAAGATGCCTCCTTTCTCTGGGTTTCCCAGACTGTTGGTATCTGTGTGGGACGGAGAAAGAACAATTTCCACAAGCCTGGTAGACTTCTCCTGTACACGTGGCAGGAAGCGATAGGGAGTGGACAGAGTCTTGGCTCCACCCCTTAATGTAGCTGGGCTGGTGCCAGGTATCAGGCTGGTGCAGAGTACTTCACCAGCGAGCAAGGGGAAAAACGGACGGCAATGTGTGACTGAGAGAGTCAAAATCAGCCTCCTGGGCTGCTCCTGGGGCAGTGCAGCAACACACTGGCCCATGCTCAGGCAAACTACAATTTAGCCCATGACATTTGCTTTTTCCATGTACATACCTGGGAATCAGCTCGTTCACTACAACATTTGCAGAAAGTGAACACATAAAGGGTACAAACGGTGACAAATTCAGGTTTTTATCTGAGTAAATATTCACGGAAGAAGCACTGAGATCTTTACTCAGCTCTGCATAAAGCTCTGGGGAAATATCCAGAGTAACAATAATGCTTTACATTTCTATAGCACTTGCCTGCCTTCTGATGCTGTCTGGGGGCTTTGTGAACATCAATGAATCTAGCCTCATATGCCAGGTAAGTATTCATGATTACTCCTTAAAGATGGGCAAACTGAGGCACGTCATGGACAGGGCTGGGATCAGAACACAGGGGCCAGGTTCCGATCTCACTGACACCTTGTTTTACAGTAGTATAAAACTTACTCTTGATTTACACCAGTGTTAATGGGAGGAAAATCAGGCCCTAGGTCTCCTGACTCCCCCTCTGGTGCTTGAGCCACAAGCTTATTCGCTGTCTTCAAATAGTCTCTGCATTCTCTCTCTCATGCCTGGTCTCAGCAGCGTATTTTCAATCCTCTCCCCATCCTGCCTGGTCTCTGCTGGTTTAAATCTCTCCTTGGTCTCCGTGCCTTTGATTTTTCACTTCACTCTATTCCTCTCGCTCTCTCTCGCATTTTTCTTTTCTTAGTAACGGATCACCCCCTTTCTGTGACTCTCTCTCTCTGACCAGCTGCTCTTCAGATTCTCTCTTCTCTGATCTCCTCAACTGTCATTTCTCAACTGCAGCACACTTTTCCAGCCCCCACATCCCATCTGCCTTTTAAAGGGTTTAGCATAAGCGGGGGGCTTCTTTTTTAACAGTTCTTTTACTTTACAAAATCCAGGTCAGTCGAGAGCGAGGGTTCAGATTCAGTGGTGGCTAATCTGGCGCCCTTGAGACCATAGGTGCCAACTTCCCCTCTTTCCCGTGGATGCTCGACTCCTCCCGTCTGCCCCCCAGCCCCACCCCTTCTCCAAAGTCCCCGCCCCAACTCCGTCCCCTCCCTGCCAATATTCCAAGCCCTTCCCCAAATCCTGGCCCCGCCACATTCCCGCTCCTCCCCCCTCTCCCGGAGCATGCTAACGCTGCCAAACAGCTGTTTGGCAGCGGCCGGGCATGAAATGCCGGGAGGTAGGCAGAGGAGCGGGGACACAGTGCGCTCAGGAGGGGGGGTGGAGAGGGAGGGGAGCTTGGCTGCCGGTGGGTGCAGAGCACCCACTAATTTTTCCCCGTGGGTGCTCCAGCCCCGGAGCACCCATGGAGTCGACACCTATGCTTGAGACTCTAAATTGTGGCCCTCAGCAGTGTCAAGAAGGAAAGTGTATTTGGTTATGAATGGAAAGGTTTGAATCAGCACTACAGGGAGGTGGTACAGGGCCCTGCCTCCTACTGCATCCCCCACAGCCCCAGGCACAGCTCTGATGTAAGCAGGGGGTGCTTTGGGCAGCTTGTGGTCCCTTCCCTGCTGCAGCTACTCAGCAGCTCCCCTGCTGGCTGCATGCTGCACTGCAGCAGCAGTGGCTCCTGTGTCGCTGGCTTCCTTGCCAGGCTGTGAGAGGCCAGGGAAGCATCACAGGCACTTGACTGGCTCTGCCTGAAGCTAGGGAGCAAAGTATAGCCCACCTCTTCCACACATAGTCACCTGGAGTAGCTCAGGCTAGGCAGAAAGAAGAAGTTACGAACCAGCAACTAGTCAGAGCTTCCTAATTCTCTGCCCCAGCCCTGGTACAGGTTAGAGCAGGTGAGCGCTAACTGTGGCCCCGCACAAGCAACTATACACCAGCAGGGAATAGCTGGAGTGCAGTGTGCTCCAGTCACTCTCCCTCTCTGCCCCCAACAGGCCCTGTGTGCCAGAGGCTGTGAGAAGGGAGGTGTAGGAACTGGCTATGCCAGCTCTATGCCAGCTGGGGACTCCCCTACCCTGGAGGAATCCTCAGATGGGGACTTGTGGGTAATTTCTTCTCCCTCTGCACTGCCCAGGTGATGCAAAGAGAGTGGAGGGGGGAAGACAATTTGCTCAGGAATATTGATTGTGGCCCCCTTGTCCTTTTAAAAATGATATATCTGGCTCTCAAGATGACAAGTTTGGAAACCACCATTTTAGGGTACTGCTCAGAGCCACAGGGGTCTCTCTCTCACACACACACTCACTTCTTCCAGTGCCAAAAAGTCATATTAAGACACACAGCAACTGGATTCCACCCTGTGTGTGAATGGAATTGTCACCTTCAGAAGCTATTCCCTGGGGAGCTCAGGGAGTTGGAGGCTGCAAAGGCCCTGCAGTCTGATTCCATCAACTCTTGCTGTGGCCTTAGATTTGTCACTCTGACCCTCCATCCGTACTGAGGAGGAAGGTGGCACCTATCTGAACTGCAGCCCCTTTTACTAAGCTGAACGATCTCAGATAAACGTGTTTCCCCATAACTCACATTTATGTGCAAAAATATGCACCCTTCATCAGCAGCCTTGTCTCAGAATATACTGACAGTGTCTGAGACTTATAGTTACCATTTGAGACCAGCATTTTCTCAGTAAGTAAGTGACCACTCTCCTCTACAGCTGTATGATACATGTGGTCTAACACACCCTATGCCATAGATCAGGTTCCCTTTGCATTAGAGTGTGGTCCTGGCATGGATAACTTCATACCTTCAATGTCTGAGCATAGGTTGTGGGAGGGCTGGGGGGTTGGGAGTGGAGTGAGGTCACAGGGTGAGATAATGTACTGGCTTTTCATCTATGCTGAGAACCAGTTCATGAGTGTAATGCCACCTGCCTGGCAGTGTGCAAGTTTTCACGTAGACCCTAAATGTGAGGGAGTGCCTGTCTCTATCTCCCAGTGACCACAGGCAGCTAATCACTAGAAATGCGTCACCAGCAATCCGTCTGAACACTCACAGACCAGCCACCAGACATGAACATGCACAGACCGCATACTGAGCACCCTCTAACTCCGTGGATACATGAAGATACACAAATATATACACGTGCATACACAGAGACACATGCACATATGTATGATCATTCAGATACCAGTGCATTTATGTAAGTGCGTACACCCCCCACACACACACCCCCCAGTGCATGTATGTATGGCTGCACTCTGCAGTGCATACATGCATGTGGACACCCCTCCTTCCCCGCCACACTCACACCCCTCCGTGCACACATGCACGCACTCACCAGGCACACACAATGCATTTTTACATCCCCCCACCCATGTACACAAACAGACAGTCATATACACCATGCACCTCAACCCCCCATGTCCATAAACACACAATATGCTCGCACATGCTCTGGTAATGTCATGCATACACATACATTCCCAGCTCCTGCAGTTACGCAGGAGTTAATGCAAGGAGGGAATGGAAAGGAAATTAAAAGCGAAAAGTTGAAAGCCCAGCACATGATTCTTCTCCCAGCACATCTGTGAATCCTGGAGCGCGAGAGTAATTGTCTGCAATGAGTCAGACCAAAGGCACAAGGAAATGGTTGCCATAGCAACCCCCTCACTGCTCTAATTCAGCTCGGAATTAAAATGATATCAAATAATTTGCAAGCAAAGGGAATGTGGCAAAGTCACCGGGTGCCAATCTCGAAAGTCCAGCTGTACGTGAGCCTCTCCTGCGCCAATGTCAAGGGCTCCTGTCCCTTCAAGCATGCTGCAACAGCAATCATAAGAGCCAGAAAGGGGAGTCTGCTGGATAACCCTTGGCCTGGCAAGCTCGGCTGTGCACAGGCAAGAACCGGCTCCTGGGCTGGAGTCCCACACTAGAACAGGCTTCAAACCAATGGATGAGGGGGGGGGCAGATTTCCCGGGGAAATCCTCCCCCGCCCCCGTTTCTAAATGAAAAACCCATCTCAGTCTACCAGCCAGCTTGTCCCATAGAAAAAAAATTACCCTGAAGGAGGATCATCCCAGCTGGCCAGCATGTGGGGATGCTTCACAGATATTGATCCTCAGTGTCAGAGTTATTTCTCTGTTATGCACAGCCTTGTTCTCTGATTTACATAAATGCGTGCTTTTTTTCCAGAATAAGTGGTGCAATGTTCTGCTCAAACTGGCTGAAGGGGGCGTCTGACTGCTATTATTAAATATTTATCACTGCAGTAGTGACCAGTGGCCCTGGTCAGGATCAACACCTGCTAGGTGATAGACTACTGTTGTACAAACACATAGGAACATAAGAAAGGCCGTACTGGGTCAGACCAAAGATCCATCCAGCCCAGTATCCTGTCCACCGACAGTGGCCAATGCCAGGAGTGAGTGGACCTAACAGGCAATGATCAAGTGATCTCTCTCCTGCCATCTGTCACCCCCCTCTGACAAACAGAGGCTAGGGACACCATTCCTTACCCATCCTGGTTACTAGCCATTAATGGACTTCATCTCCATGAATTTATCCAGTGCTCTTTTAAACCCTGTTATAGTCCTAGCCTTCACAGCCTCCTCAGGCAAGGAGTTCCACAAGTTGACTGTGTGCTGTGTGAAGAACTTCCTTTTATTTGTTTTAAACCTGCTGCCCACTAATTTCATTGGGTGGCCCCTAGTTGTTCTATTATGAGAACAAGTAAATAACTTTTCCTTATTCACTTCCTCCACACCACTCATAATTTTATATACCTCTATCATATCCTCCCTTAGTCTCCTCTTTTCCAAGCTAAAAAGTCCTAGCCTCTTTAATCTCTCCTCATATGGGACCCATTCCAGACCCCTAATCATTTTAGTTGCCCTTCTCTGAACCTTTTCTAATGCCAGTATATCCTTTTTGAGATGAGGAGACCACAATTGTACGCAGTATTCAAGATGTGGGCGCACTATGGATTTGTATAAGGGCAATAAGATATTCTCCGTCTTATTCTCTCTCACTTTTTTAATGATTCCTAACATCCTGTTTTCTTTTTTGACTGCCGCTTCACACTGCGTGGACATCTTTAGAGAACTATCCACGATGACTCCAAGATCTTTTTCCTGAGAGGGAGACAGTCACTGCCCTGAAGAGCTTACAATCTAAAAAGAGAACAAATGGCTAATGGGAGGAGGAAAAGAAAACAACAGACATACAAGCACAGCTGGTCAGCATGATAACAGGAGCATATCTTGTTAGTTGGCGGGGCGGGGGCGGAGGACGGACTGTTCTTTGTTGCTAACATAAATGCCCCATACTTTATTATTAGATCCTGGGCCTAGCTGCCACTTTCTCTATTTTTATTGCTTACTTTATTCATCCGAGCCTAATGTTCCTTGTTTGGTATTTGAACTCTTATTAGGAGTGTTTTTTACCATAGCACATAGCCATCCTAGTCATGGACCAGGACCCCCCTTGTGCTAGGTGCTGTACAAACACAGGACAAAAGGATAGGTCCAGCCCCCAAGGAGCTAACAATCTAAACATAAGCCAAGAGGCAGTAGATGGATACAGACGGATAGGTGGTTACAAGGAAGCAATGAGGCAATACTGGTCAGCATGATCAACTGTGGCATTTGCACACTAGCATCCCTGGGGCTGCTGAGGGCTAGGTCAGCCATAAGCTGCTCTAACGTAATAGCCCCCAACAGGCTGTTCTGCCAGCTGTGGGGTTGCTGGAGTGCAGCAGTGTTCTAGCCCCACCTCTTCCCCCACTAAGTGCCCTTCCCAGGCCCAACTGCTCACTTCCTGGGCACTGCCCTTCTAGAGGCTATGGAACCACTGCCCAGTGCAATGAAGTGCTGTTTTCCCCGCTCCGAAGTTGACTGTGGAAGAAGGAGAGGTTTGAGGAGCTGCTCAGGGATTGGGTAGTGGGCAGGAGGGAGTGGCATGGAGATGGAGGCAGCAGACATAGCAACAGCAGGTGAGTTGCCCTTTCCCTTCTCCACCCAAGGTATCCAGGGATTCCACTGCTTTCTCTGCCAATGGAGTGCAATCCCCCTGGCACACCAGGCTGCCTTACATCCAGGTAACGCCCCACCAACGCAGAGAAGTCCCTGCCCTAGAGCAATGATGTCACACACTGCAGCTGATGATGATGGGGGGGAGAGGGAGGGCACTCCTTTAGAATACCACAGTATTTATTTGTAAGAACTGGTCTACACATGATTTTTGCATCACTATAACTATGTCAGGTTCTGAAGCAATATAATTGAAGTGGTGCAACCCTCTAGTGTGGGTGCAGTTATTTCAGTAGAAAGGTGCTTATGTCAATATCGCTTATTCCTATACGTTTAAGCAGCTTTGTACCCGTATAACTGCATCCACACTAGACAGTTGTATTGCTTTAACAATACTGGTTTCTAAACCAGCATCGCTATAGTAATCAGCTCTGAGTGAGGCCACAGCAACAAAATGGCTGATAAAGTCACCTGCACCTCATCTCCCTGCCAGAGGGTAATACACATCATACAGCCAAAAGTGAGGGTGGAGAGAGACTTTAAATTGGCGAGCAACCACTTTTCAAATGAAAGGCTTCCCACAGCTGTCTTTATGACCTAAGCTAGATTTCAACTGGCGGCCTAGAGGTGAAAGATTTTATATCCTGCTATCAATCTCCCAGACCAGTCAGCTTCACACACCTTTTGAAAATCTTACTAAGCGCTTTTGAAAATCTGGCCCCAAGGATGAGTGCTGTGCCCTTCATCCCGCTGAGCCTCAGGTCACCTTCTGTAAAATGGGGAGAATAATCCTTCCTTCTCCGACCGTTTGTCTGCCTTCTCTCTCTCTAGATTGTGAGCGCTCGGGGGCAGGGCCTGTCTCTTACTATGTCTATGTGCCATACTGTTTTCGCTGGGGTCCATAGACACAAGTGTAATGCAAACATTAAATGATGATCGTTTTGAATTTAAACAGAGAGGAAGATTACAGGATGAAGTCGAACAAAATATACCCTTAGCTCCTGAATCCCTATTTTGATGCTCTGTCAGTTCTGCTAGGCAGTCCAGGACTTTCCTTCGTGTCCCAAGGCTTTGCAGGTCCCAGCTTGGCTCCCATCCCTGACCCATGGCAACAACAGCAAAAAAAGGAGCCCATATTTGTTCATGCTGTGAATGGAGATCAGATGCTAGCCAAACAATGCACTCGAGGAGAAGGTCATGAAGTGAAAGAGACGTCAGAGGCAGCCCAGAGAGACAGCAAATCTCCGGCTCAGCCTCCAGCAGTTGCACTGGGACTCTAAATCACTAGAGGAATATGTCAGCAGCTGCAATGTGACTGCAGTGGCTTCCCCCGCCCCGAGAAGCCTAAAGCCCCAGGTTACTGACTCACATGGGAGAACAGTTGACACAATGTTATTTAAAGGAGGGTTAGGGAGGGTTCAATTACAATTATTTCTAGTGAAGTTAGTGCTAGTGAAAGGTACTGGATTGACATCCCCAGAGACTACCTCCCTTATTCACTATAATTAATATCCTAGCCCTTAGTTAATATTTGCACAATGCTTTGAAACTGCAAAGCGCAATATATCTGGTAGGTATTTTTAATGCACAAAAACAAGTACAGCATAGGCAGTAGCAGTACAAGCTTCTCCTACACTGCTCCCCATCTACGACTGATTCTGGGTCTTGGCTGGCACCTACATGCCAGTTTCAAAGGGCCCTAAACTGGCCACCTGAGAATACCTTTTGGAGTTGGGTGAGACCCCCGGGGACCTAGAGCCAGAAAAGAGTTCTATGCCGCTCCCTCTCACAGCACCTGGTGTAGGGGGTATGGTCAGGAGCAGGAGCGAGGGGTCTTGGCCAGAGCACATTGCACTCTCTCTATTCTGAGCCATAGAGGGCCACTGCAGTACAGCATAATTTAGAGCAGCCCCAGGGTTGCTCTAGTTTACATATCTGGAATCCAAGAGCCGCAAAGAAGGTGCTCAGTCATCTTTGTCCCCACCTGTCTCAGTTCCTGCACTGATCACAGCTTGACTAATGTGTCTTCACCCTGACCTGGAGCAGCACCTCTAGGTTTGAGAGGGTAGTTCAGTTTTCAGCCCATTCTGTCCTGGGCCTTATTATTGACCCGAGCTAACAATGGAGAAGAGTAAGGCTTTCACATCTGATGACCAACCCCTGCCCTCGTCCTCCAGTCCCCCAGTTTCCTGTTCCTAATTATTTTATAATTCTCTGACAGAATCCAGGTTTATGTCACCTCGTTTGTTTGATTTTGAGGGTTTGCCTTTCACAGCATTGAGAGGAGTGAAACTCAGCTGCCAGACCAAAGGGGACACAGCTCTTTATGTATCTGGAGCTCTCCGCAGAAAGAGGTGCTGTGGAGGCTTGCTCCTTGCAGGCCCTGTTATAAATCCCAGACTTGAGTTTATCACTGCATGTGTTATGGATATTTTGGAATGCACTGGAATCTCCCCAAGCCAAGCACTGACAGTTATGGCCACTGGCAGGATGACAGGTCATTTCACAGATGACACTTTTTAAAATGGCATTTTAAAAAACGCTCCAAGCCCCTGTTTATGTGATTCTGACATAACTTGTCCAATAAATACAAACCCATTCCATTATAGGGTATACTGGGAACAGTGCAAACTCTGAATAAGAAGAATGAAAGACATATATATATATGTAAGATCCAAAAGTGGTTGCAAATGTAGGCTCCAGTCCAACAATTGGATCCATACAGGCAGACCAGTATACCTGCACTGAAGTCAATGGGGCTATGCACAGGTGCGGGGACAGCCCATGTGGATCCTTTGGGGTCTGTATAGAGAAATTACTTTGCACACCACTGTTGTGTTGCCACCTCTCGGGTGAAATATGGCAACTCTTCACCAATGAGCTACAAAACAGGGAGAGAAGACTACATGAGTCAATGGAAAGTGCGGAGAGGATTTAAGTACATAGAAAGGAATTACCCACCTAGAACTAGGGTGACCAGATGTCCCAATTTTATAGGGACAGTCCCGATATTTGGGGCTTTTTCTTATATAGGCTCCTATTACCCCCCACTCCCTGTCCCGATTTTTCACACTTGCTATCTGGTCAGCCTACCTGGAACTGGCCATGTCTTCCAAACATGATTACCCACGACAAGAATCATGGTATCTTTAAGGAACACAAGTGATCAGGATTTCATTTTTATGTCTCAGCTGAAAACACCATGATCCAGATGCTCAAAGGCATTTAAGCTTCTAACTTCCACTGAGCTGAGGACCTGGACCCATGTTCCTAAATATCCCTCAATGCTGCACCCAGAGTGAAGACCTGTGGACATCAGCGGGTACATCAGTCTGTATGCCATTTTATTCTCATTTGGGAATGCTAGCCATAGTGTCAGTTGATGGCGGTTTTTATGGTAATGTCTGTGATGAGAACCATCAACTCCTTTCACAGCAGTCTCTGAACAGCCTTGGGTTGGTAATAATTTTAAGATTACTTATGACCTAGATTGGATTTGAAATGGTGGTTTAGAGGTGAAAGAATCCATATGATATTATCACTCCCCTGGGAAGTCAGTTGCTCCTCAACGGCCAATAACACTTTGAAAGGTTTTATTTTCCCTTCAATTTCAGTGGGACATGGTAATACCAGGCTATAAAATTTTTAGGAATGACAGCATATGTTGCTCTGGGAGAGTAGCATTATATGTAAAAGAAAGTATACAGAGTCACATATGGTAAAAATTTTAAATGAAACAAACTGTATCATAGAATCTCTATGCATAGAAATTCCATGTTTGAATAAAAAAAGTATAGCAGTAGGGATATACTACCAACCACCTAACCAAGACGGTGACAGTGACTGTGCAAGGCTAATGGAGGTTAGAGAGGCTACAAAAGCAGAAAGCGTACATAGGCGGCGAGTTATATGGGCCTGTGGGGTCCGTGCTCCACCAATATTTAGGAATGTGGGCCTGGCTCCACCAATGTTTGGGATTACCGCGCTTTGGGGGCCCCCGTGCTTTAGGGGGACGCGGGGTCCAGGGTGGCCTGGGAGGGTTAGCGGGCAGCCTGGCGCTGCCAGCAGCGAGCAAACCAGCCCCAGCCCACTCTGCTCTGCTTTGCCAGCTCCCGGCGTCGCTCAGGGGAGGGGGCGGAAGCCGGAAAAAGGTGAGGTGAGGGCTTGAGGGAAGGGGCGGAGCAGGGGTGGGAAGAGGCAGGGCACGGGCTTGGGGGAAAGGGTGGCATGGGGGCAGGGCCTGGGGGAAAGGCGGGGAGTTGTTCTGGGCTCCACATCCCCCTAGGGACAGCCCTGCACGCATAACATTTTGTTGTTATGTCCACGCTAGTTAAGCTTGTGTTCCCATTTTGGTTATAATCCCCCAGACATCTGCCATCTGCAAGAGATGGAAGATAGGACTTGATAAAATGCTGTCTTCTTGCTTCACTGCTACCAGTGTCAGTCTGAGATATTACTATTCAAGGCTAGGCACATACGCCCCTGCAACAGTACTCTTTAGTGTGATGAAAAGAAGTGTCTTTCCACCTAGCAATAAGGCCATTCCTATCTCAATTTCTAAGAAATGAACTATTGTAACAGAACAATTTGGAAATCTTTTCAGGACACATGTGCATAATATATAAATCAAGTAACCTGGATATTCAGCAGTTTCTTAACAGACTTGCCTCCTGTTCTTTTAGTCTTCTGGTGCTGAGTCATCTGCACTTGCAAACATGATTCTCTCCTGAATTGAAGTTCTAACTCCAAGATGGCTGGCTAAAACACCCAAACTTCCACTTTCCTGAGTTCCTGCAAAAAAACTCCAACTTCCAGAGCAAGCCTCAAATTCAGCTACCTCCACTAACAGATTTCCAAAAGGTTGCTTTGGTTATACTCAATGTTCCTTTCCAGAATATTTTGCTCCCTCTGGAAATACCCAAAGCTCCCCACATCATGTTATTGTTTTCAAGCCTTCCTGACTAAGCCATAAACATTAATTGGGCTGAAATGTGGGATTTTTTTAAAAAAGTAGGTTCCATAAAAATGTTTGTAAAATAATGAGTGTATGCATTAGCCTGTTCCAACAATACATTGGCCAGCAGAGCAGTGGCGCAAGATGGGAAGTAAGTTGCACCATGCAAATAGCTCCATAACATACTTCCCCCTGGAGTAAAGGGGAACCACAGAAGGAGTGTGACTCTCTGAGTCACAGTTCTTTCCCAAGGGTCCTTCTGGTGTGAGGCAGCTATGCATTGTCCCTTACCCAGAGCTGAGAGCAAATGTTCAGTCTATCCCTTATGGGTCATATTATTATCAACACAGCTCCCAAGAAATATGTAATTAATACTAACCTACTATCTCTAGTAAATTAGATAATATTGGCAAAATTAGAACACATGTCTACCTGATCATTGATCCTAATTCCTAGGCCTCCATGGAATGGTTTCACATGGGTATAATCTAATTATTTAATATGCAAGCATCTGTACATGCATTTTATCAAGTCCTATCTTCCAGCTCTTGTGGATGGCAGATGTCCCGCCCCTGCTTTTGGGAGCAGCTAGTCATGAGACCTACAAAGGGAGAAGCAATTTTTGATTTAGTCCAAAGTGGAGCACAGAATCTGGTCTAAGAGGTAACGACAGCTGAACCGCTCAATAATAACCACCATAATGTAATTAAATTTAACATCATTGTATGGGGGATAATACCAAAAATACCCACCATAGTGGGTGGCTCCCCTGGTTCCCACACTGCAGCTGAAAAGGTTGTTGGTCTTTGATCCTTTGATCACATGCTCTGTGAATGAATAACATTTATCTTTACAAAGGGGAACTACACAAAAATGAGGATTCTTGTTAGATGGAAGGAGCTCTCTCAAGGGTTAAATGCCTGCAAGCAGTGTTATGTTCCAGTACCAGATATGGACTACCTACCAGAGCATGCTTCTGAGCAGGATACACACCAGATGTGTTCATCACAAGATCCTTTAATGCTCTGCCAGGTATGGCTTAGGTTAGTTTATAAGGTAAATAAGGTATATTACACACAATGCCACTAAGTGGCTGTGGTCAGTCTAGAAACCTTGAGTCATCTCCTTCTTGTTCTGCATCTGCCACCTGTAGAGTTTGCTCTGTTGACTGTTCTTTCTGAGGAATAAATTGTAGATGTCGACAGTTTCTGTTGAACTCTCCACAGTCAGTCTTGATCGCATATGATCTGGGTGATAAATTCTTGTTCTTTACAACAAATTGAATTTTTTCTCCATCCAGTTTAACAAGAACATAGTCACCAGGTTCTAGACTCGGCAGTTCTCTGCATGATGTCTGTTATAGAAGTGTTCATCAGCACTCTTTGCACTTTTATCAGATTTGGTTACTCTCTTCATATCTAGTCACTTTGGGGATTGGAAAAGAAATTAAGTTGGAACAGTAGCTCTAAGCTGTCTTCTCATCTGGCATTGTGATAGACTATATCTAGTAGTTGCTATTGGTGTTGATCTATAACTCAGAAGAGCAAGGAATGATCTTCCTTCTGTTAGATTTTCTTGACTATCTGTACAGCTCTCTCAGCCTCTCCATTTGCTCATGAGTAAGGTGGGCTACTAGTAATATGATCAAAATCATATTTCAGTCAAAATGACTCAAAGTCTGCTGCAGTGAATTGTGGTTTGTTGTCCATCACTAGTTATTCTATAATATCTACATGAGCAAATGTGGAATTCAGTTTCTCAATTGCACTGCAACACATTTTGTCTTTCAAGTACATTTTTTCTATATACCTGGGAAAATAGTCCATGAAGACCAGGTAATGATGTCGTCTGAATTCAGATAAATCTGCAGCTAGTCTCTTCTAAGGTCTGTCTAGTAAAGGTGTTTTTAGACTGCTTGGGTCAACATTGTCTCTTAAGTTGATTCTTACTGAATCTCCTTTCAAACGTACAGTAACCTCAAATCCTCTGTTGAGTTCTTCCACTTTTCACTTTATGCCCATCCTGGCTCCCACACTGCAGCTGAAAAGGTTGTTGGTCTTTGATCCTTTGATCACAGGCTCTGTGAATGAATAGCATTTGTCTTTGTAAGTTGTTTCTGTGGTGAACTGGCCCATGTAGTTCAGAATACTTAAAGGGCTAGTCAGAGCTGTGTTAGGTGATGTCAACACTGGGAGGGGTTGGGGGTTTATACCATTCAGCCACTTGGGAGGTGATTGTAAGTCCCTTCTGAATATTCAGAGCCTGCTGGAGAATGAAACTATGTCATCTCAGGTGACTGATACCAGAAACAATGGCTCTTGATTATCTTCATATGAGTCCACTCCCTGACTGCTTTGGTGCAGCAAACAGCTGCAAAATGTCCACATTTCGTGCATTTATTACACCATGCACCTCTGGCTGGACATGCATCATCTCTTGTTTATGACTTTTTCCACACCTTGTGCATGTGGGCTGAAATTTGTCCCTCTTAGTTTGATAGTTCTCTCACAATGTCCCAGGGGTTTTATAATAATGACTTTTAACAGTCATGCTGGGTCTTTTTACTGTTTCTAAGCTCGTTTCTTGTTTTTCAAGTTTGGTCAGTTGCTCTTGGTTTTGCTGTGTCATAAGCTTTGACTGCTTTATTATTTTAACAGCTGTGTGTAGGCTTACGTCTCTTTTTAATTGGAGCTTCTGTGAAAGGTTTTATCTGTTAACCCAGTAACCAGCCTGTCTCTGATATTTTCATATTTTGCATTCCCAGAATCACAGTTTTCAGCAAACGTATGCAGAACTCTTATAAAACATTTAACATTTTTCCCCAGTTCTTGAATTATCTGGTCAAAACATGATCTTTCATAAACCACATTTCTCTGAGGTATAAAGTATGAATCAAACATAGCCAGGTATATACTCATAGGTATAAAGTATGAATCTTTTATGGTCATCTTTGTGACCATCTTCATTAAACTAAAAGGATTTAAAGATAAGCTCTGTCTGCTTCCCCATAGCATAAATTAAATAAGATACAGGTGTATCTCCAGTTTCTCTGTGGAGCTGGTTTGCAATTTGAAATCTTGCAAAATACTGCTTCCAGTGTGTCCAATGTGAAAGTTTGTTAAAGCTGAAATTCTCTGGGGGCATTGAGGAGTGGCATGTTGATGAGATCCTGCAACCCTTGTTGCTTTGTTCCTTCTATCTGCAAGCTTTGTTGCTGTTTTCCTTCTGTTTCTGTTCTCCTCTGACTCTAGTTTACTTCTGCCACCATGTCATGTTCCTGTGTCAGATATGGACTGGCTACAGAGCTTCCTTCTGAGCGAGATACACACCAGATGTGTTCATCATAAAATCCTTTGATGCTCTGTCAGATATGGCTGATGTTAGCTTAAATAACTGAATATACCTCAACCTACTAATGTCATAACCTGTATCTAAAAGGTGTCATGTAAGATATCAATAGAAAGCTAATACCATACTGATCATTCATATTATTGTGTGTACAGAGGACAAATTCAAAATTACAAACATATTGGGAATCGTGTTCTTGAAGTGTGTCTGCCAAGCAAGGCTAAAGTTATCCCACCCTAGAAAAAAGAATGTGATTCTGCCACCAGAGAGGTATTTCTAGACAATGGGAATGCAATTTACGTAGAAGGTAAACAGGACCATCGAACCAACAAGGGGAGGAGACAACCATCCAATATTACAGCAAGGAGAGGAGATTGCAGGAAACAGATCCATCTGCATTTTAGCAAACACCAGTGAAAGGAGAAACCATCATGAAAGTTCCTGCACCAGGAGACTCCATGTTGCCTTCCTCAGAGCTTGAATGAACTTTACTTTGGTGGGTAACTTTCAGAAGAATCCATTTCAAAGGTGCACTGGACTATAAAGAGAGGGGCAAAAAAACCCAAGTTATCTTTCAGCTAAGGCAAATGAACTGAGTACTTTGGATTTTCTGGGAGATCCTGACCAGCGGGGTGGTCAGCCAACTTGCTGGAAGGTAGATTGATAAGGAAACTACCTTGAACAAAGGCTGTATCTTGTTGTGTTAAGTCTTAGCCTCTAGAAAGCATTCTTATTTGCTTGTAACCATTTCTAACTCTATCCTTTATACTTGAACTCACTTAATATCCTCTCCTTTTGTTAATATACTTGTTTTACTTTGAATCTAAACCAACTCAGTGCTGTGTTTGATTTAAAGTGAATGTTAACTCCAGTTGATGTGGCAAGCTGCTGGGTACTGTACCTTTAAAGGAACAAACAAACCTTACTATCTCTCTGAATGGTCCAGGAGAGGGTTGATCATTGCAGAACACACGGTTTTGAGAAAATTTAGGACTGGGGGCTGTTGGGACCATCTTGCCACGTGTAACTAAAGCTGGTGGAGGCCAGAGTGTGGCAGCTGTATAACAAGCAGGCTGCTGGAAACAGAGTGCTGCACCAGGGCTGCTTAACACACAGACACTCAGTGCATGCTTGTCTGCTGACTGGAGCATCCAGTCAAGTAGCTACAGCAGAAGAGCATTTTGAGGCACTCGGGGTTGCAGGGCAGGCAGTGACACAACCCCTCACTGGTCTGGATTGCACCAAAGAACGTGACCAGGTATTCTATAAATGTGAGATCATTATCTTCCAATAGCACACATGGAATTCAGTGAAACTCCTTCAGAGGGGGCACAGGCTCAGATTTATAGCAAATGGTGGGAATTTACAGGAGAATTTCAAAGTCAGCTGAATGTCCACTCCATCAACAAAGGTTAGTTTCCAGCTCTACTGGTACTGGAGGTACAGGCACATCTCATTCTTTTGAAACTCAGCATAAGCACCACAAATACTCCATTAGCCCAAACGCAGTACAATGATCTCAAAGCTCCAAAACTACCCACTGTGCAAGCTTTCTGCTCCACAATCAATGACTGCACCAATCCATAGACTCATAGATATCAGCAACGGAATTCACCCTGTTAATTCACCCAGTCCCTCTCCCTGTGCCCGACGCAGGATTGAGCCATGCTGTATATTTTCTAGTGCTTTGTCCAGTCTAGTTTTCGATAACACAAGTCATGTAGTTTCCACCACTTTCTTAGGAAGACAATTCCACGGGCTAACAGATTTCACTGTAAGGAAGGTTCCTCCCTGCAAGACATTGTGCCACTCTCTTATTCAAGAAAAAAAATAAAAATCTGTTCTTGGCAGTTCCTACCTGCAGCAATAGCTGTCTTCCCATCCACAGTCACAGCAACAGATGTGCTCACTGTCACCACCTCTGGTTTGCCACCTCCCTCTGTCAAGACACAGATGTAGCAGATTCAGTTACTTTCCCTCTGTTGCCAGGGGAAAGGGGCGCAGACCACACACCGGAGCTCTTTACTTTCCACAGAGAAAAACCACTGAGATAGCCAGCTCTGACATGGACTGGGTGTGTGGGGAGGCCACATGATAATAGTGCACAAAGGATGCCCCAATGTCGAAAAGCTCCACTCTAATCTCATGCCTGCATCTCCCAGAACACTGAAGCATCCTGATTGGCAGTTCAGGAGACTGGATTTCCTCTTGCTAGGATGCCCCAGAGTGCATTGCACCTCATGCCATTGGTGCCTCTCTGTGTGTATGTCCTTTACATTTTCTTCTGCTGAGATGGTATAGGCTAGCTGCCCAGATTTTCCCAGAATGCTCTGATACACACACAAAGTTTAGGCAGTGTCATATGAGTGAATGCACAAACATGGTTCAGCTATTATTCTGAGGAATAAAAGCAGGCCAAATTCAAACCTTGGACTAGATTGTGCCATTTATAGAACAGCTCTGCGTAAAGGGCCTTGTGGTCTATATACCCTGTCCCATGATGGGCACTGGGGTGGTTGTACGTCAGGTAGGCATAGCCTCTTCTGGGGCTGCACATGTGCATGGAAGACAGCGCAGTAGGATGGAGCAGGTTGCTTCTGCTGGTGCACCAGCCCCACTCTGCAGGCCAGGATGGAGGAGGGATGAGGCCATGACCTCAACTCCAACAGGATTCTGGCCCCTAACTCCTCCACAGCCAAGTAAAGGTCATCACAATCTGGCCCTGTGTAGGTTGTGCCACACACTGGATAAATAAACCATGGTTGCACATGTAGTCTGAACTGCACCTTAGGCAGTGTGCCATTTCCTAAATTGAACTCAGTCATTTTAGTCTGTAACTGTCCCAGGGACAGATTCCAGTTTTGTAGGGTTTTATTGGATTTGCTTGAAACCAAAAAATAGGGGCTGTGGTTTCTTTTTTACAGTTACCAGGGACATTTTGAAGGTCAGGATTTCTGAGCATATTGCTTCTGCCACTCATTCCTTCGCAACATATTGTAGAGTTCAGTGCTTTGCCCCAGCAGAAGGATTAAGTCCTTTTTCCTTCCCCACAGTCCCAGCATTTGTCATTGTCTTACTTCTGCCTTCATCATTCTTGTTGGTGTCTGACGCATCCCGAGCATGACTTTGCAGCTGCATTATGTGTTTTAGCCTGAGGTCGTGTTAGGGTGACCAGACGTCCCGATAAAATTTGGACTGTCCTGATTTTTGACCATGTGTCCCGCGTCCCGAACGATGGTCGGTTGGGACGCCTTTTGTCCCGATTTTCAGTCTTCTTCGTTTTTTTTTTTTTTCTCCGGCGGCAGAGGCTCTTCCGGGTTTTTTTTTTTTTGGTGGGAAGTCCCGATTTTTGGGTCTTCTCATCTGGTCACCCTAGGTCGTGTGTGGATTTTTTTGACCGAAGTCAGACTGACTTGCACAAGGGCACTGCACGCATTGAGAGAAGCACTTGTGAAACACAAGGACTTTCCTGCCAGACGATGTTCATATGCTTTGAGCCTGATCCTGCACTCCTTGTGAACCCAAAACTCCCTGTGGGGGATTCAGGTAGATGACAAATGCAGGATCAAACTCCCTAGAGGGAGGTCATGTGAAGTTACCGGTCCTGCTGGGTCACTCATGTAGATACAGGAAGCATGATCGTGTGCTGAAGGCCCTAGACTGGGACTCATGAGATCTGTGTTCTATTTCCAGTTCTGCTACAGACTTAATATGTGACCTTGGGCAAATGACAATCTCTCTGTGCTTCAGTTGCTCATCTGTAAAAGGGGGATTAGAATTAGGGGGTCTGCCAAATTTGCAGGTGTGAAAATTGCGTCACCGACATGAAATCTCATCTCCCCCATGAAATCTGGTCTCCAGCTACCCAGCTTGGAAGGCAGAGCTGTGGCCAGCAGTAGCATAGAAGTAAGGGTGGCAATACCAGACCATTCGTGAAATTTGCTATTTATGCGGTGACCAACCCATGAAAAATGTGCGATTTCTCCACGATTTAAGTAGAGCCCTAAGAATAATCCTTCCTTCCTCCCTCCCTTTGTCTGTCCTATCTATTTAGAACGTAAGCTTTTTGGGGCAGGGACTGTCTCTTCCTATGTGTCAGTGCTTAGCACAGTTGGGCCCTGAGCTTGGTCATGGCTAAGGGATACCACGAACCAAAGAAAACCCAGCTTTTATGCAGTCCTTATTAAGGCAAAGCTACCTTTGATGTCAATTAGGGTTCAGATGAGCAAGGACCGCAGGATCTGTCCCACAGTGACTAGCAACTGACACCTGGTCCCATGGGTTACTGCGCATAGAAGATGAAGGTACACGCTGCTCTCACACTGGATGTTGATAGGAAGCTACTGCAGGGATTTCAGGAGGTCACACCCACGTGGGGTGCCGATGTCTGACTTTCTAAGCCCTGCTCTATTGCAAAGAGCAATGAAAGTTGCATGTAGTCTGGAAGAAGATGCCTCTTGCCACGACTGTCACCTCTGCCCTTCACTCTAGTGGTTACCCTTTAAGTGAGGTATACTTGGAGGGAGGGAGGGGAGGAGAGCGTGGATGGAAGGTTTAGTGTGTTTTCTCTCCCCCTCCCTATATATCCTGGTTCATCTTCTGGATCCCATCTTCGTTTTGTTCTCCGTGCTGCTCACTTCCCCTCCCACCTACCCTCCCACCACAATGCTACAAAAAGCTTTTACAGCGAAAGCACACTGAGCTCCATGACAGTGCCTGAGTGCAGGGGGCTGGGGAAGAGCACAGAGAGGATTTCTGCCTCCGTTGCATGAGCATCACATAGTATTTTGTTCTGTTTTTTTTTCTTGTGCTCTCTTGTCCTCCTCCACCCTGGCACAGGTCTCTGCAGGCTCTGGAGATCACACAGGGGACAATCACATCCTGAGCATAGACACAACAAAGCTGCTAGTCAGCTGTCACTTTGGGGCTCCATGGGGTGAGGGGATGCCTACCCACACTACAGAACCAGCATGAGACTCCGCGTGTTTGGTGGGGACCATTGACATGCTTTTGGTGAGGGGAGTGAAGTTCCCTCTCCCCCTGTGAAAAGCTCATTTTCCCACTTGGGAAAATGTTAATGGAAAACCATGAAAAAGTGACTCCTGGACAAATCTTGCCTCCTCCCACCTGGCCCCCTGCTCACGTCCTACCTGACTGCCACTCAAATCATTCCAGCCAGCTAGCCTGCCTGTCCTTCCTCTGCTTTGCCTCACAGCCCTTCCCATCTCCCCTCACTTGATTCCTTGTCTTCCCCTGCCCAGCAGACTCATGCATCTTCCAGCAGCCCCATCCATCTTTCATCTACTCCGGGCCCTGCAGCCTCACCCATTCTTCACCTCTCCTGTCCATATCTTGCTGTGAGGCATCTCCCTCTTTCTGTTCTAATAAGCAGCCCGAGGATGGCTCTGACCTTCTCCCCTTGTGTTAGAACTCAGTCTTGCAGGAAGAGGATAATGAAGGTGAATGGGGTGGGGACAGGGAGCAGGGGACTGAGAGTGACAAATTTATTTTCTCCATCTCCCTCCTTTGCTGTAGTGCTAAGGTGAGGGTTACCTGAACCCTCTTCTGAGGTGATGCTGTAGATGAAGCTCCCTGGAGGATGCTCTGCTGCTCGGCGATACCACAGGGGGAAGTGATCCATGGTGAAGATACTCTCCTTGTCCCCCAAGGTCAGGAACTTCCTGTAAGGAAGAAAAAAAAGGTGAAAATTGCAATCTTCATCTGGGACAGGGAAACCCTCTTCTCCCTCCTCAGCTGCATTCAGCACAGTGCCTGCCTGGGGGTATGTTCTGCAATTAGCCTTGTCAGGACACCAATGCAGCATCAGGATAGTTACAGGCCGGTGACATACTAAACTTACAGTCAGATAGCACCTTTCACCCCAAAGGACCCCAGAGCAGTTTACAAACTATATGCAGCACACAGGCTTCCATCAGTTCATCCACTGCTGAAATGCAGCCATTGCTGGGGTGGAAGGTGGCTGCTCTTTAGCAGCACACAGGTACACCAGGTACACCACAGGGCAGAAAGGTAACTGTGTCCAACAAACTGCAGGGAAGAACTGAGAGAGCCAGAAAGACTCACGCAAGGACAGTGGTTGGGAAATTATGGCTCCCACCCCTTCTTTCACAGGAAGGGCTCTGGCATTTTTAAAGGATGAGTTGGTTAGGACAAGTCATAAAGTCAAGATGTCCAAGATACTTCACTGGTGGTGCGGGGGAAGCTGAGTGTGTGACCTGCACTTGAGCTATTGGAAGAAACCCACATTTGGAGCTACATGGAAGGTTATCAGAAATATATTTTCCCAACTGATTGGCAAGAACTCGGTGCCTCCTTCCTCACTATTACAGAATGGCCTTTGCCTTCTAGGCTGGATTATGGCAATGGCCTATACCTAGAAAGCACTGGGGAAGTTTCAGCTGATCCAGCACACTGCAGCTCATCTCTGAGAGACACGCCTTGGCAAGTGAGTTGTGCGCAGTGCCCTACGTGGACTATCCATCACATCCCAGAGTTACTTTAAGGTTCTAGTGCTGATCTACAAAGCTCTCAGTGGACTAGGCCTGACAACCACCAGGACACTCTCTCTACACCAGCAGTTCTCAACCAGGGATCCGGGACCGGGAGCAGATTTCAGGGGGCAGAGACACTGGAACAGGGGGGGCCAAGGGGTCATGGCCCTCCCACTTTTGAAAGTTGATGGGCCTGGCCAATTCTCTTTTCACCACACTCCTGGTACACTCCTCCTTCTCTTCCCCCCAAGGCCCTGCCCTCGGCCAGGGTAAGAGCGGCCCAGGGAGCCTGGGCAACTGTGTGGAGCTGCAGATCCTCCACCTGCTCAGGGTGGAGGGCCAGAGAGCAGCTCCTGGCCCAGGTTCCCACCCCTCGGATCCCCCACCAGGGCAGATGGAGGGTCCGCGGCTCCCCACAGCTATATGGGTGGCTCTTACCATGGCCTGGCTGTTGCTCTTCGGCCCTTGAGGCCTGGTTTCTGGCTTGGCCAGGGAGTGGGTCCTCAGGGAAAGAGGAGTGGCAGGGGCGTGGCTTTGGAGGGGGTGTTGCCTCATGGTTCCCCCACTTTTAGGAAGACTCCACCATCCCTGTCAGGGGGTCCACCAAGCAGGACCAGTGTTAGACTCGCTGAGGCCCAGGACAAAAGCTGAAGCCCCACCATGCAGCGCTGAAGCCCGGGGCCCCAAGCCTGGCCACTTGGGGTTGAAGCTGAAGCCTGAGCAACTTAGCTTTATGGGGCCCCCTGTGGCATGGTGTCCCAGGCAGTTGCCCTGCTTGCTGCCCCCTAATGCTGGTACTGGCTTTTATATGCAGAAAAACAGTTGTTGTGGCACAGGTGAGCCAAGGAGTTTTTATAACATGTTGGTGGGGGCCTCAGGAAGAAAACGGTTGAGAACAATGTTCCCTCTAATTTTTGACAGACCGTGTGTGCAAAAAAATTTCTTCTGTGAAAATTTTTGACAGGCCGTGTGCGCAAAAAAGTCTTCTATGCAAATTGTTGTGCTTCTGTGCAAATTTTTGTGCGCGCGGTGTTTCGCCGTGTGCGAGTTTAGGATCTGTGTGCACGTACACACGCGCACAGCTTAGAGGGAACAGTGGTTGAGAACCCCTGCTCTACGCAACTCTCCAAGATTTCTCCAGTTCACAGAGTCACTACAACTAATAGAACCTCGTATCAATCCTTTGGCTGCCAAGAAAGTGCAATTAGGCAGAGGGCCCTTGGCTATAGAAGACCATGCTGAGCCTACACCTCTTTTTAAAGAACAAGTCACGCCTCTTTGCAAAGATCTAACCCCTCAGTAGAGATGGTTGTATATACTGTCAAATAATGAGTAGCAGCCCCAAATAAACTGGTCCTTACATATTCCATAAGACTCTCTCACCTCCGCTAAAAGGAGAATACAGCAGTCCATTTGCAGACAAGCAAGATAAAATTATTTTTAAATAAGGCACAAGGCACCTAAATACTGTGGTGGCAGCTGCTTTACAAATGCTACTGCTGTAGACAGATAAGACAGAGGTTAGGTTTAGGAATACATCTGAGCTGACAGAGAATTATCTGCATGTACCAAGAGCCTTATTTCCCAGTTTTCCCCGCTTCTTGGGCTACGTCTACACTACCCCCCCGATTTGGTGGGTAGCTATCAATGTTCTGGGATCGATTTATCGTGTCTCGTCTAGACGCGATAAATCGATCCCAGAGCTGCTCCCCGTCGACACCGGAACTCCAGCTCCGCGAGCGGAGGAAGCGCTGTCAACGGGGGAGCCTGCCTGCTGCCGTGTGGACCGGGGTAAGTACTTTTAAAAATCGATCTAAGATATTCGACTTCAGCTACGTTATTCACATAGCTGACGTTGCGTATCTTAGATCGATCCCCCCCTAGTGTAGACCAGCCCTTAGATTCTGCTCAGCATGTCACATAGATCTTATGACTTTTTCCAGATTGGGCCACCAGGTGGTGCTGTTGTCCACATCTATGTCCACCTCACCCCCCAGCACAGACTGTTCAGCCACCACACAAAACCAGTGGTGGGTGGGATGGGTATAGCTAATAAGTAACATCCTTGAAGCTGAAACTCTTTACCTGCCTAGGCTGCCATTTGGTGAGCACATGGCACCTACCTCACTTAGTCCATCCCACTGGGGCCCGCACTAACATGCATAAGTCATCTCTATTGTGGGTAAGAATGAGCCACAAAACTGAAAAAGGGAGATGCAAGGAAGTGCAAAGTAAGAATCTGTGCTGTGTACCCTGCAGCTCTGAACAATCCTATATCCCAGCCCAGAGCTGCAACAGCAGTATATCTGTTTGTAGCACTGTAGCGATTGTGTTACTCCAGCTAACATCTGCATTATGGGTGTATTAACAGGTGTTACCATATGCAGGGGGAAGAGATCTAGTTACCATAGGTCACAGCTATAGTATTAAAGTATCAACAGGTGCCATGTGTAGGTGAAAGGAATGCTGTTAGTCCAGGTGATGTCTTAGGAGACATCACAGGGATCATTGTGCTGATGAGAGGCCTGCACTTACTATGCAAGTGGGACTAATTACCCAACCAAAAAATTTTGGATAAAATTTTCAAAAGTGTGTAAGTGATTTAGGCTCCTAGGTTCCTGAATCACTTTGGAAAATGGGACTTGCATGCTTTAGAAAATTTTACCCTCTGTCTGAATTCCTTTTAAAATATCTTATCTCCCCTTCATGCATTCAGCTCCCAAGCGCAAGAGTGAGGCTGTGAAATAGATCACAAGGAAGCCCTTTTATTTGTGTGGTTGGTGGGGGAATGAAGACTCCTAGTTTTCTGACTCAGTCAAGAACCAGAACTGGCTACGGTGATCAGTGAAAGAGAGATGGGGAAGGGGTCTGAGTCTTGCCTGATCAAGAAAACAAGATATAGACAGAGCTAATGACCAGGTCAAGAAGGGCAAAGGAGGTCATAAGGGATAAATGATGCCCCCCTTACAGGACAGCCAAGTTCCAGAGACTCATTGGAGCATCTCAAACCAAAAAAATTGATCTATGGGCTTATGCACTTGCCATAACATAAACCATACCTGGGGGGAGTTCCAGCAATAACCAGGTAACAGACTTCCCTGCAAGATCTCTACTTCTTCCTCCCCCTCTCCTATTTCTTTATTTCAGATCTTTACTTTTGCTGTATATTTTGACATAGCAATGATTGGTCATTTATATGGTTCTTTCCTTTCCAGAGGATTTGGAAGAGCTTTACATACTATATACAGGAATCTGCCACTGAAATGCAGCCACAACTGGAGTGATGCACCTGCAACTCTTTAAAAGCACAGAAAAATGCTATGTGCCAGCAGTATAGGACAGGGAATCTACACTGGCTTCCCACAGCATATTGAGCCAAGTTCAAGGTCTTGCTTCTTATCTTCAAAGCAGTCAATGGCCTGGGCCCAGCATATCTGACAAACAATGTTCCCTCTAATTTTTGACGGGCCGTGTGCGCAAAAAATTTCTTCTGTGCAAATTTTTGACAGGCTGCGTGCACAAAAAATTTCTTCTATGCAAATTGTTGTGCTTCTGTGCAAACTTTTGTGCGCACGGCGTTTCGCCGTGTGCGCGGGGTTTAGGATCTGTGTGCGCGCGCACACGCGCACAGCTTAGAGGTAACTGTGCTGACAAGTCCGCTCCTCAGGTACAATGGGACTTTCTGCCATAAGGGTGAAGCTCATCTGTGCAGGAAATGGAACCTTCTCAAGGGCTGGTCCCAGGCTGTGGAAGAAATTCCCACAGGAATGAAAGACCATCACAAACTTCACCACCTTCTGCTCCAAGTGCAGGGCACACTTCTTCAGCCTACTTTCTAACAGGAACTCAAAGCAGCTGAATAACTCTAAAATAACTCTAAAAATAACTCTAACCAAAATCTTACCAAGTGAAAACACTCCACTGCACACACAATTCTCCCTCTAGGGAGAGGATGAGAGAGAGACTAACTATATGTGACAGATGTTAGTCACATTGCGTAATGCACCCCCTGGAAGGTGCTCAGATACTATGATGATGAGGGCAGTATAAGAACATGTATAGGACAGAATATCCAGCAATTGAGACTGCAAGGGGAATTGAGATAGGCAGAGTATTACTAGTCAAGTTGGAACGTGGCCCGAAAGCTAAAGCATAGACCCCGCCCCCCCATACTCTCACAAAAAGTGTCACTGCAGATCTTCTGGCTGTAATGTCTTGGTGACAGCCCTTCTATTTCCTGACCAGGACTTCAGAACAATCAAAGAAAAGATTATGTCTCTCAGAAAAATCAGCCTACATTTTACATTGAAACCAGTGCATTCTGGGACAGGTTTTTGCCAAATAACAAACAGAACAAGCACAAAACAGTGCCCCACTCCATCCTTTATGACACATCGGACAGATCCACTCCACTAACCCCTGGTTGCTTCCCATTCTGTTCCCTGTAACTGTGGATACTGTTCAGCACAGTGGAAATTTCATGCTGCTCCTTCACAGAGACTAGAAGAAACTCCTCAGTGAAGTTTCATTTTAGGACTTGCCTGTTCAAGAGTTTCTCAGATCCCACATAAAGGAGGCTCCTCATGAGGCCGGCTCGAGTGCCCAGAAATGCCGTCTCGACCCCCTGCTCAGTCTCACTGTGGGACAGAGAGAGAGACCCACAGGGGCAGAATTAGTTCTCAGAGCTAGAGCTAAGCCTGCCATGTAGTAAGGACCTCCCAAGTAGAGACTCAGAGGGCAACACATTGGAGTGGGAGGTTTCTTCAGCATTTAGGACCAAATTCCTTTGCAATATAATGCCACTGCCTTCAGTGGGGTTACACCAGAACTGACACATTTGAAATCCGAGCAGGAATTAGGATTATTATGATTTTACTATTCATTCTCACAGTCATACTTTTGTGATTTGTTCATTTTGTCTCTTTACAGAGAGAACTTAAAGTTCTCTACTCCTGCCCGCCCAGCTACAAGCTATTTACATATGGGATTGGGGAGGGAGATGGGTTACTCAGAGAGAATGGGTGTGCCCCCAGCGCTGAACCCGAACTCTGTCTGGGACAGGGAGATTAAGGGATGGCGAGGGATGACGTAACTGAGTGGCTCAGGGCGACCCTGCTGGAGTTGTGGGTAGCATAGACCTGACGTTGTTGTGAAGAGGCTCACAGCATAGAGGCTAGCAGCTATGGACACGGCACTGTCTTTTTAAGTGAGAGGAATGTGCTGGATGACAGACTAAGGCTGTGTCTACACTAGGGCTTGTTGGCAAAAATGTCCTGCCATTGCTACCACTCGTTCAACTCCACCAATGGGAGCAACAGTGGGAGTCCAAGTGCAGATAAGACAACCATGGCTGCCAATGTTTATAACACATGCTGCAAGCAGATCTGAACAACACAGTGTTAAAGTGCTAGTGGCCCTAGTTGCCCTGTTGGTAGCAGCTGTGGGAAAATTTTGCCTCCAAAAAAACCCCAAGTGGAGGCAAGACTCTCTAGTTTTATATCCCTTCTCAGTCCTGGCAGCAGCAATCCAAGCTTCCAAGGCACCATCCATAAGTGTGACAGGTAGGTCATTTTCCATGGCCCATTCAATCCTTGGCTTCAGTGTCTGTAAGAGAGCCAGCTAGTCCCAGTTGGGATAATATTTTTCACATATACTTACTCAGACATGTTGAGGGCCAAGGCTGTCCAGTAGGCCTCCATTGGTGCAGTTACCACAGCATCAAACAGCACTTCCTGGACCAAGTCCTCATCACCTGATCAAAAAAACCAAACATGATGAAGAGCGAGAAGGGTGTCATCCCTTTGTCTCCTAGATATCCTTTAGAGCAGCAATGTTACTGACCTACCTTGTGGTCCAGTGGGTTGAACAATAGGGAATAAAAAGAAGATCCCACTTGCGTCTGCTGACCATCCCAGGGGTGCCTCACCTTTGGCTGAGAGGACAGCATGGCAACACTCACCAGGGTGTGACCAAGCCACTCCCACAGACTGTCTAGCAGCAGTTACGCAGACAGCATTACAGTCAGGGCAGCTCACCGCCAAGCTGTACGTGAGTGGCAGTGACCCAGACTCTGGGGTTCAGGTGGTCACTTTCACATGGCAGTTCAGCGCACTGGTCACTCTTTACAGTTTTAAAGGGTCAGAGGTCCCCCTCTGTCAGCCCAAAAGCTCGGGGGGTTGAAAGGCTGAGCAAACAAAAGAGGTTCAAAAGAATTATTTATTCCCCCTCCCTTTTGGCCTTCACCCTTGAACTCACTGAACAGGCAGTCTACAACTGTTGTCTTGACTCCCTCTTTCTCAGTCCTGGATCCCCTCTAATCAAGCTTCTGCCCACTCCCCTCCACTCCACTCAAGCTGCCTTCACGAAAGTCTCAAATGATCTCTCTGTGGCCAAATCTCAGGACTTCCACTTCATTCTTGTCCACCCTGAGCTCTCTGCTTTTGACAGTGGATCACACCCTTCTTCTTGAAATTTGAAATCTTGTCCTCACCAGGCTTCAGGGATGCTGTCCTCTCCTAGTTTTCCTACTCTTTGGCTGTTCCTATAGTCTTTGTCTAGATGCAGATTTAAAGATGTGTTGTTGGGAGGTGTTTGCTGATACTTGATAAATAGTTGTAAAAGCTGGTGTGGACAAGGCAGCTGAGTCTAAGCTTTAACTTGACCTGCTTGACACATATTAAAGTCTACACTGGCTTATCCACACTAGACTTTTGGAGTGTGTTACCTAACACCATCTAACAACACACTGTTAAATCCTAGTCTAGACAAAGCCTCTGTGCCCTATTTTAAGTGGGTTCTGCTCCATTCTCCTGGAAGATTCCACAGGGCTCCATTCTTAGCCTCTTTTTCTTCTCGCTCTAAAGCTTTACTTTGGGAGATCTCATCCATCTCAGATAGTTTCCTCACCATCTTCATGCCATTGACTTGCAAATCTTCTTCCTCATTCCTGACTTGTGTCCATCTACTCTGTCCCTTTTTTCAGTCTGCCTGACTTCTCCTCCTGGATGCCTCACCATTAGCTTAAACCTAACATGTCCAAAACTGAACCCCTTATCTTTCCTTAAATCTCTCCCCACTCCCCCCATTTCCTGCTATTATTGACAAGACCTTCTTCTCCCTGTCACGGAGACCTGTAAGCTGGGGTCATCTTTGACTCCTCCCTCTACTTTACATAACACATTCAGGTCATATCCAAATCCAGCTGCTTTGTCCTTCATTATAATTCTAAAATCTGAACTTTTCTTTCTGTCCATACAGCTAAAACTTTCGCCCTTATCATCTACCTCATTCTCCTCCTTGACACACATCTCACTTCCTTCCAGTCCATTCAAAACAAAGCTCCTAATACAGTCTTTCATTGACCTTTCCCATACTTCTATGTTACACCCTCCCTGCTTCCTCTGAATCCCTCCACTGACTCCCCTTTCCTGCCTCATCAAGTTCAAACTTCTTGTCTTTACCCTTAATGCCCTTCACTACACTGCCTTTCCCTGCTTATTTGCTCTTGACTCTTATAGTGTCATTCCTGCACCCTTCATGCCACCAATTATACCAGTTTTGAACATCCATTTATCTGTGTGTCCCACAAACATCTTTGTGCTTTCTTTTATGCTACCTCTTATTCATAGAACATCCTCTGACTTGATTAATAAGGCCACTACTCTTTTCTCCCTCAGATCCCTCCTCAAGATGCACTTCCGTGCTGATATTTACAACACATCAACCAGCTAATGATGTTCAGGTAGAGCAGTAGTTGGGGAGATCTGATTTCATTTAATTCAAAACCCAAAGAAAACCCAAACATACTTTCAGATGATTTGAAACTATCTGGGAACATCAAGTAGTGTAATATCTAAACTATGAATCCACATGATCTTTTCATGACATTTGTCCTCCCTTGTCCATTTCTCTCCTTCATTCATCACACCCACTTCGTCTACTCTAAAGAGCTAATGACTGAATCTGAAGTAAGGCAGAGCTTGCCTTTTATCCTGTGTTTGAGGGAATGCCTAACACAATGGTACCCCAGCTCTGAATAGGGCCTTTGGGATCTACCACAATACAAATAATGTTATAACTATTGTTTTAGGACCACACAGCTCTGACCGACACACAGGAACTCTTTCCTTCCTGGCTCCCCTGACAGCTCTGTCAAACATGGCCTGCAGCACCCCCAGCTAATACAGGCCTGGATCTCTCCTTAACAGAGACGTTCAATCAGGTTTAATTTTGTGGTAGTTTTGAAATGGAAACAGTCACTTGCTGGGAATTAGGATGTGGCCACTCAATTTATTTCCACTTGTGAAGTGAGCAAGTGCTTGAACTCAGCTCTGCAGATATGAGCATACAGCGCATGAGCTCAATCTACCACCACTCAGCTTCCCACAGCCCTTCTCCATGGTGGAGAGGCACAGGAGAGCTCCAGTAGGTCACTTTCATTTCCAGCACTCACATTCCAGATCGGGTTCCTCTCCTGTGAGGAAGCGGATCATGGCCTCCAGCTGGCTGAGCTTCCGGTGATCTGGATCAATATCGGTGATGCAGTAAATCCTGGCAGCAAGGAAAGAGAAACAGAAAATCGCACCAGGAAAATAGTGATTTGGAAAAAAATATTGTAACAAATCCTTGGCCACCTAGGAATTTCAGTTGTCACTATGCTGCACTCCGTGGGTGCTCAGAACTTTACAACAACAGCATGGATAGAACTCAGCTCCTCCTGTTAAAAAGAGCACAGGACGCTACCACACGCGCTAAAGAAGCATCTTCGTTAGCAGTAATTGCTTTCGTTTTGATCCATTTGAGGTTCACATGCCCGAGTTTAATGCTGAGTTTCAGGTACACACAAATCCCAAATCTCAAAGCAAAAGTTGAAGATGCCAAGCTTTGTTTTGTTTCATGGCTAAACCAAGCAAAAGCACAAATTTTGCATGATATGGTTTTGCATTAATAAAGTCAACTCCAGGTTCACTAGAAACCACATCCAGGCTCAATTAAAAGGCTTGTGAACCATGCTGATTTCTCACTAGTGTAATCTGAGCTTGCAACAAAATCCCACCTCGCTAAATTTTGTGTGATTTATGGTTTGTTGCACAGTTCTAGGTAGGAATAGGATGAGATCATGCAAAGGAGAATTGAGGGTGAATATCAGGAGATCTTTCTGGACAGTGAGATGTGTCATACTGTAGAATAATCTGCCAAAGAAAGTGATGGAAATCTGAGGCACTTGCACCAAACTCTGGTACCATCAGTTACTTCAGGACAACATTGCTTTTCCTCAAGGCCAGGGAGGGTGGCAGAGCAGAGCGAACTCTGCCAGTGATCTCAACACAAAGCTCCATCATCAACAGGATATCATCTACTTACCATTCATTAGCTAAGGTCAAGTCTGGCTGCAGCAGGTCATGCAAGCCTGAAACAAGGAAGCAATCAATAAGTCTATTGATCAGTCAATGAACCAAACACACAGAAAGAGGCTGAGAGGGTGAGGAGGGGGACAGAGAAGAGAGGGAGGCAGAAGCTCAACCCTGGGATGCCAATGAAGTTCAGCATCCTTGCCCTCTACAGAGATGTGGCTGTTTCAGGTTAACCTACCTTCTTCCACTGAAGTGTTCCCCAGCAGGATGTATTCCCCATGCCCGCGGGAGAGGACGACACCCAGGCTGCAGGCAGGGGGAAAACAGAGAGTTTGTCATCAAGGTCACCTCACGTGCAATCCCCAAATGTTTACATCTGACACTGTCCTCCCTGGGAGGTGAGCTATGATCCCCAATACCATCAGCGCTCTCCTCTCTTATTAACACAAGAACATCCCCAAGTGATCAGTAAGAGTATCTGAACTCCAATACAAGGGAGCAAGGAACCCCTCTGTCATAGCCAGTATTATGAGAAGGCGGGACCGAATAGCCACGCCCCCCCGAGAGGTACATCCCTGAGTTGAGACACACTTGCTCACCTGAAAGGCGTGCCACTGATGTCAGTGAAGAAATAATCATTAGTGAGAAAGAGAACCCGTTTCTGGAATAAATAAATAAAAAAGGGGGAAAATAAACTTTTTGAAAAACAAACCCTAAGGTGGGGGAAGGGATACACCATCCTACTGCACCACAGCGACAACGGTGATTTGGCTACACAACCCCAAAGGCAAACCAAAGCATCTGGTTAACTCCAGTAACATCCACCCCCACAGGCTGGGTCTGAGGCCATGATGCAGTGTGCAATGTTCAGCAAGTCATGCTTTTCAGAGATCCACTAACTCAGCCATTCAATTTCCTCGCAGGGCCAGTAAAACACCTTAACTCTGGGATTACAACACAGAGAGCAGAAAGTGTGAGGAAGCTGCCCTCCCTCTCACTGCATTAGCTATATGCTCACTACATAATCTGATTGCCGGGTCCTGCTGGTCTTTCTTTGCACAGGGCCCTGCAAGGCCCCAGACTGGCCCTGATCCCACTGTGGGCTACAATTCATTATCTTCACCAGCTTCCCTGGTTCCCTCTCTTACACTGTGGCTGGAGATTCAGAGAGGCAGATGAGGAGCTTTGGAGGGTGGGAGGGAATGGGTTTGGAAGAAACAGAACAGGAGCTACAAACTGAGTACAGCTGGTTGGAAAACTGACTTCCCATCTTGAGAGAAATGCTGCTGGTTTTAATATTTATTTTCATCCTGAATCAGGACAAAAAAGTCAGACTATCAAATATTTTAATGAAATGCAGAGTTATGAAAACATTTCAGTTTGGAAACATCAAAATGAAAGAACAACATTTTCAATCAAAACAAAATGTCAATTCGAACCAAAACATTTTGTTTCAAACTGAAAAATTTCATTTCAAATTAACATTTCCACTTAAAGAAACATTTTAATTCAAAATGTTTCATTTCATTTTGAAATGTTGCATTGGAAAAATAATTTTAAAAAAGTGTCAAAATTGACATTTTCCATTTGAAAGTATCAATTTCGATGGAATTTAGCAGGACTGGCACAAGTGCTTCCTTTTCAAGGCTGCTGCAGTAAAACACATTTATTGGAGGGTTTCCTTTCTGGATTGGAAGTGCAGTGATATGACTCCTCGCTAGAACCGGGGCAGGAGATGAGAGGTGAGTGAGTCTGAATGTGAGAGAGACACTGTAGCAGTGGTTCTCAAACTTTTTGTACTGGCGACCCCTTTCAGACAGCAAGCCTGAGTGCGACCCCCTCTTATTAATTAAAAATACGTTTTTTATATTTAACACTATTTTAAATGCGAAATTTATAACCCTATTGTTTAAAACGAATTTACCTTTTCTCACGCTTTTTAAATTAAGACTAAAATACATTTTTATCAAATTATTGTTATAAGCAGAAAAGTTATTTTTTCAAAATAGTTTAATACTGTTTAGTACTGGGGGGGGAAGTGCAAAGAAACTTTGCCAATATCATTTTTCACAGCAGACTTAGCACCCCACTGCCACCATTACTTCTGCGCTGCTGCTGGCAGTGGCAGCTGCATTCTGGGCGCCCATTTCTGAAGGCAGTGCCGCTGCCAGCAGCAGCGCAGAACAGGAGAAGTAAGGGTGGCAATGCTATACCATGCCATCCTTACTTCTGCCTAACATTTGACCTTTGCACTGGGAAGGGTAGCTACGGGGGAGCTAAGGCAAAAAACTTGGGGGGGAGCTATAGCCCCCCACAACTCCGCCACCCCATGCCATCCCTGCCTGTATGGCTGAGTGTTAAATTATAAATTACTTTTTTTTGCCGATCTCAGTATTCTGATTGATCTGTGGTTTAATGCAACTCCAGCTGCTGAACAATCAAACCCTCTAATGTTGTCTCAGTCCCACTTTTTAGTCTTAAGACAACAAACCTATGTTTGTTATCTACAATCCCCAGAGTCCAATTCCTTTAAAGTGGTGATTATACAAATATATATTTTGTTTAGGAACAAGTATCGCTGCATTATACATTTACAATACTTTTTGAAGTAAATACATTACATTGCGACGGAAAGGTATGCGCAATTTTCTAAAACGTTAGATTTAAATTATATATTTTATAGCAGTTGCTGCTCTCTGTTTCATGCATGTACTCGCGACACCCACGTAATAACCTCGTGACCCCTTGTGGGGTCACAACCCCCAGTTTGAGAACTCCTGAACTATGGAGAACACCTGAATATACCATATACCAGTGAGAAGGCAGGCCCACTGCAAACTGCTCTAAGATTGTTTTAAACAATACTGGAGGTTGAGCAGAGTACACAGGACCTGCCAGTGTCAGCTGGCAATGTGTCCTGGGTTTGTGTACTCAGCAGATGGGTTAGCATGAAAACAGATGCAGAGGCGATGCATGGGGGGGCATGGGGGTTCACGTGCCCCTCCCCCCGATTTTCTGCTTGGCTTGTACTGAGATGCTCACACAGACTGAGCACGTTCAGTAACACCGCTGAAGCCGGCTGCCCTCACTCTGCTTCTCCACTATCAATGGCACAGGTCAGCTCTGCATGTGTGTGCGCTCTCTCTGTGTGTGTGTGTGTGTGTGTGTGTGTGTGTGTGTGTGTGTGTGTGTGTGTGTGTGTGTGTGTGTGTGTGTGTGTGTGTGTGTGTGTGTGTGTGTGTGTGTGTAAAATCCATCTGGCACTAGCAGTCAAAGGGACTTGAGGCAAGGCCATCTACACTGCACACAGACAGCTTTCCGTTGTGGGAGATTTGTCAACTGGCTGACAGTTGAGCATTGTCCAAAGAAAAGCGCTCCAATTACATCCGACGAAGTGGGTATTCACCCACGAAAGCTTATGCTCCGATACCTCTGTTAGTCTATAAGGTACCACAGGACTCTTTGTCACTTCTAGTTACTTCAGTAAATGATCAAATATGGCCAGTCCAGAAACCCAGCCTTGTGCTGCCACATAGAGGTTCAGAAATTTGGGTCCCCCACCCTACAGCTTGAGTGGATGCAGAAAACCTCTTTTCTCACCTATCTCTCGGAACAACCTGGTTTGCCCTGTGGCTCCCACTCTTTAAGCTGAGATGATGGCTAAAGATAGTGGGTTTGTGTGGTTCTTGGTGGTGAAGAACTTTCCTCTCTTCTGGCCTTGATTCCCACTCTCACTTTGTATGTGGCCCTGGCTCCTTCTCGCTCCTCATCCTTCTTCAGCTCAGTGCTGCACTTCACCCTGTCACCCAGTTGCCTCCTTCTCAATGCCCTGGAACAGGGCATTGGCATCTTGGGCATGTCCTTGCTCTTTTGGTTTAACCCCTATCTTTACAGTCATTGCTAGCAATAGAGGCTTCGCTGCCACTAGACCTCTTTAAGGAGTGTCCTTCGGGTTCAGTCCTTAAATCCCTCTTATCTCATCCCTTGGCAATTCCCTTCTGAATTCACCTTGAAACTAGGCAAATTCAGACTGGCAATAAGGCATGCATTTTTAACAGTCAGGGTAATTAACTATTAGAACAATTTACTAAGGTTGTGGTGTATTTTCCATCATTGGCAATTTTTAAAATGAAGATGGGATTTTTTTTCTAGAAGATCTGCTCTAGGGGATATTTTGGAGAAGTTCTATGACCTGTGTTATACGTGAGATCAGACTAGATGATCACAGTGGTCCCATCTGGCCATGGAAACTATGAATCAAGTGTGTGTGTGGGGTCACTTCTATGCCAAAGACACCACAATCTATATTCCCTTCACTCAGTCCTTTCCACCTGCCTCATTCTTATCAACCCTAGGCTCTGCCACAAATTCCCTCCTCTGCTTTCTGATGTCTGCCTCTCGATTCTATGCGCCATCAAAGCAGCACAGCGGAACTGACAAGTAAGCGTGTCGCTTTCACTTCCTTCCAGCTCAATGCATCTTTGGAGCACTGTGAATTTGACAGCTGGTCAGTTTCACTTTCTCACTAGGCTAGTAGGGCCACAGAGTAAAAACCATCTCTTGTCAAGGCCACTTTTCACTCTGTTCATCCAGGGTTCTGAATCATACTTTTCAAGAAGCGGGAAGTGACTGGATGAGAAAAAAGCAGAATAGCTCTCTACTGGCAGAATTCCACGAGGGCTGCAAGGTGTATTCTGAAGGAGCTAATAAATACCCTGGGGATTTTAAGGATATGAAGTAGTACAATGCATCCAGAATGTGTTTCGGTAAAGGGGAAATTCCTGACTGATCACACCAAAACATTTTTCTTCCATTTTGCTTTGTAACATTTCCTGGCAGAGTCCTTTCTGCCACTGCTCAGGATGCCCTGGACATTAGCTGAACAGGCCTTTTCTAACTCTGACGTCCATCCAAATACCATGCCCTCATGTGATGTGTGACTGGGTTGCAGTGATAAGTCCCTCCCTCACCCTGAGTTAAGAAAGATGGGAAGGAGGCCAGGCTGACAGCTGCAAAAGCATAGAGTGCCAGAACTGACGGGCCAACCCCCGTGTTATGCAAATCTCTCACATCTTGTCCTGTCTGATTTTCCTCAAAACCCGTGGTAATGATGGAGTCAGGGAAGATGTACCTCACAGCTCCTGATCATTGTCTGAGGAAAGTGTCACCCAGAGAGCCTAAGGTGCAACCCCCACCCCTCTAGAACAGAACTCTTTGCACTTGCTGTTCACATGGGATGCAAAGAGATCATGGATCCAAGTCCCCACACCTAAAACACCATCTGAAGAGTCATGTCATGCAACTTTCCACTAGCTTTCTGTGGAGAAATGTCTGCTTAGAGAGTCTGCCAGGGTGTTTGGATTCCTGGCAGGTCAGTGGCAATCAGGGTAATCTACATGGGAATGCACTAGTTCCAAACTGGCCTCCTCACACAGCTGTTGACATAGCAGACTGCCATAATGTTGTTTAATAATACTTGGACTGACTGGCTGCAGATGGGCAGGAGGAATTACTCACAGGGCACTGTGACTGCTCTTAGTTCCAGCATGCTGATATTAAGCATAGACTCCTGCAGAGATCATGTCCCTTGAGAAACCTGCCCTTCCACATTTGCTCCTCAACCTAAGAAGGATACACCCATGGTCATAGTCTTTGTTGGGAGTCGGAGTTGAATGGTACCCAGACAAACCAAGTAAGTGAGGCTAAGACCCCTCGGGGAACCATGATGAGAAAGTCAAGATTGTGCTTGCCAGGAGTGCGTACAGTCCACAACCAGCTTCATAGATATCTGAGATGAATTCTTGCTAATGGGTCACATAGGTACTTGCAGCCATATGAGCCAACAGGGTCAGCAGGATTGTATGGACATTCTGGGGCTCGTCTGCATTTGGTGTATGAGTTGAATGAAGAGAACGCAATTGCCCGGTAACATGCCCTGGAGGCCACAGCGTCCAGCCTCATCCTGATAAATTCTATCAGCTGTCTGGGTTCCAAGGCAGATTTCTCCAGGTTCACCAGAGACCCAAACTCTCAAAGAGATCCAGAAGTATGGAGGTTGCTTCTCATGTTTCCTGGTAAAATCAGCCCTTTAGGAGCCAGTGGTCTAAATAAGGGTATACCATTGGCCCTTGCCAGCAGCAGTGAGCTGGCACCACTGATAGTACCCTGGTATTAGAGACACAAGGTGGGGTAATATTTTTTTATTGGACCAACTTCTGTTGGTGACAGAAACAAGCATGCAAGACCAGTATGGAGACAACACTGCAAAGTACCTTAGTAAACACTCAGCACCGTTGAGAGTCCAAATGAGAGAACCCTGCACTTATAGTGCTGTTGGCTGGCTACAAATCTCAGGAATCTCCTTCATGCAGGATGAATGTCCACATGAAAGCAAACATCCTTGAAATCGAGGGCTGTGAACCACTTGCCTGATCTAGAGATAGGACAATTGATGAGTCACCATTCTGAACTTTACGTGGCAGATAAACTTGTTCCCTGAGGTCCAGAATGGGTCTTCAAATTCCTGTCTTCTCAGGAATGAGAAAGTACTTTGTGTAGAACTCCCTTCCCCTTACTGCTGGAGGTACTAGTTTTACCACCCCCAGTTCGAGGAGTATTTACATCCTACAGAAAAACCCTCCCATTAGAGAGATCTCCGAAAAAGGGCAGGGAGGTGACTGGGAAGATACGTAGCCCAAGAAGACAATCCCTAATACCCATCTATCCACCATGATTTGCGTCCAGGAAGATAGGTAATGGGAAGTCTGCCTACAAATGGAGGGGAACAACCAGAGAGGTTGACTAGATCCAGTGAGACCATTGATGTGCAGCTCTCAAATGGCCTGTCAAAATGATCGTTTCACAGGCGATAGTGGTTGGGAAGTAAAGGGTAGTTTTCTCTGGGCACCATTCCTATGTGTCCTCTGACGCTTGCATGGGAATTCATACTGCTGCTGGTGATGAAAGACAGGTAGGGTTGGTTGTCTAAATTGTGGTACTGGGTTCTCTTTTAATTACAGGTATATAAATACTCAGTGAATGAAGTGTGGCTCAGGAGTCTTTCAATGAGTGAAGAGACTCATCCACCTTTGCGCTGAACAGCTTGTCAGATTTGAATGGGAGGCCTTCCACCATTGTTTGTACTTCCTTTGGGATTCCCAAGAAGGGAAGCCAGGACGAGCATCTTATTAGGACAGCAGTTGCGATGGACCTCACCACCGTGTCTAAGTTCATCTGGAGGGCTGATCTCGTCACCACCTTTCCCTTATCAGTCAGTGCCTGGAACCGGTCTCTAACTTCCTGGGGCATTTTATTGGTGAAGCCAGCTAGCTTACCATAGATGGTAAAATCATAACTGACCATCAACATTTGGCAGTTTGAGATCTGAAACTGCAGGGAGGCCGAAAAGTGCATCTTTCTTCCAAAGAGGTTGAGTCTCTTTGCTTCTTTCTCATATGGTGTAAACCTGGCCTGTGTGTCTGCTATGCTCAGTGAACGCAGATACTACCAATGAATTGGGAAGTGGGTAAGAGAATAGGTACTCCGACCCTTTTGCAGGAATGAAATGTCTTATTTATCCTGCTTGGATACTAGTGGTACCATGGCAGGTGAGGGCCAAAGTATCTTGGCAGGTTCAAGGATAAGCTTGTTAATTGGAAGAGCCACTCTACTCAGAGTCAAGCTATGAAGGATTTCCAGCAGTCTCTGTGGGGTTTTCATGGGCCTCTTCCTGGGGGATTTGAAATAACGTTGCCACACTTTTAAAGGAAGTCCAGGAAAACCTTAGGGTAACAGAACATGGTGGGGAAACTGGAATCACTGTCTTGTCTGGGGAAGAGGAGGACAAGGTCACTGGCATGGTATCCTCCTATTTTGTTGACCCTCTTCCTCCTGTTGCTTTAATTGCACTTCTTGAGGAGGCTGAAAATGCCTTCCTCTTCTTTGGGAGCTCTGAATCTCCTTAGGTCCCTTGTGCCATGAGGTATGTTCATTGGATTGTAGTCTCATGGGTCTTCTGAGCCCACAATGGCATTATTTTGGCCATCATACCCCCTCAGTGCAGGGCCTCAGTAGGAGTAGGGTGGGTACTCTCTCAGATGGGAGGAGAGAGATACCCTGAAGACTCCCAATGTTCTGTCTGGGCTCAATCCCCTCAAGAGACCCCTCAGAGTATAGTCCAGGTGGGTCTGTCATAGTCTTCAGACTTCGAGGCTTCAGATCCAGATGTCCTCGGTACCAGAGGAGGTGCTCTTTGATAGTACGGGCAACAGTCTGGCCCGTACTGCTCGAGAATGGGTATGCAAAGGGGTACTGCAGGGAGATCGGTACTAGCTGAAGGAATGGTACGGGGCACTGGGGTTTGGAAAGCAGTGGTGAATCCTATTCCAGGAGCACCAAGAGGTCATCTGGAACTGAGAAACAAGCCAGAATTGATGGAGTCGCTTCCAGAACTTGAGCTGCTGAAGCACTGGCTCTGGCGGTACAGATGAGGGTTTCTGTGCCGAGGAAGCAGTTCTAGGACAAAAGGGTGCTGAGATCTTGCCCTTTGAAAAAATCCCAGTACTGGATGGTCTCATTCTGGAGCAGGTAGCTACTGACGACTTGGTATGGTATGGGAACTCCTATCACTTTTTAGAGGATCTGGCTGGTGAACCTTCCCTATAGTTCTTATGGGAGTGCTTATGTCTCCCTTCCCCCTTCTTCCCTGGTTCTGCTCTCCGGAGTTTCTTGGAGCCAGACTAAGTGTGGAAGTCTTGGAGCTGCCCAGGACTGAAGAGGAGGAGTCGCTCTTTTCTTCTTCCGGCTGATATACAGGAGGTCTCCCTGGTCAGAGATTGTTCCCGCCTTCATGGACTGATCCATGAGGAACTCTTGGAGTCAGAACTCCCTGGACGGCTTAGTCCTACTCAGGACGGACCTGCAGATACTGCACCTGGAAGAGACATGCGCTTCCCCCAGGCAGTACAGACAGGTATCATGGTAGTCCATGACCAGGAAAGCTTTGTGGCACCTTATGTGGCTTTTAAAGCTGGGGATCCTCAGCATAGTCTCCTGAAACTGAGGAGAACTGGGGTTGAGGCGGGTACAGAGAAACACTCCTTGACTGAGGGAGGTCCAAAATATAGGGAACCAAAACCCTAAAACTATTTCTAATTAAGAACTAACTCTAAAAATTCTTAACGTTATTTACAGAGAGGAGCTGAAAAAGCCAGCACAAATGCAAAACCTCTGTCCTAGACCCCAAGCGGTAGGAAGGAACTAAGTGGTAGGGGACCTTTATCCCTTCAGTGTGGAGCACAAGATGAGCAGGGATGCATGTGCGGACCAGAAGGACACTGCTAGGGAAAATTTCTGGTCCTGGGTTCATGGAGCACATGTGTAACCTGAAGTGCATTACACAGAGGGGAAATTATTTAAAAAACCAGAGATTAGAAGTGGGTGAGGGGTGAAGTAGTGGTAACAGAATAAAAAAAGGAAAGGGAGAAACAGAAAACATGGGGATGGAGAATTAACAGAGAAAAAACATGGGGGGAAAAGCAGAACGGGATGAGAAAAATATGGGAAAAAGAAGGGGAAAATTGAGAAAGAACGTCGGGGAAAAAGAAGTGGAATTGAGAAAATATAAAAAGAGGATGGAAAAAACAAATAAGGAAAATGTCAGATGGGAACAATAAAAACAAGGAAAAAAGGAGACAAATGGAGAAACCTTTAGGCATTTGTGATGTTCTTAAAAATGTTGAAATAAACAAGATTCCTTTGGATGTCTCAGAGAAAACCATATTGTGAGTCTGCAGCAATATACAACAAACTAAGAGGTTGCTGACCCCTGCCTGAGAGGATAATGGAATCATGAGCAATAAGCAGCCTGGGCTTCTAAAGAATAGATCTCACCAGACAAACAAGATTGCCTTTTTTTAAAAAACAGAATTATAAAGTTAATAGATGAAGGGAATAAAGCGCATACAATATATTTGGATTTACATAAAGCATTTGCTCCAGTGTCTCATGAAATTTTACTCCCCAAAAATTAATTAATATTGGCTTAGATAGGATCTTTTTCATGTGGAATGAAAACTGACTGAAACACTGTAAATGAAAAGAAATGGTAAACAATAGCATATCAGGTGGTGGGAAGTGGAGAACAGCACGGATATGTCTTCGGAACCATCTTAACTAACATTTTAGAAAATGTTCTGGAAGTGGGAGGGAGAAAAATAATGAGAAACACAGCTACACAATGGGAGGGAGAAAGTGAGGAGACAGTAATGCTGAGAGAGACGTAAGCATGAGACTGGTGGAAGCTCATTAGAGAGGAGTGACAAATATGATATGGCAGCAGTAAGGAGAGTTGGGGCTCTATGTGCAGAGATCTGATGTTGTGGAGCAGAGAGATTATCGTAACTCTCTATAGAGCTCCAGTGAGATAACATCCAGACTATGGAGTTCAGCTCTGGGCACTTCAGTACCAGAAAGATGTTGACAAATTATACCACAGAGAAAGGAAATAAAACGACAGAGCCAGTTGGATTGACTTAGAGTGAAAAATGTAAAGGCATTACATATGCAGGCAATGCAAGGATGAGGCGGAGAGAGGACAAGTCAATCATCTATCTATACTTGAATGGTGTGAACACAGAGGATGGAGGGGAATAATTTAGGGAGCTACAAGGGCTATAACTAGAAGTAATCAAATGAAAGTAAGACCTTAGTTACAGTAGGAAATGGCACCATTTCAGCAAGGGTTGTCAACAACTGGTGTAGTTGAACTGGTGCTGACCACTGTTTAGCTGTGAGCATAGACAAGGACAAGCTACAGTCAGCAGCAGCGGGTCAGCTAAACTGATGGCCGAAGTGGTGCAATTTCCTAATGTAGACAAGGCCTTCGAGAGGGAAAAGCTTCCTGGCAGTGAGATCTGCAAGGCTGTGGAAGTGACGGATTCCCAATCACTTGGGAGAGTTAATTAAAAGTAGACTGAATGAAGTAATGAAAAACACACTGTGAAGGATAATCTTGCAGGAGTGGACTAGGTGACCTAATATTAGAGCTGGTTCAAAATTTGCAATTTTAGTAGGATTTTCCATCAAAAATTTTGATGAAAATGTAATCCGTGCTGATCAAATAAACCTGAAAATCTGAGAAAAACAGAGACAAAAATTTCATGAAAATTTTGGCAAAAAATACATTCTGATTTTTTATCAGGTCTACCTAATATATCTTTTCCATCTCTGAACTCCTATGATTTCATGGATTGTTTCCTCTGCAGAGATGCCCCTATAATCTATGGACAGTATATTCCTTGGCTTTGCCTGGACAGACTAATGATCTGTGAACCATTCTTTGGTTTGAACAAATTATATATGTAAAATGGTATAATATTAAAATCCCCACACGAAATGCTGAGCAGTAGGTGTGCACCCTCCATAGATTCCACCATCCATTTCCCACCTCCACTCTAGTTGTGAGCTGAATAGGACCAGGATTTCTTACCCCTTTATCCACAGGGACCTTCACGTCCATAGCAAGGTAACCCGTTTCTCCATTGATCATCGCTGTTCTCAGCTGCACAGGGGAACAGATTAGCATTAGTGCCTCTGACTAGATAAGGACAGGATGTGGAGTGGTTTGTAATTCATATAGGGGACGCTTCTACTGAGAAATGACTGGTCCCCTTTTCCACTGCCTTTTCAGAGCTCTCAACTAACAGCATTTTATGAGCAGCTCAGAAGACTCACTCAGGCAGGCTGGTAAATGCCATATAATAATATGGATTATTATTATTTATTTAAATCCTATAAAGATGGTCTTGTCATTAAGGTTAAGGAGTTGGAGGGAAGGGACCTGCCGATCTTGCCACAACTGCACTTTGTGACAGTGAACAAGTCACGTATTCTCAATGTTTGCATAGCACTAGGAGACCCTCAGGTAAAAGGCAACAAAGAAACACAATGCAATATTAGTTCTTCTAGAACAACCCCAAAGCTCTTCACAAACTTTAAAACCAATTTATCAAATTATAAACTGCTCCTGCAAACCATTTCGCCTGCTCCTGAAATGCAGCCATTTCTGTACTGAAGCACATCTGTTTAACAGAGCACAGCAACACTATAAAACATGCTGGGACAGGGCGTGAAGAGACTACCCTATTCAACTGAGGAGTGAAGAGGCGTTTATGTAAACACAATGCAATTTTGCAAGGTCTCCCCTTCTTTTGCCCCCCCAAAAAATAGTGCTAGGGATTTTTAATGACCATAGACCTTGGTGTCCTAGCTAATCTGAAAGGTGGCACCTCCAGCAGCCCAATGCCTCCTCATATCATGCTAGGACATTGGTTCAGTACTGACTCAGAGAGGAGGTGGGCACCAACTGACTTGGCAACACAATTTACTGCAGCACCTTCGGTAATTCAGTGGTAGTCTCCCATTCAAGTACTGGTAAGCCCATGCCTACTTAGCTTATAAGATCTAATAAGACCATTGTTCAAGTTGCTACTGCTGCATGCTTCAGTGTACTAAAATCACTTGCTTAATTACCCACCGAGCATGAAACAGTGACTACCAAAGTAAGTCTCTCCTAGCCAAGAACATCTGACTTAAGGCCAGGGAGGCTAGAGTATTCTATGAGCTGACTGAGACCTGCCACAGTCTCTCTGGGCTCTAAGTTGTTAAGACACCTGTCATAGGCATGGGAACTAGGGGTATGGGGGGTGCTGCAGGACCCCCTGCCCTCCATGGCCAAGGTCCTGGCTCCTAGCCCTCCACACCCAGGGTTCCGGCCCTTTGAGCCTGACCCCAGCAGTGGCCCCAGCCTTGGCCCCCTTACTCTTGTCTGTATCCCCCACACCCTGGAGCCACAGCTCTGGGGAGTGGGGGCCATGGACAGAGGTAAGGGAGGGTGCGAGGTAAAAAGTTTTGGGACCGCTGCTTTACAGTTTCCTTAGCTGGCTTTCAGCTATAAACAGTGTTCCAGCGCCACTGGCACCTGGTATTTCATCCATATCTTCCATGTGATCCTGGCTTTGCAAAACATTTCCTTCCCAGCACACAGACTGCAGTGGACAATGAGAGGAAAGGTTAGAATTAGATGTCAGCAAAATCTGTATCCAGATTTTAAACCCCTCTGCTGTTTAGGGTAAGATAGTGTGTGTGAGGGGGTGTCTGATTCTCCCAGTATAGTGATGTGGCTGTGCTCCGAAGTTAGGATCTGAATCTGAACTTTCCCAAAATGTACTTATTAGAGCTTTGATCGCCTCCCCACCTCCCTCCCATCTTGTGACTCCAGATACATTGGCCCCAACGAGAACAAGAAGCAGCCTCAAGTGAGAAACCATCAGAACTTGTGTAGTCCCACCCCGAGTAGCATAAAATAAGGTAAACTGCAGACCAAGGGTATATCTACACTGCAACTGGGAGGTGCGATTGCAGCACATGTAGACATATCCAAGCTACCTTTGATCTAGATCAAAAGCTAGCCCAGGTAACAATAGCAGTCAAGCTGCAGCAGCATGGGAGGCTGCCTGGGCTAACCTCGTCCACCCAGGACCTTCGGTACGTTCTTGAGCAGCCACCACCTGTGCTGCTGCAGCTTCATTGCGATTCTTACTTGACCTAGCTCCAGTCTAGCTACGTAGCTAGATCAAAGCTAGTCTGGGTATGTCTACACCTGCTACAATCACACCTCCCAAATGCAGTGTAGCCGTACCGATAGAGGGGGAGACAAGCACCCTGTATGGGAGTGGGAAGGAGATGTTTCTCTCTGTAGGGACTCACCCTCTGCTAGTAATGATCAGCCCCTGACAGAAGAAATCAAGAATTGCTACAATCTACAATAAGGACCCCCCACCCCCACCACCACAGTAATTAGTAGGAAAGGGCCATGAACAGGCTACAATCCATTTCTGATACTCACTATTTCATCTTGGTCTTCCCACTCCACTTCAGAGAGATCCACACTGTTGTAGTTTGGTTTGGGCTTCAGCTTCTTTCCCTCTCTGTACTGGAGTTTATAAAAGAAACAGAGGAAAGGGAGCTCTAACTTTCCAGGCCCGCCCTCTAGTACGTGACAGTCAATATTGCATTGATAAAGTAGAGAAGCCACATTTATTTCGATTGACTGGTGAATGAGTGTTTAGATGTAGGTGTCATCTTATCCTATAGCTATTACATTTCCTACGTGTGGGCAGGATCTGGAGATGTGAGCATTACTGTGTGCTACAGGCCATTTCAGGAGCAAGGGGCTAGCACAGGGCAAGGTGGGCTTGCAGGTAACTATATAGGCTGGTTTGTGAGAATATGTTTTGGTAATTCATATAAGGAAATAGTTTACAGCAGGAATCCATCAGAATGACCTGATAGCCCTAGTGGTTGTATAAAAACATGAGATACATTAATCCCTTTGAAAGCCCACGGATTTAAGTCACAACAGTACTAAGAGCATCAGAATCACCTACCAAAGGTCGGAGGTCTGGGTGTGAGAGGATGTAACCGTTGTTAGTGTTCAGAAAGGCATATCCATGGACTCCCAACTGTTAGAAAAAGGTATTAGATATTAGCCTGGTCTCCTCTCCAGTCGCTGCTCTGTAATGGGGGAGTGAGTCCATTGTCCCACCAACATTCCTATTGATTTATTCCAACAATCAGGAAGAGGCTCTGATCCTAAATGACTGATTTCCTAGCCACCAGCTGCTCTCTGGGTAGCAAGAAGCGTCTTACAGAGTATTTGTGTGCACAAATGGCTAGCTAGGCACCGATGAGGTAACTGATTTGTGCGTGTAACTGCAGTAAGTGCACAGACAGTGAGTGGCTGACAATTACCCTTTAGGAGGTAGAATTAATTTTGGTAACCATGACACTCCTATTCTTAGAATGTGGGACAATGGGGAACACTATGGTAACAGTGTCACAAGTATTGAGGCAATAATCAAAATGTTCATGGTGGCCACTGTAGATGCACAACTGAGTGTGGATCTCATAGCTCATCTTTCTGGAAACCAAGCCCCAAAAGGGTGTAGAAGGAGCACTGTCACCTTCTGAGAATCCTCGGTGGCTGAGATGCATCTGAAGAAGTGGGTTTTTTACCCACAAAAGCTTATGCCCAAATAAATCTGTTAGTCTTTAAGGTGCCACCAGACTCCTTGTTGTTTTTAAACAGCCCTGTCACAGAGAAGTCAAAACACTCTACTTCATAGTAGTCTCTCTCTCTTTAATAAAGCCTTTTGAAAGGAGCACTTGTACCAGGTTTAAAGGCGCTTACCTCAGAGACCAGCTAAAACTTAACAAAAGTCTCTGTGTCCCAGCAGCAGCTCCTTTTGCTGTAAAGCCTCAGGCTTCTTCATTGCCCGAAGAGCCCTACAGTCTTTCCTCTGTTTGCCCAGGGTCTTTCCCAGGCTTCCTTACCTGGAGAGCTTTTGCCTAGTCCAGGCTCTCTGAAAGCTCCCTTCTTCCTCTGGAGTCCTTGTTTAACCAAGGTCCCTTTTACCCTACCCACGTGCCTAATTAACTGCCTTCCAGTTACTCAGTGACTTAAATTCTCCCAGAGGAACCTGAGTTGTCTCATTCCCCCTTGTGGAGCCTGTCAGAGGTAGGCTGGGATGGGCCACTGAACCCTTCAGCGGGCCATCCACCCTCTGACAACGGGATTCTGCATCATGTCGCAGTGCTGCCAAGGCCAGATCCAGCAGAGGTAAATCCTGCATTGTTAGGTACAAATACTGCTTAAGAAGTGACATAGCCTAACAAGATCAGGCAATGTCGCACTTGGCCTCCAGGTGAACTCTGAGAGAGTGACTACTCAGATCAAGTCCGCCTACAGTATATATTTCAGCCAATCCACAGGGTTCTTAAAACTGAGGTATAATTTTCACTTGTGAAGACAAGAATTATCCATTGGAAAACTAGAGCCTCTAACACCTCCATACAGATGTATATTGCTTGAGAGTGAAGGAGGAGTCACTTGTGTGAGTAATTATCAATCAGATATTAGGTATTCTAGTGTGTGCAACTACCCACCATTGGTTTGGTCACACTTATAGGAACAAAAAGTTTGAACCCATAGCTTAAGTCACATGACTTTTGGGGTAATCCCCAGCAGTCACTGCTGTCAAGGTGACCCCTAATGGAAATTCACTAGAGGGACCAATAGACATTGTACAGAATTCTCAGCACAAGCCTAGTAAAGCAAAGTATAACAGGCCTCCCAGAGATTAGCACTTTCCCACAGAGCCTCATTAAAAATTCATTTTTTCAATTAGACCAACTTTCTTTTAAAACATATTTTACAAGCACTACAGAGCTGCTGAAAGGGGCTGGCTTAACAAGTCTGCGGACTGAAATCCCTTTTAACCACAAAATGAGTACAGTACAAACAGCAATAGTGCAAATTTCCTCAACTTGCCCTGCCAACAAATCTCAACACTGACTTGGAGAAAGTCCCGCTAGGCATGACAGAATAGTTCAGTTTCACTTGTCCATTCTATCCTTGGCATCTCTGCCAAGAGTGTCAACAGTGATGCTAGTCGTGATGGTGCCAGCTATGACGGTGGTATTAGTCTACTGGGAACTGGATGGAAACTACCAGCTCTTTTTAGATAGGCCACCAAAGAGTCATCCTATGGTGACAACTTGGGCCATTATTATCCTAGAATGTATTCAAGCTGGTGATCAAGATGTAAAAAGCTGTAAGTCCTATTACCAATCTGCTAAAACATTCAGTTTCTTTGTTTCTAGAGTAGTCTACAGGCTTGTCATGGTGAATGACAATTCCCCAGGTTCTGTAAAGAAATCACAGGATCCAAGCTTTATGTCTGTGGTTACACCTCCACGCACAGTAACTGATTATTCATTGGATTATGCCTGTGGACAAGTGACTGGGCATTTAGCCATGTATGATGCCAGAGAGTTTGCATTAGCTTGGGTCTTACCTTGTACCGTGGAGCCAGTTTCAGCAGCTCCCTGAGTGGAACATCAGAGCCCACTACACCCAGGAGAATGCCATGAGATCTCTAGAAAATAAAGGAGAAACTGTTCTCAGAAATGAAATTCTGTTAGCACTCAGCCTGCCTTCACCTAAACATGGGCAAATGCCATTGCATCACTCTTCCACAGTGAACGGTCAGGGCTTGAGTGGGGTCTGCGCATTTGGTGCTGGGCTGAAGCTGGGGGTGAGAAAACAAGATGAAGTTTCTTATTTCAGTGATACTGGGAGGAAGAAACATTCCGAGGGAGGGACAAAATGATCACCTAGAGATCAATAAACAGCCAAGCAGCTTGCTAGAGTCACCACAAAAGCCTATCTTCATTAGCCAATGGCTTTAGAAGACTGCAGACCACCTCAGCATTTTTTTACCTGCCCTAGTTCCAAGGAGACGGCAGGGCAGCACTATACTCACCGTTTCATTCTTTTTGCTGAAGACCGGCATAGCTACTGTTGTCATGAGCAGCAGACTTTGAGCTTGAGATGCAAAGAGCTGCCACGGGACAAAGAGCAGTGTGTTAGCAAGTGTATAGGATAGGGAGCCACCACCAGAAGCATTTGGCTTTCCAGGGGCACCAAATGCTGAATGAAATCATACAGAAAAAAAAAGCCCTGTATAAAAGGCACATTTCTGATCTTCCCTAGGAACAATGCTCCTTGGGCGGGAGGGTGATCGGCCTGGGATAAAAACCATTGAAATTTGTCACAGAAAAAGACCTATTAAAGACCTAACTGAATGCTAAAGAGACAGGAATCTTTAGAAATTAATACCCATTATGCATATCCATGCCAAGGAGACAGACATAGGTTCACACACAAAAACATGCTTAAATACAACCAACGTGCACATACAATACAATTATAAGAAACAACACAGACATGGGCAAAACTCATGGACACGCAAATCACATAGAATCATAGAATATCAGGGTTGGAAGGGACCTTAGGAGGTCATCTAGTCCAACCCCATGCTCAAAGCAGGACCCAATTTTTGCCCCAGATCCCTAAATGGCCCCCTCAAGGATTGAACTCACAACCCTGGGTTTAGCAGGCCAATGCTCAAACCACTGAGCTATCCCTCCCCCCTGTATAAATATGTGTAAATATATCCCAAACCAATGCATACAGCTTGAATGAGAAGCAGCACAGACGAATGCTGAAAAGAAACGTGCACAGAGCATATTTAAATGCACTCATCACACGTGTGCTTAGGGACTGACTAAGAAACTGCAAAGATAGAGGCAAAAACATGATATGAACACAAAACATGCTTAGCTACACCCAAAAGACATGTATATAGGACACAGCACAAACACATGCAATGCGATGTCAGAGCCCTCAATACTCTGTGAGAGAAACATTCTAAGAACACACAAAACACAGGAGGAACATATAAAATACATAAAACACATGCACAAGAGTCTCACAGACATACCTAGCTAGAAAAAAGAATGAGGAGTACTTGTGGCACCTTAGAGACTAACAAATTTATTTGGGCATAAGCTAAGTGACTCTCCTTCCTTGGCACAGGAAGCAAGTCCCTTCTATCGCTCATTTGGCCAGATAAGCAGCTCACCTTTGGAAAGGTCAAAGTCCGGTGTCCTCTCCCTGTAAGCATGCTGGGAACCATAAAGGAGCCAGCCATTCTAGACAGTAACTTGATGAAGGGTTGAAGCTGGTGTTCTGCCTTATTGAGCTGAGCACATTCTGTTGCTGCCCTCATCTCTGGGTGGATAGCTCTTATTCACAGCAGTGCTAGGGCTAACCTAGCACACATGTATCTCACAGTGACACACTCTATATATGTAAAAATACATACAATGGACTAAACTACTGTACAGCACAGGGACTCCCTACCTACTCTCACCCAACAGCACAGCTCTCCAGTACATCCAGTGTTACCATTTCCTTCCTGACACACATCCTCAGTGCTCCTGCCGCCTCCCCTCCCTGGATGTACAGTTCAGCAGTGACTAGATGAACTAGCACAAACACACACCAGCCGACACAACGGGAGTGGCACGCTCACAGAACACAGGTGGTTACCTCCTCAGATTGTGGCAGCTAGCAAGAGACATGGATGGATAAATGAATGAATGAATGCATACATGAATGAATGAATGAAAAGCATGAGAGGTAGCAGGAGAGGAAGACAAATGCAAGCCAGAAAAATGAGACAAACAAGAAAAGCATCAGTGGACAAAACAGCACTGCAAGCTTTTGTTATGAAATACCAGAGCCAGGGCCTATAGAATTTGCTGTGCAGCAGGGAGCACTATTGATGGTTTTGCTCAGCACACTCAGTAACTGACTCACCAATACCTCATGTTCATAGTATGCTTGGCAAAACACATTTCCTTTGTTGCCCCCAGAGAGCAGGTACATCCCAAGGAATACCTCCATGTTCAACCACAGCACAGAAGTGAGGATCAGCCTTCCCAGGGCTTAACCAGCAGTGTCTCACAAGCATGAGTGAGTGCAAAACCTGTATATGTCATCCCTTTTGGAAGAGTCCTATCAAATTTAACATGAGTATTAGTCACACTTCTATAGAATTTTTAAACCAGCCTGTAGAATTCTAGAGCAGGCACAGATATTCCACTGGTTGGTTCTAGAAATTCTATAGAAAGGAGATCATTCTATTTAAAATTCCACAGGTTTTAAGAGTAATTTCCATAGAATCCTATTGGTTTCATCCCTATTAAAGGACTTTTCCATGAAGGAATATATAAACTTTTCTCCTTTCTCACTCACCTGACTTCAAACCAGTTCCATAAATCTCAGACAACCGTTTTCTCTTGAGACCTGATCCTTCTCAGGACACAACTGCCACCCACTAACAACCATGTCTTTTAAATAGGCCCCATTTAAATCGGCACATTCTTAAAAGCTGTAGCAATGCCCCTTTGATGGGAAAGAGGCTCTATACCATCCTATGGCGAAGAGGTTAATCAAAAGGGCTCAGTCATTGTTTAGATAGTTATGTCAGGAGTGGAAAGCTTCACTATTAGGCTCTTTGACTTGGCTGCATGTTCCATGTTGGGATTATTCACTTTCTTTCCCTACTGCCCTGAAAGTGGAATAAAAGCAGCACTGCTACAGTGGACAGAGGCTAATGAATTGAGGGGACTAAATATCATATCTTCATCTGCACTTTTTAAACAACTCTATTTCCTGCTCTAACGCTCTGGATCACACTTCTTCAGTCACTGTCTGAACCCTCTCAACATCTTCCCCTTCTCTGACACCTCTTTGGGAGTCAGAGCATAGTCTGTAATTTGGCTCCTTCCTAGGGGAACCTACTCCACTTGGAAGTGTTCAAGGCCCCCTGGTGGCTGGGATGCATCTGGAGAAAGCGTTGTCACTCCTACGCCATAGCCTGTTCTGTGGTGAGTGCTCCTAGAGAAGGAAAACACCAAACCCAGAATCTCCTGCATGAAGGTGCTGGGATCACCAAAAGCAGAACTGGGCTGCCCTTTCCTCTAGGCGAAAAAACCAGGTAAGAAAATGACCAAGGAAAACAATTCTATTTGCTTGAGGAAGATTGGGAGAAGGGGTCCTTCATACCCCTCTACTCTTAGTCTCTCTCTTTACTCTCTCTTGATCTCAAAGGCATATTGCTGTGGCATCCTTATTTCCAGAACCTCTCAAGCCTACCACTAGTGTAGGCCACAGACAATGGAGCAGCCACATAAAAACGTTGAGGTAGCAATGAGAGGATCCAGCCTGCAGCAGCAATGGGAGGACACCATAGGAGAGTAGAAAGTTGTGGGGCACCCTACATTTAGTTCCCTCACACTGGCTGCAAGGTATTCCCTTACCCCAAGAGTTGAGCACACTTGCCCTGTCATCATCCTAAATCTTGCTAGTGCAGAGAGTAAAGGAACAGGCTTGATACCCAAACTGAGATCTATCTTCCTGTGTGACAGACAGCAGAGAGCGAGCTGAGGAAAAGAACCTCTGTGACCCATATCCTGAGCTTGTAACTAATCTCTGTCCTGTGAATAATCCTTTATAAAGTACCCTGAGCTAATGGAGAAAAGAAACACTACTTAGGTCATGCTGTGCATTTGTGATTACCCTTGGTTTCCTGGCTCACTGCGTACTCTCAAGGAGACCTGAGACTTTGCATGGAGGATTCAATTCCAGGATTGAGGGGGAAAGAAATGCTGCCTGTCTAAACAGGTGCAGAGCACAGTAAATTCTACAAATCAGCTGACGCCCAGTTTTACAGTATGTTCCTATTTCTGAGGGATCCTCCAAGAGGATCCAGGCGTCACAGCCCTGCTTCCCCACCCCCTGCTTCATTAGCCCTTACTGTCTGCTGATTGGAAGCTTATCTCAGCATCCTTACCGCACTGTCCATGTAGGCTTCAGTCCATATGATGTCATGATCATGGTTGATGACCATTGGACGGCTAAGCACATGCAGATATTCCATCACATTCTCCTGAACATCTGCCAGGGTGGAGATCTGAGTGTAGTAGCCTTAACAGAGAAACAGAAACCTGTCACTCTCCCAGTGTCCTCTCCTGAATTATTCAGGCGTTTTCATTTGAATTCAAAAAGCAAAGTGTCCATTCAAACCTATTTGTGACCCTTGGGTCTTTGCTTTCTGTGAATAAGTGAGGGGTTAAGTATGACAAGTGGGAATACTTACAAGAAGTGAACTTTTAACTCAAATGCTCAAATATTCACCAAAAGCACTTTTAAATTACAGGACTGACCAACAGCAGGGTGAATGACACTGAAAATATTAACACTTAAATATTTGAATTGAAATCCGAACTTTTGTCGGTTAGTTACATAAATCATCTAACCAGGGAACAGAAGCAATATCTTGTGACTTGTAAAACCAACCAATAAAAACTTGAATTCAGACGATCCACAATGCATGAACAAAGAATTATTTACTGACAATCATGTTAAACATCACACACATATAAGCATTTCACAATCTGTTTGTAGACAATTTGCAGACAAAGACAGGTGAAATTGTTTATTCCCCCAGACCCTGCTCATGGATCCCCACCCCATTGTGCACCTGCATAGGGAAGCCATTTACTGGCTTATATGTGAAAGAATCGTTCAGCCCTACTTTGGGGTGCAAAGTGGCAGCCATTTTGTGCCAGCAATAGCACCTCACCGTTTTAAGGTGGGGAAAGTGAGGAATACTGGGATCAAAATGAACCAATGGCAGAATTTTAGGTAGACATACATAATGTCATTTGGCCAGGACTCTGGGGTTCACCTTCTGCTCTTGTGAAAAGGGCCATGAAATCTTTAAAAGAAAGGATGCCAGTTTTATCACTCAGCCAAAAGATAGCATGTCCAGCGACACAGACACAGTGCCGCTTAACACCATGATAGGGAGTTGGTTTAGTACTGATCAAGGAGTAGCCTCTGTGAAACACCAATAGCACTCCTTGCAGCACTTGATTTTTCCTCGGCAGTCTCCCATCCAAGTGCTAACTAGGCACAAACTTTAGCGCATGAGCTCTAAAGAGATCTCAGTCCCAGAATGCATGATTGCAGTCTGCATGTGATGTGGATAGTGGGCTAATTGTTCACAGACAGCACCTTTGTTGTTGCAAGCTATCCATTTCACATTTTCTGCAAACGTGACTTCCCTTCCAATGAGATAAGTGAAAACCCGGACCTGTGCAACAAGAATACAGATGTAAGAATTATGCAGAAATCATCTTCCATTTGCAACAGTGCCAAGTCAGTCCAAAGAGGTGTAATGTAACATGCTACCAGATCAGAATGGTAGTGGCTTGACACCCAGGTTGCAGAAGTGTAAATGACTATACTGAATGACAATGGAGAAATAGGTTACAGTGTAGTAGCCGTGTTAGTCTGTGTCAGCAAAAAGAAAATAAGAAAGAAAGAAATACTTGTGGCACCTTAGAGACTAACAAATTTATTTCAGCATATAAATAAATTTGTTAGTCTCTAAGGTGCCACAATGGAGAAATAGGGTTCTTGCCTTTACACCGATATATGATTCTCTTGTTCCATGAGAACCTCATTATCAATCATAATTAACCCAGCCAGCCAAGTAGCAATACATGGAGGCACAGAGTGTGATCATTTGGAGATGAGAACTCTTAAACACTGAGCTGGTACACACTGGATTTGTTTTGGGAACAGCTGTGGAGAGAAGGTTTGATTAACAAGCCAGAAGCAAGAATTGTGTTTGATTTCGCAGTAGCAAGCAGATCCACATGCAGGTAGCTTCACCACTCATAAAAATTCTTAACCCATGGAAATATTTAATCACATAAAGCAATTTATGGGACACTATCAGGTTAAAATTCATCTGTTTTCAGTGTGTTCTCATTCATGTGATCAATAACAATTTAGCTTATTTAAAATGAAACAATATTAAAAATCGGATTTGCTTTTTGCTCTTTCTGCTGTTAGTTTCCCTTGAGCATTTCCCTCAGCTTGGACAAGGAAAACAAACGAGTCACTTTGGTTTAGAATCAGTTCTTATTCCAGGTCCTGATTCAACAGCTCAAGGCTGTAACGGCTGAGTTGCAAATAGAGCTAGTTGGGAATTTTTTGGCAAGACAGTTTTGTTTTAAATGCCGATTAGCTGAAATTGAAACTTTTCATGGGAATGTTCCATTTCCAATGAACTTTCTTCAAGAAAGGTTTCTCAGGTTCTCTGGGATATCCAGGTACAAGTCTCTGCCTGAACCAGGCAGAGGAAGGACTACGAATCTGGGTCTTCTACACCCAGGTGAGTGCTCTAACAAGCAGACTATTGGCTACTCTGGGGTGGGTCGGTGTCTGTCTGTGTCTATTTTTTCTTGGAAAAGTCTTGGGTTTATCCCAATGTATAACAGGACAATATCTTGAAATCTCAAAAAATTCTGCAGGACAGGAAAAACCCAACCTTTTCCACCCAGTTCTATTGTAAATACTGCATAGAGATGTTCACCAATTATTTATTCATTTAATAAAACATGTTTCAGTCTGGAGGTTGGTGGAGTTTTGTATTTGTTGGTGGTGGTTTGTGGCTTTTTTTGTTTTTGTAAACCAGAAGAATTTTTCTATTGTCCTCAGCTTTTGAAATAGCGTTTTTTAAACCCCTGCTTCCCCGCCCCAACCCTCCCCTCCCATCACATATTTTGGGCCAAACTTGACCTGACAGTGTTCCTTTAAAATCACAGCACCTTTATAATCCCCTCACCAATCTATTGTCTAGCTGCTTTGTGTTGTATTTACAGGAGGGAACATGTGGAGGCTTGGGTATGTGAGTACACATACTTGGGTATGTGGTGCTTTCTATTCACTCCATGCCAGGATGGTCACTTTCCTTCCCCTCTGCCGCCCCCTTTATTCATCCCTTTTGAGACAAACCTTACGATCAGGCCAGTTGTACTTTTCAAACACAGATTCATAATCCTCCACGGCTCCGTCTGTGATCAGCATGATGGCTTGGTTACACAGGCCTCCTTGCCCAGCCTCTCTGAACTACAAATGGGGAGGAACAGCAGCATTTAGTATCCTCAGCATCGCCATAATTCTTATTGCTGTGCATTTATTTATAACAGGCCAGATCCTGAGCTCCTTACTGAATTCTTACCCAGGCAAAACTCCCAATGACTTCAGAGAGCATTTTCCCCAGGTGAGGACTGAGCTTTGCTGCTCTGTATATTTTTTATTTACACAGCGCCTATCATCATATGCTGCACCCAGGTGCTTTACACAAGTTAAAATAACATGGAAAAAAAGAGTGCTGGGCACAATGAGTCTTATTGCCTATTGCCCTGTACTCTGTGCATTGCCATGTACGCTTGTACTATGCAGGCATGGGGTGGGTGTAAAACACAACCATCCTGAGCTGGTAGCCATTGGAACTCACTTTGTACAGCTCTGAATGAGTACAAAAGGTGCAAGCTAGTGGCAAATCCAGCCTAATGTCTCAGGCACAGCCAATCACGCTGCCAAGGGAAAAAAGGAGGGCAAAATGGTCACCGGTGGAAATGGAAAGGCCGTATACCGAGCATGGCAAATGACCTGGCATGTGTCAATACGTGATATTTAATCTGGAGTATAATTATGCTAAGAAAGTCTACAAGCTGTATTTCTACATGCAGACAAAGAGCTGTGGAGTGGGTGTCCCCAAAGAGCAGGCTGGGAAACCGCCTGCTTAGCCAGGAAGATAAACTTTCGAAAGCCAGTTTAACTAACATCCCTAAAAGACCTGCTTCCCCTCCCTAGACCATCAACCTGAGGATGGGGAACACAAACTGCTGCTGTGTGTCTCTGCCTAGTTGTGGGTGGAACAGACAAGTCAGTGGCGCATGAATCCGGATACACCACTTTGTTGGTGAGGGGGCAATCTAGTGTGATAATAAGCCCAAACCATAGGATAAGCATCTTTTGTAAGAGACCCTGGATATAACAAAGAATTCTTAAAAACCCTTTTAACCATCAAAGCACTCAACCCACACCCACAACTTGAAAAACAGGTCCTGAGAGAGTAAGGGCTTCAGATTAGGGAAGAGGTCGAGGTTAGGTCAGGGTTAGCAAATGTGTCACTAACCCCCACCTAACCTCAAGTATTTTCCTAATGAAAACAAACCTGAAAAGGAGAAACCCAGGAAGACAAGGAAGGGGGAGGAATTGCTTGCCGCTGGCCTCTGACAAAAGAAGTTTGGGGCGTGGACACTGCTGTCTAGGAATGTAAAGTATTTCCTTCAATTGTTCTGTGACTGAGATGAGACTATCTGGTGTATTTTATGAGAAGTTTAAATTTAGATATATGTTCTTCATGCTGGATCTTTTTGATTTACTACAATTTTCTCTCTATTTTCAATACAACATCTTAGGCTGGTCCATAATCTCTAAAGGCTGGTCCCGTCCACACACCATTTTGTACCAATGTAATGACATGTGTTTAGCAACTGATACAGAAACCGATCCCCTAGCCTGGATGTGGTTATACTGGTATGATGGTGTCTACGTTGGTAGGTGTTATTACTTTAACTATACCAATACAGCTAGAGTGGTACAAAAACTGTGTGTAGACCAGTCAATAGGAGAGTAAGCAAAAAGGAAATGATGTCTGAGATTCTAACTTCACTCTGAGATCTCAGTCAAAAGGGCAGAGGTATCCTCTCCCATCCGGTGTTTTGTAAGGGGCTGTGGGCAGGTGAACACAACAAAGAAGCCTAAGGACTAAAGAGGAAATGTGTACTGAAGGGACTGGGGGGGAGGGGGAGGGGAGAGAGGGGGATGCGTGGCAAGAGTATAGGTGACACTAAGCCTTAAAATAGCTACAGAAAGATTTTTGACAAACGCCCTTGGGAAGGGAGCTTCCTAGAAGGGGTTCCAGAACTCGAGGGCCCAATGTAGATGAAATCATGGGATGGAGAACAAAGGCTTGAGTGACTACTTCTCCAGGTATGTGCCTTCAAGGCAAATGGTGTCAAGAAAACTGAATAATTTTATTTAGTACTAGCAAGATCTTGAATGTAATCCATTGATTATCAGCAACCAGTGCAAACTGCAGAGGCTTTCCCTACATCAACGAGCAAAAACGAACAGCTTCTTGGCTGCAATTTCTCAATTTCAAGGAGCACTTCCTCCTTTTACAAACAGGACAATTGTTATTATGATTGGAGCAATGGAAGGTCTGTCCACTGAGGAAGGTTACACAAACTCACATAAATCAAAAATTTAAAGGGAGGAAGGCATGACAGCTCTGTAGTAAAGATAAATGAGAGGCAAGCAACTGCATGAGATAGAGCATGTATGGGAGACTAATTTAAGGCTGACTAAGGGTGTATCAGAAGAATAATGGGGGGTCAGTGCTAAAGAGGCCAATTCAATTCCCTGCAACAAACCCTGTTGCCAACTCTGTCCACATATCTATTCAAGGGACACCATCATAGGACCTAACCACATCAGCCATGCCATCAGGGGCTCGTTCACCTGCACATCTACCAATGTGATATATGCCATCATGTGCCAGCAATGCCCCTCTGCCATGTACATTGGCCAAATTGGACAGTCTCTACGCAAAAGCATAAATGGACACAAATCAGACATCAAGAATTATAACATTCAAAAACCAGTCGGAGAACACTTCAATCTCCCTGGACACTCAATTAACAAACTTAAAAGTGGCAATTCTTCAACAACAAAAAATCAAAACCAGACTCCAATGAAAAACTGCAGAACTGGGATTAATTTGCAAACTGGACACCATCAAATTAGGCCTGAATAAAGACTGGGAGTGGATGGGTCTCTACAAAAACTAATTTCCCTCTGCTGATACTCACACCTTCTTGTCAACTGTTTGAAATGGGCCACCTTGATTGCATTAGCCTCATTAGCACTACAAAAGTGATTTTCCCTCCCTTGGTATTCACCCCTTCTTGTCAACTGTTGAGAATAGGCCACTTCCACCTTAATTGAATTGGCTCGTTAGCACTGACCCCCCCACTTGGTAAGGCAACTCCCATCTTTTCATGTACAGTGTATTTATACCTGCTTACTGTATTTTCCACTCCATGCATCTGTTGAAGTGGATTCTAGCCCACGAAAGTTTATGCCCAAATAAATGTGTTAGTCTCTAAGGTGCCACAAGGACTCCTTGTTGTTTTTGCTGATACAGACTAACATGGCTACTCCTCTGACAGCTATTTTTAGCACCAAAGCATGAGCCCTGCAAGCCTGAGTCTCTAGACCCAGGCTCTGGGACTTGCTGCCAGGGGATTTATTTTTGCTACGTAGACATACCCTACATGTGTGACCCTACGAGATTCATATGAAAAGAAATATAAATTGGTTTACATAGGAAGGAACAGTCATGGGCACAAATACAGAACAAGAGAAAATGAATCTGTAATCTGTTAACTCAAAGACTGAATCTGAGCTGGGAAGGTATACCCCAGGGACAGATCAACTCAATATGAATTAACAATGTGAGACTGTCGAAAGAAAGGTAACTGCTCTCCTGGGATGTGTTAAGAGGAGTAGTACGTGTAAAACACGCAAGGTAATTATTCTGCTCTGGTTGGCACTTGGTAGGCCTTAACTGGAACACTTCTTCCAGTTTAGCGCACCATGTTTCATAGAAGACAGACAAACTGGAGGCAGTTCAGAAGAGAGCAACAGACAGGATAAAAAGTTTGGAAAAATAAGTCCTGTATGGAAAGATTAAGAGAATGGGGCAAGGCAACCCCATTGAAGAGAACAAAAGGCTGAGGAGAGACAAGATAAATGTTTCCTCACAGGTAAACAATACTATCTGGCACTTACATAGCACCCTACATGCCACGATTTCAAAACACTTTATAAATGTTAATTAACTAAGCCTCACATCACCTCTGGGAGGCAAGTTAATATTATTGTACCCAATTTATATATGGGTAAATCAAAGCAAGGAGTGTTCAAATGATATTTCCAAGGTCACACAAAGTCAGTGAAAGTGCTAGGAATAGAACCGAGGAGTCCTGACACCCAACTACCCTTTTCTACTCACTAGACCTGCAGTTCTCAAACTTTAGCAACCCGAGGACCCCCATTTTGATTTAAAAATTTTCACAGACCCCCCAAGCCCTCCCACTCCACCCCTTCCCCCAAGGCCCCACCTCCACCCCACCTCTTCCCATCCCCACTCCACCCTGCCTCTTTCTGCCCCTTCCGTCAAGTGCACAACATCCCCGCTCCTCCCCCTCCCTTTCCCTCTCCCTCCCAGCACCTCCTGCATGCCGGGGAACAGCTATTCCCAGGGATGCAGGCAGTGCTGGGAGGGAGGGGGAGGAGTTGATCAACAAGGCCCACAGACTCCCTGGATTACCCTCATGGACCCCCAAGGGTCCGCAGCCCCAGTGTGAGAAACGCTGCACTAGACCATTCTTTTTCAAGGGATCAGTTATTCTCAGTAAGCAAGAAGTAATGGCCAAGGCTGTCAAAAGCGACTAGCCTCAATTTCTGGTTGCTCAATGTGAGACACTTTAAAGAGGTCTGATTTTTAGAGGCTGGGGGCTCACCAAAAATTGAGGCTACCATAAATCACCAGCCAGTTTTGAAAATCTTGGCCCAGGAGCTTAAGACACATTTGCAATTGCAATTTAAATTCCACCAAAAGCTCTGTGGACCACATTCTGGGTCTTTCTTCAGCCCCTTTGTGTCACTCTGGCAGTATAAGGCTGTCAAGCTGGTGTAACTGACTGCTTGAGGATTCCCCCTGAAGAGGGGACATCCCAGAATGGTGTAGAGCTGCTAACTGTTCTCCTGAAGCTGTTCTATGCTGTTCCAAAGTAGCCGTTAGCTGCCACAGAATTGAGGGACTATAAAGTAGGCGCAATACCACCTTTTCTCCAACTCCTCGTCCGTCATTGAGTGGATCTCAAGTCGGCCGGAAAACCTGGGCCTATAATTCTAAAAACAATTGTGCTAAGGAGCAAAACCTCCCTTGGCAATTTGTAATCATTGTCATTATAGATAATCAGGGCTACACTAGACACTTGGAGCCAGATATTCTGCTGTTGTGAATCAGTAATTTCAATACACTAATTTACTCCAGCAGAGGATCTGACTGGTTTTAGTGAGGAGTAATTTTGTCACCATACACAGGGATGTACTAGATAAGTGACCACTAGAAATGTATTCTAAACGAATGATTTTAGCATTAAATCATGACTGCTTCCCCCATTCTTTAAATCATCCTCTTCCCATAAAGCATCACCTTGTAATTGCCATTATCTCGTTATCAGCATCAGAATGACAACACCAGATTACCATTTTCACAGATCAGCTCCAACCACAATTAGTGCTAATACCACCACCCTATCATCTCAGCTCCTGCCATTACCCACAACACCATCCCTGGGCAGAATTCTGATCACACTTACACTAGAGAGTAAATCAGGAACGGCTCCACTATAGCCAATGGAGTTACACTGGTGCAAAACCGGTGTGAGTGGAAAATCAGGCCAAATATTTGTCAACACCTCTAGCACATGGTACAGTTAACCTCACCACCATATTTACTATCAATAACACTGGCTTGTTAGCATCGTTTCTATCATCCCCAAGGGTGTAGTACTCCAGGGCTGCAGGTGCACTTAGGAGAGTGGGTTACACTGGGATTTGGTACTTTTATTTTATTTTTTAATTTCCTTCAGCAATCCTTAAGGAACAAAGCTGAGTCATGCTTTTGTGTGACGACTATTGAGGTCCCAATTGCTCACATAACACAATGAATCCTGTATGACTGTCATGGGCATAGTAGGTGATTGGAACGCCTTGGATGAGTATCTCTGTTTTATTTTACATGTGGTATTTTCCATATGAATCACTGTATTGATCCCTGGGAAATTAAACACAAAAATAAACCGAGAAGTAAAAACAATCTAATACCTTAATCATAATAACATTTACCATTGCTCACTAATACCCTTCATTATCAGAATGATTGCTATTATCTTGTCATTTATATGATCATCTCTGTAGTGACATTTTATGTCATTACAACTAGCATCATCATATCACCGGTATCATTATATTTGCTAGCAACACTACCACACTCACAGCTATTGAAATCAAAATCACTACTAGGTTTCAGTGTAGTAGCCGTGTTAGTCTGTGTCAGCAAAACGAAAATAAGAAAGAAAAACTTGTAGCACCTTAGAGACTAACAAATTTATTTCAGCATAAGCTTTTGTGGGTTAGTACCCACTTCATCGGCTAATTAATTAGCCTCTTAAGGTTGATCTATGCACCTCCACCTTATCATGTTTCTCTGACTGTATAAATATCTGTCTACTGTATGTTTCATTCCATGCATCTGATGAAGTGGGTACTAACCCACGAAAGCTTATGCTGAAATAAATTTGTTAGTCTCTAACGTGCTACAAGTTTTTCTTTCTTATTTTCGAATCACTACTAGCTTCCTCAGCGTATCCCTCAGTATCACAATCATCACTGTGAGCTTCTATATGCTGTTCGATACTGTCATGGACTCAACAGCATGATGGGCCTGATTTGGAGCATGCTCTCACTGGTGTAACTCCACTGACTTCAGGAGAGTTACTCCTGATTAACTCTGGTTTACATACGATCTGAACTCAGTCCTATTAGTCTCCCAGACAATATGAGATGCGATAGCAGGAGAAAATAAGGATGAGATTGTCAACAACACTTAGTGTCGGCCTAAATCTGCTCCCATTTAAGTCACAGAGAGATTTTTACCTGAGTAACTAAATTTGGCCCAGTCAATACAGTCAGTTTAATTATGTTATTTCAAGCCTTTTGTTAAAAGGCTGTATCTGTCTCCCCTCTTCCTCATCCTGTCACTTAGCTAGCAGTCAATCAATCATTCATTTTCAGGCACTGATGAATTGGCACAGCACTGAAATATGAAGTAAGAGGCTCTGATTAAATGGACTGAATTGAGCATCAGCACTGAGGGACATAATTATGGATGATTCAAGGCACTGATCTATGGGGTCACTTTTCCCTGCGGAAAGGTGACTATTTAAAGCAACTGGCTCTATGCCACATCAGCTACCCACTTTCCTTTGGCATGGCAATGCCCCCTTTATTACTATCCTCATCGAGAGCAATAACGGGTTTGAGCATTCTAAATAAATGAATAAACAAACAGCTCCCTAAAGTCAGAGTGCCCAAGTTCATCATCATCACCATCACCATCCATGTCACAATCACAGCCAACATGCTCATCAGCAACTTTTGGCCCTGTCAGAAAACGTTCATATCACTGCACTAGGAGAATTCCCACCCCACCCCCCCGACACGATGCCAGCTGTACAGTGCCATGAGACACGGGGAAGAAGGGTTGAGGGGGTGGAGGAATGAGCATGCTCTTTAACACCCTTGACATAAAATGCTCTTACCTCCCTCAGGATTTTGAAGGATTCCAGCACAGCTTTATTGACGGTCCCCACTCCTTTTGCCTGCAGCTCATCGACCAACTGCTTAAAGTGCTAGCATGAAGTGAGAAACACATGGCAGATATGAGATGCGGACCGAAGGAAGGCAGAATTCTCAGGACAGGGGAGAGAAGGGTGACACAGGGCCAAAAACCCCCTGCATTTCAGGGCACACGACTACTCTAGATGACTGGGCAATCTTCCACTATGGTGGCTGCAGATGTGAAAATCAACAGGCTACTCCAATAACAGTTCTATCACGGGGCACCTATGTTCACATATGAGCTGTACTATAGACTGCTGCACAGCACATTCATAAATAACTGCCAGAAATAGCAGCACCTCTCTTTGGAGATTTGTCCTTTGCTGAGGATGAAACACAGGGGAGTTTGGGAAGAAATGTGGAGGGAAATGTTCTGATCATGTTAACTGTGGACTATGGGGACAATGTGAGTATGAGCCACCTCCACAAGACTGAGAGTGAGAGAAACAAGGGAGATATAATCGGAACTGAAAATACATCCCAGCCAGGAGGGAGGTGCATTTTGCAGCAGTCACATGCATAATGACCACCTTAGGGCAGCAGTTGCTCATCACTCCCAGATTAGAAAAGCAGCTATCAGAAAGGCACACTGAAAAAGTGCCCTACGAAAGGGGGAACCTAGACTGCTGCATTCATTGGTGACCAGACATTTACTGGAAAAGGGATGAATTCCCACCTTTCTGAGGGCCAAGGATGTGGATGGAAGGTCTGAGCTTTTAGAAATGGCACACCGAGTGCTCTTGAGAGTTATGTGCTTTTGTTTCTTGTGATAGGACCAGAGAGATTGACTGGTATGCTCTGGCTAGTTTGCGCTGTTCCAGAGACACAAATCAGTTGTAAACTCGGTTTAACCAGACAGCTGCACTGAGTTTATAGCTGCTTGGCGTATCCAGAGAGATGCAGAGCGGCCAGTATGTCACCGTGAATGTGGCTCTGGGTCTCAGAAATAAAAATCCACATGTTTTTGGGACATCAGTTGTTTCCTGTCCTTGGAGTTTCCCACCAAAGCATCACAGTCCCATTAACCCAACTGCAATATGAGAGCTGTACCAACAACACCTCTCAGTTTGGCACTCACCTCTCTGTTATCTCTGTCTGCTTGGACCAGGATGCCCTTGAAACAGGGTTCAACATAATGAACATAATCATTGTACTGAAAAGAGAAAAGTAAAAGAACAGGGTTAGCGGTAAAAGGAACCTCTTTAAAGTAAGCTTCGTAAGAGGACATTTATAGGGATAAGAACAGCATCTAATTTACAGTTACCCTGTTTTATTTAGCTCTTTATTTAGAATTGTATTGTGCCAATTTCGTGCTCTAGATACATCACACTTTTTAAAAATCCTGCCTTTTAAAGTAATACATTAAATAAATTGTAGCATGTTGGCAGATTAAATCCAGGCACACCCATAGGTGCAAGGTTAATGCTATTTTATTAACAGGGTTCCAGCAGTCTTCTCCACACTCTAATAGCTGTGCAATAGACTAATTTACGTCAGCACTTAAATTATCAGATTACAATACACAAGGGCACATATATTACATACATCTCTTTAAAAAAACCTAATATATAAAACCCTCCCGGCTTAGTATGATTTCCCTCTGTTCCTGAATCAACACTGCTCACTTCTCCCTCTATTCATTCAGGTACTTATATGGCTCCCATCAATGGAATACTTAGCAACCTAAACAGATAACAATGAGCTCTCACTTCCTTCCCTACCAGCAGGGGTCAAGCTTAGGGATTTTGGTGTTTTGTTCCCATAAATATAGGAATGAGGGTATAATTATGGGAAATCCTGGGCAAAAAGCTGGGGTTTGTATTAAGCTCTGAAAGGGAAGAGGTTAGCAATCACTCTCTTTTCCTTTGGCATTGCGTTCCATAGTCTTGATCCTGTGCAAGTTCTGTCTTCTGTGGTCATGAGCCACCCCTGTATTGGTCAACTGTCTTATTGTTCCAATGGTGTCACAGGAAGTCATGCTCACATAGAGGGAGAAATAGTCTTTTGGGTATCCAGGCCTAATTCCATGAAAAACTTTGAAAATCACGAGCTTGACCTTTTACTGGACTCTGTTCTATGGGAAGTAGTGCAGAGATTGGTGTATCATGGTGATCCCAGCCAGGACATAAAAAAGTTAATATCACTCCTCTTCAGAAAAGTGCTATCTTTCTTGACCACAAGTAGTCAGGATTTTTCTTATACATCACATGAAAGATAGCAGCTTCGGCAGCACAATGCCTCCTAGCACCAGGCTGGAGTATTACTGACTCAGAGGGATGACAGCCATAAATCAAAATAGCACCATCACTTCCTGAAGCACCAAGTACCCCCATCCCAGTACTGACTCTGTCCCTCTGGGTTTAGTCTGTGAAATATGAAAGGGTCACTGCCTAAGATGATATCGTTGCAGACTGAGTTCTTGTATCATTACTAAAGTTTTGTCTCAATAAGAAAAGGGATAAAATTAGGAAAAGGAATGAACAAGCTCTGAATGTCAATCACATAGTGAATAAGGAATTAGCATTTACCCTGCTGGTCACTCACCAAAGTACATGCAACTGACTTGTCATAGCTGATATGTTTTTATTTCCCATTACCATCTAACTCTAGAGCTAAGTGCTCTAGTGATATTACTGCTATCCCTGCATGGTTTGCTAGTGGTGTGGAGCTGAAAGGCAGGCATGATTGACAGGGTGAGGTGTTTTATATTTAGACTGGGATACACTTACTGCAATAATATTGACAAAATCATTTTCCCCCAAAGTGTCCAAAATGGTGATGATGGTGTATTTGGCAATGGTCATCCGCAGACCCTTCATGCTCCCACTGATGTCCACCACAATTATAACGTCCTTGGGCGAGGTGGCTGCCTGGATGTACCTTTACAGGATTGGGAGAGAAGAGAAGCTGGTATAACACAGGCACTGGGGAAGGCAGAATTCTGGGCATACCATTGGCCATCTCAGGTCCTTGATTCTAGACCCAAGATAACATGCATGTCTGGAGCAGCTGCCTGGCAGTGACAGGCTTGGGAACGTACCCTTTATCCCATGCAGGATGTACCACTCATATCAATATGACGGGGCTGTCCCGCTGTTTAACGGTAGTGCTCTGCTGGACCTGGGTTCTTGTTTACTGGGCTGGCAAAGGCTGGGAGTGCTGCAGAGGTGATATGCTCAGCAGACATAGCTGACAGAGGGAACTTGGTGTTATTTAACAGCAATCCCTGTTACTGAGACGAGTCGACAACTGATTCAAAGAGTGGAATTGATGGACTCTGAACAGTCCCATCCCATTGGCTGCAGTCTCATAACATGGAGGGAATAAAGAAGGGAGTCACTGATGGTGATTCCATATGAGACGTTAGACCCCAAGATGGAGGGAGGGGTGCTGGAAGGGGATGGCCAACACTCTCTAATCCAGTACAATACAATGTGGTTGCATAAACACTAGTTTATCTATCCCCTCTCTCTCCCAACAGAGAGAGTTCAACAGAGGCTCTGATTAGACTCCCCACTGCAGACACTGGACTGTGATGTCTGTGCACTTACCATTCAGATCTCTGTAACCCACACTAGAAAGGAGGGGGACAAAAATCAGGACATAGGTCAATTAAAGCTCTAAAAGAAGAGGAGAAAAAGAGGGTGAGAGAGAAAGAAAAAGATGATGGGGCCTAATCTCTCACCAGCCTCGATTCCTGCAGTCGAAGGAGATGACTCCATTCTCATCTGGCATCCACTTTATCCCTGAACAGAGCAGCAAAAGAAAGACTCAGTGGCTTAATCATTCAGGAAAACAGGCCTCAGCCCCCCACCCTGCAGGCAGCAGACCTTCAATTATCCTTAGCTCTGAGACCTCACGATTTTAGTTCACAGGGTCATGTGACTCCCACAGCCAACAGCAGAGCTCCAGCAGTTATAGCAGCAGGCACATGGGGTAAATACATACAAAGCTTTCCTACCTTTAATTTCTGGCCTTCGCCCATTCCCTTGAATGTGTTGATTAATTTTTATGCAAAATGTAACTGGGTTGTGCCTGGTGCTCTCAGGAACATTTAAAAATTGGGGAGGGAGTGCATTTACTTTCATCTTTATACCATGTGTACGCAGCTTTTTCCAATATCTGCAGTGCTGCTGACTCTCGTGATTTTTTTGACAAGTAACGTTATTTTGGCTGAGGTTGAAGCCAGTTTGGCAATGACAAGAGAAGCTCCAGTCGCTAGTGAATTTGAGCCTTCTGATTGGCTGCCACCTGGGGCCGAGCAACCTATTAGAGTTGCTAAAGGAAGAGCTCTTCCCTCCTCCCCCTCTCATCAGCAGCCCAACCATTCTCACAAGAGGCGATGGGGGGAGCTACACTCCCTCCCCGCAGCCTGGAAGGGGGAGAGAGGACACTGCTGCAGTCTCCACCCTGCAGGCCTGGGAGAGAGGGTGAAGAATCCCAGAAGGAGCAGAGCAGGGCTGGACCAGGGCAGAATTAATTGCTTTGTAGATGTGTGTGGGGGGTGTGAGCTCCTGCCCCTTACCCAATACATATGGGAGAGTGGGCAACACTGATTGTCACAAGCACACACTGGTGATGGGCAGGGGGTGTTCAAAACAATCAAAAGACAGACCAAAACCACAATATAATCTTTTTTGGGGGGAAACAGATTTTTGGGGCCAATCTCATGATTTCTGGGGGGGTCTGACTGATGATATTTGATCTCCTGAGGTTGGTAATATTGTATCTTTTTTCTTACAGACCGGCTGAGAACCTTAAAAAGTAGAAGGAGAGATAGGTGTGGGGCCCAGATTGAGCTCTAAAGGCTTTGTCACGGCTTTCTCAGGGCTGATGGCACTACAGCAGGCAGTCAGCCTGAAGTGCATATAGGCAAGCAGAATACCTTTGGTGTCACAGGTGCCACACACTGGCTGTGTTGTCCCCCCTGTATGGTAGCTAGTGGCTAGAGAATGAGAATCTTCTATTGCCACCAGTGTTACTCTTTTACAGGAATGTGCCTTTGGTGCACACCATCCCAGTTCAATCAGCTCAGGCAACCTGTGGTTGTTGGTTATTTCCAAGTGGTCTCCCTTTTGGGGAATCCAACCCGAGACCCATATGTAACCCATACTTACTATTCTACAATGGAAGGCAGTGATCCCCCTATCCCTAGGCTTCCCAGGACAGGTTCTGTATCAATGTGTTCCCTTCCCTGGTGTGTTTCATGTTTTGCCCTGATTTTTAGAGAATGGGCTAGGAATGTCTGAACCTCTTTACCTGGGTAAAGTCTGAAGAATCCTGTGGAGCTGCCAAAGTACTGCCAGGTCAGTGTTGGGTCTCTTTGGAAATTGTCCACAAAAATAGGATTCAAGGCTTCTGACATGTAAACTCCATTCAATATGTCAGGGTCTGTGGGGAAAGGCGGAGCCAGGAAACATAGGGAGAGGGGAAGGAAGGGTGCAACAGGGGGAAAAAGCACAGTATAGAGGAGAGTGGTCGGAACAAAGAGAGAGACCCAGACAGCGTGGAGCCTGCACATACAATGATTCTTTATGGTCTGAACACAGTTACAACAAGTATTCCTCACTACTGTCACTCCCTTCATGATGACAAATATCGTATTGAAACTGCCTTTAAAACAAACATTGCAAGAGGAATTGTCTTCACCGTTCAAGCGAATCCTGGAATGTAAGTCACCACTAGCAATCACAAGTTAACTCTGCTTGGTCACACATCATCTCCCTTCCTCCTCTGGGGTTTATCTACCTTAGGTGATTCACATCAAGTTAGAACAGGATCCCAAGGGGTTATGGTAATTAACTCAAGGTTAAATACAATGTAGCACTCAGTATAGACAGGGATTGTTGTGTTATATCATCATATCAGCTGGCTGTGGTAGCAGAACCAGCTGAAACAATGTTAAACATGACAGTCCCTGGTTACAGTGAGTGTTTAACATTGCACGATCGTTATCAGGACTCCTCCAGCCATGTTCTAACATGATGCAGTTACCCAGTGTGGATAAGCCTTTAGATTTAAAAGCCCTCCCTCTTTCTCCCCTGGTTTTCTTCATTCCATTCCTCTGTCTCTACTTCTCCTCCAAGGCCTGATCTCTGATCCCAGACCCCCGATCTCACTTACACCTGTGTAAATCTGAAGATTTACATAAGGCCTCTGAGGCTGACATGAGACAGCTTGTAGTGGTATCTACTCCAGCAGCAGAGAGGCTAAAATGAAGCAGCAGCAACAGGACAAGGGAAGCTTTGATCAAAACCCTCTTAAGCTTTTCAACTTTGCAGTGGTGTATATAATTTCTAAATCTAACAGCATAACAAATAATGATAGCAAAGCTTTAAAAGGGAATCACTGTAGGCCAAATAAATCATGGGACTCACGAGTGTTTGTAAGTGAAGGGCTAGAGCAGTGATACTCAGACCTCAGTGCTTCAGGAGCCCAATTAGCAACCAACATTACGCAAAAGAGCCACAGTGGTGGGAATTCATTGTTTCATTTAATATATATTATTCTCACAGCAAAATGACTGACCAAATATTATTATTTTACCAACTACAATTGGTTAGTAACATAGTAAAAGCATCACAACTGGTTAATAACTTAGATTGGTTAATAATTAAATCACACTGTTTTAATATCATGTGCTGCAAAGAGCTGCAGGAGACACATTAAAGAGCCACTTGCAGCTCCCAAGTCTCAGTCTGAGTATCACTGGGCTAGAGGCTTGGCTGATAGATGATGATGATAGATGACCTAGTTTAAGTAGCTGAAGTCATGTGGTTTTAGAGGCTAAACAGGGCTGAGTATGGTTAGTAGTTGGATTGGAGACCTCCCAGGGAACGGGTGTTTATGGAACACATGGATCTTTTGTGCCCCAGATCACAGTCCCTAGGGCTATCAGCTCAGCATGAATTCATTTAAAAATGTTTAGGAGAAAAAATAACTCTCTCTCTGCATTGACCCTGGAATGATGTAACTGCTAAGGATATAATCACCAGCACCTGCCTGTGTTTGCACCTGTAGCTCCACTGAGCTCACATACAGACACAGGAGATGAGCCCAACCTAAGACAGAGGTAAGGGAACATTTCTTGCCAAAATGTACACAAGGAGAAGGATTGATGGTCTGGCAGGCACAGAGCCAGTGGCTGGAGGCAGCCTGATATGTCAATAGAAGAGGGCAGCAACTTTAGGACAATTGTGGTCAAGAGCCCCAGCCTGTAAGGACTGTGCAGCCCCACATTTCAGGAGCTTGCCCGCCAACTCCAATAGAGATGGGCCAGCTCCTGATTTAAGGCCAGATTGTGACTGGTAGATATGTGGACACACAAGGAGGGGAGGACATCAAGCACAATTGCAATGGTGCTGCTGCAGGAGGCACAACGCCTCCCAGAGCTCCCCACTGCCACCAGAAGGACAGTGACTTAAAGTCATAGTACAACCCTTATTCTCTATCTTTCACTTCCCGCCCTCCTATTTGTGTTGTTATTCCACTGCAGTTTCCAGGTTACCCTCACAGGGTTGGGAAGTCAGAGGTAAGAGCCCTATTACCTTTGTTGTAGACATTGGTTGGGAGTTGCACATCGCTGTACGTTGTGTTCACCAGCAGATTATTGAAATGCTCATTTGGCTCCAGAATGAGTTCGTCTCCAAGCTCCACGTAATTATCATTCCCATCCTTCTCATTAATCAGGAGAGAGTTGTAGTAATCAAACTGGTGATGAGGAGCAATGAGACAGAGGAAAGGGGAAAGACGGCAAGAGAGTTCATTATCGGTACTGCCAGAAAAAAAATATCTTTCCCTGCTTTTCCCCGCTGCCTCCCTCCCGCTGGAGCCCTTCCCCGCTGCCAGAATCCTTCCCTGCGGTGGGGAAAGGCTCCAGCAGCAGGGAGCTTGCAGAGCCTGTCCCCACTGCTGGAGCCTTTCCCCGCTGCCTCCCTGCTGCCAGAGATTTTCCCCACTGTTGAAGCCTTTTCCTGCAGCTGAAAACAGCAGAGCATATGGAAAGGCACAGCTTGGGCAAGTAGAGAGCCATGTACTTGGGTACATGCCCACACCTTTCAGGCGTATCTGTATGCCTTGTCTAAGCCATGCCTGACCATCTACATAGCTACTTAAACCCATGCTGGGGGAACCACCTGAGTACATGTGCCACATGCCGCTGAAAGAAGCGTGCAGTGTAGATGTAGCCTCAATCTGTAATCCTTCACGCCACCCTCATTGACAGATGTGTTCAGGTAGCTCCAGTAGAACTGATAATGGCCAATTCATCACTCCTACCTGGTAGTCATTTTCAAGCCTGCCAGTCAGATCAACTCACCAGCCCCACCAGCCTTTTACAGCCAAATGACAAGAAGTGAGGTTTACAGTGGAATATACCAATCCAAGAGGAAGCAGAGAGTTTCCACTTATCCATCATTCGGAGTCCCTGTTATTCCTCCTGTTAAAACTCCCCTTCCTCTCCTGCCGATCACAAAGCATCCCTTTCTCCCAGGATGGCACAGCGCACAGGAGATCCTCCCTTGGAGATCACCTTTAAGGGCATCCCATGAGTTAGCCACAGCTCTTGTGCCAGGGAGTGGAAGGAGTCAGCACCCTTCTTTCTGCAACATCCCCAGCTGCCACCAGCATGTTCAGCAAGAATCTGAAGCATGCTCTTCAGCATGAGTTTACTACCACTGTGGCAGGGTGAGGAGCTGCCATCATGCCCTGGACCTGCCATGGGAGTCACTTATTTAATCCCAACATGCCTAGGAATGGGATGCTTACATAACTGAGCGCTCCTGGGATTGGCAGACCATGCCTGGCTATTGGCCAGTTCCTTTGAGGCTCCCTGTCACATGGATCAGGGCTTTGTCATTGAAGGATATGAACGTACCACCAGCGAGGAGTTGAATTCATGGTTCAGATCTGCATCTTCCGCTGCTTCCACCAGCCTCTAATGCGAACACACACAAAGGGAGGATGAGTGGGAAACACTGGACAAGTCTTTTCAGAAGCATGAATTGTTCACAAAATACTGAAAAACCCATTGATTCGGATCAGATCTAGTTCAGCACAGCAGAGGAAGCTATGGGAGGTTACAAATTCCCTGCATCCAATAAAGGAACTAAAGTTCTGTGCAGCAAGTTTCAAATCTGGGGAGTGTACTCACAGCTACTCATTCCTAAGGCTTCCCCCCCACCCAAACAATGAGTACATGATGCTGAGCATATTCATAGAGAGACAGAGTGTCCTGTGACACCTTATAGACTTCAGATGCATCTGAAGAAGTGGGTATTCACACACGAAAGCTTATGCTCCAATACGTCTGTTAGTCTATAAGGTGCCACAGGACTCTGTCGCTTCTACAGATCCAGACTAACACGGCTACCCCTCTGATACTTCACAGAGAGAGACTTTTATTCAGAAAAACAACAGAAGTTTTCATTCCACTTTAACTGGAGCCCTGTGAAAAAGATAATCCAGAGCCAACCCAGCTTCAGCCTATCACCAACATAAAGGGAATTGAGACAAACAGTGTGATGACTGGATTTTTAAAAGGGCCGGGAAATGTTATGGCCATTTGTAAACTTTGCCAGCTATGGAAGCTAAAATAATCATCTGCATTATCAAATCTCATGTTTCAGGGCATCAGCTGATCATTTGTTTAGGTTAAGATGGAATCCTGCTCAAAGGCAGCCACATTTACAACACTGCAAAGCTGTAGCTGTGTTATGGGCCTTAATACAGCAATCCAAGTTTGGCTCTGAGTCTAAGCTTCATGGAAGGTCCCTAGCTCTCTGATGAGTCAAACCAAAACCCTGGATCTGAACACACCCAAACTTGCCTTTTGATCCAGATCCAAACGTTGTGGTTTTGGCCCATCTTTACTTTTTTACACCAAATGGTTTTTAAGGAGCCAGGACTCTGTGACTATGGATCTGCACTTCTAAAACTAGGGTAAATACACTGGCACACAACAGATTCATAGATGTTAAGACTAGAAGGGACCATTATGATCCAGATTCTAGCCTGACTTCCCTATATAGCACAGGTCAAAGAACCTCACCCAATCAAAGAGCAACTAATGTGCCCAATACACATTCTCAAGCAGCTGCAAGAGTCAAACTCACAGTCCATGGGTATTGCTCAGCGACAATAGTCACAGTATGCCACATTGGGCCACACAATGTTCAAACAAGCTGCTGCTCTTCAATAGCCAGTGTGCGCTGCACAGGGCAGGGGTCTGACCTTCTGGAGAGCTAGCCCTGGATCTGTTGAATGAATGTTCATTTTCTCATATTTATTTTGAAGCTAGCCAAGTCACTGCTTTTATTTTTCACCCCTGGCTGAGGTAGAAGCCACTATTCCTCTGTTTGTATGCCAGTATCTTTCTGCTAGTGCCTACATAATAACAGATGGAGTCAAGAGGCACCAGCTGTTGTTTGGATGGGCAATGAACCCCTTGTATGACCTTTATACCTGCATAGCTTAGCAGTTGCAGGGAAATCAGGACCAGATATTTTTCGAGGTATTTAGGATCCTAAAGATGCAGACAGGCACCTAGTGAGATTTCCAAAAGCACGTAGGTACCCGAGTCCCATTTATTTCAATGGAAGTTAGGTGCCTAGGTGCTTTGTAACTCCCACTAGGATCCTATCTACATCATTAGGTGCCTAAATACCTTTTAAAATTTGGCCTTCTGTGTCTCTAGCTTTGTGGTTGGCAGAAGGGGATTTCCCCATAAAGTTTGTACCTCAACAGCTTCTACTTTTCTGCCCAACATGCTCTCCATCTCCTCTGAGAACTTCTTCACCAGCTCCAAGCCATCCACCTCCTTGATCTTCAGGGTGGGCTCCACGTCTTTGTACTTCTGGCCGAAGGAAAGGAGAAAATCCTCACTGAATAAAAGATTCACTAGGAAAGTCGTGAATCAATTACATTAGCTGGGCATTCTAGTTACTGAGGAGAAATGCATCTAAAGGGTGAATCTGATTTTCATCTGGCCTTTTCTATGCCTCCCCTTTCTTCCCTACGGTTGGACCTGTGCAAATAACTGGTGCATAATGCAGTTAATTTAGATCTCTACGCATAAGTAACTGATTTGCTGGTGCCATCAGGTGCTTGTAGTTGTCTATGTTACCTCAGCTGCACCAGCAAACAATCACCCGTGCAAAAATGTGCCTGTGGTTATTCGTATCCGCAAGCTGTGCAAAAATGGAAGCCAAGTTTTGAAAACCTGCCAATGTGTGTATGTACATCAATAACTGTATCTGTGCCATGCATACCTGCCACCATGCCACCTTGAGCTGAGCTCTTGTCAATGCTCACAAGCCAAGGAGGATTCTTATCAGTGTTTATATGGGACAGGAGAGACCTCCAAGACAAATCCAAGGGGTGCAGGGAGTGGTGCTGGTGATTGAATTGGTGGCATGTTTCTTCCAGAGTCCGTGCTGAACCAATTCCCTGCCTTGGGGTTAATGAGCACTAGAGCTGGGGATGCCCTCCGCTGGCTGAGACAAAGTCCTGACAACTTCTTAGTCATTCAAGATTTTCTGACATTTGACACAAAATAGGGGTTTAACCCCCAGTATTCTGTCCAAATTCCAAACTGGGCAATTATATTATGCGTGCTTAAATCGCCCCTGCAGTTTCCATGTTAGATGTGGTAGTCCTTATGTCGTCTCTTTAAAAACAACAAGGAAAGAGGAGGAGACCAGATGGGAGCAGGAAGGGAAACAAACTGCAAAAGGAGACAATGTGATTAACCTCTGTCAGGAAAGATAGAACCCTTATCCCGCTAGTGGTGATGGTGATGAGACTATTTTGATTTAAGCAGAAAAACAAATTAATAGATTCCCTTTGTCCCTTAGCCTTTCTCTTTGCCGTATATGCACTCCCCTTGCCCCTGGATGTACAGGATTTATAAACAGGCTACGTGGAGACATTTTTGTGAGAGCCCCTTCTTAAAATATTGACAGCTCACCAATGCTCTCACCTGAGGTTCACTCCCCAGCACGATACAAAATGAGTGGGGGGCAGAGGATTTGGTGGTCCTTTCTAATTAGATGTGGAGAGGTGTTTGAATGTATTTGGGATAAGCAACCAGGGCTCCTATTGTTAGACAAGCTCACTCATCTTGAACTTAGAGAAGGCTGCTGAGCATATGTGGAGTCTGAAACGCCTTGAGGAGGGGACAGGGCTGAGGAGGTAGGACAGAAATAGAATCCTACCCAGCTTGCGGCAGGTACATGCAGAAGCTGCTAGTTCTGTCTGGCATGATTAACAGAGCAAGGCTTTACTGGATTAAAAACTCCAGCCCTTGCATCCATGCTGCTGCTGCTGCTGGGTAGGGGGAGGGGAAAAGAAGAGGAGGGGATGATCCCAAATGTTAGCACAGCAACACTACCAACAGGGGATTTGCAGCCCACAGACGGATGGCCCTGGATGATGACGAGACCACGGGACTCACCCCAGCTGCTGCCAGCCTGTCCCATTTAACTGTGTCATAGTTTCATCTGCAGAGAAGCTGATCTCTGCCACTCTGGGGGCTTTAATCAGGGCCCTCCTCTGTGAGATCAGAGTAATCTCTCCCTGGAATGCAAGACAGCTGGGAAAACTATACTAGCACTTGCATGCATGCTCTGTGCAAAGAAAACACCATGGCATCAGCAGTGGATACACTGGGGTTGTACAGGATGGAGCAGTGATTGTTCCCAACAGTGCAGGGCTGAACAGCAGCCTTTTAGCTCTAGCAGGGTAATAACAGCACTTTGCACTCCTGTCAATTATTTTGAACATACTTCGGACACATCAGTAATTAGAGGTTAAAAGGATATCACTAACCATGGGCACTTGAGTTTACCAGCCACGCATAGTGTGCACAGCTCAACCCTTAGAATTCTCTGGGGTGGGGAGAATATTGCACAACATTAGCAGCTGGCTATTTCAATGAATTCATTGGGGCTGTGTTCATACACCTTTGTGTTCACCTTCCATGAAATATTCTAGCAAATAATTTTACTGGCCGGAATGTTGATGAAAACAGTGAATTTTAATAGGACTCTTAGAGACTATTTGCTGAAAGAATATTCAATCCTACGAGGAGGGAACACAAATAATGCCATGCGACCTCAGGTATGATCAGTTACCATAGTGATAAGTGCACTATAAATGTCTAGGTAGACTTCTGTGTCCAATCAAAACTAACCGACACAGATTACATTTAGAATCTTGGTTATCAAATATCGACCCAGATTCACTTGCTGAAATTATTCAGCAAGTAATTTGCAATAAGAGTCAAAAAACGGAAAAAACCACCACCACCAGAAGAAAAACCGGTAAGTTGCTTGCGTACAAGTCACAAACAGAAAAAGAGTCTACTTTCATAAGCTACATCACTCCTTTAAAACAACAGTCACGACTAATTGGGATTCTCCTTCAGCACAAGTGCGGGAGGCTGAGGACCAAGAGTTTTGTATCCTTTGCTGTGTCTGTGAAGTGATTTACATTGCCAAATATATGTTCCTGTTCCAACCTCCATGAAATTTAGTCCACTGAAGTACTAAGCATTGCATAACTCACTGGCAGTGCCACTACTTAAGTCAAAACAATGAGGAGTCCTTGTGGCACCTTAGAGACTAACAAATTTATTTGGGCATAAGGTTTCGTGGGCTAAAACCCACTCAAGTCAGAGAAAGACATTCCTCCCTCACCCAGCAAAATCACTTAACATTCATTATTTAATTTGTCTGTTCTGTCCATTCTGCAATATTTAGTAATCTCCTTACTCAGTCTTATCTCTAGCTGAAGCCAACAGGGGGTTTAGCCACAAAGGAAAGCAGGAATTGGTTCTAGGAAACATATTCATTTTGCAATTTCTAATTAACTAAATATAGTAAGCGTGAAATCCTGGGCCTATTGAAGTCAATGGCAGTTTTGTACCCACAGCAGAGCCAATGCATTGCAGTGGAGATTTCAGCAGACCAGAGCAACGCAATTTTTAAGCATCCTTTAGTGCAGGGGTCTCTCCCGTGCGGCCCGCCAAGCTCCCTGTGCCCCGCCGCCCCGTACCTACCCCATGGCACCATGAGCAGCTGCGTAGGGCACCAGGAAATCCGCGGGGGGGGGGGGGGGGGGGGGCGGCTGCGTAGGGCACCAAAATAGCTAGGGACGGCCCTGCCCACACCCCTCCTGCACCCCAACTTCCTCCCCTGAGCCCCCTGCAACACCCTGCGCTCTGACCCCCTGCTGCACCCCTCACCCCTCCTGCACCCCACACCCCAATTCTCTGCCCTGAGCCCCCTGCACACATCCTGCACTCCCTGCTGTGAGTCCCCTGCCACACCCCGCACCCTTCCTACACCCCCGGGGGCAGGGAGGTGGCAGAATTGTGGGGAGGACTTCGGGGAAGGGGTTGGAATTGGGGGGCAGGGAAGAGGAGGGGCAGGGGCGGGGCCTCATAGAAGGAGTGGAGTGGGGGCGGGGCCAGGGGTGGGTGTCTGTGATGCGACCCTCGGGCCAATGCCCTAGTCCTCATGCGGGTCTCGTGGTCATTTGAGTTTGAGACCCCTGCTTTAGTGGCTATGTAAAATTTGCCGTGACCATGTCCTGGCTGGTTCCTGGCTCACTGCTAGCTGAGGAATGGGGCTCCATGTTGCTTTCTGGTGTCATCATAATTCTAACACAGCCTAAGGATTTATTGGGCCTCTTGGGATGGGTGCAGGTTGGAGGTACCCAGTAGGATTGGAAGCAGGGGGTGTGGGTTGCAATAGGAATGCCTTATTAGTTTTCCTCTTTAAAACAACAAAAGCAAACAAAAACTGCCAATGAAATTCCATGCAAAATGTTAATTAAGGAAATAGAAGATTTAAATATAGAAAAGGCAGGAAATGAAAAATGATGGTGCTAATAGCAACGGGAATTTAGTTACATTGTAAATATATCAAGCACCTAATGCAAGGCCAAATTCTGATGTGCTTATTGTTATTACTCAGGTTTTTACTATGTCCTTACACAGGCAAAACTCCCATTGACTTCAGTAAGAGTTTCGCCTGAGTGAGAAGTGAGCAAACATTTAGAAAAAACTCCAAGATTTGGCCTCTGCATTGTAAATCCACTGGGGAAGGGACCTGTCCTTGTATTTGTCTGCAAAGTGCCCCACATACCTATAATGCTGTATATGTAGCAGCAAGCCAAAATATTTCATGCGTGAAATGTGCCATGTAGCTCAAATATGATAACATTGCTTTGGAAACTCTTGCATTTGAACGTTCTGACTTCTGTGCATTCAAATCCCCTGCCTTAACATAATCTGAGTCTGGGTGCACGTGTGTGTGCGTGTGCTGAATTACATCAAAGTTCTTTGTAGGTCTGGCCTCTTTGAAAACAAGTTTCACCTATCGCAAGAGGTTTGTTCACATTACTGCATTAGGAGGATACCTGATCTTAGCATCATGAAATCTCTCTCTCTCTCTCTCCACAGCTATACACGTCAAGCATGCTGATTGAAGTCCTTCAAGCTTATCTGCTTTAAGAAGCTTATTAATGAAGATGGTGTTTGATCTAGAGTTTCCTAACAGGACAGAGGACGAGGAAAGACCTGGGGAAATGGGCACAGCAGGAAGAGAGGGGAAAATCCCAGGACGAGGGGGGAAAATAAATAGGATTCGAGAGGGAGCAAGGGGGAAGAGGTAATTCTGACTTGTCTGAGCTGCATGTGTATTTCTCTAGTAATATCTAAACTGGGTAAGAAATGGACTTGGGGAGATGACTCAGAGAAGGAGACAGTACGCAGGGCTGTGTTGGATCAGAAATCAAACCCAGTTCCTGTAGGAAGTGACAATGGTGACTCAATGAGGGGCATTCTTCCCCTGAGACGCCGCTGAACCAGTGTCTCACTCTGACATCAAGCATTCCCTTTCAAGTAAAGCACAGTCCATCTGCATGCAGCGCAGCAAGTCAGCATCATGCACAAGAGAGAGGCAGATGCCTCCTTCTCTCTATCAGTGCACTGCTCAGGATCTTTGACTTGGGCAGGTGAAATGTGGCTATTCGTGGGTGGGAGGTGCTCCTCTATCAGCCTACCAGGAAAAGACGGGTGCCACCCCCTGCCGCATGAATCCTGGGCTTGATTTGCTGGTCAGAATCAAACTGCCTTTCACTCAGAAATCAATCGTCTTGTCTCTGAGAGAATCACACATAAGATTTTGCTGGATTTGGTGCAATCTTTTATTGACGATCTGAACGTGGTGACTGCTATTGTTAGAAGTAGCATCTATGAGCCCTGTTGTGTTAGGATCTGTACAGCTCCTCTCCCAAACAGCTTACAGTCTAAATAGACAAAGGGGAAATAGAGGCACAGAGAGGTGAAAGGTCACCCAGCAGGCCAATGGCTGAAGTGGGAATAGAACCCACATATCCTGGCTCCTAGGGCAGTGCCCCTAGTAACTTGTTCACACTGTCTTTCATAGACCACACTGCTGCTCATAATACTGGGTTCGTCAAGGAACAACCCCCCTGCTTCTGACCTTAAGGAAGGTGGAAGCCTTTAACCTCTGAGCAGAAATGGCACCGAGAGCAGTATTGGATGGTTCTGATGGAGCAGTGGAGACAAAGACTGCAGCATTTTCTCACAGTCCTTAACAGAGATGGTGAAGCTTATAGAACCCTATGGAAAGATTCATACCTGCAGTCTTTCCATGAAGATCATGACACGGGGCAAATGCCCTGTGACATCGCAGGAGATGGAGGTCCCAGCAGAAAGCAAATAGCTTCCATTTGAATGGTTTCTCTAGGTCCAAAGGGAACTTGGATACCTGCCAGAAGCTGGTTCCATCAGCTGGTGACACTAGAGAAAAGTTGGCAAGGAGCAACCATCATCACAGCTACTAAAGGCCAGTCTTCAGCCAGTTTTGGCATCACACCATGGCTGGGTAAGAATTGGGCAATGAAGGGTCTGGATGCATTTTATTCCAGTGTGGCACATGTATGCTCCTCATGAAAAGGACTAATGATCAGCGTAGATGACTCATGCTAAAGGACCAGAGGACTTTTATCAGAAAAGCACAACTAAGGAGGCACAAAGAGAATCTGTTCTTGCATCAGCCAGAAGGGAGCACACTGGAGAAGGAGTTTCCAGAAGTTCCAGTAGAAAGGTGAGGAAGTGTGATTGGAACAACATTCTGTCCCTTTTGTAGCTGGAGCACAGGAGTGGCTCTATCAGAAGAAAGAGGGCAAAATGTAAACAGGTAGAAGGAGTGAAAGGCAATTTATGGCTTGGCACAAAAAGAAGATGCAGGGAAGTAGGAGAGAGAAGGGAAGGTGGGTGCAAGGAAAGAGAATTCATCCTCTCAGATGGGTTCTGCAGTGCTCGTGCTGAGCCCGGTCCTCTCCAGCAGCACCAAAAAGAGGCTGATTGGTAAAACTGTGCTTGCAGCTGTGCACAAAGGGCGGCATGCAAGGTGCACGTGATCATCCCTCCCCTCCCCTCCCCAAGCTGTCTGTAGCACACAGTGACAGCAAGCAGACAGGGAAAGCAATGGTGTCCCAGGTTACTGGGTGTGCTTGCACTGAACGCCTTCCACTATCACAAAAGATGCCGTCGTGACACAGCATCTTAGCACTAGCCCCTTCTACAATACAGAAATTGGTGTAGAAATTACTCTCACTTCTCCCTATTCCCATAAATGGGTTATTTACTGGGGTGTAATTGGGGCAGAGTCCCCTGGGAGATTGGGCGAAGAGGATGATAACCTGGCTATGTATCCATCATCCACTAGGGGCTCCAGAGTTCCACCATGGACATCTATTGCCTGGAAGCAGAACACAGAGAGACTGATTGCACCAGCAGGCTCATGCAGCCACTTAGGGGTGATTTTCAACAATGTTCAGCACTGGCTGAACCCTGCTCCCCAATTTACCATTAGCATCACTGGGAACAGGGACAGGCCAGTGCTGAGCACTTTCAAAGGCCCACCCTCAGTGCTGTACAGGTCTGTTGCATCTGACGCGGGGGTTACGTTCCGCCATGAGCGCGTAAAGTGAAAACCGCGTATAACCGTGAAAATCCCTTAAATTGCCCATAAAGTAGTTTTGTGTATACAACCCTGTACAGTACTATATATACTATACTATACAGAAATGTACATTACAGTATATAATAAAGACTATACACACAAAATATAATTTTACAGTACTGTATTTTTAATAACATAACACAGAGAGACAGATGGAAGAATGAAAGAATAAAAAATTACTGTATAAAAGTACAGTACTGTAAACTTGAACAGTTACCAGTCACCCTGGATATTCTTGCTATTCTTGTACTGTACACACTCCAATGATTAGTCTTCCTCTTCCCCTGGCAACACTATTAGGAGGTCATCATGGCTTGATGTCGATCTAGGAGATGATGGGCCAGGCTCGGGTGACAGAGAGCAAGTCACAGATGAAGTGGTTGGCTCTGGTTCAGCTCGAGAAGTTGCTGCTGGTTGTTTTTTCTTGAAAAACATGGTGATTGGCAACTGTCGCTGTTGTCTCTTGAGCACCTCAAACATTTCTTGGTACGGTCTCAAATCACCCGTAATACTATGTGTGATTTTGAGGCTTCGTTCCATAGAGGCATCATAGTCAGAAATTAAATCATTCAAGTGTTTCTCTGCTTGGAACACTTCAGAAAATTTATGAGGAGTCCAAGTTGCTGGCTCTTCCTGTTCGTTGTCATCATCTTTGTCTTCTGTAGACAATTTTATCAGTTCCTCTAACTCTTCGTTAGTCAATGTTTCTCTATGCCCCTCAATTAATTCCTCAATTTCTTCCTCGAGGATGTCAACGAAGCCATCACCACCCACTTGCCTGGCCACCTGAACAATGCATTCCAGTTCTTTGTCAATGGTCGGGAAACCCTTAAAATCATTCACACAGTCTTTCCATAGGTTTCGCCAACATGCATTGACTGTTTCAGGCTTGATTGCATCCATTGCCTGTTTAATATAAGTGATGCAATCAGCAATGTTGAAGGACTTCCAACACTCCATCACATTAACATTGGGATCAGCAACCATAGCGGTAAGGATCCGTGAGAATGTAAGCCTCGTGTACATGGCCTTGAAACAGCTAATGACACCTTGGTTGAGAGGTTGGAGGATGGAGGTGGTATTGGGGGGGAGAAAGGCGACTTCAACGTTGTCATGCGCAAACCGGAGTGCATCAGGGTGGCCAGGAGCATTGTCTACGAGCAGCAACACTTTAAAGTTAAGTCCTTTCTCTTCAAGGTACTGCTTGACCTCCAGAATGAAACACTTGTGGAACCAATCCAGAAATGTTGCTGCCGTCACCCAAGCCTTTTTATTTGATTGCCAGAACACAGGCAGGAGATTTTTGTTCTTGCCTTTTAGGGCGCGGGGATTTGCAGACCTGTAGAGCAAGCCCGGCTTTATTAAATACCCAGCCGCATTGCACCAAAGCAACACAGTCACACGGTCTTTAGCTGCTTTGAAGCCAGGGGCTTGTCGTTCTGATTTCAAAATGTAAGTGCGCGTGGGCATTTTTTTCCAGAAGAGCCCAGTCTCGTCAGCATTAAAAACTTGTTCTGGAAGATAGCCCCTTTCCTCTATGATTTCCTTTAATTGTTCAGGGTAGGCTTTTGCTGCCTCCTCATTGGCAGATGCAGCTTCACCAGTCGTCTGCACGTTTTTGAGGTTGAAGCGGTTCCTAAAACTGTTAAGCCAACCTTGGCTGGCTTTGAATTCCTTCTTATCAGAAGGCTGTCCCTCTTCAGTGGGAGGTTTGAACATCGCATAGATGCTAAGAGCCTTTTCTTGCAACATGGTGCCATTGATAGGCACATGTTTACAGTTCATGTCTTCCAGCCATAAGTTTAATGCCTTTTCAGTCTTCACTAAAGACTTCTCACGCACTTGGCTCGTCACCTTAGCAGTTCTTGGAGCACTTGATGCCACGGCTTGACAAATTTATGTCTCTCTAATCTTAATGGCACGGATGCTAGATTCGTTGCGGCCGTATTTACGTGCCACACTGGCAACTGACATACCGCCTTTCAATAAGTCCAACACATCCAGTTTTTCCTCCAGCGTTGGAACAGATCGCTGTTTCTTTGGTTGAGCACCAGATGAAGTAGCTGGCTTGCGTTTAGGGGCCATGTTGCACTCAGCGCGGTGAGATGCACACAGTATGAGAGGCACAGGGGAACTGAGTATGTATTGGGAACAGCAGATTCGCGTCTCACACTCACTCCGGGGCATATGCTGCTGGAATCGGCCGCACTACAGGCGGGCGATCAAACTTTTTTTTTCCCCCAGACCGCGAACCACGCAAAGCTGAAATCGCGCAAGTTAAATGCGCGTAAGACGTGACAGACCTGTATACAGAGGCCATCCAAACAAGTGAATCGTTGGCAGCCAGCAGAGAGTGTGGCCATATGGAAAGAGGCTGATTTTCACAGAAGGAAGAACAGAGAAACTCCCTCCTCCCACTCTCTGGCAATGAGAGCCAGGGGAATGGCAATGATCAAGAGGCAGGTCTGGTGCTCACTGCTCTCCATGCTAAAGCCTACCCTACCTGCATAGACTCATAGAAGATCAGGGTTGGAAGGGACCTCAGGAGGGCATCTAGTCCAACCCCCTGCTCAAAGCAGGACCAATCCCCAACTAAATCATCCCAGCCAGGGCTTTGTCAAGCCTGACCTTAAAAACCTCTAAGGAAGGAGATTCCACCACCTCCCTAGGTAACCTATTCCAGTGCTTCACCACCCTACTAGTGAAAAGGTTTTTCCTAATATCCAACCTAAACCTCCCCTACTGCAACTTGAGACCATTGCTCCTTGTTCTGTCATCTGGTACCACTGAGAACAGTCTAGATCCATCCTCTTTGGAACCTCCTTTCAGGTAGTTGAAAGCAGCTATCAAATCCCCCCTCATTCTTCTCTTCTGCAGACTAAATAATCCCAGTTCCCTTAGCCTCTCATAAATCATGTGCTCCAGCCCCCTAATCATTTCCGCTGGACTCTTTCCAATTTTTCCACATCCTTCTTGTAGTGTGGGGCCCAAAACTGGACACAGTACTCAAGATGAGGCCTCACCGATGCCGAATAGAAGGGAATGATCACGTCCCTCGATCTGCTGGCAATGCTCCTACTTATACAGCCCAAAATGCCGTTAGCCTTCTTGGCAACAAGGGCACACTGTTGACTCATATCCAGCTTCTTGTCCACTGTAACCCCCAGGTCCTTTTCTGCAGAACTGCTGCCTAGCCACTAGTCTGTAGTATTGCATGGGATTCTTCCGTCCTAAGTGCAGCACTCTGTACTTGTTCTTGTTGAACTTCATCAGATTTCTTTTGGCCCAACCTTCTAATTTTTCTAGGTCCCTCTGTATCCTATCCCTACCCTCCAGCATATCTACCACTCCTCCCACCTTAGTGTTATCTGCAACCTTTCTGAGGGTGCAATCCACGCCATCCTCCAGATCATTAATGAAGATATTGAACAAAACCGGCCCCAGGACTGACTCTTGGGGCACTCCGCTTGATACCGGATGCCAATTAGACATGGAGCCATTGATCACTACCCATTGAACTCGGCGATCTAGCCAGCTTTCTATCCACCTTATAGTCCATTCATCCAGCCCATACTTCTTTAACTTGCTGGCAAGAATACTTGGGAGACCGTATCAAAAGCTTTGCTAAAGTCAAGGAAAACACTTCCACTGCTTTCCCCTCATCCACAGAGCCAGTTATCTCATCATAGAAGGCAATTAGGTTAGTCAGGCATGACTTGCCCTTGGTGAATCCATGCTGACTGTTCCTGCTCATTTTCCTCTCCTCTAAGTGCTTCAAAATTGATTCCTTGAGGACCTGCTCCATGATTTTTCTAGGGACTGAGGTGAGGCTGACTGGCCTGTAGTTCCCCGGATGCTCCTTCTTCCCTTTATTAAAGATGGGCACTACATTAGCCTTTTTCCAGTCCTCCCCCGATCGCCATGAGTTTTCAAAGATAATGGCCAATGGCTCTGCAATCACATCCGCCAACTCCTTTAGCACCCTCAGATGCAGTGCATCTGGCCCCATGGACTTGTGCTCGTCCAGCTTTTCTAAATAGTCCTGAACCACTTCTTTCTCCACAGAGGGCTGGTGACCTCCTCCCCATACTGTGATGACCTTGTTCGTGAAGACAGAGGCAAAAAAAGCATTGAGTACATTAGCTTTTCCCACATTCTCTGTCACTAGGCTGCCTCCCCCATCCAGTAAGGGGCCCACACTTTCCTTGACCTACACAGTCACTGTGTGTGAGTTAATGAAGAGCGTGATTGGTTCCTTATCTGGCTCATGGAACTGCCTCTCTGCCAGGATTCTGATGAGAACTCTGTCCCCCCGGCAATTCCAATGAACACACCCACCGCCATCTAGCTCCTGCATTGGCCTGTTCCATATAAAATATACTAGTTCTCATGCAGACTCACACATGCACACTTCAAATTAGCCTTCTGCGATCAGAACTCAATGACTCCAAAGTTCATGGAAAGCAAAAGAGGAGCTGGCCTGACCAAAGCAAGCTCATTATTTCAGATAATTACCTGCTGATTAATTCCAGCAAAAACTTGAGACAGATTTTTGCTGTGCTTCTCCAGTTCCAGCATTTCCTACCTGAGCTCATGGACTGAGCGAATCAAACATAATGGCCCAAATTCTCTGCTGGTGCAAATGGGCCAAACACCATTGAAGTCAATGGAGCTGGACCCATTTATGCCAGCTGCTGCCAATCAGGCTGTTCCTAGCAGCTGGAATTTCAAGAAGTGGAGGATATGAAGGTTGCTATTCCTCTGCTGAAGTTGCAGGGGCATGGATTAAAGAACTGTGCATGATGGGCAGGCTAGGGTGAGCAGTTCTTTATTCCAAGGCAATCTAGTTGTATACTGCAGCTTTCAGAACTGACATCACAATGCCCTTCAGAGAATGGGTCCTAAACTAAAGAGGAAAAACAGATTTTAAAGCAAGATTTAAAGAGAGGGAAGCGACTCAGTGGAACAGTGGGAGGAAGATAGATGAGGAAGTACAAATAAACAAGAGAGCCCCAGTTGGGAAAGCCCAGGGAACAGAGAGGAAGGAAATATTGGAGTAGAGTGAGCAGGCGGGGGAGTAGACGGATATGCAGTTAAGAAGGGAGGAGAAGAGTGAATACGGTCATTAGGGGAAATAGGTGGATTATGAGGTCAGAGGAGAAAGGTGAACAGTGCCCATGGACAGTATGAAAAGCCAGGAGGGCAATTCTGAGTCCGAAGTGGCTAATGAGCCAATGAAAGCATCAGAGAGAGATGCAAAGTCCACCTGGACCAATGAAGGTTAGAGGATAGGGACTGGGAAATGAATCCAAATGGTCTTGAAAGTTAGTGAAGATTTCCTAGTGTTGCCCTTCTACAATCGATCCCCAGGAGAGAGAGACACAGAGAGAGAGAGAGAGAGGAGGGAAATCTGAAACCAGCAACGCTCCTTGCAGGTATGGCCTACCTTCTGTAAGAGGAGAGAGCCTGAATACTTTGTCATGATGAAATATATCTCCCCACCAAAGGCATCTGCCCAGGACTTCACCCTAAAGTGGAAAAAGAGGAAAACCAGCAGTGTTAGCAGGTCAGGTAGATGAGCTGAATCAAAGGGCAAAGGTTGTGCAGGCATGTATCACTTCCCATCTTGTTATGCATGCAAATCACCAAGCACACTTATGACACTGTAGAAACAGTGATAACATGTTTTCTTTTTGAACTGCTGGTGAGACACACAACAGTAGTGGGAAACCAACATCTCCATGGCCCATTCTGCACCCTGGTCTTTCCTTACCATCAGGCTGTTTTAACACAGTGCCAAGTTTTGGGGTTCTTATTCAGTCACTATTGAATCTAACAAAAGTTTGCTTGAGTAAAGACCAAGTAAAATCTGAGTTATAACAGGGTAAAGATCTCAGCATTTGGCCCTTCGACCGTGCACTCTTTTGGGCAGGGACACTGAGCCAGGCTGTGATCTCAGTTACTCCAGTGTGATCCAAGGCATGCAATCGCTTTCAGTGAAAGTATGCTGGACTGACACGGGTGTAAACTGGGAGCAGATTCTGGGTCACATCTTATCTCTCTGTCAAGTACCATGCACATGTATGCCATCCTATAAATAATAGACAATAGCAATACCACACAGAGATTATAAGGGTGGTGACATGCAGGCTGAGCATAAAGATATTGCCTCCTCCCCAGATTAGCATATATGGCAGCTGTAATTGTCAGAGTGCTTAATCAGGAATCATGTTAGGATGTTCCACCTACACTCAGTTCCTTTTACAAGGGTTCACTTAAGAGGTATCTACTTTATAGAACACATGGCACACCAGATACTTACAGAGTACAGATTCTTACCTATAATTTTCAGTAGGATTCCTCCCAGTTCTAAGAAAACTTTAAACCTAGAGGGCCTGATTCTTCTCCTCGCAATGCCAGTATAATGCAATCAAAATCAATGGCATTCCACCACCATAAAAAACTAGTGCAATGGCATAGTAAACCAGGCACCGAGACATCCATTTTTTAACTACTGTGTGTGATCCTGCTCCCTCTGAAGTCAATGGGAGCAACTCTAGTATTTCTGGCTTTGATGTTCAGTTTACTGGTTTCTGCATCCTGTTTTGTCAGCCACAGTCATCTTTTTTTTTATATACACTGAAAACAATACAGAATATTTGAATTTGCTAGGAAGACAGGATTCACTTTCCCATCTCAGACCCTTGTTCTGACAAGCCCACTAGCCTGCTTCTGGCCAGAGAAAAGCCAAAAACAAACAAACACTTGGCCTATCGTGTGATGCATGGGGCGGGGAAGAATCCCTTCCAGTCAGACCCTTATGGTGATCAACTGATGTCCTGAGGCATGAGATCTGATTACCCTTATCTCAGTATTTAACTCAATAGCCCCCTGAAGCAGCTCATTTAACAACTTGTCTCGACAAGCCAGTTAATGTTTGCATGAAAATGTACTAACAGTCACAAAAGCTGCTTACCCACCCATATGATGATGATGACGATGATAGGAAAGCTACACATAGGGCTGCTGGGAGGTTGCCTAGCCAGCCCCGGTAACTGCAGCAGTGTTACCATCTCTCTTGATTTGATCAAGCCTTGTTATATTTGGTGTTTTTTTCGGAAAGCCAGGGCTCCTGGAATCATGCGATTGCATGAGAATCTCAGAGAGCTCATTAAAAAGAGAAGAAACCAAAGTTTCTAGCCCTCTTGGTTTCAAAAGAAAAGCTTGAAAATGTGAACCCTAAAAGCTCCATCACTGGGAAATAAAAGAACCTGAAATTATTATTATTTTTTTAAAAATGACATCATTTGTATCATGATTTCTGAATGCTTGGGATTGGAAATATGGCTGCAGACTCCCAGGCAATATCCTGGGACTGTTGCAATGGGCAGGCAGCTGTGTTCAGAGCACAGCAGCATCTCTATTGACTGCACTCCAGCTGGGCCCTCCCTAACCCTGTTGGCTGCCTCTCTGCTGAGTTCTCGAAGCTACGTGTGGCACGTGGGGTACTGGAGAATCTACACTTCTTGCAGGCAAAGAGAAGGACCATGCTGGCCAGGGAGTTAGGAGGACAGAGATGGGGAACGACAGGGTGACAAATGGAAGGGCAGAAAGAAGAGAAGAGCCATGGGGAGGCATGAGAAGACACATTAGGGACAATTATAAAAGAGACATAGGTCAGGCAACTGGCAGCATACAGAGACATCTAATTAGAGCAGTGTAAAAGGGGGTTCCTGTAGGGAAATAGGGGTCAGAAATAAATAGGGACCCAAGAAGGGCACTGAGCCAGCCAACCGACAATTATTTTTCACGTAAGCCGGGAGCCTGGGGGCTGCTGGAGGGCTAGGTGCATTTTGGTGAATCTGAGGTAGTTATCCTCTTCTCTCAATCATCTAACAAAGAACCAAACTCATATTCACCAGACTGCATCAAAACTTCTTCTGTGACTGGCGGTTCCCACAACCCCAGATAATATGCAGAATTGTTCCTCGGGGGGAAAGCCTTGAAATGTCAGTAGCTACCTGGTTATTGTGATTTAATAACCACAATTATTAAGATTTCATGGTGCAGCAGCCAGGATAAAGTCCATGGTAAAATGTTATGAGATGCCCAGGGTTAAGCCCCCAAGGGTGGCGATGAATGTGTGGGTTTCCTGGTAAATACAGGAAGGATTCCATGGATGGAATCTTTCGGGGTCTATTTGAAAGAGGCTTTGAGCTGTTTGAATGCAAAATGCTCCTCTTGATCTCAGGAAGAGACGGAAGCTTTCTTCAATAGTTTAGTTCATCGTGTAACTGTTTCTCCAGCACAATGCCATTTCTTTCAGCCATTGAGTGAGAAGCAGGTTTTCCTCCCCTCAAAACAGCGTCCTGAGACACAATCGCTTCTGGTCAGGAGTGTTCTCTCCTCTCTGAGCCCAGCTCTCCGAGTAATGCAGAAATATCCAAATCTCTTCCCTTTCAAACAAATTGTAGCATAAAAAAATTCTACACCAATATATTTTTAACCTTAAAGTAGTTAAGTTGCTTAAATCAGCTTAGCAAGCTCCAATACTTTTAACTCTATATATTCAGATGTTAGTATCATGGCAACCTGCCAAAGAAAGATTCGTCACCAATGCAGGACTCACTTTGTAGCATGGTGTCAGACCTTGGCTAGCCATCTATGACTCTGAGGAGAGGTACACACACTCCCCTTCCTCTCAGAGTGCATGCACAAATGCATGCACGCACACAAGTACAGCACATGCACAAGTCTGTACACACATACTAAAATCCTTGTGTAAAAGTCCATGCACAGATACATCTATGAAAACCTGCGTACAAATGCAGTGCACACACAATACAATAATGCAATGAAGACTTTGCACTTCTAACATGCTTTTCATTTGCAGATTTCACAGGATTTTATAAAGGAAGATTAGTGTCATAATCCCCATTTTACAAATAGGGAAAGGAAACACAGAGAGGTGATATGACCGGCATGCCTCCATATGCTAAAATATGTATGTGCGTGTACAGTACATACGTATACTGCACATGTGTGCATAATAGTCATTGCTGTGTAAACCTCTGGAGTAATATTATACAGAGCCAGTGTAAAGGAATAGTACCAGTAATATATAGAAGTACTAGGAACGGTAAGACAATTTGGATCTTACGTATAAAGATGGCCAGAATGACACATCTTCTCTCAAGTATTTCAGACATATCACAGAGCACCAGTACTACAGCCCTGCCCTAGGAGGAGTTACACAGCCGCATAAAGTAAGTGCACCTCTGAGGCGGCTCAAATTTGTTCCAGCAACCAAACTGGTCTCCAGCTGCCCCAGAGATCAGGGGCTGTCTTTATACCATGTTTGCCTGCTCCTTCTGGTGCACCAAACAGAGCTGAGGAAATGAACTAGAGACTACAATAAATAATAACACCTAGCTCTTATCTAGTACTTTTTATTTTCAGATCTCAAAGCACTACACAAAGGGGGTCAGTATCATTAACCCCAATTTATCCACGGGGAAACTGAGGCACGGGGAGGGACATGACTCGCTCATGGTCACTGAGCACGCTAGTGGCAGAGCTGAGAATTTAAATCAGGTCTTCTGAGTCCCAGTCCACTAGGCTATTCTGTACACTTTAAGAACAATCCTTTTCTGTCTGTGAGCCCAGGTCCATGGGAATGACTCCCACTGTGGCTTGGACCTGGTGGTGAAGTGAGATTTTGCATCTAGGCCAAAAATCAGGTCAAAGAAATATTCCATGCAAAAAAGTACAATTAAAGCTCTGTCGTCCCCCAGACAAATGACATCTCTGAAAGGTGGGGAAGTGGGTGTCTCTTTAAGGGAAGGGACTGATGCTGGTTACGGGAGGGGACAAAGGAACACTGAGAGAAAAGGGATGATGAATGGCAGAGCGGGGACTGGGGCACCAGGAGCAGAAGAGGGAAGTAGACAGTGAAAGGCAGATGGTTGTAGAGGGCCGAGGAGTATGTGGGTAAAGGGGTATGAGGCATGGGGGAAACACTTACGTTTCCAGTGGTATCTTTGCCTGGGACTTAGCGGAAGGCAGGAGGCAGTTGAGTGAGAGGAAAAGCCACAGGATGGCTCCTGGCACCATCCTCCAGGCAAAAACAATCAGCAACAGGACCAGTTGTATAGACATAGAGATTCCCAGCCACGTTTGCCACTCTATGGAGGTCCCAGCACTGTCCTGTCAGGCCCCAGCATGGTGTCCTGCTGGGGAGTGGGGTTGGGAAGCAGAGTCCCAGGAACACTTAAGCCTGCATGCTGCTGCCACCCTGTGCCGTCACTGCGCACCGTCCCTGTCCAAATGGAGAAAAGCTCCAACGGGACTGCACAGCCTCGCACCCAACAGCTGCAGATAAAAGTTTGCAAAGAATATGCTGGAGTTACTGAGAGGGGAAACTCGGGAGAAGCTGCCCCATGGCTGCCAAGGTGATCACTGGGTCCCGTCTAGCTTATGGGTCCTGCAGGAATGGAAGAGACTTGAGGGAGCTCTGCAGCAACAGCATCTACGTAATCCACTGCCAGCCCTTTAATCCCCATACAAAGCAGCAATAGCAGCAGATTTAGGGAAGTGGAGTGGGATAAAATCACCCAGGATTACTCTGATTTTTGAAGACAGGCCTCAGCTCGTCCAATCAGAGATCCGAACAAGCGCCCTCCGAGCCTATTTTAAAGGGACAGCATCATCTCTTCTAAAAAAAGTCTCCTGACCTTTGATCCCTACTGAACAGCACTTGCTCCTCTCTTGTAGAGGATGCATGTAAATTGCCCTGGCATGCTTTCCTCTCTGCCTGGGATCATTTCTATTGATTTACTTTTATGTCCTACCTTCTCCCTCCACGTTCTAGGAAGTACTAAATATACCAAGCCAAATCCTGCTCTTCCTTATTCCTGTGCATGTGACACCAGTAAGTCAAAAGGGTTGCACAAGTGTAAACGAGAGGCGAATTTAGACGGGGTCAGAATCTGATCTCAGTTATACTGTTGGGTTAGTAGAAAGGATGACTATTATTACCTATTGTTTGTATTAGGGTTCCACTCTCGAGGTCTCAATCAGAACCCTATTGTGCCGGCAACTAGCCAACCAAATCTAAGATGCAGTCCCCGGACTAAAGAACTAAATAATATCTAGGCAAAAAAATGAACTGAGGGAGGAAAAAGGATAACAAGAAGCAAGGTTACTGACAGGAGTAGTAGATAGCTAAAAGTACATCAGTAAAACATATTTAAAAGATCATTAGAAGCAACCTATTGACCAGCTGGACTTCAGAACAATGGATTAAGCTTTTAGTAAAATATCTATTAATAATTTATTAACCTGTCATCAACTATTTATAAATGGAACTTGAATATAAAATGTAACCATTATGAGCATAGAGTGTAATGCCACACCGAAAAGAGCCAAGCATTTCTCAAATGTATATGCAGGGGGAATCATCTGCAAACTGATGGAGGTAAAGTATCAGACACAGGGCAGGTGCAATATTGTTTGCAGACTTGGTGCCCACACATGTAATGGGATGAGAGAAAAACTAGAGCAAATACAGAGAAGAGAAACAAGGATTAGAGGTTAAAATATGTGATGAGCAACTGAACATGTTAAGAGGCGAGGATAATTAACCACGGTGATAATTTACTTAGGGATTTAGTAGATTCTCCATCAATTGACATCTTTAAATCAACAGCAGATGTGTCTGTAAAAGATATATTATAGTTCAGTGTGACGGGGTGTGACTCACCACTGCAGCACATCCTGCTGGATGTCCCAGGGATCAGCTCTGCTAGCCAGTGCGCCCTCTTCTGGTGATGTCTTGCCCACCGTCACCTCTGCTCCTGGACCCATGTCACCCCAAGGACCGCAGCGTCCTCTTCAGGACACAGCCCTCCGCTGTGTCACACTCACACTGCGTCCCTTCTGGGGGAACAGCAGTCCACTGCCCAGCCACTTCCTCAGTGGCGATTGGGGCAAGGGGGGCACCCAGGCCTGCCCACTACTCCTCCCCGAACTCCAGGGAGTGACTTACCTGCTCTGCCACATGGCTCTTCTTATATGGGCCTGCCCGGCCTTGATTAACTGTTCCTCGCAGCCCCTCTCCAACTGGCTATTTCCTGCACAGCCTCCCTAGGGTCCTCTACAATTGACTGCCTGTTGCGCAGCCTCTCTAGGGTTCTATTAACCCTTTGCAGGCTAGTGTGGGGCAGACGCCCCATCACACTCAACCACAAATTATGGGCATGATGCGGGAATTACTGGGTGAGGTTTTTTTGGTCTGTGTTATGCAGGAGGTCAGACTAAATGGTCAGGATGGTCACTTCTCGCATTAAAATTTATCAATCTATGAATTTTAGACAAGCCAAATCTCAGACAGACAAGAATCACCTACTATACCTTCAAGGTAACAAATACAATATCCAATATAAATGAAGCAAGGGAATTATTCACAATTTTTGATGGAAGCAGAATGGATTTATGGATTTGTAGGGAAGGGTTGCAGACTAAGCTGGATGAGCAAGTATCTCAAACAGGTGATTAAGAGAAAGCAGAAAGCCTATAAGGAATGGAAGATGGGAAGATCAGCAAGGTAATCTACCTCTTGGAGGTCAGAAAATGTAGGGATAAAGTGAGAACTGCCAAAAGCCAACCAGAATTGGACCTTGCAAAGGGAATTAAAACCAATAGTAAAGGGTTCTATAGCCATATAAATAAGAAGAATACAAGGAAAGAAGTGGGACCGCTAAACATTGAGTATGGGGTGGAGATTAAAGATAATCTAGGCATGGCCCAAAACCTAAACAAATAGTTTGCCTCAGTTTTTAATGAGGCTAGTGAAGAGTGTGGGGGTAGTGGCAGGGTAGCTAATGGGAACAAGAATATGGAGGTAGAAATTACCACAGCTGAGGTGGAAGTCAAACTTAAACATCTTAATGGGACTAAATCAGGGGCCCCGGATAATCTCCATCCTAGAATATTAAAGGAACTGGCACAAGAAATTGCAAGCCCAAGAGCAAGGATTTTTAATGAATCTGTAAACTCAGGGGTCATACCTTATGACTGGAGAATTGCTAATATAGTTCCTATTTTTAAGAAAGGGAAAAAAATTGATCCAGGAAAATACAGGTCTGTTAGTTTGACCTCAATGGCATGCAAGATCTTGGGACAAATATTGAAAGAGAAAGTAGTTAAGGACTGTGGAAAATTGCTGGCACTACTATCATGGGTCCTGCGCTGTCTCTTCTTGTGGGGGCGTTTCAGGGCACCGTTTCTTGCCCCTGAACTGGGGTATCAGCTGTCCCACTAATATCCCAGAGAAGGGGAATGGAGAGGGAGGGACCCGGGCCCACCTTCTACTCCGGGTCCCAGCCCAGAGGCCCTAGGTTAGCGGGTAAACCACTTGTACTAGTGATACTTTCCCCTGGGCTCCTTCCCTCTCCTGCTTGTGGGGCTTCCTGCCTTCCCTCTGCACAAGCCAGGTGTCCCTTTACCTAAGGTCTTGGTCTTCTTAGCCTGCCACAGCACTTCTCCAAACTCTCCTCTGCTTTCCTCCAAATTGCTCTCTGCTCCACCACCAATCCACTCTGCTTCAACTCCTCCAAACTGCTCTCTGCTCCACTCCAAACCACTCTGCTCCAACTCCTTCCTCCTCCTCTGTCTGCCTGAAGCAGGGGGTTTTATTAGGTTCCTGAGAGGGCCTTAATTGACTGCAGGTGCTTCAATTAACCTGTAGCCACCCTCCCTAGTCTCCAGGGAACCACGCCTTAATTAGCCTAGGGCTTATATATTTCCCCTCTCACACTCTACTACTGCTGCTCCCTGGCCCTCCTGTATCACATATCCCCATCCCCTGCTCAACACCATGGGGTTGGGCTACTTGGGACGAGAGACAGTGTTGTCGTGACAGGCTGTCCGCGTTGCCGTGTTGGCTTCCGGCTCTATGCTGTATCCGGAAGTGGAAAGGTTGTAGGGATAGAAACCATCTAGTCACTCGTGCATTTCTTTCCTTGTTTGTGTGCATCCATTGGAGTGTGGCGTGGTCTGTCACAAGGGTAAACTTCCGCCCAAGCAGGTAGTACCGTAGAATTTCCATGGCCCATTTAACTGCTAGGCATTCCTTTTCTACTACGGCATACCGTTGCTCCCTGGGCAGGAGCTTTCGGCTAAGGTAAAGGATAGGGTGCTCCTCATCCCCCACCATCTGTGAAAGGACGGCCCCAAGTCCTACCTCTGAGGCATCTGTTTGTAGGATGAATTCCTTTTTGAAATCTGGGGCTATGAGCATCGGATGGCTGCAAAGGGCTGTCCTTAGGTCTGTGAAAGCTTCCTCTGCCACCTCGGTCCATTTAACTATCTCCGGGCCCCGAGCTTTTATCAGGTCTGTCAGAGGTGCTGCCCGTGTGGCAAAGTGAGGGATGAACCGGTGATAGTACCCCACTATCCCTAAGAAGGCTCTGACTTGCTTCTTGCGGATCGGGCGAGGCCATTCCTGTATTGCCTTCACTTTGTTCCATTGGGGCTTCACCAGGCCCCTTCCGACTACATACCCGAGGTATCTGGCCTCGGCTAACCCTATTGCACATTTGGATGGGTTAGTGGTGAGGCCAGCCTGCCTAAGACCATCCAGTACTGCTTCCACTTTCCCCAGGTGCGTCTCCCAGTCAGGGCTATGGATTACCACATCATCTAAATAGGCGGCAGCATACTTGGCATGGGGGTCGAAGTAATCTGTCCATTAATCGTTGGAAAGTTGCGGGGGCCTCATGGATCCCAAAAGGGAGGACGGTATATTGGAAAAGGCCATCGGGTGTAGAGAAAGCTGTTTTTTCCTTGGAGTCCTCAGCCAGTGGGATCTGCCAGTAGCCTTTTGTCAAGTCCAAGGTGGTCAAGTATCGGGCCTTGCCTAACTGATCCACCAGCTCATCAATACGTGGTATTGGATAGGCATCGAATTGAGATACCTCGTTTAACTTCCGTACGTCATTACAAAATCTCAGGCTGCCATCAGGCTTCGGGACCAATACAATAGGGCTGGACCACTGGCTGTGTGATTCCTCAATCACCCCAAGTTCCAGCATTTTCCTTACTTCTGCCCTAATTTCTTCTCTTTTTGCCTCTGGTATACAATATGGCTTTATCATCACTCTTGCTCCAGGACAGGTGACGATGTGGTGTTGGATCAGCTTCGTATGGCCTGGTTGTATAGAGAACATGTCTTGGTTCCGCTGGATCATTTCAATTACCTCTGTTCGTTGCTCTGGGGCTAATTCGGGGGATATCTTTACCTGCCCTTGTGGGCCATCTGCCTGGGATGGAGCTGGCAGGACGGCCAGGCATGTCTCCCGATCGAACCAGGGTTTCAGTAAGTTAATGTGATATATCTGCTCTGGCCTTCGGCGGTCTGGCTGCTTCACCTTATAATTCACCTCCCCAACAGCTTCCACGATCCCATAGGGTCCACGCCAACTGGCCAGGAGCTAACTTTCTGTTGTTGGTACCAACACCAGCACCCGTTCTCCTGGCTGAAATTTCCATGTTTTTGCCCGACGATTGTAGTAGGTTCGTTGGGCCTCTTGTGCTTTCTCCAAATGCTCTCGTAGTATGGGAGTCACTTGGGCTATTCGTTCTCTCATCTGGGCTACGTGTGCAATGACATTCTTCCCTGGGTTAGGTTGTTCTTCCCATTCCTCCTTCGCGACGTCTAATACGCCACGTGGGTGGCGTCCATACAGGAGCTCGAAGGGGGAGAAACCAGTAGATGCTTGGGGAACTTCTCGTACTGCAAACATCAGGTATGGTAGGAGGGTATCCCAGTCTTTTCCGTCTTGGGCCACCACCTTTCGGATCATGCTCTTGAGAGTGCGGTTAAATCGCTCAACCAGACCATCTGTTTGCGGATGATAGACCGAGGTCCGCAAGGCTTGGATGCGGAGCAGGGTACATAAGTCTTTCATTACTCTCAACATAAAGGGAGTCCCTTTGTCTGTCAGGATCTCCTTAGGGATGCCTACCCTAGCAAAAACCTGCACCAGTTATTTTGCAATTGCCTTGGACGTGGGGTTTTTTAAAGGAATAGCTTCGGGGTACCGTGTAGCGTAGTCCAGGATTACAAGTATACTTCGGTGGCCCTGGGCTGTTCTTTCTAGTGGGCCCACTAGATCCATTGCTATCCTTTCAAAAGGGACTTCAATTATTGGCAAGGGTACTAATGGGGCCCTTAACTGAGGTCAGGAGCTATGCCGCTGGCACTCTGGGCAAGAGGTGCAATAGCGCTGGACTTCTGCCCTTACTCCCGGCCAGTAGAACCTCCTTAGGACTCTATCCAGGGTCTTGTCTGCTCCTAAATGTCCCCCAAACAGATGACTATGAGCTAATTCTAATACAGCCCTTGTGTGCTTCCATGGCACCAAGAACTGTTCTACTACTTCCCCCTGTATTGGCACTACCCGGTACAACAGATCCTGCTTGAGTATATAGTATGGCCCTGGGCCTTTGGTTTTCCCTTCTACTGGTACACCATTTACCACTACTACCTCCTCCCTCACATTCGCATACAGTGGGTCATTGGCTTGGTCCTGCCCAAAACATTCGCGTGCGGGACCGATCTGGCCTGATTCTATTGGATTGGGCTCCCCTCCTTCTCTAGGGGTGCTTCTGCTTGGAGCCATCTCTGGGTCTCCATGGGACCTTCTCCCAACCAGGGCAGCTCTCTGGTTTGCCGCCAAAATCCTGGTTCCTAATCTTTTGTCTGCCCTCCTTTCCCGTTTGAATTTCCGGGACTTCCCAGGGCTTGAAAATAACTCTGGGGAAAACCCAGCAAAAAATTATGGTAGGGTCATCCATGGGCACCTCAAACTCTGCTCGGGGTTTACTTCCCTCCCCTAACCTGATGAGGGGGAGTTAGCTCTCGAACCCAGGAAAGTCCCTGCCAATGAAGACCGGGTAGGGGAGCTTGGGGACCACCCCTGCAGTCATCTTGGTAGTGTTTCCCTGGATCTCAATCCATATTGGAATTGTGGGGTAGAAATTTACTGTGCTGTGGACACATGTCACTCTGGTGCTCTTGGCCTGGCTCAGTTGGTCTTGCCCTACTAACTTCCCTGAGACTAATGTGACAGCACTCCCAGAGTCCACCAAAGCTATGGTCTAGATGCCATTCATCTTTACTGGCCTGGTGTACTCATGTGGGTCAATCACGACCCACACCAGGCTGATTAGGCCACATTGGTCCCCAGGATCCCCCAGATTACATTGCATGGGCTCCTCCCTGTTGGGGCACTGTGCTGCTATATGCCCCAACTCCCCACACTCATAACAGCGATATCTCATTCCGGAGATTGCCCTCTGTCTTGGGCCCTCTAACTCGCTCCTCCAACCCTCTCCCCCAGGACCCACAGGTCCCTTTGGGGCCTCAGGCTGCTCCTTGGTGCCTGTTCTTCCAGCTATGGCTTTGTCGGGACTGGTTTCCTGAAACGCCGTGTTCCATCTCCCGGGGTTTCAGACAGTTCACGGGCTGCCAGTTGTCTCTCCACAAGGGTGACCAGTTCATCAAAGGTGGAGGGGTCATTCTGGCCTATGTACTGCCATTTATAATCTGGACCCAATTTAATCCAAGTTGGTTTAACTAAAAGAACTGCCATGTGCTTTGAAAACTATCCCAAAGGACTGAAACAAAAGATGATGAGAAACAGCAATGGACTGAGTTGGGAAGATGATTCTGCTGATGATCTGTGTTAGCTCCCTTTTTATTTAAAGCCTTCAGTAGTGAGCTAGAAGAGGGAGTAAGCAGCAAAAGAAAGCAATAGAAAGATGAGCGGAAAGTACTATTTCCCCAGCTCACAGGTGTGTTGCGAGGTTACATGCACTAATGTTTATACCGCATTTTGAGAGACTTGGATGGATGGTGCTATAGAAATCTGAAATTGTACTATTAAAACACGGTTTCTATGGCCAATGGAGGCAGGGCCTAAGAGATAACGCTCACAGAAAGACTGTGATATGACAGTATATGTCTGATATAACTCTTTGCCATGTCACAAAAGTTCATTTAACATGGAGAATACAACTAAAGATCCAGCCATTACTGATCTTTCAGCAGAACAAATTCATCCCTGTGTAACTCCTGGAACAAAGGAATTGCCATACTAACTCAGAGCAGAGGCCCATCTAGCCCAGCGTCCTGGTAATGACATTAGTCAGTACTGGATGCTTCAGAAGAAAGTCAAAGAAACCATGTAATAGAGAATAATGTGAATAGCTGGACCATAAAACATCACTAGAGTTAATTGAGGCTGAATTTGGCCAACATGTCCATTTCAACCTCTAAATTCCACCCTCTCTCTCAGTTAGTATCTGGCTCCAGATCCATTCTTCTGCAAACTGCATGATTTTACGACTGTTTATAGAAACAGTCATATAAAAGTTGTATTAATTAATGCCTGTGGCTGGTGCTTTTTTGTTTTTAAACTCTACTCTAAATTTAGATTTGTCTATATATTCTGGGATAAAACAGGCATTTTCTTGCTCAGAGCATTTTAAACACACAGCATTCATCATCGTTCTCAGCAGCAACGGCAGCAGCAGGAAACCCAGGGCAACCAGAGTGGGAGACATCCAGGGAGAGCAGAATGCACAGAGACTAAGGAGCAGAGAAGCATTTGCCCACTGTTTATGCAATAGAATAAAAGAAATAGTGAAAGCAGATATTTGATTTTTTAGAGAAATCTGGGCAAATGGCAGCTTTCCTACCTGCTCTAAGAAAGAGACCTGAAAAGAAATCAGACAGTGTCTTCATCTAAAGAACAGTTACCTGTTCCGTAACTGGCGTTCTTCGAGATGTGTTGCTCAGGTCTATTCCACCGTAGGTGTGCGTGCTCGCCACGTACATCGGTGCCGGAAGTTTTTCCCTTAGCAGTATCCGTAGGGGGGAGCGCCGCTGCGACCCCTGGAGTGGCGCCACTATAGCGCGCTATATAGGGGACTGCACGCTCCCCCCACCCTCGGTTCCTTCTTGCCGGACCAACTCCGACGGAGGGGAAGGAGGGCGGGATGTGGAATAGACCTGAGCAACACATCTCAAAGAACACCAGTTACGGAACAGATAACTGTTCTTTCTTCTTTGAGTGATTGCTCATGTCTATTCCACCGTAGGTGATTCCAAGCAATACGCATGGAGGTGGGTAGGAGTTCACACCGTGTCTGGCTGGAGCACCGCTCTACCAAAGCCAGCGTCATCCCTAGCCTGGGAGACGATCGCATAATGCGAGGTGAACGTGTGAACCGAGGACCAGGTAGCGGCCCTACAGATATCTTGGATAGGGACATGGGCTACAAAGGCGGCCGACGAGGCTTGTGCCCTGGTCGAGTGTGCCCTCACGACAGGCGGTGAGGGAACTTTCGCTAACTCGTAGCATGTGTGAATGCACGAAGTGATCCACCGGGAAAGCCGCTGGGTAGAGATAGGCTGACCCTTCATACGCTCGGCTGAGGCAATAAAGAGTTGCGGGGACTTACGGAACGGCTTAGTCCGCTCCAAGTAGAAAGCCAGCACCCTGCGCACGTCCAACGTATGGAGGCGGTGCTCCTCGCCTGAGGCATGCGGCTTGGGGCAGAGGACAGGGAGGAAAATGTCCTGGTTTATGTGAAAAGCGGAGACCACTTTGGGAAGGAAAGCTGGGTGTGGACGGAGCTGGACCTTGTCCTTGTAGAAGACCGTAAACGGGGGGTCTGAGGTCAGGGCCCTGAGCTCCGACACTCATCGGGCTGACGTAATGGCCACGAGGAATGCTACCTTCCAGGAAAGGTGAGACCAGGAGCATGTGGCCAGGGGCTCGAACGGGGGTCCCAGAAGGTGAGACAACACCAAACTCAGGTCCCACTGTGGTACAGGGGTTCTGGCATAAGGGAAGGACCAGTCCAAGCCCTTGAGGAAGCGTCCGGTCATGGCATGCGAGAAGACCGAGCAGCCCTGGACCAGTGGGTGGAATGCCGATATAGCTGCTAGGTGCACCCTGATGGAGGAGGGAGCCAGACCTTGCATTCTAAGGTGGAGGAGGTAATCAAGGATAACCTGGAGTGGGGCGTCCCTCGGGGAGGTACCCCGCCCGCCCGCTCACCTGAAGAACCTGGCCCACTTCGCCAGGTATGCCCGGCGAGTGGAGGGTTTCCTACTCTCCAGGAGGATGCTCCTGACTCCTTCTGAACACAGTCTCCTCCGCGTCTAACCACTGAGCAGCCACGCTGTCAAGTGGAGGGAGGCTAGGTTGGGGTGAAGGAGGCGGCCTCGATCCTGGGACAGGAGGTCTGGTCGAAGCGGTAGCGGACGCGGAGGGGCCACCAGCAACCCCAGGAGAGTCCTGTACCAGTGCTGTCTGGCCCAAGCTGGGGCGATCAGCAGGACGTGGGCCCTGTCCCTCTTTACCTTTTCCAGGACCTTGTCTATGAGGGGAAAGGGAGGGAACGCATAGAGGAGCGGTCCTGACCATGACAGGAGGAAGGCATCTGAGAGTGCATCCCTCTCCAGCCCTCCCCTGGAGCAGAACCGGTGACAATGGCGGTTCTGTTGAGTCGCGAACAGGTCTACTTGGGGAGTACCCCAGGCTCGGAAAAGCTGACCCGTGACCTCCGTGTGGAGGGACCACTCGTGCTGAGAGGAGAAGACCCTGATCAGTCGATCGGCCCGAGCGTTGTTGACCCCCGGCAGGTGGAAAGCCCGGAGGGAGATATCGTGGGCTATACAGAACTCCCACAGGCTGAGGGCTTCCTGGCAGAGAGCCGAGGACCTCGCCCCTCCCTGCCTGTTGATGTAGAACATCGTGGCCGTGTTGTCTGTAAGGACCCTGATCATCTTGCCGCTCAGCCGCGAGCTGAACGCCGCACAGGCCAAGCAGACTGCCCTGAGCTCCTTGACATTTATGTGTAGGGGTAGCTCCGTGGCTGACCACAGTCCCTGGATTTGGGAGTCCCCTACATGGGCTCCCCAGCCCACGTCCGACGCATCCGACACCAGGTCTAGCGACGGGGGCGGGTCCCGGAAGGGGATCCCTTGCAACACATTGGCTGGGACGGTCCACCACTGAAGGGAGGCTAGCACCTGCCCCGGTACCGTGAGGACCTTGTCCATACCGTCCCGAGCCTGAGAGAATTCTGAGGCCAGCCAAAGCTGGAGGGGCCTCATTCGGAGTCTGGCGTAGCGTACCACATACGTGCACGCCGCCATGTGGCCTAGGAGCTGTAGACAGGTCCTGGCCGTAGTCAGGGGGAACCCCGTGACCGTGGCTATGAGCCCCTTGAGGGTCTGGAATCTGCCTGGTGGGAGAGAGGCCCTGGCCCTGGAAACATCTAGTAGAGCTCCAATGAACTCTATGCGCTGGACCGGAACCAATGTCGACTTGGCCTCGTTTACCCGAAGGCCTAGATTGGCACAGGTAGTCAAGAGCAGCTGCAGGTGGTTCCGCACCTGCAACCTCGAGTTGCCCTTGAGCAGCCAGTTGTCTAGGTACAGGAACAATTGGACCCCTCGGCGTCTGAGAAAGGCCGCCACCACCGCCATACACTTTGTGAACACCCGAGGTGCTGTGGACAGGCCAAAGGGGAGGACCGTAAACTGGTAGTGGTCCTGCCCAACCAGGAAACAAAGGAAGCGCCTGTGCTCTTCGAATATATGTATGTGAAAGTATGCGTCCTGGAGATCCAGGGCCGCATACCAGTCGCCCGGGTCTAAAGCAGGAATAATCTTTACCAGGGAGACCATGCGGAATCGGTATTTGACCATGTACCGATTGAGACCGCGCAAGTCTAAGATCGGTCTGAGGCCCCCTTTCGCTTTGGGGATCAGGAAATAACGGGAATAGAACCCTTTCCCTTGGAATTCCCTTGGGGCTCCCTCTATGGCTCCGAGACTGAGAAGCCGGCCCACCTCCTGCTGCAGCAGGGGTAGATGTGACTGGTGTACCGTGCCATGCCCGGGAGGGGGTCGGGAGATCGGGGGTGACCTGAACTGGAGCGTGTAGCCCCGGGCAATGGTACTCAGAACCCACCGGTCCGTGGTTATATGGGACCATTGCGAAAGGAATGGACGCAAGCGGTTGCTGAAGGCCAACTTTATTTGTGGGAGGGTGTCCTTGGGGTTCGCCCGGGTACCCTCCTTCCCCCAGTCAAAACCGCCGCCTGCCCTGCTGCTTGCCCTTGGAGGGCCCAGGCTGCGGGGCAGAGCGGGACTGCCTTTGAGGTCGTCTCTTCTGTGGCCTGGACCTCTTATAGGCTGGGTCGTAGCGCGGTTGGGGCGCCTGGGCGGGAGCCTGCGGCTTCGGCTTTTCTTTGGCTGGTGGGACGTAGAGCCCGAGCGTTTGCAGGGTGGAACGGGAGTCCTTCATCCCATGAAGTCCCACGTCCGTTTGTTCCGCGAACAGGTCCTTGCTGTCAAATGGGAGATCCTGCATCACGGACTGCGCCTCCGAGGATAGTCCCGACAGGAGGAGCCACGACACCCTGCGCATGGACACCACCGAGGCAATGGATTGCGCCACCATGTCCGCCGCATCTGATGCCGCCTGCAGAGCAGCCTTCGCAGTGGCAGCCCCCTCCTCCACCAGCATTTTAAACTCCTTGCGTTCGCGCTCTGGGAGGAAGGGCTCGAATTTTTGCCAGGACCCCCACAGGTTAAACTTGTAGCAGCTGAGGAGGGCCTGGTGATTTGCCACCCTGAGCTGGAAACTCGAGGACAAATAAATTTTCCTTCCAAATGAGTCCAGCCTTTTTGAGTCCTTATCTTTAGGGGTAGGACCCAGTTGACCCTGGTGCTCCCTATGGTTGACTGATTCCACGACCAAAGAGTTGGGAGCTGGGTGGGTGTACAGGAATTCGTGTCCTTTCGTAGGGACAAAATACTTGCGCTCTGCCTTTCTAGATATAGGCGCAAGTGAGGCTGGTGTGTGCCAAAGGGCTTTTGTAATATTGGCGACCCCTTCATGTAACGGGAGCGCCACTCTGCCCAGTGCCGAAGATGAAAGGACATTGAAAAGCGAGTCTGAGGGCCCTTCCATCTCCTCAGCTTGGAGCTGGAGGTTTGAGGCAACTCGCTTTAATAGCTCCTGGTGGGCCCTGTAGTCCTCCTGGGGTACGGAGGGTGGCGGGGCTGCGACCTTGTCCTCTGGTATGGGGGAGGAAGACGGTACGGAGCTTAGCGCATCTGCTGGCACCGCGGGCTCAACGCCTTGCTCAGAGTCCGCATTCGGTGCCGAGAACCCGTGGTCCACAGATGTAGGTCTGGGAGCCCGGGATATGGTGGCCGAAGGAGCCTTGGACACCCCTGCGACCGATCGGGTATCTGGCTGGGCGTGTCCCGGGGGCCAAGGGGTCCACTGGCACCACTGTCCCTGCCATGGAACCCCTTGCCACTGACCCTGCTGTGGCACCGGTGGGACCAGCTGGTCAGGTAGGAAAGCGGAGGCCCTGGAGTGGCTCACTGCTGGTGTGAACGTCGTTCGGTCGGTGCCATGGGAACGGTACGAGCTACAGCGCCGACGATGACGTCTAACTCGGGACCGTGACTCCGACGACGAGGTACGGTACTGTCTCGAGCTACTGCTCCTTGAGACGCTGCGACGCCTATGTCTGCGGTGGTGCGGAGTCGGCGACCTCTTACGGGAGTCCTTTTCCCGGTGCCTCGAGGACTGGGAGCTGGAGCGGGAGCGTCGGCGGCTGTGATGGGAACAGCTGCGATAGCTCCAACTCGACCAGGAGCGTCTACGGCGCCGGTGCCTGCCGTGTCGCGACTCCCTGCTCTATCGAGAGCGGTGCCCGGAGCTCCGATCTGAAGGCACCTTACCCGAGACCCTCACCATCGGTGACCGCGGAGGCTGCGGGCTATGGTCAGACCGAGGGCTGAGGGGCGAGCGGTCCCGGGACCGGTCCCCTGATCGGGATCTGCACCTGGTCGGGGTCGACGGCCTGGAGCCCAATGGCGGCTTGCCTCTGGAACGGATTCCTGGTGCCGGGACTGCCGGTACCTGGAGCGTGAGCAGTCTTTGGCTGCCTGGAAGGCCTCCGGCGTCGAAGGCATTCGGGCGTCCGGAGAGGCCTGCGTCGAGGAAACCGGGCTACTCCGCTCAGCACGAGTCGGAGCGATGGGGCCCGGGGGAGAATTGCGGCTGCCGCACATGGGTCGAGCCTCTCCCTTATCCTTGCCTCGACGACGATGCGTAGACGGTGCCTTCCTCTGCCCTTGCGACGGTGAGCGGCGCCGGCCACTTGAGGATGCCGGGGGATCGTCGCGCACCGAGGACAGGGTGCCGGGTACCGACTCCGCTCGGTGCACCGGTGCAGGAGCCAACGCGGACTCAATGAGGAGGGCCCGGAGTCAAATGTCTCCGTCCTTTTTCGTGCGAGGTTTGAAGGACCTGCAGATCTTGCAGCGTGCGCTGACGTGGGACTCACCCCGGCAGAGGAGACAAGCTGAGTTCGAGTCGCTTCTAGGCATAGAGCACCTGCAGGACTCGCACGATTTGAAGCCCGGGGTCCGGGGCATGCCCCGGCCCGGACACTTACTAAACTGAACTAACTGACAAACTAACTAAAGATACTACTAATGACGAACCACAAACAAAGTTCCAGGAAAAAGGCTGCAGCAAAGAAGCTGGAGCAGAAGTTCCGACGCACCTACACTGGCGGCAAGAAGGAACTGAGGGTGGGGGGAGCGCGCAGTCCCCTATATAGCGCACTATAGTGGCGCCACTCCAGGGGTCGCAGCAGTGCTCCCCCCTACGGATACTGCTAAGGGAAAAACTTCCGGCACCGATGCACGTGGCGAGCACACACACCTACGGTGGAATAGACCTGAGCAATCACTCGAAGAAGAACCACCCCCCAGGAGCTAAACGTAATCTTTTCCACTTCGTGACCCAAAGGAACTCGAGTAGTAGGAAGAAAAACAGAATTTTAAAAGGGATTAAAGTCTCCCATGTGGAGCTGGCTGCTCTAGAACAGTTCTTTCAAGGAGGGTTGCACTGCCTGGTGGATGATGCAAGACTGTGGCCGCACGGAGAGGCACTAGAATTGCACTGCACAAAGTGATTAAATAAAGGATGCTGCTTATTCTGTTGATCTCCAGGCCACCAAGACACTTTACTGAGTGCGTATCACTCAACTCAATGTAAATTGCATGGCCAAATCCTGTGGCATATTAAATGCGGAATGCGATGACTTTGTTCTGAGGATACACTACAAATATCTCCTCTTCCTATTCAGTGTATTAACTACCATTTTAGGCTCCAGTCAAGATTTCACCCGGTTAAGAACAGAGGGAGCAGGACCAAATTCAGGCTGCTTCAGCTGGGATGCATGAATAGGAGGAAAGAGCACACAAACCTCAGCTCCCCTGGTGCTCCTGCGTAAAGGGGGGCCATATGTTGGTTGCAGATCCTGGAAGTGCAAACTCACTTTCCCTTTCAGTCTCAATTTACTCACCCCCCCTACTTGTGAGGATTCAATAGTTAACATCTGTACGGAGCTTTGAACATATAAAGTGCTATATAAATTCTAAGTTTAATTGCTAAGGGAGGTGGTGCAGTCTAGTGGGCAAGGTGCTGGCCTGAGAGTCAGGAGACCTGGGTTTCTATTCCCAGCTAAGGTTTCAGAGTAGCAGCCGCGTTAGTCTGTATCCGTAAAAAGAACAGGAGTACTTGTGGCACCTTAGAGCAGAGCTTTCCAAACTTTTCATGTTGGTGACACACTTTTTAGACATGCATCATTTCGTGACACAGTACTTCAGTTTTACTAGCAAACCGGAGGTTAAACTAACCCCTTATAAGAGATACGGACCCATACATAAATTGTAATAACGAAACGTATGGGGACACAACATATCTCATGAAAACCTTTCATTTGTATTTTTAAAAATATATGATTTGTAAGATAACATACATTTCCAAGATTGTCGTCATTTATGAGTAACAATATGTAAATATGTGCAAGAATTAAAAAAATTTGAACAACACCAATAACTACTTACCATTTTAATGAGATGTATGAGGTTGATAGGATGAACACAGCTTTTGAATATTTGGTGGAATATTAGATAAAGACACTCGCATTTCGTCATCAAGCATTTTTAAGCTTCCACGTTTCAGTGTCTTTAAGTTTGTCATCGTTGAAAAGGATACTTCACAAATGTATGTAGTAGAAAACTGCAGAAGAATTTTTAACGCTTTTTTACCTATGTTTGGATGCATTTTTGAAACGTGAATCCAAAAGCTGTCTAAGTCACCCTCTTCATACATCATTAACAGACTTCGATCATTTTTTATTTCAGCTAATTCTTCTTCTTCAATAAGTGAAAAGTTCCTCATTGCATTTGAAAGAAATGGATTTCTGATCCAATCATAGTCTTGGATTTCAACATTTGGGAAGTAATGATGAACTTTCTCTCCGAGCAATGTTAAATGGTCAACAATTAGCGAGCTGATATCACATTTTAGCTCGCACTCAGCAGTTTTGGAAAACATTTCAAAATTTCCTTCTTTCACTTTCCTTTTCCAAATTGCTATTTTGTCTCTCATAGCACAAATTTTATCTACCGCTGTTAAAATATTTTCTCCTTTTCCTTGCATACTGGTGTTTATTTTATTCAAATGTTCAAATATGTCGGCCAGATATGCCAATTTTGTGCACCAAAGTTTTGAATTAGATCGCAGAATTCATTTTCCTGATTTTCCTCAAAAAGTTTAAACATTTCCCTCAATTCGTATACACGACAAAGCACTTGACCTCTTGAGAGCCAACGAATCTCTGTGTGTAGTAGAAGCTTTTTAAACCTTGCCCCCATTTCTTCACAAATATAAGCAAATAATCTTGATTTAAGAGGTCTACTTTTAATGTAATTGACCATTTGAACCACTTTGTCCATAACTTTTCTTAATTCATTTCCAATGGTTTGCGCGACTAGTGCTTCGCAATGTAAAAAGCAATGAGTAATTATAATATTTTAATTCTCTTTGCTAAAGCTATAAAATCTTTTGTTGAACCAACCACTGAGGGTGTGCCATCTGTGCATATTCCTACACAATTTAACCATTGGAAATTATTTTCCTTCATGAAGCAATCTAAAGTTTTAAATATATCTTCACCTCTAGTTCTCATTGGAAGTTCTAGACAACACAAGAATTGCTCAATAATTCTGTCAGTATGAATGAAACGTATAAAAACCAATAATTGTGCTAACCCACTGACATCTGTTGATTCATCTAATTGCAATGTAAAAATCATATCGTCTTGAAAAATATCCTTCATTTGCAGCTTAATGTCATCAGACATGTCTTGAATACGTCTTCCAATCGTGTTATCTGCCAAAGGGATTTTATTAACTTCTATCTCAAATTCGGGCCCAAACATTGTTCGAACAATAGCACAGCAAGATTCCTTTATGGTGGTTTCGGCAATAGTGTGTGGGTCCTTGTTTTTGGCAATTATTTGAGCAACCAAGTAACTTGCCTTTTGAGCTTTCTCTGATGTCTTCATTGTCTTTGTGAATGATGCAGACTGCTTCTTTATAGATTTTGAAAGCTCAATAAAGTATTCTACTGGTTTTTCTGACAAATGACTGTGTTTTGAGGTAAAATGACGCTTTAATTTGTTTGGTACCATACTTTCATTCACAAGTATATCCCCACAAACTAAACACTGGGGACAAGGATTGTTTTCATTACCAGAAAATGTGAACCCCAGTTTCATATAATCTTTATTGTATAAACGAGGCTTGGAAATTTTTCCTTTACACTTCTTACGTACTAATACAGACCGTTCAACAGTTGATTCTTGCGTAGTTTCCTCTATAGCCGCTACATTTTGTTCATCGCAAACGTCATCTTCACCAGCTTTTCTTTTCTTAATTAGAAACTAATCCATTTTAGGGGTAATTCAACTGCAATTTAATGAATAAATCTGTGCAAATTTATTATAAAGTTTTAACAGTAACCAAACATGAAAATAACAGCACCAGCACTCCACTCCCACAGTGATAAAGTGAGAGAACAATCCCGCGTTGCATACACCTACAGATAGTGCAGACTAGGCGGCTTTTCGTCGAGCGGCCACGCGTAACTTTTCACATTAAACGAATTTTGTCGAGCGGAAGTGACGTGGAATCAGCTGTTTTGACCTGATTACGCATACTGCGCATGCGCAGTACCTGTATGATCCCTCGACCGCGGTGTGCATACACGGATACGACGGAAGGGGAATATACTAGTGCGCCATACTAATCGGCACCTTTGCTGCGTAAAAATGCATGCAAGTTGGTATTGCTTATTTCACACAGACTCAGAGTTTCTTGTTACATTCGCGCGACACACCTACACACTGCAGCCGACACACTAACGTGTCGCGACACACAGTTTGGAAAGCTCTGCCTTAGAGACTAACAAATTTATTTCAGCATAAGCTTTCGTAGCTGTAGCCCACGAAAGCTTATGCTGAAATAAATTTGTTAGTCTCTAAGGTGCCACAAGTACTCCTATTCCCAGCTCAGCAATTGACCTGAGCAATTGAACCTCCTATTCCCAGCTATGTGACTTTCACCTCCCACTCTTTGTCTTGGCTATTTAGATAGCAAGCTCTTTGTGGCAAGGACTCTTTCTAACTCTTGTGTTTGTATAGTGTCTGGCACAATGGGGCTCTGATCCCAGTTGGGGCTTCTAGCACAGCTGTAATACAAATCAGAATATGAAGACCGGCGGGGGGGAACAACATGTCTGGGCAGGATCTCTCCTCTCAGTTGTTATCATTTTAATGATATCCTTTTAAAATCCTTTTAATATCCTTTTAAAATTTCCAGTTGATGTTGTTTTCTCAAAACCCTTCTTTTTCTTCAATGTTTTCCCTTTTCTCATTTAGCCTTTCTTGCCCATGCAGGTTTACATTCACTGTTCACGCCTTCCCTCCTTTTATCTTTTCTTTGCCCCTATCCTTCCCATTCCCTCTTCCTTACACTTTTCTCTCTCTCCGCCATGACTCTTCTGCTGCAGCTCCTCTACCCTTTCCAGGTCTCCTTTGACCCTCTCTTCTCTAGTGTATCTATCTTTTCATCCTCCGATTCACCATCCTTCCATCACTGAGAAGGAACCAGTAACCCAGCACTATGGAGGGATGGTGAGGGTCACTGCCTGTCCTGCAGCAGCCTCTGAATGACCAGGGAGCACTCTGAGGAGTTACTGTGTCTCCTCTGTTGCAGTTCCTCAGCAGCCCCCACTCTGCTGTGGGCATGTCTACACTGCAATAAAACACCCGCAGCGGACCTGGGCTTGCAGGGCTTGGGCTGTGGGCTAATAAAATTGCAGCATAGATGTTGAGCTTGGGCTGGAGCTTGGGCTCTGGAACCCCATGTGTGGGGAGGGTCCCAGACCCTGGGTTCCAGCCAGAGCGTCTACACTGCAATTTTATAGCCCTTCAGTCTCAGCTCTGCAAGCTCAAGTCAGCTGACCTGGACCAGCTGCAGGTGTAGACATACCCTTAAGGTATGTCTACACTGCAATGTAAACCCAGGGTTAGTAGAACTCAAGTCAGCAGACCCTTCATTTGTTAACCTAGGACTTGAGCATCTACACTGATTTGAAAGTCCACATTAGGAATTGTAGAACCCTGGGTCCTAGCTTGGGGCTCCAGCATTTTACACTACATTATGTGGGCCCAAATCCAACCACCCATATCCCAGACTTCCTAGCACCCTCCCAAAATGTGGCTGCTCTAGTCCTTTGTTCATGGTACAGTGTGTGAAAACTTGACTGTCCACCAGACTTGACTCTCCAGAGGACAAAGTCGGCCTGTGGGATTGTGGGATACTTTTGGCGGACTCCCAGAGCATGAGTCCAGTGGGGCTGTGCCTACACTGCAAAACTATAGGGCTTGGACCCTGGGTCCCAGCTTGACTCCAGGTCAGACCCTCCACCTCTGTGGGGTTCTGGGACCCTGGGTCTGAGCCCTGAGTTAGCATGATTTGTGTGTAGATGGAAGGGTGGAGGTTAGCCTTGAGACTGAGTTCGAACCCTGGGCTTACACTGTAGTATAGAGATACCCTCAGTTTGTGCCCCAAAATTGGAAGATGAGCTCTTTAGCCTTACTGAGAGGCAAGAAGTCTGACAGACATCTGCTTCTTTCAGTGCCTGAGTTCTAACTGATCATCACTGCCTAACATGAGCCTCTGCACAACCACCAGTTCCAGCGAGTTCTTGCCAGGTATGATTCTCCACAACCACCATCTTACACAGTTTGAGAGTGAGAGTGCTGCTCTGACTGCACCCCGGCTGGGCAATAAGAGCCCCACAGATTTTGCAGGAGGGCCTCACCCCAGGCGCTGCATTAGCCTAGCACAGGACAGTTCCCCTCACTAAAGAGCATCCATAGGAACCCTTGTTCCTGGCCATGAGAGAAAAGGCTTGTAGATCAGTCTAGGGCTTCAGAGAAGGATCAAATTGCTGGGTGAACAATAGGGAAGGGTCCATTTGGAGGAGAGGCCACTGCGGGGAAAAGATCCATTTGCTATTAGGGCAGGGGGAAGGATCAGTTTGCTGGGGGGTGTGAGCCAAAAGAGCTAGATGATCAAACTGAGGGGGTTAGAGGGAGATACAAATTGCTGATCCAGGGGTTAAAGGAAGAATCAATTTTCCTGAGATTGGGGTGGTGGGAAGAAGATCAATTAGCTGAAGGGGGCTGCATAGGTAGAGTGTGAATGAGATGGGAGGACGAGAACAGAGCGCCAACTGGCTGGGGATAGTCACAGGACTGAGTAGGTGGCAGGGGTTGTACAGGGTGGACTCAGAGGGGACAGTTGGGGGCAGAAAAGAATGGATAGAATGTGTATGGGAGGGGTGGTCAGAGGACGAATTGGAGACCAGAGATTTGCTTGGCAAGGGTGAAGGGAAAAAGATGGTCCAGGGAGTAAAGATTTGACAGGGAGCCTGTGGTGGAAGAGGGGAGTGGATCAGTTGAATGGGGAGCCTGACTAAGTGGCTTCTAATCTGGAGTTCCTCAAATTTTGAATGTCCATCCTGAGACCACATGAGCCCAATTTCTAGAGTTGCTCCTTCACTGCCTGTAGCTAGAGTGGTGAGTACTCAGCACCTCTGACAATCAGGTCCAGGTGTCTCAGCAAGGGCACTCAACATCATTGGCTAGTTTTGAACATTTTGGCCTTGATATTTATAAAGCACATGGAGGACCTCAAATGCAAAAGCCATAGTGATACAAAATACAATTAAAAAACCGTTGAATCTGAGATTTTTACATTTAATTTGGAATTCAGAAAATGCTCCAATTTTGCCAGTAGCCTCTAAGTCATGATCTGCGACATTTCATGATTTTTTTCTTGAAAATAGGACTGACCTTTTTTTCCCCACAGAAAACCTTTAACATTTCAAACATTTTAATTGGCTGATGATCGATTTGAACGTGTTTTGAGATAAAACTCGCCTTTAATAAAATGTCACAAAAAGAGAACTTCTGAGCCATGGTAAAGCCTGGAATGAAATAGTCATTCATTTTTTCATTAATATTTATGAAAACATGTTTTTGATTTTTGCCAACCGTTAGTTATTTATCTCTAAAGATATTGTGATGGGTTTAAAAAGAAAGGGAAGAACAAGAAAGAATCTAAAAGACATTCCACATCAAATTAGAACAGTTTTTACAGTCTCATATTTTGCTCCCAACTTACTCAATAAAGCACTAGAATTGTTTCCCTGACCAATGACAATGAAGATGGTTGCTTGTGAATGGACCTTAACTCAGGACCAAAAATACATTTGGGAAAATTTGTGTTGTAGCATCTCTTCTTGACTTCTAATTACAATTCAAGTCACTGCCCTTCTCACCAAGCCACTTCCAAATCTGTAGAGTAACTCCTCACTTAAAGTCATCCCGGTTAACGTTGTTTTGTTATTACATTGCTGATCAATTAGGGAACATGCTCATTTAAAGTTGCACAATGCTCCCTTATAACGTCGTTTGGCAGCCGCTTGCTTTGTCCACTGCTTGCAGGAAGAGCAGCCCGTTGGAGCTAGCTGGTGGGGGCTTGGAACCAGGGTGGACCGGCAGCCCCCCCATCAGCTCCCTGCTCCCCTAAGTTCCCTGTGCGGCAGCCGCCCAGCAGGCTATCAATTGCCGGCAGTTCAGCTGTCCCTCCCCCCACTGCCATGTGCTGCTCCTGCCCTCTGCCTTGGAGATGCTCCCCGGAGCCTCCTGCTTGCTGTGCAGAGGGGAAGAGGGGAGCTAATGTTGGGGTGTCCTCCTCACCCCTGCTCCTGGACCCTGCTTACCCCATTTCCATAGAGCGGGAGTGCGGGGGACATAGGGTGACCAGATGTCCCGATTTTATAGGGATAGTCCCGATATTCAGGGATTTTTCTTATATAGGCTCCTACCTCCTACCCCGTCCCGATTTTTCACACTTGCTGTCTGGTCACCCTAGGGGGACACGACACGGCTCAGGATGGAGGGAGCTTCCTGGCAGTAGCTTCTGTCTCAACTTGCTGATCTACTTAAAAAGGCAATGTACTTAGAGTGGGGTCAGCGTACTTAAAGGGGCAATGCACATCTCTCTCTCTCACACACCGTGTGTGTCTCTGTCTCTGTCTGCCATGCTGTCTCCCCTCCCTCCATTCATGCTGCCTTGTAGAGTGTGAGGCTACATTAATAACAATGGGTTAACCCTTGAGGGCTCAGCTGATTGCTAGTTCATCATTTAGCAGTAAGGCATTCCCTGCAAAGTTTCCCACCCTCTGAGTCTGGTGAAAAACATTTCCCTGGAACCTAACCCCCCCTATTTACATTAATTCTTATAGGGAAATTGGATTCGCTTAACATCGTTTCGCTTATAGTCACATTTTTCAGGAACATAACTACAACGTTAAGAGAGAAGTTCCTGTAATTTGTAAAGTCACCTGCTAGCTTTCATAATGGACGCTCTCACCTTCCTTCAGCATCTGACAGCGTCTCTTGCTTTTCACAGAGATTGTCCTTCCATTGCCTGTTTTAGTGCTGTAACTCTGCCCTAAGAGGAATAAGATAGAAATCATGTTCTGTACTGACGAATCATGAAGCACATATTTGGATTTCCTTCACAAAACGAGCCCAAGGTGGTTAGAGATAAAACCAGCATATTTCTTGCAAGCAGCTCGTATTACCTTTGTAGCATCTAGGGTATGTCTACACAGCAACTAGACATAGGCGGCTGGCCTGTACCAGGCTACTCAAGCTTGCGGGGCTCGGGCTGTGGGACTGTTTCACTGCTGTGTAGACTTCCAGGCTCGGGGTGGAGCCTGGGTTCTAGGACCCTGCGAGGTGGGGACTCGGGCCCAATTGAGACCGGAGCCCCATAGTTCTAGACATTGTAGGTATACATGTAGGAGACAATCCCTGTCCCAGTTTATAAACTGGCAAGAATTATTCTAGCCAACAAGGAAGAGTGAGCACAAATCAACTCTCATATTACCAGACTACATCACAGGGTACATGTCTTAAAAATCAATTTACAGCAACCTCACTTATATTGTGTTCTCTTCTGCTGTTGTCAACATTTGTGTAGTGTGTATGACAGTAAATAAAAAAGAGACTGACAGCTCAGAAAAACACTCAACTTGATCAGGGACGGACCAGCCTACAGCCCCCTTCAAAGAAATCGAAGAAATGCATTCCATGCCCAATATGGAGCTGGGAATTCAGTTTGACTTGAGCTAAAAATAAATAATTAAATAAAAAATGTATTCCCAGTCATGCCCTCTGTCCAAAATCATTTGCTGTTGGTTAAAAACACACATTCCAACTGCCTGCCTTCTGGTAAGCACAGCATCAAGATTGAAGTTAACATCTTTCCGGGCCAGAGGCTCCTAAAGTTTTTGAGAGAAGCCAAACAGTTGTTGCCTCAGGGGAATTCATATGAAATCTGACGTGCACAAAGCAGACAGCCTGACACTGGAATCTCATTAGCAATGGTTGTTCGCTGTAGCTATGACCGTAGTGTAACTCTCACTCCAGTGATGTTGCAGTTAATTGGCATTTCCAGTATGGAATGATTCTCTCTTCTAGCTACAACTTAAGATAGGCTCCACTCTTCTCTCCAGGCTCCACTCTGTTCTCTAGGTCTGTAAATCCATTAGAAAGACAAGCATTACCTGTATTTGAATGTACAGTATTACATTCTGACAGCTACTAAGCTACTTTATGTCTGCATAGGAGTCCAGCTATCACACTAGGCAACAGCAAAATGTGTGTGCTGTTTAGATTACACACAAAATTTTTTGATGGAACACTACTGCTCTGAACGGTTACAACAGCTATTAAACTGTGCTGTCTCTTCATTTTCAATGTCTTACTTTGCAAGAAACGATGAACACATCTAAGAGATTGTGATGGATGGAGAGTGAGCAAAGCCATTCAGCACAGAGCTCCTGCCTGGGGAATGCTGCCAATAGGCAGGTTACACAGAGAGCCCTCAACCCCTAGCTCTCCCTGGGCCTAAATTAACATTTTTAATTGCTATCTCTCACTGTTAAGGAGGTGTGTGGTAGCCTCTACTGGCACAGATAATGCATAACAGTGTCACGTATATGCACATGATCCAATGGCTGCAGGTTAAAGCTAAACAAATTCATACTGGAAATAAGGTGTACATTTTTAACAGTGAGGGTAAACAATTGGAACAATTTATCAAGAGTCGTGGTGGATTTTCCATCAGTGACAATTTTTCAATCAAGACTGGACGTTTTTCTAAAAGATCTGCTCTAGGATATATTTTGGGCAAGTTCTATGGCCTGTGCTGTACTGAAGGTCAGACTAGATAAGGGATCAGCAACCTTTGGCACGTGGCCCATCAGGGAAAGCCGCTAGCAGGCCAGGCCGGTTTATTTACCTGCAGCATCATCAGGTTCGGCCAATCGCCGCTCCCACTGACCACAGTTCGCCATCCCAGGCCAATGGGGGCTGCGGGAAGCAGCAACCAGCACATCCCTCGGCCTGCACTACTTCCCACAGCCCCCATTGGCCCGGAACGGTGAACCGTGGCCAGTGGGAGCTGTGATCGGCCAAACCTGCGGACGCTGCAGGTAAACAAACCGTCCCAGCCCGCCAGTGGATTTCTCTGACGGTTGCTGATACCTGGACTAGATGATCACAATGGTCCCTGCTGGCCTTGGAATCTATGAATTGTGATTCTCATGCATTGAGAAAACCTGAGCACATCAATGAAGACACTTAAAATGCAACCAATGGCCAGGTGGCAAGTGCAGCTAGTCCAGTTTATAGGATCATTCCACTCCTCACTTTCCTTCTATACGAGATCAATAAAATATGGTATAAACACATGTTGTTTTAGCCGTTAACTTCAAGCCATCCCACTGGCTAGGTGGGCAGGCATGCGTACCTTCTCAAGCTTAGCTAGCCTTCAACCTCTAAGGAGAAGGAAAAGCGCTCTTTCCTCTGAGAGAGCAACCCTCCTCCCTGGATTGGATAGTCCAACACCTTTGTAGCATGGTAAAACCTACCAGGGCATACGCCCCGCTACCATAGCTGTCAGACAGCCAGGGTCACCGCTGCACCACGTTGAGGCGCTGAGGTAGGATTTTGCAGCAGCATGGTGGACCGCAATCATTGCTGAGTGGTACCAGTGAGAACAGAAAAGACCCCCCGGTCGGCCTCCAAGAAGATGGGAAGATGACATCGTTAAACGTTTCGGACGAACGTGGAGAAGAAAGGCAAGAGTGCGAGAAGAATGGCAGACGTGTTGTGATCGGCACAGTCTTAATGACAGCTGAAGTCCGATCGATCCAGGTGATCCAGGTGATAAACACTTAGTCAACATGTAGAATTCACTGCAGCAGGAAGCCATTGCGTCACATGTGACAGCTGGATTTTTAAAAGGCCTGGATAATTTTGTAACATATACAAACTTAGTGTAATTCATTCTCAGGTTTCAGAGCATAAGGTTATCATCTCAGGGGATCGGGAAGACATGTTAGCATCCATATGCAGATAATTGGCTAAAATCACTATTATTCTGGGCCATGGGGTTTCTCTGAAACTGCAATTATTGGTAACTGACAGAGGAGGGATACTGGACTTGATAGACCACTGATCTGCCCCACTATGGCAAACTTATGTTTCTATATACAGATTCTTCCCTTTTCCATACAAATTTTCATTTACTCTCGTCTGAAATGCCTGTAGCAATCACTCATCTATGGACAGACCCATCACAAAGCCTCCAAAACTCCCACAGAGTTGCTGCAGTCACTGGGCAGAAAAAAAACTCATAGCCGTGAAAAAAGTGTCACGGACTAAGTTCCCTCTAAGCTGCACGACTGCGCAGCAGCCTATTAAGCGCCGTGCTGGCACTCACGGCTACGGTAAGGAGAGATGCTTCTCCCCCAGTCCCTGACCTGCTGTGGCAGGGAGAGGCGCCACTCCCCCCGGCCCCAACCCAGCCCAGCCCCAAACCTGCCACAGACGGGGAAGAAGCGCCTATCCCACGGCCCCAGCCCCAGAGCTGCCGCGACAGGGAGAGGCGCCTCTCCCCCCATCCAGCCCAGGTGCTGCTGCAGGGAGAGAGAGCTGGGGGGATTCCTCTCTCTCTGTCGTAGTCCCGGGGCAGCCTGCACCCCAAACCCCTTATCCCCAGCGCATAACAAAATTGGTGCACATAACAAAATTAATTCCACACGTGTGGGAAAAATTAGAGGGAACACTGGTCACGGACTGTGAAATCTGATCTCCCCCATGAAATCTGGCTATTGTAGGGGAGACCAGATTTCACAGAGTTGGGCAGCCGGAGAGCGGTGGCTACTGGCTGGAAGCCCAGCTCTGAAGGCAGTGTCACTGCCAGCAGCAGTGCAGAAGTGAGGGTGGCATGGCGGTGGTGGGGGGTGGTGAGGATCATCAGTTTTTTTTGAGGGGTGGGGGGGCAGGGCAGGCCTTAAAGGTGTGCAAGTGGGTGACTGCCAGGGACCCATGGTCCAGGGGGTGCTGTGGTCAACTACTTCCACACACACAGCCAGCCCAAGGCCCCTTTAACTACCAAGCGCTGGGTCTGGAGCTGAGGAGGGCAAGGCTGAGGGTGCCCCCGCTGGGGGCTCCTACTGTGTGCCAGACTCTAGCTGCTAGTCCCGGATGGGCTGGGGTGGGACAGACTTTCCTCTTCCTTTGCACAGGCTGCACCTAAGGCTGGGTCAGACCCATCTCTGGGAACCGACCTCGGCTGCGGGAAGCTCCACGGCTACTGGCTGGGAGTCCAGCTCTGAAGGGAGCACTGCCGCCAGCAGCAGCGCAGAAGTAAGGGTGGCAATACCACGACCTCCCTACAATAGCCTTGCGACCTCCCTCCCCCACAACCCCATTTTGGGCCGGGACACTGAGGGTTACAATATCGTGAAATTTCAGATTTAAATATCTGAATAATAATATTTCCCTCCATCTTAGCAGTGTCAAGAAGCTTATTTGTATATATGGCGTTTTTTAGATCTGTGGCTAAATGGTGCTGAAGAAATACAAAGTCTATATAAGAAGCAGACAGTCTCTGCTGTTTTCCACACTGTTGCAGTTAGAACAAGTTAGGAGGTTATAATCCAAAGAAACTCAAATGGAGCAGGCAATCAGATACATTATTGTACATCAAATAAGAAAGAGCAGATCAGTTCAGACTAAATAAAGATTGACCAAACCTGTGCCCTGGCTCTCCGTCCTGTGCATTAATCTTGTTATCTTTTCCATGCAAGCTCTTCATATATCCAATTTCACATTAATTATGGTGGAGCCGAGGAGAATATCTTCCTGGCCGCCTGTTCTTGGTGTAGCAAGAACAATCTCCAATGACTCTCGCAGTATAAGCACAATATCACCTGCACAGCTTGCTCTCCTTAGCTCCCACCTCATGTCTCGGCAGTCATTCTCAATTGTCTCGATCTCTTGCTTTGGCCTTCTGGCTGGTTCCAATGTGCAGTATGCTGAAAGGGTTCTATCTGCCTGCTTTAATAATCTCACCTAGTCTCTGTGACTAGGTGAATCTATGAACATGTTGTAGGTTCCTATTCCTGAGAGGCCACACCTGAATTTCTCCCCACACAGGAACATTTGGTCAATAACTTCCAGTATGAAATCTGTCACCAGGCCCCTTGTTTCCTTCTCTCTGGGGTCTTTGTACTGACCCATCTCACATACTCCCCTTCTGGCCCACTCCCATGCCACTTTCAGTTCATTATCCATGCTCAGACTCCGTTGAGTTCTCTCTGCTTTATACTTGAGAGTTCCTTCCTTTTTAATCTCCATAGGCAATTTTTCTTGTTCTGGTGTTTCTGCTGTCTCACTGCTTTCCTGTTGTCATGTCTTCTCTTCAGGTAGCCTGTGAGTCCATCAACCTTCTCCCCTGAAATGGTAACAAGCTTACACCTGTGGCAGAGTAAGTCATCCCAGACTTAGTGATGGAAAGTCAGCCAAGAGGTAGTCTTCTAAATAAAATGCCTTTGTGCATTACAAATTTATGTTCATCTTTCCGAACTTGAGCTACCATTATACAACTGGTGGCTCTCCTGATTGCTAATATTTCCTGGATCAATGTTAACAATTCACCTCTGTTCCCTGCCACCTTCAAAGCTAAAATATCCTCCTCTACTTTGGTGTTTGCCCTTTCCTACTTTATTTTCCCCTTTGTTTCAACCTCAGTCTCTTTTGGCAAATTCCCCATGGATGAAGTTTCTTGTCTACTGTTTTCACTCACTTTTAATAACCCGTCAGGCTTTGCACTCCCTATTTTCTCTTCCTCAGGCACTCTGCTATTTTCCAGTCTGCAAAGAGCTGGATTTCATGCAAGGCTTAGCTCTGTTCCTTGATATATATATTCACTCATACGACCACCCTGCCTCCCATCCCTTTCACAGAGCTCCCAACCACAGTTTACATTCAGCTACCCACCCTGAGCCTCACTGGATTCTTAAGACCACAGTCTGCTTCAGGTACAGATATTATCTGTATAGATTGCTCAGTGCCTGGGTTGTAGTACTCAAGCCACTTCCAAATGAAAACATACCTGGATTTTTTTGAGTTTAGCTAAAATCATCTAAACTTGTGCCTGCTCTTTTCCTTCAGGGGAACTTTAAAAAAAACCCAACAAAAACAAACACGCAAATCACACTCAGTGGACAATTAATTGTGTAGGGTACAGAAAATGTCCACAGATCAGTAGGCACTGGAACACCAACATGATTAAATCTCTAATACAAATTTCAGGCTGCCGCTAACAGAACCTGTACGACAGATCAAGATGGAGCCCTCTTATAGTTCTTCTCTACAGCCACAGAGTATCCCACTTTTCAAAACTTTAAACTGTTTTGTTTTTCTTTTAAGATAGTATTTAAGGAAACAGACAAGAGTCTACTTGATCAGGGCCGGCTCTAGGTTTTTTGCCGCCTCAAGCAAAAAAATTTTGGCTGCCCCCGACCCCAGCCCTGGTCTTCCTCCCACCCCCTGCTGCCCCAGCCCTGGGCTCTCCCCGCCCCCGCCCCCCCCCCCCCGCACGTGCACCCCCTACTGCCGCAGCCCTGGGCTCTCCCCCCACACCTGCACCCTCCTGTCACCCCAGCCCTGGGTCACTGGTAACTTGTTCCCAGGGCAGGTCATTCAGTAGGAATTTTGGATGTGCACAGAACACAGACAGGATTGGTTCCCATATGGTTACAGAACTGCAGTAAAGTGGAACAATTTTCAGCTTGTGTGACTGAAGGATATCTGGATGCATATTATAAGACTGTCCTACATTAATAAGGAAAAGTTGAGGCGCCTTTATTATTCTTTTGTTCCATTCTTTGTTTCTATGGGGAATTTGACAATGCAATATCACTGTCTTCCTTTTAAACAAATAAAACAAAACAAAAAATAGACAACGGCTGTTGAAAATAGCAATTCTCATCCTAATAACCACTGGGAATCATTTCTTGCTCAATTTTATCCTACTTTTTCTACAGCAAGTTACAGTGGATCAGTATATTTGATTTGGGAGAAATAAAGTAACACAGCTGCCCAAAATAAGCTTGAGCACTCCTGAATTTTGAGGGTGTTCAAGCCTGGAATGCAGGTGCTAGATTCCCTTTCTGAATATTAGCTAAATCTGGAAAGGAAAAGTCAATTTCTGCTTCCATGGCTCAGAAGTGAAATCCTCCTATGTGCTTTACAGTATGTAAAGCTGCCCAGGTCCTCTAGTAGAGCCTCCCCTCCCTTACTTTTCATTTTAAATTCTAGTGGGATCCACCTACCTCCCTTGCTAGGCTTCAGATAGAGAGGTGCACTGTCCATTTCCTCCACCCAATTCTTTCTTTGGGGGCTGCAAGGTGAGGTCACACCAGTGGAGTGTCCTTTTTAAAAAAAAAAATGTTAAAATATGGTATCCCTAGTAGGGTGACCAGACAGCAAATGTGAAAAACCAGGACGGGGTGGGGGGTAATAGGAGCCTATATAAGAAAAAGACCCAAAAATCGGGACTGTCCCTATAAAATTGGGACATCTGGTCACAGGAAGTCAGAGCGTATCTCAGCTATCTCACTCCCTCCCCCTCCCTTTCAGTTGATAGCGGCCAAGGGAATGCTGGGAAATATAGTTCTTTTCCTGCTCCAGGGCTGACTCTATAGGCAGGGAGCTAACCAAGGATCTACAACTCCCAGGGCTCCCGGCCACCCCTGCAATTTGGCCGCCCCAAGCAAATGCTTGTTTTGCTGGTGCCTAGAGCCGGCCCTGTACTTGATGACCATGGTACAGAACAGTGCCAAAAGTTAGCAGCATCCCAGCTGATGATACTTGTGTACAGTCTCAGGAAACTGGATTCTCATCTCTCTCCCACTAAGGAACCGGAATGTGGAAGTAGACAAGGGAAACGACTGTTTGTGGAGTGATGTCATAGGCGGGGTAGAGAACTTGCTAGCTGAGGGGGTTGGGGCTATCATCTTAGGCAGATAGAGGAAGACAGTTGAACAGTCAGGCTGCCAGCCAGCTGTACAAATGAGCAGAAGACCTTGTTTCCAGCCTGAGTGGTCCTAGGCTGGGAGTGCTACCAAGAAGCCAACTGTTCCTCTCATTGCTTTCTTTTATTTCTCTTTTACAGCAATATTTACAGGCAAGTACAGAGGTAAAATACATACATAGGTCTGCAGGTTGTGTGTGTGGAATAATACCTAGCTTATATGTACTGCTCTTCATGAGTAGACCTCAAGTACTTGATGTAGTAATGAAATCACACACACAGCTATTTAATACACTCTGCAGTCCACAAGTAGGCATGTAATTTTTATACACAGTACATGAGTATTTGGTACAGAATAAGTCCCAGAGTTATTTATTTATTCAGTGTCTAAATAGGAGATTAACATCTTTCTTGGTACACAACAGTAACTTTAGCACTTTGTCATGGTCCACATCTTTTTTTCTTGTATTTTCCAAGTAGCTCACTGAGCAGTGATCTGTTCCATATTTTGTGTTCTGTTTAGTCACACTTTACTGGCAGTGTTTTCTCTGAGCCATACTATATTGGTGTTATGAATACAAATATATTGAATAAACAGCTTTCTTTGTTTTGCATCCTCTACATGCAATGTTTGTTTTGGATTCACTCGATTATTTCCTATTGGAAGCCTCTCCAGGATGATTAGAAGGAGGTGTCAGTTATGTATCTTGGGGATATTTCTCCAGAAATTATCTTGTACAGCTACCTGAAATTTTGCTTCTTTCTTTTACATGCTGCACCTTATCTATTCAGTGCTATTCTGAGTTACACAGACAATGGGAATCCATTTCTTAGATATCCCTGCATCCCTGACTTATTTTCATACTTAGACATGGATTTCTGTGTCTGCCTAATCTATTCCAGAGTGATAGGAATGTCAACATTTTAAAAATAAAAATCTGACCTTTGATGGCTGTATTTTTTGAATGACACTAAAAGAGTAGGTCTCTGAGTTAGTTTAGGTTTTTTTTCTATCTAACCATGGTCTTCTGGGACAAGCTAGGGGTTCAATATGTGTTGTCAGGAAAGTCTTAACAGCAAATGTCTTTATGCACTTCCAGATAGCTAAAGTGGTTGATGCATATGTTAAAAGACTCAAGACTGGATGTGTACTTTAATCTGTATGGTATCCTTAGAGGACTAATTTCAGTGGGAAAATAGTGTCCCCTGGCTTGTTAACGTGAAGCTTGTATTTGATTCCCTTCTTTTCTCCCCTTTCCCAGCTGAACCTAGAAATGTATCCAGAGATCAGAACGAGTTTGCTAGGAATATCAGTGGTAGCAGTTTGGAAAAGGAGCAGAAGCCTTGAGGGACACTCATCTTAAAAGTTCTTACTCTACCTACCAGGATTAGTAGAATTTATGATAGTTTGTCTGAGTATTTATGGTTCAGTTCAATATTCATTCCAAGATAGCAGAATCCTACTTTTTTGTACTTATATAACTGAAGAACCCACCTGGGAAGAAATGTCCTTATTATGTCTTTTATCTTAGATCCTAAAATGCTGTACCGCAAAACCTCTATTTAATCTAGTCTTAGACTTTTCCTTAGCAAAGACTACTGATTTTGCCAATCTGTGTGTTGTGGGTTTAAAGCCCCAGAGGGACAAAGATGAATCCAGGAAACTCATTGCACTTACAACTGAAACCCAAAGCTCATCACAATTTAAACAGATTTTCACTTTAGACCTAGTACCCCCCTACTTAGCTACATTACTCTCCTTGAAAGTCTTATTTTAATGTAGAATTGTAATTATTTCCTTTGCATCAATAAAAAAAGAAAGGAAAAAAAAAGCAACAGGAAATTAATGCATAAAATCAGATTAAAGATTTGAATTTTCTATGAGAGGAGCCTGGGGACAGGTTTGGATGCCTTCACTGAGTATAATATATTTCCATGATAATTATAACACTGACAGAGACAGGATTAATCAGAGATCATGCTCCAGCACTTCACTGGGTTTCTGCTATTTACCATCTTCCTGGTGAGTTTTATGTATAAGGAGTTTTGTAGGCAGTCAAAAAGTGAAATTAAATTGAAAATTAACACAAATGAAATGGTAAGACTGAGAAGTACAGCATATACAAAAGGAAATCCCAGAACATTACGTTCTCTACAGAAGTGTTAACAGAGCCCGCTGAACCTCACAGTAGCACATTAAAGAGAATCGTGGTTAAAGAGGAATAAAATATATGACAGATGTGCAACATGGACATTTCTACTGCAAGTTCACTTGATCCTTTCACATTTCCTGACTTGCATGCTTGCCTCTTTCTTTTTTAGAAGAGATTAAAAGCAGGGTAGAGAAAAGCACTGCTATCACTTCAGCAATGCTTTCTTAACTGAGGTGGCCTTCTTAACCCAGGGAGGCCTTAAAACTCAGCAGCCCTTAAGCTGCTAAGAGTGCCTTAATACCAAAGCAGTTCAGAGACCTCAACTGTTCTAAACTACTTTAGCTTCGAGGTGACCTACAAAACCTAACAGAAAGCATTCTGACACATGCAGACATGGGCTGTGTAAAGGAAAATGACCAGGTATTTAGTTTTATGCTTTAGAAACAAACACGTTATTAAACAGAACATAGCATTAAAGATCTCAGCTGCTAGTTAAGAAACGTCTGGAGAAGTTCCAGCTTTTCTATAGTTGTGGATGGCTGACTATTCAGGCCTTATTCTGACACAAAGATGCTTCAATTTGCTCATTCTCTCGCACTCCTTCCTTCCCCCTCTTAACCACATCTACCAGATAATATTCCAGTGACTCCCCCCAACCCAAGTGTCTCTACATTCAGCTACCATGCAAGCTTGACTTCACCCTTGTGGGGGATCTCACCATCCTTCTTTTCCCACACTCAGGAATCTGAGATTTCTTTCTGAGCCTCATTCTATTCCCCCGACCCGCCCCCCCCCCCCCCCCCGCTCCTCTTGATACGCACACAAGTCAGCCAAGAGAATAGGCCCATCTCACCTCTTCTCATCCTAACTCCCCCTCAGGAGATAAATATTTGCCTCCTGAGAAATCCTGCGCATTCTCTCCCTCACGCAGTGAGGCATGGGTGGATGAAGAACTCTGAAATGTTACATTGTGCATATGTGACCAGAAGAATGGAAAAAGATACTTCACAGTTGCTTCTGTGATACCACACTGTCAGCTCCTACCAGACAATGTTTGTTTCAAAGTTTTTTTAGGTCAAGTATATTATCAATTTGAAAGAGAGCCAATACCACTGTTTTTGATGCATACCAAGAGGCTGTTGAAAAGGACAAGGTTTAAAGTAATCTTTTTAAAATTCAGAATTTCCTGAAATGTTGTTCTACTCTGAAAAGCAAATGCAAAAATGGCATCGTTTGATCTCAATTATGTCTATATCAAATGTGCTTATTTTATAAGTAAGAATGCTTCCCCTGTGACAGGCTTGCAAAAAACTCAATTTGGGATGTATCATAGTCAAACCAAGATAATTCCTTTTAGCACATCATTAGTAATAAAGCTTCTATAGGCCAAATTAAGTCTTTAGCTATACATGTCTATCATCCTCAAATTACATTAGCTCCTTGATTACACTCATGCAAACCCACTGGTCTTGATTCTAATTTTACTTACACTCAGGAGTGACTTCAATGAAGTCAATAGAATCACACCTCCGTATAATGGATGTGAGATCAGAATCAGGCCCCTTCTCTTCAAGGTATGCCCTCCATGATACCTGTGCAACCTGTTGCCTTCAGTGGGTTTGTATAGTTATAAGTGATTGAAACTTACTAAAGCATTTTGTTGATTACCAAAAAGAAACAGAATCCACCTTGTTCTCTTAGGGTTTGCCTACATGGGAAAGTTTTACCAGTTCTACATAGTTACACAGGTATAACCCCTGTGTAGACATACTAATTCTGGTATAAGAATGGCTATTGTCAGTTTAGCTTAAACCCATTCCCAAACAATATAAATTAAACCGAAAAAAAGCCACTCTTATACCAGAATGAGAGTGTTCACATAGTGTGTGTGTGTGTGTGTGTGTGTGTATGTGAACTATATAACCACTACAACTATATCAGTTTAAATTCACACCGTATATAATACTGAACACACATGCCCATGTAGACAAGGCCTTTGCTGATTTACCTCGACAGTACTGGGAGTAAAGCAATAAAAACATACTTTTGTCATTACAGTCAACAGATCTGGCTCTGAAACCACAAAGGAAACAGTTCCGGTGAGTAAGAAAGTACCATTTTTATACTGTAGCATTACAGAGTAGAAAAAAATTTGGACTGATTTTTTCTTCGATGAGGACTATGAACAAACCATGGCTTTACATATACCATCTGCCATTGAAGCACGTAAGAACTAAAAACACCACATTTGTTTGTTTAGTCTGACTGATTTAAAAATGTGTTAATGTGGAGCACATCGCTCACTGTAATCTACTTCATTCCTATACAAGTTTGGAAGTATATTCCAATTCAGAGCTTAAACTTGACAAGTGACCTTTCAGAACTAAATACTTAGTCCACGTGGTAGTAAAATGAATCCACTGCACACTCTGGCTAATCCATTTTATTTTCTTTATAAATGGATCATTGGAACCACTGACCCATCTGCTCTTGGAACGTACTAAAAAAGGACTTATAAACCAAGTAACTGTTTTCTTGACCAGTTTACATATTGCTTATGATTATGCAGATTGTTTCCAGAAGCACAGAAACATGACACTAGTGCCACATCAGATCTACATTAACAGCAAGAACAGTCACAAACAAAAGGGCCACCCTATAATTTAAAAAAATTCCTCAGAGTTCTATTTCTACAGCTGGCTACAAATATTCTGAAGACAAAACAGAAACTGATTTTCATAAAAAAAAATTGAGGAAAAATGTCACCACTTTCTTTGAAACAATTTTTTTTTGTTTAAAAAAGATGATGGAACAACCCGTTTCAAAAGATCATTCCTCTACCAAAATTTCACCAATTTTCATATGCTTACAAACAGTCCAACACTGCCACATGGTGGCCAGGAATGGGCACTGTTCATTGTGAAATAGTGCTGAGTAATGGAAGTGATAACATCTGTCCAAGAAAAAAAACACTAAGTATCTAGTCCATGAATAACCACAGCCATAAATAAAAAGAAAAATGAACTCTGAGAACAGAATCTTTATGAAGGAAGTATAATTCATCTAGCAACAGGCCCATGTAAGAAAAATAATTTAATATATTTTGTGATTAAGTCTTTAGCAGCGTTGTTACCCTCCCCCCCAGGAAAGCAGTTTCCACCCACACATTTCCTAGTACAGCATGTACTTGCCAAAAAGCAATATTTAAGTGTATCTAAAAAGTCTAGGATAATTTATTTCATTTTATTGTTTTTAAAGGCAGAAGCTTTTAAACAATGTAACACCACATGGCATGAGAGACTTTTTCTTCCTGGAGTTCAGGAAGTCATAGAAATTTAATTTTAAAATTCTCTTTTACATAGACTTTTTGATTGCTGCCTTTCTCACACTGAAGAGATAAGCTTCATAGATAATGTTTAAGAAGTTGTCGTCATTCTGAAAAAGAAAATAAATAAGACTTGTTACTGGAAGATCACAGTTCTCAAGCTAAAAGATTCTGAATTCTTTTCATTTCAGGGTCTAACGAATTTTCAACCTTACCATACCAGTCAAAATTGGCACTAGCAGGTGGTTTTCATCATCAAACACACAAAAACAGAACACAAACCCCAAACACTTTGTTACCTCCGGCTAATAGCTTTAACAGCATTTTTGTATGCATTGGCAGCATGAGAAAATGGGAATTCTCTTATCTCTTTTAGAAGGGTTGAAGACACGGAAAACAGGAAATTTTTTAAATTCATGATAGCGTTGGCTGGGTGAAAGTCAGACTTTTCTCTTTCCCACCCTGTAAGACTTCTGTAGTGATAACATATACTTGCAATTTCTTCTCTTCACCCTAATTATCACATATCTAGGAGGTCCTTTACATAGTTTCTGTTCCTCACCCACTACTGCAATAATAATGCCAAAGTGCCTGGGTGAGCAGATGGGCTGAGTTTCTTCCTGTTCCTACACTAAATTCCATGCAGTCAAATTGCTTCACCTGCACTGATCGCCCTTGGTTTTAATGGTCTTAATCGGCACTGGTTCCCCCATCCATGCACTTAGCTGGCTGATTCTTGATCACCTGCTTAGGGTCTAACTGATCCTCATATGTGGAGCTGGGAAATAATTTTCCCTCAAGTCAGACTGTCAGTGATCTTGGGGGTTTGAGCATTTCTCTGCAGCATGGGATATGGGTCATTTGCTGGGATCATCCGGGTATCTCTATCAATCAATTCCCAGCCACTGCAAGGGCCTCAGTCATTGATGCACCTTTGTCCCTTGTGTTGTCTGCCTGTAGCACATAATAATTTAGTCTCCAATGGGCTGTAGGCTTTGGTCTAATTTCAGTTGCTAGTTTAGCAGATGCTGGGTGGTGTTGGTGACCTGTGATATACAGGTGGTCAGACTAGATGATCTGGTGGTCCCTTCTGGCTTTGAACTCTGTGACTCTTTAGGATAGTAGTTCTCAAACTTTTTCCATTCTGCAGACCATTTTGCACTAATATACTTTTCCATGGAGCATCTCCCTTTCCAACACTGCAATACGCCACACTGGCTGGTTCTCAAAATGGTTCATTTTGCAGACCACCAGGATTTTACATACCACAGTTTAAGAACTACTGCTTCCGAACCTGACAGCCTGACTGAGTGGAGGAACAGAACGACTCAAATTACAAGGGAATGCACCAACCCATGCATAAGCGTAGGAGGATAACTAAAATTAGGACATTCCTTGGGGAAAGTCAGAAGCATATGAAATTGATGATGCAAATCAGGAGACAACCGGTGTGAAGCTGGCTTCCAGTATCAAATGCAGTGTGTTTTAAACAGCAAATAATTTCCAAGCAACCCAATTAATCTTTACAGCCACTGGGAAGAACCTGCCCATATGTACATTTTGCAGACAAAGCTTCAGAGACCAAATTGCATGATCATTGTGACAGAACATAACTGTGTTCACACTCTACATACTATTGCAATAATCTTTGTAAACAAAGTATCCCTTGAAAGGTATAATTTGAAAAATCGTAATTTGCTGATGTACAATATCATGGTAAAATGCATGTAACAGCATTATACATGAAGTTATAAACATAAGCTGAAATCATGACGAAAAGTATGTTTTCCAGATAAGTTTGAGGAGTGGCCAAACCAGTTCCTCAGAGACAAAGGGCAAGCTGATGCCTCAGCCAGGTGTAAACAAGGCTGATGGACCATTGCCTGCTAACTGGCCATTAGTTGGCAGTAAAGCAGGCAGAGGCAAAAATCTAAATGTTAGCAAAGGAACAGCATGGAGTTTCCTTCCACAAAGATTGCCTGTCCCCTTGCTCCCACTTGGAAATGTTTTTCAAGAGAGGGACTGAAAATACAAAAAGCAGGGGCAGATATCTCAAGACACCCCCCTCTCCATCATATTCATTGCACCTGAAGAGACAAAGGAAACAGCCATTGGACTCTGGAGGAGGAGTCCTGTCCTAAAAACTTTGGTCAGTAAGACTGCTGAAAGCAAGTGATGAGGAAACTTTCAATCGAATGTAGTTTGTTAAGTTAGGCACCAGTTGTGTTTTCTCTTTATTTTTGTTATAATCAGTTCTGACTTTTATGGGACATGGGCTATAGTCTCCCCTGGTTATTTTTAGTAAAAGTCACAAACAGGTCATGGGCTTCCGTGGATATTTGTTTATTTCCCACAACCTGTCCCTGATTTTTACTAAAAATAACCATGACAAAACCTTAACCTTATTTATAAGCACACTCTGCATTCCATTATACAAATCATTAATGAACATAATTAATAGTACCAAACTCAGGACTGACCCCTGTGAACGCCATTAGATATGCCCTCCTTGTTGGACAGCATGAGTATGGTCTTTCAATCAGTTGTGTAGTCACCTTATAATAATTTCATCTACATTGCTTTTCCCTAATTTGCTTATGAGAATGTCATGTAGAACTGTGTCAAAAGTTTTACTAAATCAAGATGTATTATGTCAGCTGCTCCCCCACCCTGTCAAAGAAGGAAATTAGGTTGGTTTGGCATGGTTTGTTCTTGACAAATCAATGCTGGCTATTCTATAACCCTGTTATCCTTTAGGTGCTCACAAACTGATTGTTTTGATCCAGTATCTTTCCACGTATCAAAGTTAGGTTGACTGATCCTATAATTCTCCAGGTCCTCTTTGTTCCCCTTTATAAAGGTAAGTATATTTGCCCTTCTCCAGCCCTCTGGACTTCACCTGTCCTCCATGAGTGCTTGAAGATAATTGCTAATGGTTCTGAGATTGCTTCAGCTAGTTCCTTAAATACCCTAGGATGAGATCCAATAGGGCCTGCCGGCTTGAATACATGTAACTTATCTAAATATTCTTTTCCTATTTTTCATTCCTTCCTCCTTGTTAATATTAATTGTTTTGCGTATCTGGTCCTCTAACTTTTTTAGAGATGACTGAAGCAAAATACTAATTAAATACCTAAGCCTTCTTGATGTCGTCAGTTATTAGCTCAACTTCCCTGCTAAGTAGAGGATCTACACTTATGTAGGCAAGTAGCTTGGGCTTAGAAATTGGTACCCAAGACCCGTCCCTCTTTATTCCTTATAAATTATATACATTTACCTTTGGCATTTACCACATCCCCTTTAAAACCACTCTTTCTAGTATCCACAGATTTGAAGATAGGAAGGATCCTCAAAGAGCACTCTTTCCACCCTGTGACGAATACAGGATTGTTTTTTACATAATATTCCTGAGTGTTTTGTCAAGACTATATCTTAGTAACTCAAGCTGGAAAACTACATTTAATGGACCATGTTGTTTAAATATTTTCTGGATATTTATCCTCCATTTTTACTTGCGCACATTCATCCAATTATTTCTTATTCCTACTTGAACTTCTCCTGCCCTCAACATGGATATCTTTTAAGGATTTCAAAAGTAGTACCATTGAGATGCTCATCTTTTGGCTAAACTACATATATGTAAGTAGTTTTCACCTTTAAGCCAATTCCAGTAACCCCTTAACATCCTTGTTCTCTCCCGAATCCCCTCAAATTTATGTTCATTCTTGAACTGTTGCACCCCAAACTGCATACATTAATCAAAACACAGTTAAACCAAAACTGTAGCAAGAGGGACTTATATCTCCTTACCAATGATTTAGTGCTTAATATACAGCCAGAAACAATACAACTCCTAGTGGACATTTTAGTTTACTAATCTATCATTCAGACTGGTGGATGGGACCAATTATCCGTCAGAGGTATTTAAATCAAAATGGGAAGGAGGGATACAAACAAAGGGGGAATGTTTTTGATTCTTTACCTGGATCAGGTGTAAGAGAGTTTCCTGCAGCTGCAGCTTGGTCAATGAGTTGCTGTTTACGACAGATGGCTCTGGATTCTGCATAGAAAGGAGAAGGCTAGCTGAATTGGCAGCAGATTCTTGATTTGCCGGTGGTAAGCACCCACTTCCACTTGCCTTTGGTGGAGCAGGTGTGGACTGTGTGAACAGCATGGGGGACATCAGCAGTGCAGGAGTCACAGTAGCAGGAATGCGCTGAGGTGAGATGACCTGCCCACACACAAATTAATAAAAAATGGAAGCATTTAAGCAACGTGTATATTCACTAAGAATACAGGGGTAAAGATGAAGAGGACGCCAGGCTGAAATAAATTCACAAGAGCAGATATGCAGGGATACACTGAGGATTAAGAGCATCTGGGGCCTGCAATCACCCATTCAATTCAAGGCCGCAGTACTGAATCTCAAGTGTAATAAAGTCTATATAACTGGCAAGTTGCTTATATACAAAATCAGCTGCTTATAAAAATTAGACTATTATAAATACTAGCACTGTAGAAGAATGACAAACTGCAACACTTGAGGTCCTTCTTATAAGAACAGTCCTTTCATGTCCCCCGGTTTGGGTTTTGAGAATATGCTCGCTAGTATGAGAGTGTACTTTAATAAATATTTTGAACTTAAAAGTGCTGTATAGTACTTTTCATCTATAGCTCTCAAAATACTTTGGGGAGGTATGCATCCTCGTTTTCCAGATAGGAAAACAGGAACAGGAGGTTAGGTGACTTGCCCAAAGTTCTATAGTGAGTTGTTGGCAGAGTCAGGAACAGAATCTAGTTTTGACTTCCCGGCCAATGCTCAATGCACTAGACTAAAAAAACCTTTAAAGAAAAAGAGAACATCTTTACCATAAACCTAGATGCTACTATGATTCTGTCAGAGTTCCCTTAATTTTAGTCTAAGTAGGGGGGCACATATTGATTTGAAAGTAGATTGTAAGCCTGCAGAGTTTTTATCCTTTTAATTTTGGGATATATTTAGAACTATTAAATGTACAGCACCAACAATGCTGCCAGGAATTAGATAATGTGACGAGTGCTCTTTAAATGTTCGCCACAAAGTTCTAGTAATGGACCTTAATTCTAATCTGTAGCTTTCCTCACTGCTCAAATATCTGGCATTTTCTGAGAGGCTCCCAGTGGGAGCAATATTGTTATTTGGTTGTTTGTTTGTTTTTTATATGGACAAACACCCATAATAGCATTTTCTAAAGATCTATGTAAGCTTGAAAGTTTGCATCTCTCAACAATAGAAGTAGGTCCAATAAAAGATATTACCTCACCCACATTGTGTCTCTAATTTCCTGGGATCAACACGATAACAAAACAAATATTTACTGTTATTTTATCTAAACTATTTGGGCACTACTCACCATAGTATGCAGTCACTCAAAAAAAGAGAGAGAAAAGGACTAAGTTCTCAAGCTACTTTCTGATGGTAAATTTACAGGAGCAGAAAAACTTTCTAAAAGGATTTGTGGATATGAAAAAGCATGCAATATGCATACTGTGCCAATGCCTATCACTAACTGCACTGTTATTTTTCTGCTTTTCAAAGCCAGACTGCTTTTAAAAAAAGAAAACTATTTACCTGCAATTCCTAGTCCCCCATGGTGCACAATCATAGCAGAAAGAAGCAAGTCTGCGTTCCCTGCACACGAATGGCAGGTCTCCCCTAGCTCACTGTGAGGCTGCTGCCAGCCAGCAGGGAAGGTGGTACATGCATGTCTGTGCTTGGAACATTGGTGGCCCCTAGTGTTACTTATTAGTAGTTCTGTTCTAACAAAATGACTAATGCTGGCAGGGATGTTTCTAGCTAAAATAAAAGTAATATATGCGTCTACAGAATTTGGATTCAGTGTCAGGTTCTTAAAAATCAAAGATACCACTTTGCTGTATACAATCTGAGGAATAAGAATCAGTAACGAAGTATAGAGGTACTATGTTGTACTTTTAATAGCATGGATTTATTCTAGTCATAAGCAAACATACAATGTAGTTTAGTAGGCATCACTTAAGAATTATTTATTTTTCATGGAGAGGAACTGCTTTTCACTCGTGTACATAAAACAGAGGCTAAGTGTGTAAGTAACCCTGCCACATACTGGTGACTGAGTACGTTACTATTTGGCTAATGCAATACCTAAAGTGATCCTCACACATAAAATAGTTGTCTCAGGATAAGAATAGAAAATATATGTACCTATTTCTTGTAAATGAAGCCTTAAATTTTGTATGTAACAAATTTAAAAATGTATATTTTTGTTAACAAATGAGATTCTACATGTTCATAAATTCTAGCATTTAAGTAGCTTCCTTACATGTGGAGGATAGTCTCCTTCAACACAAAGGAGACTTTTTTTCAGTTTAGCTATTTAGTTCAGATGTTTTCAGTTACCTAAGTGACAAAATTTATCCAATGGCTTCTGAACTTCCATTAGAAACGTCAGATGTTGATTCTGTTACTATTATTGTTATCTCTGTAGTACCTCCTGCAACTTTCATTGAGTGTGATTACTATGGCTTGAAGGTCCTAAAGAATATTTGGTAATGGAGTAATTTCAGATAAAACGCCTTTGAGATGATCTCTTAGCTAGCAAGTGTGTAGGTGCCAAATTCAGCGTTGCCAATATAGGACACTCAGGGCATGTCTACACTTACCGGTAAATCAGCACTGCTGAATCGATGCAGCAAGTGTCTGGTGAAGACACGCTAAATCAATGGGAGAGCACTTTCCCATCCATTTGTGTACTCCACTTCCCCGAGAAGCATAAGGGAAGTCAACGGGAGATGCTCTCCCATCGACACAGTGCAGTGTAGCCACCATGGTAATGGATCTAACTACGTCGACTTCAGTTACGTTATTCACGTAACTGAAGTTGCGTAAGTTAGATAGATTTACCGCAGTAGTGTAGACCAGTGCTCAGTCTATTTTGACACTACTTTGCCAGTCAGCCATTTCTCTTATCTTTGAATAATTCCTCATAAGGACACAAATCACCTTCCTAAAAATGTTGCTAATAGATTTTTTTCTGATAGAATTTAACCTGAGTTGCTTGTTCATTCAACCTACACTGATTGATCTCTAGCTTCACCACATCAAGACTTAAGTCTCTGACTCACTATCAGCACAATAGGAGTTTAGTTTGTTGTCAGTTGTACAGTACTGCAACAGGACAACAAGAAAAAAATATGATGCTTTGAAACAAAGTATTTATTTAAATATCTGTTTAGTATTCAGCAATGCTGTCGGCAACTGGATAACATGGCACTTGGTGAATTTATGTTATATTGTTTGAACTGAGAAATGTATTGGAACTCTTGTAATGTAAATTGGGGCCTATTATCACACATTAGCTGCTTGGAATTCCATATGTATCAAATGAGTCTCTTAGACCATTAGTAGATAAGAGTACGTGTTGTGGACTTCTGGCCATTTTTTGCAAGTATCACTTAGGACTAAAAACATTTCACCTAAAAATGCCTCAGCAAATTCTTGATGTAGCTGTTGCCAACATTTTGTTGGTTAAACCAGGGGTACAAACATGTTTTTGTTGCCATGCACTTGTAGACAACTGGTGCACTCTTCTGCTCTTGATTAAATCTGAAATTCAAACCCTGTATGCCAAATTTATCTGTAGCCTAGTTATTTCACTATTGCAGTTCAGTTTCACTATTGCTGTTCAGAAGTTCCCTTTCTTAAATATTTGTGATTGCAGGTTAATTGTTATTACCCAAGTACCTCATCTGGTATGAAAGAATCTTTTGTGACTGGAAAGTTCATTCCACCATGAGATAAATGCTCCTAGGCATTTTCATGAACTGGCCTGTCATACTTAAAAAAAAGTGTCTTTCTAAGTTTAATTCAGAAATTATGGTATTTTTCAAATTTATTAAATGTTTTATTTGTGACAAGAAATACCAGTTGTACCACCCCTGAGTACCACCACCTCTACAAAGTACCACATTTATGCTGATAGAAATAACATCCTATATTGAAAGTGTGTAACTCATTTAAGGCTGGGCTAAGAAGTGGGGTAAGTGGTCTACTGTAAATAGGATACATTATTTGTATAGTGTCAAGGCTAAGGTAGGTACATTTATGATCGTGGCATAAATTCATGAAAACACTTAAGCACGTACTTAAGACCATCCCTATTCAGAACAGCACATGCTTAATGATAAGCATGTGCTTAAATTCCATTAGGGATCAATGCTTTCCCATTGGGAATTAAACATGCTTACTTGTTGCCTTTAATATGGATACTTTCCTGAATCAGTCTAGCACTAGGCTGAGTGCCTCCTTTGTAGATTTGATCATAACTCTGTTCAGCTTTTGTTATTTTTCCCTGCAAGTAGTCTTTCCTTTCCATATGGGAGTTGAAAGTTCTTATGCCATATGGAGATACATCACAAGCCAATTTAAAACTGGGTTTGTAATGTGTCAGGACTGTTGTTGAGAAAATGCAAGCTATAGTCTCCTCATCATTGAAGAATCTTATCTGTTCCTTAAATACCCTTGGTCTTTTTTTCCAATAATGAAGATATTGTTGAGACAGCATTCTATTCCTGGCAGACATCGTAAAATTTGCTTTACTGTTCTTTGATCTGTAGTAGGAGCAGATACCGTATCGAATGATTAACAATTATAAGGAACAGACTTTTTGGTGCATTTATTGTCAGTATCTACTTTGATTAATCTTGCATCAGCATGTAAAAATATATTTGTGCCAAATCTATTTAATTGAAATGTTTATTCGCTGGACAGGGTGGCCAACAAGTCTTCAGTCTATAGCAGTGGTTCCCAAACTTTAACAACCTGTGAACCTCTTTCACTAAAATGTCAAGTCTCGCAAACCCCCTCCTAAAAATGAATATTTCCAGGGATTTTCTCCTTTACCTTAGTATAAATTATAAAAGCAATGATCTTGGAAATATACAATTTGTTTTTATGACATGCTTATTACACACTATTTATTATTATTTATCATTACAGTATTTTATTACATTATGAAAACAGCAACTCTTCCAAGATCTCACTTCTGTAGCTTGTATCACTTTGAATAAGCCTGTTGTAAGACAAGGCTCCTATGTTTCATCAAGGAGTATCAGATGTGAAACAGCATGAAGGTATTTAAGAAGCCAACTCAAAGAGTTCCCCCTACACAAGCATTCAGGTCTTGAGCAGTCCAGGCAAACAACGCACGTTACAACAAAGCTTCAACTTGTTCTTCAGAATAATTTTAAAAACAATACTAGCCGCCTATTTAATTTTAAAAACAGCAAAAAATATCCACCTCCCTTTCTATTTCTTATAAGGAGTCTTGAAGTTTAAATCTCCTCACTGTGATAGAAATGCTTGCTTTGATCTGCTTAGCCCTTGGAAGTCCAGGGGTTCCGGTTTGCTGGCCCCATGCTGCCCAGGGTTTCTAGGGACAGCTCTGTCCGCCATTAGGGAATTTTTCCCCGAGAACCCCTGTAACATTTCGCAAACCTGTTTGGGAACCACTGGTCTATAGTAAAGAATATTGAGACACACAGAGGAATTGACCCTGATTTTAAAGTCTCTACAGATTTTTACCTTCCCATCTTTTTCAATAATAGATATAACTGGCTTGGCCAAGTCACTGAATTCTATAGGAAACCCTGTGCTAACCAGCCTAAGTCTGTGTCTACTCTCTGACCTAATGGAATGGAATAGGTCATGCCTTACAGAATCTAGGTTGGTAGTAGTACTAATGATTAATCGCATCTTAATCATTTTTATAGTCTGTAATAGGTCTTCTAAACAATGCTGAATGTTTCAAAGGCAGTACAACCAGTACAGCACTAGTGGTTGTTGGTGTCTCAGCCAATAAAGTCATCTCCCGTCAGTCAATATGAATCTTCTTGAGTAATCGTTTGCCAAGCAAGGTGGGATTGGAATTGTAATAATTGTTGTTGCATTTTATGCACATTTACAATAGTGAGCTCTGGAATGACTTGGGAGGGGGGATAGCTCAGTGGTTTGAGCATTGGCCTGCTAAACCCAGGGTTGTGAGTTCAATCCTTGAGGGGGCCATTTAGGGATCTGGGGCAAAAATTGGGGATTGGTCCTGCTTTGAGCAGGGGGTTGGACTAGATGACCTCCTAAGGTCCCTTCCAACCCTGATATTCTATGATTCTATGACTTTACCCCTTATGTATTTATGCTCTCAGCCATTGTTTCTCTTTGAATTCTTCTAGTAAAATTACTAAGATTATGAAAAAAGAAAATAAGAAAAGGAATACTTGTGGCACCATAGAGACTAACAAAATTATTTCAGCATAAGCTTGTGTGGACTACAGTCCGCTTCGTCGACTATTAAATTTGTTAGTCTCTAAGGTGCCACAAGTATTCCTTTTCTTATTTTCTTTTTGCTGACACAGACTAACACGGCTACTACACTGAAACCTAAGATTATGAAGCCAGTATCAAGTTCCATTCTGAACGGTTGTCCTTTCCATCTCCGGTTTACCCAGATATATTTACTACTTTTTTGCCTTTTTCAAACACATGCAAAATGAGGTCAGTAGCACTCTTATCAATATAAATACCAATCTCTTTTTCTGAGATGTCTTTTATTTTTGCTATTTCCTATTAGTACAAACTGGTTTATAATGTATAGCTTGACACTTGACTATTTTCTAGGTTTGAATAGCTCATTTTCCCCATGCTGTGTGCATGTTTCATAGTGAGTTAGACAACTTCTCACACTTATAGAATGCAATCCCCTCACCCAGTGAAAATAAAAGTAGTTATTGTGACTTTGGTTACCTTTTTGTTAGTAACTATTAGGAAATGGATAGATAATAAGAGAAAATATCATAATGCCACTATATAATCCCATGATACGGCTACACCTTGAATACTGTGTGCAGTTCTGGTCTCTCCATCTCAAAAATGATATATTAGAATTGAAAAAGGTACCGAGAAGGGCAACAAAAATGATTAAGGGTATGGAACAGATTCCATACAAGGAGAGATTAATAAGACTGGGACTTTTCAGCCTGGAAAAGAGACGACTATTGGGGGAGATAAGGTGTGTAAAAAGTGAATGAAGAAATGTTATTTACTCCTTCATATAACACAAAAACTGGGGTCACCCAATGAAGTTAATAGGCAACAGGTTTAAAACAAACAAAAGAAGGTACTTCTTCGCACAATGCATAATCGATCTGTAGAACTTGTTGCCAGGGGATGTTGTGAAGGTCAAAACTATAATGGGGTTTAAAAAAGAATTAGATCAGTTCATGGAGGATACGTCCATCAATGGCTATTAGCCAAGATGGTCAGGTATGCAACCCCATGCTCTAGTTGTCCCTAGCCTCTGACTGCCCAAAGCTGGGAGTGGACAACAGGGGATGGATTACTCAATGATTGTCTGTTCTGTTTGTTCCCTCTGAAGCACCTGACATCGGCCACTGCTGAAAGACAGGATTCTGGGCTAGATGGACCACTGGTCTGGCCCAATATGGCCATTCTTATGTTCTCTTTTTATTCATTAGGACTGAGGCCAGGGCCACACTACAGACCTGTATCAGTATAACTAAGTCGCTCAGTGGTGTGAAAAATCCACAACCCTGAACGATGCAGTTATATTAACCTACCTGTCCCATTTATACAGTGCTATATTGACAAGAGATCTTCTCATGTTGACATAGCTACCGCGTCTCAGGGAGGTGGATTAACTATGCTGACCAGAGAAGCTTTCCCACTGGTGTAGTACCTTCTTCACTAAAGTGCTACAGCGGCGCAGCTGCACTGGTACAGCTCCGCTGCTGTAGCACTGTATGCAAAGACAAGCCCTTGGTTACGTCACCACAAATAGTAATCTCCACTGGTGGCTGAGAAGTCAAAATTCACCTTTGTAAGCAACTGCTTCGGCAAAATTTCACAGACTAACCCACAGAAAACATGACCATACATAGAATCACCCAAATGAATCCCAAAGACATACTGTTCTGATTAGATCTGTCTGTCTGTCTATCTTGTGGAACTGGAAATTTTCAGCTCTTACCAGTGGGTTTAGTGACAAATGTGGCTTCAAATTGCTGGCTAGTTGATTAAAGAATTTTATTTCAGGCTGTAGCAAGACTCTCTAAAGTAAAAAGGGATGGTTATGGCTAGTCTGGTAAAGTGGGGAAAGTCAAGAAGAATGTGCCCATATTTGAGTGAGTTGGGAAAATAAAGTTAGTAACTTTTTTCTTCTCAGCATTCACAAATGTGGAGCATGTCTGAAGAGTTTTCTGGCTCCTCAAAGGAACATCCTTACTCACAGCTTCTGGACTTCATTCACCAGAACTGTAAAGCAATCAGCTTTCCAGTGGGGCTGCTAGGCTCCAGCACAATTAGAGGCCTTCCAGACTATCAGTTAGCAAAGAAGCCAAGAGGGTCTTTAGATGCTCACCTCAGAACTGGACTTTTTGTGAGGACATTTGAGCGTGGAAGTCATTACAAGGAAGCTAAGCTAGCTGTGGTTCTGCTCCGGAAACAAGGACAGCAGTAATAATCAACTATAATGTGACATTTTGTAACTGCACTTGAGGTGCTTCTTGATACACCACAGGAATAGTACAGTTCCTCGAGTTTCTTGAATTTTCTAAGACACCAAAGCCAGACAGTTCCATGAAGCACAATTACCAAAATTCAGGTTTAGTTTTTTGAAAGATAAAGAGAGACACTAGAAATATTTTAAAAGAAAAACACTGATATAAAACATAGAAAATTATTGAATGACTACAAGTAGCTGTTGTGGCACAAGAAAATCAGATTCGCAATGCAGGAAGCTGCCTCATCCTTAGTGGCTAGAAAAGAATAGACTGTTACTTAACTAAGGGAAATCATATGGATGGAACACAGACCTAGATAGAGTATTATTTGAAGACGTTCAAAAAGAAAAGAAAATCAAAATTACAATGTTTAATACAAGAACCAGTGATTAGTCCTATCAGGTCCCCTACAGAGGCAGTAACCAACTTCTTCATTGTCACATCACATTGGTGGGATTCACTAGTCCTGTTCTAAAGCTTTTTATGTTTTGGTCTGTTCTAGGCTTTAGTCCCTATATCAGAGGTGGGCAAACTACGGCCCGCGGGCCACATCCGGCCCACGGGACCCTCCTGCCTGGCTCGGGAGGCTAGCCCCCGGCTCCTCCCCTGCTGTTCTCCCCACCCCCGCAGCCTCAGTGCACCGTGCCGCCAGCGCAATGCTCTAGGCGGCGGGGCTGGGAGCTCCTGGGGCAACGCAGCTGCAGAGCCCGGCTTGACCCAGTGCTCTGTGCTGCGCAGTGGCAGCGGCGTGGCCTGGCTTCAGCGGCTGTAGCGCTGCCAGCCACCTGGCAGCGTGGTAAGGGGGCAGGGAGGGTTGGATAGGGTGGGGGTTCCGGGGGTGGTCAGGGGACAGGGAGTGGGGGGTGGAGTAGATGGGGCAGGAGTCCTGGGGGGGTGGGGGTGGATAGGAGGTGGGGGCCAGGCCACGACCCCCTCCCCTAACCGGCCCTCCATACAATTTCCGAAACCCGATGTGGTCCTCAGGCCAAAATGTTTGCCCGACCCTGCCCTATATGAACGTGAAGAAATACTTTCATACATTGTTTAAATTGATGGACAAGGGGCACTTTGGGCAAGGGGAATGTGGACTCATTTTGATTCTGAATCACCTGTAGGAGACAATCATCTGACTAGAACTTGAAAACTATGACACAAAGCTGGTAATTAGGTATATATCTTAAGTGCCTAAGAAAAATCTATGTCTGAAGTATTTATGGCAATTAGTGATCTGGAAAGATCAGACCCTTCAGTATTTACATTACCAAAGCTAGGGAAATCAGGATTTCTTGATGTTGGCATAGGAGCATTGCTTCTGTTCAGACTAACCTGGATATGGCTCACAGACCCCAGCAGTACAAGAACATAATAGAATTGAAATGAGTCTGATGGCCTGAGATTTGTTGGGGGAAGAGAGAAATAATGGGAATCAGAGAACAGCCTTATAAAACTGAATTCTGTTGTACTGCAGCTCAAAAGATTCGTAGATACCTTCCCCACAGGCATTAGTTCCTTAAATCACATGTTTACCTGAAAGAGAGGGCTCTGCTTTTGTGCACCTGATGTCTTGTCTATCCAGGAGTCCAAGGGTTTTAGACTGTTGTTGTTCTGAGTAACTACAGGAAACTTAGCTGCCAAGGTAGGTCTGCTGGACACATGTAACTGTTGCTCCTGTTGCACTATCTGGAGTTTTTTCAGTAACTCTTGGGGTGAAATCACTCCAGAATTGGTTGATGGGTTGCCAGAGAGGGAAAGTGGCTGTTTAGGAAGTTTGGACTGTTCTTTTCCAATGGTCTGAGGCCCTAAAGTCTGGGTTGGAAGAGAGCCATTGAAATATACCAGATGTGGCTGGGTCATGTTATTTATCTGTGTTGCTGAAGCTGTAGCAGCAGAAGTCCTGCTGAAGATTGAAGCTGTTGAACTTACAGTACCTGTTGCACTTGGGTCTATTTTGGTCACTGATCCTGACTGTCCCTGCAGTTTCTGTAACAAGCTTTGAGTGCCAGCTGTGTCCTGGGCTGGATGAGATGTTACAATACCATGAGAAGTCACAGGTTGGAAGAGTCCAGTGAAAACCTCCCCTACGGAGCGGACATTGCCATTTTCACACAGTCGATTCTCAGGAAGCTCAGAGAGTGGATGAAGGTCTGTCCCACGCACCATAAGTTTTTGAATAGCTGGACAAAGCTGCTTCTCTGCTGAGGGTGAATGTCTGCTAGGTTCCTCATAGGACAGCGAACGCACTACCCTCTGCCTGACAGAAAGATTAAGTTGGTGCTTTTTCTGTGACTGTTCTGGGACATCTTGGTATATGGTAGAATTTTCTTGTTTTCCAAACAGTGCTGTCAAAGATAAGTGTTGTGGTTCGGAGTCCATGTTCTGTGAGGAAAAAGAGAATAAGTGAACATAGTTCTTGTGCACTTTAAGCTACATTAACTGTCTGAAGTGTTACCTTGCAGTATCTAAGGAACAGCCAAGACAACTGACCCATACTTCCTCCTCTCAAGAGGATTTATTTAATGATTCTGTCATGCGGGAGGAAAGGTTTTTTAAACAGCCTTGAAACTCCTGGTCTGGGAGATAATGCCACCTCCAGAAAAAAGGTACCGACTTCACTTTCAATGCCTAGAGAGAATGGTCTTCTCTTACACTCACTAATAAAATATTAGAAAAGCTCAAAATGGTTATGAAGCGGAAGAAAGGAACCTTCTGTCCTTGTGGGAAGTAGTGTCACTTTTTGTCTCTCTCCTTACCATGGCATAATGGACGTAGCTTGCTGGATTTTGCATTGTGATGTATTTTTAAGTTATATGAAAGGCATCTATCATGTATGGAAAGGCATTTGTACAAATTTAAATTAATAAATGAATAATAAAATAAGCTGTGTTCCACTGGCTAGTTGGGGGTTTGCCTGCAACCACAACAACATTCCTGAATTGAGAGATCAACTGTTTTTGCTTGAATCAGAATACATCATCTATGTTTTAAATAACCTCATTTTATATGGAAAAGCTATTTTTTGTAAAGAGATATTAATTTTACATTAAGACCATCCCATTTACCCTAATTCCACTTCACATTATTGTACTATTTGATCTATGCAAGCATCCTCCCATGCGTGATATGTTATGGCAGCACTAGTCAGAATGCTAATTAAAGTGTACCTTGCCTTGCTGAGGTATTTGTTGGTGCTGAGTTTCACTGGGCTTCACTGGTATTGGTTTGATCAGGTTGGGGTTGTCATAGATAGCAGAGGAACTGGTCATTTGTTTTGGCTCTGAACAGGTCTTACACTGCAACAGAAATAAAACATATTTTTGGAATGAAAGAAACTACCACTTTCTTAAGGGAAGTTCTCCCCTAACTTTGTATCATAAAATACCTAACTGGTTAAATCTTCAAGAAATACCACCACTTGCAAGACTGACAACTGATTGTGATAAATGAGGATATTGAATAGAAGTCAATCTGATTTCCTAGGAACGTTAGCATATGTACGTTTACGGACTCAAGTCCACAATGCTTTGTATGTGAGCCTTTAAAAAAGAAAAAAATCTCAATTCCCTTCCTCATCTTTTCCTTTTCCCGTACTTAAGGCAAAACCAACTTGGCACCTTAGAGACCAGATCACAGCTACAGGTTTTCTCTATCAGTAAACAGCTAGTTCTGTTATGGCTTGTAAGTGGCTTAGGTATCTGAAGAATTTATATGCACATATATTTATAGGCTATCAATAGGCACATCTTACATATTTTACATTAGTACTTTCATAACCTCATAATTTCAGCTTGCTTGGCAGATACAGCTCTATTGAGAGACAACTGCCACCCTCAGAAAAGCACAAGCCTTGCAATTCAACACACATTTCTTTTTCTCTAATGCTCCTGTGTGGATTGCTGCTGGTTTTCAAAAAGGAAGAGGAAAAAGAAGAAAAAGAAATGGAGAGAAGATTATAGAACACGAGTGTGTGAGTTTGAAAGTTGGTATCCTATAGTTTTTCCACTGAAAATTACATGGAACACAGTTTAGAGATGGTCTATAAAAAGAATGTTTATTTTGGCCACACAGTGGATCACTTTGTTTACTATTTTTTACAAGTTTCTGGATTTTTTAAAAACAGGGTTGTAAGGGAGGACTATATTTTAATTTTTCCCCCCTAGGACTGAGTTATACTTGCTGATCTTCTCTAGATAACGGGCTCATGTCATCGACAGTCAGATAACATGTATAGTTTATACACACTTAAAATCTTAAGGAAAAAAATTAAAGTATTTGATTGGTTAGCATTTGAGAGTCAGTATGTTCTCTTGTTAAATACTGATATGTTAACAGGTATTCTTATCTCAAAAAGGATAGGGCATAAGTAGAGCGGATTCAGAGATGCTTGACAAAAATGATTAGCAGTATGGAGAGACAAAATATTAAGAGAAACTGGGAATATTTAGTTTAGAGAAGGCGCAAATAAGAGGAAACATGCTGGAGGTATACAAAATAATGAATAGTACAGAAAAAGTAAATCAAATGCTTTTCTTTACCCTCTCATAGTTGAATAACAACAAATATAAATTTGATAAAAGGAAATTATGCACTGTATAAAGAAAGAAGTATTAGCCCGTGGAACTCTGATACAAGATACTACTGTGACCAAGAGATAAGCAGGATTCACAGAAGGATTAAATATTTGTACTAATAACAAGTTAATTAGACACAACAAATAAAAATGCAGAGGAGCTGTAAATCCTCATGCTTCAGAACATAAACCAACCTCTAACTGATGACTGTTAGGAAAAAGCTTTCCTTATGTCCAGGTCATTCTTTAATTGTTCACTTTGGGCTTTTGCACCTTCCTCTGAGGCATCTGGTTCTATGCAGTGTTGGAAATAGAATACTGGAACAGATGGACCACGGGTCTGATACAGTATGGCAATTCCTATGTAATTACTAAAATGACAGGGCTCTTAGGCTTTTGGTGTTCAGAGACCATTGCCTATTATGCTGACCCATGTCTTACTGTTTCATTGTACTCCCTCATGTGTCTATAATCCATGTACTGGCTCTTGTCTTAGAATGTAACCTCCTTGGGGTGGCGACCATCTTTTCATTCGGTGTCTATCCAGTGCCTAGCACTGTCGGGTCCTGGACATGGCAAGGGCTCCTAGGTACTATGGTACTACTACTAAAGAAATGACTGGGTGGTCTTGGTAGCAGATGCAAACCTGGCAAGATTCAAAGGACTGATAATAAGCCAGAATGGCTACCAAACAGTTAAAAATAAACTTGAGAAATATACAAGGCAGAGTGGACTGAAAACTATCCAGTCCATCCATTTCTAATACACCTATCACCACGGGAAAACTAATGAGAAAGAGAGGGACAGATTGGTTCAATGACTGCATGAGGAGGCCAGTAAAGAAGATCTTCAGGGCTGTTAGAGAAGGCAGGGTATTTATGTCCTGATTCTATGGAATGCTGGGCTTGAGGGAACTGCCCTAACTGCCGAGGCGGTCCGGTGGGTGGTCCGAAACTATAGGCCTGCGCCCGCAGGGGGTGGGGCAGCCCCAAGTACCGGACACACTGTGGCAGAGACTGAGTTGACTCCCGCGCAAGCAGTAAAGTTAGCAAAAACCCTGGGTGGCACAGATAAAACCCTGGAGAGAAAATGGGTACACTGTGGACAACTCAAACGAGCAGGGCCTGCCACGGTGGGAGCTATTTGTTTCTAAGCTTCTATCTTTCAGCTTCCGAACCGGAACATCAGGAGAGCTGGTACCACCTGAAGAGTTACAGAAATACCATGGTTATAGTGTCGCGACAAAGTCTGTTTTCAGTGTTCTATGTTGCATGTTCTGTGTCTGTCTCTGGTGGGTGTCCTGTGCTAGCATTGGGTCTAGAGAGAGAGGGGATACTACACTAGACAGGGTAAATGCCTTTTCCGCCCTCTACTTCCCCCATCTCCAACCAAATTACCAATCACATCCACCTCTGCCCAAAAGACTTTGGTCCCCAATGCATCAGGTTTATTTTTTGTTAGGTTCTCTAATAATCATTTTGTTACTGATACATTTGTATTGTTAGTTACATTTTCTTGTATTGTTAATTCCACACTTTTCTCTATGCACCCTGGTTCTACTTCCCCAAGCCCTGAAGAGTAGTTCATGGGCCCCCCCATAACCTGTAACATGCATTATCGCCCCCAGTGGGATTTTTGACCTTGGCCTATAATTGTAGGGCTCCATCTTTCAGGATTTCCCCTGCCCGCCCCCGCCAAACCTCTTAAAAACAATGGTTAGTAATAGGGGATTCTGCAACATTTTAGCAACTAAATGTTAGTTTAAGTATCAGCAGTTTTACCACATTGGCACTACGTATCATCCAAATCAGTTTAACCTTGCATGATAACTGTGGTACTCCTACAAATCTTATTTGTTGTGTGTATTTAAGGGTTAGGGTTGACTTTTATTGTTTGATGGCTATTGCAGCATTAAACTTGGGCCTCATTTTGTTTGTCAACGTACCTAATTATTGTAATGGTGATGGTTTTATTGTATTCCCAATTATTATGACTGTCATTGTTTGCATTTGTGTTTATATCGTATCTGGTGTTTAGTTAATTGTAATGATTTTAGTTATAGTCACCTGGTTATGATTGTTTGGTTTGTTTGCAACAGATCACCTGTGGCCTACAACGACAACAACTCTTGTAATGATCATAGATCAAGGAGCGGAGTGTTGTAGGAGCAGCAGTGATCTGTATGCTACGTATAATCTGTATGCTCAAAAGGTCTGCTACAGTTCACCCCCCCCCACACACACACACACTTTGTCTCCTCTCCCTCTTTGAATATCTGTGAAGTGGCTTTCCCCCTTCCCCTCCCTCCTGGAATGCTTGTGGGATAAATGGGCTGCTTGAACAGCTGGAAGATCAGAAAAGCTTCCAGGTAGATAAGGTGTCTGGAACTCTAATTAGGCAGTGATCACACAACCAATGCATGGACACTGGGGATAACTGCCACCCTCCTCCGCCCCAGACCTTGGTTTGCCTTCCTCTTCTGACATTTCATAGGTCTACATACTCCATTATACATACCCGCATGGCCCCACAGTATGCCAACATTTTTATGGCTGACTTAGAACAACGCTTCCTCAGCTCTCATCGCCTAACACCCTTACTCTACTTGCGCTACATTGATGATATCTTCATCATTTGGACCCATGGAAAAGAAGCCCTTGAGGAATTCCACCAAGATTTCAACAATTTCCATCCCACCATCAACCTCAGCCTAGACCAGTCCACACAAGCGGTCCATTTCCTAGACACTACTGTGCTAATAAGCGATGGTCACATAAACACCACCCTATACCGGAAACCTACTGACTGCTATACTTACCTACATGCTTCCAGCTTCCATCCTGGACACACCACACGATCCATTGTTTACAGCCAAGCTCTAAGATACAACCGCATTTGCTCCAATCCCTCAGACAGAGACAAACACCTACAAGATCTCTATCAAGCATTCTTACAACTACAATACCCACCTGCTGAAGTAAAAAAACAGATTGACAGGGCCAAAAGACTACCCTGGAGTCACCTACTACAAGACAGGCCCAAAAAAGAAAATAACAGAACACCACTAGCCATCACCTTTAGCCCCCAACTAAAACCTCTCCAGCGCATCATCAAAGATCTACAACCTATCCTAAAAGATGATCCCTCACTCTCACAGATCTTGGGGGACAGACCAATCCTCGCTTACAGACAGCCCCCCAACCTGAAGCAAATACTCACCAGCAACCACACACCATACAACAAAAACACTAACCCAGGAACCTATCCTTGCAACAAAGCCCGATGCCAACTCTGTCCACATATCGATTCAAGTGATACCATCACAGGGCCTAATCACATCCGCCACGCCATCACGGGCTCATTCACCTGCACATCTACCAATGTGATATATGCCATCATGTGCCAGCAATGCCCCTCTGCCATGTACATTGGCCAAACCGGACAGTCTCTACGCAAAAGAATAAATGGACATAAATCTGACATCAGGAATCATAACATTCAAAAACCAGTAGGAGAACACTTCAACCTCCCTAACCACTCAGTGACAGACTTGAGGGTCGCAGTGTTGCGACAGATTCACTCCAAAGACAGGCTTCAAAGAGAAGCTGTTGAACTCGAATTGATATGCAAACTAGATTGCATCACCTCTAGATTAAATAGGGACTTGGAATGGCTTAGCCATTACGTTAATTGAATCTATTTCCCTTAAGTTAACGATCCTCAGTCACACCTGTGTGGCCATCTTATCACTTCAAAGGTTTTTTCTTCCCCTGCTGTTATGGTTCCTCTCAATTAATTACCCTCTTAAGGTTGGTCTATGCACCTCCACCTTATCATGTTTCTCTGACTGTATAAATATCTGTCTACTGTATGTTTCATTCCATGCATCCGATGAAGTGGGTTCTAACCCACGAAAGCTTATGCTGAAATAAATTTGTTAGTCTCTAAGGTGCTACAAGTTTTTCTTTCTTATTTTCGTTTTGCTGACACAGACTAACACGGCTACTACACTGATACTCCATTATGTCTTTCACTTTTTACCCCTTCCCGGAACTCTGTAGGATATAATATATCCTGTAACAATGTTCTCTAGATGTTGATGCACCTTTGACTCCTCCTCCCAAAAGTTTCTGAAATACCACCTGATTTAATGTAAAAATAAATCTGTGTGTCACTATTTGTCCCCCTCCTCCTTTCCTAATTTTATATTACTAAGGACACTGGCATGAAAACATGATCTCTAGTCTGTATCAGGTCAGCTATTCCTGCTGCTTATGCCCCAGCTGAAGGCAAAGTGCTCGGTTTCAGAATATTTCCTTGGCAACCAATTATAATGCCACAAACAGGATTATGTGGGGCATAAGCGGCAGCAGCAAATTTACAAAATATTCAAAGACTTTGTTTGCACACATCTTCAAACAAAATATTTTTGCATTTCTCTACCTCTATATCCTACTACATAAATTTATATGTATAAAGGGAGAGGGAGAGAATTTTCTCTATCATGCATTCATCACCAAGGTATCTGAGCACAAGAGTAATGTATTTGTAGATTTTCCAGAAGGTACCATTATAGTTCTTTCAATAGTGGCTACTCAAATTAGTTGTAAACACTTTATTGTATATGAAGCAACAAAGTTTTGATCCAACCCTAGGTACCAATTCAGGATTAAATTACACCAAGCCTCTTTTTGGTCATCTGTTTAAAGCGTTACACTCACCTCTTACACAGAACAGGTCTCAAGATACTGGCTTCAAAAGCAGCTGTGCCACAAGAAACAAAGCCTAAAGTTCATGGGAGCTGAGAAAATTCACTACAGCCTTGCTTAAAATCTTATTAGTAACCACATTTCACAAAAGAAATAAAATCACCTCTCTTTAAATTGCTTGTGTTAAAATAATATTCCCAGACCCAAAACTCTTATATGTTATGAGCTCATTATTCAACGGTGCTGCATATGAAAGATAGGAAACAGCAGCAGGATCCAACGGAGGCTCTGAAATAATTTACACCATTGATATGAATAATTGAAATTATTAGGCTTTTATTCTGAAAGGTAAAACTTTTTGGGCTGCTCAGTAATAAAGAGAAGAAAGTTAATTAATCCATTAGTTACTTTGGTGTCTTAGAAACTCCAGAACACAGCGGAAGCATGTGGGATCGAATTATACTAGGTTTCAAACCTTTTCATTTCCATTCATCAATAACTAAACTACATTTTAAAAAAGAGTTACTTACATGCTAGGGGTCTGCTCAACCAAAACTAATGTGTGGAAAAGACATTAGATATTTATCAAAGAGACTGAGAATAACTTCCCAGCAGCTAGAAGCCACCATGAGCATGTCATCCACATCAAAGAAGTTACAGCTCTTAGGCACCAATGAATATGCAAGGAGTATGTGAGATTCATGTGTCAAAATCAAAGTCACTGAAATGTATCCCATAAGCTCACATCACTTAGATAATTCTTAATTCTGCCGTGAGTGCAGAGGACTGGACTAGATGACCTCTCAAGGTCCCCTCCAGTCCAATGATTCTATGATCACTTAATAATACCCCCACAGAAAAACAAAAATCCCTATATGTATTATTTTCCTTAGAGGATACTGATACACAAACATGAAATTGTTTTGCATGTTTTGTTAGGGAAAACCACATCAGGCATACTGCTCCAACACCCTGTAATTATTTGGTGTTTGCAAAGTAATTTTCCAAAAAGAACATAAATCTATTAGAAGACAAAATAACAAAAGGTGGTGTCATGTTATCATGACGCCAAAGGAAATTTTACACAAAACAAAAAACTCACCTTGGTATATTCATCTTTGGCCTTGGTAAGCATCCGTAAGATATCCACTTCCTTGCTATCACCAGAGCTCTGGATCATTGGAGAGGCTCCTACTCCAGCCCCTTTCCGTGCTTTGAATTGCTCCTGCTGAGTTAGACTGGAAGTGAGAAGTAAAGTGGGAATCCACAAGGCAGAAATAAATGAAAATATCAAGTTCAACCACAATTATTTTTAATCATTAAACAAAACTCTAGAAGTCTATATATTTTTGCAGTCTATATAAAAGGATGGCCTGACTGGGGACAAAATGAAGTTTCCTCCAAATTCTGTGCACATAGGGCCATAAAGACCTGAATTTCTGAAACTCAATCACAGGTTCCACAGCCAGAAGGTACAAGGAATTTATTGTGTTATTTAGTTCTGACTGGTGGTGGGAGGTGGGGAACAGACACAATTCAGTCATTAATGTGTAGTAAATGACCAATTTCCTGCCCCAGCTGTTTTATAATTGCAGCAAAATGCTGAGAGTTCTAGCACACAGCCACTTGTCTGAGCTACAGGGTATTTTTTAATCTATATGAAATGCTGTTATTATAAACCACTACACATGGTTTCCAATAGCATGAATCCTCTGAAAACTAGTCTTTATTGTAGTAAATTACCAGTTTGAGAGTACCTAATCACCACCAACTGCAACTTGAGCTAGTTAACTAACATTAGCTGTTAAAAGCCCAGGTTTCCTAGGGATCATTGCTTGATCATTGCTTATTTCTGTAAATTGTTTTTCTATCAATTATTTCTTGGGTCACAATTTAGCCACTTTAGTGCTGCAGGACATGCAGTGGTGATTTTGTTGTTCTTTTTTTTTTTTGCTGTCTTATAGACCTCTGTATTACTCGCTGTATGTATGTCTACTAGTGCTGCAGTGCAGACATACCCATAGGCCTCAAAAACTTTGATTACGTTTTATCAAAAATTAAGCACCTCCAACCCCTTCCCCATCAAAAATAAACAAACAAATGTTGCCAAAAAGCAGGCATATAGCAGGGTGAAGGAGCCAGCCACTAGATATAGAGCAGTAGGCAGAGAAGGGATGGGCTAGATGAGTGGACATCAGCAATACTATCAGAAATGAAATGTTGCACAGAATATATATGGTTTTATGTGAGGTGTTTGATCTCTGATTTGATTGTATAATTAGAGCTTATAAAACACACTGAAAATTGTTTTATTAAGCAAATAAATATATTGAAGTCAGAGCTAATTAAGACCTTGCCTTATGTTTCAGAAAAATGACAAAGAACTTAATCTTGCACATTTTGTTAAAAAAGGGAGAAATAGACGAAGGAGTTCAAGGTTAACATTGAAAGGACATATAGAAATAAAGAAAAAACCTGCAGGCATCCTTTATGAATGTCCCCTCTCCCGCACTTACCCCTTGTCTTTTTCTTGCACACCTGTAACAGTAATTCCTTTTAAAACTATAGGTCCCCCAAAAGAGGGGGGAAATTATCCATTTTAACCCCAATGTAGTACTCTTTCACTGAGACACTCTAAATCAGATGACCCATTGCATTCTGATATAGTTTGAGAGATACTGAATTATGTAAAGGTACTGTATTCTGTGTACACATTTATTTTTAAATACATAATATTTAGTGATGTGTGACACAAGCTTATTTTCAACAAGTTCAGTATAAATAGGGTTAATGTTCAGAGGTGTAATACCATCCAAGCAATATAATGTGCATGTATATATAGAAGTTCATACACATGAAGAACACAAAAATCTTGTTTACCCATCATCACTTACTTTTTCATGAGTTCTGCAATTCTTTGGCATTCTTCCTTATCATAAAACCAAATTCCATAAATGGACACTGTAAATGCACATCAAACACAAACTATGAGCATCTTCTCATACATAGTATTCCACCTGACAGCAACTCTCTTTGGAGAGGGTAGTTAAAGTTGACTTGCAAAGGATTTTTTTTTTTAAAGAAACATTTTAAAAGATTTTTTTCCTGATTAGATATGTCAGCTCTGGTCTTCCTTGATTTTGCTGGAGGATTTATTGGATATCTCAGAGACTGTACATTGCTAGCTCTCAAACATGCACTGAGGGTGTGGAGTGTGAAATCCTTTTCTCCACAATGTTAGTTATTGGAGTTAAACAGTTCTCAACAAAAAACAAATTCTTCTTCTCTTCCCAAACTGCTTGACTTTCATTTACTTAGCTTTTGTCATGTCATTATTTTACTAGATCTCACTGTATTACAGGTAGACAGAACCTGAATTAGTAATGCAACAAACAAGCGGAAAAACTGTTTAAAAAACAAAAACAACCTTTCAGACCCTTCTTACATACTATACAAAGGAAAAGCACAACCCCAATTTTTCCCCTTTGCAGGTCACCTTTAATGTTGCCCATTACCACTCCTCCCTCTCCCCAAAAAGTAGCAAATGATATACTAGAAGATGCAACCAACCCCAGGACTGGAAAATACAGTCTAGTCCACAAACATAACTTCCTACAGCCTTGCCCAGCAGCAGATTTAAATGTACTGATAATATAAAATTCTCAAAAACATCCAGGCCCTGCCCACAGCAGTAATGAAACCACGATGATTGGAATACACAGAGTTGTAGCTAGCATGACTTTCTTGTTCAGTGCAAAACAAGAAGTTTTCCAGTCAGAAACATGTTACATGACTGCATGTACCTAGTACAGCTAAAATAATGTTTGGCTGTCAAGAGTCTCAGAAAGGAGCTCCTGCCCATGCAGATCAGGGAAACTGTGCTAACTGTAACCTTGTTACAATATAGTTATTGCTAGCATGGTCAGCACAGTAGGGACAGGGCCTTATTTGAAAGGGATGGAAATGAAAATAGAAGACAGCATTTTAACACATTCAGACTGTTAATTAAACTCATTGTCATGTGTCCTGTAACTCTTTCTGTATTATGGTGACCCAGTACAATCACTCCTCCTATTCTACACATCTATTTCCACTGCTTCATTGTGGAATGAAAACTTGGCATAGGAGGTTTAAGCTGGAAAGGACTTTGTTAACATTTGAAAAGAAAATTAGTTTACAGCTGTTTGTAAGGAACAGAAGTGCAATGAGCCTTCCGCTCCATTTCCCCTCAAATTTTCAGCCATTTGTTATTTGCAAGTCATTTGTATAACTAAAAAAGGACTGAAGTTAAATTTGCCAAAAGATTATCTTTAAATATGATTTAATCACAATGCTCTGGCAGTGTTGGGGGAGGAGGACACAAACTAAATATCAGGGGGTAGCTGTGTTATTCTGTATCCACAAAAACAACAAGGAGTGCGGTGGCACCTTAAAGACTAACAGATTTATTTGGGCATAAGCTTTCGTGGGTAAAAAACCCACTTCTTCATGAACAGCACATTTTAAAACTATATATGGTGCATTTCATCATTACATTTTCAGAGTAGTGTCATGATGATTTTATTACTTGTCTAAATAAGACATTTTTATACCATAGGCTGTGATGGTTCCAAAACGCATGTATAAATATGTAACAGAGTTGTTGGTGTGAATTGTGCAAATAATGAACATCCTCTACAGAAAAGAAAATTAAACTTTAAAACCTACATTTAAAAACAGAGTTTATAACACAAACCAATAAATGTCAGGAATGTTAAGCTGCAAATCTTTAAAACTAAACATGGGATCTGTTTTTAGAATCCCTAATTACTAACAGTATGCATAAACTCAAAAACTAAATATCCTTTTTTATACAAAATATTTGAAAAATTCATTGTTCTGTTAGGTCCTGTTTATACTACAAACAGTACAATAACTGAATCCTCCAATACAATACAGTAGAGGACAGACGTCATTAAAATACAGTTAAGACTGAACACTGTTTTAAAGAGTTTTACCAAACAATTTTAAATGCTCTGCAAAGTCCCATCTACCCAGTCATGTCCAACCTGTATTTTAATTGTGTCAAGGTGCTCCTGTGCCATAAATGGGTCCCTAGTATGGGAGTGGTCAGAGTGTAAGACCATAGCTGCCTGCCATATCTTTAATTCAAAAATCTTTATTCCTCCTCTTATCGCTGGTATAATCATAAACTGCTAAATCAGGTGTTTGTGTGACTGAGTTTTGGGTTTTGTTTTGTTTTTTAAGAAATTTATATTTGATACCTGGGAGATTTACATTACTAAAATCAATTACAAGTCAACGGAACACAATAATCTCCCTGTTTGTTAACATGGGCTAATGGGAACACCCTACCACTTCTGGCCATGGACAATTTAAAATCTGGAACCAATAGTAAGAGTGACCCAGCAAATTTCAATTCCTGCGACAGAACCTGAACAGAGAGAAGCTCTCTCTATAATTACCTGGGTAACAGACCATTTTAGATTTCATAGGTTCTAATGAACATTTTGACATGCACCCAGAAGCAGACAGACAACCAGTCTGATCACAGAGCGTGGAATGTTGACTACTAAAGTGATCTGGCCCATTCAAATGACATTCCACCACATGAATTGAAGGTGGAGGGCATGACTACACTTGCAGATGTAGAGCGCTTTGAGTTAAACCAGCCTTCGGAGAGCGCAATAGGGAAAGCGCTGCAGTCTGTCCACACTGACAGCTGCAAGCGCACTGGCATGGCCACATTTATGGCATTTGTAGCGGCTTTGAGAGCGGTGCATTATGGGCAGCTATCTCAGAGCACCTCTTCCCATTCTGGCGCTGTGGCTTGTGGGAAGGGTGCCAGGGGTGCGAGTGCATTCTGGGTCCTGTCCCAATGCCCCATGATGGATCGGTTTGCATCCCAGCAATCCCTGTGCTTCCGTCCACATTTGGTGCCATCTTTCAAAGTTTTTTGTACTGCGCACTCTGTCTTCCCTTTCGGTCTGCGGGAATGGAGCCCGAACTGCTAAGGAATATGCTGACGAGTCTCGCCAGCACGTCACATTTGGCAGTCGAGTTACTCCTTAAGATCCAAACTGACTGTGAGGAGTCCGACGATGATATTGACTCGAGTAACACATACGACACAAGATTGCTTGTGGCATTCACGGACATGCTCACCACCATGGAACGCTGATTTTGGGCTCGGGAAACAAGCACTGAGTGGTGGGATCACATCGTCATGCAAGTCTGGGATGACGATCAGTGGCTGCAGAACTTTCAGATGAGAAAAGCCACTTTCATGGGATTGTGTGATGAGCTCGCCCTCACCATGTGGCGCAAGGACACGAGATTGAGAGCTGCCCTGACGGTGGAGAAGTGGGTGACTACTGCAATCTGGAAGCTGGCAACTCCAGACAGCTACCGATCAGTCGCGAACCAGTTTGGAGTGGGAAAGTCGACCATTGGAATCATGTTGATGCAAGTTTGCAGGGCCATTAATCGCATCCTGCTCAGAAGAACCATGACTCTGGGTAACGTGCATGACATTGCTGCTGGCTTTGCACAAATGGGTTTCCCTAACTGCGGAGGGGAGATAGATGGGATGCATATTCCAATTCTGGCACCAGCCCACCTAGCCTCCGAGTACGTTAATTGGAAGGGGTATTTCGCTATGGTTCTCCAGGCGCTTGTGGATCACCGTGGGTGTTTCATTGACATTAACCCAGGCTGGCCTGGAAAGGTGCATGATGCAAGCATCTTTCGGAACACTGGCCTGTTCAGGAAGCTGCAAGCCAGGACTTTTTTCCCAGACCAGAAGATCACCGTAGGGGAAGTCAAAATGCCCATTGTGATCCTTGCAGACACCACTTACCCTTTAATGCCGTGGCTCGTTAAACCCTACACAGGGAGCCTTGACAGCAGCAAGGAGAAGTTCAACAACAGGCTGAGTCGGTGCAGAATGACTGTGACTGCGCTCTAGCCGCGGAATCAGAGCACTCTACGTGCCTTGCCAGTGTGGATGCGTCGTGAGTTAGAGCGCACGGGGCTGCTTTAATGTGCTCTAACTCGCAAGTGTAGCCATGCCCTGAGTCCTTTTCTCAGGTAGCCTCAAGACATATGTCCTCACTGCAGAGTTAGCCCAGGCTCTTACTCAGATGTTGACCTTAACTCCCTTCCTGTCCATCCATAGAAACCTCCCACCAGAATTAAGTTAAGTTTTCAACCCAGGCTACCTGGCCTGGCTTGAAGTATAGAGCCAGGGCTCCACTTTCACTAAGGCTGGCAATCTTCCCTCTTTGCAGCGAGGATGCAAAATCACTTGAGGATTATCGTCCTCCAATGCCTTTCCCAAAAGGACAGACATGTTTGTCGACAACTCAGCGAGAAACAACCACTGCAGCACAAAGAACCATGAGATGTGCCCCCAGAAGTCATAGTGTCACACACAAGGGAGTGCATGGCTTTTCACACCCGGGGTAGGCTAACCAGTGCTCAGTCTTGGGTGCTGATTACCTGGGATAAATGCAGTAAAGACACACCCAAGTGGAGCATCTTGTTGAAACCTCAAATTTAGGGCTTGTCTACACTGGCAATTTACAGCACTGCAACTTTCTCGTTCAGGGGTGTGTGAAAAAACACCCCACTGAGTGCAGCAAGTTTCAGCGCTGTAACGTGCCAGTGTAGACAGTGCACGAGCGCTGGTAGCTACGCCCCTCATGGAGGTAGTTTTTTTAGAGTGCTGGGAGAGCTCTCTTCCAGCACTGCGCCGCGACCACACAAGGCACATTAAAGCACTGCCAAGGTAGCGCTTTAGCGTTGCCAGTGTAGACTAGCCCTTAGATGACTAAGGCATAGATTATTGGGGAAGTCTGTATTAAGAGTGGAACAGTCACACGCTCCTGGCCAGTCACAGATAGAAAAGGCAATACATACTATAACTAGTACCTAAGAATCCAGAAGAATCAATAAATCTAAAATGACACCAGACTCCAAAAACTGTAATGGCAGGGGCCTGGAATACCCCTGTAATAAAAGGTGAACTCTCACACCACCAAATTCTCTAGAAGCATTCTAGTACTTATTACAATAATTTGTCTCACCTAGACTGAGTCTAAACCAGATTGTTCCTATCCATTCCCCTAACTCTATCAGGCAGTGTTTGTCAAAAAAAAACAACAAAAAATTAGATCTGAGTATCATCTGCCAAATTGTAATCTCACAGGCGAAAATGTGTCTCTGCTTCCCCCACACTATACTTACACATTTAACAAAAGGAGGAGAAGGATACTCCTCATCCTCTGAGATCTCTTCCAAAGAAAGAAAGACAGAAAGACAGAAAATAAATTACTGAAAGGCCTCTTTTATCCATTCCTGTACGGGTTTACATGGTGTTAGCAAAACAAACACATCATGGACAATGATATCAAAAGATGCTGATAGAGCTAACAAAACAATGTGGACTCTGCAAGAACCAAGGACTAATTAGGGGGAGCTGGTCAGGACCCACACTGCTTACTGAAAAAAAATGTGACTCAGCATCAATCTTATGCATTTTATTAAGACTCAAAGAAAAACAAAATCAAGAAAACCTATCACCAAAACTAAACTACTGTTCATAATATTAAACTAAACTAGAAATAAAGCATTACAACTATCAAATCAAAATCAATATCAAATAATCAAGTTTGATGATTTAATCTCAGTCTAACTAGTTAAATTATAGGATTAATATTAAAAATAGTCAATCCTTATACATTCTAAACAGGATTCTAAGAAAGTGGCTGTTTGGTTCTAAGTCCTAACTAAATAATTTTACCAACATGAATCAAATCAATGATTTAAAGCCAGTCAATGGCTTACTATGGAAACGAAATTATTTAATATGTTTAAACCACAACATCAAAGCCAATTATAAAGCTTCCTCCTTAGAATTTTAGTCTTATTTGGTGGCTAGCCCCCCCATCCAGAGATACTATAGTAGAGACTTAAGTTGATCTTGGAGATTCTGGAATGTCAGTTTTCCCTCAGGTGAGGGACCTGAGGGAAACTGACCCAAAAAGGTAATGTTTTTGGCCTTTTCCTTAGTTCCAACAGTGTGAAAATTTCATTTACTCAGCCATGCAGCACAGCCCCCTAAGGTCTTCTGACCAATTGGGTGCAAGGCACACCTTGGGCCAATCGAGATCAGATTAGGTCATCTTTTAGTAAGCATCAACTTGGAAAATCTCTACTTAAATTAGAAAATTTAAAATATTTGCTGGTTAACATACTAGACACTCAAGTATCAGAGGGGTAGCCGTGTTAGTCTGGATCTGTAGAACAACAGTGTTGTTCCACTGCTTGCATCCGAAGAAGTGGGTATTCACCCACGAAAGCTTATGCTTCAATACCTCTGTTAGTCTATAAGGTGCCACAGGACCCTTTGTCGCTTATACTAGACACTGTAAATCTGCAATTCCTTCTCAAAATGTCAAAAATCCAGAAACAGACCACTTTTGAGGAAGCTGGCATGTACTTATCCAGGTGAAAAAAAGTCTTGAAATAATTCTGTGTCACGAGTTTCTGGAACGTTCAGCATAAAAATAACTGATTAGAAAAGAATCCTGGCAACAGTCACTCAACATTCATCCATCAGCAAAACTAAAAATAAGTTTGAACAAACTTTCATCATCTCCAGTTCCCTCAAAAACCAAGGACTTTACAATGTAGTTGTAGCCATGCTGGTCCCTGAAGAAGAGCTCTGTGTTGCTCACAAGTTTCTCTCTCTCACCAGCAGAAGTTGGTCCAATCAAAGATATTACCTCACCCACCTTGTCTCTCTAGGGAATTTACAGTAATTTCTGTGTTGGAACTGGGCTATAAGTCGGGCTCCCTGCGCATCTCGCTCCCTTATCACCCGACTCCCTGTGCAGTAGGGGAATGAGACAAGGACACAGGCAATAACTCTGGACTGCTTTCTCTGCCAGACAGATCCTCTTCCTGACTCCGGCTCTTCAGAGTGGCTCCAACTGCTTCCCTTGCACAGTAGGCAAGTGAGACACGCAGGGAGCTAGGCCCTGGTAGCCAAGACTGTACGACTTCTGCAGCAACAAGCCTGCAGTGAATGGAAGGCTGCTGCCTTCTCACACACCCCCCCACCAGACCCTTCATATTTGGTTTTTATCAATTATCTTTTTTTAATACTGATTAAATTCCTGGGAAATTTTAAATGAAATAAAACCCCAAAATGTAGGGCCTTCGCTACATGAGAAAAAACTATTTTTCTAGAATCTTCATCTTCATAAAGAAAAGTAACTTTAAAGCCTATCAATATTAAACCCCCATGAAACATAACATTTGATATAAGGTCTGTATTCCCATATAAGCTGTTCGTCTCTCAACTATTTTGTTGTTGTCAGTCACTAACAGTCAATCATAAATAAAATACCATCTCCTTGCTAAGCCCACATTTAAAGATAACCTGTAAAGGGGGGCAGGGAGGTTTGTGCCCTTTTGTTTTCTCTATGATGTATAGCTGAGGCAAAGAAGACCTGAGAAGTGGTTTTGTTTTGTCTCCTTTTGCTTTTTACGATATAAATTCAGGTCAGATCTGCCATTTGCCTGGAAAACTCTCTGGACAACTCAAGAATTAACAGATTTGTGACACCACAACTATCAACGAAGTAAAACCCAATTAACTGAGCAGGAAAGTGATTTTTATTAAGACTAAAACTCTCTGCTTTTGCTAACACTACTGTAACTCAAACACCTAACAAGAAGCTAGGTTAAAAGCTCTCTGTTAAAGAATTCTCTCCTTCAATTAAAAGGCTGATAAAACTCCCAATCCACTTTCAATATAAACAGGGATAGGAAGACTTGATATTTTCATTATTTCAAAGGAGAAAAAAACAAGCAGGGAAAATATTTTATTGAGGGAAAATAAAATCATTTTCAGAGTTATCTTTACACAATACAAAAGACATCGCAGAAGATTCTGCCCTCCCCCCCACAAAGCGCTTGACAGGTCACCTTTCAAACCAAACTGGCAGGGAATTGCTTAAACAATGTTCTCAACCATCTTTCCCCAAACACAGATGGTTAAGAGAGTGGGCAGTAAATTGGCAATGTTGTTAAAGTTAAGACCGGTTCTTGTGTAGGGACCTCACCACCATCTGTTTAATTGTGGCTGGGATCCTGTCTTAAAAGCTAAGCATTTAACAATTCTTGTTAATAAAATGGACCCCAAACCTTCCCTCTCATCTTTTACCAGCCAGGAAGGGAAGGAGCCCAGATCACAGATTGTCAGATGTAGCTGCAACAATACATCTTAAACCCCACTGCAAAACAGGACGCTACTCAAATAGAGAAAGTAGTTTGTTTATAAGGGTAGGTCTATACTTACCTCCGGGTTCGGCGGTAAGCAATCGATCTTCTGGGATCGATTTATTGCATCTTGTCTAGACGCGATAAATCAATCCCAGAGCCGCTCCCAGTCGACACCAGAACTCCTGCTCGCTGAGAGGAGTACGCGGAGTCAACGGGGGAGCCCGCCTGCGCCGTATGGACCCGAGGTAAGTATGTTTCAGTTCGAACTAAGATACTTCGACTTCAGCTATGCTATTCACGTAGCGGAAGTCACGTATCTTAGTTCGAACTGCGGGGTTAGTGTGGACCAGCCCTTAGACCTTGCTCATGGCTCTGCCCTAACCATGTTGGTCACATCAGACTAGATTCAATCAGTCTTTTCAGCAAAACAAATAGAAAAAAAGTTCCCTGCAAGAAAATCTCAAATCTATAGCAGAATTAAGCAAATTGGACGCACCAGACTGCCCCAAAATTCATGTTAGCTCTATCAGCAACTTCTGAGCTAATTCATACATCTGCAAACATTTGTGGATGTAGATGGAAAAATCCTTCAGTGGGTTCCTTATTTCTTCTGCAAGAGACTCCAAACACAAATTGTGTTCACTAGGTTCCCATGGACAATTCAGCTGATGCTGATGTTACAGGAAATGTAGAGAATGATGCAGTTGCCTGTTCCAGTTATGAGATGGAAAGATAGAAATTCTCTGTCCTGTGATCTGATTTAGCATGAATTTTCCTCCATTGGCCACCCTCCTTTCCTGCCACTTCCTGAGTCCCAGATCATTTGTAAACCAATATGACCTGTGACACCAACATAAAGGTAGAAGATTTGTTGTTAGTCTGTCAATATCTGCAGATAACAAGTTGTCATTATTACTTTATTTTACAGTGATGTGTAGAGGCCCCAAGCAAGACTGGAGCCCCACTGTGCAGGCACTGAATAAATACATAGTAAAAGTTGGTTTCTACTCAAGATTGACAACAGGTAGATGAAAGGAGGTATGATCCCCATTTTACAGATCGGGAACTGAGACAGAGAGATTAAGTGACCTGCTCAAGGTAACATTAGAAGTCTGTGACAGATCTGGAAATTAAACCTAGATCTTCTGAGTCTCAACTACAGGACTGTCCTTCCTCTCATAATATTCCATCAGTAGAGGGCTTCAAAGGTTCAGCATAAACCGTCATAAAGATCTGGGATGCAATTGTCTCCATCAACTTCTCAGAGCACAATATCAACACAAAAGATGGGAGGCAAGGCCCTCATCTACAACAAATGATCGTAAAGTAGAAATCTATCACCACAAAAATCTGGGCAGTAAAATAGTCAATAGGCACCACAGACACTGGGAGGCAAAATGTGGCTTAAAGTCACTTTTTCCTCCTCATCCTGAGCTACAGGCACAGCACATAATCTGGCCCCTGGGCTCTATTCCCAGCTGTGTCATAATCCACCTATTACTACCTCAGTTACAAAATCTGTAAAAGGGGAGTGATATTTGCATTCTAAGGTAGGAGTAGGAGGCCTTGCTCAATTAAAAGGGCTATAAAGTGCACATGATTATTAACACCAGCCAGTGGAAGAGATTAAACTAGAACACAAGGTCTTTTTCTAGCTCTCAGTTCACCTTATTACAGTGGTAAAAGTAGACAAACAGAAAGAGGAGCTCACTGCAGTAGTAGTCAAGGAAGAGGGAAAGCATGCAGGAGCATTGCTTTCCCAAACTGGGCAGATGAGAAGGAGCTCTCATGTTGCTTTTAGCAGAGAAGGAATGAGAGCAGCACTTCCCCTTCATTATTTCCACTCTACCTTCTCCTAAGCTAAAGAAGTGGCAGCTGCTCCTACAATGTCTCCCCAAAAGCCTCTACCAAGAGCTACTGTAGCACTTTTCAGAGGTTTATAACAGCCAAATCTGGGTATATATTTCTGGGGACCTCAATAAGTACCTCTTCGATCCTGCTACCCTCATGCTAAGTGTTAAATTCCTGCTCCAAACTCCAGAGGTGCTAGAGATGTTCAAAGAAACAAAAATAATTTAACATTTGTAAAACTACCTATTTTCCCCTAACCTCATTCTCATAAATAGATGAACCATTTTTGCTGAAATTAAACAAAACAAACAAGCAAACAAAAGCAGCCCGAGGCAGTGAGGAAGCATGGAAGCTTTCAGCCCAAATCTTTAAAAGTTTGGAAAAATTATAAGCATTTGAAAAGAAGGGCTTATAATGGAAAGTATTAAGCAACCTTAACTATAGATGCTGCTTTCAGCTCTGCCTATAATGATCAATTTTAGCTTATTTCTGCACTGAATGCTTCTAGACCTTAGTTAATGGAAGCACATTTGCAGTTCTGGGCTTAAAGGAACACCATCAAGCACAAAAATCCAACTTTTCTCAAATTTGTACCTATTGTTATGAGTAATGTATAAAGATTACTGTAACTTTTTACCCTATATTTTTTCCATTTGTTTACTCTCTATATACTCACAAACAGGGAGGAAATAGTAGAGGAAGCAATAGTGGATGGGAACCTGGGAGGCAGTGACCATGAGATGGTTGAGTTCAGGATCCTGACACAAGGAAGAAAGGAGAGCAGTAGAACAGAGACCCTGGACTTCAGAAAAGCAGACTTTGACTCCCTCAGGGAACTGATGGGCAAGGTCCCCTGGGAGAATAACATGAGGGGGAAAGGAGTCAAGGAAAGCTGGCTGTATTTTAAAGACTCCTTATTGAGGTTGCAGGAACAAACCATCCCGAGGTGTAGAAAGAAAAGTAAATATGGCAGGCGACCAGCTTGGCTTAACAGTGAAATCCTTGCTCGTCTTAAACACAAAAAAGCAGCTTACAAGAAGTGGAAGATTGGACAAATGACCAGGGAGGAGTATATAAATATTGTTCAGGCATGCAGGAGTGAAATTAGGAAGGCCAAATCACACTTGGAGTTGCAGCTAGCCGGAGATGTTAGGAGTAACAAGAAGGGTTTCTTCAGGTGTGTGAGCAACAAGAAGAAAGTCAAGGAAAGTGTGGGCCCCTTGCTGAATGAGGGAGGGAACCTAGTGACAGAGGATGTGGAGAAAGCTAGTGTACTCAATGCTTTTTTTGCCTCTGTCTTCACAGACAAGGTCAGCTCCCAGGCGGCTGCACTCCGCAGCACAGTATGGGGAGGAGGTGACCAGCCCTCTGTGGAGAAAGAAGTAGTTCGGGACTATTTAGAAAAGCTGGACGAACACAAGTCCATGGGGCCGGATGCACTGCATCCGAGGGTGCTAAAGGAGTTGGCCGATGTGATTGCAGAGCCATTGGCCATTATCTTTGACAAATCATGGCAATCGGGGGAGGTCCCGGATGACTGGAAAAAAGCGAATGTAGTGCCCATCTTTAAAAAAGGGAAGAAGGAAGATCCGGGGAACTACAGGCCAGTCAGTCTCACCTCAGTCCCTGGAAAAATCATGGAACAGGTCCTCAAGGAATCAATTCTGAACCACTTAAAGGAGGGGAAAGTGATCAGGAACAGTCAGCATGGATTCACCAAGGGCAAGTCATGCCTGACTAACCTAATTGCCTTCTATGATGAGATAACTGGCTCTGTGGATGAGGGGAAAGCAGTGGATGTGCTATTTCTTCACTTTAGCAAAGCTTTTGATACAGTCTCCCACAGTGTTCTTGCCAGCAAGTTGAGGAAGTATGGGCTGGATGAATGCACGGTAAGGTGGATAGAAAACTGGCTGGATGGTCATGCCCAACGGGTAGCGATCAATGGCTCCATGTCTAGTTGGCAGCCGGTATCAAGTGGAGTGCCCCAAGGGTCGGTGCTGGGGCCGGTTTTGTTCAATATCTTCATCAACGATCTGGAGGATGGTGTGGACTGCACCCTTAGCAAGTTTGCAGATGACACTAAACTGGGAGGAGTGGTTGATACGCTGGAGGGTAGGGACAGGATACAGAGGGACCTAGACAAATTAGAGGATTGGGCCAAAAGAAATCTGATGAGGTTCAACAAGGACAAGTGCAGAGTCCTGCACTTAGGACGGAAGAATCCCATGCACTGCTACAGACTAGGGACCGAATGGCTGGGCAGCAGTTCTGCAGAAAAGGACCTAGGGGTTACGGTGGACGAAAAGCTGAATATGAGTCAACAGTGTGCCCTTGTTGCCAAGAAGGCTAACGGCATTTTGGGCTGTATAAGTAGGGGCATTTCCAGCAGATCGAGGGACGTGATTATTCCCCTCTATTCGGCACTGGTGAGGCCTCATTTGGAGTACTGTGTCCAGTTTTGGGCCCCACACTACAAGAAGGATGTGGATAAATTGGAAAGAGTCCAACGGAGGGCAACAAAAATGATTAGGGGGCTCGAGCACATGACTTATGAGGAGAGGCTGAGGGAACTGGGATTGTTTAGCCTGCAGAAGAGAAGAATGAGGGGGGATTTGATAGCTGCTTTCAACTACCTGAAAGGGGGTTCCAAAGAGGATGGATCTAGACTGTTCTCAGTGGTAGAAGATGACAGAACAAGGAGTAATGGTCTCAAGTTGCAGAGGGGGAGGTTTAGGTTGGATATTAGGAAAAACTTTTTCACTAGTAGGGTGGTGAAGCACTGGAATGGGTTACCTAGGGAGGTGGTGGAATCTCCTTCCTTAGATGTTTTTAAGGTCAGGCTTGACAAAGCCCTGGCTGGGATCATCTAATTGGGTTTGGTCCTGCTTTGAGCAGGGGGTTGGACTAGATGACCTCCTGAGGTCCCTTCCAACCCTGAGATTCTATGATTCTATGATTTGACAACACTTAGTGCATGGTCAATTTCACTGTTTCTTCAGTTTCCTATGTTTGGATGGATCTTTCATACAGTAACTGCAGTAAGAAAAACATTTTAAAAAATGGGAAGATATCATTGTAAAGCCATAAGAATTGGCAGGAGACTCAAAAGCTGGTTGAGTATCTGAAACTACTTTAAACTCTTTTTGCAATTGTGCAATTTCAGGTTGGCAGTGTCCCTTTAGCTCAATTTTCACTTTAGCTTTGCAATTCATCTTTACATCACACCCTTTGATTGTGTTTTTATCAATTTGTCTTGGCCTTTTAAAATTTTGCAATACATGAAAAAAGAAAATTTCTACTGAATCCTCTGCAGCCCTCTCTTCTGCCATACGTCACTATTATTTATCTCCAATAATGCAGACATCTGCCCACAGAGTTTCCAGTGGAAAATAAGACACGTGATTTTAGCAGGCAAAATTTCTTGGGCACAAAAAGCAGGCATGCCTCCCTCAGGAAAAAAAAAAGTAAACAGGATTTGGTTTACTCTAGTCATAGATAAGTTCACACTGTGTTTACAAGACAAGCTTCGACACCTTGTTGCAGCTTCATCCCCTTTTCACATACATATGGCTAATACATTTTCAAATGCTGGACAACCTACAGGTTATTAAAATTCCCCATCTATAATTCCTGAATTTTAGTAAGTGTGATTATACTTTGAATGATGTTGTTTTTCCTTTTGTTAATTGATTAGGGTTTGGGGTTTTTTTCATTTTAGGGTATTTATATATCCTATTTTATCAATTTTGGTTTAACTGTGTTTTAAATTAAGGTTCAGATTGCTGTAAAATGGGCAGATTGACTGACTTTTCAACTAAAGATAATTGTTTAGTGGAGTAGTCTGTATGGCTACTCACTATGTCTTTAGCTTTGAAATCAAGTTTTTCACCATGTGATTTAAAAAATAAATATGCAGCAAATTCTCTGTTTCAAACCTTCAGTTTAACAGGTTAGTTCAGCAGAACACATAGGCTCAATTTCCTGTTGGTTAAAAAGCCAGACACTTTTTAAACGCTAAAGGAGGGCAGGAAGGCAACCCAGTTGAAAATGGGATTTTTGACCCCGGAAAATAGAATAGAGTTGTGTGTTAAATAAGAACTTGGATCTGCAAATCAGGAGGTTCACATTTCACAAAATCTGCAGAGGCATGGAAAAACAGGTTCTCCCAGAAAACAAATGTGCCTTTTAAATTATATTGGGAAAACAAACATGCTTTTTCAGTGCAAACAATTTATTTTAAAAGAAACACTTCAACATCCTTCGTCTTCCTTTCTCTCATCCACCCCCACCTCCTGGTGCTATACTTCCATCAACTCTGCACAAACTGGAAATTCCCTCAAAGATGGTTTCAGGGTAAGTAATCTGATTTCTCAAGAATCTGTATGTGTGGCTAACTATTACTTCCTACATTTGGTTTTCTACTTTGCCTCCTATAATCTTGCACCTGGACCTTTTAGCTCTCTCAAACAAGGAAGCAAAAGTGGATGAACCACCGAGAATTTAATGTCTGCTGAACCTATTTTAACGAAATCATATGCTGATTACAAACTTGAACCCCAACTTCTGAAAGGCATGAATTCAAAATACAAAAATGCCTCAACTCTTGGCCTATAGGAACTTAAATCCCAGCACTGCATCTTTCAGTGACAAGAAGCTCTTCTGGGGCATTAGGGAAGCTTTTTATTTTCTGTGTGATAGAAACCAAAAAAGAAAAAGAGATGAGCCAACCAGAGAGAGAGAGAAAAAAGAACCTAATTAAAACATTACAGGAAGGTGTACAACACCTCGACCTACTCACATGAAACTACACGCCCTGATGGCTTTGTATGTTCTAAACTTTCATTTTTTCCCCAAGCCCGCCCCCCATTGAAAGATGTTGTGTTGAGATATAAGTTATTGTGTAGAGTATATGCAGACAACACAGCCTGTTAAGCAAAGAATGTCAACACTGACTTTCTGCAAAGTTTGAGACAGAGGCAAATGAATTGCCATAGCATGTTCAGCTAGTCCAATATCTTGTCTCAGACTACCAGATGTTTCAGAAAAAGATTCAAGAAACTCTACAACAGACCATTATGGATGAGCTTAACCATAGAGGAAGTTTATTCCTAACCCCAGGCAGTTTGTGGTTGACTTCTGGTCAGTAGCACGAGGCTTACATCCTTTACAAATTTCTACCCTGGCTAATGGAACTCTGGTTGTTATTCATATAAAAATAACCCCAGTATCACTGAATCACTGAAATACAAGCTCAGAAAGGCAGAGGAGTGCATAAATATGTATAATAATGACAAGAATGGGTGGAGAGAGGATGTCTTATTATAATTTTAAGCAATATATCAGCAAATAACTGCTGTAGATTTTAGAACAGGAATGCACATTTCTAGGATGGCAATATCCTGGCTAGAAGGAAGTTAACCAGATGTAATGTTTTAGGATTACTTTCATTTGCTGATTAACACAAACTCTGAATTGCAGAGAAATTATAATAATATAAACCATGCTGCTCATTAATAGTATTTATAATCCTAGACAGGGATGATTGAGCCCCAACACTAAGTTACTGGTTTTCAGGTTTTTAAAAACACATTTGCAAACTTTGACACTGGAACAGTTGAACTGAGTTTTATTATAGAACACATTCCTTGTCCTTTAAAGGGTATGCCATCCTATACTTGGGTTTCATGTTTTTAAAGGAAAATATGGTTTAATGCTGATTTTCAGTGTTTGCTCTGACAAAGGCAGATCTGTTGAGTATCATGCATCTTATATTACATCAATTACACACATGAATGATTCTATATATGCATCATATGGTACACTCTCTTCCCTATTTATCTTCCTTGTTTTGAGAAAGGGTTACAAATATAAGTTTATATGTAAAAAAACAAAACTCACATTCCAGGAGAAGTTTTCTGGCTATGTCAGGCCTGAGGTCCACTCACCCCTAGACAAAGCCTATCTTTCTTCAAACACAAGAGGATATCAGACAAGTTAGTGGTGATTTACAAAAACCAGAGATCACCATGACTCAGTGAGGTGATGAGCTGACAGGCGGATGGAGCCCATTATCTTCACTTCTCAATCCAAGTTTTCCTGTAAAACCACTGGGGGAGGAGGAGGCTTTAACCAAGCATCAGGCACGCAGGACAAGAAAAGGATTAGGAGTAAAGAGCTAATGAAGAAAAGATAATGCAAGAGATGTTGCTCAAGTTTCAAATAGCTGGAAAATAGTTTCTGTAGTTTTGGTCACACGAGCTTTTGCAAGACCGGGGTTTAACATCTGGGCAAGTTTTGTGGCTATTAGGTTTAAATGATACTCAACTAGGAAACCACTGACAATCAGGAATCTACTTTTGCTATATACAGAGTATTTAGATTCAGCTGTGCAAAGCTACCTTTGGAAGTATAAAATGTTTCAAGCCTTTGTTCGGCAAGCCACTTCAGCATATCGCCCACTACCCAGTCTTCTGCCAGGTGAACCTGAGGTGAGGTATAAGGGAAAGTTGGTGCACGAAACTCAGCTTAACTGCTTCTACATCCAACCTGGAGGTAAGACCCCATTATACCGTGATGTACATAATGATATCCTGAAATCTATTGTGATGTATTCCATTCCTATTGAAACAGAACAGTCAATTTCATATCTGAAAGAGCTTTGATGAACAAAGCATTCTAATAACCGTTGGTAATATATTTTGAAATGGTGTGTGTATAAATGCACTGCCACAGGATACAGTGTGCTCTGGAAATTTTCAGATTTCTAAAGCTAAGTAGAGAAGCACTTCACTGGGTAATGTCCTGACTTTTAAGCATCTAATTAATTCCAGTCCCCCCATTTCCATCTAGAAAAGGACGAGATAGGATTTTAGCAAAAATATTTTATTCCAGAGTTTAAAATGTAGTCACAGGCAAAGTGTGGGCATGGGCTTGGGTCGGAGTAGATGGGGAGAACGGGGTTTCATTTTAGAGTAAAGAGTATATAAACAATAAAAGACAAAATATTAATTGTGTAAGACTGATTTCTAAAGGGGACTTAATTGTCTGAGATTCTTGTTTTCTGATCACCAATTTCCAAAAGTACTACGTACATATTCACTGTCCTGGAAACAACATAGACTGCTTTCCATTTTATCCTATACGAGGAGGTAAAAGGGGGGGGGGGGGGGGGGAGTGTCACATGAAAAGTTACACTTTAAAAAAAAAATCCATTCCATCTTTAACTACTGTGCTTTTCTGCATCATATGCCTCTCTTATCTTGAAAAGATGTCCGGAATTCCCAGTGTTGGCAGTACACTCAGTAGTAAATGTTCAGAGCAGCTAGCATATTGCCTATGTACTGACATCCATAAATGGGAAACTAAGGCTGTGTTCAACAGAAATACACTGAATTATTCCTCTTTCCACCTCATTAAGAATCTCACCCACATCTTCAGAGTGCTCTAAATATGCCTTAATTCTCCTTCATACACTTTCTGCATCAGTCTTCCTGGCCAAACAGGGATACAATCCCAGAGAATACAAAATCACCATCAGCCACTGAAAGTCTACATAGCATTGTTATCTTTAGCTTCAGTCTGTTTCTTCTCACATGACATACAATTTCACTGACTTTCAAATCAAGTCCATTATTCCACATTGCTAATGTGAATTTTCAACTGAGAGGCATTTCTTTTTCTTGTGGATTATCACCTTTATCAGGAAATAGGGATACTTGAAAATGACAGCTTTACCCACTATAGGTGAGGTTGCAAAAGTGTTACCATAATAAATCCATTTTCACATCCACAGGACTTCATAAAATGTTCACCTTTTCAGTTGAAGATTTCCATGCTCAGATCAGACTGTGCAGAAAAAGGTTGTTTTTTTTAAAAAAGTTTGAACAAAATCCCTGTAATTGTGTTGAATCATAGGGAAAAATATTGTTTTCTCGCTGTAATTTTTTAACCTGTTTTTAAACAGGGCTACAAGAATTGGCATATATACAGCCCTCATTGAGCATACACTTTGATTTAAAGGAACCATTAACAACAAAAATAAAGTTATAAGCAATTGGAAAAATAACTTCTGAAAACACTCAGTAAAGCAAGTGTGCACTATTTCTCTTTTGTCTGGTTTTTAAAGATCCATCTCCTTTGTGATTTAGACCCTATAATTCTGAAATTACATTTCCTATCCACATTCATTAAAAGTCCAAAATACTTCAAAACAGTGTTTAACAGAACAGGTCTGTTCAATGTCCTCTGTATGAGGAAGGGGGAAAATATGACCAACTGTGAATGTTTTCCCACTCTGCTTTTTCATTATTTGCTCATTACATTATAGTTATTGATGTATATACCACATGCTTATTTTCCTGGCAGTGAATGATCCTGTGCTCTTTGGACCTGACATTTCACAGTGTGATTCTACTCCCACTGAAGTCAATTAAGAGTTTTGCTATAGACTTCAAAGGGAGAGGGATTGTGTTTTAGATTACATTATATAGAATATGAATGTGACTGAGACAGCAGATAGCGAGCTATTCCTATTTCCTAATAAAGGCCCTGATCCTGCATATATGTCTTGGGGTGCCTGCTCAGCAATGCATCTGTTCACAATTAATTGCCAGACAGGGTCCTACAGTTCCAACTAGCCATAAAACTCCTGGTATAACAATTACGGGTAAGCATTTGGGATTTTTGCTATGTTTAAAAAAATAAATAGGGGTGAGTTTCACAGAACTCTCTAAAAATATAACTTAATACCTGCTCCATTTCTATCCTTACTTATTCTCCTATTTGAGCTTACTCAAGTGATTTCTTTCCTGTCTCTTACACTTGATACATCCATTAAGGGGAGTAGAATACAAGAGGGGAAGGAGGATGGGGGAATAGAGCATTAATAGCACTTGCTTTTATAAGCCAATTTGGGGAATAAATTCTGACCTCCAGAGAGAGAGAGAGAGAGAGAATCGAGTAGTTCAGATGAATGCTAGACAGGAGAGGTAACATCTTGAAGATAGGAACAAGAAGTTCTAGTTCTCCCAATGACTACAGAAAAAGTTGAACCCCTCTTCCCCAAGCACTCCTCACAGACCAGCATGTTCTGAGGAGTTCTTCTCTCCTAAGCAGAGTTTAGATTGTCTTCACACCTATATCAAAGGATTCTAAATAGCCAGGAAAGATAGGAGAGGGAAGAGGGCTTTTTTTTTCAAGAAAGAGGAAGAGCAAGAAATTTGGGTTTAAGCTTTTGTGGGCTAGAACCCACTTCATCAGATGCATGGAGTGGAAAATACAGGAGCAGGTTTAAATACATGAAAAGATGGGAGCTGCCTTACCAAGTGTGAGGTCAGTCTAACACTAAGGTTGCAGATAAAGTGACATAAAAGAGGAAATGTAAATTTCTAAGTTGCGTATCCTAATTTTTATGGTATTCAATTCATGACAATCTGTAATACAATTAAACTGTATGCATAACCTGTAAAGCAGGTATAGAAAATAATACATATGCAACATGATATAGCTAATAGCTAATGCTGCTATTGGTACTTTAACCTATTCCTTATCTGATTTTAACAGTGCAATCTTATTATTACCTATTTTCTTCCCATTTAATTTAATTTTCCCTTTTTAACAAAAAATAAAAAGAAGAAAATGTGTCTATGCTTAATAATGGTAGCATTTAAATGGTCTCAGATAAGCTGTGAAGTGAAGGAAGGAGGGTCAATACCTTGAAGTGAAGGAGGTGGTCAATACCTGCCTTTGCTGCTGTTCTTGTTTAGTGGGAGGCAAGATTATCATTGGTGTACAATCTGTGATTGCTGTATTTTAACAATGGAAAACAGAAGCATTTTTTTTAAAAAGACAGTATATTGTAGAATGAAGAAAAAAATTGCAGACCCTCTAGATAGGTGGAATTTGAAATTGTTTCTGTAGCAAAGATGTCTCTCTAGGACTCAGCTTAGGTTCAACCGCAAACATTTGTATTCTGGAACAAACCACTGTGGAGTGACTTTACAAATGCATTATCTATCTTGAGTTAACTGGGAATCAATTGACATAAAAAAGCCCACTGGTGTGGGCAAGCCCTCTTTGTCCAGTGACCTGAATTGACATAAACAATGAGGAGTCCTTGTGGCACCTTAGAGACTAACAAATTTATTTGGGTATAAGCTTTTGTGGGCTAGAACCCACTTCATCAGATGCATGGAGTGGAAAATACAGGAGCAGGTTTAAATACATGAAAAGATGGGAGCTGCCTTACCAAGTGTGAGGTCAGTCTAACGAGACAATTAAATTAACAGTAGGATACCAAGGGAGGAAAAATAACTTTTGTAGTGGTAATGAGAGTGGTCCATTTCAAACAGTTGACAAGAAGGTATGAGTAACACTAGTGGGAAATTAGTATGGGGGAAATTAGGTTTAGGTTTTGTAATGACCCAACCACTCCCAGTCTTTATTCAGGCCTAATATGATGGTGTTCAATTTGCAAATTAATTCCAGTTCTGCAGTTTCACGCTGGAGTCTGTTTTTGAAGTTTTTTTGTTGAAGAATTGCCACTTTTAGGTCTGTTATTGAGTGACCAGGAAGATTGAAGTGTTCTCCGATTGGTTTTTGAGTGTTATCATTCCTGATGTCAGATTTATGTCCATTTCTTCTTTTGTGTAGAGACTGTCCAGTTTGGACAGAGGGGCATTGCTGGCACATGATGGCATATATCACATTTCCCCCTGCTGTTACTCACACCTTCTTGTCAACTGTTTGAAATGGGCCACTCTCATCTGATGAAGTGGGTTCTAGCCCACGAAAGCTTATACCCAAATAAATTTGTTAGTCTCTAAGGTGCCACAAGGACTCCTCATTGTTTATGTCAATTCAGGTCACTGGACAAAGAGGGCTTGCCCACACCAGTGGGCTTTTTTATGTCAATTGATTCCCAGTTAACTCAAGATAGATAATGCATTTGTAAAGTCACTCCACAGTGGTTTGTTCCAGAATACAAATGTTTGCGGTTGAACCTAAGCTGAGTCCTAGAGAGACATCTTTGCTACAGAAACAATTTCAAGGTGCCACAAGGACTCCTTGTTGTTTTTGCTGATATAGACTAACACGGCTACCACTCTGAAACCTGAATTGACATAGTTTCACCATTCTCACTTTAAAACAATATTATTGCATACAAACAAAATATTTATGAATATTTTAGAAGGAGTTTGCAGCCATAAAGGTGTCTTCTTTGATGGAACTAGATAGACGGCACATCGGGTCAGAATACTTTTAAAATCCAAACAATCCCCACAACAAATTGTCTTCCTTTTAAATTATAGGGCTACAAAGAAAATGTTGCTTCTGTGCCTAAAAACCACATTTTTAAAAAAATTAGAAGTTTTCTGATTGAATATGGACCCATTTTTCATTTAAACAAACTATAAATTTAAAATGTGTGATTTTATGTGTAATATAGTACATCAAAAATCCACACCCGTCCCTACTAGTTAAATGTACAATTTGGAAAGGCTTATTTAGTCCAGTAACGGCCAGGAGAGCTCTCCCAGGATGGACAACTGTGCTGATACTCCTCTCCACTTTAACATCGATACTTCTACTAAAGGAATTCAGCCACAATAGGTCAAGGGCAGAAGGTCTAAAAATGTCCATTTTCTCTATCACAATGAAAACAATTGAGTAAATTATTGTTAACCAGAACTCCTTTAAATTAGAAAAGTGCAGTGAAATAAACTCCATTCTAACAGACTCTAAAATGAGTTCTCCCAACAGAGATGGGTTCTAGCTTAAGGTCATCTAAGCACAAGCATAGAAAATCTAATTTAACAAGAAGTATAATCTTGTTCAAAGAGCCTGCAATCACTTGCCCAATGACTATGGCCTTTGACAAAGCTCCCTTCCTGTGACAAAGAATGAAGACTAAAAAAAGTAAAGACATTTTAGGTTACTTCTTTGGACATCTGCCAAAAACATCAACTAAGTGTAAATCTGCAAAATTTGAGGACAGGCAGGACAAGTTCCTCAATTCTGAGTTGAACTAGCTGTAGTTACAAATGAAATTTAGTTGCAAGAGATATTTACTGTACTGTTTAAAAGATGATCTGCCAGGGTCTGTAAACCCATTTATAATTATTTCTATTATAGTCGCACCTAGGAATCCTAATCAGGGTCAGTTCCTAAGTTCCCTGTAAGCTCTGTGGCTGAGCGGCAGTCTATTTAGCGCTGCGCAGATGCACAGGAAACCGGCCTGGGGACCTGCCACAGCCAGGGGAGGGGCACCCCGAACCCAGGCTTGGCCTGCACCTGCCGTGGTGCCCCTCCCTTGGCCCCAATTCTGCTGTAGCCCGGGGTGCCCAGATCTGACGCAGCCGGGGCACCCCTCCCCGGCCCTAACCCAGCCATGGCCCCACCACAGCACCCCTCCCCCAGCCTGAACCTGCTGTGGGAGGGGTGCCTATCCTGTGGCCCCAGCCCTGGAACTGCTGCAGCAAGGAGAGGTGCCTCTCTCCCTGCCCTCTAGCCCAGGTGCTGCTGTAGGGAGAGACAGCTGCGGGGTGGGGGTGGGGGGGCGAGTCCTCTCTCCTTGCTGTAGCCCCAGAGTACCCTCCTGCATCCCAAACCCCTCATCCCCAGCCCCACCCCAGAGCCCACACCCCCAGCTGGAGCCCTCACCTCCTGCACCCAACCCTCTGCCCCAGCCCTGAGCCCCTCATCCCCAGCCCCACCCCAGAGCCTGCACCCCCAGCTAGAGCCCTCACACTCCTACACCCCAACCCTCTGCCCCAACCCTGAGCCCCCTCCCACACCACCTCCATATTGGTGCACATAACAAAATTCATTCCGCATGTGGGTGGGAAATGTTAACCAGATAACTCTGAAATGGAGGAAGTGCACAAATTTGAAGTGCAGTGAGTTCAGCATGCATCCTGGTCCCCAAGAAGTTGGGTAAGATCCCAAATTACCCCCAAGATAGTATAGAAATTGGCAGATTTATTGATTCTAGCATGTCAAATTGCTTCTTCTCGGAAATAAGTGAAGAAGAATTTTCCTTGCATTTTCACATTTTTAAAACTTCTGGTTTTTACAATCTGTATCATCTTTATCTAAGTGTTTAGTTACTTGATAATGAGGGCTTTGCTTCTAGAATAGACTTTCCCTTCCTTAGGTTGCCCCTCTAGGAACTCCTGATCCACCATACCATATCAGCAGACTCTCAGATGTTGATTTATTAGGATTCAAATAGCCTGGCTAACCCTTCAGATGCAATAAACACAACCCCTAATGTTAATAGAGCAGGACTCTGTGTCATACTAAAATCAAGTAGTCCAGCTAATTTTCCGCATAAACAACAGTGGAATGGCAGTCAGTCCACAGTTCATACACTATCTTCCACTACATAATAGTATAAAATAGTATAAAAGCTCCTGAAATGCGAAGAAATTTATCTTGTTGCATTGTCATTTAATTTGGCTGCATCATAGTAACAGGCACAAGGCTCTTAAGTGAAAGGTCTCTGCACAAATCAGTTGGTTCCAAGTATCAGTGTTCTCACACTGCAAATACTACTGATGAAGGAGGAAAAAGAAATAATTCTGTATTTAATGTCAGACCTTGACAAATCTCATTACCCAAGCCATAGCGTTTAAGACCGGATAGTGTTTTAAATTATTAAATGATTTAACCAATGCCACCGAGAAAAAGGGTTATTTTGCAGTTACAAAAGCAAAGGGAGTTTTTGAAACAATTGCAGCGAGTGTACACAATTTCAACAATGTTGAAAATACTGATTGTGGCGTCCCAATCCCTGTGTCATGAGGTATAGAGACAGAGAGAAACTTCTACTGGCAATATCCATAACGACTGGATTTATTGAGCTTCTACCTCCACTTCTGGCTTCTAAATTAACAGCCCTAGTTCCAACCTAGCTTTAATAGACACATAGACAAACTTTTCAGAGAAACAGTGGATTAGTGCAAATGTTCATTGGTTTGGCACCCAAAGCCCACCTGAAGAGCCTTAGGATTGGATTGTAGGTGCTTGCATCAATGCTTTTAGGCTCTTTTTCAACTTCACGTTACAAAGGCAAAACAAAATGATACAAAACAATATGAAAACTGCCAAACTACAAGAAAGAAACATTTTAATTATACTGAAATCTTCATAAACTTTAGCATCATTGAATATAATTTTTGAAAACTTTTTCTATTGTTATTGTATATCAGCTGCAAGTACAGTCCTTCTAAAGGATTAATATAATGCAACAAGTATGTTAGATTTATCCAGCACAGTAATACAATCCCTTGCTGCTGAGTGCATTCAATTCAGATTACGTGATACAATGAGCTACAGATATTCATCTGCACTGAAATCAAACTGGTTTCAGTGATCGTTCAACAGAATGCTGCAATTTGACAGATTTATTCAGTCCCTCAATCGTACTGTTTGCTTTCAGCTATCTCTGAAATTCACACTTAGAATAAACTTTTACAAATATCAACTGCTAGTTTTCTTATAAAGGAAAGCAATTGTACTGCTGAACTGTTAAAGCACAGAGGAAAATGTATGTTTTAAATCATATATAATAGGAAGATAAATATAGCAAATAATTAAAGACTAAGACAATGTAATGAAAGGCTAGAATAAAGGCAATTTACTTAAAGTATCTATGGTACTAATTTTGCTCCCAGCCCTCAGTGGGCAAGTAGCTATTATTCCATGTCCCTCTACAAAGCAGATGGAGGCAGGAAATACATTTAAAAAGCTATAATATTAATCCCTAAAAAGGAGCTAGTTCTGATTGAAAATTCCAGTTCATAGTGAGCACCCCAAAACCTCAACTTAGTGAGAATACTGGAAATAAAAAATGTGATGAAAAATATCTACAGTACTGCTTGAGCTGGAAATCCATAGTAATGTTGTGAGGATGAGTTAACTAGTGAAAACAGATTTTTAAGATTGCTACAATCAATACGTTTTTAAAAAACAAAGTCTCTAAAATAGATAAGGAAGAAAAGGACCAGAGTTACTCATACTTTAGTCAAGCAAACTCAGGGTAGACCTAAAGAAGGGTAGGAATAGTCAAATTAGCAAGTAAATTGCATTTCTCCTATGCCCTGAAAGTTAGTTCAGTCAACTGGTCACTTCAAAAGCCAGGCATATGACGGAAGGACTGAGATACACTGACCCATCAGACCTAGGCAAGCAACCACACCTGCCAAGAAGGCATCTCCAGATTACTGCCACTACAGTGAGATGTATACAAAAAGACGAAGCGATGTTCAGGTCATATCTCTGCAGAACTCCAGAGAAGAGGCACACACTTTTTTCTGCCCTAACAGAGTGGGCTCCAACTCCTAGAAAGGAACCTTATTGGTCACATGGGCCTCTGACACATGAGAAAGGGTTTTAAGTTTTTCTACTTCTCTCCATAGATAAATAAATGGTCTGGCCGCTGATTTCCCATACTCTTTTAGGTAGACCTGAAAGGCCTCTCACATCTACAATATGCAGCAGCTTCTAGTATTCATCCTTTACAAAGGGTCTAAGGGAAGTAAGTAACACAACATGAGCAAGTTTGACAAAGGAAAAAACCTCAGGAAAGAAGGGACTTGTTTGAGCATCTCTTTGGCTTGGTAAAAGACTAAATTACCTACAGGAAGTCCCGTAACATTCCTAATTGAGTGAATGGACACTAGGAAGATAAGTCTTAAGGGCGAGAAGTCACATGGACACTGGCCTCAGAGGCCTGAGACTGTGTGGAGGATGGGTGAACATTCATGGAATGTTCACAACTAGCCTTGGATCCCAGAAAGCTAAGGAGCTCAGATTGCAGAGGGCCTGAATTTGTCCACTATCTTAAGGAATGTGACTATTTCTAGGGGAGTCCAACAGAGGAATTATTTTGCCCCCAGTAAAGCATGAAGAGTTGCAGTTTGCACTCAGAGTGAGTGCTCAAACTTTTACTAGTCTATTTTGGAGGTGGGTGGGCGGAAAGAGCAATAGAACAAACAGGGTTCAAATATCTGTCCCTGCACCTGGAACATATTTGACAGTAATAAGCATTGGAAGTAGCCTGCTTATGGACTTACAACACAGCAAACCTATGACTCCTTTTATGCAGTCAACCACTCAAGCCAAGTGACTGACATAGGTGATTCCAGGTTCTGGTGGACTAGCTGGCCCTGAGAAAATAAGTGTCCCCAGAAGGGAAGGTGGAAGGAACTTTTACAATACCAGAAGTACACTTGATGAGGATCTTGGTGCTTTCTCTATCTTGCCTTCACCAGAGGGAAGAGGGAAGGCATAAGCTAAGATGAAGTGCTATGGTTGTAAGAAGGCATTGGCTCTCATGGCTAAGGGATCCCTAATTGGAAAGAAGAATTTTGGAATCTTCATATTCGTCTGGGTAACCATATATTGCCAATTCACGAGCATAGCTAATTTGTGCAAAAACATGTTTGTCTCACTGCTTCCCTGTTCTCTCTCTCCCATCCCCTTAACATGTTTGTTAAACATACTTGTTGCATCTGATCTTTAAATTTAGATTGGAAACTCTTTATGTCAGGTACTGTTTCCTACTATACACCTGTACCACTACTAGTACAATGGAGCCTCTAGGTGCTACAGTATTATAAATAAGGTAATATAAATAAGTAACTATAATACTATGCTTCCCAACAGCTGTCATTCTCCAGACGATTCTGGTTGTGACTCATCCTGTCTATCCTGATGTCTAGTTCCCCATCTATATGTATAGCTGAGAAGGAGATAAGGTTTCTTTCTAACCACATATGGGTCTCTGAGAGTCTGCTGCTATGCCTCAGTTTCCTGCACTCCCTAGTACATGACACAAGCGATTATAGGAACACTTTCTGTCTGCATTCAGTGCATTGCCCTTCAGAATGCGCTGAAATGCAGGAAAACACTGCAGACTGCTCTTATTTTCTGGAGGTTAATTGGTAAGGTGTTTTTCTAATAGTTATAGAATACTAGACCTTCATTCCACCTAATCCCGCCTCTTTTTCCCCTCCTCCCACCCCAATCCCCTCCTTTCCCTATTCATTTTATTACTGTCACCCTCACCATAATATGTTATATCTATATAGTACTGTCTGGTTTTGTACAGGGTGGTCTAGCTGCTTTGACAAGTTGTAAAACTGCATAATTCCATAATTCTACTGGAGATCTCATGAAATGGGTGGTATTTGGAAACATATACAAGTTAATTCATTTGGTTTTTTGTACTTTTCACTTTCTGTTTTTTTATGAAAACACACAAAAAACAAACAAACAAACAATAAAAAGTCCATCACAAAGATCAGGAATCCACAGGAATCCCAACCAGACAGACCTATGAGCTTGGCAGGGGGATCTAGAAGGGAGACTTACTTCAGGTCTAGAAACAGAGGCAAATAGCTTGAGCACTGATCCAACTGTAAGAAGTGTGCTTCAGCAGCCAGAGTTGGAGGAGGTGCTATTATGATCCTGAAGTTCTAAAATTCTGGCATGTCTTGCGGGGAATATATAGTTTCATTAAATTTTCTTCTCAAAATGTAATTATACTACCATCAAATAACCCCCATTTTGTCTGTAATACAGTGCTCCGGGCTAAGGGCTGTCTTCTTGTTCCTTGTATGTTAGTGTTTTACACCATTACAATAGACTGTTTCTCACTATCCTTAATTATTGTTTCTCACTGTTGTAAAGAGACACAAGGTTAGTACAAATGACAAGATCTTATTCTCAATTCTTAAATCTAACATCAAAAAGTAAGTTTTAAGCATATACACACAAAAAAACCCACTGGGAATTTTCACAAAGATATACACATAACATAAGGAAAATACTTTGCATGTATATAGGTAAGAAACTTGAAAATCCTCCAACTGGAGTGATAACTAGTCCTTACCTTACTTACCTTTCTAAAATCTTACCAATGGCTACAAGTAGAGGTGTGGGGCAGCTTGGTGATGTCCTCTGGATTTACTTTCAGTTTCTCTGTGAAATGTCAAGTACCACCACTCACCTCTTTTTCAGCTTTTCAGATACTTTCAAAAGGTAGAGGATTTATTGACTATTCAGAATGTTCTCACTTTTCCACAATCATTTCTACCACACAGAGAGTCAGAGCCACTGAATTCCCTCTTGCTGCATTCAAATCACATTTGGGAATAGATAGTCTCTATGATGAATAAACCCCAATGTGCTGTAGGTGAGGTACTATGACATATCTTCCGGTTCTATCACATCCAACTGGAACACTTCTAGATTTCAGATGCACACAAAGGCAGGTTCAGAGAACTCCATACAAAACCTGTTTTCAAGTTTAGGACCTGAAGACAAGCCTATGCCATGGTACAGATCTCCTGCATGAATGCAGAGACATAAGCCTTCATTTTCTGAACCACTGGCTCTTGCAGGCAACTTTTGCCTAGCTACATGTTGAAATGGCCTGTTGGGCAAACTAGCTCCTGAGAGCTTCAGGGAGTTCTTGGCCCTTGTTTGTGACAGTCAAATGGCTCCAATAACCCCAGGAAAGACTGAACCTTATATACTGCTAATGCTTGCAGATCCTAGGCCTGGAATGAGCCAGTCAACCAAAAACAGATGGACAAACCTGCCTTTCTTCCTGAGAGCAACATTCAATAACACCCACTAGTTTGCTAAAAGGGTAGGGAGCTGTAGCCAAACCAGAAGGCAGGGTTTTGAATTGGCAGTGTTTTTCCAGTGTTGCCCAGAACACACAATGAAATCAGAGATCAGCTATACCACCCCATCTTGAGTGGCTTCCCCTTAAAGGAAGTCTTCCAAATACCAAGTCAGACATACTCAAAAAAACATACTGCATGGCAAGATTTCTAATTATATCTATATTACACTGTATTTTAGCACATAAAGTCAACCATTTGTCAACTAAGAGACAAATTAATGGCTTAACAATGTTTAACTACTTTCTCAAGAAGAGAGGCACTTTGATACAAAGAGCTACTTCTCCCTTGATTTGGCATGTCAAATATTGTAATTTGCCCCTCTGGATTGCAATTCCTGAACAAGTCAATGTCAGGTCTTGAAAGCCATAGACTAAATGCACTAGCAGTCATTGGAATGCTTTAAAGAGGCAAAATTTTGTAAGGAAGAGTTTATTTCTCAAACACTTTACCCAATGGATAGAAGAGAGAGACTCACATCTGGCATTTCTGTAAAGCAGAAAAGGGTCCTGCAGCTGGAAATCTAGGTCTTTAGTGATGGGTTCTGTTCGATTTTCCATGCTCAGCCTGTTCATAATGGTGAAGCCATGCCTGGGAGAAGCTGATCTGTAAATTACCAAGCAGAAATCATAGCAAATCAAGGAAAAATATGAGTACCCCTTCTTTGTCAGACAGTGCTCCAAAACTATTACTTCAATAGAAGTGGTTATATAAAATCCAACTATGTTGCCAGGGAGGAAACTGAACAACTGTCTTGGAGCCTGACAGAATTTTTGGTTCCTCTGTGGAATCCTTTTGCTTTCTTCAAACCCCTAAGCTCTGTATGAAAAATGACATAGATAACTGTGGCCACTGTGATTGTTTTTTTTATACACAGTCTGCAGCATCTGAGGTGCTAGTCCCAAAGCCTCTAGTCATAGTCCTAATTATTTGTGCATGCCCTGCATTCACAGCAAGTTCTAAGGCCTACAACTTTAAGAATGGGTGATAACTTACTAATGTGAAACTTGTCATAGAGTCATAGAATATCAGGGTTGGAAGGGACCTTAGGAGGTCATCTAGTCCAACCCGCTGCTCAAAGCAGGACCAATCCCCAATTTTTGCCCCAGATCCCTAAATGGCCCCCTCAAGGATTGAACTCACAACCCTGGGTTTAGCAGGCCAATGCTCAAACCACTGAGCTATCCTCAGACCATTGGTGTTATAGTATCCAAGGATCAGAACTGGTCTACACTTTCCCACTGCAGCAGAAAAGGGATATTGGAGCGACAGTTGTGGGACTGTCTCTCCAAATTAATTACAATTTTTACTTTTTATTTAATACACGAAGATAATGAATTATACAAGTCACTTCAGGTGGGATTTTCAAAACTCCCTAAGTGACAATAGGAGATGTTACTTTGGAACCAAGTTTGACAGTGATGGACAAGACACTGACTAAATGTTTGGGATAAGTGCCAAGTACAGTAATCACCAGTGGGTGTCTTCATTAACGCCAAAGCACAGGAACCTGCATTACAGGATGGGAGGCAACAGAAAATGAAACAAAGGGTGGAAGTGATAGAAAGAATACTTGATGGCAATAGCCAGAACTGTATTTCTGAGTCTTTTAATGTTATCCCTAACAGGTCTCATTTTTGACATTTAAGGTAAAAATATTTTTCACAGTTCACAAAGAGGAGCAGGTGATAAATAAACCAGTTTATTTAACTGAAATGCTAGACATTTTCACATTTCCAAAATAACCATGAGAATGGATTTGTTACTACAACATCTGTAGAAAGGAATTCCTCAGTTGTACCCACCCCAGTTTCCAACAGGTATGAACAGATGATTTTTACTGTGCTAAGACCTAAACTTTATAAGCCTTTTCAACATCAAGTGATACTAAAATGTGAGAGGACTACTTAGTTATCATTTGTAAAGTGATCTAAAGCGAAGAAGCCCTATGCAGAAGAGCTAAATATTATTACTAGGGAAAACACTGTTGTAAATGAATAAAACTAGAGAACATAATTAGATTAGGGGAATTAGATTGCCAAACCACATTAAACTGTGCTGTGTATGCTGGTGTACTTAGCATTTTCTGCTCAGAATTGCTAAAAGCCAAGGATCCATCGAAAATAAAATCATGTATTCTCTTATCAAAGAAAGAAGGAAACAAGGGAAGGGAGTGACAGAAAGAATACTTTATGGTAATAGCCAGATTTGTATATCTCTGAGTGTTTTAGCATCATCCCCAACAGGAAGCAGATATTTGACACTTAGGGCTTGTCTTTACTACCGGGGTAAGTTGACCTAAGTCATGCTACTCCAGCTACGTGAATAACTTAGCTGAAGTTGACGTAGCTTAGGTCGACTTACCCTGGTGTCTTCACTGCGCTGCGTCAACAGGAGACACGCTCCGGTCGACTTCCCTTACTCTTCTCGGAGAGCTGGAGTACCAGGGTCGACTAGAAAGTGCTCTGCTGTCTTCACTAGACCCACTAAATTGACCCCTGCTGCAGTAGTGAAGACCAGCCCTTAGGGTAGAAACATTTCCTCGAAGTAGTCTTTCAAAATAAAGATTATAGTTTTAGTCGATCACTTTTCATTTTTGTAAAGCTCTTTATTTTATTAAACTATTTTTTTAACCATGTATTTTTCAGTTTAATTATGTAATTGAATGTCTTCATTCTACTTTCCAGCCTGTGCCTTTATTTCCTGCTTAAAGACAAGGGCTGGGAAAGGGTTAACTCTTAGTGCTGTGATTAAGAATATAGGGGAAACTAAGCAGAAAAGCCTGCAGCTACTAGACTGAGACACTGGAACAGGTAAGTGAATATCCTTCCTCAACTTCCTTCTACTCAGGACCCAGAAAAGGAACCAGAGTGGTGGAGGGGCACCAAATATGACTGACTAGAAGCAGGAGGCTAGTTGCAGACAGCTCCAAAATTCAGGTCCAGTGTACATGAGAATCATATTCCTGCTACAGAGTGGGCAAGGCACCTTTGATCTGCCAGACCCTGCCACAAGCAGCAGAAGCAGGAGCCAGTTCCTTCCTCCAGCAGTGGCAGCTACAACAGCATCTCCTACCTCATCCATTCTTGTTCTTCTCTACACAGATGAATGGACGAGTGGGTGTGGGGAGGTGCTGGTACTGGCTTTTGCTGCTGGGTAGGAAGGAGCCTAGAGTTCAAAGTAAGCTCCCATACTCCCTAGTAGAAGATTGGATCCACTGTACACCTGGCCTCACATGCTTTTTGTCACCTCCATATCCCTCTCTTCCTGACTCAATCAGAGGGACTTCCTGCCTCCTCAGTCCCCGTCCTTCTCTTAGCTGGATCCTCAAGAGAAAAAAAACGGAGGGAGGAAATCCACTTACCTGTTTGACTACCCAAGCCTAACAGCTGCAACCCTATGTTTGCTAGCTGCCTGATCTTCTGCTCGTCACATCAACAGCAGGCAAATCATGCTGCAACCCCCTGGAAGCCCAGCACACAGATGATAGAACAGGCTTTGCAACATACCTGTGTGATACAAAAGATGAGACTAGATGATCTAATGGTCCCTTCTGGCTTTAAAATCCATTAAATTATTCCCCACCTTCCCAAACAACCCTGCCTTCAATTAAGCGGTGAAGAGCTAGAAAACAACAAATGTAATATAAAACTGAACCATGAAATTAAAACAAACATCCAGAGCTGTTAGAAAAAAGAGCCACTGAGAATATCTTAACACCTGGGGTGAAACATGCATGATAACCACACTGTAAGTAATTTGATACCGAGGGAAATATAAGGAAAAGGCATGAATTTTCCCCTATCCAGGAAACAATTACAATTGTATTAAGTCCTGCCATTTCCTTAACCTTGATGAGCACTATTATTTACTCTGTCATTTAGCTTTTTTGTTCTGAAACCTTCTAAAGGACAAATGTTACATCCTACTTTAAATAGAACATTGTCAAGATTTATCAGATTCATCCATACTGAGATCTAAATTACAGTTCCAAACCTTATCCACATGAACACGTACAAAGTGACGTTCTCCTTTTCAATGATCCCTTCCCTGCATTGTCTCTGACAATTTCAAACTAACTTCAGCTATTCCTTTTCACCATGTAATAAGACAGGATTTAAAGTGGTTACTTAAGGATTCTTTTTAGCAGGCTTTTCTACTTCCATAGATTTTATGTTCAGACATTAAAATGTAACATTCTCACCTTGTGTAAACAAAGAGTGTTCCTTCCACGTCAGTTTTCTCCTAAAATAAAAGAAACATTCAAGTAAGTCAAATAAAAATTCATAAGGAGAAGGAAAACCAATGTTTTCCACAAAACAATGGCTTAGGATCACCAGCAGGCATAAGACACACATTGGTATAGTCCAGGGGTCGGCAATCTTTCAGAAGTGGTGTGCCGAGTCTTCATTTATTCATTCTAATTTAAGGTTTCGCATGCCAGTAATACATTTTAATGTTTTTAGAAGGTCTCTTTCTATAAGACTTTAATATATAACTAAACTATTGTTGTATGTAAAGTAAATAAGGTTTTTAAAATGTTTAAGAAGCTTCACTTAAAATTAAATTAAAATGGAAAGCCTCCCAGACCAGTGACTAGGACCCAGGTAGTGTGAGTGCCACTGAAAATCAGCTCGCATGTCGCCTTTGGCACCCGTGCCATAGGTTGCCTACCCCTGGTATAGTGAATTTAACATATTGGATCATTAGTACAACAAAGACAGCAGTAATAAAAGGGATTATCCTTATGAAGAGGTGAAAAGTGGATTTACTGCCATATTCATAGTCCATTGCTGATGAAGCAATAGGAAGCACAGGAACTATTATTTTGTCAACCATAAATAAGCCACCACTATTTTCCTTTTCCCAAAGACCATCACAGTTGCATACCTCTGACTGAAATGAGGAAATAATTAAACCAAATTTCAGGGATTTTCTAGTAAGAGATTACAACTACCATAGTTCCCCTTCATCCTTCAGCTGAATCAGATCTTACAATACGACATGAAAACCATCAGCTCTGCATTTTTTTCTTTTTAGTTCCATTTTTTTTCAAGAAAAAAAAATATCTCAGTCGTCTTCTTATCTAATTTTTTCTCCTGATATCCTGTCAGCCAAGATAATTGATGAATGGTCATTTTAATAAAGAAACTTCAGTGTCTCTACCCGATCTACTGGATGTCAGAAAGTGTCAGTACATTTATGCTTCTGGATTCCATTTGACACATAATATCCCACTTGCTTAAAATATGTAACTTTTCTGGTCCAGGGACAAAACTTTTTGAGATCCTCTGGGATCCTTCTAGATGAAAGATACTACATAAAATTCTGTCCGCACACAGACAGAGTTACATTTGAAAATCATGCTTAAACATAGTTCTCCTAAACCAATTTTGATCACTGTTTAATCCCATCAGCATTAGCCAGTCAGCAGAGTTAAAAATGGATTTGGGGAAAAAACTTTAAGTAAGTTTTTCATACATAGCTCTATTTGTTGTATGCACAGCGGTTAGGTGAAAATCATTATCACACTCTTACCCAAGCATATTCAGTCTGACAAAATATTAACGGGACACTCAAAAAAAACTTTTTTTTTTAAATATCATCTGTATTACTAATGCCTTATATTTTTTAAAATCAGGTATACTTTTCAATATTTATTTTTTGCCCATAACTCAGCGTGGACTTTGAAAATGGATTGGTAAGCTTCACCTCCTCCTCGTATCAATTTAACTTTCTTATCCTCATGTACCAGCACACTGTATTTGTGTTTTTTTTCTCCTTCCTCTCTCTCTCACGCCGCAGGGTAATATTTTAATTTTAAAAGTTTTTACTGAAATAAAGACTCTTGACAACACTGCTATTATGTTTTGTAGGACTTGCTTTAAAAAATATATATCCATAACATTTATGTTTGAGGGGTGACTTACTCAAAATTCTCTATTTAAATAAGATTCCAGTCCTATAATCTGATTGTTATCAGGGTCTGCCCATGCAATCACCAATGCAGAGTGCCACTGAAGACAACAGGGGCCTGTACAGGCATACTTGCTCAGAAGAGATCGCGGGATCAGAGTTTAGACACAAAGCGCTACAGTGTATAATGTTAAGGTTACACAATTAAAATAACAAAAAGACAGGAAATACAGGAGTTAAGATTCCCAGTTATATATCTTATGTTTTATGTGTGTATAATATTTTAAGGAACATATTTTAAAAGAAAAGCAGGACTACAAAACACTACATATGTGCAATGCAGCTGAGTTACTGTGTTTCTGGAAATCTTTTAACTTTTACATTAACTGTCTTTTCTGACTGGATAACCTTCATGCTGCATTAACTATTTATTTAATTTTCTCTTTCTTAAATGGTTTAGGTAGTATCTGCTTTCTTCTGGCTAAAAGTCCTTAATATACAAATGAAGACAACGGACAAAATTTAAGATAGAAGAAGGAGAAAGAAAAGAAATGAAGAGAAAGCTTGTTCATTTCAGCTTGTCAATGACATACACCAGTTCAGTTCTTTAACAGAGTGTGCACTGGGTTAACTAGGAGGCACCAATCTGTAGCTCAGGGGTAGGTAACCTATGGCATGGGTGCCAAAGGCGGCACACGAGCTGATTTTCAGTGGCACTCACACTACCTGGATCCTGGGTCTGGAGGGCGCTGCATTTTAATTTAAATTTAAGTTAAACCTCTTAAACATTTTGAAAACCTTATTTTCTTTACGTACAACAATAGTTTAGTTATATATTAAAGACTTATAGAAAGAGACCTTCTAAAAACGTTAAAATGTATTACTGGCACGCGAAACCTTAAATTAGAGTGAATAAATGAAGACTCGGCACACCACTTCTGAAAGATTGCCGACCCCTGCTGTAGCTATTAAGTGCATTGAAATGAGTGCTTTTCTGAGGAGGAAAAGCCCTCATTAATGGTCTATCTCTCTATGAGTGCCCATTTTGTATTAGACATGTCCACAGTGCAATTGTCAAACGTTCAGAATTTTTAGATTAAATGTTGAAATTTCCAACTACCTGTTTTAATACGCCTCACCAAAGATTAGTTTGATGCCAAGTTTCAAAGTTCAGCCATATCTGAGTTTCTTCTCCAAAAACAAATCTGGCTTTAAAAAAAAAAAAAAAAAATACACAGAGGCTAGACTGTATTTTTTTCATTGCATACAACTTCCAAAAACAGCTAACAAGATTTCTGTCAATTTTCCCCAAATTAATAACCTTTGGGCAGCGACCAATTGTGGAAATTTTTAAACAAACGGAGAATTTTATGAAGTTTTAATACATGAAAATGAGAGGATAACAATTGAAACTATATTGGACTTACTATCAAATGAATCCAATAGACTGTGCTAACTGGAAGAGACTTAGGGCTAGTCTACACTTACCCGCTGCGTCGGAGGCTTCGGATCGATCTTCTGGGTTTGATTTATCGCGTCTTGTCTAGACGCGATAAATCGAACCAGGAAGTGCTCCCCCGTCGACGCCGGTAATCCTGCTCCGCGAGAGGAGTAGGCGGAGTCGACGGGGGAGCCTGCCTGCAGCGTGTGGACCCGCGGTGAGTACCTTGAAGTTCGAACTAAGATACTTCGACTTCAGCTACATTATTAACGTAGCTGAAGTTGCGTATCTTAGTTCGAACTGGGGGCTTAGTGTGGACCAAGCCTTAGGAGAGAAAGGAAGTTGGTTCAATGTGTATGGTTCCTCGCTGTGGGCCTGATCTAGCAAATAACTTAAGGCTTGTCTATGCTGTAGCGTAGCTAATGTGCTTTAAGGGGGTCTGAGTTCTAAAGCCCACTAACGTGTTGTGCATTACTTGTAGGGTGACCAGATGTCCCGATTTTATAGGGACAGTCCTGATATTTGGGGACTTTTCTTATATAGGCTCCTATTACCCCCCTCTCCCGATTTTTCACACTTGCTATCTGGTCACCCTAATTACTTGGTCCGTGTAGACCCTGCTTGTGTGCTTTAACATAGTGCTGTTTCAAACAGCAGTGCTATGTCAAAGTGCACTAGGGAATCTTTAGTGCGCACCAGAGGGTCTACATGGACCAAGAAATTCTCAACACATTAGTGAGCTTTAGAATTCACACAACACCCCCATACAGCACACTATCCCACGTGCAGACAAGATCTTAAGCATGTACTTAACTTTAATTGCATGAGAAGTCCCATGGACTTCAGCATGTTAAGCACATACTTAAATCCTTTACTAGATCGGGGCTTCTATAAACAGTATTCTTATCGTGAAAATTTGTTATATTTGCTGCTTCTTGAGCATTAGTACCCCATTATTGGTAAATCCAGAATTATATACCGTGCTTCCAAAAATCATATACACACACACCACTCCATAGAGCGTTCCAGCTACAATACACTTTCCATAGAACACTGTACAGTATTCATACACTATATACATATAGGCTATACGCTCTTCAGGGCAAGGATTTGTTACCTGCTTTAGCACACATTGTTTAATAGATACCCCTATGGACTTAAAGTTCATCGAGCCAGCATGGGGGGACGGAGGGGACGGGGCGGCCACCTCTTCTTTCTCCCAACTATCCTCTCACCAGCTTTTGTCTGGTGCTTAGTTTCAGAATTTGTGCGGGAGAGAATTTGTGCGCGGGGGGGGTGGGTGGGGGGGAGACTCTGTTTTTCCCTTTCGGGTTTCCCAGTGGACGTGGGCCTTGATAACTGAACATATTTTAGGTATTAAAGAAGAGAAATACACCCCCAAGACTTTCAGCCTCGATCCCTCCCAGCTCCCTCACGTGTGTGTCTGCGTGTGGGGGCGTTCCGCTTCGTGCCTTCCCCACATCGGGGGGGGGGGGGAGCGGGGCTCCCCGCTGCCTGCCCTCCCCTCCCTCAACCTGTCTATGTGTGGGGGAGGGGGTCTCCCAGCTCCCTCCCCACCTGTGTGTGTGTGTGTGTGTGTGTGTGTGAGTGGGTCTCCCCGCTGCCTGCCCGGCTCCCGGCCCTGGGGTGGGGGGGGAGGTGTCTCATCTCACGCACCCACTCGTTGGCGCGGTGCCCGAAGGTGTAGAGCGCCACCTGGCTGGCCACGTCCACGATGCTGCTGATGTAGGGGTCGTGCCGCTGCAGCGCCGCCAGGCTGATGTCCAGCCCCTTGCCCAGCAGGGCGGCCCCGGCCACCGCCATTTTGCCTCCACCAACAACACTCGCGGCGCGCTGGGTGGGCACGATTAATCCAACGCCGAGAACGAGATCGAGCCCTTCAGCGAGAGAAACAAAACCGGCTCAGGGCGCCGGACCCAGGCTCGGTAGTCGCGCGCCGAGTTCACATGGCTCAGGATTGTTGCCCTTAGCAACAAGATAAACTCACCAAAGGCCAGGCCGGGCTCTGTGTGCGTAACCCAGGGGGCGGGGCCTGCAGGGACCGCGCCCTGTAACGCCCGGCCTCGCACAGCCCACGCGGGAAATGCAGACTCTTCCGAGGGGCACCTCTGTGACGGCATGTACATTACACACAGGCACATGTGCCCAGCAGTGTACAGAGACCGGTATTGCCAACCCCCATTGTTCCAAAATCATAAAAATAGCTCAACAATAATAATTTTAGGTTCTTATTTGCTTTCTGGTGGTGGAGTCTTTAGGGTTCATGTTTTACAGATTTAATCCACAACCTGGAGGACTTAGTTGTTGTTTTTTTTAAATGCAAGTTGAGAGTCTCTGAAAATCACTTGATTCCAGCTGCTGGGGATTCAGGAAAAGCATTAACAATTCATTTGCAAACTTAACACCATCAATTTGGGCTTGAATAGGGACTGGGAGTGGTTGGCTCACTCCAAAAGCGATTTCCCCTCTCTTGAAGCGGTAAAGGGTCCTGTGGCACCTTATAGACTAACAGAGGTATTGGAGCATAAGCTTTCGTGACTGAATACCCACTTCGTCGGATGCATGCAGTGGAAATATCCAGAGGCAGGTATAAATATGCAGGCAAGAGTCAGGCTAGAGATAACGAGGTTAGTTCAATCAGGGAGGATGAGGCCTTCTTCTAGCAGCTGAGGTGTGAACAACAAGGGAGGAGAAATTGCTTTTGTAGTTGGCTAGCCATTCATAGTCTTTGTTTAATCCTGAGCTGATGGTGTCAAATTTGCAAATGAACTGAAGCTCAGCATTTTCTCTTTGAAGTCTGGTCCTGAAGTTTTTTTGCTGCAGGTTGGCTACCTTTAAATCTGCTATTGAGCGTCCAGGGAGATTGAAGTGTTCTCCTACAGGTTTTTGTATATTGCCATTCCTAATATCTGATTTGTGTCCATTTATCCTTTTACGTTAGGACTGTCCAGTTTGGCTGATGTACATAGCAGAGGGGCATTGCTGGCACATGATGGCGTATATTTAGGGTGACCAGATGTCCCGATTTTATAGAGACAGTCCTGATTTTTGGGTCTTTTTCTTATATAGTCTCCTATTAACCCCCACCTCCTGTCCCAATTTTTCACACTGGCTGTCTGGTCACCCTACATATATTACATTGGTGGATGTGCAGGTGAATGAACCGGTGATGGTGTGGCTGATCTGGTTAGTTCCTGTGATGGTGTCCTGGTGTAGCTATGTGGGCAGAGTTGTCATCGAGGTTTGTTGCATGGATTGGTTCCTGAGTTAGAGTAACTATGGTGCACTGTTCAGTGTAGTAGCCGTGTTAGTCTGTGTCAGCAAAAAGAAAACAAGAAAAATACCTGTGGCACCTTAGAGACTAACAAATTTATTTCAGCATAAGCTTTCGTGGGTTAAGAACCCACTTCATTGGATGCAGTGTGTAGTTGCTGGTGAGAATATGCTTCAGGTTGGCAGGTTGTCTGTGGGCGAGGACTGGCCTGCCTCCCAAGGCCTGTGAAAGTGAGGGATCGTTGTCCAGGATAGGTTGTAGATCACTGATGATGCGTTGGAGAGGTTTTAGCTGAGGACTGTAAGTGATGGCCAGTGGAGTTCTGTTGGTTTCTTTCTTGGGCTTGTCTTGCAGCCGGAGGCTTCTGGGTACACAATACCCCTCTCTTGGTATTGACACCTCATCGATTATTGGGAGTGGACCACATCCACCCTGACCTAACTGGCCTTCAACACTGGTTCTCCACTTGTAAGGTAACTCCCTTCTCTTCATGTGCCAATATATATTTACTTCTGTTTCTGTAATTTTCACGCCATGCATCTGAAGAAGTAGGTTTTTTACCCATGAAGGCTTATTCCCAAATACATCTGTTAGTCTTTAAGGTGCCACCGGACTCCTAGTTGTTTTAATGGAATTTTGAGACTTGGCAATCCGGAGTTAGAAACACAGGCACATATAGGCACATATACATATGCTTATAAGCATATATAGATACAGACACACATGCACAGAAATACACACGTGCCCCAGGGCACACATAGGCATAAATGTATATGGGCATGTACTCTCATACCAATGAGTATACAGACACACCAAAGGGATGGGGGAGGAATAGCTCAGTGGTTTGAGCATTGGCCTGCTAAACCCAGGGTTGTGAGTTCAATCCTTGAGGGGGCCATTTAGGAATCTGGGGCAAAAATCTGTCAGGGGACAGTACTTGGTCCTGCTAGTGAAGGCAGGGGACTGGATTTTATGACCTTTCAAGGTCCTTCCAGTTCTATGAGCTAGGCAATATCTCCAATTTTAAAAGCATCAACACAAAAGTACCCATGAGAGAGCATATGAAGTCATACATGTCTGTAGCACATACACACTTTAATGGGCATGTGCATATATATATGTATGGACATACATATATGAGTGAGTACACACCCAAGGCTATGTGTACTCATATTTGCCAGCATACACCTATGGACCTACTTACTCATCTGAATCAGCTATGAAATAACACAAGTGAAGCTAATCAATGGAGAGGCACCATGATTAGAAACAGCTGGACAATACATTTTCCTCCAAAGTTAAGCAGTCCAGTGCCCTAACATTAGTCCAAAGTAAGTAAGGTATAGCATTTCATGAACTAGGGAAAGAAATGCTGTGGTCTGGAAACTTCAGGAGGAAGATGGAAAGAAAACCAGTGAGTAGGAAGGGTGACAATTAGGCATTCCTTGCTGCTCAAGTGACAAGTACATCTACTCAATTCTTTCTGCTGTCTAAACCCTCCTGGATTCCCTAGTAACAAGACACTCCCCCCCCCCCGCCCCCCCGAATCCCTTCTGATGTGCCAATCCTTCTTATGGCCATTAGTGGCAAATACATCTAGCACCTACCGCAAATGTCCCACACTGACAACTACCCCAATATGTCACTGAGGCATGGGCGGATTAAGCTCTCTCAACCTGACTTCTGCAGCTGCCCAGCCCTTTTGCTACCCATACTACTGATAATATTAAAAAAAGGTTTCCAAATTTTGTATTGTAAAAATCTGGTCAACCTAACTCCAAAAGAGACAGAATATAATGTAGAAATTGGTTTGAAATGGATTGTTCTTTCAGATTGTAAACATTCACTCATGGTTACAATTTGGCATTCCAGTGTAGGTCTGAGTCTGTTATTGTACAACATTTTAATCACAGTTACTATTTAATAACAAGTTATTGTTTATATACCTTTTGAATTCTGGGAATGTATAAAAGCAGAAGTTAGTAAGATTGTTTCTGTTGTTGCCCATTTGGTCTGATTGAGAGGCTAATCGATATTTAGAGCCTTGCAGGTTTGTTTCCATTAGGAGGAGAAATTGATTATAGGAGTCAGGTATATTCCTTGATGCAATCCTGTTTATTTACAAAGAATGTACAGAGTCCTGCTTCCCTGTACACAGAGGAAACAAACAACTGCAGGCAGCTTCCTTGCTCAGAAATCCACAAGCCTGTCTTTCCAGTGCATTCCATGCCGAAGGAGCTCTGTCTCTCTGCTCCCTCTCAGGACCAGGGGTGGCAGGTTTGTAGACATTTTGGTGGTGCCCAGAACCCCCTCCCTCCAACTCTGCCCCTGCAAATTCCGCCCCCCCCACACCTGTCTAAGGCTCTGGGAGGGAGTTTGGGTGGGGGAGGAGGTCTGGGGTGCAGGCCCTGGACAGGGGATTGGGGTGCAGGAGGGGTGCAGGCTCTGGGAGAAAGTTTGGGGATGGGAGGAAGTGCAGATGGAGGGGGTGCAGGCTCTGGGAGGGAGTTTGGGGGTGGAAGGGGTGTGGAGGGAGAGGGGTGCCGGGGTGAGGGCTGTGGGGTGTGGCTGGGGATGGGTTTGGGGTGTGGCTGGGGATGAGGAGTTTGGGAGGGGCTCAGGGCTAGGGCAGAGGGTTGGGGTGTGGGGAGAGGGGGGTGGGGCTGGGGATGAGGGGTTCATGATGCAGGACGGGGCTCAGGGCTGGGGAAGAGAGTTGGGGTGCGGGGGGGGTGAGGGCTCTGTCTGGGGCTGGGGATGAGGGGTTTGGGTTTGGAGAGGCTCAGGGCTAGGGCAGAGGGTTGGGGTGCAAGGGGTGAGGGCTCTGGCTGGGGGTGTGGGCTCTGGGGTGAGGCAGGGATGGGGATGAGTTTGGGGTGCAGGCAGGCTGCCCTGGGGCTGGGGCCAGAGAGGAGGACTCCCCCCAGCCCTCTCTCCACCGGCAGCAGCGAGCTCTGGGGAGGGCTCCTCCTCCTTCCCCCCTGGCAGTGCACACAACTCACACCACTGTCACTGCATGTGCTCCTAGGGCCCCTCTCAGGTCCAGGAAGCCCACTCGCCTTCCCTGTAGTGCGCGCAGGGGCCGGCTGCCATCACGTGTGCACCTCCTCCCCTGCTGCTGCCCCTCACTGTAGCCTCACTGGGGGTGAGGGGTTCATGAAGCCCCTTGCCCAGCGTGGGGCAGGAGCAGTGACTGTGGGCGGTGGGGGGAGCCCTGTGCTGGTGGAGGGTCCCGCCAGAAAAGGGAAGGGTCCAAGGCAGAAAGGCAGCGTAAGGGCAGCCTGCCCTGGCATTAGTGGATGGGGGGCGCTAGGACCCTGCGGCGGCAGTTGATGCTGGGAGCCAGAAGAGCGGAGTCAGCATGGAGCTGCAGGGGAGAGGCAGGGGTGCTCCGGGGCCAAGGGAGGTGCACAGGGGCAGCAAGTGGAGGCCAGGGGACACTCGGGGGAGGCGCGTAGGGGTGGCAGGTGGGGTAGGGGGAGCGACCCGGCTTCAAACATTGGTGGAGCCGTGCCCTGAATATTGCTGGAGCCTGGGCACTACGGGCCCATACAACTCGCCGCCCCTGCTCAGGACCACATTCACAACTGCTTTTTTTCCTTTCTGCTGGTTTTCTTTTTGCTTCCTATTGGTTTTCTCCTGGCTTCTTGCCTCTTTTACACACACAGCTTGCCAAACAATCCCTTATTCCCGGTGTCTGCAATCAGGGAACCCCTGAGCCCACACATCTTGGCCTCTAATGAGGCCTTGCCACATGATCCATTGCCTTGGGCAGCGTCTTCTTTTGTTTCCAACTATCTCACTACATTAAGGGGATTAATTGCTCCTTCTATTTAGCCTGAAACAAAAGTGCACACCCACCAGTTTTAACCAGTTTTGTGACCTCTACAGAACAAAGGCCTGCTTGATGGCAACCATTAACACTGTGGGCTTGTCTTCTGCTGCTGTAGTTCTTTAGTGAAGACACTCCTACACCAATGGGATACCTTCTCCTGTTAGCATAATTAATCCACCTCCCCAAAAGGTGGTAGCTATGTCGGCGGGAAAGCTCTCTGGCCGACATAGAGCTATCTACACGGTGGGTTAGGTCAATATAAGTATGTCGCTCAGGGGTGTGGAGTTTTTACACCCCTGAGTGAAGTAGTTATACCAATATAGGTCTATAGTGTAGACCTGGCCTGTGTTAAAAAAAATCTTGTAGGTACAGAACCTTGTGAATTCTCAATTCTCTACAAAAAAATACTAAGCACTTCTCAGCAAAGATTTCATAACAAAAATCTTTAATTCTTTAAATGTGCTTGTTTGCTTACTTACTAATTCACTAAATGAACAATCTATAATTGCTCTCCCAAATCAAGTTAGCATGATTTTATTGGAATTTGTTTATGAAGCAAAATGTTTTTTTAGCTTTGAAAATGTCATAATTTTATAAAGCACGTCATAAACATACAGCTAAGGGTAGCCTAGGATTCCTCCTTACCTGTAAGGGGTTAAGAAGTTCAAATAACCTGGCTGGCACCTAACCAAGAGGTCCAATGAGGAAAGAAGATACTTTCAAATCTTGGGAGGGGGAAGGTTTTGTTTGTGCTCTTTGTGTGTCCTGTTATCTCTTGGGACTAAGAGGGACCGGGCAGAAATCCATCTCCTCCAAACCATCCTCAACCAAGTCTCCAATATTGCAACACGTAAGTTAGTCAGGCATTATGAATAGGTTTTCTTTTGTTTTGCTTGTGAATTTTCCCTGTATTAAGAGGGAGGTGTCATTCCTGTTTTTCTGTAACTTTAAGGTTTTGTCCAGAGGCGGGATTCTCTGGGTTTGGAAATTGAGCACTCTGTAAAGTATTTACCATCCTGATTTTACAAAGATGATTTTTACCTTTATTTTTTAATAAAATTCTTCTTTTAAGAACCAGACTGATTTTTCCATTGTTCCAAGACCCAGGGGTTTGGGTCTTTGATCACTTTGTAACCAATTGGTTAGGAGATTATTCTCAAGCCTCCCCAGAACAGGGGGTGTAAGGGCTTGAGGGGATATTTTGTGGGGAAGGGGAACTCCAAGTGGTCCTTTTCCCTGGTTCTTGTTTAAATCACTTGGTGGTGGCAGTGGTTACCTTTTTCAGGGTACAAGGAGAGAATTTGTACCTTGAGGAGTTTTTAACCTAAGCTGGTAGAAATAAGCTTAGCGGGTCTTTCATGCGGGTCCCCAAGACTGTACCCTAGAGTTCAGAGTGGAGAGGGAACCCTGACAGCACATAATTATGAAATATAGAATCATAGAAACGTAGGGCTTGAAGGGACCTCAAGAGATTATCTAGTCCAGCCCCCTGCACTGAGGCAGGACCACATATATCCAACCATCTCTGACATATGTTTGTTTAGCTTATTTTTTAAAATCTCCAGTGACAGAGATTCCACAACCTCCCTCAACCTGATACTACAGCAGTTACTCTTATGTAGAGCTGGGTGAATTCTTTTTGGTAAATAGTAAATTAACAGAAAATACCTTTATTGGAGAAGCAAAACTATTTGTAAATTTGGGTAGAATTCAGTGAATAGTTTTGGCTGAAAACAAACAAACAAAAATTGGAAATGGTAATATGTTTCATTTCAACATTTCTGAAAGAAAACATTTTGAAACGAATGAAATAAACAAAATGTTTCAACTTTTTGTTTAGAAATGGCCTTTGATTTTGAAATTTAGCTAATAACAGAGTTCAACCTAAACTTTCTCCCCAGATGTGACTGCTTCTAATGTTTCTCCTTCAGGGTTGCTCAGTCCACACCTCGGTTCTCTGTCTCAGATTCAAGGTGCCTCTGTGTAGTGAGTTACTCCAGACCCCCTTACATCCTGGGTGGAGTTAAGCAAGCCCCCACCTCAAACAACAGGCCATTTAGACTCGGTATCTCTGCTTTCTTATCTCCTCAGACTCAGTCTCTCCCCTTCTCTCTCAAGAAGAACTTAGATGAAGGTTGGCTGCATCTCTCACCAGCCATCCTGATCAAGTCATTTCATATATATTGTCCTTTCAGCACAGTTTTATTACAAATAATCACTAACTGACTTTACAGTATGATTTGGGAATATGTATGTTGCTGGTACCCACAAGTCTAAAAGAGTATTGGACTTTTGTCTACCTCAATTCCTAATGGTTAAGGAAGTTTTAGTCTTTTTGTTAGCAGTTTACACGCTCAGGATTCCTTAACTGACTCAAGCCTTGAACCAAATGGCCCATGGAGAAAACTGTGCTCAGCCCAGTTAATTCCATCTGGGATAGTTATTTCAAAATTTAACTCCCAGAATCAAACTAGATCCAGCAATTTCATTCTCAAACTAGAAAAAATGGCAAGGAAGAGATATATAACATCACAGTAAGTTATCAGCAACAGTGTATGTGTAATACTACCCCCTGGTGGAATTTGACAGACCTTTTTGATGCAAAAGCAGCCCACTTCACTATCTGTTGAAAATTTCTATTTTAACTTACTGAAAAATACGATTCTGTACTTTGGTACTATTGATTTTGAGAACTCTGATGCTGTAGGTATTGTGCATGATTAACTACAATAACCACAAGTTGTCATGGATTTCTGAGGAATTCTTTCAGGAAATGAGGGCATGTTGTTTGATCGAGATCATATTTATTGCGTTGCACATTTTTGCAAAATGATTCTGTTGCTGTAATTCTAAGTGTTGTCGTGTGGTGAACAATTATTTCAGACACTGTACATTTAACACATGTCTAAGGGCTCCTCTATGTGGGAAAGTTTCACCAGTTATACTAATATAGTTATACCTGTATAACTCCTCACCTCCGGTGTGGACACTCTTATTTCAGTATAAGTGTGGCTTTTTTTGGTTTAGTTTAAACCTTTTGCCAAGTAACAAACTGAACTGAAAAAGGCACTCTTAGTCTAATACTGGAATAAGTATGTCTGCATTGGAGGTTATACTGATGTATCAGTTTAAATTCAAACCTTATGTTATATTGGAAAAAATGTTCCCATGTAAACAAGGCCTTAGTTTGCGGCTCACTTCTTCTTTTATTCCTTCTATTTTTTTATACACTAGTCATCAAATCTCTGAAAAACAACACCCAGATTATTTCTCCCATCCTCTTCCCAAAAATGAAGGTGTTATAAACCTCCAATGCTGCTTCTTTCTCTATATCCAGAATATGGGTCGTTCCACCCCCACCCCAAGTTCTGTAAGCATGAAATAAACCAGAAAACACTGAACTTCCTACATTGCTCAACAACATTTCTATGAGGTTTAACTTTGAAGTTTGTTTGTTTGCCATTTTGTTTGAGTTATAATCCCTAGCCTAATACAAGGTTATATTCTGATGAGGCAACCATCTTGAGTCCTTTATAATAAAGGGCAAGCACTTGAATTACACAACCGGGAAAGTAATATTGTTACCATGAGAGCAGCAAACTTGTACTCATTTAATAGAGTATTGCTTTAGGATACTTACTATAGCTGCTAATTTATTGCCATACTAGTGTTTAATCAGGCAATCATCTTAACTGTTAGACAGATGGCATTTGTCAGACCACCAACTAATCTATAGCAGTACAGTCTCTTCATTGTGGTGCATACTCAGGGTTTGGGGAGCATTTTGATTTGTTATCTGTTGCATTTTGCTGGTAAGTACATAAAAGTTCAAAATACCAATGCAATATTTGTGTTTAAATGGTCTCCCTTTCAAATTAAAAATTGACTCTTCCAGGGCCATCCTTAGGTTTTATGGGGCCCTACTCAGTATTATTAAACTGTTGTCCTTATGCCTGATGGCAGCCCCTGGGGAGGGGGAGAGGGGAGAGAGATGAAGCAGCAAAGGATACCAAGCCGCCCGGCCCGCCTCACGGCAGCGGAGAATCACAGTTCCCCACAGAGACCCCTGTACCCTCTCCCTCACGCAGAATGCACAGCGCCAGCACTTTCCGCTCTGTGAATACAGCCCCTGCCTAAGGAGACTGCAGCGCACACTGGGTGTGTGGGAGCCAACCTGCTCTTACATGCTGTCATGGGTGGTGGATGGAGCTGCCGCTTGGGGAGGCTAGCTCCTCAGACCACCTCTTCTGCCTGTGGCCCTGCCCATACTCCATCCATGCTCCGCCCCAGGCCCCGCCCCCAACTCTGCCCAGGCCCTGCCCTCTCTCTCCACTGTCTCCCTCCTCTCTTCCCTCTCCCTCCCTGCTCACCCCCTTCCAGCCAAATCCCTCAACCCAAATGAAACAAATGACATTTGAAAAAAACACTCTTCTGCAATTTCTTTCTAAAGAAAATGGAGCATGTTTTTGGGGATTGGTCCTGCTTTGAGCAGGGGGTTGGACTAGATGACCTCCTAAGGTCCCTTCCAACCCTGAGATTCTATGATTCTATGATTCCACTGCATGCCAGATGGTGAAGACTGGACATGCAGAAGGTACCTAATTAAAACCACTAAATTTGGGAATAAAAAATGTCAGTCACAGATTTTTTGATATACCCTGAAGTTTTGTCACAGATTTATTTGGAAAAACTTGGTTGTAAGGGCAAGTCAGCTGTCCTGCTGAATACAACATTAAATATTATGGAATACATGATGCAGCTCCTTCTCTATTTTACATTTTCTTAATCAGTATTTCTAAGCTGATTTTATATTTTAAATGTACTCTTTAGCCTTTATAAAGTAATCATTCCAGATTACCACATATTTAACTCACTGAAACAAAGACATTATTTTACATTAATCAGTCACAGAGGTTTAGTGCATTTATATCAATGTTCATTGCTTTTAGAAAAAGAGAACAGTAATTTACTTTGTGTGATCTCCATAACAATAGACAGGTTTATGAAATTTCACCAACTTTAAAAAATATGTTTCCAAAGATTTTAGGCATAACAAAGGATTTTATATCTTACTAGGGTACTGATTTTGCTGAAGGGTTCTCTTAAAACTAGTTCATCAAATAGTCGGAAGTAAAGAAAGGGAAACTTGTTTGTCCAGCTATCTGGCAGGAAAGGGGTGTTGTCCCTTTAAGGGCTCTTTTCAACAGGGGGGTGAAGGGAAAAAGGGATGGACAGAAAGGACAGGAAGACTTTGGAAGCAAGTTTTTTGTACTATAGTCATTATAATTAAAATGTGTATTTTAGATAAGGGTGGTCTTTTGAAGGATTTATTTTAAAAAACTATGTCTGAAGATCCAAGTATTTAAGGCTAAAGATAAATACTCAGATTGTGCATCTAAAAATCGATGCAAGGATTTTTTATAGATGTGATTTTATAATGTTCAGCAACACACTAATGAAATATTTTTAAAGCAAATTTTAAACCAAGGTCCTGTAGGCTAACATTTTCTGAGTAAATATTGCAGTAATGCACAACTGTTTTTGTCAGTAAATTCAGAAACAGACGTATATACCTGGGGATTAGCAAATGCCTGTTAAATGGCTTCATTACCATTTGAATGGCTCTTTAACAGTTTCAGTGTTGTGCTAGTAGGTCTGGCAGGCTGGAAGACTTTTTCATTTTTAAGTTACTAGATCCCCTCCGGAGGAAGACTCACCAGGCTGCAGCAGTTAGATGTGGGAGCCTGCAGGAAGGGTCAGAACAGGGATAGGAAGAGGAGGGAGGGTGGACATTAAGACCCAGGGGTGCCCCAACTTTTCCGGTGCCCTACGCAGCTGCTGCATATGCCTAAGGATGGCCCTGGACTCTTCCTTACATGGAATGTTGCAATAATGATCCACAAGTGACTGCACAATGTAATGCGATTACTGCCTCATACTGAAAGTTTGAAATACTGCATTGTGGTGTTAGATTGCTATTGCTTTAAATTATTACCTTTATTATTTGTATTGCACTAGAGCTTATGGACACTGGGAGAAGCATTTGGGCAGTCAAAGACCTAACATTTTTGCAGCTCTGCCAGTGATGCTCTGGGAAATAATGAGCAAACTATATCCCTGCTTTTATACTAGGGATGACTGGTCCACAGGGGCCTCCTGTGGGCAGCCAATAGAAGATTTAAGCACTTTTAATGAGATTCTGGACTGAAAACCAAGGGTATTAACACCACAAACTCCAGTGGGTAGATGATAGCAAAGTCTAGGTTTATTATACTTGTGTGAATCTGTTTCCCTTGGTACACCTGTGAAGGTGTTTGGTAGTTACTTTCCACAGTCTGATTTCTTCATTTTCTGGTGATGCTGACACTATGTGTTGTCTGTCAGATGAAATTTACAGGCACATTAATTTACTAGATGGGACCAGTGAGCTACAAGGATTTCCTGAGGAGAAACTTCCATGAGCAGTGCATGAGGTTTCTCATTTTTCTTTTGGCTGATTGGCATTTGCCCAAATCTATTAATTTCATTATCACCTCAATTCATTCTTATAAAAATAACCTTTACTGGATCCTGTGTAACCCTGTTCCCTGAACTGCAAAGAAGCATCTGTGCTCTTTAAACATCCAACAACAACAAAAAAGGAGATAGCTTAAGACTTCTTGTTAGACTCTCCTGATGCCTGCTATTGTCTTACTAGTCAGCTTTAAGAAAAGTTTCTCAAACAGGGTGTGGCTTCCTTCTCAGAGGTCAATTGATTAATAACTACTTATGTGAATAGAAGAATGCCCATTTTCAGTACTCACTTCTGCCGTCCTTTTTATTCAAGTCGACAGGAAATTTGTTTAAGGGCCTGTAGAATTGGGATCTGAATCCAAAGGGAGGACAGGTTACTTATAGGTCCCATAATCCAATGTGTCAGAATAGGTTGTGATAGAACCAGCTCAGGGAAAGTGGCCACAGAGTCCAGCCTGTCTGAGGAGAGCAAAGAAAAAAGTTGTTGCTGTTGCAGCACAGGCAGCCAATCCGAGCAGTGGAAATTGTGCTACAAGGTTCTTTAAGCAGACAATCAGAGGGTGTGTGTAGCTTAGCTGTCTGGGGAGGGAGAGGTAGAATTGCTGACTTTGGCAGAGGGAGAATGAAAAGAAGTCTATAAACCTTCCTTGGAAAGGGGAAGGCTTAAGTGGTTGCAGAAGTGGCTGAGTATCTAAAGAGAAAGAAAGAGTAAGGACAACTGAAGAGGCCCAATTGAAAGAAGGGAGGCTGAAAACCTGTAGCTTGACATCTATTGGTGGATGTTAAGCCCCACTGTGCATGCACAACTCCATGACAGACAATCCAATTTGCATTTTAAAATACTGGTCACCTTAGTATTGTTCATGTCAGCTGATGAACAACAGCCACATTCCATCCCAAAGGTGGCTGCATTCCAGTACTTGGTGGAGTTTGTAAGGTGCTGTAGTATCCTTAGAGATGATAGGTGCATGTCAATGTAAGAAACTATATTTAATAACCTATCTGGGAAATTATCTTTACCAGAAATAATATATACTAAGTGAGCTATTTAGGTGGTGTTTTAGATTGTTCAAACGTTTTAAAACCAGCTCTAAGGGAAAAAATGTTCAATATATATTTTTATAAATTAAAATGTTCAAGCAATAAGTCTTTTATGTGGTCTGATATCTTCTGGAATTTTGTTAACTGCATTGTTATCTTGTAATTCCGTTTTGAATGAATACAATGATTTCCCGTATAGATTTAGCCTTGCATTTGGCAAATCCTTTGCTTTGTTAGAAGGAAGAGAGCCTTGGCCCAGCCAAATTTGCATTTTTGCTGGTTCATAGTTGCCCTAAGGTACCGAGGAGTAGTCATTATTCAGCAAATGGAGATGGGTGAGCTAGTTAGGATAATAGAAAAGCTGTCAAACATTTGTTTATTAAGTAGAAGCAAACATAAAGTGAACCTTTAAGTTTTTTTTTTTTTAAAAGAGCCTTTCCCTTTTTTATGCACCTCTGCATTTCCTACTTCCAGAATATTACAGAAAGGCTATTCATATGGCATCTTATGGCAGGGGTTTATTTTCATGAGATTTCCAGTTGAAAACTACAGACTAAAAGAGTTTGGATAAGCATCCAAACTTCTGGATAATTATTCAAACCAAACCTTTTAAGGTTCTCCCACTCTTTTTACTACCAGTAGCTATGATATTCCCATGCTGACTACGGGGGAAAAACAAATATCAGCAAAAGTACATTTATATTGATTTATCTTCCCTCTTGTTTTCAAATTTAGTAAAAAGACTTACTACTAACATAGCATTACATAAAGATTCCCAGGAGCTACCAGGGCTAATAAGACTGGGTCTCATTGTATGCTGTCTGTCAAATTGTACTCACTTTACAATAGAAAGCAGGGGCCGATTTAAGGGTCGGTGCATGGTCAGCAAATACGCAGCATAAGGCCCGATGGTCACATCACCATAGGCTTTTTTAAAGATAAACTTTTTTAAAAAACAAAAACAAAAATTATAGGCCTAAACAAAAGTGGAATCTCACCCTATTGTATATTTCCAGTTATTGAAACCTCTCACCACAGTGACACTCTTCCTTGGCAAATTGTCCTATGATGATGTCCAGTTCCAACTTTGCTGTCTCACCTTTCTGAGTTGCAAGCAGAGCAAGGTCACTCAGCTATGTTTGTGAGAGTGTTGAATGCATGTAGTTTTTGACACACCTTAGTGTGCTCATTGTGCACTTGGCACTTGCCACTCTAGTTGGTATGGTCAGAAAAAGTCAACACAATATTTCCATTTCTGTTAAAAAATCCACAAGAGAGCTTTAGGCCTAAATAAAGACTGGGAGTGGTTGGGTCATTACAAAACCTAAACCTAATTTCCCCCATACTAATTTTCCACTAGTGTTACTCATGCCTTCTTGTCAACTGTTTGAAATGGGCCACTCATTACCACTACAAAAGTTATTTTTCCTCCCTTGGTATCCTACTGTTAATTGAATTGTCTCATTAGACTGACCTCACACTTGGTAAGGCAACTCCCATCTTTTCATGTATTTATACCTGCTCCTGTATTTTCCACTCCATGCATCTGATGAAGTGGTTTCTAGCCCACGAAAGCTTATGCCCAAATACATTTGTTAGTCTCTAAGGTGCCACAAGGACTCCTCATTGTTTTATCAAGAGAGCTTGACACTCTGAAATTCAAATAGCTCTGGACTTCAAGTGACAAAATGAACACCTCTTTTTCCTTTGTAAAATAATAAACTTATTGAAAGACAAACTTGTGAACCCCAGATCTAAAGAAAAATGAGTATTTTACCATGAGTTTAAGAACTTCCTCCTTTGACTCTTCTAAATGTATTTATTGATGTTGCCTGTGATGGAGGAAACCAAACAGAATAGCTAGCTCTTGAAATCCCTCACATTGAGATTTTAGTTCCTCAATCGTATTATTTAAGACCTCAAAATATTTCCTTTGATGATTATCCTTTGTTTCTAACATAGAATCATGTGGAAATTCAACATCCATGCAGCATATATATCTCTTCATGTGGCTTGGATAGACTGCATTTTCAAAATCCATTGTTTCCCACCTGTTCTGAGATGCTTTTATAATTTCCTCATACTTTTCTTCAGATCTAAGTTTGCTGAACTCATTCACTGTGCTCTCAAATGTCCAGAGGACTTTGAACAGGTCAATTTTCTTTGACTGACGAATTCCATAGGCTGCAGCCATGATAACTAAGATCCTATGCCACCATGACAGATTAAGGTAAAACATCCAAGCCATCAAAGACAGGTTGCTTTTTACTCGATGTATGTTCTCATTACTCCTGCATTCAGCTACAGTTTCATCTTCTAGGCATTCAAATATACTCTGAAAATTTACTATTGTTTCCTCAGTGGCTTGCGTTCAAGCTGCCTATCTGATAGGATTGCCAACCCTCCAGGATTGGCCTGGAGTCTCCCAGAATTGGCATCATTCTCCCAGTAACTATTGAAAGCATTCCGGAAGATTTTAATAGGATATTTTAAGAAAATGACATTACATCATATTGGGAAAAAAATCTCCCAGAATAGTTTAAATCATAGTTGGCAACCCTACCATCTAGTCTTGAAGCATACCTTTAGATGTAAAATCTTCTTCGTTCTTCAGAAGCCTGTTCAATTTCACCCGCTGCATCAATCCTGTCAACTTCTTCAGGGTCTTGAAGTACATTATCAAGTTCCTCTTCCCTTTGCAAAACTGTACTCTCTTGAGAAAGAATTTGAAGATAAAGATGATCTTTGGACATAATCATTAGTTTTTCCCATTGATAGCTAGAGTCTGTGAAATATTTATGTATTTCATTCAAAGCACTGAAGAAAACCATCAGGTCTGAACTGGCCTTATTTTCAGCAGCATGAACCAAAATTAGGTTAATTTGATGTGCTGGGCAATGGATGTATATGGTGTATACACTTTGTCTCCCTTGCCTGAATGATATTCTGTCATTTTTAGTTGCAGTCCTTCATGAGTTCCAGCCATAACACTGGCCCCATCATATCCCTGTCCAGACATGAATTTGGGAGCAATCCATAATTGCAGGATAAAACATTAGTTAACTGGTCATACAGAGATGCAGCATCTGCCTCACTTACTGCCCAAAGCTTACAAAATGCTATTTTGTATCTACTTTTCCTTTTATATGATGCATATTACCAAAGTGAAAATTGCCATTTGATCAACATGGCTAATATCCATAGTTGCATCTTCAATTACAGTAAAAACATAGTTTCTGTGCAGCTATTAAGTATGCCCCCTCCAGGTTTCTGATGCTAAAAGATTTATAAGTTCATCAGTAATTGTCTTGCTCAAGTATTTGATTCTCTTGGGCCTGGTCTACACTGAGTTTATGTTGAATTTAGCAGCGTTAAATCGAATTAACCCTGCACCCGTCCACACAGCGAAGCAATTTATGTCGACATAAAGGGCTCTTTAAATCGATTTTTGTAGTCCTCCCCGACGAGGGGATTAGCGCTGAAATCAACATGGCCATGCTGAATTAGGGTTAGTGTGGATGGAATTCGACGCTAATAGCTCCGGGAGGTATCCCACAGTGCACCACTATCGCCTCTCTGGATGGCATTCCGAGATCGGATGCTCTGCCCAGCCACACAGGAAAAGACCCGGGAACATTTGAATTCCATTTCCTGTTTGGCCAGTTTGAATTTCATTTCCTGTTTGGACATCGTGGCAAGCTCAGCAGCACTGGTAACGATGCAGAGCTCTCCAGCTGAGGTGACCATGCAATCCCAGAATCGAAAGAGGGCTCCAGCATGGACTGATCAGGAAGTGTTAGATCTGATAGCTTTATGGGGAGATGAATCCGTGCTATCAGAGCTACGATCAAAAAGACGTAATGTGAAAATCTACGAAAAAATCTCCAAGGCCACGACGGACAGAGAATACAGCAGGGATGCATCGCAGTGCCGAGTGAAAATTAAGGAGCTAAGACAAGCATACCAGAAGACCAAAGAGTCCAACGGACGCTCCGGGTCTCAGCCCCAGACATGCCATTTCTACGCCGCGCTGCATGCCATCCTAGGGGGGGCCGCCACCACTACCCCACCCCTGTCCGTGGACTCCGACGATGGGGTATTCTCATCGGTCGCTTCCTCTGAGGTTTTTGCGGACGGGGAAGATGATGAAGGAGATGATGAGGATTAGGTAGTCGACAGCGCTTTGCATGCCGATTTCCCTGAAAGCCAGGATCTCTTCATCACCCTCACAGAGATCCCCTACCATCCCTCCCAAGGCGGTATCCCAGACCGTGAGGCCGGAGAAGGAACAGTAGGTGAGTGTATCTTTTGAATAGAATAGACATGGTATTAAAGCAATTGGTTTTTAATGATTAATTTGACCTGAGGACTTTGGATGCATTCGTGGCCAGTACAGCTACTGGAAAAGTCTGTTAACATGTGTGGGGGTGGAGCAGAAATCCTCCTGGAACATCTCCATGAAGCTCTCCTGGAGGTACTGTGAAAGCCTTTGCAGAATGTTTCTGGGGAGAGCAGCCTTATTGCGTCCTCCATGGTAGGAGACTTTACCCTGCCAGGCCAGTAGCAGGTACTCTGGTATCATTGCCTGACAAAGCATGGCGGCGTATGGCCCCAGTGTTTGCTGGCATTCACGCAACATCCGTTCTTTCTCTGTCTGTGTAATCCTCATCAGAGTGATATCAGTAATGGTGACCTGGTTGGAATACGGGATATTTAATTACGGGGACTGTTTGCCTGTGTCTTTTAAAAAATCCTCCCAGCAGTTTCCAGCCACGCGGTGGGTGCGGGGAGGGGGACCGTTCATGCTGAGCGGTTCGCGGTCAGCTAGCAGGAATCTTCCCCGAGACCAGCCATGCGGTGGGAGCGGGGAGGAGGACCGTTCATGCTGAGCCGTTCGCGGTCAGCTAGCAGGGATTTTCCCCAAGACCATTCCAGAGAATGGGATGGCTGGGGTTACTTTGGTTTCTGCCGCTGCATGTTAACCTGCACAGTGCAGCAGTAACTGGCCAACTCTAGGAGCTCTGCTTTGAATGGGAAAGGAGGGCGCTGCTGTTCAGTAAGGTTTCAGCAGCCTAAAGTCTACGGCTTACCATGGCCGCCTGCTAGCCAAATTCCGTTGCCCTGCCCTGCTTGTGTGATCTGTACACCAAAACCCCAGGCACTCAGTATAAATATGCAAAATGCGACCTTGTACTGAAAGCACATGTGCTAGATACTGTGAATGGTCTTTCAGTGTAGTAGCCGTGTTAGTCTGTGTCAGCAAAACGAAAATAAGAAAGAAAAACTTGTAGCACCTTAGAGACTAACAAATTTATTTCAGCATAAGCTTTCGTCGGTTAGTACCCACTTCATCGGATGCATGTGAATGGTCTTGTTCACCGCGAAAGACTATAGTCATTGTTCTGCAAAATCTATCTTTTTAAAGAATTCACTCCCTTTTTTTCATCCCACAGCTGCAACTGTATCTAGGCTTCCTCCGGCATCTCCCTCCCAAAGGCTGTCACAGATAAGGCGGCGAAAAAAACGCACGAGACGACATGTTCTCTGAGCTAATGCAGTGCTCGCGCACTGAGGTAGCTCAGCAGAATGAGTGGAGGGACACAATTTCCCAGTACAAGCGAGCGGCCAGCAAACGGGAGGACAGGAGGGACGCCCGTGAGGACAGGAGGGATGCTCGAGACGAGAGGTGGTGGCAGGAAGACCAGAGGGTGACTGAGGCGATGCTTGGGCTACTGCGGGAGCAAACCAACACGCTCCGGCGTCTGGTGGATGTTCTGGAGGAATGGAAGAAGGATGACAGAGTGCCGCTGCAGCACATCTATAACCACCCTCACCCAGAGTCCCAAAAACGAGGGATGGGAGGCTCCGTGCGAACAACCAGTCCACCCCGGCGGATTGCTCCAGCAGCAGAAGGCTGTCATTCCCCAAGTTTTGAAGCGTCCTTTCCCTCCCTCCACCCACACCCCACCCTGGCCACCGTCCCAGTTCCCTCCCTTTATTGATAAATCTTGAATAAAAAAAACTTTTGTTGAACAATGTTGCCTTTATTTCCTTTCAAAGCAAGGTGTGCTTGAAGGTGGGGAAGGGGGTTGGTAATTGGAGAGGATAGGCAATATAAACAGAGTAAACAAACGGGGCCAGGTTCTCCTCAAGGAGAAACAAATGTAAGAGTCACTGGTTACCCTGGTCAGTCTGGAAGCTAGTTTTCAAAGCTTCCCTGATGCGCAGCGCGTCCCGTTATGCTCTTCTAATCGCCCTGGTGTCTGGCTGCGCGTAATCAGCGGCCAGGCAATTTGCCTCAACCTCCCACCCCGCCATAAACGTCTCCCCCTTACTCTCACAGAGATTGTGGAGCACACAGCAAGCAGCAATAACAATGGGTATATTGGTTTAGCTGAGATCTGAACGAGTCAATAAGCTGTGCCATCACCCTTTCAAACGTCCAAAAGCACACTCCACCACCATTCTGCACTTGCTCAGCCTGTAGTTGAAGAGCTCCTTATCATTATCCAGGGTGCCTGTGTATGGCTTCATGAGCCAGGGCATTAGTGGGTAGGCTGGGTCCCCAAGGATCACTATAGGCATCTCCACATCCCCAATAGTTATTTTCTGGTCCGGGAAGTAAATACCTTCCTGCAGCCATCTAAACAGACCAGAGTTTCTGAAGACGCGAGCGTCATGAACCTTTCCGGGCCATCCGACGTTGATGTTGGTGAAACGTCCCTTATGATCCACCAGTGCTTGCAGCACCATTGAAAAGTACCCCTTTCGGTTAATGTACTGGCTGGACTGGTGGTCCGGTCCCAGGATAGGGATGTGCGTTCTGTCTATAGCCCCACCACAGTTAGGGAATCCCATCGCAGCGAAGCCATCTACTATTGCCTGCACATTTCCCAGGGTCTCTACCTTTGATAGCAGCAGCTCAACGATTGCATTGGCTACTTGCATCACAGCAACCCCCATGGTAGATTTGCCCACTCCAAATTGATTTGCAACTGACTGGTAGCTGTCATGCGTTGCAAGCTTCCAGAGGGCTATCGCCACTAGCTTCTGGACTGTGAGGGCTGCTCTCATCCTGGTGTCCTGGCACTTCAGGGCAGGGGACAGCAAGTCACAAAGTTCCAGGAAAGTTCCCCATACACATGCAAAAGTTTCGCAGCCACTGGGATTCATCCCAGACCTGCAGCACTATGCGGTCCCATCAGTCTGTGCTTGTTTTCCGGGCCCAGAATCGGCGTTCCACTTATCAACATGCCCCACTGCCACCAGGATGTCCAATTTGTGGGGTCCCATGCTTTGAGAGAGGTCTGTGTCCCTCTCATCGTCACTGTCGTCACCGCGCTGCCGTAGCCTCCTCACCTGATTTCTCAAGTTCAGTCTCTGCATAAAGTGCACGATAAGGTGCGAGGTGTTGACAACGGCCATAACTGCTGCGATGATTTCACCGGGCTCCATGCTCGCCGCGCTATGGCGTCCACGCTGTCAATCAAGGGAAAAGGGCGTGAAATGATTGTCTGCCGCCGCTTTCACGGAGGGAGGGAGGGAGTGAGGGTTGAATGACGACAGTTACCCAAAAGCACCCGCAACAAATTTCTTGCCCCATCAGGCATTGGGAGCTCGACCCAGAATTCAAATGGGCAGCGGGGACTGCGGGAACTGTGGGATAGCTACCCACAGTGCACCGCTTGGAATGTCGATGTTTGCCCCGGTACTGTGGACTCACAACGCCGAATTAATGTGCTTAGTGTGGACACACACGTTCGACTTTGTAATACCGGGTTCAAAAAATTGGTTTAAATAAAATCGAACCACTATCATAGTGTAGACGTATCCTTGGTGTCACCAATATGTTGAGCAAATGTTGTATTATGTCTGGCAAGTAGCATACTGATGCTCAAGCAAATACCATAATTGTTGGTCTCCAGCACTTCATGGTGGCCATGGAAGGGGAGACCTAAACTAGCTAAAGTTTTGACTGTGTCAAACAATATTTGTAAGACTTGTCATTTCCTAATATTTTCAGATGCTTGTTTATCAAAACATACTTTGATACTATGTCTCTTTGCAAACTGTAGAGCGGCCACATGTGTCTGCACATGTTGTTTGCGCCTTCTATGAACAGACATTGACTTTAGCATAATTTTCCAATCACTCTTAACCATGTTGATTTTCGAGTTTCTGTATCCCCGAACAGCCAACAAATGTGACAGTATGCATAAACTGAAAGATATGAGTATGCTAAGCCACTTGACATGCAAATCTTCATGTGGTGCATTTTCCATTCTGTAAAATGAAGATGAAAAATGAAAGTTTGTAGGAAAAAAAGGAAACTGTCTATTTGGCCTATCACTTTCAGTGAGCTGGCGGGGATCAAGCTGTACAAGCATACAGAATTGTTCACGTGATAAAATTGAATCCTGAGAGTGATTTTTATCATATGGGAATGTCAGACCCATTACCCAAGACTGCTTTGATTCGCTTCATTGTTGACCTGCTCATGGACAGGGCCTTTGGTTTTGTTCCTTTGGAAACAAACTACATTTCCCAACAGTAGCCCCTTCAGCACTGGAGAATTCCCAGTGGCTGTGACCGCTGTAGGATGGGGTAGGAAACATCTATTACTACCAGACACTGCTGTGCATGCTCAAATGCTGTGGGACTTTGCAAAGGCATTGCAGGACTGTGGGTGTGGGTCTCCTGGGACCCCTATAAAAATGGTGGCCAATAACAGTGTTAGACACATGCAACCCACACAATTGCATCAGCCCTCAGGCAGCGAATGGTCCTCTTGCCATGGTGACTGACTCAGTTACTTGTGAGGGTGGGGCCCCAAAATCGAGTGTGGGGGAGGTGGGAAATGGCAGTGGCAGAGAAATAATTGGTGCAGCTGCTCAGGGACTCATGTGCTTAGAGGGCCCCTGCAAGCTGAGGGCTGCTCAGCCACACAACATATGCCTGGTGCAGGCTGCTGCCATTGTCTGTGGCCTGCTAGAACCTCTAGGGCGAGCAGTGCATTGGTCCCCATTGCTCACATTTGAATTTGCCTGGGGAGTGGGCCTCCAAAATGGTGGCTCTTCCATGAATTCTGATTAGTGGGACTGCCAATGACAGAGCCTCCCCTCCCACTGGAAGGGCAAATTCAAATGGGGCAGCAGGAACCGGCTTGCAGCTCTTCCTAGAGGCTCTGACTGTAACTTTGGTAGCAGCAGCAGTGGTAATTTGTGACCCTGGCTCCGATGACAGCAGTTCTGGCTTTGGCGGAAGCAGTGGTGAGGGCTCTAATGGTAGCAGCACTGGTGCAGGGCCCAGGTCAGGGGAAGCAGACAGCACAGCATGGAGCTGGGTGGGGACAGATGGGGTAGCAGAGCAGGGGTGGAGAGGCAGAGATGAGTATGGGAGGTGGGGGAAGTGAGAGTTTATTTGAATGTGGGACATGTGATGTCATGTGGGGGACCACAATAAAAACCTGCACCAGGGCCCATTATTTTGTTCCTCTATCACCAGCAGATGGGAGAAGGAGATGGGGGGCGGTATTGGGGGGCCTGTTAGCATTTGCTGACTTTGCTGGCTGTTAAATCTGCCACTGAGAATGTGGAGAGGCTTCTGCATATTTAAGCGTAAGCCACACATCAGTGGGTGTGATCACAGGGATAAGGTTGAAAGGTGCCAACAAGAGTGTGGAGTGGGCTAGAAAAGCTGTTTAGGAAAGGGAAATAAGAGGCAGGGTGGTATGTACACACACACACACACACACTTATTTCATTATGCTATATTTTTAAGACAGGTTTGGTACTCCAGATATGTGCAAGCTGTTATGCAAATATTTGAAGATCCATACTTGTGTTTGTGAAATATAGTGAAATAAGCATTAGTTCAGTGTTTGATCAGTTCACTTCTCTCGCCCCTTCTATTTGTCTTTTAAAAAAGAAAAAAAGAAAAAGATTCCGAATGCAAAAATGTATGCTCTTGGAACATTAGATTTGACCGTTTAAATTCACAAAAGTCAAGTTGCTTGAAAGTTTTGTCTCTCAGAAATAATATCTCAACTACATGCATGCAAACATACACACATATCGTCTATACAGACAAATTCAGAATATAGAGTTATACAAACTATTGCACGTGCACAAGAGTGCCCAGTTACAGTTGCTGCAGCAAAAGTAACTGAGTTTCTTGAACTTTGTACATTTAAATTCTCAGCCATAACAATCTATTAACATTATTTGTTGCACTAAATATTAAATTGATTAAGTTTTCAGCCTTATAAATGATACATACGTACTCCTTGCAATGTCAAAAACATCAAACAGTAACAGGATATAAACTAGTGAAAAACAAAATTCTCAGTATTCTCACTGTGTACTATCCACCTGTACAAATACATGGTGGGGAACATTTCCTGCTTTACTAATGGGCGGTATGTTACTTTTTCAAGGTAAGACATTGCATAACGGCACTGTTAAAAAGCAGAACATTTGATCATCCTATTAAAGAACAGAAGAAAACAGTGGCTTACTGAAAAATAAAGTTAAATAATTGGTTCACCCAAAGGAGGAGTTCAGATGCATACAGGTGTTTGGTCTCCCAGCAAAGCTTCTGATCTTTTACAGCTAGCTGATAGTTTACATCTTCAGAAATATTTTAAAAACCTTTTGATTTTCATTTCAGAAAAGTTTCTCTCCCAAACACAAATGTAAATCAAAATGTATTCTTCTGTTCCTTGTTTACTTAAATAAAGCCCAGCTTTGGCTCCCAATAGAGGGCACGGCAAAATTGCCCACTTCAATGGGAGAAAGATTGCCCTGGTGTTTATAATGTTAGTTCATAAAAACCAATCCATTATTTTAAAGTAGTTAAATAAATCTGAATGCTTTTACTTCTGTTGTATCCTATCTGATACCAGTTATATCACCAGTAGATCCAGTTTCCTGCTTTTGAAAGGAGCTACCATAGACCAATGCATTGAAAGTAAAAAGTAGGATTTGTAGTTTGGGAGGTGAACTCAAATTCAACAGGTTAATCATGAATATTTGGAGGATTACCTTGCCACGCTATATTAGGAGGAGAACATCACCAGACAGACATTTAAATTGTTTTATTTAACTAAAACAACACCGTTATGTATTCTGGATTTTTTTCTTCAGCAGCAAACATAATATTTTAACAAAACAAGCATATGGATTTTCGAATTTAGTTAAACGTTCAAGTTTTTTTAAATCAGGTTTCTTAAAATTGTTTTTAACTAAAATAGTCAAATGAAATTAAAAAAAAAATTAAATCGACTATGTCAGCCAGGTCAACATGAGAAACCTAAAATATTGGCTTCTGCAGCTGACTCAGGCATCTTCACCTTCATTTTCCTGTTTGTTCATAATCTGGAAAAGAAAAACAAGCTTTCCTGCTTTTTCAGGTCCCAAACGATTTCTCAATTTGGAATGAATTAGTCCAAAGGAAGAAAATATACTTTCTACACCGGCAGAAGAAGCTACTGCTGTTAAAAGTGAGATTATCACTTCAACAGTCTCTGAATCCAAGTGCTTAAGTGACTTCCACCAGTTCATTGGTGTGACTTTCTTTAAAACATCATCAGCAAACATATATTTCTTGAATCATAGAATCATAGCATATTAGGGTTGGAAGGGACCTCAGGAGATCATCTAGTCCAACCCCCTGCTCAAAGAAGGACCAATCCCCAACTAAATCATCCCAGCCAGGGCTTTGTCAAGCCTGACCTTAAAAACCTCTAAGGAAAGAGATTCCACCACCTCCCAAGGTAACCCATTCCAGTGCTTCACCACCCTCCTAGTGAAAAGGTTTTTCCTAATATCCAACCTAAACCTTCCCCACTGCAACTTGAGACCATTACTCCTTGTTCTGTCATCTGGTACCACTGGGAACAGCCTAGATCTATCCTCTTTGGAACCCCCTTTCAGGTAGCTGAAAGCAGCTATCAGAATGGTTCACCCTTAGCTCTGAAGTTTATTATAGTTGGCATTATGGAGGGATGATTGCTGGATGTCCATGTCATAGCCAACTCCTCTTCTTCAGCAGTTAAGGTTTGACCCTGGTACCGAGTATTGAGAATATTTGCAAGAAAATGAGCTGGAGATAGTGCTTGTCCCATTCGTTTTTTTAATGCTTGTAATTTAACTCTGTCATTGCATATTTCTCTTTTTAAGATCTCACTCAGTTCCTTCCAAATTTCAACAGCGTCAGCAATAAAACAGCTATTTCCCTGCATTTTGTTCAAGGCTACAGAAATAGGCTTCAGGGTACTCAGCATAAGAACATAAGAACATAAGAAAGGCTGTACAGGGTCAGACCAAAGGTCCATCCAGCCCAGTATCCTGTCCACCGACAGTGGCCAATGCCATGTGCCCCGGAGTGAGTGGACCTAACAGGTAATGATCAAGTGATCTCTCTCCTGCCATCCATCACCCCACTCTGACAAACAGAGGCTAAGGACACCATTCCTTACCATCCTGGTTATTGCCATTAATGGACTTCATCTCCATGAATTTATCTAGTGCTCTTTTAAACCCTGTTATAGTCCTAGCCTTCACAGCCTCCTCAGGCAAGGAGTTCCACAGGTTGACTGTGCGCTGTGTGAAGAACAACTTCCTTTTATTTGTTTTAAACCTGCTGTCCACTAATTTCATTGGGTGGCCCCTAGTTCTTCTATTATGAGAACAAGTAAATAACTTTTCCTTATTCACTTCCTCCACACCACTCATAATTTTATATACCTCTATCATATCCCCCCTTAGTCTCCTCTTTTCCAAGCTAAAAAGTCCTAGCCTCTTTAATCTCTCCTCATATGGGACCCATTCCAGACCCCTAATCATTTTAGTTGCCCTTCTCCGAACCTTTTCTAATGCCAGTATATCCTTTTTGAGATGAGGAGACCACAGTTGTACGTAGTATTCAAGATGTGGGCGCACTATGGATTTGTATAAGGACAATAAGATATTCTCCGTCTTATTCTCTTTCCCTTTTTTAATGATTCCTAACATCCTGTTTGCTTTTTTGACTGCTGCTGCACACTGCATGGATGTCTTCAGAGAACTATCCACGATGACTCCAAGATCTTTTTCCTGATTAGTTGTAGCTAAATTAGCCCCATCATATTGTATGTATAGTTGGGGTTATTTTTTCCAATGTGCATTACTTTACATTTATCCACATTAAATTTCATTTGCCATTTTGTTGCCCAATCATTTAGTTTTGTGAGATCTTTTTGAAGTTCTTCAGAGTCTGCTTTGGTCTTAACTATCTTGAGCAGCTTAATATAATCTGCAAACTTTGCCACTTCACTGTTTACCCCTTTTTCCAAATCATTTATGAATAAGTTGAATAGGATTGGTCCTAGGACTGACCCTTGGGGAACACCACTAGTTACCCCTCTCCATTGTGAAAATTTACCATTTATTCCTACCCTTTCTTCCCTGTCTTTTAACCAGTTCTCAATCCATGAAAAAATCTTCCCTCTTATCCCATGGCAACGTAATTTACGTAAGAGCCTTTGGTGAGGGACCATGTCAAAGGCTTTCTGGAAATCTAAGTACACTATGTCTACTGGATAGCCCTTGTCTACATGTTTGTTGACCCCTTCAAAGAACTCTAATAGATTAGTAAGGCATGATTTCCCTTTACAGAAACCATGTTGACTTTTGCCCAACAATTTATGTTTTTCTATGTGCCTGACAATTTTATTCTTTACTATTGTTTCAACTAATTTGCCCGGTATGGATGTTAGACTTACCGGTCTGTAATTGCCGGGATCACCTCTAGAGCCCTTTTTAAATATTGGTGTTACATTAGTTATCTTCTAGTCATTGAGTACAGAAGCCAATTTAAAGGACAGGTTACAAACGCTAGTTAATAGTTCCGCAATTTCACATTTTAGTTCTTTCAGAACTCTTGGGTGAATGCCATCAGGTACCAGTGACTTGTTACGGTTAAGTTTATCAATTAGTTCCAAAACCTCCTCTAGTGACACTTCAATCTGTGACAATTCCTCAGATTTGTCACCTACAAAAGATGGCTCAGGTTTGGGAATCTCCCTAACGTCCTCAGCTGTGAAGATCGAAGCAAAGAATTCATTTATTTTCTCCACAATGACTTTATCATCTTTAAATGCTCCTTTTGTATCTCTATCATTCAGAGGCCCCACTGGTTGTTTAGCAGGCTTCCTGCTACTGACGTATTTAAAAAACGTTTTGTTATTACCTTTTGAGGTTTTGGCTAGCTGTTGTTCAAACTCCATTTTGGCTTTTTTTTATTACATTTTTACACTTAATTTGGCAGTGTTTATGCACCTCTCTAGTTACCTCACTAGGATTTGACTTCCACTGTTTAAAAGATGCCTTTTTATCTTTCACTGCTTCTTTTACATGGTTGTTAAGCCACGGTGGCTCTTTTTTAGTTCTTTAACTTTGTTTTTTAATTTGGGGTATACATTTAAGTTGGGCCTCTATTATGGTGTCTTTGAAAAGTGTCCATGCAGCTTGCAGGGATTTCACTTTAGTCACTTTATCTTTTAATTTCTGCTTAACTAACCCCCTCATTTTTGCATAGTTGCCCTTTTTGAAATTAAATGCCACTGTGTTGGGCGGTTGATGTGTTCTTTGCACCACAGGACTGTTAAATATTATTATATTATGGTCACTATTTCCAAGCGGTCCTGTTATAGTTACCTCTTGGACCAGATACTGCGCTCCACACAGGACTAAATCAAGAGTTGATTCTCCCCTTGTGGGTTCCTGTACCAGCTGCTCCAAGAAGCAGTCATTTAAAGTATCGAGGAATTTTGTCTCCGCATTTCGTGCTGAGGTGACATGTATCCAGTCAATATGGGGATAATTGAAATCTCCCACTATTATTGAGTTCTTTATTTTGATAGCCTCTCTAATCTCCCTTAGCATTTCATCATCACTATCACTGTCCTGATCAGGTGGTCGATTATAGATCCCTATTGTTATGTTCTTATTAGAGCATGGAATTACTATCCATAGAGATTCAATGGAACATGTGGATTCATTTAAGATTTTTACTTCATTTGATTCTACATTTTCTTTCACATATAGTGCCACTCCCCTCCCCCCCCGTTCTGTCCTTCCGATATATTTTATACCCCGGAATGATTGTGTCCCATTGATTGTCCTCACTCCACCAGGTTTCTGTGATGCCTATTATGTCAATATCCTCCTTTAACACGAGGCACTCTAGTTCACCCATTTTATTATTTAGACTTCTGGCATTTGTGCACAAGCACTTTAAAAACTTGTCACTGTTTATTTGTCTGCCCTTTTCAGATGTGTCAGATTCTTTTTTATATGAAAGTTTCTCGTCTGATCTGGCCCCTCCTTTATTCTTTTCCATCCTCTTCTCCTGACTAAAACTTAGAGAATCTCTATCAGCAGACCCTCCTGTAAGAGAAGTCTCTGTCCGATCCATGTGCTTCTCTGCAGCAATAGGCTTTCCCCCATCTCTTAGTTTAAAAACTGCTCTACAACCTTTTTAATGTTAAGTGCCAGCAGTCTGGTTCCACTTTGGTTTAGGTGGAGCCCATCCTTCCTGTATAGGCTCCCCTCATCGCAAAAGTTTCCCCAGTTCCTAATAAATCTAAACCCCTCCTCTCTACACCATCATCTCATCCACGCATTAAGACTCTGAAGCTCTGCCTGCTTACCTGGCCCTGCACGTGGAACTGGAAGCATTTCTGAGAATGCCACCATAGAAGTCCTGGATTTCAGTCTCTTTCCTAGCAGCCTAAATTTGGCCTCCAGGACATCTCTCTTACCCTTCCCTATGTCATTGGTACCTACATGTACCACGACCACCGGCTTCTCTCCAGCACTACTCATAAGTCTATCTAGATGCCTCAAGAGATCCACAACCTTTGCACCAGGCAAGCAAGTCACCATACGGTTCTCCTGGTCATCACAAATCCAGCTATCTATGTTTCTAATGATCAAATCTCCCATTACTAACACCTGCCTTTTCCTACTGATTGGAGTTCCCTCCCCTGGAGAGGTGACCTCAGTGCGAGAGGATACCCCAACACTACCTGGAAGGAGGGTCCCAACTATGGGAAGGTTTCCCTCTGCTCCCATTGACTGTTCTCCTTCCCTGGGGCTTTCATCCTCCTCAACAGCACAGGGGCTGTCTGACCGGAGGTGGGACAAGTCTACAGTGTCCCCGAAAGCCTCATCGACATACCTCTCTGCCTCCCTTAGCTCCTCCAGTTCCACCACCCTGGTCTCCAAAGGTCGTACACAGTCTCTGAGGGCCAGGAGTTCCTTGCACCGAATGCACACATACACCACCTGCCCACAGGGCAGGTAATCATACATGCTACATTGAGTGCAATACACTGGATAGCCCCCGCTCTGCTGCTGGGCTTCTGCCTGCATTCTCTTTTACAGCTACCTAGGTTGACAGTAAGGTTTTTGTTTAAATCAAGAAGTTCTGGTTATAGTTCAGGTTAAAGGTTTTAAAAAATGGCAACTATACCTCACCCCCTTCCCAACTCCCTCTCGAAACTCCCTGTTAGCAGCCCTGGTCGCTTGCTTGCTGCTTTATAAAGCCCTGGCCTTCCTGATTAGCCTTGCCCCCTGATTAAGGCTCAGCCAATGGACAGAGGCTTCTAGATTTCAAACCTTGTTTAGAAGCTCACAGCTTCCAACTGCTGGCTACAGCACACAGTCCTTCAAACAAACAGACAGACAAACACAAGCTCAGCACACAGCAAGTACCCCCAAACACACACTACAGGCAGCCACTTACCCCAAGGGTCCCGTATTTGCTCCTCCTTTACCTGGAGAACTCCCTCTCGAAACTCCCTGTTAGCAGCCCTGTTCGCAAAGCTCCCTGGTCACTTGCTCGCTGCTTTATAAAGCCTTGGCCTTCCTGATTAGCAGCATGTGTTCAACATTTCTCTTAAGCCCAATGTTGAGAACTCAGGCTATGACAGTGCCATCTATTTTTTCATGATTTTATTCACAAACTGTCATCAGATTTGAGCACTATATCAGAACTGGACTAAACAGTCCACTACTGAGTTCCATCGCACGTCTTGTGGGAGAGTTAGCTTTTTGTTACGGAAGTATTTTGCAATTTCAACAACATTAGCCTTTATTTCTGGAACACTGAAGTCTTTGGCTAGGAGGTGCATCAAATAAGCACTGCAACTGTATGTTATTCGCTTGGAACTCTCTTCTAAATTTCTTCTCATCTTGGATACTTTTGTAGCATTGTATACCGCAAACATACTAGACATTTGAATTTTTTTTCACAGTTTGTTATAGTTTTTACTGCTACTTCTCATAAGTATTCTGTTGTGTGTGTATTTCCTAATGTATCAACTGTGTACATTGGCCAAACCAGACAGTCTCTATGCAAAAGAATAAATGGACACAAATCTGACATCAGGAGATCACTTCAATATCTCTGGTCACTCAGTAACAGACCTAAAAGTGGCAATTGTTCAACAAAAAAAACTTCAAAAACAGACTAAAATGAGAAACTGTTGAACTGGAATTAATTTGCAAACTGGATACCATTAAATTAGGCTTGAATAAAGACTGGGAGTGCCTGGGTCATTACACAAATTGATATCTACCTCCCCATGCTAAGTTTCCCCCTGATGTTGCTCACACCTTCTTGTCAACTGTTTGAAATGGTCCATCCTGATTATCACTACAAAAGTTTTTTTTCCTCCTGCTGATAATAGCTCACCTTAATTGATCAGTCTCTTAGAGTTGGTATGGCAATCCCCACCTTTTCATGTTCTCTGTTATATATTGTGATACAGCATGGCCAGAAGGTAGTAGGAGAGTGATCTAGGATGAGGAGAAGCCTTATTCCCTGTAGATTAATTAAAAGCACCTGAAACCAATTAGAGCACCTGAAGCCAGTCACCTGATAAAATCCCCCTACTTCAATCAGCCAGAGGAGGAGCTGGAGCAGAGTTTGGAGGAGCTGAATCAGAGTGGTTTGGTGGTGGAGCAGAGAGCAGTTTGGAGGAGTGAAGCAGAGTGGATTGGTGGTGGAACAAAGAGCAGTTTGAAGGAAAGTGGAGGAGAGTTTTGAGAAGTGCTGCAGTGGGCTAAGAAGACCAAGATCCTAGGTAAAGGGACACCTGGCTTGTGCAGAGGGAAGGCAGGAAGCCCCACAAGCTGAAGGTCAGGAGAGGGAAGTAGCCCAGGGGAAAGAATCACTGGTACAAGTGGTTCACCTGCTATCATAGGGCCCCTGGGCTGGGACCCGGAGTAGAGGGCGGGCCTGGGTCCCTCCCTCTCCACTCCCCTTCCCTGGGATACTAGTAGGATAGCTGTTACCCCAGTTCAGGGGCAAGAAATGGCACCCTGAAACCCCCCCACAAGAAGAGAAAGTGCAGGACCCATCATAGTAGTCCCGGCAATTTGCCACAATATATATATCTATCTTCCTGCTGTATGTTCCACTCTATGCATCTGATGAAGTGGGTTCTAACCCACGAAAGCTTATGCCCAAATAAATTTGTTAGTCTCTAAGGTGCCACAAATAATCCTCATTCTTTTCCCCTTCTTCTGTTGTCACACAAGCACATACAACAGGATCATTGTGGACATTGTTCCACCCATCAAGACTCAGGTTAAAATTTCACCCTCTAGACCTTTTGCACACTGCTCAATTTCTCTTTCATACACTTTATCCAGCAATTTGCCTGCAACCTCTGTTGGGTGGACAGTATCCTGGTCTTAATGACTGAACCATATTAATGAAGTGTGGGTTCTCAATCATACGGAAAGGAGAGTTTGTTGCATAAACAAACCTGGCAATTTTTTAATCAATTACCTCTTTTTGTAATCTGCTGGTTCGTATCACAAATTTATCTATGGTTGTTTCTGGATGATGGAATTTTTTTTTTCTTTTTGCTACAGGTGATATACTGTGGCTATGTGACATACGTGATGTAACTAAAACACTATCATTGGCAGATAACTCTGAAACTATAGAAAATAATGGTGATCTTGAAGGTGGACAGTCTTCAGAATCCTGTATGTTGAGGATGGATTCTCCTAAACAAATAAGTCAATGCAGTTATTTAATTATTATTACCATATTGCTCATTTAGTATTACTCATTGCATTCACTGACACTCAGTACTACTTTAAAGGTGAAATTGTAAAAGGAAGATCTGCCTATTTCAGCTATTTATTTTTTATCACAACTGCATCTAAAATGATAGTACCATAGAGTAACAACTTATTTTTTGCTCAAACATGAAAATTCAAGAATAGTCCAGAAGGAAGACAGGCAGTCCTTAAGAAAGAAGTATGAAATAAAAAAGTTTACCAACCTAATGATCCTGCATGTTCAGACATGTTCCTTTCATCATCTTCAACACAGCTTCCTCCTGAGAAGGAACACTTCTCATGATGTTGTTTCATTCGGGTAACCAGGCGTTGCATTTCTTTGTTGCACCATTTGCATTTTGAACGCATGCCTGTCTTACCCACAGGTAGAGGAAATTCATTAAAATATTCTCAAACTGAGTCTCTTTTATGGCCTGCTGCCATTATAGGTTTTCCCTTCTTGTGAGAGAATGGTATGGTAGATCTCAAATCAATGAAGGCTACACTCAGGAAGACCTCAAGACTTCTGGAATATGCTGCTCAAACAGTTTCACTTTTGTTTCTCCTGCCTGTCCCTCCCTTCTGACATTTCTCCCCAGACTTCTTCTCCTTGTCCAGATCTATCCCACCCCCAACAATCTTCTATTCATTGAGCTTTTTTAAACTTTGCACTTTTAGAGAGAGGTAAGGGATTGGCTCTGTGTACACAAATTTTCAGAAAGACAATAGGGTTGAGGTCTGTTATTTCTCACGTCTGTATATTATTTATTTAAAAACATTTTCGCTGTTCACAAACATGTTATCTCTGGAGACACAAATCCATAGTTTGAAAACTACAAAACTAAGCATTTCTGATGGTATCTTCTAGACTGAGCACTGAGTCCCATTGGGTAGATAGAAAGATTAACCTAAATAATCTATACAGAAGCCCCTGGAACCCTATAAGATTGGGTCCCTAATCCATGAACTATTGGAACTCATTTACAAAACTTTTCTTAAACGTTCCATGAATATATTGCCTCATACTATAGAATTAGAATTTATAATCCCTATTCCATGATGAGATACATTATAGCTCAAAGATATCTTAAATAAAACTATCTTTAGATAGGTTTTTTCCTCAAAAAGCATTTTATCAAAAAAATCTGATTTAAATTAAAAAAATCTGATTTTTTTTATTTTTATCCACCCTGATTTGAAGAATTTACCACTTCCATCTCATCACCCTGCATTGAGGGTACCTGCTCTAAAATTGTTAAGAGGGTCTTCACTCTTGATGTTCTCTTACCCTCTTTATTACTTCCAGATAGCCATGGCTGTAAAAAATGACCTTTTCCACCTCTGGCTGGCAAGAAGACTGCATCTCTCCCTGCTAGATTCAAACTTAGTTACACTGATCCACACATATGTGATCTTCAGGCTTCACCATCTTAAAAAAAAAGCTATAGTTGGTTCAAAACATAGTAGTCTGTCTGCTCTGCAACACAGGCCACTGAGAGCCCATTACTCCAGTGCTCTGCAACCTCCTTTATGGGGCCAGATTCTTTGGGGAGCCAAAGAAGAGTGCAGAGGAGAGTAAGAGAAATCTGTATATACTTCATAATTTTCTGAGATGCTTAAATATCTTGGTGACGGACATGGTGTAAGAATCTATGTAGAGACAAAGATGGAGGTTAGAAAAGTACATAATATTTTGTGTGAAGCTTCAAATGTAATTTCCTCTGTTAATTTATGCATGTTTCAATAATAAATCACCCTGCACTTATGAACCACATTTCCCCCCCCCCCCCCCCCCCCGCTAGAAATCTATCAGCCTCCATAATGTCTCACAGGTGGAGGGGAAAGACATCTAGGCATGTCAGCGCAAACATACTTATTTACTGTGTCTGCTGGCTGGGAAGTCAAGGGTGAAAACCCAGCATTTTGGATAAGTGAAGACAGATCTTAAAAACAAACTTCCAAGGAAAAAACTGTCCTTCCTTTTTTTAAGGTACTTTATTTTAACTTTGACCTAACACTGGGAAAGCTAAGCAAGAATAAAATACAATATGTGTAGATGTAATTCATTAGATTATGGTACCTTAGATAGTGGTAAGTATTGAGAAAGCACAGGATAAATAAAATATCTTGCTCCTTTTTTCTTTTTCTTGTTTTTCTTTTTACAGCTGTTGCATACCAGTTATTCAAATACAGAGTACTTTAAGGTATTCTCTGACTTAACCCTTGGGACTCCTGCAATTTCCAAATTTAGGTGATTAGGAGGATGTGTACTCTGATATCCAAAAGTGCTAAGATCTTATGGTCCTTGATCCTTCACTGATTTAAGAAGATGCTTGTCACTTGAGTATTCAGGATGGCCACTTGCTTTTTTACCTCCTTCCTCATTATCATGGTTGATATGACAGTAGATGATTCAGTAGCTCCTTCCTCCTTCTTTGTGGGCCCTAATGAATTAGGGGCCATGTTTTGACCCAATGCAGAAATGACCACCCAAGTGTATTCTGGTTTGTTACTCAATTCATGTGCAGATTATTCTTTCACAGAGAAGGATAAACCTATTTAAGGATAGAGGAGCAGAAGTACTTTGTCAGGAGGTGTGTGTTGCACATGCACAAATGTGCAGATAGATGATGTCCTTGGCTCCTAGGCTTAATGACAAGAATACCCTCCACATGTTCTTGTCCAGGAGGGCTTCTGCAGCTGCCTCTGTGGTTTTGGTGGTAAGGTGGCAGGTTGGGATAGAAAATATGTGCTTAATTCTCACCCCACTGCATGCGTGTTTTCTGATTGGAGCTGACATAGAGAACCCTGACAGAATTTGGCCTGAGAGTCACTCATGTTGTGTTTTATATCCCCTAATATCCAGTTCCATTATTTCATAAAGAAGGTGTTATGGGCCAAAATAGTTACGCTCAGTTACACAGGGCTGAATTTGGCTCTCTTGGTAGAGTATGCTTTGAAAACCATCTAGAAATTTTTACTGTTTCAAGTTACCAAACTTGTTTTACCCAAGGCAAAATTAGGGGCTACTGGCATTACAAAATAATTATTGAGTCAGAGCCTGTTGCAATAAAAAAAAACTGATGAGTTTGTTGTGTTTGTGTGTTCTCATGTGAATTAAAACAATCCATTGTGTCTTTTTTGTGTTCCTAGGGATGCACTATTTTTATGCAGAACTTGCAAAAGCAGACACAGTTCACTGATGTTTATTAGCAACCTTGTCTTGTCCTCTGAATTATGGGCAGTCTGCTTTGAACATGGGGAAATGCTACTAACAGTCATGATGTGGGTGTTCAGATTTTTTTTGTAGTTCTTTAACCTCTGGAAGGCCCTTCTACAGTTTTAGATTTGAAAAGAGGGAAACTGAATTATGGGTGATTAAAGCTGAAATATTTATAGAAGCAGTTTTTGATTTTAAAAATAGCATTTGTGCCTGAGAAGATCAGATGTGCTACTTCAATATGAAAAACAAAACCAGATTTTAGTGGATTTTATTAATAGCAACTGCATGAAATTTGATAATATATCATTTTTAAAGTATTTCCCCCTAGTTTGGCATTTAGGGTGCTGCCTTATTAAAGTATAATACTCTATGATTTTTAAAACATCACAAAATAGGTCATAACAAAATATTTGATTTTTTAAATCTTTTTTCTAAATATTATAAAGCCAAGCAATGTGATCATTTTAAAAGGGAGAGGTATACAGAGGCCAACAGAAAATAAAAGGAAAAGCATCTCTGATAAAACAGAGCTTTAAAACAAAACGAGAGGCATGTGATGTTAGCATTAGCAGTTTGATCAATATAAGGAGGTGAGGTTCAGCCTCTACCAGCAACAAAGTGTTGTAAATTATGAACAAGGCATACACTAGTTATGGAGCAAAACTTAAGTCTTACTTCTTTAGAGTATAAAAGCTTCCACAATAACCTAAATTAGAAGCATGTAAGGGACTTCAAAATCCCTCCCTGCTATTACAAAATCTAGCATACGACCAAATACTACAGTCCTTATTCAGACAAAACTTCCACTGGAGTTAATGGGAGTTTTACCAGAATAAGTATTAAGCTATGCAGTATTTAGCCCATGGCTATTTTAAGATGCAGGGAGCTATTAATGCTAATACTGTGAAAATATAGAGCCAAATCTTGGTCATCCGGGAATAGTCCAGTTGACTTTTATTCGAACAGTTATGCAAATAAGGTGAACAGGATTTGACTCATAATGTATTAGGTATTATGATCTCACAGTAGCAAGATCATAGTTAAGGTTGCATCAGAATTTTCTGTTTTACATGGTCTGTACCTCAGTGTCTCACCATTTCTTGGAACCCTTTTTTGTAAACGTGCCATGGAGAATTTGAACCAAATTGTACCCACTAATTAATATGGGTGTGGAATCATTTCCAATGTGCATTCTGTGTTTGCCTGTTGTTTTTTAGGAAATGTGGGGGAAATGTAACACCAGATAAGCCTGGGTGCACTTTTGCTGCCCACTGCTGCTGCCTGAGCAATAACATTGTGACATTAGAGGTAAAATCAGCCACTCATCACTCAGTCCTTCCAGTTTATTTGCATACTTGAAGAGAGCCACTGTTGTCCTGGTTTTCATGGCAACGACTGCCTTTGATAACTGATTCATCTCAGGCTACCATAACATTATTGCAAAGAAAAGCACAGGAGGAACTGTAATCAGAGCACACAGGATAAACTCATGCTATGCTCCTTTGAGTTTGTACTGTGTTAAGTTACACTATTTCTTTTCAAAGGGTAATTGTTCGTTGTTTCCTCAAAAAGGGTTACATGAAAATAAGACAAAATTCCAGCTCCTTTTTCATGTGTGTTGTTTATATGCTTCTTACAAATTGGGGGCTCTGACTCTCTAAATATTTACCTTTTTTTAAAAAGTGGGAAATTATAGATATGGGACCCTACTCCGTTTTCTGTTAGACAATTTTAAAAAGTCATTTAAAAGTTGCTGTAAACTTATCTATTTTTTTCAATACTGTGGAGCTTGACATGACATTAAAACTCACCCCCCAAAAAACACATAGAGAGAGACTGAATTCATGCTGTCTTGTTCATATGACACATCAACATTCTACGAACAATACTGCTGCAATTTAATTAACAATGTCATATAAAAATAATCATTGCTGTACAATATAGTTTTATGGCATATATATGTATTAGATTTTCTTTCTATTAAAAAACTAAGGAAATTCTCAAATAAACTTGGTTTAATGTTAGTTAAGGTTGCTGTCATCAATAAACTAAACCATCAAAAATGTAGGAAATACAAAGTTAAGGATTAAAAAAGATTAAAAGGAAACAAAGTCAAGTACTCTCAAATTAAGAAATATCAAAATGAACTCTGCTCATTCAACTTTAATTTGGTTCCCATGTGTGTATGCATTATGATACAGTCTTTAATTACACCTGTGAAAAGTTTGATTTAAGTGACTTGTCTAGCATCACAAAGGAACTTGGAGGCAGAGGTAGGGATAGACTCCAAGTTCCCAGGATAGCAGTAATTAAAGACTGTATCGTAATGCATATTTATAAGTGGGCTGAATTAAAGTTGCATGAGAAAACATTCATTCTGGCATGTTCTAAATTCTGAGTTCTTGATTTTGCAGACTTTTAATCATATTTAATCCTTAACTTTGTATTATCTATTTTTATGATGTAGTTTGATGAGATCAACCTTAACTAACCTAAAACCAAGTTTTTTGTTTGTGAATTATATCTAGAGGATGAACTATGGAAGTGAAAGTCAAGAGAAAAAACGAGGAGTCCTTGTGGCACCTTAGAGACTAACAAATGTATTTGGGCATAAGCTTTCATGGGCTAAAAGCCACTTCATCAGATGCATGGAGTAGAAAATACAGAGGGAGGTATAAATACACAGCACATGAAAAGATGGGAGTTGCCTTACCAAGTGTGGGGGGTCAGTGCTAATGAGCCAATTCACTTAAGGTGGAAGTGGGCTATTCTGGTTATGATAAGGAGGTTCTTCTTTTCCTTTCCTGTAGCATATCATTATTGGTGTAGTGTATATTTACTGTGTCTCTCTAGCATAAGCTGTAGCCAAGTCTGAATACTGATCTCAGTACCATACTTCCTCCCTGTGCTGTTAGAGCAACTGGCCACTGGTGGGCTTGTGGAGAAAAGGGAATGTCTTGTGTTCTTTTTAAGGTAAATTGGTGATGTAGTGTGGGGAAGCTTCTTCACTACACAGAAACAAACATGCCACAGTGGTTAATTGAAAGAATCATCCTGTGTGTTCTTTTTAAAATGATAGCTTGTGGGGGACAGAGCAGATGACTTTGGTGTGTTAGTGCACTACCCTTTCACTGTCAGAGATGTTAGTTCCAATTCTGGCTTAGAGCATACATGGAAAAAAAATAGTGCCCTGAAGACACTATCTGTATGTCCACATCACAAATCAAAGCACAGTTTTGCATAATTGACTGTATTTATGTTTTAAGAAGGGGGACTAAGCCCCTTTTCCCCAAATATTTGGAAGGTTTTTTTTATGTTAAGATACCTTTCCTAGATAGAGTTTGGGAAACAGTGTTAATCTGAACATATGTGGATACTGTCACCTCTCTGAACTAATCCATATTGCTGCCTCAAGTTTCCCCAGAATGATAAATCTGCTTGACTTTGCAGTCCTTTCACCCGAAGAATGTGTAAGGCAGCACACTTGGTTAGTCAAGAGAAGGCAGTGTGCATCCATTAATATAGGAAATGTCACATCAGACTCTCTGGTTCCACCAGCCTGGAAATGATGGGCTGTACTCTTTTCACATGACTGATGGGTAACAGTAAACAATTTGAGGTACAATTGTTAGTTACCTTTTACTCCTTGGCTGACTCTTGGTTTTCCTCGCTGTAGTTCAAAGCTTCTAGGTAATTGCTTGGTGTTCTATACTATCTTGACTTGAACTCTTGGAAAATAATCAAAGTCAGTCCTAGTTATTAATTTGACAAAACTTTCAAGGAATGTTTAGGATGATGAAGGAAATGACACCTGAGTAGATGGCACTCTTCCCTCTGAAACAATGACCCAGTATACTGCTGGATTTCATTGTGCTGCTGTATTATCTTTTGGCTGTGATATAAATTTGAGGGAGTGATAATTTGTAGCCATTATAGACACCTTAGGACTTTTTACTGTAGTAGGGATGCTAATGCTAAACCTGGCCAAATTCCAGTGCAGGTAATTACATTCTGCCTAAATTCTTAGAGTAGCTATAGTTTGATATGGCATTCCTTACTTCCTATTGCAAACTGTTCTGTGACGTTTTGCATCTGTTAAACAATTGCTGCCCTTGAACCCAAAAGGCAGCTGTACGTCAGTGAAAGGTGAAATGATTCCTGTAATAGGTTTTGGGATGCTTTGAAACTTTTTGGGATGCAAAGCACTGCATACATATAAGATGATGATTATATCATTATTCTGCAGATGCCATTCCATGCTATGGAAACTTCATTATAGGGGACTGAGGAAGTCGGAGCATGGAGATGGATGGTGGAAAAACATCAGGTTCCAGTTGCTGTTGCTTTGCCATGTGGCAAGAATGGAACTCCTCAGTTCCAGACTGCTGAAAATTAAGATGTAGATGCATTACTAAGGGTCCAATCCATCCTATTCCCACTAAAGTCGATGGGCCTAATTCTGATCTCCTTGTACCAGTATAAATTGTATAATGCTTTCGTGAGATCAGAAACAGGTCCGATAAAACTAGCAGAAGCAAGGTTGGACCCTTAGAAACAAACATATATTCTTGTTTTTAAAAATTCCATTTAAAAGTTATACAGATTGCCAGACATGCAGAGTAAATGTGGACAATGATTGAAATTTCCCAGTCAAAGATTTATACAGGAAGTTAATTAAACATATTTATACCATATTCACTTTCTGGAAGTAAGTTCGTGCATGCTGTGGCTTTGAGGTAAGGATCAGTTTCGACCACCAGCCCACTTCCATTTTGGCAGTAACACCATATGCCAGGGGTTCTCAAATTGGTGGTCGGGACCTCTCAGGGGGTTGCAAGGTTATTACATTGAGGGTTGCGAGTTGTCAGCCTCCACTCCAAACCCCACTTTGCATCCAGTGTTTATAATGGTGTTAAATATATTTAAAAGTGTTTTTAATTTATAAGGGGGGATTGCACTCAGAAGCTTGCTATGTGAAGGGGGGTCACCAGTACAAAAGTTTGAGAACCACTGCCATATACCATTCTTCCACTGTATACTCAATCTTCTATCTTTGTAATTTTGTTCTTATGTATATTGCTTTGATACTTTAGGTCAGTTAGTCTGCAAATTTCTAGTTTAAAAATAAACATAGGATTTTAGAAGGATTTTTGATAAACTAGAGGCACACAGAAGGAAGAATTGTTTATATATGGTTATAAAGCTATTTCTGTAGAGCTATTTCTGGTAAACTGGAACTATTTGATAACCTAGAGTAGCATCAAAAAGAAAAATTATTTAAGCATAGATATAGAGCTATTTCTGGAGACAGCTGGAGTTGATCTTACTGGCATCGTGGGTTTCACTGAATAGCTTTGCATAGAACATTCTTATCAGGGATATAGAGGATGATATGTTATTGTTTTTTCCTTTACCTTCTTCTGTTGTTATAGGAACAGTCTTGGCTTCTTCTTTCCTATATTAACCTGTCTTTCAATTCTAGACATTGGTAAGGCTGCAAAGCAGCACTACGGTACCATACCGCTAAATACAGATGTTGAAAGTGTGATATCTGGCATCCTGTCAGTCAGTCCCTTGGGCACAAGTCTGTGCCTATTCATGTTAGAACAATAGTCACATGTCTTATTTGTAAAGCCAGGTACTTCTCTTGCATTCCATGCACTGTATATTTGTTCTGTTATATACAGCAGAAACTCCACTCTTGCGCTTGCTGATAAATGTTCCTTCCCCAGGCTGCAGTGAAAACCAGCAGCACCCATTGTGCATGATAGCAACTGCCAAGGGCATTGCCAACTTAAGTGGCAGGTAATCAGGATTTGAGGAGCATAGTAGTGGCTATTATTTAGAAGTCATTCATTTTCAGCACCCTTAAGCTTCACCAGCCTGGAACAAATAGGTTGCACTTTTCCTTTTGGATTGACAGGCAGCAACATTAAATACAAGCTTCAGAATTTTGGTGCCTTCCTCTGCTTTGGTCTCTTACTCCACACAGAGTTCATGCTTAGCTTCTGTAGGGGATACAGCAAGAGGATACAGCAGTTGCAAAAATCAAAGAACCACCAATGAGACTGAAGAGGGAGAACTTAATTTGGGAGACGGTTCAACAGTTATTCAATTAAACATTACAGATGCAATGGTCAGACTCATCTTCTGAGCGCCCGGGGGAGAAGGCGGGGGCGGGGACTGGGGGAAGGAGTGGAATGGGGGTGGGGCCGGGGGTGGAGTTGGGGTGGGGCCAGGGGCGGGTGTGTGTGAGCACCCACCGGCACCGACTAATGTCGGTGCCTATGGATGTGTCCATGCTGATGACGGGTTCTGCTCAATAATGATCCAAAGCTGTGCAGACCAATACATGTTCATTTTCATAATCTGAATCAGATGCCACCTGCAGAAGGTTGATTTTCTTTTTTGGTGGTTAGGATTTTGTAGTTTCTGCATCTGAGTGTTGCTCTTTTAAGACTTCTGAAAGCATGCTCCACACCTCATCCCTCTCAGATTTTGGAAGGTACTTCAGATTCTTAAATCTTGGTGTGACGGGTTGGTATCACAGAAACCCCCTTGGAGCTGCCACCTGGTGTGCCAAGACTACTCCTGCCCCTGATTTCCTGCCTTTTCCAGCTTAGGACTCCAGAATCCTGTCTGGTTTGAGCCAGACCCAGGTCTGAGGCAAGTCCCCTAACAGCTGTAGGCTTGCCTGGAAGCAGCTTAGGAAGTGTTCTTGCCTTTGACGCCCAGGTGCCCAACTCCCAATGGGGTTCAAACCCTGAATAAATCCGTTTTACCCTGTATAAAGCTTATACAGGGTAAACTCATAAATAGTTTGCCCTCTATATCACAGGTAGAGAGATATGCACAGCTGTTTGCCCCCCTCCAGGTACTAACACGTACTCCAGGTTAATTAATAAGTAAAAAGTTAATTTAATAAGTACAGAAAGTAGGATTTAAGTGGTTCCAAGTAATAACAGACAGAACAAAGTGAATTACCAAGTAAAATAAAATAAAACACGCAGGTCTATGTCTAATCACACTGAATACAGATAAAAACCTCACCAGTTCCAGTAAACTTCCTTTTACAGGCTATGGTCCTCCTAGCCTGGGTCCAGCAATCACTCACACCCCCTTGTTATTGTCCTTCGTTCCAGTTTCTTTCAGGTATGTCATTGGGGGGTGGAGGGGCTCTCTCGTTAGCCAGCTGAAGACAAAATGGAGGGGTCTCCCAGGGGTTTAAATAGACTTTCTCCTCTGGGTGGATACCCCTCCCTCTCCCTGTGAAGCATCCAGTTACAAAATGGAGTTTGGGGGTCACATGGGCAAGTCACATGTCCATGCACAACCCAGTTCCTTACAGCCAAGCCACATTCCTGGCAAAGCTCAGATGTGGATTGGTGTCTCCAAGTTCTTTTGTCTGTTAAGAGTTTCTTGATTGGGCACTTAACCTGCACATTCCTTTCTCCAGACCCTGAGCAAATGCTCTTACTAAGGCTATGTAGACAACAAGCAAGTATACAACCAATATTCATAACTTCAACTACAAAAATGATACATGCATACAAACAGGAGGAATAGATTCAATAGATCATAACTTTTACAGAGATATGTTACATGGCACATGTAGCATAAAACATATTCCAGTTATATCATATATACATTTATAAGCATCTTCCCAGAAAGCCTTATGGGGTACACTGTCACACTTGGGTCGAGTGCTGTAGCTAGCCTTAGAGATTTCACATTGGTATCTTCTTTCCATTTTGTCAAATTTGCAGTGAAAGTGTTCTTAAAATGAACATGTGCTGGGTCATCATCCGAGACTGCTATAACATGAAATATATGGCAGAATGAGGGTAAAACAGAGCAGGAGACATACAATTCTCCCCCAAGGAATTCAGTCATAAATGTAATTAACACATTTTTTTAACGAGTGTCATCAGCATGAAAGCATGTCTTCTGGAATGATGGCCAAAGCATGAAGAGGCATATGAATCTTTAGCGCATCTGGCATGTAAATATCTTGCGATGCCAGCTACAACAGTGTCATGCGAACACCTGCTTTCACTTTCAGGTGACGTAAATAAGAAGCAGGCAGCATTACCTCCGGTAAATGTAAACAAACTTGTTTCTCTTAGTGATTGGCTGAACAAGAATTAGGACTGAGTGGACTTGTAGGCTCTAAAGTTTTACATTGTTTTGTTTTTGAGTGCAGTTATGTAACAAAAAAAATCTACAGTTGTAAATTGCACTTTCATGATAAAGAGATTGTACGACAGTACTTGTATGAGGTGAATTGAAAAATACTATTTCTTTTTATCATTTTTACAGTGCAAATATTTGTAATAAAAATAATATAAAGTGAGCACTGTACACTGTACACAAAATAATTAGTAAATTTCAATTGGTATTCTATAATACAAATAAACAGTTTTGATTGAGTGCTGTAGGGATAGTTTAAATATAGTACATCACCATTTTTTCTAGTTTAAAAATATAAAGACTTTCTAGAGAAGATGTTGCTGGAAACAATAAACATATAAAGGTCTTTTTACAGTGAGTTGATTCAAAGCCTAAGTACATCACACATTTTATCACCCTCAAATTGTAGGTGACCCTCTAAACCTTTTGCTGCTGTTCATGCCACCTAGTGTACTGCTAGAATTTTATTAACATTCCAATGAAATCAATGGTGCAATGTGAATGTGTTCAGTAGCCCAGCTGGTGCATATTAAGAACATAAGAACGGCCATACTGGGTCAGACCAAAGGTCCATCTAGCTCAGTATCCTGTCTTCCGACAGTGGCAAATGCAGGTGCCCCAGAGGGAATGAACAGGTAATCATCAAGTGATCCATTCCCTGTCACTCATTCCCAGTTTCTGGCAAACAGAGGCTAGGGACACCATCTCTGCCCATCCTGGCTAATAGCCATTGATGGACCTATCCATGATGAATTTATCTACTTCTTTTTTGAACCCTATTATAGTCTTGGCCTTCACAACAATATCTGGCAAAGAGTTCCACACACACAACTTCCACGGCAAAGAGTTCCACACACACAACTGTGTGTTGTGTGAAGAAATACTTCCTTTTGTTTGTTTTAAACCTGCTGCCTATTAATTTCATTTGGTGACCCCTAATTCTTGTGTTTATGAAAAAGAGTAAATAACACTTCCTTATTTACTTTCTCCACACTAGTCATGATCTTATAGAGCTCAGTCATATCACCCCATAGTCGTCTCTTTTCCAAGCTGAAAAGCCCCAGTTTTATTAATCTCTCCTCATACCCCTAATAATTTTTGTTGCCCTTTTCTGAACCTTTTCCAATTCCAATATATCTCTTTTGAGATGGGGCGACCACATCTGTACACAGTATTCAAGATGTGGGCATACCATGGATTTATGTAGAGGCAATATTATATTTTCTGTCTTATTATCTATACCTTTCTTAATGATTCCCAACGTTCTGTTAGCTTTTTTGGCTGCCACTGCACATTGAGTGAATGTTTTCAGAGAACTATCCACAATGACTCCAAGATCTCTTTCTTGAGTAGTAACAGCTAATTTAGACCCCATCATTTTATATGTATAGTTAGAATTATGTTTTCCAATGTGCATTACTTAGCATTTTTCAACATTGAATTTCATCTGCCATTTTGTTGCCCAGTCACCCAATTTTGAGAGATCTTTTTGTAGCTCTTCACAGTCTGCCTCGGACTACTATCTTGAGTAGTTTTGTATCATCTGTAAATTTTGACGCCTCACTGTTACCCCTTTTCCAGATCATTTATGAATATGTTGAATAGGACTGGTCCCAGTACAGACCCCTGGGGGACACTACTATTTACCACTCTCCAGTCTGAAAACTGACCATTTATTCCTACCCTTTGTTTCCTATCTTTTAACGAGTTACCAATCTGTGAGAGGACCTTCCCTCTTATCCCATGTCATCTTACTTTGCTTAAAAGCCTTTGGCAAGGGACCTTGTCAGAGGCTTTCTGAAAATCTAAGTACACTATATCCACTGGATCCCCCTTCTCCACATGCTTGTTGACTCCCTCAGAAAATTCTAGTAGATTGGTGAGGCATGATTTCCCTTTACAAAAACCATGTTGACTCTTCCCCAACAAATTATGTTCATCTATGTGTGTGACAATTTTGTTCTTCACTATAGTTTAAACCAGTTTGCCTGGTACTGAAGTCAGGCTTACCAGCCTGTAATTGCCGGGATCACCTCCAGTCATTTGGTACAGAAGATGATTTAAATGATAGATTACAAACTACAGTTAGTAGTTCTGCAGTTTCACATTTGAGTTTCTTCAGAACTCTTGGATGAATACCATCAGGTCCTGGTGACATATTACAGTTTAGTTTATCAATTTGTTCCAAACCTCCTATAATGACACCTCAATCTGGGACAGTTCCTCAGATTTGCCACCTAAAAAGAATGGCTCAGGTTTAGGAATCTCCCTCACATCCTCAGCTGTGAAGACTGATGCAAAGAATTCATTTAGTTTCTCCGCAATGGCTTTATTGTCCTAGAGATCTCCTTTAGCATCTCGATCGTCCAGTGGCCCCACTGGTTGTTTAGCAGGCTTCCTGCTTCTGGTGTACTTAAATTTTTTTTTGCTATTATTTGTTGAGTCTTTGGCTAGCTGTTCTTCAAATTCTTTTTTGACCTTCCTAATTATATTTTTACATTTCATTTGCCTAAGTTTATGCTCCTTTCTAATTTTCCTCACTAGGATTTAACTTCCACTTTTTAAAGGATGTCTTTTTGCCTCTCACTGCTTCTTTTACTTTGTTGTTTAGCCATGGTGGCACTTTTTTGGTTCTTTTAGTATGAATATTACTAAAATATTCCAGATATATATGGAATATTCTGTAGAAGTCATGGGGTTTAAATGAAGTTTACAAACAAAGATGCCAACATAAGTACCTTTAAATTGAATCCATTTGGATAACTTTTGTATGCCAGCCCAAATCCATGCATCTGGAGATATATACAGTATTTTAAAAACTTTCCAGGATGTCTTTAATATCTCTCCAACAAAATAACACTTTGTTTCATGCTTCTACAACTTCTGTAACACTTTAATAATGTCCCAGTAAATGAGCTCTGGGATGTCCTTAGAGAACAGTTAGTCAAGATGGAAACATAATAAAATATACAGATTTAAAGTTGATGGTTTAACCAATCCAGTTAAGGTCTGTGCAGCATTTGCTTGTGGTGTTTTGATGAAGATTTTTATGGAAACAAAGAGCTCTTTTGAGCAATCTCTTGGAACTAATTTTATTTGACTGAATTGTTGGAAAAAATTGCTTTCCAATAGATAGCCTAAATGCTGGACTAGGTGGTGCTGAGATGCACCCTTCTATTAACTGTAGACAATAGCCTTCCATATCTGGAAATCTGGATTCAAATCTAATATTGCTGCCCATGAAAATATTTCTTTAATCTAGTGTCCCTTTCTTTGCCCACATCACAAAATCCCCATTTAGTTTAACACCATTACCAGTCCCTGTAGCAGGGGGTGTTGGTAGAGTGGTGAATTATGTGAAGATTCCAGGACTGCAATAGCTAAGGGTATTGCAATTCAGGACTGAAGTACTCTGGTTGCTAGGGTGTTGTGATTTTTCTCTAGCCACAAAAAATAATTGATTAAAAAAGCCAAAAGAATCCCATGAAAGATTTTATGAAGTAAAACACAAGTCCCATATTATGTGATTCATTCATAAGCATATATAGTTCTCTAACGTAAAAGGATACATTGTCCAAAATGAAAAGCTTGAAACCATGTAAAACTATGTAAAACCAGTAACACAATAACTAAGTCCTCAGTCTATTAACTAGTTAGTCCTACCACTCTCCTGCAACTGATAACTAAAGCAGATAATTTGCTTTTTCAGCATATAGCCTATTACTAATATGTGTTGATCTTCTAAAAATTAACAAAATTCTCAACTGTCCTGTGTTCCATGATTTTACTTCTACAATTTTCTACCATTTTGTTGCAAAGAACTGTGACATAACCTTGTTCACAAAACAGATCTGGAGCAGAAATCTGGATCTTAAATTTTAAGTGCTAAAAGCATTAAATTATGTTCCATCAGTCATGTTTCATCTGCCTCTTCCTGTTCTGAGCTCAACTTATGACCTTTTTATTTGGAAGCAATCATACTGGCTAACTAGTGGAAAAGTTCCATATCTTCTTTGAATTGCTTTTTTATTTTATTGTTGTGCGGCTCCATTTGTTTGTTAATTAGATTGAGCCAGATTTTCAGTGAGATGGCAAACAGTAGCACCAACAGACTGTAATCTGTCAAATCCCTTCGAATCTTCTTCATTGGCTTTTGTAATTTTAGTCTTTGTAGAGTCCATCATTTAAAAAAATGCATTTAATTTTTTTGACATAGTCCTCCCTCATGCTCTCTGTAATTTTAAACTAATTATGGTAGCTATTTACATATAAATTTATAGATACAATATTTCTGAGAGCTCCACCAAGTATCATTAGGGAGGGTTCTGCTTTTTCAGACAACTAACCATGAGGTGATTGTGAAGAATATTTGAAGTTCCACAATATGTTTTTGGACTGTTAGGTGATTTTAATAGTGTGCAGAACAGCCATATGCCAGAAGTTTAGTTATACTGCATTTTATTCATGTTGATAGGTTTCAGTGTAGTAGCCGTGTTAGTCTGTGTCAGCAAAATGAAAATAAGAAAGAAAAACTTGTAGCACCTTAGAGACTAACAAATTTATTTCAGCATAAGCTTTCGTGGGTTAGTACCCACTTCATCGGATGCATGGAATGAAACATACAGTAGACAGATATTTATACAGTCAGAGAAACATGATAAGGTGGAGGTGCATAGACCAACCTTAAGAGGCTAATTGGTTGGTCTATGCACCTCCACCTTATCATGTTTCTCTGACTGTATAAATATCTGTCTACTGTATGTTTCATTCCATGCATCCGATGAAGTGGGTACTAACCCACGAAAGCTTATGCTGAAATAAATTTGTTAGTCTCTAAGGTGCTACAAGTTTTTCTTTCTTATTTTCATTTTGCTGACACAGACTAACACGGCTACTACACTGAAACCTATCATTATGCAAGGCACTGCATTCAGCCGTATGGAGTGGAAATCCATCAACTTCATGAAAAAACTCGCACAGATACAGACAGACATCATCTTCCTTTCCAACTGCAAACAGATGGACATCATACCAAAAGGACTAAAGGTAAAAAATCCATTACAATCTACTTATCACACAGACTATGCTGAGAGATTGTGCCTCACACTCTCAAAGAAACTGCGAAACCACCTGATCAACATCCTATACAGCAAACAGGGAAAGATTAAGACTGAGCTCTCAAAACTGGATACTCTTATGGAAAACCAACCTTCCACACAAACTTCTTCATGGACTGTCTTTACAAAAACTAGACAAGCCATTTACAACACAAGCTTTGCTTCTTTACAAAAGAAAAAGGACACTAAGCTATCTAAACTGCTGCATGCCACAAGGAACCACAACAGCAGTTCCCTTACCCCACCCAACAATATTGTTAATCTTTCCAGCTATACTCTCAGCCCAGCAGAAGAATCTGTCCTTTCTCGGGGCCTCTCCTTTTGTCCCTCCAGACCCACGAACATGATACAGTTCTGCGGTGACCTAGAATCCTACTTTTGACGTCTCCGACTCAAAGAATATTTCCAACAGACCTCTGTACAACATACTAACCCACAGAATCCTTCCTACCAAAACTACAAAAAGAAGGATTCTGCGTGGACTCCTCCTGAAGGTCGAAACAACAAATTGGACTTCTACATAGACTGCTTCCGTCGCCGTGCTCGAGCTGAAATTGTAGAAAAGCAAAATCACTTGCCCCATAACCTCAGCCGTGCAGAACACAATGCCATCAACAGCCTCAGGAACAACTCTAACATCATAATCAAAAAGGCTGACAAAGGAGGAGCTGTCGTCATCATGAATAAGTTGGAATATGAACAAGAAGCTGTCAGGCAGCTCTGTAACTCCACATTCTACAGGCCTTTATCCTCTGACCCCACTGAGGACTACCAAAAGAAACTACACCATCTGCTCCAGAAACTCCCTGGAAAAGCACAAGAACAAATTTGTACAGACACGTGCCTAGAACCCCGACCAGGGGCATTCTATCTGCTACCCAAGATCCATAAACCTGGAAATCCTGGACGCCCCATCATCTCAGGCATTGGCACCCTAACAGCAGGATTGTCTGGCTATATAGACTCTCTCCTCAGGCCCTATGCTACCAGCACTCCCAGCTATCTTCGCGACACCACTGACTTCCTGAGGAAACTACAATCCATCGGTGATCTTCCAGACAACACCATCCTGGCCACTGTGGATGTAGAAGCCCTCTACACTAACATTCCACACAACGATGGACTACAAGCTGTCAGGAACAGTATCCCCGATACTACCACGGCTAACCTGGTGGCCGAACTTTGTGATTTTGTCCTCACCCACAACTATTTCACATTTGGGGACAATATATACCTCCAAGTCAGTGGCACTGCTATGGGTACCCGTATGGCCCCACAGTATGCCAACATTTTTATGGCTGACTTAGGTGACGAGAGCTGAGGAAGCGTTGTTCTAACACCCCTACTCTACTTGCGCTACATTGATGATATCTTCATCATTTGGACCCATGGAAAAGAAGCCCTTGAGGAATTCCACCATGATTTCAACAATTTCCATCCCACCATCAACCTCAGCCTAGACCAGTCCACACAAGCGGTCCATTTCCTAGACACCACTGTGCTAATAAGTGATGGTCACATAAACACCACCCTATACCGGAAACCTACTGACCGCTATACTTACCTACATGCTTCCAGCTTCCATCCTGGACACACCACACGATCCATTGTTTACAGCCAAGCTCTAAGATACAACCGCATTTGCTCCAATCCCTCAGACAGAGACAAACACCTACAAGATCTCTATCAAGCATTCTTACAACTACAATACCCACCTGCTGAAGTGAAAAAACAGATTGACAGAGCCAGAAGAGTACCCAGGAGTCACCTACTACAAGACAGGCCCAAAAAAGAAAATAACAGAACACCACTTAGCCGTCACCTTTAGCCCCCAACTAAAACCTCTCCAGCGCATCATCAAAGATCTACAACCTATCCTAAAAGATGATCCCTCACTCTCACAGATCTTGGAGGACAGACCAATCCTCGCTTACAGACAGCCCCCCAACCTGAAGCAAATACTCACCAGCAACCACACACCATACAACAAAAACACTAACCCAGGAACCTATCCTTGCAACAAAGCCCGATGCCAACTCTGTCCACATATCGATTCAACTGATACCATCACAGGGCCTAATCACATCCGCCACACCATCAGGGGCTCATTCACCTGCACATCTACCAATGTGATATATGCCATCATGTGCCAGCAATGCCCCTCTGCCATGTACATTGGCCAAACCGGACAGTCTCTACGCAAAAGAATAAATGGACATAAATCTGATATCAGGAATCATAACATTCAAAAACCAGTAGGAGAACACTTCAACCTCCCTAATCACTCACTGACAGACTTGAGGGTAGCAGTGTTGTGACAGATTAACTCGAAAAGCAGACTTCAAAGAGAAACTGTTGAACTCGAATTGATATGCAAACTAGATTGCATTACCTCAGGATTAAATAAGGACCTCGAATGGCTCGGCCATTACGTTAATTGAATCTATTTCCCTTAAGTTAACGATCCTCATTCACACCTGTGTGACCATCTTGTTTATCACTTCAAAGGTTTTTCTTCCCCTGCTGTTATGGTACCTCTCAATTAATTAGCCTCTTAAGGTTGGTCTATGCACCTCCACCTTATCATGTTTCTCTGACTGTATAAATATCTGTCTACTGTATGTTTCATTCCATGCATCCGATGAAGTGGGTACTAACCCACGAAAGCTTATGCTGAAATAATTTGTTAGTCTCTAAGGTGCTACAAGTTTTTCTTTCTTATTTTCATTTTATTCATGTTGTGAGCAAATGACAAAGTCATACTGTTCTTTGCATTGTCATACTATTCTTTGCATTTTTAGATGGCATCATCAGCAACTTGAACATAATATTCTATAGTTTTTCTTTTTAGACAAAGCATAAGTATTAGTAAATTATAATTCATTTTTCATTGTATATCTGCTTGTAGACTTTATCAGGTCATATTTCATGTCTGACCAACTATCTTTCATTAATGTCAATGTTGATTCTTTTAGTTCTTTAATTTTTCTTTTTCTTTACTTGCAGCATCCAGTAATGGATCAATCTGTTTGTAGCAGTATATGTAATTCTAAGTACTCCAATCATTTCTCAGAATAAAAGAATGTAACTTTTTTTTTTTCAAGTTCAAGTCTTTGCAGTTCAGTTTTTATGGTACAGTCATCAACTATTCTTTGTAATTTTGTGAGGAACAGAGACTGCCAAGGAATGGAGATAATGAAGTTCTGTTAAAAGGCCTGGTGCAACATATTAAATTAGCATTGTGTCCATGTGTTGAAGATGAAAATGTAATTGAAAATATCTTATAGGATCTCACAAGAGCATGAAAACTTACCTATGATCTCTTCAACTTCTTTGTCATTCAATGACAAATTTGGTCTTGAATCCTAAGAAATGGATTTTTTGCACTTTTTGACATGGGCACAAATCTTTTCTATCTTACTACTTAACAGCTCTTCACAATGTTTACATTTTACTTAGGGTAATTATCTCTTTTTAGTACCTCAGTCTATTCAAGCACTTGTTTCCTATCTCTTCTTTCAACTTTAGGCATGTCAGATAAATTCATACAATGATGTTTAGTAATCACTAAACATTAATTATCTGTTTGCAGTATTGATCAGCAGCTCTCACATTTACTACAGCTGGAATAAAAACCAAATTAGCTCTGAAGATTGCAAACTGAAAATTAAGATGAGCTAAAGAGCTTTATATAAAACAACATTTTCAGATGTCCAAACCTTCCTTCCAGAAATTTCTATATTCTAGCAAACCACACCCTACTTAACATTTCACAGTTCCATCCACTTCTATTTCTTCAATATAGAATAACAGTTGATTCCACTCAGTAGCCACTCCCTTGCCCAGTCTTCAGTGGCTTCATTCATTTACCTTCTTGAAAATTCTAGACAGTTGTGACTTTCTTACCATTTCCTAATAGACTTAGAAGGCCTAATAATGTGGATACTCTCATAATTTTCCTTTTAATTTTTTAGAATTGTCAGTTTTATTGGTATGTTTAAATTAGAACCTAATGACTGAGATTTTCAAGCCAAGTAGGGCATTTAGTCATAAAAGTCCTATTTAATTTCAATGGGAATTATGTGGCTAAATTCTCTAGTTGGCTTTGAAATCTCAGTGTTTTGGTTTTGTAAAAATTGTAAGTATAGGTCATATTCTAGTAAATATCTCACAGTAGCAAATTCTAAAAAATAAAAACACATAGAAAACCCGATAACCTGAAAAATGTCACTGGATATTTTTTTCCTGGGGAAAAAAATCCCTGTGTTTTATGTAAATGGTAGAAATGAAAGCTTGTGCACCTAGCTACAGTTGAATTGCTTACATTCATGCACATTAAAACTAACTATAAATTAAAATACAAAACATTTTTAAAACCCAGTGTTTATTTTAGATATATGGAAGATCCCTTCATTAACAGGTAGAAAGATGGTGTGGAGAGTGTGACAATCAAATTTGTAGGAGACGAGAAGCTGGGAGGAATGACAAATAGTTTGGAGGATAGGATTAAAAATTAACAATCTTGATAGATTAGAAAAATGGTCTGAAGTCAATAAAATGTGATTGATGTAAGGTAAATGCAATGTAGTCATGCCGGAAAGAATACTCATATGCACCAACATAGAGCAAGGAAATACTGATTAGGAAGTAGTAGCACAGAGAAAACCCTGAGGGTTATAGTAGATGATACATTGCATATGAATCCACAATGAAATGCTGTCACAAAAAACAAAAGTTATGCTGAGCTGTGTTAAGAGAATCACGTGTTATCCAAGCAAGATAATTATTTTGCTGTACTCATCACTAGTTAGGTCATTGCTCTCAGAATTAGTTACCCCATATTTAAGAAGATAGACACTAGATAACAACTGAAACTATTGAAGGCCAAGTTTTCAAAAATGGAAGACTAAGATCCACGTGCAAAATTTGAATTGTGATTAGGTCTCATTTCTTCTTTTATTGAAATCAGTGGCAAAAATTCCCATTGTCTTCAGTGTGAGCAGGAGCAGACTGTTATGTGCTGCCTCCACTTCCAGCCTGACCGAAGTGCAAAAACCTAAATCTGAATAAAATTTTACTTTTAGCATTGTAGTGCAGAGATCTGCAACAGGGTTTCTGAGCAGTCCCTGACAAAATCATTTTTGTATGATCTTTCATACAATTTCTGAAGATAAATATGTTTACTTTCTTCTTTAGAAGAATTTATTCCCTTGTAGTGAGAAGAATAACTACCAACAATGGTGTGAAGTTAATCTACTGAAAATAGGACCAACTAGATAATTTATGCAGTAGCCATATTACATTAATAGGGGAAAAAACTAGTCTGAGGCATAATGAGAGTACTTAAAAGACTGTCATCATATTTCTTTAAAAGTAGTTGTTAATATTCTTATTTAATATTCTTCAAGGATCTCTCGGCTTTTACTCCATTTCATTCCCAGCTCTGCCGTCAAAAACTGGCATCACAATAGCCCTTCCTTTAGTACAAAAGGGCTGGATACCAGCCACAGAACCCATGCAGGTAGCTATAACTTATGTGCTAAGAACTGATGTTGGGTTTTATGTGCCTAATATACTCTGTAGATTTGGGAAGGGAGATGGAATACTGCATTGTTTGGCAGAACAAATAAACTTATAATACATGATCTACTGCTCAGATAATCTCTGCCAATTCAAACCTTAATACAGAAGCAGTTTCTCAGAAATAAGTACCCATCTAACTATTTCTATGGCCCTCATCACTATGGTATCTGAGCACCTTCCTCCTCTAACACAGGGGAGGGCAAACTATGGCCCACGGGCTGGATCCAGATTTCAATGGAGCCTCCATGCCTGCCCTGGCCCTGCCCTGCTCCCGGAAGCAGCCAGCACCACATCCCTGCGGCCCCTGGAGGTGGGTTGGGGCAGGAGGCTCTGCCACGCACTGCCCTTGCCTGTGGGTACCACCCCGAAGCTCCCATTGGCCGCGGTTCCCCGTTCCCGGCCAATGGGAGCTGCAGGGGGTGGTGCCTGCAGGCAAGGGCAGCACACACAGCCTCTTCTCCCCCCCTCCCAACCAGGGGCCACAGGGACGTGGTGTTGGCCACTTCCGGGGGCGGCACAGAGCCAGGAGGCAGGGAGCCTGCCTTAGCCCCACTGCGCTATGGTGCTAGCAATCTCGCAGCCGGATTGAAATCCCTGATGGGCCAGATCCGGCCCACGGGCCATAGTTTGCCCTCCCCTGTGTTAGAGGATAACAGCCTCCTTCTCCTATCAGATGGTGAAGGTGCTCCTTTAACTCAAGCAGTCTGTGTTTTGGTGCTGAAAACCTCAGGTTCAAAACCTGCTGTCTTGTACTGGGGATCATTACATTTGTATTCCCCAATTGCTATTTTATATTTAAGCTGTCTGGATGAAATACTTCCTGGTACAGATAGCCAGTATGAGGCACATCATACCCCTTAAGCCCCAGGGTAATATATGGTAAAACAGTGTACTTAGGTTATCACAGTGTTAGGGAAATGTGTTATAACCACCTTTACTTTAAATGCAACTTTTAAACAAACTGATTTTCACAAACTTTTCTTAGTGTTTAAAATAAGATTTTTTGAGAATAGTGTTTGATGGTCACTGTCCTACCTCTTGGCTGTCTTTCATTACCAGGATGACTTTATCTTAAATTTACATTCACTTCCACCTTTTGCATAGTAAGCTATTAGTGTCATAGATGTTGAATCAGGAAACTGCTGGTTATAGTAAAATGTATTTATGCTAACAAATTAATGCAGGCTAATATTCTAGATTCTTGCACTGTTTTCTTCTGAACCTTGTTTTTGGTAATTGGCCCAAATTGTGTCCTATGTTGGGAGCTTAGAGGGATAAAGACAAGAGAAAGATCTGTAGGTGGTAGGGACAGCTTGGGTATGTGCCTGCAGATGTATGTGATTTAGCAGAAAGCAACACTATGGTGGTTGGTGGCTGACATTTGACTAAAGCGGTATATAAATTTTCTGCTTGTTGAGCATGGGAACCAGTAAGGGAAAATGAGATGTTTATAAATGCCCCAAGGAGTATTTGACTTCTGTGCAGCAGTGATCGGCATTCTCCTAAATGCTTCCTAAGTGACTGTGTCCATGCAAATGATGGTTTTCTGGGTGAATCATGCAAATCTTGGTTGACTCATATTTTAAAAAAATGGAATGAACACAATCCAAGATGGTAAGAATTTGGGTTTATGACGAGAACAATAGAGCATACTTATTTACATTCAAAAGTAAGAAACTGGAGCCATTGTTCAGTTCCTTTTCAATGCCAAGGGTTTATTAAATATGTTTTTTGAGGGAGAAGTTATTTTTCACAGACAAAAAGCCAATTATAAATAATAAAAGTTAATGTAATATATAATCATTCCATCTCAAACTATGATCTCATCTTGTTTCATGAATTAAATAGGTAAGTGTTTCGATGGGACGCTATGAGATAAAATCTAGGTGCTGGAGGAAGTAGTATTTTTGATTCAGCTGGAGGCACTCTCTCTTCTGACAGGTTTCAGTGTAGTAGCCGTGTTAGTCTGTGTCAGCAAAAAAAATAAGAAAGAAATACTTGTTCTGTTATCAGTAGGAAAGAAACTTTTGAAGTGATAATCAACATGGCCCATTACAGACAGTTGACACAAAGGTGTTAAGGGTATTTAACAGTGCCTTTCAATTAATTAGCCTTTTACAGTTTCATGTTTCTCTGAATGTATAAATATCGTCCAACTGTATGTTCCATTCTATGCATCCGACGAAGCGGACTGTAGTCCACGAAATCTTATGCTGAAATAAATTTGTTAGTCTCTAAGGTGCCACAGTATTTCTTTCTTATCTCTCTTCTGAGTCAGTACTAACTCAGAAAGCCTCAGCATGGTGTTATGGAGCAATGTGCTTCTGGAGAATTTGTCTTTTCAGTGCCACCTAAAACGGAAGTCCCATGGTAATTAGAAAACCAGGGGACCTTTTTTATGACAGGTGAGTGTGCTGGCCAAATTTCAACTTTGGTAATTGGGTTATGTCTAGCTCAGTTTCCCTTGCGGTTTCAAGTGGCTATGGTATTATCTTTCTTTCCTCAACAAATCTGTTATGTACCTGTTGCTGTGTGCTGTTATGCTCTGAGTTCCACCCCAGAGATACCCGCAGTTTAGTGGTGGATGAAAGATTCCTTAGATATTTTGTAAAGCACATAGGGATCCATTTGGAGGAAAGGTGATAAAGGCCATTGTCATTTAAATCCTGACTACACTCTATAACCAACCTCAAAATATATGAACAGAAAAATCCTACCATTCTAGCTTAATTGAAGGTACATTAGAAAGGAATGAAGAGCTACATGTATGTTAATCACAATGAATCATGTTGCATGCATGATGCTTATAAGTTGATAGGACAATTAAAATAGTGTGTTTATTGTTTTACAGATAGGACATAATGTTCTAGGCATTCCCCAAAATGCAACTCCCAACTATTTTAGCTTCCCCAGTCAGCACAATTTCTAGCCTCATTCCTGAGAGGGGTATTTTGGAACTCTGCATTTCTTGTTTAACATGGCAGCTCTGAGAACCCAGATACATTTAACATGTACTGTATTCAGTTCACATTTCGTTTGAAATAAGTCATTTCTGCTCTCTGTGGAGGCTCCTAGTATAGTGGACCAAATGACAGGGATAATTCAGAAGAGTGGTGGGATACCCCAACAGAACACTTTTGTGCTTCCACCAAGGATTTTGAAAATCCTAGCTTGATTAATCTGTTTAAACATCTGTGCATCCTCTTGTCTGTGCAACTTATCCCTCCGTATCCCGTTCATCCTCCGCCGTGTTTTGTGTTTGTATTTTAGTTATACAGCAACCTGATTGTAATTGATCAAATGTAATCACAGCTCATTCCGATGTTTTGTTAAACGCCGTTCTATGAAGCAGACGTTAATATTTCAGCAAATGATATTGTCCTCCTTGAAATTCAGATCACAGATGCATTCCGTAGTGGAACCGCAGGGTAGAGCCCACAATATTGAGAAATAAGATTGAGGAGGGGGTAGTGGAACGCTGTTCTAATGGCAGTGGAATTCTAGGAGCGATCTGCAATTAATACTATAGAGCTCAGTTCCACCAAGCTCTGTCTGTCAGTCTGTCTATTGATTCTCCCCTTCCCTCCCCCACCCCCCCACTTTTCCAGGCAGCCAGATCCAGCTTGCTTTCTTGACGTCATGTCTGTAGAAAGGTTTCAGCAGGCGCAGTGAGGGAGAGAGCATGTTAAACTTTCAGATCAAGTCAGCCGGCTCGTAAAGCTGTGCACGGGGGTCTGTGTGATCTTGCTGCTGCCACAGCTGGAACATCTGGAAGTGTTCAGTGTGTCTGTCTGTCTGTGAGAGCGCGCGAGAGAGGGAAGTGAGTGTGCTGAGGGAGGGGGGGAGTGAGGGGCTGGGACTATGCTCTCTCTCCCTCTTCCTCTGCAGAAACAGCTCTCTGCCAACAGAACGCGCTCAGAATGGCTTTGAAGAGGAGCAGCAACCTTTGAACATCTCTCCCCCCACTCCTCTTTTTCTTACTCTTCTAACTGATGGATTTAAAAAAAGACATTTAACCCTTTGAGATTTGTCCTGGATGCTTTTTTCGTTTCCCCCCTTGCTCTTTTTTTTTTAAAATGGTTTAGCAGCCAGAGGTGCTGTGCTAAATTCTTGGAAGGGGCCCGGATGTACTGAGGATGCATTGCAATTTCACTAAAGGAGGCAGTAGTGGAAAGGATCAGGTTTTGGTGTTTGATGCAATAATGGGAATCAGGTAATAATAAAAGGGGAAATACTGCAGCTCCATTCTTCCTTGAATTTTACCAAGCCGATATTTGGAGGGATTAACCTGGACTCATTTTAAATGGTCAATGAAAACAAGAGGATGTACATTCCAGAAGAAAACCATCAAGGTAAGATTGAGGTTTACCTCAAAGGATCTAGCAATTATTTTTTATTCTGTCCATCGTCTCTATAATGTCAATTTCTACTGCTGCTGCTAGAGTCAACGATAGGAGGGGGAATAGCGAGAGAAAGCAGGCTATGACACCAATTTCCATTCAGATCATAGTGATAACATTAGATGGATTTGTTGCAGTGATCTTCTTAGAGTATCCGCTGAAAAATCCCCATGGGAGCATGTGTTTCATAAGAAATACCAGGGAAGGAAAAGTTGTCCAAGTCCTTTAAAAAAAGGAAAAAAAAAAAAAAAGAGTGAAAAAGGGACGCCCAACGGACAGTTTGGAAGAAGGCTAAGTGATTTTGCGGTGCAGGTTGGCAGTTACGTGTCAGAGGAAGATTCCTTCCAGTACAGCCTGGTTTAGGGGTTTTCACTAGTTAATATCACACCAATTCCTCCAAACCCAAATCTCAGTACAGTTTCCCCAGATGCTGTGAGGGGAGCCCACTCCTTCTCCTTTGGCTATTTCTAATCTAGCATCAAAGGGGAGAGGATGAGGAGTTATCTGTGTACACACACATACGCATATATCTAATATGTCAGAGAGATATAGTGATAGAAAGCTATGATGTAGCGCTGTTTTATGTTTAAATCAAAGTTGGGGTTTACTTTTTGTAGCGAATTCTCAAATAGCTCTTGTTCTGATTGTCCACATTATGGACTTTAAGACACGTTAGTTCTCTTTATAATTAAGAAGTGTAACCAGCTACCCACTATATTAAAACTTTGTTGGTCCAACTCTAGAAGTTCCCCCCACCCACCCTCCAATTGACAGCTGTTATACTTTGTTATTTTTATCCTGTAACCTGCATGTTCTCAACCTCCCTCCATTCTCCTCCCCAAGCAGCATTTAACGCAAATTGTGATTGCAGAACAAATAGAGCCATTTTCTTTCCCTGAAGAGAGAGAGAGCAGTCCTTGGTGGGTAGTAATGTATCGAGGTAACTATATTAACCCCATTTGTGACCAGCATCTTTTTCATCTCCACTAAATCTCTCTGCATTGCCTGATAAGGAAGCTTCTCCGTTTTAGTGGTGCGTACTTACACCTCTTGTGTCAGAGGCTAACTTGTCTGTCTGTAAATGCTGCCCCCTTTCCTCCCAACTCCCACTGTTGCTGGAGGGGGATTTTCCCTTAAAGACTGTAATTAAACAACTCGAACTGTCAAAAGCGCCTCGAGTAATTTGGTGAGCCACTCAATCTGGGGCTAGGAGGGCAATTTTGGGCCAGATTTTTCTGTTCCTATTTAGCCCCCTTTAGCTGGGGAGGAAACACCCACGGTGCATCTGGGCTGTAGTAGCCTTGTGGAGGAGGAATAGGTCGATTTCTACGATCAAATCCCCAATTAAACACAGATTAAGAAGAAAAACAAACAAACAGCCCCTCCCCCTCCTTCTCCAAGTACTCTCCCAAAATAAGGTAGGCGGAGCGAGGAATCAGCCCCGATCTAAAGTGTGCTCTTTTTTGTGTAAGCCCTAGTGCTTTGCACATGCATTTGGCAGGCAGAAGTGGATCTCTCCTTCAGTGCCAGAGCTGGTAAAGTGGACGAAGAGCTCAGCCTTCATAGCAACATGCCAACGCTATGGCAACCTGAATCCAGCTCTCTACTTATCAACTGCAGTGATTATATAATTGGAGGAGCAGTTTTGCATCTATCTTTGGATGCTGATTCTCAGTGCTCCCAGGTGAAAGAACAACTTCTAAAGCAAACAGAAAACCATCCAAACGTGGAAGGAAGTTAGTTTTCCCGAGGGCTGGCATTTATTCATATCTCTTTTAATTTTTGTAAGTGGAGGAAGCTTGTGAGGTAAAAATGCATTTGTAGCCAAGAAAATGGGGCGGCAAAGAAGATCGGAGCTCAGAGCAAACCAATCCCGGGATGTAATGGAGTAATTAGAGCAAACAGTGATTCTAAAATGAAAGGCAGAGATTAAAAGGATGAGTGCAAAGGAAAGCCAGGGCTGTGATACTGAGGTGCTCGTCTCAATATATCTGAAAACATTTTGGTTTAGGACACTAGAATGCCTTAGTTTTACATCCCCCAGCTGTTGACAGCAAGGAGGGTATTCTGGGTACTGCCAGTAAAAGACATATATTTATGTCTGTATTAGAAGTTTGGGTGGCATGACTAGGCCTCTGCTTGTCATAGGTGCTCTCTGCTTATGTCTATATCCAGTCAACCACTCACCTGACTACCCTAATGGTCTCACATTCTGGAGTCAGGATAACAAATGAGCCAAATTACTATTCTTTACTTAAAAAATAACAAAGGCCTTTGGTCAGGTAGAGAAGATCATATGATTACAAAGGCATTTTTGTTGTGAATACACTATTTTCTTACGTATTAATACGTTTAGGTTTATAACATACTTGTATTAACTTTATTAGTGCTGCTTAGAAAAGTGATGGTATATTTTCACCCTGAAGTCATAATTTTCCCAGTTTTTGGAGATGAAAGATATTGGTCTGATATGTTTTCCATCACACTCTTGTACTGCATATAGAAAAGGGTAATGGAGTTGTTTTAGCTAGTAGCACTGTTGCTTCTTGATGCTTAGGTACTTTTCAGTGCTTAATTATTCTACACAATGGAATGTATGTCAATGTCAATTAATTATTCATTGTAACCATAGAGCATATGTTTATTTAAGGGGAAAAATAAAAAACAAGCACAAGAAAAAGCATTTACAACTAGCTACATCATATCAAATGCACTTATAGGACCTGGAGTATTCTTAGATGGGCATCTTTACTGTATCCCATCATAGTATTTCACATTTTTTAGTCATAAAATAAAATGGAAAATCATTCTGCAAAAGTATGTTTTGCACTCTTGTAAAATGCACAGGGAACACAGTGAATCCTTGGTTGTTCCTAGTTTGAGTCTCAGGTTTAGTTTAAACATCTAGTTAAATTTCAGTGCTTGTGCTTTTGGCATTGGGAGGCAGGGAATCTTTCTTTGATGAGATTTATTGGCCAAATAGGAAGGGAAATAAAACTGGTGGTAGTTGTTTTTTTTTTTTTTTTTTTTTTAAAAAGAGTAGTTCAGCTGCTGCGGTTATCAAGGTGGACATGGGAGAACTTGGGCTGTTTAAGTACTGCCTCTTCCAGAAGGTGGCACTACAGGGCTATGGCGTCAAGAAGTCATAAAAGAAATAGAGAAATATTTGGCAGGAAAGAATTCCAGGTCCACCCAGTCTATCCTTTGGCTCTCAGCAAGAATATCTGCTTTTCAGAAAGAAAGTCCTTATATAGCATTGATAGTTAGATATGTTTCCACCTTATAATTAAATTTATTAGTACTACAGACCCCTGCAAGGTCATCTATTCCGCACAGTAATGATCCTCTGAGTGAAAATCCATTTCTGATATCAGGTTTAAACTGCTCTTCATTCAGTCTCAGATTATGCCTTTGGGTTTTGTCCTTGTTGCATAGTCTGAACAGATTCCGACCTGCTCGTTGTGGGACTCCCTCAGGTATTTTAAAACCATAATTAGGTCTTACTGTAGCCTCCTTCTTTTCTAGGCTGCACATATTTTGTTCTGGATATTTTTCTTGTAAGACTGTCTCTTCAAAATAAGTTTGTATCTTCTTAAATAAAGGCTATATTAATTAGTTCCTCAATTTACCAGGAACATATTGATAATAAGAGGGTCAAGCACCTAATATACTCATAGGATATTTTCTGACCTGAAGTTAGGGTCACGTGATGTGTACTGTGGCAGAAAATAATACATCATCTTAAGGGTGAAATATATTTTCCTTTACAGGTAAAAATGCATAGATTTCATTTGATGGTTTGGAATCTGTCTCATGCTATGTTACAACACAAAACCATTGAAGATGTAAGATAGAAAATATTGGATGGCCGCTCTAATTTTCTGCTGTATTTTCAACATGCTAACTTTACTTTCTATACTTTTGGGGAGTTGCTCCTACATATATGAGAAACTGCTCTCCTGCCATAATTAAAAAAAGCAAATTAGCAACCTGTTCATTAATTTTCTGGTAACTATATTTTGTCCTTTCATTTTTCTGTAAAAGGTCTGTCTGTCAGTAGAAACATTAGAAAACTTGTTTTGTGGGATATAAAAATTCTCTCTTTTGAGACTGGTGCCCATGGTATCACATCATATTACAGTTTCAGATTTTGGCAGAAAAAAACCCCCTTGAATTGCTGTTTTGAAGTGCAGTTCTGCAACTCCTTGCCCTGGTGACTGAACAATAAATAATGTTATTTACAAAGCACTATCTTCCTCCTCAAAGTAGTCAGCACATTGTGCAAGCAATTAAAGTACTGTTGCAACATTAAATAAAATAGTTAAGACATGAGCTAAAGCTTCATAAAATACATGTGTCAAAAGATAGGTGGTCCCTCTTGATAGACTAAGCCCAGTTCCCCTGGACTGGAGCAAGTAAGTCTAATCCAGCCAATTAAAGAGGGCTGGGCTACACCTAAGCCTATAGAAGGGCTGCCAGTGGGCAAGTGGAGGAGGAATTGCTTGAGATGGGCTATTTTCTGGGGAGGAAAAGGTATGCTGGAGTGAAGCTAACACCTGTGGTGGGTGTCCTGAAGCAAAGGGGTCAGGTGCTCAGGGTAATAGCCATGAGGCTGCTGCTCCAGAGAAGCAGCAGGGCTAGTCAGAACTGGGACCCTGCCAGAGGCCCTGAGAGAGGTGGAGCAGAAATCTGAAAGTAAGGACTGAGTTAAGACTGTTTTTCTACTGGCTTCTGTTAAGAAAATGGGTGCGGCAGCATATATTCTCAAATTGGGGAGAAACCCTGTGTCGCTGACCAGGCAACAGCGTAGCTATGCTGAACACTCTCTCTAAAGAGAAGTGTTTTCAGGCATTTTGTTTCCAAGGGAAGGAACGATAGGCTGAGGTGGATGTCTAGACAGAGAAAGAGTTCTGCATATAAAGGGTTACTACATCTGCTGACAGAAGGTGTGGAGATGCGACCCCAAAAAGGTGGTTGATGACAGAGCATAGATCCAGCCAGGAGAGGGTTCAGTGAGGAGGTCTTGATTATACCGTGACCCCCAAATAAGCTTCTATCTTTTATGTAGACTTCAATGAGAAATGTTCACATGTGTATGCCCTAAGTTCTCGAAATAAATATATACCCCAAACAAAGCAAGCAAACAACAACACAAAAACAACCACTAAACAAACAAAATAGTAAGAGGACCAAAGAATGCCACCACGGTTAAATAGCAGAGTAAAAGAGGTGGTTAAAGGCAAAAAGTCATCATTTAAAAATTTGAAGTAAAATCCTAGTGAGGAAAATATAAAGGTGCATAAACGCTGGCAAGTCATGTATAAAAGTATAATTAAGCAATTTTTTTTTTAAGTATGTCAGAAGCAGGAAGCCTGCCTAACAATCGGTGGGGCCGCTGGATGATGAAGGTGCTGAAGGAGCACCCAAGGAGGACAAGGCCATTGTGGAGAAGCTCAATTAATTCTTGTATCAGTCTTTGCTGCACAGGATATGGGAGAGATCCCCATACCTAAACCATTCTTTTTAGGAGAGGACTGCAGATGAGAGGAGAATATGAAGTTAGAGAGTTTCTCTCTTCCTCTCTGGAGCTTGGCTGTATTGAGCCACACTTTATATCTTAACTGTGAACTTTGCTTGGAAAAGTCCTATTGTATCTGTGTTTTAAAAAGGCTGGGGATGCTTTACATTTAGTTTCTGCTTTACAATAAAACCCACTACTGGGGTGTTTAAATATCACCTAGGCTTATAGAATTCTTCTGTGCTCTCATTGGTCTGTCAGTATGGTTGAGATAAGGGCCCTAATTCTTAACATGATTAAGTACTTCCAAATATAACCCCTCAATAAAGTGGGACCATGAAAAAAGAGCCCCTACATAATCATGTCCCTATCTACCAGAAAGACTTCTGTCTTTCCTGGGTTAAGAACAAGTCATCCCTGAAAAATCTAGCTGGCAGTATTATCTAAGTACCCTTCCAGGACAGAAGCTAACAGGGTCCGTAGGGCAAGGAATGTATTATTGCCTGTCCTCCTCAGACTAGTGATATTTTATCCATGTCTAAAAATGATGTCTCAAGAGGGCACATACTGTATGTAGCAAAGAACATAGAAAAGAAGTTAGAGCCCTGAGTAATGCTGCATTCCAAATCCCTTGTTGACCACACATGATTGGACGCTGCCAATAATTAATTCTTATCTTCCGGGTTTGACTAGAACTACTGGAGCCATTTCCAATCATTCCAGTAGTGTTCTTTGGTTGCCATAGCAACAATCCATGGTCAGGCTATCAACAGATGCTGAGAGGTCTAGCTGTGAGGTCAAATGGCAATATTCTACAGTCAGGAGAGCTGAGCTGCCCCATAGCTGGGCACAATCCTCTTTTCCCCAAAAGGGAAAGGCACACACTTCGTTGCCAAGAGATGGATTCCTAAGAGGTGGGCTGAGCTACTGCAAATTTAAGGACAGAATGTTAACTTAGATGTGCCAGCCAATTACAGCCATGCTACTGGGTTTAATAGGCTAGCATGATCAACTGTTGGAACCACAGATGGTGGGTTTCAGGGAACCCACATACCACGGACATCTTCACCAGAAACCACACTGAACTCAGCCAGGGTAGACAGTATCTTGGAAGCCAGAGATTCTCATAATTTAAAGGCATGGTGAGACAAACCTGGAGCCAGTCTTTTCAACAAATATACTAAGCTTGTCACAGCAGTGTAAGCAGGTGGTTTTCCTACCCTGTGCCAAAACATAGTCCTTACATACTGTAAAGGTCAAAAATTCCCTCGCTGGGATTTGACTGTATGCTTTACTTAACAGTAGATAATAAAAATAATAGATAAAAATTCAAGTCCAAGCTGCCTTCATAGGTCTGGCTGCTTCTGTGCTTTCTCCTCAAGGATTCTTCAGATGAGACCCTGCATACACTCTGCTCAGAAAACCACTTTCACCACCATTATAACCAGGGTGAAGTCAACAACACTCTCCTGCAGCCATGAGCCGACAGAAATCTTTGAGCAATTCCATGCAGGATTCTACTACCTGTGAACAGAGCAGGTCAAGAGAAGAATTCTGTTCCTCTGTTACAAACGTTCATTTGAAGTGACTACTGTTGGGGGAAGAAAATAAGAAAGAAATACTTGTGGCACCTTAGAGACTAACAAATTTATTTCAGCATAAGCTTTCGTAGACTACAGTCCGCTTCGTCGGATGCATAGAATGGAACACACAGTGAGAGGATATTTATACAGTCAGAGAAACATGAAAAGGTGGAAGTAACCATATCAACTGTAAAAGGCTAATTAATTGAAAGGAACTGTTATCAGTAGGAAAGAAACTTTTGAAGTGATAATCAACATGGCCCATTACAGACAGTTGACACAAAGGTGTTAAGGGTACTGTTGGGGGAAAATTTGGATTAACCAAATGTAGTGGCTACTAGATAGAGCTCAGCTGGGTAATTTCTCAAAATGTAGTTGGCTGGAGACATACAAAATCTCTTGTGCTTGATTATAGCTCTTTTGTATATCCCCATAAAGTCCTTTGTACAGAAGATGATTGGACTCCAGGTGCCTTTCCACTCTATAACCCATCTGCATTCTGTCCCAGATACCGTCATTAAACCCCAGTGATGTCTGGGCAAAAGAAACAACCAGAATGCAACAAAGGGAGCCAGGGAATTGTCCCCTTTAAACAATGGGATTAGTTTATTGACACCTCAGCACCAGTAAGGAAACTGAAAAAATCCACAGGACTCATCAGTCTTCTGAGCTGGATACAAATAGATGTGGGTTAGTACAGAGGTGGGGGAGATATTTGGCTCCTATTCTGAAACCTGCAAGATGATGGCTAAATCACCCAACGTGGATGATCTGTGGACCTAAAATTTTCAGACCAAATCCAAAGATGAGGTCAAGAATATGACTGTCCCTGTGGGAGCTCTCTTTATCCTGTGAGTAAAATTCAGTTAATTGTTTCCATGAAAATACAAATTGGTGACCATCTGCACATTGAAATCCCAAAGGATACAGGATCTTTGCTTTTTAAAATATGCTTCTATAAATCGCTTTTTTTTTTAACTGACATTTTTCAGCTTTTCAGTCCATGATGTGGATGGCTGCCTTTGGATATTTTGGAAAAAACAATTTAAAATGACTGAATATGACACTATAATTATAAAGTAAATATGGCCTAATTGAGTAATTAAGTCAACGTTTCTTCCTTACAGGCATTACAGGGAAGAACATTCATGTTACTGATCAGATTTCAGATCCTTTATTCCAAAGGAGGAAGGGAAAAAAAAGTTTTCTCCATTTGTCAACTTGACCAGAGGGATGTTGTAATAGTTTTAAAGAATCCTCCCTTTTAAAAAGTGATACTTTTCTTTTCTCCACGTGATGTCCTTATTACAAATTTAATATTTTAATATTTGGCGATATGCCTATCTCATAGAACTGGAAGGACCTTGAAAGGTCATTGAGTCCAGTCCCCTGCCTTCACTAGCAGGACCATTTCATGTCACATTTGTCAGACATACTCTCTTAAGTTCACAAAAAGAGTATCTGAGTCTCCCTGCAAGTCAGTCTATCCCAGCTCTGTCAGATACAGGCGGTATTTTCTCTGCTTCATCCATTCTTGACAATAATAATAATTCTGAATTTGGAATGTGTCTTATATTATCTAGTTGTAATAGTAGATTTAATGCATTTTAGATATAGAAGCATTCCAATGATCCATATGATAGGCGATGGAGTTTAAGTAAATTCAGGAGGTTAATGATGGTGCCAGTTGAAGATGTTAAAATACATTCTTGCAATTGAATATACTCCAAAATACATTTAACTTAAAGTAAGGTTAAGGTATGACACAGTGTCGCGGGGTGGCACCCTGCTCAGGCCTGAAGGGGCTTGAAAAGAGCCCAGGAGAGGTCTGTGGCTGGAGCAAGCAACCCCAGGCTGAGGGGAAAGGCAGGCTCAGCTGAGGCCACTCCCCAATTAAGGCTCAGCTGGCCCTTATAAATGGGCAGTGAGCCATGAGCAAACAGTCTCCCTTTATCTGTAGAGGGAGAAGGACTGGGGAAAGGCCAGAGGACCGGGGAGCTCTGGCCTGAGAAAACCCCAGGCTGTGGCCTGGTCTTAGGCCCAACCGGGTCTAGGAGTTGCAGGGGGCAGCCCATGGGTAGGCCAAGGCAGCAGGTCCAAACCCAACCTTGCCTGTGATTAGTGGCTTATACTGCAGTCTTCCCCAGGGTGTGGGGGCTCGCTGGTGACTGGCAGTAGCCTACGACTGAGGCGAGGTAGGGATAGTGGGTTGGGGATTCCCTGGGGAGGGGAGACCCGCTGGGACTATTGGGCGTACTGCCAGGGGGCAACACCCCAGTTAAAGGGGCACCAGGTCCTGGGAGGGACACGGGGGCCAGAGTGGTAAGGCGGATCACCGGCCTGCAGAGGGCGCTCCGGAGCTGGATGAGCTAATTCCTGGAGAAACCAGCAGAAGGTGCCGCAGGGGTGAGTCCGACCCACTTACACACAGACAGATGTCAGAAGGTTGAAAGTTAGGACTGATATGCCATGTCATCTGTAATGTAATACACTTTGCTGTGTCTACGTAATGCAATATTGAAAATGTCTGTAATATGCAGACATGGCAGAGTACTCAAAAGACCAAATTCTCCCTTCAAATCTGCATTCAATTATCTAGAATTTGGATTTAGTTAAGTGTCTAACACGGTCTGATAGCCTCGCTGGTTAACTGAGGATCCACCGGTAGACAGGCAAGTCTCATCTTACGCGGGGGTTCCGTTCCACGGTTAGCGCGTAAAGCGAAAACCGCGTATAGTGAAACACTCATTGAGTTGAATGGCGGGCGGAATCGCCCGCACTACCGATACAGTTTTAAAATTGTTTTTTTTCTTTTTTTTTCTGTTTTTGCTGACCGTGCAAAGCTGAATTTGCGCATGTTAAATGTGCCTAAGATGCGACTTGCCTGTACTACCTGTCACAGAAGTGTGGATCACCAATATTCTGTATCTTCCGCATTTGTGATTTCAGAATCTTTGTGGTTTGATTTAAAATTGGTGCCTTTAGCAAGAAGCAAGAGTTATTTGTATATTGACAATTGAAACGGATGTAGAGTTGATTTGAATGTAACTTATGCTAACCTTAAGTGGAATAATTTGTACTGCTGAGCTGACTCAGATATATTGTCAACAAGTGTAAACGATATGTAATTTTATACCACTTCAACTAAATTAGAATTCTAGGTGGAAAATCTAGGACTCTGGTTCATTTGGGACATTCTAGGAAGGTCTTTGACTCCATAAAACAATGAATGGATTAAAATAATACAAATCTAATATTTTCTTGTCTGTTAAGATAAAATCTTGCTCCAGTATTTTTCCTGGACCATATTGTCCCATGAGTTGTGAAGCAGAACTGCTCATTGATTTAAATGGGCAGTTCAACTTAAAAATCGATGGAACAATAGGCTCCAAGTTATTTAGAGGTAAACAATATATTTTACTTACCCCCAATGAAAGATTATGAGCACTTTTCAGAATGAATAAGCTGTGAAATACACTTGAAAATCAATTTTTAATCTCTAGATTCAAGTTTTAAAATATATCTAATCAAACTCCTAGTCTATTAATGGTGAGGAGAAATACTGCTTATCGAACTTTTACACTATTGAGCTTGACAAAATGGGTGCTGTTTACTTTTAGCTATTCAAAAAACACCATGTGCTAAAAAACAAGAGGATAGAAATTGTATAAACAAAATGTTGCAGTACTTACTGATCAAGTACCTTGTCTTGCTGGGCCCTGTTTAGGTTGATTGTAACAGTCACAAATAAGATACAAGAATGGGGAATAGATTGGATATACATATTACCTGTTCATAGTATGTTGCCTAAACTATATGGACCCTGTAGTTGCATCTGAAGATTATTGTTCATATATTGAAAATGCATACGCTAGCATAATTGCTGTTATTCCTGTTTAAAAAACAAAACAAACAGCAAAACCCCAACAACAACAAAAAAGAAAGTGGAACTCACGTTAGTTTGAACAGAAGGAAACAGGTAAATCATAGATGCTAAGACCAAGGTTTTCTGAAGGGACTAGTTATTTTGGATGTCTCCATTTTTGGGTACCCATTTAATACCCTAAAGGGACCTGAATTTTCACAGGGGCGGTGCTTACCTGCTTCTGAAAATCAGACCCCTTTTAAGGGGATCACAAATTAAGCATCTGAAAATTGCCACTTCATTAGCCACTTTTAAAAATATTGGCTCCTATGAAGAGAGATACGGGTCAGGCACTGGCTGTGGGCTCAATCCTACAAGCCCTCTGCATGTGGAACTCTAACTGCAGTTAATGGAGGCTTGGTGAATGGAGGCCCTGCAGGATTGGGTCCTAAAAGCTGAAACACATTTATTTAAAATGGATCAGAACAAAGAATTATTTATTATCTGTTAAGTGCCAAGTATGTGCTTAGCACTAAATAGGACACATAATTTAGACAATCCCGTTCTGAAGAGCGTATCATCTAAAAGTTAGAAATGGAGAAGGCTTGGACTTCTTGGAAACTTGGAAGAAAAATTAATGTGAAGTTAAATATGTTTGCTTGCTGGATTTACTTCTTGTGTGTGTGTGTGGGAGAGTGAGGATTAAGGGGTGGGCCTTGAAAACAGAGAGGTGGTGTTTTGGTGAATTGGGATGAGGTGTGTATTCTTTGCATAATAAGAGTAGCATTATGGAAAAAGTCAGACAGAAGGAGAGAATGAGATGAATAGGGCTTCAAGACTGACATTGCCTGTAGAGCAGAGGGGGTTGAGGAAGGAACATAAGAAATGAATTAGTACCTTAGCTAATCTGTATTAATATAAGCAAATATGTACCCATGTTATGCACTCATGTGGGAAAATGATTTGAGGTAAATGCTAGTGGGTGTTGCTAGAAATGCCTACTGAAGCAACTGAAAAACAAAGCAAAACTGTATACAATTCAGCAGAAGATGTGAGCCTAGAACTTTTACAAACACATGGCAGCATATGTAATAAGGGGCCACAGTATACATATAGTTTGAGATGTCTTAAAGAGAAGCCTGATTTTCAGAAAGTGAACAATCCAGTAAAATGTTTTGAAGCCTTTTGTAGTCTGAGATGAAGCCCACTCCCACCATATCCTAGTGGTACTTATGCTTAGACATCAGCTTATGCTTATATTGTGCCAAACTAGGGCACATATTTCTACCAATAGAAAGTTAAAATGCATGGGCCATATCATGGCATTGATTTTAAGCAGAACTTGCACTGAAATTAAAAGGAATTTGCTATCTGTTTTCTGTAGTGTCTACTATCTCACTTTGTTTCTCCAAGGAAGCATATATAATACCTAGGCTTTGCCTTGATTCCATCAACATTTCCTCAGAATACTTTGGCAGCTGTTGTTGTTTTTGTTTGAACGTGCATTTATTTTTCAGATCTTCTGCATGGGAACATTTGTCCTGCAAGTAGTGGCAGTGTATCAAGGAGGAGATTTTGGCTTGTGCATAGAATTTAGAGGTTGTAGTAGTAGTAAGTTGCTACACTTTTTGGCACGCAACCTATAGGACCTTACAGTTCCTTATGTGCCAGAAGCATAGATAAGGAAACCCCATCCAGAGCCAGATTCACAAATGTCAAAGGGCACAAATCAAATGTGTTGCTCTTATAGCACACCTGAGTGATTTTTTGTTTATTTCAAAAAGGGATAAGGCTGGCCATAAGGATGAGCGTACAACTTGAATTTTGAATTGTGTTACTTCTGCCTATCTAACTCAGAACTCTAACATTATTTAAATATAGGGTTGCATTGATAGACCTTAAACTGTGTGTGGTAGCATGGGGCTTAAACCCCTGTTTAATAAAACTAAATTCCCTTATAATGACTGCACAGGGGGCAGACACCCAGATGGTCCAACTACAAGCAGTACAGCAGATATACTTAATAGGTCAGCAGGAATTATTTTGTGGAGAAATGAAGAGGCTAATATCCAGTAAGTACCTTACTCTCCTGGAGAAAAGTAGAGTGACCAGACAGCAAATGTAAAAAATCGGGACGGGGGTGGGGGATAATAGGAGCCTATATAAGAAAAAGACCCAAAAACCGGGACTGTCCCTATAAAATCGGGACATCTGGTCACCCTAGAGAAAAGGAACTATGGAATATAAAGATTTGGAGGATCAGGACAGTAGTTTCATTTGCTCCTGTTTTATTACCTTGATCATATTTCCATGAAGGTTTTACCTGGTTCAGTATTGTGAGACCTCTGGGCACTCTTATCTCTTGTGAGAGTGAGTTCCATAGACTAGGTTCAGCTTCTGTGATAATTCTGTCTTGAGAATTTATAAGCCTTCTCCATTGGTCAACAGTTTCATGATTCCAGTGGAATGTAACTGTCATAGAAGTATCAGAATGTAGGGCTGGAAGGGACTCAAGAGGTCATCTAATCTAAGGTCATGGAGAGAGAGAGTGTCTTTCAGCTAGCTGGGAAAAATCCCCTGAAGGGACTTGACTATCAGGAAAAAGTCCTCAAATTGAACTCTGTGTGTTTTGAACCAGTTGCAGCCTATTCAGGGTATGTGGTTTCATTCCTGGATGTGTGTTGTAGTAATCAAGCTTGGGTCTCATGAATGCAGGGGTCAGCATGCTCAGGCTGAGTCTGACAGGAAGGGGAACAATCTTCTGATCAGCTGCTGATAGAAATGGACATCCTTGCTGCTGTGTCTACGTGCCTCCAATAGTATTGAGGAGCAAAAGAGAGCCTCACATCTGAGAATTATTTCAACTGTGCACAGAAGCTCTGAATGGATTTGTAGTTAGGGAGGAGGTGAGTTCTTTTGTTCCTCACTGTTCCTACTAGAATCAGCTCCATATTGTCTTGGTTCAGCTTCAGCCAGCTGCTTTTGATCCATGTGTTCATCTCAGCTAGACATTTGAAAAGGTGGTAGTTGGTGCTGCAAACTGTAGTCTCTATTGTGACTTGAACAGAAACCTAGCGGTACAGATTTGTTTAGTTCTAGCTATCTGTCACCTCTTCAGGGAAACTGTCACAGTGTTTTAATTTTTTTTTTTACTTCTTTACAAATATTCTTATGAAAATGCATATTATGTACTTAGGGAACTGGAATACCCCTTTTTTTGGAACCATTCTAATGTCTTGGACATATGTGTTGGTGTGCTCTGTGTATGTAGGCAGAGGTGGTATTCACTCAATGGACCAGAATAAATAAATGACCCTGAATGGCACTAATCTAGTTACATTATATTGAGTTTTGAAAGGGGTAGGAAAACATGTAATAAGAGAGAGATGTGCTAATGTTCTGTATGACCCATCCTTTCTAATTACAGTGCCAAAGCTATTAAACTCTATTCTAAAGATACATATTAAAAGAATTTAGAGCAAAATATTTTTCAATTATTAAGACTTTTTTTTTTTTTTAGTGAGATTCACCAGTAGGTCCAGATGTTATATGAGCCCTTTAGAGGTAATTATTCTGCATGGAGATTTAGCCACGTGACTTCTGTTAATGGATTCCTTAGATTAAATACTTTTGTATCATGCTAAATATATAATCCTTAGAGTTGGTGGACTAACTTTTAGCTGTATCTCTGTGTGTTACATATAACATAAATTACCTAAAAAGAAATTTCAACTTTTTGCTGGAGTCAGTTTTATTTAGAACAAGTTTTGGTCATGGCTTTTCCAAAAATAGATAATGAAATAAAATCTTAGAAGAATGAGAGAAATAATATAGTTGCATCTGAATTCTGTCATTCTCATAAAGTATGTTCCATCTAAGGTAGGATGACCAGATGTCCCGATTTTATAGGGACAGTCTCGATTTTTGGGTCTTTTTCTTATATAGGCTCCTATTACGCCACACCGCCTGTCCCTATTTTTCACATTTGTTGTCTGGTCACCCTAATCTAAGGTAAATCTTAAGTGTCTTTATTCCTAAATTTGTTAGTGAAATGTACAACAGTTGACATTACAAATGACAAAATATTCTTTTTATTTCAGAAGAGATCATATCACTTTGTCGGGGCAAGTAATATATTTCTAAAAATCAAGGATTGCATACATATTTTCTTTATATCGTTATAAAACCCACATTCTGTCATACAAACTATATCTTTTGGAAGCTTTACCAAATAGGGGCACAGTGTATTCTTCATATCTTTACATATAACCTCTTCAAAACCTTTTTTCCCACAACCTATAACTTCCATTTTATAAATGCAATTCTGAGTTTGTGCTTTTTGCAGAGGCAGTATGATGACAGAGGTGAAACACTTGCCTTCCTCTGAGATGTGGTAGTCTGCTGTGGTCTACTCCACTTATGTGAAATTGTTTCTGTTGAGTCTTAGATTAGTTTCACTTCCAGAAAACCATCAGCAAGAAAATCCGGTCACAAAAATTGTGGACTGGCTCAAAATGGTGTCTGCAGTCCAGTCTATAGGTTTCACCTCATTGTCTCATTTGTACAGTGTTTATTAAATGATTTGAGGTTCCAGAGTAGGAAAATCTTTTAAAAAACTGAAGAAATAACATGCTATCACATGCAGTAGCTTCTAGTCTAGAGCTTTTGCAGAAATTGCAAACATATATTCCTTTTCAGGATGCATCACTGTAATTTTGCATCCACTTACCCATAATGCTTTCCCTCTCCATTTAATCCTGAATGCTCTCCACCTGCAAATGCCCAGATGTGGTAGAATGACCCAAAACATGAGATGACAAAATGCAGGAAATTTTTAGATTTAACTGTGGTTGATTTATTTAAAGTAACATAACTGTTCTATAACACCAATTTCCTGATTAAACAGTTGTGCTGCAAATAACTTGGAATAATGACGACAATAGAAACCTGGATCTGTGTGAGAGGATGTTGGATGTTTCATATTATAGGCCCAGATATATCATAAAAGGGGACATTTGAGAGATTTATTTGGAAGTAATTTACTTTAAATCGCAACATAACTTCATAGAGTCTTCTGCTGTTCTCAAACTGTCTGTGAATAACTAGTAGATTTTAGGGCCAGAAGGGACCATTATGATCATCTGGTATGACCACCTGCATAGCACAGGGCAAATTTCTACATTAAACCCGTAACTTCTTTTTGAGTAAGCAGTAGAGGTCATATATGTGGACACTAATAAGGCTTCTAACTCAATAACACATGACATATTCATAAGCAAACTAGGGAAATATGGTCTAGATGAAATGACTAGAAGATGGGTCCACAACCAGTTGAAAGATCATATTCAAAGAATAGTTATCAATGGTTTTCTGTCATACTGGGAGGACGTATCAAGTAGGGTCTCACAGAGCTCCGTCTTGGGTCTGGTACTATTTAGTATTTTAATTAATTACTTTGATGGTGTAGTGGAGAATAAACTTATTAAATTTGTGAGTATCCTCAAGCTGGGAGAAGTTTCAAGCACTTTGGAAGACAGGATTAGAATTCAACATGATCTTGATAAATTGGAGAATTGGTCTGAAACAATAAGAAGAAATTCAATAAAGACAAGTGCAAAACTCAGCACTTAAGAAGGAAGTTAAATACAAAATGGGGAATAACTGGCTAGGCAGCAGTACTACAGAAAAGGATTGGGGTTTATAGAGGATCACAAATTTAATGAGCCAAGAATATGATGCAGTTGCAAAAAAGGCAGATATCATTCTGGGGTATATTAACAGGAGCATTATATGTAAGACATAGGAAGTAATTGTTCCACTCTACTTGGCACTGGTGTGGCCTCAGTTGGAGTACTGTGTCCCGTTTTGGGCACCACTCTTTAACAAAGATGTGAACAAACTGGAGAGTCCAGAGGAGACCAATAAAAATAAGAGGTTTAGAAAATGTGACCTATGATGAAAGTAATGGGAATGTTTAGTTAGAGAAGAGATGATTGAGGGGGGAACATGAAAATAGTCTTCAAATATGTAAAAGGCTGACGTAAAGAGTTTGGTGATTAATTGTTCTCCGTGTCCACTGAGGATAGTCCAAGAAGTAAATGGCTTAGTTTGTAGCAGGGGAGATTTAAATTAGATATTAGGAAAAACTTTCTAACTAGAAAGATAGTTAAGCTCTGGAATAGACTTCCAAGGGAGGTTGTGGAATCCCCATCATTGGAAGTTTTTAAGAATAGATTAGACAAACACTAGTCAAGAATGATCTAGGTATACTTGGCCCTGCCTCAGTGGAGGGGGCTGGACTTACTAAATGACCTCTTCAGGGTCCTTCCTGCCCTACTATATCTACAGGTGCTGAGACGCTTCAACTTCCATTGACTTCAGCGTGAGCTGAGGCCTATTAAAAAGTCATAGAACTTGATCAATGATTAGCAATACTGCCTAAATAGCATTCACATAGCAATTACCCACCAATTTTTAATTGAGAGTTCTACAATCCTGGTTTGTAGCTACTGTTGCCATGTTTTTCTGTTGATCGGGGATTTTGTGTGTGTGTATTCAGAAATGATCAATGGATCTGCTTTTGTATAAACAGGAATTTATATTTTTAGAAAGAATCTATAGAGACTGTCTCGTGCATTTGTCTGCACCCACTGCAGAAAAGGTCAGAGTGGTTGGTTAACAATGTTTGTATAGACAGCTAGTGACATAAGAACTATTTCAAGGTTATGCATTACAGCTCTCAACCTAAGATGCAAGCCAGACATTGTGTTTTTTACTCATAACATTGCTTGTGAGGGATCCTCCTTTCCTAACATCTCCCACCTTTTATTATCATTGGACATGCTTCATGCTAGCAGACAGTTCTGCCTGTACATTTTTTTTCTTTACTGCAGATGTAACCTTCTGATTCAGTGCCTAATTTAGGGCAGAAATTTGCAGAGCAGTGTCAGTGTCTGTTTTTGCATCTGGATATCACACATGCTCAATTTTCAGACTTTGAACGCATTCCAAGAGGATACCAGAAAATACAAAAGTATGTCAGAGAAATGTGGGCATGTTAAAGATAAACTTAAATGCTTTAAAAATACCCAAATGATTTAATAAAGTGCAGTTCTACAGTGAAAAGTGCCTCTGTAAAAATATACTTGTCTCAATGATTCCAGATCAAATATGCCCAGTTTATGAGTAAAAAAGACTTTTTTCTATCTGCTGAAATCTAAGACTCAAGCTGAGTTTTTTCATTCTCATGTATCAGTCAACATTAATTCACTCATTACATTTCTGAAGGTTCAGTGAAGGTACAATTCCAGGGAGATTGGATTTCCTCTGTCCCCTCCCAACCTGTAAAGGTCAAATCCCACATAGGTACCTGTGGAGGTGTTTTTGTGAGTTGAAGAAAAGTGGGATGATGCCACTGGGGCAACATCCGTCCCCCTTCTTTCTACTAATCCAGGAGCTGCTCAGTGTTTTTCCTCTCTAAGACCTTAAGGGAACACTGTCAAGTTAAAAATCACCCATCTGCCTGAATATTTTTACCTTCTATAATATTAATTAAAAATAATATTAATAAAACTGAATGGGGTTAGAAAAAAGATTTATTTTCTCATTTGGTTAACTTTGTGCATTTGACAGAACTTTGTGTATAGTCAGTTTCATTATTTTCCCTGTACAGTTAGTTTTTCCTGTTGTTAGGGTCTTTTCCACAGCAACAGAGGAGAGAAAAATACTTTAAAAACAGGAAAATGTGACTGTAAAAACAAAAAGATTAACAGAGAAACTCAAGGTCCGGTTTAGTACTTTAGTACTAATTTTATTTAACTCATTTTTCTTTTAAACTGACTGTATTTCAAGTATATAGTGCCCCCTTAATTCATTAGGATATTGGATATGTAATCTTAACATTACAAAAATATTATTTATAAGTAAGTTCTGAGGTCTAAATTTTCAGGTGCTTGCACTTTTTGGGGACCAACTTGACACCTTAAAGAGGTCTGCTTTTCAGAAAGTGCTGAGCACCTGCCTATGAATATCAGGCCCCTTTAAGGTGTCAAATGTTTTGCACCCAAAATACAAGTCCCTTCTGAAAATGTAGGCCTGACTTATTTTACCTGGGTTCTCCTACAGGAGTTGATGTATCTTAATACTTAAGGCAATGCAGCAAGCTCTGTTGTTAATGTCATCAGCTATTATGAGGGAAGCCTAGAGCTCTGAACTCAGCTGCTAGCATAAGTAAAATGAAAAGACACTTTAAAATATTTGGGAGAAAATGTAGCTATAACTTAAGTCTACCCATATTTTCTGTTAGGGCCAAATTCTGAGCACTGTTTATGTGGTTGGAAAGTGTGTATAAGCCCCAGATAACTGGATAAAGAGGCTCAATGCCGGAGTGACTGATCCTGGGAATGCTGGGATCCCAAGGGAATGCTGGGATCCCAAGGGAACTACATTTGCCCTATGGGAGTGAGGTGCAGAGATACTTAGGTATGGAGAGTTCCTGCATGAGTCTTCCTTTCATCCTTTGCAACCTTGCTTAGGGACCAGGTACAATCTCAGTCTATGTGCTCCCAGACACAAGGATCAGGAAATTCAAGTGCAAACAATAGTGCTAGAAATCTCAAAGGGGATAGGAAGATGATGGCTTTGCACCATACCTATCAGATATGGGCAGATACAGAGGGAGTACATATTGCAGATGTTAATTGTAATAGAAGTTGATGATACTTTATGCACTTGTCCAGCCCTCCCAGACATATTATGCCTGCTTTAGGCATAATGCCTCTGAAAGCCACTGACTGGATGTGTGCAAGTACACAGAGGCCTGGAAGCAGCAGTTTAAAGGCACAGTCTCACCCACTGAAGTCAAAATAACTTGTACCATACATTGTTTAGTTGGTCAGGCAGATCTCTGTGTACAGCTGATTGCTGCTGGGGTTTCTAGATCTTTGGAAAGCGAGGACCTCATAGAAGAACTGGTTGTAGGGGACAACCTTGGTTCTACAGATCATGAGCTAATTCAGTTTAAACTAAATGGAAGGATAAACAAAAATAGATCTGCAACTAGGGTTCTTGATTTCAAAAGGGCAAACTAAAAAAACTAAGGGAATTAGTTATAGAAGTGAACTGGACTGAAGAATTTGAGTCTGGTATGTCTACACTACAGAATTAGGTCGAAATTATAGAAGTCGATATTTTAAAACCCGATTTTATGGAATCGATTGTGTGTGTTCCCACTAAAGACCATTAAGGCCATTGGGTCGACGGACTGTGTCCACAGTATCGGGGCTAGCGTCGACTTTCGGAGCGTTGCATTGCGGGTAGCTATCCCGCAGTCTCCGCCGCCCATTGGAATTCTGGGTTGCGATCCCAAAGCCTGATGGGGCAGAAAACATTGTCGCTGGTGGTTCTGGGTACATGTTGTCAAGCCATCCCCCCTCCTTCCCTCCGTGAAAGCAACCTTTTTTGCGCCTTTTTTCCGGGGTTTCCGGGTTTGCTACGGCAAGCATGGAGCCTGCTCAGCTCACAATGACTGTACGTCTCCAGCGTATGCCTGGACATAAGGTCTAGTGGAGATTCAGTCCCGCTGTAATACAGGCAGAGGGATAGCTTAGCGGTCTGAGCGCTGGCCTGCTAAACCCGGGGTTGCGAGTTCAATCCTTGAGGGGGCCATTCTGCCTGAGGCTGGTAGTCGCAGGACTACACAGCAGAAGCTACTTTCCTTCTAGCAGCAGATGGTGCAATAGGCCTGAAAGCATCATTGTCCCCTGTGTGCTCCTGGCCGGCCTATGGTGTGGCTGGCCGGGGGCACTTGGCCATAAATGGGAGCTATCCCTCTGCCCATTCTCTTTTTTATGTTTTGTTTAATGGTTATTCAGTACTGCCTGGAACACGGGGAGAGGGATAGCTCAGCGGTCTGAGCGTTGGCCTGCTAAACCCGGGGTTGTGAGCTCAATCCTTGAGGGGGCCAGGAGATGATGATGGATATCAAGCATATTGTACCATCTGCTGCTAGAAGGAAAGGAGCCTAACCCTTGCTCCCCCCTCCCTCCATGAAAGCAACTGAGGGGGGAGCAAAAAATCCTTTCGCGCCTTTTTTCATGCGGGCGCCATATTGCTGACACCATTGTTATCCTCCCACCGCTTTCGCTGCCACTCTGCTGTCCTGCAGACGCCATACCAGGGAAAGCATGGAGCCTGATCAGATTGCCGCGGCTGTAATTGCTGTTATGAACACCACGCGCATTGTCCAGCAGTATATGGAGAACGAGAACCAGGAGCTGCTACAGCTACAGCAAGCGAGGAGGCAACGGCAGCGCCCTGAGGACAGTGATGAGGACATGGACACAGACCTCTCTCAAAAAAGGCCCCCCCGCAAGGTGGACATCATGGTGTTAATGGGGCAGGTTCATGCCGTGGAACACCGATTCTGGGCCCGGGAAACAAGCACAGAGTGGTGGGACCGCATAGTGCTGCAGGTGTGGGATGATCAGCAATGGCTGCGAAACTTTCGCATGCGTAAGGGCACTTTCATGGAACTTTGTGAGTTGCTTTCCCTGCCCTGAAGCGCCAGAACACCAAGATGAGAGCAGCCCTCACAGTAGAGAAGCGAATGGCAATAGCCCTGTGGAAGCTTGCAACGCCAGACAGCTACCGGTCAGTCGCGAATCAATTCGGAGTGGGCAAATCTACAGTGGGGGCTGTTGTGATGCAAGTAGCCAAGGCGATCACCGAGCTGCTGGTACCAAGGGTTGTGACTCTGGGAAATGTGCAGGTCATAGTGGATGGCTTTGCAGCAATGGGGTTCCCGAACTGTGGTGGAGTGATAGACGGAACCCATATCCCTATCTTGGCACCGGACCACCAAGCCAGCGAGTACGTAAACCGAAAGGGTTACTTTTCAATAGTGCTGCAAGCACTGGTGGATCACAAGGGACGTTTCACCAACATCAATGTGGGATGGCCGGGAAAGGTACATGACACTCGCATCTTCAGGAACTCTGGTCTGTTTCAGCTGCTGCAGCAAGGGACTTTCTTCCCAGACCAGAAAATAACCGCTGGGGATGTGGAGATGCCTATAGTTATCCTTGGGGACCCAGCCTACCCCTTAATGCCATGGCTCATGAAGCCATACACGGGAAGCCTGGACAGTAGTCAGGACCTTTTCAACTATAGGCTGAGCAAGTGCAGAATGGTGGTGGAATGTGCATTTGGATGTTTAAAGGCTCGGTGGCGCAGTTTATTGACTAGGTTAGACCTCAGCGAAACCAATATTCCCATTATTATTACTGCTTGCTGTGCGCTCCACAATATCTGTGAGAGTAAGGGGGAGACGTTTATGGCGGGGTGGGAGGTTGAGGCAAATCACCTGGCTGCTGGTTATGCGCAGCCAGACACCAGGGCGAGTACAAGAGTACAGCAGGGTGCGTTGCGTATCAGGGAAGCTTTGAAAACCAGTTTCATGAATGGCCAGGATGCTGTGTGAAAGTTCTGTTTTTTCCCCTTAATGAAAAGCCCCGCCCCTTGATTCACTCTACTTCCCTGTAACTGAACCGCCCTCCCCTACCCCCCTCGGTCACCGCTTGCAGAGGCAATAAAGTCATTGTTGCTTAAAATTCATGCAGTCTTTATTAATTCATCAAACAAATAGGGGGAAATAGAGGGGTAACTGCAAAAGTCGCCCGGGATGGGTGGTGGAGGAAGGGAAGCACCAGGATGGGTGGTGGAGGAGGGGATGAGGGAAGGACAAGGACACACAGCACTTTAAAACTTATTGAATGCCAGCGTTTTGTTGCTTGGACAGTTCTCTTGGCTTGAGTGGTTGGGTACACGGAGGCCGCCCAAACGCGTTCTTGGGCGTCTCGGTGATGAGGTTATGGGACTCGGGGAGTAGGGCTGTTGGTTACACAGGGGCTGTAGTGGCGGTCTGGGCTCAGGCAGCCTTTCCTGAACCATATGCCTTTCCTCAGCCATAAGCCGGAGGATTTCTGTTTGATACTCCAGTAGCCTCAGAATTGCATCCTGCCTTCTCTCAGCATGCAGACGCCACCTACGCTCTTCAGCCCGCCGCTCATTGTCTTCAGCACGCTACCTGTCCTCGTGATCAAATTGTGCCTTTTTGGACTCCAACAGTGTCTGCCTCCACGCATTCTGCTGGTCCGTTTCAGTGTGGGAGGACTGCATGAGCTCTGAGAACATATCGTCTCGATTCCTTTTTTTTTACTTCTAATCTTCGCTAGCCTCTGGGACGGTGATGAAAGGGGGAGCGTTGAAACATTTACAGCTGCGGGAGGAAACAAACGGAAGAGGAGTAGTTTAAAAGACACATATTAGAGAACAATGCCCCAAACATTACATAGCACATGTGCATTTGGTCCAAGGTTGCACTTTGCCTGTTATATTGAGGGTCTGCCGGTTTGGTGTGAGAGATCACACAAGCACGGCCGGCAGGCAACAGAATTCAGCTTGCAGGCAGCCATGGTAAACCACAGTCTATTGGCTTCTTTAACCATCATAACATGTGGGAATGGTTTCAAACAGCAACCCCCTCATTTCCCATAACAATCAGCCATTGGGTTGGCCATTTAAAACGGGTTAGCAATTGAAAAGGAAGGGGCGGCGGTTTTCGGGTTAACGTGCATCACGAACCTAATTGACCCCCCCCACACACACACACATCCAAGATGATCGCTGTTCCCCCTCCCCCCACCTCGTGGGTAACAGCGGGGAATATTTCCGTTCAGCCACAGGCAAACAGCCCAGCAGGAATGGACCCCTCTGAATGCCCCCTTAATAAAATTCCCCTATTTCAACCAGGTGACCATGACTGATATCACTCTTCTGAGGATAACACTGAGAGATAAAGAACGGATGTTGCTTGAATGCCAGCAAACACTGGGACCATACGCCGCCATGCTATGCAATGCAATGATTCCAGACTACATGCTACTGGCCTGGCATGGTAGAGTGTCTTACCACGGAGCACGGGATAAGGCTGCCCTCCCCAGAAACCTTTTGCAAAGGCTTTGGGAGTACATCCAGGAGAGCTTTCTGGAAATGTCCCTGGAGGATTTCCGCTCCATCCCCGGACATGTTAACAGACTTTTCCAGTAGCTGTAGCTGTGCTGGCCGCGAATTAATCATTAAATACGCTTGCTTATAAAACATGTATTAATTTCACAGAGGTACACTCACCAGAGGTCCCTTCTCTGCCTTCAACGTCCAGGAGCACGCCTTGGGTAGGTTCGTAGGGTACTGGCTCCAGGGTGACAGAGTTCCTGGTTGTCTGGGAAATGGGCTTCTCCGCTTCCTTGCTGTGTCTGTGCGCTATTTTCAGCATCATTATCATCATCTTCCTCTTCCCGAAAATGCTCCTCTGTGGTTTCTGATGATCCACTTACGGAGTCATAGAACATGGGTGGGTTTGTGCTGGCTGCACCCCCTAGAATGGCATGCAGCTCGTCATAGAAGTGGCATGTCTGGGGCTCTGACCCAGAGTGGCCGTTTGCATCTCTGGTTATTTGGTAGGCTTGCCTGAGCGCCTTAATTTTAACGCGTCCCTGTTGCGCGTCCCTGTTGTAGCCTCTGTCCTTCATGCCCTTGGAGACTTTGGCATATGTATTGGCATTTCTTCTTTTGGACCATAGTTCTGCTAGCACGGTTTCGTCTCCCCATACAGCGATCAGATCGCGTACCTCACGCTCGGTCCACGCTGGAGCTCGTCTTCGGTTCTGGGACTCCATCATGGTCTGCTGATGAGATCTGCACTCACCTGCAGCTCACCACGCTGGCCAAACAGGAAATGAAATTCAGAAGTTCGCGGGGCTTTTCCTGTCTACCTGGGCAGAGCATTCGAGCTCAGACTGCTGTCCGGAGCGGTCAAATAGTGCACTGTGGGATAGATCCAGGAGGCCAATACCGTCGAATTGCGTCCACACTAACCCTAGTTCGATTAGGAAATATCGATTGTAGTGCTAATCCCCTTGTTGGGGGTGGAGTGGAAAAATCGATTTTAAGAGCCCTGGAAGTCGATGTAAATGGCTTCGTCGTGTGGACGGGTGCACGGATCAGTCGAAATAACGCTAATAAATTTGACCTAAACTCATAGTGTAGACCAGGGATGAATGTGGAGGAGGCTTGGAATTACTTTGTCAAAGTTGCAGAAACTATCTGACGCTTCCATCCCAAGGAAGGGGAAAAAATTTGTAGGGAAGAGTTGCAGACCAAGCTGGATGATCAAGCATCTCAGACAGGTTATTAAGAGAGCCTACAAGCAGAGAGCCTGCAAGGAATGGAAGATGGGAAGGATCAGCAAGGTAACCTACTTCTTGGAGATCAGAAAGTGTAGGGATAAAGCCAGACCCTGCAAAGGGAATTAAAAAACAACAGTAAAAGGTTCCATAGCCATATAAATAAGAAGAAAACAAGGAAAGAAGAAGTGGGACCCCTAAATATTTGAGGATGGGGTGGAGATTAAAGATAATCTAGGCATGGCCCAACACCTAAACAAATACTTTGCCTCAGTTTTTAATAAGGGTAATGAAGAGCTTAGGGTGAATGGCAGGGTGACTAATGAGAACAAGGATATGGAAGTAGAAGTTACCACAGCCAAGGTGGAAGTCAAATTCAAACAGCTTAATGGGACTAAATCGGGCAGCCTGGCTAATCTATATCCAAGAATATTAAAGGGACTGGCACATGAAATTTCAAGCCCAATAGCAAGGATTTTGAATGAATCTGTAAACTCAGGGGTAGTATCCTATGACTGGAGAATTACTAATATACAGTGGAACCCCGCTATAACGCGACAATTGGGGTCCAAGAAAATCGATCGTGGTAAAAGCGGGGTCGCTTTATAGCGGGGTTCCACTGTATTCAGAAGCTAGGGGTTTCCTGGAGCAGGATGGCAGGAACCTCGGAGGCGCACCACGGCTGCAGGGAGAGTCGCTCCTGCTGCAGCCGCCGGAACATGGATCTGGAATGCCCCGTGCCTGCCGGACTCACCCAGAGCCCCCCAGGGACAGAAGCGAGAACCCCGGGGGCGTGCCGTGGCTGCAGGGAGAGTTGCTCCTGCTGCAGCTGCCAGGGCATGGATCTGGAATGCCCCGTGCCTGCCGGACTCGCCCCGCACCCGCCGGGGACAGAAGCGAGAACCCCGGGGGCGTGCCGCGGCTGCAGGGAGAGTTGCTCCTGCTGCAGCCGCCGGGGCATGGATCCGGAATGCCCCACGCCTGCCGGCCTCGCCCCGTGCCCACCTCAGCCGCCGGGGCCAGACTCGCCCCGCGTTATAACCGAATTTGCGTTATCGCGGGGCGCATTATAGCGGGGTTTCACTGTAGTTCCTATTTATCAGAAAGGGGAAAAATTTGATCCAGGAACCTACAGATCTGTTAGTTTGACCTCAATGGTATGCAAGGTCTTGGAACACATTTTGAAAGGGAAAGTAATTAAGGACATGGATGTAAACGGTAATTGGGATAAAATTACAAAAGATAGATTGTGCAAGACCAACCTGATCTCCTTCTTTAAGAAGACAACTGACTTTTTAGATAAAGGAAATACAGTAGATCTAATCTATATGGATTTCAGTAAGGCATTTGATATCGTTCTACATGGGAAGTTAGTAGTTAAATTGGAGAAAACGGGGATTAATATGAGAATTGAAAGGTGTATAAGGAGCTGGTTAAAGGTAAGACTACAATGGGTCACACTGAAAACTGAACTGTCAGGCTGGAGGGAGGTTACTAGTGGAGTCCCTCAGGGATTGGTCTTAGGATCAATCTTCTTTAACTTATTAATGACCTTGGCACAAAAAGTGGGAGTGTGGCAATAAAATTTGTGGATGACACAAAGTTGGGAGATATTGCCAGTATGGAGGAGGACCGGAATATCATACAGGAAGATCTGGACTATCTTGAAAACTGCAGTAATAGAAATGGGATGAAATTTAATAGGACTAACAACAAGAATTTTTGCTATAAGGTGGGGACATGTCAGTTGGAAGAGGAGAAAGACCTGAGTGTATTGGTTGATCACAAGATGATTATGAGCTGCCAATGTGATGGGGCTGTGAAAAAGGCTAATGCAATCCTAGGATGCATCATGCGAGGTATTTCCAGTAGAGAAAGAGAAGTGTTAGTACCATTATACAAGGCACTGTGAAACCTCATCTGGAATACTACGTGTAGGTCTGGTCTCCCATGTTAAGAAAGATGAATTCAAACTGGAATAGGTGCAGAGAAGGGCTACTAGGATGATTCGAGGAATGGAAAACCTATCTTATGAGAGGAGACTCAAAGAGCTTGGCTTGTTTAGTCTAACCAAAAGAAGGCTGAGAGGAGATATGATTGCTTTCTGTAAATACATCAGAGGGATAAATACCAGGGAGGGAGAGAAGTTATTTAAGTTAAATGCCAATGTTGACAAAAGAACAAATGGCTATAAACTGGCCATCAACAAGTTTAGGCTTGAAATTAGACAAAGGTTTCTAACCATCGGAGGAGTGAAGTTCTGGAACAGCCTTCGAAGGGGAGCGGTGGGGGCAAAAATCGTAACTGGCTTCAAGACTGACCTTGATAAGTTTATGGAGGGGATGGTATGATGAGACTGCCTACAATGGCATGTAGCTGATCTGTGACTGCTATCAGCAAATATATCCAATGGTTAGAGATGGGACACTGGATGGGGAGGGCTCTGAGTTACGTCAGAGAATTCTTTCCCAGATGTCTAGCTGCTGGGTCTTGCCCACATGCTCAGAGTCTAACTGATCGCAATATTTGTGAATGGGAAGAAATTTTCTCCCAGGTCAGAGTGGCAGAGACCCTGGAAGTTTTTCACATTCCCTGTAGCATGGGAACCAGGTCACTTGCAGGTTTAAACTAGTGTAAATGGTGGATTCTCTGTAACTTGAAGTCTTTGAATCATGATTTGAGGACTTCAGTAACTCAGCTAGAGGTTATGGGTCTATTACAGGAATGAGTGGGCAAGGTTCTGTGGCCTGCAATGTGTAGGAAGTCAGACTAGATGATCATGATAGTTCCTGCTGACCTTAAAGTGTATTACCCACACCTTGGCCCATGCAACAATCTCTATTTTATGTTATTTATTCACTGTTTGCCTGATGCCGCTGAAAACAGGCTTCCAATCCATTTCTTGATTTAGTATGATATAGGCATCACAGTAACTGTAAATAGCATTGTCGGATGTAGAAATCAGCAAACTTGCAGGCTCTAAATTATTTAGAGAATATATATCACCTGTAAATAAACATTTGTCCCTGTGTCAGATACTCTCTTTGTGACAGGGATGTGCAAAATTTCCATATCAGAACAACTCAACCAATATTTCTTATGCAGTTTTGTAGTTAGGGTTGCAGGATTTTGTGGCATGGCTTTCTGTGAAGGAAAAGGAATGTCAGAAGGTGGCCTTTCATCTGTGAAATGCCTCAGTTGAAAAAACAAGTTCTGATGTGCCTTTTGCTTCACAGAGGCTGGCCAGAAAAAGCTGCTGTTTTACCATGCACACGTGTGTGCACACGTACACACAGGCACATGTTGTCTTTCATTTTGTGTAATCTATTTCAATCTTGTGTTCTTTCATAAGTAGTATTCTGAGACCATTTAATAAAGTGAAGACTATTTGGAACTTGTATTGGGAGCTGGTAATAAACTATATTTTGATTACTTATTAAATGAAGAATATTATCCATATTACAAAATCTCTGATGAAAAAGTACATGCAGATGAATATAGTCCATTCACTAGTTTGTGGACCCAAGGTCTGCCAGATAGGATCAAACCAATAAAATGGACCACATGAATCCCTGGTCTCCACTGAAATCAAAGGAGTTATACCAGAGATGTATTAGGTCGGTGTCCCTGAGTGCTGACTCCTGAATTTGTATATTGGATTTAGCTGAAAGATGTGCAAAAGTGCATGTAAGCAAGAAAGCTCTCTGTTAGGGCTGGTCTACACTAGCCCCCAAGTTCGAACTAAGATACGCGACTTCAGCTACGTGAATAACGTAGCTGAAGTCGAAGTATCTTATTTCGAACTTAAAAGTACTTACCGCTGGTCCACACAGCGGCGCGCAGGCTCCCCCGTCGACTCCGCCTGCTCTGTTCGTGGAGCAGGATTACCGGCGTTGACGGGGAGCACTTCCTGGTTCGATTTATCGCGTCTAGACAAGACGCGATAAATCAAATTCAGAACGATTGGTCGCCTCCGACGCAGCGGGTAAGTGTAGACCTACCCTTAGTCTACATAGGAGTATTTGTGCTTGGAGTTTGTACCAGCAAATACATGGAATACACTGTGTTCATGACGTGTGGTTCAGATACAGCGCATATTAGATCCTGTGGTGATAGGCACATTAGAAATGCTTAACAGTGACAGATACTGGTTTAATGTAGCATTACATGAATAACTGGTACCAATGGCAAACATTAGTCAACTCATATGCCATTTGTATTAGAAATGCCTATTTGATCCAGTGTGTTCTTTGGAAGACTGCATTTATTCCAGCAGAACTGTTGTTTTATTTGAAAGCTGCTGCTCGTTATTCCCTCAAATACATATCTAGACCATCCCTGACAGGTGCTTGTCTAACCTGCTCTTAAAAATCTCCAATGATGGAAATTACACACTCTCCCTAGGCAAGTTATTCAAGTGCTTAACCACCCTGACAGGAAGTTTTTTCTAATGTCCAACCTAAACTGCCCTTGCTTCAATGTAAGCCCGTTGCTTCTTGTCCTATCTTCAGAAGTTAAGGAGAACAATTTTTCTCCCTCCCTCTTGTAACAACCTTTTATGTACTTGAAAACTGTTATGTTCCCTCTCAGTCTTCTCTTCTCCAGACGAAACAAACCCAGTTTTTTCAATCTTCCCTCATAGGTCATGTTTTCTAGACCTTTAATCGTTTTTGTTGCTCGCCTCTGGACTTTCTCCAATTTGTCCACACTTTTCATGAAATGTGTCCAGTTCTGAGCGCCACAATTCTCCACTTGAGGCCTAATCAGAGTGGAGTAGAGCGAAAGAATTACTTCTGGTGTCTTTCTTACAACACTCCTGCTAATACACCCCAGAATGATGATTGTTTTTTGTTTTTTTGCAACAGTGTTAGACTGTTGACTCATATTTAGCTTGTAATCCAGTATGACCCCCAGGTTCCTTTCCGCAGTACTCCTTCCTAGGCACTCATTTCCCATTTTATATGTGTGCAACTGATTGTTCCTTTCTAAATGGTGTTCTTTGCATTTGTTCTTATTGAATTTCATCATATTTACTTCAGACCATTTCTCCAGTTTGTCCAGATCATTTTGAATTTGAATTTTATCCTCCAAACCACTTGGAACCCCTCCCATCTGCACACTTTATAAGTATACTCTCTCTATCATTGTCTAAATCATTGATGACGATATTGAACAGACCCAGAACTGATCCCCGCAGGACCCCACTCGATATGCCCTTCCAGCTTGACTGTGAACCACTGTTAACTACTCTCTGGGAATGGTTTTCCAACCATTTATGTACCCGCCTTATAGTAGCTACATCTAGGTTATATTTTCCCAGTTTGTTTATGAGAAGGTAATGCGAGACATATCAAAAGCCGTTCTAAAGTCAAGATATACCACATCTACCACTTCTCCCATCTCCACAAGGCTTGTTTCCCTGTCAAAGAAAGCTATTAGGTTACCAGATTTTCAGAATGGAATTCGCCAAACTGGAGAAGCAGAGGAAGAAACTGTAGAGAGTGGGAAAATCCTTGATGGTGATTGGTCATCATCATCCTCCCTATTGAAGGGGGTGAGAAGAGGAATCCAGCATCTGCACTATTGCAGACTTGACCACTGTGACAAAGTTCCCCCTCTACCTCGGTGGGTCCTGCGCTTATTGGCGGATTTTTGTTTGCCTCAGAGATCTTCCCCTCTGGTAGAACCCACAGTCTAGATCAACTCCTCCTGTGTCTGATAAGGAGTTGGGAGTTTTGGGGGGAACCCGGGCCCACCTTCTACTCCGGGTTCCAGCCCAGGGCCCTGTGGATTGCAGCTGTTTAGAGTGCCTCCTGGAACAACTGCACGACAGCTACAACTCCCTGGGCTACTTCCCCATGGACTCCTCCCAACACCTTCTTTATCCTCACCACAGGATCTTCCAGCAGTACGTCCTCTTACTCTCAGCTCCTAGTGCCTCTTGCTCCCAGCTTCTCACACGCAACCTCCTTCCACAGCTCCTAACCTCTCACTGACTAACTGGGAGGCTTTTAACTAGTTCCAGCCAGTCCTTGATTGGCTTCAGGTGTCCCAATCAACCTCCCTGCCTCCTGGAAAGTTCTTAATTGGCCCCAGGTGTCTTGCTTAACCTGGAGCAACTGCCATAAAGTATCAGGGATTTGTTTAGCCTGGAGCTAACATATTGGTTCCTTACCACTTTCCTATAGCCCTCTGGCCTTGCCCCGTCACATATCCCCCCCCCCCCCCCCCCGCTCAACACCATAGAGTTGGGCAACTTGGGACACCAGGCAGTGTGCTTTTGATAGACCATCAGCGTTGCCATGGTGGCATCCAGCCCTGTGCCGTATGTGGAACTGGAACAGTTGGAGGGATAAGAACCACCTGGTGACCCTGGCATTCTTTTCCTTATTCCGCTGCATCCACTGGAGGGGTGCATGGTCCGTCACAAGAGTAAATCGCCGGCCCAAGAGGTAATAACGTAGGGTCTCCATAGCCCATTTGACAGCAAGGCATTCTCTCTCAACTACTGCGTATTTCTGTTCTCTTGGGAGAAGCTTTCTGCTTAGGTAGAGGATCGGGTGTTCCTATTCTCCCACCATTTGCGACAGAACCACCCCCAACCCCACCTCGGAAGCGTCTGTTTGTAAAATAAATTCCTTGTTAAAGTCCAGGGCTATGAGTACGGGGTCATTACAAAGGGCCGTCCGAAGGTCTGTGAACGCCCCCTCTGCTGCATCGGTCCACTTCACCATGTCTGGACCTCGGGCTTTCACCAGGTCCGTTAGGGGACTTGCCCTAGTAGCGAAGTGAGGAATAAAACGTCGGTAGTAGCCTACTACACCTAGGAACGCGCGGACCTGCTTCTCTCGGGTCGGCCGGGGCCAGTTTTGAATCGCCTCTAGCTTATTCATTAGGGGCTTCACTATGCCCCTTCCTACAATATATCCCAGGTATCTAGCCTCTGCTAGCACTATGGCACATTTAGCGGGATTAGCAGTAAGGCCAGCCCGCCTTAAGGTGCGCAGTACTGCCTCAACTTTCTCCAAGTGGGTTCCCTAGTCTGGCGTATGGATAACGACATCATCTAGGTATGCGGCTGCATAACTAGTATGGGAGCGCAGCAGCTTATCCATGAGGCGCTGGAATGTGGCCGGGGCCCCATGTAGCCCAAAAGGGAGGATGGTGTACTGGAATAGCCCGTCCGGCGTGGAGAACGCGGTCTTTTCTTTAGCTTCTTTGGTCAGGGGAATCGACCAGTACCCTTTTGTCAGATCCAGTGTAGTCAAGAATCGAGCACTACCCAGTCGGTCCACCAGTTCGTCGATGCGTAGTATGGGTTATGCATCGAACTGGGATACTTCATTCAGTCGGCGAAAGTCATTACAGAATCTCGTGGTACCGTCAGGTTTAGGCACTAGAACGATTGGACTGGACCACTGACTGTAAGATTCTTCAATCACCCCTAATTCTAACATTTTCTTCACTTCGGCCTTGATTTCTTCTCTTTTGGCTGCTGGGATTCGGTAGGGTCTCAATGTTACCTTGGCTCCGGGGATTGTGCGGATATGGTGATAGGTCTCAGTCGTCCGCCCCGGTTTTGTAGAGAACACATCTCAGTTGCGATTAATCATGTCAGTTGCCTCGATCTTTTGAATCGGCGTCAAATCGGGTGATATCCTTTCTTGCTCTTGTAAGTTATCCTCCGGGGGAAGGGTCTCCTGGGTGACTAAGCATGCCTCTCGATCGTGCCAAGGTTTTAAAAGATTGATGTGGTAAATTTGCTCTGGTTTCCTGCGGCCTGGCTGCCGCACCTTATAGTTCACCTCTCCCACGGCTTCAATCACTTCGTAGGGTCCCTGCCACTGGGCCAACAGCTTACTTTCTGCTGTGGGCACCAGGACCATCACTCGATCCCCTGGTTGGAACCGTCGAAGCTTTGCTTAGTGGTTATAATGGGTTCGTTGGGTCTCCTGTGCTTTCTCCAAGTGTTTAGTCTCAGAATTTGGCAGAGAACCATCTCAAATCATCTATTGGTGCTCCAAACCAATTTACAGCAAAAAAATTATTTGAATCTACTACCTGGGCTGGCAACTTGCATCCTGAGTTTCAGCCTGATGTGATGTTTAAAGGGGCAGGTGTATAGTATAACTCTTGCTGTAGCAAAAAACAAATGTCAGGTTGCAATTCAGGTTTCATTAAAACCCCTTGTTTTCACTTACGAATTTCCCAGAAGTTCACCTTTTGGGAGGAAACTTTTCAAAGCTTTGTGTCAGACCAAAGGTTAATTATAAGAATGTTTGAGCTAACTCTCTTCAGTTATTTTTAAGTAAGCAAGTGTGTGTGTGTGTGTGTGTGTGTGTGTGTGTGTGTGTGTGTGTGTGTGTGTGTGTGTGTGTGTATCTACTTTACTTACTTATTTTATTTTAAATATGAAGACTACTTTGTATCCAGTCCTACAGTCCTTGTGCAAAAATTCCCAGTGATGTCAACTGAGACTTTAGTCTGAGTAAAGATTGCAGGATAAGGCCATGCTTTTGCATACAAATGAATCAAATTAGTTAATGTTGAGATTTTGAACTTTGTGTGTAGCTAGTTCTCAATGTGCAGAATTGCTGAAGCAAAGTTTTTCCTGTAGCTACAGATTGAAGTTTAAAATCCATGGAACTGTGAGACAACACAATTATACAATTCCGTTGTTCCAGGATATGGGCTTTTGCATATCTAGTAGAGTGCTACAGTTTACAGAGCTGTAGGGAAAAAAAAAACCCAATTACACAACTACATAGTGCTGCAGCCACATTTCATTTTCTACATCAATACAACATTAATGTTGCAAATAAAATGAATTCAGGAAATGCAAAAATTACAGTTCTCATGTTAAAATTAACTTGGCCACGTTGAATATACAGTGTTCACCATTTAAATCATTAAATTGTTGGCATTGGTATGACGCATACACCATGAGTTACTTGCAAATAGCAATTGTAAAGATTTTAATGGTAATCACAATACATTATTTTGGGTGATTTTTGCTGTAAAATGTGTAGTGTAATGTTTAGTGTGTGCAACGTGGTTAATTCCCACTGGTAGACCAAACTTAACTTCTACATTTTGACTTCATTTTAAATTTACAACCTTGATTGATATAGTGCATGGATGGGTCACCTGTGGGCAGGATAGCTTGTGTCTAAGTTGCCCCTGATTACAGGCTGAGCCTGACCTGACGGGAATCAGGGGATTCCAATGTAAAAGGCAGAAGGCAGTCGCAGCCAGGAGAGTGGGTGAGAGGGAAGCCAAGCCCAGCCCAGCCAGTTGGATAAAGCCTAGGAAACTGTAGCTATCCTGTAGACACTGCAGGGAGTAGTCAGAAGGCTTATATGGAGTTCTGAGTCAGTAGGGGAAGGCACCACATGAAAGAACCTGGGGAGAAGCACAAATTCCAGGCTGGGCATGCTAGGAGGCATACTGTGCTCTGCTGAAACTGGGACTATGAGAGCTTGTGTTCTGTTTTCAAAGACTTTGTGTTATTTTAGACTACGGAGTAAGAGAGACTGAACTAGGGTTGAGGCCTGGAAGGCTGCTGTGTACCAGAAGACTAAATAAATGGAACCCCTTGTGGGGGATTGTCTGAATTATCTTTAAATAGTGAGTTATTAAAGGGCCCTGAGACCTCTGCACCATTGAACCCTTAGGGTTTAGTACCGACCCTCTGAAGTGGAAGGGTGAATTTTGCCCTTTAAGATAATACCTTGCAAGTTTTGGCTATGGTGCCTTTGGTACTATTTTGCCTGGTGATATCAGTGCTTTATTCCATTTTGTATAGAGCTGCGTGAACTTTGCGGGTTTTTTTTTTAATTAATCCATTTCTATAAAGTGCCTATAGATCAAGTCGTTTGTCACTGCCTTTAGTTATGGAGCACAGATAGTGTCTGCAGTCTCAGAGCCTCATTAAACAGACATCTTTATCAGTAATCAATATTTTCAATATTTGTTAATATTAAACTGTCATTAGTGACTAGTCATTTAAAATTAATTTGTGCCAAAGGACTTATTATGGGCCTCGTCACTGCAGTAGAAACAAAAGACAGTGAAGTCACTAGAAGATGTATTCTTAACTAGACCAATATATCAGTCAGAATGCATAGACTTGAGTTCTTATCTTGAACCTAACTAATAAGCAGTACTAATAGAGAAATTCCCAAATTGTAGAGAAGTTTTTGTTAGAATGCGGCAGCTATTTACTTTCATGACAGTGAGATCCAGCCAGCATCATCAGAACACAGTGGAAATGGGTCAGTAAGTTTGCTTCTGCTGCAAAACACAGATCTTTTCCTATCCTCTCCAATAAGTGTGTATTAAAAAGCAGCTTTAGTTTGAAAATAATTGGAGTAACTTTCCAGTTTTTCTTCTTTCTAGTATGCCTTAGTCTTAAGTTAGAGAGATGGAATGGGAAGATAAAGGAAAAAACTACATATGAAAACAGTCTGAAAATAAATGTGTAACCCAGAGTATAATTGATAAGAGCTGTAGACTTGTCCCACACTAATAGTGCACCAATTCACCAAGGCATAGAAAATGTAAAGTGTGTTTGTCTGCCATTTTACCGACTGTTTAATCTAGAAAAGTCTAAGAAACCAATGTACTCTGCCCCAAAATCTATTTTTCTGCACTCTGACTGTCTTGTAGGGGTGTGAAGCACCACATTTCTGGCTCTAGTCCACTTCTGTTTTCTTTGTAGCATACTGCACCCTAATTATTAATCAGCTTTAACCCATAGTGCCTAGCCATGTGGCCTTCAGTTGTCATCTTCTTTCTTATGGTGTAAAAACCGAGCAATGTGTGAGATGTCCAAATCTAGGTTGGTGGTCCAGTTGATTGCCTCAGGTGACATGGCAGAATGGCAGAGGTATCACCAGCATATGATCACTGAGGACATTGGTTGACAAGGCATTCCATAGTTTGAAGTTTGCTTTTGCAGTCACAAATAGGATTGTGTCTTATGGAGGATGTAGGTACATCTGCCATCTGATGTGGTTACAGTTCAGAATGGACCCTATATTCCATGAGAGTGAAAAGCTGCTGGGATCTTTGGTTGGGTCCTTGATGAGTTGTGTGTTTGGGTCATCATGTTTGACATCCACCTTTCTTGCCACTGATCCGTGGAGGAAACCCCAAGTCTTTTTAGATTGCAGTACAAGATCTCAAAGAATTTGAGTCAGAATCTCGGTATGTTATTTAAGTCTTCATGTATTGGAAGATCTTTATTCCCTCGAATATGATGGAACTCCCAAAGGATTCTCATATTGCAATGACTTGGGGTGGGTGGGTGTGTGGTCTTCAGATAAAAGAGAGAGCAGGAGACAAGCTCAAAATTTTCCTGCTATGTGAAGAAAACTAGAACAGCCTGATAATCTCATGGAGATGGCTTACATAAAACATCACATAACCTGATAATTTTCTGTCTCTTGTTTCAGTGAGAGAGGTATTTTAAAATCTTATGTGCTTTTTACTTAGGGGCATAGATTAGAGTAGAAGAGTGCAATAGATTAATTGTATCTTTCTGTTCACTCTGATGCATTTATAATGCAGCTATTGCTGTGGTATCTTGACAGTATATAGACAATTTGAAAGCAACAATTACAGAAGATTTAAAAAAATAGATTTCCATGTAACTTGCTAACTTCCCTCCCCCACTTTTAATCATCTCTCAGAATGTATTCTATGGATAGGAGGCACTAGGTTGCCGCCTTCTAGTCCTGTTGTTTCCCTTGTACAGGAACTCAATTGCTCTGCCTGCTTACATATCACTGGATTTCTTTATTAATCCTCCTTAAAGCAGAACACAGTCAATGTTAGGTAATGAGCTAGCTCTGCTATGTAAGATGAACCAACTCCTTCCTCTGGTTTCTCCCCTTCTGCTCCCCTTTGCGAGTATGCCTTTCTGAAGAGCAGCAGCACCTGTTCAGAGGTGAAGGGAACTGCTGTCTCTCAAGGGTAGCCGGTGTTCTCACAAGTTGAATCATTTATTTATGTGCTGTGAAGGAGTAATTATAATTGGTTCAAATTTACACTGCTACAGGACATTCCAGCTTCCTAATATAATTACCAATATCCCAAAACATGGGTTACTGCCTAGTTCACAAATAAAAACATCTAATAGAATTTCGAGACTTTCCTTTTGGGTACATGCATATGTGTAGTTCACAGCCAGAACTTGGCTCATTGTTTACATATCACAAAAGGGTGTGGCTAAACAAAAGCTCATGTGCCATTTCACCTTACAGTGAGGTCATCTTGCTAAAGATTTGGGGCATCAGGATTTTAATGATAACAGACAGATGTCATAAACATAGTAATTTGGGTCTGAATATGTGAGTAAGAGTTTGCATTATTTCAGTACAGGATCAAGGAGAAGGTGTCTGAAAACTCTTAGTAAAACACAAATGTCTTCAATAAGGGTAAAGAGTACTTAAAATGTATTGACTGAGCTAATTTCTTTTTAATGATAACATTTTGGGTTTTTTTTTTTAGTTTGTTCAAATGTGACCGTCTCTCTTTAAAATACAAGCAGCAGAAATAATGTTTAAAAGTCTCCAGTTCATGACACCAGTGCAACCTACTCTCAGGAATGAATTCACAAAAGGAATTTTAAAGCTATGTTTTTATTTTTGGTTTCTGTCTTTACATTTTCTCTTTTCCTGGGTTTTTGTTACGCTCCTGGGAGGTTTTTTTTTTAAATTTAAATTAGCTATGATGTCAGTCCTCTGTGCTCTTGAAAAGAATAGAAGACCCCTTTGCCCCTATGCACGCATGTCAGGTCAAGCTGTCTCTCTTTTTGTGTGTGCATGCGCCTCATTTTGGGTCATTCTACACATTCACATGTATGACATTAATCTATTTAGTCTTGAAGGAGTAAGATCCATCCTGACCTTTATGAACTTTCAAACTACTGAACTTGGCTAAATGAGTGGGAGAAGAGGGGAAAGGTGGACATTTTTCTTTTAACATTGAGTGCCTGGTGATTGTATTGATTGAAGGTTGTAAACAACTCCATGTCCATGGATTTTCATGTGAGAGTATTTCAAGGTGATTGACACTGCAGAGTAGTATTCCCATAAAATGAAGAAGTTGAACTGAAGGGAAGAGCTTTTGTTAACTGTATGCCCTACGCTTACTCAACCTGAAATCTTTATTTTACTAAATCTTAAGCTCTTTCAAAGTAATGTTTCCTCCTCCTGCTAACATAGCTTAATATATTTCTCTTTGTTTTTCATTCCTAGGTTCCAACTATGGGAGTCCCCGTCCAGCTCATGCCAACATGAATGCCAATGCAGCTGCAGGGCTTGCCCCAGAGCATATCCCTACTCCAGGGGCAGCTCTGTCCTGGCAGGCTGCTATCGATGCTGCCAGGCAGGCCAAATTGATGGGTAGTGCTGGCAATGCAACAATATCCACAGCTAGCTCGACGCAGAGGAAACGACAGCAGTATGGGAAACAGAAAAAACAGGGTACAACCACAGCTACACGTCCTCCCCGGGCATTGCTGTGTTTAACGCTGAAAAATCCCATCCGGAGGGCATGCATCAGCATCGTCGAATGGAAATATCCTTTTCGATGTAGTCACATAGAAACCAACAAGTAGTTACTGTGCATTAGGCACAGTGAATAAATATGAATAAATAAATACATTAGGCTGATGGGCACCTCTGGGAATCTAAAGTGGATGAGTAGTCTCTGATGCGTTCACTGAGAGCAGTTGTGCTCAAAAAATTTAGGCAACTGTACTAGGCTAGAGTCTTGACTGTACTGCAGCATATCAGAAGCCAGAAAAAGTTTTGCAGGATGGAGATAGCGTCAAATTTTGCCCTTACAAAAGCATGTACAACTTATGCTGAAATTAGTTGGAGCTGTGCAAGGATCTCTGAGAGCAGAATTGGACCCATACTATATGCATGATAGCAATGGATCACATTCTTTTTCTAGTTACTCATGCTTCCCCTATTGTGCAACTTAGGGTATGTCTACACTGCAGTTAAAAACCTGCAGCAGGCCCAAGCCAGCTGACTTGGGCTCAAGCTGCAGGGATGTTTAATTGCAGTGTTGACTTCTGGTCTCGTGCTGCAGTCCAGGCTCTGGGGTCCTCCTACTTCACAGGGTCCTAGAGCCCAGGTTCCAGCCCAAACCTGGAAGTCTACACAGCAATGAAACAGCCCTGCATCCTGAGCCCTGTGAGCCTGAGTCAGCGGGGTCAGCCATGGGTTTTTAATTGCAGTGCAGACATATCCTTAGAGAATTTGATGGTATGTGATTCAAAATTAAAGAGCAGTGTAAGTCATGGTGTCATACTAAATAGTACAGTATGCATCCTGGAAAGAAAAGGGGATGGCATTGGCATGGAAGAGTGAAACATGAGTGATTGGACCAAATCGTGTTCACCTTACTCATGGGAGTAATTTAATTGAAATCACTAGGACTATTCGCATGAGGAAAGTGAGCAAAATGTTGCCTGTTAACTGGAACTGGGCAAGAGAGAGACTAGGGGATGAGTGTGTGACTTATAGTATAAACAATCTAGTAAAAGTTAGAGAGTGGGTGTCTGGATCTAGCATTATGAGCAAGGGGCAGACAGTCAGATAATATCTATTACCAGTGTGACAGAGCAGTAGAATTCAAGGGTCCAGTCCTGCTCCCCTTAAAGTCAATGAGAGTTAGGTTCTGCTCCTTCTGTTGAAGTAAATGGCCAAATTTATAATATAGCTTTATTTTGTATAGAGTCTGTCAAACTGTATCCCAAATCCCTTTGGAGTGAAATACACATTAAAATACAAAGAAAAACTTTCAAAACAACATAAATCAGAACTAATCGGAAATGATTATTGTTAGTAAATCACTAGCTAGGCAGGGATCTTCAATAAATCCCAGGGACAGGACAAGAGGGCGAGGGGGAAGAGGGGAAATGGCTGGGATCAGCCTTTCTGATGAAGACAGTTCAGAACTCAACAGCATGTAGGATGATGGAAATTGACTGATGGTTTTAAAGATTTGATGTGCTCATTTAGATGTTGCTCCCAATGAGGTTTGGAGGGGGCAAAATGTAAAGATGGGAAAGAACCCAGCACTATAAGCCTGTTTAGATCTTGCTGAAACAAAATCTTCTTTTTCAGATGGAGAATATGTTAAAAATGGCCCTGTCAATAAGGGTTCATAGATGTCCTTAAGCATCTACCAGTCTATTCCTTCCTTTTTGGGATGCTAGTTCTTAATCTCTTTGATTGGTTTTGCTACTTATCCCTTCTGACCCAACACTAATGCTTTTAGCATAAAATGATGGATGGATGATTTAGGGGTCTAAACTGAATATTGGTTTACTTACTGGCAGTTCAGTAACCACACGTCTTTAGGAAGACAGCATGAATTGAAGTTTGATAAATGAATAAGATCAGTGTTGGATGAAGGGACTTGTGTTGTAAAACAGGATGGAGCACTGAGATTTGGAGAGGCTCAAGCAATGCAGTCAAATGAATTTGAACATGATGGTGCTCGATTTTTGTTTATTTTTTTAAGCTAGTAAATAGAAGATGTTTTTTTCTATCAAAAACTGTCCCTGAAAGTCTAGTGTTTACAACCACAAAATATTTCAATATAATTAAAGGGTTATGATGAGATTTCATCTTATTCTGCACTCTGACTATTCCCAATTATTTAAAATTATTTAGAAGGGCTGGGCTTAATGTTCTGAACACTGAAAGCCAAAGCACACAGGATGTTAAATAAATATCAGATGTCATTAATGGCCTTTTTATTTTACTATGCTGTGATTTGCAGCTTCCTACAAAAGAAAAAGTCCAAACCTGCAAAGCCTTACTTCTGAGATGTCTGGTCACATATATACAAGGGCTCTCATTGTAATAGATATAGTAACAGTTATTAAAGGGGTGCTATCAAGGTTGTTATGACTAAAACTTGGCCTGTGAGTACCTGGAAAGTTGTATTCTATTGTACCTTAAGGTTCCCAACCGTACACTTTTTATATATCTGCAGTAAAATCCTGACCCTATTGAAATTCAATGGGCATGCTCCCAGTCAGTGGTGCTCCCAGTGTCTTCAGGAGGGCCACGATTTTACACCAATCCTTGCTCTAGTGCAACATTTAGACACTGTCAATTTACATTTGGCTCAAATATTAAATTTGGAAATATTAAGCTATTATAAAACCTAATACCAATGTAAATGTTCCACAATTAAAAAAGGAAATTCCAGGGAAAAGGTTTTTAGACAAAGTAAACATTTGTCTACAGTGCTTGAAACCCAAACACTACAGCATTAAGATCACACAAATAAAACTGGCTATAAATAAAAGTTAAACCAACTTTGGTCTTGATTCTTCAAAGGCTTGGGCATGTATTTAACTTTAAACACTGGGAATCATATCCATGTCTTTGCAGAACTGGGATCAGAATTGATTGTCCAAAGAGAGAGAAAAAGTAAACAAAGGGCATAAAGAGTGACGAACTGGATTTTAAAAATTCCCATTCACTTTGCATAATATAAGGTTTTATTAGTATCATACAACAGATAAAGAAATGTTTATTTCCAGTATTTAATTTCTAAACTGACACTGTTCCTTTCAGAAAAAGACCTTGAATAGCAGCAGCCAACAAGAATTTGGGTGCTGATTAGAGCTGGAATAAACTATTTCATCTGAAAAATTTTACCACCCAAAAATGAAGTTTTGGTTAACCCAAAATTATTCACAAACTTGTGTTGAATTCACTGAATAGTTTCAGCCCCCTTTGCCTCCCCCCCAACATTTTTTAGGCTAGAGTGACATGGGGCTTTAGATGCCACTCACAAAACTGGAGGTGGTGCCCATATTCCCCTTCTACGCAAGCCCCGAGCACTCACTCAGGATATAGGAGACTTGGGTTCAAGGCCCTCTTCTAGCTGAGATGGAGCAGGGATATGAACTTGAGTTTCCTGCATTGCATGTGAATGCCCTAACCACTGGACTATAGGGTATCCTGGTGTGGGTCTCTCTCAATGTCTCCTGTTGAAGCTGTACCACTTTGTATAAATACTTATTCATTGGGCCAGAGCCAGAGAGTGAGAGCGACTCTATAGTTTGGTGGGTAGCGCACTCACCTCAGATTGGGGAACACCTGGGTTCGTATCCAGGCTCTAGTGCAGGGGTGGGCAAACTTTTTGGCCCGAGGGCCACATCGGGGAATAGAAATTGTATGGCGGGCCATGAATGCTCACAAAATTGGGGTTGGAGTGCAGGAGGGGGTGTGGGCTCTGGGGTGAGGCTGGGGATGAGGAGTTTGGGGTGTATGAAGGTGCTCTGGGCTGGGACCGAGGGGTTCGGCGGGCAGGTGGGGGATCAGGGCTGGGGCGGGGTGCTGGAAGGGGTGCAGGTTCTGGCTGGGGGTGCAGGCTCTGGGGTGGGGCTGGGGATGAGAGGTTTGGGGTGCAGGAGGGTGCTCCAGGCTGGGATTGAGGGGTTTGGAGAGCAGGAGGAGAATCCGGGCTGGAGCAGAGGGTTGGGGCGTGGGGAGAGGCTCAGTGGGTGCAGGCTCGAGGCATGGCCAGGCCAGGCGGCTCTGCACGCTGCCCCATCTGCAGGCACCACCCCTGCAGCACGTAGAAGCTGGAGCGTGGCCATGCCGCGGCTTCTGGGAGCAGCATGATGTGGCCCCCGGGGCTGAGCCGCATGGTCCAGCCCCCGACGCAGCACTCCGGCTGGAGTGCCGGAGCGGGGCTGAGCCACATGGTGCGGCTCACAGGCCGGCTTATAACATCTCGCAGGCTGGATCCGGCCCGCAGGCCGTAGTTTGCCCACCCCTGCTCTAGTGACTATTTATATAAAGTGGAAAGGGTTCAGTAGGAGAGATTGAGACCCACCCACTGGGTAGGACATTCACCTGCAATGTGGGGAGCTCAAGTTCAAATCCATGCTCCACATCAGGCAGAGGAGAGACTTGAACCTGGGTCTCCCACCACCCTGGGTGAGTACACTTGGCTATTGGGTAAAAAGGGTCAAGGATATTTCAACCTGCTTCTCTGCTTGGTGGATGCCTGAAATTGAAATGTTATGTTTTGATCAACCTGAAATAAATTATTTTTTCATTGTTTTGTTTTGTTTTTTTCTGTGTGTTTCTCTGAGAAAACTGAACCATTTATGTTTTGGGTCAATCTAAAACAGTTTTGATTTTTTTGTTAGATTTTTCAGTTTGGCCAGTGAACCAAAACATTTATTATTTTCACAGCTCTAGGCCTGATACTGCACACTTATGTATGTATCTCTGTGCACCTGAGTGGTCCTGTTAAGATCAATGAGTCCACATGTGCATAAAGTTAAGCATGGCTCCAATCCAATTTCTACTGAAGTCTGTGGAAAGACTCACATTGGTTTCAATGGACATTGGATAGGGCTCTATATGGATAAGTGGTTGTGCAGGATTTGGGCCTTATTGTGCTCCCCAAAAGTAAAATTTAAAAAAAGTGTGTGTGTGTGTGTGTGTACACACACACCAGGGACCTGAAATGCACCTGCATAGGTCCCCTGGCATAGTGTGTGCTTGGCTGAAGAGAATCCCTGACATATTGGCTAGGCGCTCATTTGTTTTGCATGTGAAGCCAATGTACACAAAAATACAATAAAAAACCCCCCTCTTTCAGCAAATAGATTATTTAAACAAATAAATAAATCCCTGGCTTGAATCCTTCAGATAAGGTGGTGCAGTATGAAAACTTTAAGACTGGCTACTTTTTGTCTTAACAACCTTAATCATGCCTTTTAAACAACCCCTGGTTTCACACTCACACTCTCTCTCTCTTTCTCTTAATTCCTTTTGAGATCAAGACTGAGGAAAGAGATGCTGTGTTAAAAATATATCACAAGCTATTTGTTACAGATCCAAATGCTTCATTGAATGCCTCTTTGAAATATGAGGGAACAGGGTTGAGAAATGCTAAACTGCTGTCAAAAATCTTTAAAATATATAGTCCTAAATAACAGCTGTATATGGACAAGAGAAACTGTATCACAAAAGGAAAGAGAGGTCCTATCTGAATAGGCATTTCTATTAAAAATAGCACAGCTACACATGAGGGGAAAATAAAGTAAAATTCAATCTAAATAAAAGAAGAAAAAATATTTAAGAAATCTGTGTTTACTCTGGCACGCGACTGGCCTACACTGCTTTTGACATATTAGGAAGAATCTTGGCTGGGACCTCCTAAAAGCACTTAAAAAGGCATATGTTTCTTTTCAGAATAAAAGGGGCTTGGAATGTTTTCTTTAAACAGAATTCTTATAAATCTTTTTTTTTTTACTTGTGTGTGCGCATTTCAGAATAACTTCCTTAACTCCATTCCTCAGACCATTTGAAATAATTATTTTACTGACTATTTTTGCCAATTGTGTGGCCTTAGCTATCTATATCCCCTTTCCAGAAGATGATTCCAATGCCACCAATTCCAATCTGGTAAGTCCTCACAGGTGTCCAATTTTACTCGTTCGTAGGCCTTGTTTAAAATTGACTGTAGAGTCCGCCAGGAGCTAAGGAGAAAATAAGGCATGCATCAACTCCGTACAACAGAACTGTGGATTTTAGTTTTGAATGCTTTATTCATATTAGCACCTGTCTCATCAAGGCCTGTTGTAGGAAAGAATATTCCAAAAAATTGTGAGAATCCTGTATGTGGTGTTTTGGTTAGTAAATCTGAGTGTGCTGTATAAGTGTTTGGTATATTTAAACTGCAGGTGTTTGCACAGAATATCTTTAATTATAGATTGTTATGCCTTTGTTTCATTAAGTGCCTTTGTGTAATTGATAAGGCCCTTCTCTCAGGTGATGTACAGCCGTGCAGCTTGGTGATTCCTAATTTCTAGGAAGCTCTTTAATGTTTGCATTGCACGTTGGGACTTGTGTGTGTTTGAAGGACTTTTTTTCTCTTGCCTGGGAAGATTGCTATTCCTGTTTCCATTGATGCAAATGCCAGTATTTTGGGATAGGTTGTCCATGGAAAAAGGAAGGAGTGTTTACTTTTGGCTTAGTGTGAAGTCATAGCAAAGAACTCTGTTCAGGCAGAGCACAACACAAAACAGAAGTCTGGAATGCAATCGACAGAATTAGAATAAAACTTAGCCCTCCCTCTGAAAATATTATGTGAACAAATCTAATGATCTGATTGGGACAGAATGAAGTCTTACTCTGGGAGGGTAAGACTTGAGATATTGTTCTCTTACTCCAGTTGAAACTCTGTCACATGAGACCTTTTGGATGGATAGAGTGGTGAAAATTAGGGCCATTTGTCCTAAACAGAGACAGCTGACATGTATGACTTGTTAAAAATGTCACTCTGTTCTTTGGGGAACTGGTCGTTTTGATGAAATATTCTGTTGAAGTTGTCTAAAACAAATTGCAGTAAACACAAAGACTTCAGATCTTTCCTGGAACATAGATCCTGGGTAAAATCTTAAACTTACTTTTTTGCTTTGAGAGAAAAGGCGGGTGAGGTGTAATACCTTTTATTCAACCAAGAGAAGATATTACCTCCCCCACCTTGTCTCTCTAGCCGATGCTAGCCCATTGGGGGTTCCTAAGCAGGAATATTTTTGCCCACCCCCAATACTAAAACAGGCAAGTTCTTATAATAAAATTGAATAGGAGGTCCCCTCGAGCTGTTTGGGGCCCTAAACAATTGCTTAGTCTGCTTATGCCTAGCACCGGTTCTGCAAACAACCTTCTTGCTCTGAAAAGTCTTTAAAAAGTTAAAAACAGGGAAAAAGTGTGTGCCTGTTGATATGTTTTCAGACATTTTTCACTTAGCTTCAAACTCATATTGGGTTTTCAACAAGGATATTTGTGAGTTGGTATCATTACCTGTTGCCGTTTGTCCTGCTGTCTGATTGAACTGTTGGAATCAGAGCGCTGGATAATGATGATGATGGGTTGTGTGGGCATGTGGATAATTTACTTTAACAATAAAACATGTTCAGCAATGAACATCTTGTAATAAAAGTCAAACAATAGTTTCTGTATCTTATATGAACAGGAATTTCCCTTAATGGCCATTATAATAAACAGAATACCATCTCCTTGTCTACTATACATTTTGATTTATAACATTAAACGATACAAATGAAGCAGATTTGAAGCTTGGAGGACTTCAATTTCATCTTATTCCACAGCTAAGATAAATTGGGCTGAGGATACTTGTCTTATTTCAGCATCATGAAACTATTGGATAACGGCAACTGAGTAAGATTTCAGATAAACTTTGGTAATAGGATCAGGTAGACTGAAGTTGGCCTGTCTGGCATAATGATTAAAATTAAGCTGAGAAGCTGCCATGCAGAGATCTGTTGCACACATATGGTACCTCTGTTTAATATCTCACCTCATCCCATGACTGTCCTATCAAAACACATCCCCTTATTTGTGGGTGATATAAAATACAAGAATTCCTAGGGATAGATTAGTAAAAGGTGTCCACTTTGCTTGGGGCTGGGTAGAAATAATTCATTTATTTGGGCAGCTGGTCTAGGGAGTTGGGGGAAAGAAAAATTTTTACGGTTTCCCTATATCCTGTTGTTTTGATCTCAGTTGTAGGGTACCACGGAAGATTGTGTTACGGCATAGCAAGGGTGTTCGCTTTCTCACATTGTTTCAGCGGTTATTGCAGCTCAAGGCCGGCCAGCTGTAGTTTGTTATGAATTAGTTAGAATTGCTTTGCATGGCCTTGAGCCAGGAGGCGGCCCCTGCTTGCTTCTGTATGAGATGTCTGTATATAGCTGTATGAGTCCGCCCTGTTTTTGGCACTCCTTACCAGGCCCAGGTTATGGTGCGCTGGGTTCCCTGTCTCCGTGACAGCAACGCCAGGAGTCCCCGTTGCGGATGTGTCACTTTGCCTTCAATAAAGCCAATAATTCACAGAGTGTGTGGGCCTCGTTCTTGCAGAGCACCCTGGGTAGGCCCGCAGCCTCCCACGAACGTAACATTAGTGGAATAACAATTTAAAACGTCAGCAAAGGCTCACATGGTAGGTCAGGTGTCCAATGGCTGTGAAGTGGGGTTTCATTCAGTGGCGGTAAGGCTTTACTTTGCATTATGTGCTGGGCCCGGAGCGTTGACTGCTCAATGGCCTTTTGTCCTGCCCCTTGTAAAAGGGGCATTCCGTTAAAATCAATAGAATGTCAGGACATTGCCTTAGGATGAACCAACCAGGTTAAGCTCCCCTTTGCTGAATTAAGCTTTCAAGTTGTATTTCAGTCAGTACAGCAATTCGACCTGTTAACATTTTGTTTTCTCCCACGAGGTGATGTGCACAGGTTTTAATATTTGTATCTAGGAATTAAAAAAAAATACATTGTATAACCTATTTCTCTCACAGTGCATTCCAAAATGCTTCACAGAAATGTGGAATATAATTAGTTAAATATTAAGCAATAGCTAAGGGAGAGCAGAGCTAAGAGATTTAGATAAGGGTGAAAAAATGTGTTCTGCAGAGATTTGGAATGAGATGGAGAGTTGATGGGGCAGAGAGGCAGAAGAAAATTGTTCCAGAGGGCATCAACTGCAAAGCAGAGGGCTCTTGCACTCAAATAGCCAAATTGTGTGGAAGAGAGAGCGAAAGAAGGGCTTTAAGTGGAGAGAGAAGGATTATAAACCAAACATACTCCTGTTCTAAACCCAAATGTACTTTGCGGACTACTTTTGCTTGATGCAAACACTCAGCTGTCGGTTTATTTTATTCTCTAGTTTAGGAGTCTAGAACCTTAAAGGATTATTTCTGCAATAGAAAGGGTGTGCCCTATTTCACGGTGGGTATGTTAATATTGTGTGCAGATGGGCATATACTGTGTTATCCCTTTCTTTTGTAAAGAGTCAGTCTGACCGAAAGGAAGCAGAATATGTCCAACTGCCCAGGGAAAATCTTCACTTGGGTAACAAGTTTTGCTTCACATTCACTTTGCGATTTCATTTGGGGTGGGAGGGGGAAGGTGGAGCATTACCATAACAACTCTTCCATCCCTGATTTTCTGAGACATGGAGAACCTTCTTCAAGAGACATATTACCCAGTATGTGATGTGTAACAATTTTTTTTACAAGGTTTGACAGAGAAAAACAACTGTTTTCCAATAAACTGGCACACTTTCCTCAGGCTGTGAATGCTGCTTTTCTAATATCTTATTTGTCACTTTTGAAGCAACTTTTTCTTTTGAGATGGGGGAGAGTTAAAACAAATTTTTTAGAAGTTAATGGCAAGGTTGTTGGCTGGTTGTTGGGAGAGGAGGGAGTTGTGGACTGTGTGAACTTCCACCAGTGCTTTTCTTGTTGTCTAAAGCTGAGCAAAATGGTGGCTAATGTGGTTTCACTGGATAATTATGATCTGGGGAAATTCTACCTGTGAGGGTATGAGATTAATCAAAAGTTAAACAGGACATATTTGTACTCTCCATAAGAGTCTTGTTCAGAAGTACATACACCTCACTCCACATGGATAATATCCACTGACACACGTTCACCTCCCTCTTTTTATCACCTTTGCCATTAGGTATACCTACTCTGCACTAAATCAGAAGTTAGGAACATACGTGAGATTTATACGTGGTTCAAATAGCACAGGCCCTTACCATCTGAACTGAAAGAGAATCTTCATAACATGTTAAGATGTTAATATAGGATCAAGGACACACAGATGAAAAGTTCTGGTTCCATCTGTGACGGGCACTTCTACATACATATACTAACCAGTTCATTACAATATTAATATAGGACTTGCTATCCTGGATTACACCATCAAGCGATTTTAACTGGGTGTAGTGATGTAGACTGGGTTGTGGAGAGTTGCCCATAAATGTGTCAGGTTCCTGGGACTGGTTGGAAGCCCCCTTCCTCAGCGCTCTGCACGTGCATAAATGTGTTTGCTGGGAGAGGCTCCTACAGGTTGCTGTCACCCTTGTTTTTAGACTGTCAGTAATGCACAGTATCATCACCTAATGGTGCTGATGCACCATGCAGACAGGGTCCCCCCAACAAGTTCCATTAGCCTGGCTGTTAGAGGGCTCATTCTGTTTCTGCCTTGACCATGAGAGATTCCTGCAGCCAAGCAAGGAGTCAGGAAAAGAGCTAGTGTGAAGCTGTCCTTCTTTCTCAATCCAGTAACAGATTGAGTCAGGGGTCATTGAGATCTCTCCCAGCCCATCACCAGTCAGGCCCCAAAAACCAGCATCATGAAACCCAGGCTGCATCCTTACTCAGCCATTCCAGGAGTTTTCCACTTCCCCTTAATTCAAGCCAAAATAAGGGGAATTTTGGGGTGAGTAGCCAGGTCTCCAAGACAAATATTGTTGAAGCCAACAGGGGATGGGAAGGGAGAGGAAAAAGAGATGGAATGTATGAGCACTGATGACATGAAAAGGAGAGCAGAACTCAAGAGCTTAAGGAATGATGGACACACAACTGATTTGGCTAAGGACAGAACTGATTACATGATTGAGAGGGAGCTACAGCAGATGAATTGGGGAAGGAAAAGACAGTGAATTGTCTGGGGTGAGGAGACTAGGTAAGAACTGATGGGAAGGGGCATGCAAAACTGATTAAGTAACGGGTAGTGAATGTGTGTACAACTGGACTGAATGGGGGTGGAGATGAGAACAGATTGTGGGGGATAATAGGATGAATATTGCTGTGACCACCTGGTACCTTCCAGTCAAGCATGGCCTCTAATTCAGTGTAATTCAGCTGTACCTGTTTCAGAGGAAGGCCAAACTTCCCCATAACAAATAATCAAATCATGTATACATTTCTAATACTCCAGAGTATTTCTGAATTTACCAGGCAGGCATGCAGTGGTCATAAAGACACTCAAAAGGAGATACTGAGGTGTACAGTGGAATGACCAACACTTTTTATAAAATTTTATGGTACAATTTGCCTGTTGTAAGGAATACTGGGCCCTATTCACCAGTGATTTACACACTGTGCAATCCCAGTCAATGGGCTAACTGTGGCGCATTGTATAGTTTATTGTTTTAAAACTATTTTTCCAAATCAAAATCTTTGACTACATTCACCCATAGACTTTTACCAGTTCTTGAATAGCTTTTGGGCATCATGCATATGTTTCATTTTTCATTTCTTCCTTTTTTGTGTGTGTCCATGCATATGTTTTGTATAGTTTTTTAATTTAAAAGTACAGTACATATAAACGGCCACTTTTTAAAACAGCAGATGTCTGTGTTTATAAATTTAGTGTCTGAGCTGCCACTGACTTCAATGAGTGTAATATCAGGCTGTTGAAGTCCTGTAATAATAGAAATATACATCTAGCTTCTACAGTTTTCATATTTACTCCCCTCCCCGCACTTCGTGTTCACTAAAAACTTATTACGCATACAAATGGAAGGGAATAGTATTAAATGCAAAATCATTTTGGAACTAATGAACTCAACTAAGGGTTTTGCTTAAATTTACAAATGAAAAAAGCTCACACATAGAACAGTGCTGTGTATTCTCTGTGTAGTCAAGAAAAATGAAGCTAGTTTGAGGGGAATTAATGTTAACCTGTTGCGTGGCAGTAATTGATATGGAGTCTTTGTGCTTGTTATTCCTGGCGATTATGCATAAAAACAGAGATAACGTACCTTTAGAACAAAACTATAGGCTGCCTAAGATAGGAAGCTGAGAGGAAAATGCTTCTGTCATTTTACTGGCAATTGCAAAATGGCACACCTGGTCAGTGTCACAGCATGGTGATAACATAACTAGGTTAAGACCAAGATTTGCAACACATTCCATGTAACTCAGCTCACTTGACTGTTTTTGCTTTTGGATAAATAGCAGGAGAAAATTCGTTGTTAGGTTTTGATGGCCCTGCTTTCCCTTTCTTGAACTTTTTATAGCAAGGAAATCCTGTGCTACAATATCAGAGGGGTAGCCGTGTTAGTCTGGATCTGTAGAAGCGACAAAGGGTCCTGTGGCACCTTTTAGACTAACAGACGTATTGGAGCATAAGCTTTCGTGGGTGAATACCCACTTCATTGGATGCAAACAAGATGCCCGTAAGATAGAGTTTGCATCCGATGAAGTGGGTATTCACCCACGAAAGCTTATGCTCCAATACCTCTGTTAGTCTATAAGGTGCCACAGGACCCTGTGTTACAATAGTTAAACTAAAAATTATTTTTCTACACTAATTTTTGTGTGTTTACAGTTGGATGTTACCTTTTGATTAACTTCTTACAACTGAAATATGCCCCTTGGAGCAAGAAAGATGGGATCTGTACATGCCTGTCAGAGATTGTGCCAGCCGGTCTGCTTGTGAGTGTGCCTGCCTGTGGAAAGTGGGCTTTCCCGTAAGATAGAGTACAAATGTGTGTCTAGTTTGCTGGCTGGTGATTATGTTTGTATCCAATTGAATGTATGATGTCTGTACAAAAAAGGAGAAAGTGTGTTTAATCTTTTTGCATTTGTATTAGACACACAATGAATGGGTATATAATACTGTGGCTTGATATATTGTAAATCTAGATACTGGTAAAAAGAAGCCTAATCAGTTTGCTCATCACAGAAATCTGAAGGTTAAATAGTAAAGTGGTGTTCTTGCAATCATATGGTCCCTTCCATTGTACAAAGTCAGAAGTAAATTTACAAATAAGATTTTTAAAAATGTAGCAATTCTGTAAATTATTTGCTAAGTGTCTGTCACCTTCCTGGAATCCTCACTTGTCATCCTGGTATTTGGAGGCAAGTGCTGGAGAGTTTGTATTTTACATTCATTCTAGTTTTAATATCAAAAGAAAAACTTTACCAAGAGGATGGAAATTATTTTCCATTTTCTGTGTTTTGGTTGCCTGTTAATCTGCTGTCTCAAACATTGCCACTGAGCGATTCCCTCCCTTGATTTTTCCCATCGAAGAGTCTCATCAGGGCTATTGGGACAAATCCTGCAAGTCCTTACTCAAAAGTCCCTTTGGATTCGATAGGAGTTTTGCTAGAGTCAGCGGTAAGGACTATAATATGCAGGTTTTTATTTTCAAAATGAATTGAACAAAGCTGGTCAAAATAATGGGGTGGCGGAATTGCAAAAAGTTGAAATTTGAAATGTTTTGACCAGTTTTAGAATTGAAATTTTGCAGATCAGGAGCCACCTTTCCCTTCTCAATGGTATGCACATCTATAGTTTGATTTGTTTTTATTTCCCTATTATATTAAATCTGAATGTTGGTTTTAGTTTGTAATTCAGTACTTTTCATTGATTCTAAAAGTTAAATTGTTATTACTGAGGGAATAATAAAACTAGCAGTTTTACTTCATAAACATACATGTGTGGAAACATGATCTTCCAGTGAGTTTGCTAGGAGTAAGAGTTTTTCGGCACGGTTCTGTAAGCACATAACAATAAATGTTAGTATTATGAATGTTACGTTAGCATCAAGAGTGCCCAACCACAATCTGGTCCCCGTTGTACTAGACACTGTAAAAACACAGACACAGGGACAATCCCTGCCTCATAGAGCAGATGAAACAGACACATAGGGGTGAAGCAACTTGCCCAAGGCCACACACAGCAGATCAACAGCATTTTCAGGACTAGACTCCAGATCTCCTGGGTCCCAGGCAACTTCCCTACCCGTTGGACCACGGTGGTTCCATAGATATAACTGGTAGCAATTCCTGTATTTGAGTTACCTAACACTTTCCATTATAAAAGATTCTTGCAACTTTTTTTTAAAGAATAAACCCTTCCATTGTTTGCAGCAGGCTTTTGAACTTGCTAGGGAGAAAGCGCCTTTTCTTTGTCCCATGAAATTCTGCTCAGGTTTTTTTTGAGAAATCACCATTACACAACTCTTGCTTGCTTGCCTCAGAAAAATTGTTGGCAGCTTGCCAAAATAATATTTGAAAAAGAAACATTCTAATCTAAGGCAAGGCTTGTGCCACTGCAGTGGGAACCTCAGGAGAAGATAGTCTTGCTGAGAGAGGGGGAGAGACCCAGGCCAGTCACTCCTCCGACAGTACTCCACCAGACTTGGCACAAGGCCCATCACCAACGCCCTCTCAACTGTGAGGGCAAGGCATGGAGAAGGAGCTCCCATCATCTCCTCTACAGCCTGTTCCTGCTGCCAGCAATGTACTTAGTCAGCGTAGCTCAAGCTGTGTTACGGTGCTGAAGATTCTGGGTTTAAATCCTACCAGTGATTCATGATGGGGTGGGGAGTTGCTACAGTTGTAAATAATATAATTTGTTTTAACTTTTTCCTTTTTTAAAAAACAGGAAATTACTTAAAAAAACCCCCATAAAAGTGTTATTTGTGTTGCAAAATTGAACACTTTAAAGTTAGGAAATGCCAGAATTTAGGTTGCCAGGCAACCTTAATTTGGCCCCTTTGTTCATATGGATTATGACAGTCTGCAATTACATGATCACATATGATTTTTCCCCACTGTCTTATTCAGTGCACCGTCTAAACAGGGCTCAGGAAATGAATCAGGGTCGTGTAGTGAATGAGGCTGGTTGTATGATCCCTGCTACATTTGCTCTAGAAATTGAAAAGTGTGTAGAAAACAAAGTAGGGGGTTAGAGGAATAGAAATGAGGGCCTTGTGGTTAAGACAGATTTATGAGACAGGTGAACACAGTTCGATCCTTGTCACTGCCACACTTTCCTGTATGATGTTGTTCAAGTCACGTAAGCCTAAACTTGGCAGGTGGCAACTAACTGTGTTTCTCACTCTTTGAGTTGCCAACTTTAGACACCTTGGGTCTGATGTTCTGAACTTCTGAGCACTCACAACTTCAACAGAAGTCAGTAGGTGCTGTGAATGTTCAGCATCACTGGCAGTAATGCAGCATGGTCTGAAGGAATGAGCACTGGGTATGAAGTCAGGCAGTTCAAATCCTTATCCTGGCTTTGTCATTAAGTCACGGTGGCCTCAGGCAAGTCTCTGTCTCATCTTTCCCACCTGTAAAATAGGATGTTGCTGCTCTCACAGTGCAGATAAATTCATTGAAGGCTATAAGGCACTCTGATACTATGGTGATAAGTGCCCTTGAAAAGCCCATCAAGAAAAGAATAATTGTGTATTCATCCCATAGTGTGAAATAAGTATGGCCGTGGCCCGTGATTGAGTGATGAGGATAAAAATAGTGAACAGCTACCTCACTCCCTGGGCACCATCCATCCTGTGCACTGAATGAGGGAGGGGCCCTGTGGGAAAAATCCTATGTGATCATGTAATTAAAGACTGTAGAATAATGCATATGCACAAGGGGGACAAATTAAAGTTCAAGAGTAACTTAAACTGTGGGATTTCCTAACTTTCATGTGCTTGACTTTGTAACCCAAGTAACATTTTTAATTTCTGAATGTGCATACAGTAGAACGCCGATTATCTGATCTAATTGGGACCAGGGCCAGATCGGATAATCAAAAATCTGGATAAATCAGAGAATGGGTGGTAGGGCTTGAGCTGTGAGCCTGAGGCAGCCGGGGCTTGGGCTGTTGCACGGACAGCAGGAGCCTGATCTGCCCAGGGCTGACAGCAGGTGCGCCAGCTGGCCAAGGCTCACAGCCAAAGCCCCAGCCACGTGGGGCTCAAAGCCTAAGCCCCACCTCTGTCAACCCCAGCTGGCCAATGGTTCAGTTAATACGGAGATCCGGATAATGGAGGCTCGGTTAAATGGGATTCTACTGTATATATTAAAACAATGTTGTTATTAAGATTGCAAAGTCAAGAACTTGGAAGTACTTGACTTGGCAACCTTGATGCTCTTTTAACATAGGGTTTTTTAATGTAATTTCCTAGGTTCTAAAAAGCAAACTCAAAAAACAAATTCCATCAGATGGCATCATATTTGCACCACCATGGTTCATCAGCAGGACTGGAACCTTTGAATCAATCACACAAACCTCTGCCACTTGAGCTAATGGTAATGGATAGCAGTTATAGATTGTCATCCTCTATGTGAACCAGCACAAGAGGGGGGTTGAGACACGCACTTTGCCAGAGTGGTTCACAGATATTTGCTAACAGCAAAGGAATGGTGAGACTCAGGCATCTTGGGTACCATTCTACATTCTGGAGGGGAGTGGGATCTAGTGGGCACAGACACTTCTGCCTGTCTTCCCCAAGCTTGACCCCATTCTCACCAACCTGTCCCTATCCCAATCCTGTCTCCTCCCCACCTTTAGCACCTTGTTCCAGTCCCATTCTCCTTGCCTACCCAGACCTGGTCTTCACTTCTCAGGTGTCTCATCCTATCCCCTCCCAGGCAATACCTCCTCTGATTTGTGTCTTCCTTCCCCACTTCACTGGCTCCCAGTTTCCCTCCCTGGATTCCAGTGGTGGAGCTAAATGGGTGGGGGGGGGGGGGCGGAAACTGTCCCCCCAGCAGCTTTCAGGGGTATGTGTGGTGCCTTTTCATGGCAATAGGTATAACTGAAGGTAGCACCAGCAATGATCCATTGACCGCCCTGCTCTCTCCCAGCTCTGCAACTGCTCAGAACCTGGCTCCAGTACTGAGTTCCTCATCCAATCTCTCTCCCTGTTCAGGCCTGTCCTTGGCTGTCCCTGTGTCTTTGTCCAGCCAGTTCAAGTCACCTCCTGCTCCTCCTCCAATCTGTGCCCCCTTCCCTCCCAGCCAATAGGCTCCCAGTCCCTGTCCCCACTTCCTTTACTGGCTTTCTCCACTCTCCCCGCCTATTGCCAGTCAGACTTTCTATTCCCTCCAACCTCCAGTCCCAGTCTCACTAGATTCCTTGGCCAGATGGTCCCATTTCCCTCGCAGATAACTCCACTCTCTCCTCCACTGGCTCTGGCCCCCTTCTCTTCGTACAGTTTTTGTCCCTTCTGCACTGAAATCAGACTGCTTCCTCCATACTGCCTGGATGCCAGCTGGGAGGTCACTGGGAGCGCAAAAGAGACAGGCTCCCTGTGTTTAGTTCTAGTGCCAGTCCCACCCCAGCCAGGAGCAGCTGGGAGCAGCAATTACGGGGAAAGACCTCTGAGCCTAAATAGCCTTGGCCCTGTGCACATTCAGTCACTATGTGGGGATGGAGCATGTGCAATCTCATCAGCACTGGGAACGGTGACAGGCTCAACTATGCTCCATTAGGATGGCATCTTTGGAGATTTTAGCTGTTTAGCTGTAGCAAGTGTCTACTGAGTATGTTAACTGCAGTTTTTCAAAGGCTTATAATTTGGCCAAATTTGGGTTAATTTTCATGGGGTCAGCAGAAGGCAAATCTCTGACACACAGGCCACCCCTTGCCAAATTTCAAGTCCCTGCTCCAAAGCATGAGGGTGCTAGAGCATTTCAAAGAAAAGGTCTTCAGAATTTTTAACATGGGTAAAATATATTTTTCTTACCCTCATACTTAGAAACATCTGAACTGATTTGGCTAAAATATTCTAAAAATATTCAGCTTGAGTCAGCCATCCAGCATGGAAAATTTCAGCCCAAATGGTTAAAATTTGGCAAAGCTATGAACAGCTGAAAACAGGTTTGCAATAATGTGAAGCATTGGGCAACCTTAAAAATAGGCAGTGCTTCTGTAAAATCGTTTACAGAATCAATAATGAAAATTATATAATAGTTACAGAATTAAATAATTGATGATATATAATGCTGTAACTGTATTAAGTACAATTATATTATGCAATATGTAATGCAGTTAGAGAATAGGGACTTGTCTACACTGGAAAGTTTTACGGGCAAAGTTCTTTTGGCATACTGCTGTCAACATAGCCTTTTTAGCAGAATGTGTCCACATGTAGCTGCCTTCGCTGGTACAGTGTGTCCTCGCAGCATCAGGTTACATTGTAAAAGTTGTGTAGCACTGAGCAGGCATCTGTGTCCATCCCATGCCACCCTCTGGCACGTTACTTTGTGGGATATTTTTGCACTGTGTTGTCAGTTAATAGCACTCCTTTCAGGGAACTGTGGGAATCTGAGGTCAAATTCCCACAGTTCCCTCTGTTTCATCCTACAATCAACTTGGTTTTGCACCGTTTTTAAAAATCCACACAGTTCCCTCTGGTTCATCTTATTATATTTTCCGCTACTTTTAAATTTCTCCTTGTTCTCACTCAGACCTGCATCATCCACTTCCCCTTTCTCAATGAGCTCCTCCTCATTCTGCAGTTCTGGGCCCTCCCCACCTCTGGAGGTTGTGAGGTGTCCACTGTCTGTGATGGGTTAGGTGAGGGATCCCTGCGCAGTATGGCATTGAGCTCTACACAATAGTGGCAGCTTTTGGGGGAAGCACCAGATTTTGTTGCCTGCCTTTGTCCTCTGGTAACCTTCCTGCAGCTCCTTCCTCTTTGCCTGGCAGTGGCATTCATACTTGTCGTACCCCAGCTTCTGCATTGCCTTTGAAATATTGGAATGTACATCTTTATTCCTGCAGGAATTCCACAATCCTACCAGCACAGCTCCTTCTCCTCACAGACTGAGGAAATCCAGGACCTCTTTCCTGGACCAGGCAGCAGCACAAGGTTAAGCTGGAGTTTTACCTGGAGCCACACCTGTGCAGGTGCACTTGCAAAGGTGAGCTAGCAGGAAAAGAGGCTTTGTCACTGTGACCCCTAGCAGCAGAGTTAAATAGTCAACCAGAGCGGTCACTGCCACAGGGACAGGTGCATTCTGGGCTTGTTGCTGGGGGACTGGTTGTACCAGTACAGGTACTTCTGCATTCACACAGGCATTGTACCAGTAGAACTGAGTCAGTATAGGATGTATGTCGTTGAGGGAGCTGGTTTAAATTCACCAACAAAACTTCACGGTTTTGTTGGGAGGACTCAAATTGTGTGTGGACATGGGCAAGGCTGTGCGGAGAGAAGGTAAGTTTTGCTGGTAAAACTTTGTAATGTAGACCAGGCATAGTAGAGTAGGGTGACCAGATGTCCCAATTTTATAGGGGCAGTCCCGATTTTTGGGTCTTTTTCTTCTATAGGCTCCTATTACCCTCCACCCCTGTCCCGATTTTTCACACTTGCTGACTGGTCACCCTATAGTAGAGGGAGAGGTACAGACTGGGATGGGGGGCATTGGTTTTCATATGACATTTGAAAAAGAAATACATAACTTCTGTGGCAGAGAGAGATTATCTGAGAAGTCTGTTCCAGATAGCAGGAGCTGCAGATGAGAAGACTCTTGTACCAACAGCAACAGAGCTTGTTAGAACTGAGAGATGTGCTAAAGTTGCAAGATATTTACATGCCAGATGCGCTAAAGATTCATATGCCCCTTCATTGTTCAACCACCATTCTAGAGGACATGCTTCCATGCTGATGATGGGTTCTGCTTGATAACGATCCAATGCAGTGCGGAGTGACACATGTTCATTTTCATCATCTGAGTCAGATGCCACCAGCAAAAGATTCATTTTCTTTTTTGGTGGTTTGGGTTCTGTAGTTTCCACATCAAAGTGTTGCTCTTTTAAGACTACTAAAAGCATGCTCTACACCTCGTCCCTCTCAGATTTTGGATGGCACTTCAGATTCTTAAACCTTGGGTCGAGTGCTGTAGCTATTTTTAGAAATCTCACATCGGTACCTTCTTTGCGCTTTGTCAAATCTTCTGTGAAAGCGTTCTTAAAGCGAACATGTACTGGGTTATCATCCGAGACTGCTATAACACGAAATATATGCAGAATGTGGGTAAAACAGAGCAGGAGACATATAATTCTCCCACAAGGAGTACAGTCACAAATTAATTGATGCATCATTTTTTTAATGAACATCAACATCATGGAAGCATGTCCTCTGGAATGGTGGCTGAAGCATGAAAGGGCATACGAATGTTTAGCGTATCTGGCATGTAAATACCTTGCCACGCCGGCTACAAAAGTGCCATGCGAACGCCTGTTCTCACTTTCAGGTGACATTGTAAATAAGAAGCAGGCAGCAGTATCTCCCGTCAATGTAAACAAACTTGTTTGTCTTAGTGATTGGCAGAATAAGAAGGACTGAGTGGACTTCTGGGCTCTAAAGTTTTACACTGTTTTGTTTTTGAGTGCAGTTATGTAACCAAAAAAACCAAATCTGCATTTGTACCTTAAACTTTCACGATAAAGAGATTGCACTTCAGTACTTGAAATCGTATTTTTCAATTTACCTCACTTTTGTTTATCATTTTTACAGTGCATATTTTTGTAATAAAAAATAATATAAAGTGAGCACTGTGCACCTTGTATTCTGTGTTGTAATTGAAATCAATATTGAAAATGTAGAAAAACATCCAAAATATTTAATACATTTCAATTGTTATAAACTGCAATTGTTATAAGTGCAATTAATTGCAATTAATTTTTTAAATTGTGATTAATTTTTTTGAGCTAATCGCGTGAGTTAACTGCGATTAATTGACAATTCTAGTAGCTATTATTTGTAAATCCTGAAAATCACCGTAGGTGCATTGGATGTGCCATATGCTCGTGTTCAGGTTAAAGAGCACAAATGAAGGGAGATGCAGGGAGAAGTTTACAGTACTGGGTTTTCAGTATACTTTATTCCTTATCTCTGTAAAATAATAAAACCTTGAAGCCCTAGAAACGTTCAAAGTAAAGTCAAGAGAAAACTGCAGGTGCTATTTTTGTACTGATGGTTTTGCTGCAGATTTACTTATCTTTCTACATCTTCAGGGTCTAGTCTCCCCCAATCAGTACATAAAAATGCCATTAATGATCAAAGGAGTTATGTGCCTGTATCTAAAGATGAAGTAGACAGCTTTATGTAAAAGACTCATTTAGATTTCTTTATACGTAATTCACATTGTTGCAAATTCTGTAGTCAGCAATGATGCAAAACTCCCATTGACTTTAGTGGGAGCTTTGTTTGATTAAGGAACCCATAATTTGACCCATTGTTACTAATTTACTGCATACTTGTGACAAACAGTTGCCGGAACCTTAGGCCCTGCTGTTATCTCCAAAACCTTTGGCTTTAAAGACAAAACATTGACCCCTTGTATCTTCACAAAAAAGGAAAAATCATCTTAATTTATAACTGCTTTAGAAACAAAAAAGAACAAAAAAGGTGTTTGGCAAAGGAAGGGCAAAATCATCACAAACGAAGGAGTCCTTTGCATTTCTGATGTAGATATCTTCAGTTCTCTTCACATGAGTTTTGTCTGAATTTAGCCTAATATTCCCAGCACCTGTCCTGTTCAGAAATACCTTGGTATTACTGTCAGGATTGCCTCTTCCATGACATCTCCTCCTCCTCCTACAATAAGAATATCAGCTACCATCTTGATGCCTGGGAGTTCCTCTAGTGCCTGGTTGGTTTACACTGGAACACTTCTGGGACTGGGCTGATACCCGTGGTCATTTATACCCAGTGGTACCTGCCAAAACGTGTGGCAGGGGCAGTCAGGTGGCTGAATGCTTATCCAGCTCAATGTGCCAGAATCCATTCTTGACAATGCAGCACAGTGAACTCTTTGCCATGGATCAGTCGGTTAGTAAGTCCTCAATCATTGGTAATGGCTAGTGGGTGGTATTTGTGTCTGTCAACTACAACAAACTGTAAGTGATAATACCTCTTGTTTCATGAGTTCCTTATGGACATCCTGTATTCGCCTACTTAGGATAGTTTTCTTGTAAATTACCAACATTTGGACTGAATGCCCTTCAAAGCCTGCAACTGCTCCTCTTGAATTTGTAAAAAGGGGTCACCATTGAGAAATGCAAGGATTTTTTAAGACTGAGCCTGATTTACAGCCCAGGCTGATGTGAGGGGAAGGAGATTGGAACAAAACCTACTGTTTCTGGATAGCAGAGCATTAACCACCTGGAGACTGGGCCTATCACCGATGCTGTTCCAGTAAGAAACAAAATATTGGAAGTTCACCAGTTGGGGGAAACTTCCAGCACATAGCAGGAAATCTTAATTACCATCTCCTTAACATATTCCATTTCAGCTGGGTATTGGAGTGCTGCCTTAATTTCCAATGTGCTGCAGCATATCTCCTTAGCACCTCATCAACATGTCCCATTGCACCTGGACACAGGAGCTGTCTTTGAATTTTCATATTTTAGTAACCTTTAGCTATAGCCTCAATAGCCTTCAGTGTATTTTTGTGTGTGTGTGGACCTTTAAGGAATATGTATTTTGTTTGGCTGAGCCATTAGAAATTAATTATATTTGCAAACTGTTATACATTCATGCTGTAAATTCATATCCAAACACTCACGGTGAGTTTATCCATGCAGAACTTGGATTCTAAGACAGTAGATCCTGACCCACACAGCATACGTATGGCTTGAAGACTGTGTCTGTTACTTCCTGCACTTGCTGATGTTACTACTTATGATAGTTGGTTTGGGTTCCCTCCAGCTTAGGTGGCGGCACCTTAAACTACATGGACTCAATTGGGCAGTAGCAGGATCCAAATGCCCAGCTCCCTACAGTACATGCTTTCCAACAGCAGCATTTAGACGGTTCCCCAGATGGTTGTGTTGGCAGCTCTGTAACTACTTTTCAAGCTGCCTTGTTAAACTTGCACTAATAGAGAGTGTTGGGATTTTGGAATGTTTCCTGTTTTACTGGCCTGCTGTTAGCTCATTGGCCATAAGGCTTGCCTGCAGGAGTATGTTGGGATTGGATGTAGTGGTGATCTACACATGATAGTCTTCATCTGGTGTATTAGAATATAATTCTATTTAGCCATAGCTTTGCTAAGCTTGTTTAAACTAACAAGTAACTACAGTTATTTCCAGATCTAAAATAATATTCAGAGATACATGCTTATGCAGTGACATTTTAAAAAGTATATTTTTAAATATGTACATTGAATATTAAACCTCTGATATGCCAGGTACCTCTATCCAGAAATAAGCAGTGTATTCTGTATTATTATTGTTGTTGTTGCTATTTATTTAAAATCACTTATAGTGCGTAATTATCTTAGTGCCCTTTACTGCTGTATTCTCTAATGTGCCCTGATTTGTCATTTAACTTTTTAAAAAATTCCAAATGATGTGGGGACTTTACAGCATTTAAAAAGAGTAAAATTAAGTTGGTCAAAAGATTACAGAAGGACCCTTTCTCAACCACACAACATATTATGCCTACAGTGTAAAATCTGAACCCTGATTAAAGTTTAATTGAGATAATGCAGCCAAACAAATGGCCACATCGTTGCAGATTTTTTTAAAAATTGCTGCATAATTATATTTCAGAACTTAAGCTTATATTTTAAAAGGTCTCTTTTCCTTATGGTCACAAATATAACCTTAAAAATTGGAGCTGGATGTACATTGTTTCATGAGTACTTGCCTGAGTGTGCAGACAGTATGAAAAAATACATCTGAGACAAAGTATGAACTGCTCCCATTCATCCCAGGTGGTTAACACTGAAATATAATTATGACCATTTAAATGTCTACATTCACAATGTCACTGCTGATTGATTAAGCAGATGCATGAAACTAATGTAGCAGATACTGGGTTGGGTTGTACTGGGGTATCTAATTATTAAGAGTTGCCAGGGTGGGAAGAAGAAATTCAGTTCTCTCTCCTATTGAAAGTCACCATTCAATTTCTCTCTAGTTCCAAACGTCTTAACTGCTTTCTAGAGGACTAACTAGGTATTTGCTTATGCAAATATTGGAAATGCATGCATGATCAAAGTAATTGGATATACACAGGAACAATTTTCTCAGCCTAAATCTTCTGAAAATGAGACTCTGTAAGTACAATAGTCATATAATATACAATGAAGTTTTATGCATATGTGTGTAAATATGATGGATCAGATCTGCAGCTGGTATAAATTGATGTAGCTCAGTTACATTGATTTAATCTGGTTTCATGTCTGATACTTTCTGTCAAACCAGTTTGACTGCATCCTAATTTTTATAAATCATTAACAATGTTTTTCCATCATCAAACTGTAAATCAAGCCTCAGTGGTGAATCACTGTTTTTTTTAAAATAGATTTGGTCTTATTTAACATTCTCACATTGTTCATTCTTATTTCACAGTCATAATTTTTTATCAAGCTCAAAGGAGCATAGATTGTGTGACTGTTTCATTCTGAAATAAACAAGTTCTAGTTATAGCCATCCTACCATCTAGCATTGCTTTTTATATATTGAAATTAAATGTCGAACACAGTTTTACAATGACCTTTACAAAATTACATTCTAGTTTCAGCATCACATTTTTTCTTTATATTGTTCATAAATATTAATGTCCAAACCAATTTTCTTTCCATTTTACATTGTCCCTATGATAGAATCAGCAACTGCTGCTTCTTTGTTTTCATCTTTCAAGCATTAGGTTGTTGAGTGCAAGTGTTTGACAGCCCAAGGGAGCAGGGGTAGAGTGAAGGAGCAGATGAGATAGAGAGTTAAGTGTCTTAAGACTTACAGAGGCTATGAAATATGAGAATGTGTTTGAGTCACTCAGATGGTCTTTCCATCCTGAAAGTCTCACTGGGCTGAAAAGACAGACAAACAAACACAACCTTTAGAAAAATATTTATACCTCGCATAGGGCCCAATTCTGTCAAGTTCTGAGCATACTCATTCCCACTGATCTCAATATATATATGTATATATCTGGGGAGGTGGAGAGGTAAAGGGTATAAGGAGGAGGCATGAATCTGAGTAAAATAGTCATGCAGTATTTAATGATTAATGACACAGCTGTGGAAATATTTCTGAGAAATGTCTGCTGAAATAAATACTCTGGTAGCTGATGGTTCCTTTTGGAACAGTTTACCTTTGCTTTCACATGAAAATACTGTATTGAAAAGGGATACCACAGAGGTATTGATCCTGCTCACAGGGAGAGAAAAATCACAGCGTGTAGTCAGATGCTGCTCAAAGACTACTCATGTGCGTCTCTGCTCTATTCATCTCAGTTACTCAAGCCATTTTCAGTGCCAGGCGGGGAAACATTGTCAGACTCTTGTGTGAATTTGCAAAGGTGTGTTTCAAACAGTCAGTGTTTTTTGTGGTTCTTTCCCCCCACACTGACCTGGCATAACATGGCGGTCAGCCTCTGTGACTGTTATTGTAGCTGACACTCAGTAGAATACAAAGAGAGGCTTTGTTGAATGATAAACTGTAACAGCTTGCCCATCTTTCTTTTCTTAAAGGAGCGATTATTCCAGGCAGGGACATTGTCATTGACCTTACAGTACATCTTTGCTTTATTTTGCCCTAGTGTATTGGAACATAACTGACCATCATTTACTACATGCATAGCATAAAACACACCACCACCAAAACACAGAAAGATGTTGTAGACTATTCCCTTTTAATGTAATTTAGCTAAAAATAAAAGGACATATGACCTCTTGAGAGCTGCGTCTGCCCTCATGAGGCTGAGGAAAGGCCACCTGAGATAGGGCCACCTTCGAGGCCCTAGAGATAAGCAGAAACTGAAACCCTGAATTCAAACTCCATAGATTAATAGATGTTTAAGGCCAGAAGGGATGATTACAATCATCTAGTCTCACCTCCGGTACAACACTGGTCATAGAATTTCATTTAGTAATTCTTGTATCAAGTCCATATTGTTTTTGGACAGTCAATTGTGATTTAAAAACTTCTAGTGATGGAGAATGCATCACGTCCCTTGGTACATTGTTCCAATAGTTAATTACCCTCAGTGTTAAACATTTGCTCCTTATTTCCAGTCTCACATTGTATAATTTCAATTTCCAGCCAATGGAGCTTCTTATGTCGTTATCTTCTAGATCAGGGGTCTCAAACTCATGGCCCGGGGGCTGCTCTTCCATGCGGCCCGCCAAGCTCCCTGCACTCCCCCGCCCCTCTACCTACCCCATGGCACCACAAGCAGCTGCGTGCTGCTCCAGCCCCTGCTCCATCTCAGCCCCGCCTCTTCCCGCCCCCCGCAGCCCCTCTCCCACTCCCTGAAGACTGCACCCAGGCTCGACCTACTCACCACATGGTAAGTGGAGCGACCCAGCCCCAGCCTGCTCCATTCCCCTGGCTCCCAGCCACGCCGCTGGTGAGTGCTGGGGTGCGGTTCCCTCCCTCCCCCAGGCGGGGAGCTGGCCCCAGGCCTCCGGGGATGACGGGGGCTGACCACTTCCTGTGGGAAGTGACCCGGCCCCAGGCTGCTCCGTTCCCCCGGCTCCCAGGCTTGGTGGGAGGGGGGAACCACTCCCCTGCACTCGCTGGCGGCGCGGCTGGGAGCCAGGGGAACGGAGCAGTCTGGGTCTGGGTCACTTCCCGCAGGAAGTGGCCAGCCCCCGTTGTCCCCGGAGGCCCGGGGCCAGCCACCCCCCCCACTCCCTCCTGTGGAGGCCTGGGGCCAGCCACCCCTGCTCCCCCCCGTGGAGGCCTGGGGCCCCACACAGCCTCCCTGCAGGGGGGGGCTGTGTAGGGCACCAAAATAGCTAGGGACGGCCCTGCCCACACCCCTCCTGCACCCCAACTCCCTGCCCTGAGCCCCCTGCCACACCCCTCCTGCACCCCACACCCCAATTCCCTGCCCTGAGCCCCCTGCACACCTCCTGCACTCCCTGCCCTGAGCCCCCTGCCACACCTTGCACCCCGACCCCCTGCCACACCCCACACCCCTCCTGCACCCCCGGGTCCAGGAAGGTGGCAGAGTTGGGGTGAGGACTTCAGGGAAGGGGTTGGAATGGGGGCAGGGAAGAGGCGGGGCCTCATGGAAGGGGTGGAGTGGGGCGGGGCCAGGGGTGGGTGTCTGTGATGCGGCCCTCGGGCCAATGCCCTAGTCCTCATGCAGCCCTCATGGTCATTTGAATTTGAGACCCCTGTTCTAGATGGAGGAGCCCTCTATTATTAGAAATCTTCTCCCCAGCCACCCCCTAATTTTCTCTTGGATAAACTTTGATTGAACTTCTTTATTCTTTCATTGTAAGACAGGTTTTCCAGACTCTGAATCATTTTCATAGCTCTTTTCTGAACTCTTTCCAAATGATCAACATCCTCTTTCAAGTTTGTACATCAGAACTGGACACAATATTATAATAATGGTATTGCCAATGCCATATACTGAGGTAATACCACTTCTCTATTGCTGCTCAATAGTCCCCTGCTTATGAATCCAAGAATTGCGTTACCCTTCTTAGCCACTGGAAGCTCACATTCAGTTGGTTATTCACTATGACTTCCAAGTCTTTTTCAGAGTCAGTGCTTTCCAGGATACAGTTCCGCATCCTATAAGGTTACTTATATTCTTTGTACATAGAAGTAAGACTTTGCATTTGGCTGTGTTAGAACACATGTTTTTCCACACCTCCCAACTCTCCAATACACAGATCTGTGGCCCTGCATTGGAACACCCCCAAACTTGGGAAATTTTCCAAACTTTGGAGTGTTCAGATTTATCTCATTACAGGGTATATCTACATAGCAACTGGGAAGTGTGATTCCCATCTGAGGTAGATGTGCATGCATTAGATCTGCTTGAGTTAGCATGCTAAAAACAGCACTGTGGCTGCAGTAGCGTGGGTGGTGGCTCAGGCTAGCTGCCTGAGTACAATCCCACTTGACTCCTGCAGGTATTTGGGTGGCTACCCCGAGCTGCTGAACACAGAACTATGGCCACACTGCTATTTTTGTTGTGCTAGTTCGAGCAGAGCTAGTGCACATATGTGTACCTGAGCTGCGAATCTCACCTCCCAGCTGGTGTGTAGACATACCAACAGAGAGAGAGTCAAGGTGCAAAGTCAGACCCAAATTAACCCAGGTCTGAGTCTATTTCTAGTGCAGACAAACTCGGACATTGAAAGTAGAAATTTGGGTTCCTTCCCTTTTAAAGCCTGCCTGAATCAAGGTTGACCCTAGGCATTTTAGACATGTGCGACTTCAAAGGGTTCTAAATCTTCTGGTGCCCAACTCTGTACTTTTTGTAGAACATCTTCCTTCTGCTGTAATTCTTCCAAACCTAACACACACCTTGAAAGATTAACTTGGGGCCATCCATGAGGAGCCTAAAAAGACAAGTTCCCTGATCCATATAACTTAGCAGATACCAAAATCCTCTTTCTCCAACCCCCATTCATATCTATCACCCTGATATGTCTGTCATCTCAACACTTCATATACAGTGTATTGATTACAAAAGCTCCCCCTGGCATCCACATTTTTACTTTGCCTAGTGGCTCATAAACTGTAGGTCTGGCCTGGTCTGAATTGCAGTAATTGAAGGCTCTAACCATTGGATTGAGTAGCAAGCAGGTAACTTGCAGAAAATCAGCAAGTGGCTGGCACCTGTGCGGGCTTTCCTGAGCAAACAAATCACCTGAAAGAACCCCCCAAATGCAATTCCTGCAGACCCATGAGCTCTAAGAGAACTTGAGGTTGTACCTGTTTCAGTCATCCTAAATCTTTTTGGAGCCTGCTTTTTATGAGCAACTTTGGAACTTCCTAAACTGCTAGACTTAGTCAAGCAGCCAAATAGCATCCAAATTTCATGCAGTTGACCTAGTTTTCAAGTAAGTTCATTGGGGCAGGAGAGGAGTAGAGCGCTGGTTTTTGTTTATTTTTCTATTTTCTCCTACACATATAAAGGTTAATTTCTTTCTTTTTCTTTTTCTTTTCTTTTTTTTCCCACTTTGCTTATCCTCATTGGTATATCTTCATCTATACAAGAAAATGCTTTGCTCTTCTCTCCGATTTACTCCTTACTATTACCTGGCCACTGTCCTGGATGTGGCAACTATTTGTGTGTCCACATGTGACATTTGTAAGAAACGACAAAGGGTCCTGTGGCACCTTATAGACTAACAGAGGTATTGAAGCATAAGCTTTTGTGGGTGAATACCCACTTCTTCGGATGCAAGCAGTGGAAGATGCAAGCATCTGAAGAAGTGGGTATTCACCCACGAAAGCTTATGCTTCAATACCTCTGTTAGTCTATAAGGTGCCACAGGACCCTTTGTCGCTTCTACAGATCCAGACTAACACAGCTACCCCTCTGATATTTGTAAGAAAGTGTAACTAATGGACACACAAGGTTATGCTCTATAGTGAATTGTGTAACTACTTCTGTTTTCTATTCGAGGGCTGTTTGCATTTCCAGCAGGTGCTACAACACAACTACAGTACACACAAGCCTTTAGGAGTATGATCATTTTCATTTATGTAGTGCCCTTCATCTAAGGTTCTATAATTGCTTTACAAATACTAATGAATGAAACGTCATGAAACCTCCATGAGGTAGGTAGGTATTGTGGCTTCTTCTCTCACCAGGGCCCTGCTTCTAAAACCAGTGTCACTCCTCTATCAAGCAATAACAGAATTATTAGGCCCTGTAGGTTAGTTTACAAGTGGAGGAAAAATCAGTGAAGTCTGGGTATATTCTAATTGTAACTTTTTATTTACACACATTAGTCCTGGAACAGAGGCAGTCACAAAGAACATGCAAGAAATCCCCTCTTCCAGAAATCTCACCCATACAACAATGCCAAGTTCCCAGGAAGCAATTCTGTACCAAGGAACTAATTTTCTTTGAGAGGAAACCTTCTTATTGCTTGCAACAGCTTTTGCTACACATAATTTGCAACTAAACAAACAACAAAACAGACCTTCTACAAAGATTAGCATGCTAAGAAAAATAAGAGTTTTTGGAAGACTATGTGTAACCGTGCTATCTGGTGGCATCTGTCATCACAGTATTATTATTCCATTTTACAAAAGGAGAATTCAGACACATAGAGGTTGAATAATGTGACCAAGTTCATATAGTATGCGACTAGCAAACCCAGGAATTTCGATTCCCAGCAGGGCTGGCCTTACCATGAGGTGAACTGAGGTGGCCGCCTCTGGTGCTAGACTGTGGGAAGGCACCTCTAGGACCCAGAGTGTAGAAAATTGTGTCTGCTGCTGGTGCATATGTATTCGCTCTGCTCTAGTTGCAGAGATGGTGGAGTGCTGTGCTGGAGGAAGGAGGGCACAAGAGACATGGCAGGCAGGCAGGAGAAAAGGTGAGAGGGAATAACAGAAAGCAGCAGGAGCTGCAGGGAGAGAGAGGAGGAAGAGCCCCTTATGTACCTCTCTAGCACCCCCAGGAGCCTGGAATGATTAACACCAGCTTCTCAGGGAGCTTCCTGTTTCCTGCTGCTTCCCTGAACCCACTTGAGGAGAACAGGCAGTCAACTGAAGTAGTAGGGGTCAGTTCTGAAAAGGCTCATTTGCCATGGTGAGAGTGCTTGCTACCAAAAACCTAGCACTGTGTGGCACTTCAGATCAGCTATATGTGCCAAACAGTGGAAACTTCCTTAAAATTGTGGAGCTGATGGCTGAGTTTGATGCTGTACTTAAGGAGCATCTAAGAAGAGTCACCACCCAAGAAATGTACACACACCACTACCTTGGAAAAACAGTTCAAAATGAGATTATACAGTTACTGGCAACAAAAGTCAAACAGAAGATTGTGGCAGATCTGAAGTCAGCAAGATATTACTCTGTTATTCTGGACTGCACACCTGAAATCAGCCATATGGAACAAATTACTTTAATGGTGCATTTTCTAACAACAGCAGAACCGAGTGAAAATGTCCCTGCAATGGTGACTGTCAGAGAGCAGTTTCTAGAATGTATTGACATTGATGATACTACGGGAGCTGATATGACAAATATGTTTCTTAAAAAGCTGGAAGATATGGGAATTGCGATAGCTGACATAAGAGTTTAGGGCTACAATAATGGTGCCAACATGAGAGGAAAGAACAGAGGAGTGCAGACACGGATCCAAGAGTTAAACCCTCGAGCTTTTTTTTGTCCCATGCAGTTCTCATTTATTGAACTTGGTGGTCAGTGATGCAGCATCAGCTTCTAGTGAGGCTGCTGAATTTTTTAATGTAATTCAAAGCATCTATGTATTTTTCTCTGCATCAACTCATCAATGGCAAATTTTGAAGCAACATCTGGGAACATCCTCTCTGACACTGAAACCACTGAGTGCCACACGATGTGAAAGTCGAGTGGAGGCGATAAAGCCTATCAAACACCAAATTGGGAAGATAGATGATGCCATAGTTGCCATTATGGAGGATAATGCTACGACAGGAACTGTTCGTGGGAGAACAGTGGCAGAGGGAAATGGAATCACCAGAAACATACATAACTTCAAATTTCTGTGTGGCTTAGTGTTGTGGCATGACATACTGTTTGAAATAAATGTTATAAGCAAGAGACTCCAAGGTGTTGACCTTGATATATCTGGAGCAATGGAGCAACTGGACAAAGCAAAGTCAAACCTACAGTCTTACCAGTCAGATGAGGGATTTCAAAACGTTCTGAAGAGTTCACAGAAGTTGGCAGAGGAACTTCACACTGAAGCTATTTCTCCACCCATTCAAGAATACAAGAGTCACCGAAGAAGAAGACATTTTGATTATGAGGCACGCGATAATCCCATAAGAGACCCCAAACAACAATTCAAAGTTTAATTCTTTAACCAGGTACTAGATTGTGCAATACAGTTAGTTGAAGAACATTTCATGCAGTATATTTGGGATGTTGTATGATAGTCCAAAATTCCTCACTATACCGGAAGACGACCTACACCAGCAGTGCAGGGCACTGGAGACAGTGTTGACACATGATGACATGCGCAATGTTGATGCGAGTGATATAGGTGACGAACTGAAACCCCTTTCATGATACATTTCAGCAGGATCAACTCCAAAGGCTGTTCTGGAATATATGTGCACAAATAAGATGACCACCTTCTTTCCAAATGCTTTTGTTGCTCTGCGCATACTTCTAACACTTCCTGCAACAGTTGCCAGTGGAGAACACAGCTTCTCCAAGCTGAAGTTAATAAAAACACATCTGTGCTCCACAATGACACAGGAGAGGCTTGTTGGCCTTGCAACCATCTGAATAAAGCATGAGCTGGCCCAGACTGTGGACCTTCAGGAAGCAGTTCAAATCTTTGTAACCAAGAAGGGATGGAAAGCACCACTTTGATTATTCAAACAGATAAAAATGCCAGTGTTTACTATGCAGACAAGAAAAGTTACCTTTGCTGTTCAGGCATTTGAAAGTTGTGTTACTTAAAATTTTTGAACAAGGCATTTTAAGTTGTTAGTTCTCCTTTATTGGGGTAGGTAGCAGAGCAGTACATGAGAGGAGTAGAACAGGAAGAAGGCAGAATTGAGACCTTTAAAAGTTTTGGCCCAAGCGAGGGCATGGGGGCATCATTTGAGCTCCCTGCCTCAGGTGCCAAAATGTTGTGGGCCGGCCCTGATTCCCAGGCCCCTGTTTAGAACACATTACTTCATCAAACAAAGATGGGAAAAAGCTGTGATCGTTCTACAGTTTAGGTGAGAGAGAAAACTGAGAGAAGGTGGCTGATGAAATAATGTGGATAAACCCAGACCGTGTAAGGAATTTCAAAAGCTGCAGAGTCTTATTGAGATGGTTTGAAATGGGAATTGCAAAAGAGTCTCCTCAGGCTTTTAATGTCAGAAATAAATATAGTCCCTGTTTCAGGAACTCTGCAATTTGCTTTATAATCATGAAGTGCTGTATAAAAGACGTATATGTTTTGGAATCTAGGCGCATCACATTTATCAAATGACCATGCTTGAGGTATTTATCCAAGAGGCTAGATAAATCCTAGACAAAGAGAACACCACGTGTCAGGGAGTCAGTATAAAATCTGGGCATGATGCCAGACTCTCAGGGACAATTCCACATTGATGGCATAAAGTGATTTATACTTGTCTTTGCCTCCATAATGAGTGCCAAAACAAAGGGGGATGGAGTGGAGAAAGAAACAGAAGTTGAAGTGGCATATCCTTACAGGGACACTTCACTAAAAAAAAAAATCAAAAAAAAATCTATTCATTGTCTCATTCTCCTTGGGGAAAAAATGGATTTACAACATCATCTGAGATTCTATGGCCTGTGTTATACAGGAGGTCACACTAGATGATCATGCTGATCCTTTCTGGCCTTAAAATTTATGAATCTTTTGGCGCTAAAGCCGCCTCACTCATATGACCTCAGTGAGACTAGGCAGGGTAAGATAAGCAGGATGTGGCCGTTGATAAACAGATGGACTAAGCCCTAGACAGAATTTTTTCCCACCTAAAGAACCCCCACCCCCCATAGTAGTTTTTTCTAGTGGTCAAATGTCCAGTTTCCAGCAGTGTTTGAGGTACCTGAGTAAATTACAGGAAAGTTAGGACACTTCAAAGGTGGAAGAAATCCAACATGTAGAACCGTTTATGCCCCTCTAATATGGTTCTACTTGCCTGCTTATTGAAGTCAACTATTTTGCTCTGGGATTGGACAATTTGTCCCAGGAATTTTTGCTCTCTGTCTTTTCGTAACACCAAAAGAAAGCAGTGCAAGAAAGCCTCTCCAGTCAGGAGAGAGAAATGACTCAATTTCTCTGTTCCTCCCCTCTCCTACACCTCCTCATTACCACCCAAAAGATTTCTCCTGAAATATTACCATTATATAAGCAAGGGTTTATTGGAATAGATGACAGTAATAATCACTTCCATACAAGGCTTACATCTACCTAACCCTGCATGGCAAGGAACCTGCTCTCCCAGGGAATATCTCCTCAGACACCAAATCAAGGATGTCTGTTAGTGTGAAGAATACCAAAGACTGTTGCATCAACTCTCATAATTTTATTGCAAATCTTGCAGTATTTAGTGATTTTCTTGAAGCAACAGTTTCTGGTATGAGAATCTTACCTTTCATTAATTAATTTTCCCTCCTAGCCCTTGTGATTCCAAAGAAAAGCTTGAAAACATGAAACCTAAAGGCTCAAAAACCAGAAGGTAAATAAAAACAGCCCCACATTTATTATTTCTTATATCTTATTTTTAAGCCAATCTCATGATTGGAGGTGCGGATGGCGTGGTCTGACTCGTATGTTGAATGCTTGAGGTTAAAGAAATCACCTTCTCTAGGTCAGGGACATGCTGGCCGCCGCTTCCCACAGCTCCCATTGGCCGGGAACAGCAAACCGCAGCCACTGGGAGCTGTGGGCAGGCAGCCGTGCCTGCGGACAGGCAGTGTAAACAAACTGTCTCGCGGCCCACCAGTGGATTGCCCCAACGGGCCTCAGGTTGCCCACCACTGCTATAAACAGTGTGTGGACTTTGTTATTACAGTAAATTACAGGAAAGTTTGGAAAGGCAACTGCTCACAGAGGATTTTCTGCCTCTGCATTAGAGGACTCCTCCCAAAAGTATCATTTTAATCCCAGCTTTATTGGTTCCTTTCTTAGGCTGATCACTAAAGCTCTGGATTTAAGCCTAACAGCACCAGAAACTGCCACTAAGAAATATTTCTCAAAGGAGATTAAAAAAGGTAAAGTTTCCCCCACTCCAACAGCTAAGTAAAGCTCTATCCTGTGGCTTGGGCAAAATCCAGTAAAAATTATGCTTCCTGTAAGTCTTTCAGAGCAAAGACTGTTGTAACTATTGAGGCTACTCAGTAACAGAGATCACCAAACCCCTAAGGTGCCAGTAGCATGCCTAGTGTACCACAACTCAGAGGCAAGTACTGTAGGTGCTTCAGCAGCTAAGCCTTGTAAGTGCTAGCACTGGTGGGTCCCAATAATCATTCTGAAACATGGCTAAGTGTTTACTTTACTAGGGTTGGCAGGAAAGGAAAAGGTTGCAAGTACCCTAGGTATAGAGGCTTAAAAAGTTACTCTTCAAAGCAAGCAATAGCAGAAAATGTTTGGGTCCCAAGGATGGTCCGGTAAAGAGTCAGGATTTTTCAGGCCTACTGCCTGGGGTGCCTCTCCAGTCCAGGCTCTGTGTAAGAAAATAGGAGCTTGTGCATTTTCAAACCCAGCTCGGTTAGTCTCTCTCATTAAAGCCCTGTTGCACTGGCTCCCTGCCCAGCTGCTGCTCCCCCATAAGTCCTACACAGACTTGCCCCCAGCTATAATGTCCGGTAGTCAAAGCCTTTTCCACATGCAACTCTGCATACAATTTCTGGGGAATCTTTTCTGCAGCTCTTGGCTAGCCATGCAACCTCTGCATCCAGCTTCTTTGTAACTAGCCATGTGGCCACTACCTTCAACTGAGCCCAGCCACTTTGGGATTCCCCTTACCTGCCCAGGGGAAAGAGAAGTGCAGTGGGGAGGGGGTTTATTGGAGTTGTTGTCTCCTGTTTAGCAGAACCATCATACAGAGTTAAACTGCCCATGGGCAAAGTTTTAGCCAGGGGCTCTTAGCTAATGGTGGACTTTACTAGTGTTCCTCCTGTATAAATGATTTCTCCATTTTGGGGAGGCATGTAGAAGGGAATTTTAAAAAAAAACCTCTCCACCTCATGAGGACCATTTCCTTAACTGATATAGACAGCAGGATTAGTGATGCCACTTTGAGCAGGCAGTCTCAGGTTCCATGGCTTTTTCTTTGTTTTGACTCAGATGTTTCAGAGGAGCTGGAAACTGGGGGGGGGGGGGGGGGGAGGGGGGAGAAGGTGGAGAATACCACCATTGCTAAGTGGCTAATCTGTGACATAGCTTCAGAATCAAAATAAATAGAATTATTGGACCTGACTCTGCTGTCACTTACACTGGAGTCAAGCAAAAGTAACTCTATGGAAGTGAGTGAAGTTACATCCATATAAACCTGTTCTGATGCTAAAGTCGTAGGCCAGAGCTTTCCAAACTGTGTGTCGCGACACGTTAGTGTGTCGGCAGCAGTGTGTAGGTGTGTCACGGGGCGGCGGGCGTGCTCCGCTCCCCGGCCGGGGGGAGCGGGGCGGCAGGCATGCCGCCCTCCCCCCTGGAGTTTTGGCGGGGCGGCGTTGTTGGGTGGGTGGGTGTTTCGGCCGGCGTTGGGGGGGGGGCCGGCACTTGGGGTTTTTTTTGTTTTGCTTGGGCGGCCGGCCCTGGGTACTGCGCATGCGCAGTATGTGTAATCCGGGCGGAATTGATTCCGCGTCACTTCCGGTGTGTCGCGAAATGATGCATGTCTAAAAAGTGTGTCACCAACATGAAAAGTTTGGAAAGCTCTGTCGTAGGCAATTTAGTGTCAAGGAGAAACTCATGACTGCCATAGGGCTAGTGACTTTCTTTGATCCCCCATCAAAATGACCTTTATTACCTTTGCTGTTTCAAGGAGACCACTTTAATAGGCAATCACAAATGGAGACTCTAAAAGAGATGTCCAAGACACCTTTGCCTTTCTCCAAGGAAGAGAAACCTAGCAACAAGTTCTAGAGATTGTCCCTATTTTTACAGATCCCTAGCAAATTGAAACCTGGGACACTTGTATCTGGATCTCTGTAAGGCCTCAGAAAACTTGCCTAAACTCTACATATTCATCTTGGTCTTTCAAACAAAGATTCTGACTGAGGCGAGTCATTCTTAAGAGGCATCTTTTGAGGAGCAGGCTATGTCTGTTACTCAAGTGGAATCTGTGGGTGCCCTCTGTAATTGCTGTACTGTACTCTGCTTTAGAAGGGCTTTGGAAAAGCTATCCACTTCACAGTAAATCACACTTTCTTGTCCCCTTCAGTTCCCCAATAAGTAAGCCATTTGTTAGTGCAGCACCTTGCAGTGGTACATCTTGACCTACAGTACAAACACGTTTTCCAAGATGCCTCATGAAGGGAAGAGAACATAAGACTGTGCGGTCATCCCTTTTTTGCGGTCCCTTCTAACCCTCTGATTCTATGCTTGAGTAGTAGGGAAGTTTCAGGCCAGTGCTAAATCTCAAATGGCTGAAAAGGTTAAAAGTAAGATCAGTTATTTATTCATCAAATGTTGAATCCAAAACTGATATTTGGATTTATCCTGAGTAGAGGATGGTGATATCTGAAAGTAGGTAGGTGAGGCTGATGCATGAGCCAGTTACAAAGTGCATAAAGACATATTGTATCTAATTCAAAACAGGTTTGCCATAGCTACTCTGTAAATCTTGAGGCAATTATATTGTTCATCTACACTAGCAATAAAAAGCAGCTTCTCTGCACTCAGGAACAAGTCTGAGAGTGAGCCGAATAGCATCTGAGTTCATCTTTGTATTGCCTTGTTGTGTTGTGTTGCTTTGTTTTTATTTTTGGTATCTCTCAGATTTTCTAGGAAGATAGTTTGGTGGAATTATTCTCAAGGCCAAGAAAAAAGAAGCCAAATTTGTCTTAAAACAGTAATATGGTTGGGATACCATCAGGGCTCAATGAGAATGAGTCTGTGCCATTTCGAAATCAAGCCCATCTTCTGTATACGTACTCTTTCACAGGTTTCTGAGTGATTTTTATAAACTGCTACTGTCATATATTCAGATTGCTGATTTTTTTTTTTATGGATGAGTACTGATTGCTGCTGTTTTCCTGGTGACATGAAAGTGATCCAGCAACACTTATAACTGCAACATTTGAACTTTTAAAGACAGACAAAGCAAACTGTTGCAGCAGTGCACACTCTGGTTTCGTCTACCTGATTTCACCAGTTAGCTCTCTGTGTCAGCTGCTGTGAATGATAGAGATGGGCCCAAACCAAAACCCTGGACCTGAACATCTTTGAACTTTTAGAAAATTCAGATCCCAGTTAGGATCTGAACTTTGCAGCTTGGTCCCCTATCCCATGTAAGATTCTTGAAGTAGGTGCTACTTTCATGATCTAGGACAGGGGTGGCCAACCTGAGCCTGAGAAGGAGCCAGAATTTACCAATGTACATTTCCAAAGAGCCACAGTAATACATCAGCAGCCCCCCATCAGCCCTTCCCCCCACCTGCTCCCAGAGCCTCCCAGCCACCGGCAGCCCCGCCGACCAGCGCCTCCCCCTCCCTCCTTGCACCTCCCGATCAGCTGTTTCGTGGTGTGTAGGAGGGTGGGGGGAGGAGCAAGGGCATGGCAGGCTCAGGGGAGGGGGCAGGAAGGGGTGGAGTGGGGGCAGGGCCTGTGGCAGAGCCAGGGGTTGAGCAGTGAGCACCCTTCTGCACATTGGAAAGTTGGTGCCTGTAGCTCCAGCCCCGGAGTCGGTGCCTATACAAGGAGCCGCATATTAACTTCTGAAGAGTCGCATGTGGCTCCAGAGTCACAGGTTGGCCACCCCAATCTAGGAACTTGGCCAGAACAATGCTCTTTTTTTATTCTACCTCATAACAAGTAGCCAACTTGGAGAGGTGGACAGAACCTATTTTTGTTTTAATCATGGCAAAGATAGAAAAATTATTCACCCAGTCACAAATCCTAAGGTTTACTTCCCCTTCTGGCATTGCCATTGGCTAAACTGATTTAGCATGTCATCTCTTGTTTGGTAGTTACTTTTGCAAGCTTTCAGTCTAACATCAAAAGAAGACCAGGAAGCATGAAATGGGGAGGCACAAGCTGAAAGGGGCATATCCTTATTGTAGTATTTACCAGTTTGTAAACTATTAGCATATATTGTATGACAATGCCTTTATTTTAATAATAATCAGTGTAATAATTTGAAGAAAAGCAGTTCTAATAAGAACACTAAGGGTACTAATTATGCACATGATAGCATTTTAATAGACTTCCATAATTTATGGGACAGAGAGAGACTTAAAAAAACACTGATTGACTCCCTGGAGTTGAAAGTTTCTGGTGAGTGCTTCAAATAGACTAGTCCTTTTCTTGACAGCACAAATAAATCAAGTGTAAACCATTACATTTTAACTAAATTATATAAATAAATCTTAGAATGTGATAAGACCTGATAGATAAACATTAATGCCCATCTTGTTATAATGGATACCTTAAGTTAAAGGTGATTGCTAGAAGAAAACATCTTTACTTTTCATCTCTAATTAAGTTGCATATTGTTAACATAAAAATGACAATAAAGAACCCAAATGATTGTATTTCGAAAGGACATTTTTGGAACCTTATTAGTGTGGTGGGAGGATACAGTGGTCACTATTAATGAGATAACATTTGCCAATAATTACCACAGTTACTTCCTTTTGAGTAACCATGGAACCAGTACCTCAAACAATAAAATATTATAACTATCTGCATGCTGACGTTTGAATAACAACCACTATAAATTGGGGGTGGGAGTGGGGGTTTTATAGTGATGCTCTGACTACTGCAGTCCCCCTTCCATTATTGATATATAGATCTGTGGGGTAATTATGAAAATGTAACTCCTACAAAGTATGTCAGTGTTCATTATTTAGGATAGTAGGATATATACATGGGTAAGTTTAGGAGTGTGGTGAAGAGCTAGAGCCCATGGCTCTAACACAAGTACATGGAAAGACCAATATTGTGTGGTCTATTTACCCTTATGGAGGTTAAGAATTATGAAGGGTAGGTTGATTTTCCACAGGCTGGAGCTGAGGGTTGCAAGAGTCTTCCCAGGCAGAATCCAGAGGGAGTTTGCATAATCTTTTCTATGCAGGTATGTCTTCGTTGTAGAGTTAACTTGATTACAGATAACTTGAGCTAACTCCTCTCAAGTTAGCCTAGCTTAAATGAGAGCAGCCACACTGTGAAACAACACTTGCGCTGCACAGAGTGATCATATTAGCAACATAGGATATGTTTACTCTGCAATTAAAAACCTGTGGCTGGCCCATGCCAGCTGACTTGGGCTCCCGCCGGGGCTTGGGCTAAAGGGCTGTTTACTTGAGGTGTAGATGTTCGGGCTTGGGCTCTGGGACCCTCCCACCTCACAGGGTCTTAGAGCCTGGGGTCCAGCCCAAGCTCAAATGTCTACACCACAATAAAACAGCCCCTTAGCCTGAGCCCCGAGAGCCTGAGTCAGCTGGGTTTTTAATTGCAGTGTAGACATAGCCACTGAGTACCTGAGGCCCCACTGAACTACTAGCTTGAGTGTCAGCAGCACTCGAGCTTCAGCCCACACCCCCAGATGGGCCATCTAGCATGAATTTAAAGAACCACTTAACTCCAGTGAGAGAATTGTGTGTGGGCAGGAGCCTGACAAGGGACAGCACTCAAATTATTCCTAGAGCTAACACTGCAGTGAAGTTAAGCCCTGTATTGCATAGTCTACTTATTTGTTTCCTTTCTTATAATACAAGGTCTCGAATCATGGGAAAAGCACTCATCGGGAGATAATGATAGGAAAATTTAAAAAGGAAAAAAGGTGCTTTAATGAGTGAGTGAACTGAAAAAAAGACCTTGAAACATATACTGCAAACACCATGTATTTTTTATAATGACCACAAACGACTAAGCATGACGGCATTAAAAGAGGTTTTCTATATCCACCAACATTCTGCTGTCCCATCTGCCTTCTGTATTCTGGAAAATTGACTAGATAGTTAAAACCTTTTAGACTCACTACATGTATTCACAAGCACTGTGGGTACAAAAAATCGAAGGCTGACATTTTCAAAGCAGATTAGGGGATTTTGCCCCACAACGCCCATTAATTTCAATGGGAGTTGCATGGCCTAATTCCTTAGTCAGCTTTGAAAATTTCAACCAGTGATGTTCATTAGATTTACATGAAACAAAATTATTGTTTTGGTTTTTTTCTCTTGAACTTTTTTTTTAAAGATTGTGTGTGTGTATCTTTTGGGGGTATTGGGTTGATATACCTGTAAATGAACAGGGAGTGTATATGGGTGTGGGTGTGGGTGTGTGCTTATGTGAGCATCGGTGTCTGTTGCGAAGACAGGGACACTCATCACAAATAAAGACAGTTTTATTTGTGTATTTTTAAGATGGTCAGAGTTGATATACTGATTTCACTTTCTTTATATACCAGTGACACTGCAGCTTTGATATTGGCACTAAACCTGTTAATACTATTGCCCAGACTTACAGGTGGTTTGCACTAACAGACTTTTCCGTGGTTCAGAATTGTGTTAAACCTTGCAAGAGATTTATAGTTTCTAATAACAAATATGTAAATTCTATACACCAGTGTTGATTTTAGTTTATTGTTTTTTAAATTATGCAAGTAGGAGAAAACATGTCTGGTGGCACTAGGATTTTAGGAGTAGATTAAATAATTTGGTCTTAAAACAACACACATGGATTGACAAGAAAATCTAAAAAAACCTCTTTGATTTCTTGTGCCTTACAAAATCATCAGTGAATTATGATAGCTACTCCTTCGTATGCATGTGATTTTAAAAAACACACAAACAGCAATCAACAGAAACCTAAGACGAAAGAAACCATTAATACCAAAAAGCACATATAAGCTTTACTCTGATGCTTTTAAAATGTCCCCAGAGGGAAGAATTTATGGACAATGATTTGAGGGCACATTCTCCCTTGTTTGTGAGGAGGAAGTTCATGCTGTGGCTCATCTTGGGTTCATAGTCTGACATGTTTTTATCTGCTTTTGCTCACTGGAAGATGAGTCTTTTAGTGCTATGGTGTCTGCTGCCCCTCAATTAATTGATCCTGTCCCACGTTTATTGCATGTCAGGTTTAAGTGAAGGGCAGAAGTATGAGATTTCATAAAAATAGTATTGCTTACATGCCATTATAGACTGTTTATTTCTGAGATTCCAACTTCAGCAGTGCACAATGCATTGTCCCTCTGTTTTTGCTTTATCTTCCAGTCTGAGAAAAACCATTATTTCATACCAAGCTGGTGAATGCTTTAAAGGGATGTTGGTTTATATGGGTGATGCCAAATTATCCAAGAACTACTCGATTCCTTATAGGGGTCCTATTTTTTTATTTGTGTATATATCTTTTTCATGACCTTTAATTTTCTAAGCTATGTGAAAGGCTTAAATTATGTGTCATCCCCCGCTCCCCCAGTGGCTTCAAGGTGGGCTTTGGCTGAAGGTAAGTTTGAACAGAAGAGCATAAATTCTAATGTGCAATGACAGAGCTCTCCACAGAAGTAGAATATTGTATATAATTTAAATTTCAGGAGATAATTTAAGTAGGCAGAAATACCTACAGTGGAATTTTGCCAGGATACTGGTGTTAACATCCATTCTATTGCAAAAAATGACACAAGACCACAATATGTTATATTGACGACAGGTGCTCAGAAGCGCAGCTTTGTGTCACGTCTGAAAGATGACAACTTCAGCAACTCTGTGCCCCTTAATACCATATTGGTTCAATTTTGACTCAAAGGGAAGACTGTCCTCTACTGAATTACCAGCACCACTTTCTGTAGCACAGTGGATTTTAGTATAGATTTCCCATCCAAGTGTTCACCAGGTCCAAACCTGCGTTATGTTTGTGATCTGACTAAACAGCAGCTTGAGGTGGTTAGGCTGCAAGCATTTCATGTACTTCACATGAGTTCTTAGATTCATGGAAAATAGTTGTGCAACTGCTTTGAGATTGTGTATGAATGCTGATGCCATTATTTTTAATTTTCCCCAAACTTTCAATCTTGTGTTGCTGGAATTAAGAACTGGGAAAGTGGTCTGGGTAAGGAGAAGGGACAATGGCTCTTAAGACAGACTTCGTCACTGTGTTATTGCCCAGAGATACTGAAGAGATGGAGAATAAGTCCAACTTGAATGAAGAACAGGATTTTCTGAGATATGGTTATGACAACTTTGTTGAACAAAAATAAAAAAGGAACAAAGAAGAACTGCATGTCTGACTTTAAGAAAAACCAACTTCCACACAGTATGTTGGACAAATTATTATAGAAAACTCCATCCATATTTGTATGGTTCCCTGTAATCCTGTTTTCTTCCCCGCTCCCTCTGTCCTTCAGACACAGTACCTGGAACATTTCCTCAGTTAGGCACCACATTCTAGAAGCAAGAACACTGAAACTTAAAGCTTGAAAGAGAGAGATTCATTATGTCATTACTTAATTTACATTAAGTAAACTCATGATGTAAGAATAGAGCAGGGGCAGAGATGGGAAGTCTCCAACAGACAGAGAAAGGGATTCAAAGTAGATCAAAAATATAATAATTCAACTCAAGTCATTGCAGTGAGTCACTGTCCTGAAGACTTTGTGTTCTGACAGAGTGGTGGATCATAGCAGAGAGAGTTCTCCATCTTTTCTTCATGCATAACAAGTCATTTGGAAGAGCTGTGCAGCTGGCAGAGAAGAGATATGAGCACATCTTTCTCCTTGGAAGAACTGGCACACTTCCGGCTATGTTAGATAAAATTAAATGATTGAAGAGAGACAGCTTGTAGCTGATGCCAGTATATGAGGGAACACCTTTAGCATGATTTAACTGCAGTGCATCTTCCATACACTGGAAATGTTGAGATGAATAGAAAAGCATTTAATTACATTAAAGGTAAACATAATTGTTGACAGTACAAGCATTTTTTTCTTTACAATATAAGTGAAACAGTTCATAGAAAGGATAAACTGGGGGATTTTCTGCTACAAGAAAACAATTAAAACAAAAATGGTGGTTGGACTTTAAAAGGAACAACAATGTAATGACTGTTGATAACAATAACAATTCAAGTTAAGCTAATTAGATCTCTTACGACAAAAGATGCTCACCTGTGATGACTTGGAAGCTTCTTTCGATAACTCTCCACACCCATGTGCAGATTTGTACTGTGGCTATGTACATTATGTAGGTTTTGTGCCTTCCTCTGAAGTGTCAGATACTGGCCACTGCTGAATACAGGCTAATGGAACAGATTAATAGATTTTTAAGGTCAGGAGGGGCCATTATGATGATCTTGTCTGGCTTCCTGCATGCTACAGGCAACAGAACTTTCACCCAGTAATTCTGTAACTAGTGCAGTAGTCTAAAAAAGCTATATTCTTAGGAAATGGTTGGCTGTAAATTTATATTAATTACAAAGGAAAGATAAGTTATTTTGTTATGCTCAGATTATAGGGTGAACATATATCCTGATTTTACAGGCAAAGTCCTATATAGGTGCCTATTATCCCCCACCCCTGTCCCAATTTTTCATACTTGCTATCTAGTCATCCTGATGTGATGTAATCTAGTGGGAATTAATAACTTTCAGTTGGGAGCATAGGCTGTTGAATGTAGTTCTATGGTAGTTAGGATGTTTTATGGAAACATTGCAATTGGCATCCTGGAAGAGACCAATGGGCTTTCTTGTTCAATACCTGCCTTTGGCAAAGGCTGATGATGATGTTTCAAGGGAAGGTGAAAATCCTCCCTAATGTGCAAGCTTATTTCTTTCTGATAGCAGTTGCTGATCAGCTTAGCTCTGAAATATGTTTTTTCCCCTCCTAGCTTCCTAGCAGTAGGTATTTATATAAATGTTGTTCTTGTGTATCCTATTTAAAATCCCACTAAAATTTTGGACTCCATCATTTCCTGTGGTAATGAATTCCATGGCTGGTGTAAAATCTTTATTTTTTTATTTTTTTATTCAGACTTTTCATTTAAAGCGAGCAAATTCTCTAACTCTGTGACAAAAATTAAAAAAAACACAAACATGAAACAGAACATGTCAAATAAATATTAGAATAACAGAATTCCTAAAAATTCTTCCCAATTTCAGAATGAGCTGCATTCCATCACCCAGAATCTTAGACAGTTGGGAGCTGCTTGGTGCTCAGCACATTGGGAAATCAGACCGCTCTTATGGACTTAGGAACCTAACTTTAGGCACTCACTTCAGAAAACCTGGGCTTGGGTCACAAATCTCAGTTAACAAGAATACAGCCATATTAGCAGGAGCAGATTATAGCTCCCCAGATCGCAGTAACAAAGAAGGCTGTGTGATAAGTGACTAAAAACCACTACGAAAACAATAAGGGTTATTTTAATTACCCTAACATTAAGATGTTGAATAACTCATCAGGGCATGATTTGATGTCATTTACAATATCAATAAAAATATGTAAACATTTTAATCAGCTGGTTTTGGGACTTGTAAAGAGGAGAGAGGACTTGCAACATAGTCCTATGTAACAGGGAAGAGTTAATTCAGGTATTGAGAAGGTGAGCTCCATTTTATAATCGTGGCTACTACACAGTCAAGTTTCAGGACTGTGAAGTTTTGAGGGAAATGGTTAAAATCAGGCTGAAAGATGGGAGGAAAATTAAAAAAAAAAAAACCATGATAGAATTATCATGGAAGATGCTATTTAAGAGTACTCTGGCAGAGGAGAAAATGGTTTATATAACAAAATAGAGGCCGTAAGTTTGGCACAATTAATCAGAGAAGAAAACTAATTCATTAGAGCTTAAAAATCATTCTTTAAAAAAGGGAAATCCTGTCCAAATACAATTAGCAGATTGGAGCACAAATGATGCAAGATATGATGAAAATTAGAAATATAATGTGCAAAAAGATAGGAAGGCCAAATAAATATTTTTGAAATCCTTTGAAGACATTTGATGTAAGATAGTTGAATGCAACTGCAGAACTGGAAGAGCAATGCATGTTTTTTGTTGAGGGCACAAGAAGGAACAGGAAGTGCAGCTCCCACAAGGGAAGGATGTTATAATGTGCGTTAGAGGGCTTAATGGGGACCTACAATAATAAACATGTACTTTTTTGAAACCTTGATCTGAATATCTCAGAGTGCTTTGCAAATATTAAGCTTCACAACATACATGTGAGGTAGCTAAATTTAATTTTTGCCCTTTTACAGTTGGGGAAACTCAGTCACAAAAAGATTAAGTTGCTTGTCCAAGGTCAAACAGGAAGTCTGTGGCAAGAACAGAGAGTAGAATCAACATCTGTTCACTCACAGTTCTGTTCCTTATTCTTTTTGCCCAGTTCAAAGTGTATGGCATGATTAAAATGATTAGGGCAATTCTAGCATTGGTTTTAAAAGGAAGATACACCCCACTGTGTATTATGCAAAAGTAGCCGGTAGTTTTGACAATTCGTAACATTTGATGCTGAGATAATGCTTCAAAAACCAGACAATCATCTCTCATGTTTCAGGGAATCAATTATTTATCCTTGGTGGATCAAGAAGGAATTTCCACCACCCTGTATATAATAATGCAAAATTTGGTAGGTGCACTGTAGGTCTTTTAATTTCCTCTGAAAGGGTTATTGGATATCACAGAGGCTGGATTTCAGAGTAGGTGGACAAATGGTCTGGTTTAGTATCTAATCTACCTATTTATGCTGATTTGCACAAACTTCTCTTGGAATGAAGAATGGCAAGCTATGTGTTCTTAAATGGGAGCAGGTCACCCTAAAGAGGGATTCCAGACACTTACAAAATGTAGGCAAGATGAAAATTCTCTCCATTTCCCTTAGTTTTTTGAGCAGTTTGGGCAAAACTGTCTGACAGTTCAAAACAATTGAATGGTTCAAACCATGTAATGTTTTTTAATGATATTCTATGTTCATTAGGACAAATGTCTCCATATGCCTGAAACTTGGCTTGTCAGAGGCCTCTGTGCATCACTCAGTGCCTAGCAACAGTGATCAGGTCCAGTTTTTTCATGCTCCCTTCATTTTGAGTGTTTTCCAGCTTCTCTTAGCTTGTATTTGAAATAAAAACAGCTTGAGCAACACTCACCGCCACACAAACGATGGCTGATTTTTATATTCTACAGGATAAGTTTGTCTTGGTAGGAAGCCCTTAAAACTATTCTTTATTATTCTAATATGATTTCAAATCCTTGAATTTAATCTCTTGGGAACCTGGTAGCAAAACGGAAGAATTTGTGTTGTAAATCACTTATGCACAAATCATAGGTTATTTGGAGGGGATGACGGGGAAGAAGAGAAATAGGCCAAAAAATAAAGGGTTTCTTGCCACCAAACTGCACTTTAAACATGCTATGAAAAGAAAAACCTTGAATGTTTTCTAAATAAGCTGACAGTTTGCAGACACAGACAGGGTTTTTTGTCTCCATGGTGTTCAGATGATAATCCTATTTTCTCAATATTAATAACTTAATGGGCATTAAAGATAAGACTATTCTTGAGGCAGCCATTGAAGCAAAACTGCATAGCCTATACATTCATGTGTAAACTACTCACCTTCTCTACCATACATTAGTTGGAAGGTATGTTATTCAATTGCCCTTTTTTGCAACCAGTAAGAGTTTTGTGCATCTCTTAAGGCACCATTTGCCTATTGTATATGTAGGGTGACCAGATGTTCCGATTTTATAGGGACAGTCCCGATTTTTGGGTCTTTTTCTTATATAGGTTCCTATTACCCCCCACCCTCTGTCTTGATTTTTCACACTTGCTGTCTGGTCACCCTACTATTGTATATGGGACTGACCCTGAGTGTGGCTTATCATCAGTATCTCCCTTGTCCCTAGAGGAATGGAAGTAAAATTCATTTGTGTTCGTCACTTCCCTTTGACTAAAAACAGTTTTTAAACTGATCAACTATATTTCTTGCTGTAGCGTTTAATTTTGTTTGGGTGTTATATCAACTGGCATTGGATTCTGGGACTTGTAGTCCCTGCAGGCTCTGCTTCATATTAAAACACATTACAGGACTCCTCACACTTAATTTGGCCAGTGCACACACTTTGGCTAACCTAGCTCTAATGAAATCACAGTCAAAAGTAGAGTGGAGCTTTTGAACATCTACTCTGAGTCATTTTATTATAATTCATAGACAGATAGTGAGATTGTGTCTTTCCTCTCCATATGAGGCTATTTTATGTAGATGGATAATTTGCAAATATGAAATGATTTAAATTAAAATGTCTTGGAGCCAGCTCCAGCTCCAAGTTCAGCTAGTGTGAAGTGGAATAGTTCCATTGACTTCAGTGGAACTAAGCTAATTTACACCATCTGAAAATCTGGTTTACCATCCCCTTACCCCCCATATCCCCCAAATCCTTCATAAGCTGTTCCTGTTCTGGCCTTTCTTTATTTCAGTTCTCTCCTGTAGTTCCCCACCTACAGTCTTCTCTCTTCCTGACAGTCATACCATAAAAGAGAATCTATTTGTGTAGTTACAGTACATTTCAGGAAACTCTCCTCAGACTGGTTGATTCATAGATTCTAGGGCTGGAAGGGACCTCGAGAGGTCATCGAGTCCAGCCCCCTGCCCTCATGGCAGGACCAATTACTGTCTAGACCATCCCTGATAGACATTTATCTAACCTACTCTTAAATATCTCCAGAGATGGAGATTCCACAACCTCCCTGGGCAGTTTATTCCAGTGTTTAACCACCCTGACAGTTAGGAACTTTTTCCTAATGTCCAACCTAAACCTCCCTTGCTGCAGTTTAAGCCCATTGCTTCTTGTTCTATCCTCAGAGGCTAAGATGAACAAGTTTTCTCCCTCCTTCTCATGACACCCTTTTAGATACCTGAAGACCGCTATCATGTCCCCTCTCAGTCTTCTCTTTTCCAAACTAAACAAACCCAATTCCTTCAGCCTTCCTTCATAGGTCATGTTCTCTAGACCCTTAATCATTCTTGTTGCTCTTCTCTGGACCCTCTCCAATTTCTCCACATCTTTCTTGAAATGCGGTGCCCAGAACTGGACACAATACTCCAGTTGATGCCTAACCAGCACAGAGTAGAGCGGAAGAATGACTTCTCCTGTCTTGCTCACAACACACCTGTTAATGCAGCCCAGAATCAAGTTTGCTTTTTTTGCAACAGCATCACACTGTTGACTCATATTTAGCTTGTGGTCCACTATAACCCCTAGATCCCTTTCTGCCGTACTCCTTCCTAGACAGTCTCCTCCCATTCTGTACGTGTGAAACTGATTGTTCCTACCTAAGTGGAGCACTTTGCATTTGTCCTTATTAAACTTCATCCTGTTTACGTCTGACCATTTCTCCAATTTGTCCAGATCATTTTGAATTATGACCCTATCCTCCAAAGCAGTTGCAGTCCCTCCCAGTTTGGTATCATTTGCAAACTTAATAAGCGTACTTTCTATGCCAATATCCAAGTCGTTGATGAAGATATTGAACAGAGCCGGTCCCAAGACAGACCCTTGCGGAACCCCACTCGTTATATCTTTCCAGCAGGACTGGGAACCATTTATAACTACTATCTGAGTATGGTTATCCAGCCAGTTGTGCACCCACCTTATAGCAGCCTCATCTAAGTTGTATTTCCCTAGTTTATTGATAAGAATATCATGCGAGACCGTATCAAATGCCTTACTAAAGTCTAGGTATACCACATCCACCGCTTCTCCCTTATCCACAAGACTCGTTATCCTATCAAAGAAAGCTATCAGATTGGTTTGACATGATTTGTTCTTTACAAATCCATGCTGGTTATTCCCTATCACCGTACCACCTTCCAAGTGTTTGCAGATGATTTCCTTAATTACTTGCTCCATTATTTTCCCTGGCACAGAAGTTAAACTAACTGGTCTGTAGTTTCCTGGGTTGTTTTTATTTCCCTTTTTATAGATGGGCACTATATTTGCCCTTTTCCAGTCTTCTGGAATCTCTCCTGTCTCCCATGGTTTACCAAAGATAATAGCTAGAGGCTCAGATACCTCCTCTATTAGCTCCTTGAGTATTCTAGGATGCATTTCATCAGGTCCTGGTGACTTGCAGGCATCTAACTTATCTAAGTGATTTTTAACTTGTTGTTTTTTTATTTTATCTTCTAAACCTTCCCCCTTCCCATTTGCATTTACTACGTTAGGCATTCCCTCAGACTTCTCGGTGAAGACCGAAACAAAGAAGTCATTAAGCATCTCTGCCATTTCCAAGTTTCCAAGTTTCCTGTTACTGTTTCTCCCTCCTCACTGAGTAGTGGGCCTACCCTGTCCTTGCAGTCAAAGCATAAACCAAAGGTGTGTTACCTAAGTCATGCAAAGTGCTCTAAAGGGTGATGAGAGATATTTGTGGATATTCTTTCAAACTGTGACTGAACCTTGCCTAACGGGGTTTAATTTTGTATTATCTGACTGCATTGCTTTGCTGAAGGGAGGACCTATATTATGTCCTGAACTGGGATTGGATTTCGTGGTAAGTTTTATCATGGGGGGGAGGGATAGCTCAGTGGTTTGAGCATTGGCCTGCTAAACCCAGGGTTGTGAGTTCAATCCTTGAGGGGGCCATTTAGGGATCTGGGGCAAAAATTGGGGATTAGTCCTGCTTTGAGCAGGGGGTTGGACTAGATGACCTCCTAAGGTCCCTTCCAACCCTGATATTCTATGATTTTATGTTTCATGCTTGTAAATGTAAGACTAATTGTTAATGGGTCAGATTCTGGCTTGTCCCTGCATATGTATTGTGCACAAGTGGGGAGGAAGTGTTTTATCAGCTGTTGCTGAGCCCATGGTTGGCATATCTAAACATACATTTACTACTAAATAAATACTGGTAGTACAGTGACTGTGTATTTGATACTTATAGGCATGGTAACCAGATCCCAGACAAAACTGTAAAACATTAAGCACATGTACATGACACTAATTGGGCAGATGAGATATTTGTGTATTTATTTATTTCCATTTATTACTATTCCTATGAAGCTCTCTAGGCACTTATGCTTTTTTAGAAACACATTAAAAACTAATGCTATTTCTGAGAAAATAAATAACATTGCTGCTGATTCCTGGACTTTATTGGAGTTACTCTAAAACAGTTTGGTTTGGAGGAGTGGAGTAATGTTTTGGTTTTAGCTGTGAGGGAAAGAAAAGGGAACAACTGAAGGATGGAGAGAGAGCCCAGTGGGTTATGGGCACTCTTTGGCACTGTTGCCCTCGACCTCCTAACACAGTGGTGGGCAACCTGCGACCCATCAGGGTAATCTACTAGCTGGCCGCGAGACAGTTTGTTTACATTGACCGTCTGCAGGCATGGTTAGCTCCCATTGGCCAGAAACGGTGAACCGCAGCCACGGGGAGCTGGGGGCGGCCGTGCCTGCGGACGGTCAGTGTAAACAAATTGTCTTGCGGCCCACCAGTGGATTTCCCTGACAGGCCACAGGTTACCCACCACTGTCCTAACGGGTGGGGAGCTGAAGTAGAGAGGGAACAGGACCAGCACGTGTCTCTTGTTCAAGAAGGGAGCCATAAGTTAGTGACATTTTCAGAGAAGTGGAGAAGACATAACTTAACTCATTTTTGTGAAGGCCTCCCAGCTGGAGCAGTGACATAGCTGTTGCTGTGGGTCCATACAGGAATGGAGGAGCTGGGGCACAAGAGTGAGGTTTTACTGCTGGAAGCGCCACGTGTAAGTCCTAGAGCCATGAGATAGCCAGTGGCAAAAAGATCTTGATAAGGTCCTTTAAGGAGGTCCAGCCTGCAGATATCAGAAGTTCCAGCGTCATGATCAGTATGGTTGTTTGGTTCTAAATAGAGATGAGTCATCCTTGATTTACCTCTGAGTCTGAGATTGCTTAAGCCTGAGTTACCTCTGATCCTGAGCCTGTTAACCCTGATGAGTTATCCCGGAGTTACCTCTAAATCTGCTTAAGCCTGAGCCAGAGACTGTGATGAGTCATCAGAGGCAATTACCTACAGCTGCAGGTCTAGTGATAGGCCCCATGCCATTCAAACAGTGATCAGCAAATCCACAGGCAAGGACACACCCAGGTGATCCCAAGGCAGGTCTATACTGTTTCCAAAGGGAGGCAGTCTTCTCTGCAATATCACTGTCTGGCTGGGAATGCCCCCTTTGCTTAATTGTTCTGACAGAATGCCACTGCTCCTGCTCCAGCTGGCTCTTTCTCCTGTTCCTGCTCCAGCCCATTCCTGTTTCCATGTAGACAGCTCCTGCTTTAGCCTGCATCTGCTCCTGCCTCAGTCGGCCACCCAGTGATTCCGACATAGGTTGAGCATTACATGATGATCCCTGTAGTCTGAGTCTCATAGTGTTACAGATAATGAGTGGCTGTGCTATGCTCCATTTTATGAAAATTAATTGCAAGCCTCTAGCTCTTATAAGTTGCCAGTATGACCCTCAGTTGGATGAAGTTTTTACAGCTGTGTTTCAAATTCCTTGTAGATGGTTCCCATCAGCAAGCCCCCATTTGGGTGGCAATAATGCTAGGAACTGCAGCTTGCATTACTAGAATTACCCTCTCTGTTTTGTAGCATCTTAAATATATTGTAGCAAGAGACGTTTTAGAGGAGAGAACATGTACATTACACAGAATTCTTTCAATGTTTCAGTTACTTTAACCTTTATTTAATTAATTGAACCACACTAAACTGAGTGCTTAAAAGCCATAGTAATAGTCACTAAAATTGCAAGCAGCCTTTTTGAATCCCAAAGCAGGCTAATGAGAAACATTGATTTTAAAGGAACTGGGTAACTTTCCTCTGAGGTAGTAATGATACAATAGAGCATTTTACCGCTTTGATGGCCTGTGTGAAATGAGTTGGTGGCCCCAGTCCAGTTCCTAATAAATGCTTAGCTGCTACAACAATATATTCTCTATAAATCATCGATACTGCCCATATCACAAAACCCACCACTACTTTTGATACCAATTGGCTGTCTCAGAGAGGTCTGAGTCTGATTGGCCATAGTTATGCAGGATTGCCCCAACTCCCTTAAAGTTGTTCTCTGTACTAAAGTTGAAACATTTTGGCAAGGTGCATTATACGATTTCTTTGAAAATGCTGAGTGTCCAGGTACATGTTCTTTGGATAAACCTCAATTTCCAGTTCTGTCAAAATCTGGCATTGTTTATCAACACTAAATTGTACTTAAAAAACAAAATGGAGACAGGAAGGAAAGCCATTGGTTTGTAAATCTGTACAGAAAATTTGTTAAATTGCTGTTGTTTGTAGGATTCTGTGTGCAGCTTCTCTTTAAGCCCCTCACAATTATGGATGGTCTGAGTGGGAAGAGTCCCCACCTTATGTCTTCACAAAGCACTCACGTATTCATGTCTGAAAACTCCTTGTCGTTCATTTCCTGCAATTTTCTTTAACTTAAAAACAATAAGCATAACCCAGAGCCTAAGCTTCCTTCTGAGCTGGCTATTTGTAACACCTTTTCCTGCATGTCCTCCTGTCCCACCCACCAGCCCATTGCTTTCCTCAAGGAGCCGCCAACATTTATCCTTCTGATAAATAAGACCCATCTGATCTGACTGCCAGTATATATTGGACAAAGAGTGCTTCAAGGTCCTAGCATCTGACATCTGTCTATCTGTGTCGGTACTTATATGATCCCATCACTGTATTATCTGAGCAATGAGCACCTGTTACAAATGGGCAAATTGGTTCAGATAAATTTAGAATTGACTCAACTCTTGACCCAGCCCTTGGAACAGAAACCAGACCATACTAACTTTGAATGGCAAAACTCTCACTGATTTCAGTCAGAGCGCTTGGATCAGGACCCAAATCTTTGAAGTTTGTGAAGCTCCTAAAAGTTAACTTTTAAAAATTCATTCTCATACATCTCTACACTTCCTTCATCCAGTCAAGACCAGACATGCAAAAACTGATTTACACGAGACAGACTGCTCTAGCCAGATCAGAAACGGAGTGCCAGAAACCTCCCCACATGAAACACTGCACACTTGCAAGACTTTCCTACCAGTTAGCAGGCCAAAGATGTTTGGAAAAGCATTGGGTAATATTATGTATGCTTAACCGAACCTCAAACCTCTTGTGGGTTACACATTACTGTTCCAAGTTAAACATGCTTTCCTCACCTCACACACCCAGGAAAGCCAGTCCCCTGTCCTAGTATGCTTCTGCCATGAGAATACAAATATTAGCAGACAGAGCCCTTAAAGGTCAACAGAAATCAAAGAGAAGTGTATTCCACAGTGATAACTAAATAATGCAGAAGCTGTCACTTCAACAGTGCCAGAAAGAGCAAGAGCACATCCGTTCACAAATGTGGACACAGACACACACACACAGAGCTTAATTAGAAAGGCAGCGTCTCCTCTCTCCTACATCATTGTAGGTTCATAAAATGTGGGTTGCCTAGGGAAGCATAATATTAACTTTTGAAATGAGAATTCTTTTTTGGAAACATTAATTAATGAGCATCAGCAATTCATGTGCTGCATGGAGAAAGCAGCAGTTGGGGGTCCATAGGGTCTCAGATGCTGGCTGGTTTTGGGTAGCCCTTTTCTTTTCAGCAGATGAAAGCAGAGCAAAAGAGCAAGTCGTTGGGGAGAACAGAACTGCAGAATGAGTCACTAGAAAGGGATTGGATAGAATCATGCGGATTTTCTGCTTACATACTATTTTTATGCCTCTATGCTCTTGGGGGTGGTTGGAGAGACCCCTTTGTGAAATAAGACTTGTGAGCGAAGTGATGGATTTGGAGCTGCTCTGTAATAATTTTATGAATACTGTATGTTAACCTGGTTATTGGGATGTTTATTGTATGAATATATTGGTTTAGGTGGAAAAGGACTATTGGGAAAACCAAGCAGGAAGGAAAAAGAATGGCTCATGATAAGCCACCCCTCAGCAAACACATAAGAGCTGTTAAGAGACAATGCCAGAATAGGAAAAGGCTTACAATCACAGGAGATCAAAAGAACTGTGACAGGTTTAAAAAGGAATAGTCTCTCAAGAGAGGGGGGGGTTGTTTGGGGAAACCAGACTGAGAGATGGACTCCTGCTAGGGGTAACTGAAGGAGTTAGTCCTGCCTAGGTTACCATCAGGGGATGGTTAGCCTTTAGATAAGATAGCCATGAGTGTAGACTGTTTGTTGTTTAAAATCATTTTGCTCTAAATGCTTAGTTCTTATTGCAAAATAAAACAATACTTTGTTTTAGGAGGCGAGTTTAACATATATCACTGGTCACAGACTCCCAAAGGGAAGAACTGCAGATGTCAGAACTCAGCTAAAAGAACGAGGAGTACTTGTGGCACCTTAGAGACTAACAAATTTATATGAGCATAAGCTTTTGTGGGCTAAAACCCACTTCATCAGATACATAGAGTTGAACATACAGTAGGACGATATATATGTGTAGAGAGAGAGAACATGAAAAGATGGGGGTTGCCATACCAACTCTAAGAGACTGATCAGTTAGGTAAACACAGTTGATATACAGGGTACTATAGCCCACAGCCTGCTCTAGGCAAGGAAGAATTGTGGAATTCCACCCTGGGAGTGGTAAAGGCCTGACAGCTGGAGGAACGTACTTAGAGGGATCACAAAGGGGACAGATGTGTAGCTAGCCCTATAACTCTGGCAAGGGATTCCACATATATGCAGGGGACTGGACTAGATGACCTCTTGAGGTCCCTTCCAGTCCTATGATTCTATAGGTGATAGGGGAAAAAATGGAAGCAAGGCTGTTAGTAGGTATAAGAAACCACTATTGACAGAATTAATTTGTAACTCATTCTAAGTTGTTTTGCTTATAGAAATGGATATACTTGTGACAGGTAGGGCCTTTCTCAGGGGTCACGCTCATGTGACTTCAGAGCCCTTTGCCCCTTTTTGGTTGTGGTAGGTCTTTGTGGGTTGGGGAAGCTTGTCAACTGTCTCCCTTTCGGCTACTCTGTTGCAAGAGTCAGTTCCTTCCAAGGCACAGCACCTTTCCTCCTGATTACCACCTCTTCCTGTGACCAGCTCACCTTTTGAAACTTGCTTCCTCCAGCTGGAGCAGGCTCTGCAGGTGTGTTTGTTTGGTAGGAATTGAGCCTGGAGGAGCTTGTTAGACTTCTCCTGATTGGAATAGGGGGCCTACTCTAGAGCTCCCAATCACAGGAATGAGAATATTTTGTATAAATAAATGTGATCTCCTAATTAGGTTTATCTTCAGAAATTAATACATTTTGAGAATACTAATTAAAAAAAGATATATTATCTGTAAAAGAGATTATTAAAATCCCGTGGTATCAAATTAATCTAAAAAGTCTCAGATTTGACCTAAATTCAAGGAGAATTTCCTTTCTAGTGGCACACAGCATGATCTTCATCTCCCAAAATAAAAATACAATTATAGCAAATCTACATCAACTAGTACTTTTGTTTGTATATAATTTGTGTGTAGATTATTAATACTTCATGACACCAAGACCTACATATAGATCTCAAATATTTGTTTCAAGTGAGGGATGGCATGTGTGACAAAGTTCCTCCTCTACCTTGGTGAGTCCTGCGCTTATTGGCAGATTTTGATCGCCTCAGAGATCTTCCCCTCTGGTAGAACCCACAGTCAAATTCCTCCTGTGTCTGATCAGGAGTTGGGAGGTTTGGGGGGAACCCGGGCCCGCCCTCTACTCCGGGTTCTAGCCCAGGGCCCTGTGGATTGCAGTTGTCTATAGGGTTTCCTGTAACAGCTGCGTGACAGCTACAACTCCCTGGGCTACTTCCCCACAGCCTCCTCCCAACACTTTCTTTACGCTTACTGTAGGACCTTCCTCCTGATGGTCTGCTGATGCTTGTACTCCTCAGTCCTTCAACTCTTCTCCCTCTCAACTCCTTGTGTGCCTCTTGCTCCCAGCTCCTCGCACGCCACACCACAAACTAAAGTGAGCTCCTTTTTAAACCCAGGTGCCCTGATTAGCCTGCCTGTCTTAATTGATTCTAGCAGGTTCTTCTTAATTGGCTCCAGGTGTCCTAATTAGCCTGCCTGCCTTAAATTGGTTCCAGAAAGTTCCTGCTTGTTCTAGTGCAGCCCCTGCTCTGGTCACTCAGGGAACAGAAAACTATTAATCCAATGACCAGTATATTTGCCTTGTATGAGATTTCTGTATCCCACTTGTCTGGGTCTGTCACACATGATAGTCAAGACTTCTAGGAGGAGTTCAGAATGCCCACATTGTGTGTATAATTACAAATTCTGCTATAATTTATACTGGTATCAATTTGGTGTATCTTCACGTAAGTCAGTGAAGTATGGCCCATTTTAAAAAAGAGCATTCCCCTGCTGTAATGGAATGGTCCTTCCTTGGGGAAATGCAATTTTCTTCTCAGCCTATCAGAATCCCAGTCCCCCAGTGTTCTGTGAGGTACATGGAATGATGACTACTCCAAGGAAAAATAGGAGAGTTTCAGAATGTTGTGGAATCCTGGATGATTATTGTCTAGTAAGGAGTTACCACATGATTTGTGATGATGTGCTTTGAGGACCAGCCTAGCTGAAGGCTAGAGTTTAGAGGTCAATGAAACAGCATTGTGGCAGAGTTGGTAGCTGCAGTCTCCAGTCAGCACTGCCTCATGAAACTTGCGAGGTGCTTGTGTGTTCAGCCTAAAAAGTTTGACATGGAAAATGCTGTTATGTGATTTTCCTGTACATGTAAAATCTGTTTTGAATTATATCCACCTGCAAGAGACAGAGAGAGAGAGGGAGAGTTTATGTGCAGTCTGAATGTGTTTGCAATGTATTCTAATTGGCCAATTCTCTGTTTTAATGAACACTCCTTTCCCAATTCCATTCCCCATTCTGATTTTTGTGGTGAGTCAGATGCACAAATGTACAGGAGATACTTTTACCTGGAAGTATTTTCAGGTACATAATGTTAAAAAGAAAATGCAAATGAGATGTATTAGTCATTTAGATACAGAGGATGGTTGCTTTTACTTTGATGCTCACACGTCAATAACTCTGTTCTCTTTGGGATCTCCAGGTGGAAACTCTTAATTCTTCCAACATAACTTGGTTCCTTTTTTATTAATATCAAGTTATTGTGGACGTATCAGGTCATGTGATTATAAAACTGCCCTGAAAAGATGAACAAAATACAAATCACTTAGAGCATTAATATTTTATGCCATCATCTACCTGTGAAAATCACACTGTTCTCTGCGGCAGCAGCAAAGCCTATATATAGAGGGAATCATTATCTAAAGACCTTTTCAAGGTGCCAGGAACAAGATATTTGTATGTTAAATCCCTCCTATGGGCAGTGAAGCACTGGAAACCAAATATGTACTTTTCCCCTTGAAGTAACACTCGTGTTGTTATATCAAAGATTGGCTAACTAGCTAGATAAGTATGTTATAAAAACATGTCATCATAGTTCAAAAATAGATGTTAGTTAAGAATTACCAGTTGAAGCTTCAATTTTTCTGTGGGCTTGGATAGCTTTTAATCTTATTTCGTGGACCCTGCCATGTTTTGTAACCATGAGAAACTGATTTTTCTCTTATTTTTGCCCCATTCCTGAGATTGTTCTGACCATACAGCTGTTCCTCCCCAACCTAGGCATCTTACACACCTACCCTCCAGTTTGACCTTGGATCTTTTAGACCTCCTAGTCTGACCTCAGCACTGTATCTTGTTAAGTCTTCAGACTTGATATTTGGTTCACCAATCCCCTTCTTCATTGAACCAAGCATCTAGGCCTTCCTGATAAGCATTCTGCCCAGCTCACTGCCCCCACTTTTTTTGGCTAGTTGCCAGGTGAGCCACCTGAACGTCTCTGGGTCCGTTTTTGAGTAAACTTGCAAACTCTCTCTTCTTTTTCCTTAGAGTGGGATGATGTGAGTTGCTAGCTGGCTGAGGGGCCCTGGTTTACTTGGAGGGGAGATTGCTATGATGTCTGAGTGAATTGGGGAAAGGAGGCTATGAAATGTGGAATGTTACATGCAGTAAAGGTGGGCCGTGGCCAAAAGAGGTGCAGTTGAGGAAAGAGGAAACGAGACAAATACTAATTACAGTCTCTCATAAATTGTCAGCCACCATGCAATAAGCAAGGTTTATTTTTGTTATGTAAATGACCCCTGTAAACAGCCAATTCCATAGTTTTTTCAGACAAAGTGAGGGGATTCTGAAATTTATAGAAAATAACTAAAAAGTAGAATTTTCATTTTAACTTAAAACTGATAAAAGGTGAAACTTACACCCACAGAGATTGATGTGCTCGCTCTGCAGAGGGGTAAGAGCATGGTTAGAGGAAGTGCAAGCTTCCCTCACTACTGCCACATTTACTCATATTGAGTAGCTTACTCCAAAAGTAGTCCCACTGATTAGTGTGTGATCAGTCTCACTAACATACACATCTGAATCTCAGATATTGAGTATTGAATTATTATTTATTTTATTATTATATTAATATTTATATATTATTTTCATTTCTATTGTAGTAGAATCCAAAGATCCCAATCAGAATTGGGGCCCCATTTGTTACCTTGTACAAACTCGGAGACAGATACGGTCTTTGCCCTCAAAGAGCTTAACATCTACGAATAATCAAAACAAACTGTGACCAATCCAAGGAGTAAATCAAATTTTCAAAATAGTTGTTGAACAATTAAAAAAATGTATAAAAGCAAGGAAGCTGTGATCATCTCATGAGTATCCCACAAGCAGTAAAATTGTCACTAGACTCCTGGAATGGATTGTTTTTTCAGCTACAACAAATACATTCACAGACAAACACTTTCATACAGAAGTATTCACTCAAACAAAAATCTCTCTTCTTATAAAGATCTTGCCCTATAGATGAACAAACTCTGGTAGAGGGAGTGAATTTCAGAGTTTAGAAGCCACCATTGAGAACCTGCCACTGCTTCTGCAAAATTCAAATTTAGAGGTTTTCAGCAGAAACACCTCTGCTGATCTCAATATTGAGATGATGCATAAGGACAGAGGTAGACTCTAGTTGGAGCCCAGACCATTTTAAAATAGACTTCTTCTTAGCATATTCATAATGTGCATCAGGTGGCATGTGACCAGGATCCATCACTGAATTTGGTCTGCTGGTTGGATCACTAGCTCTCTGGCCTGGGCCAGGTACTAACAGGGAGTGCAACATGAACGCTGATCCATGTCCCCCTTTAAAACTAACATTTTAAATTACACTGGGAAGCAAAAAAGAAGTTAATGCAGCCTATCGATCAGATTTAAAATTTGGTCAATACCACTTATGACATCAAATAATGCTACTGTATTCTCCACCAGCTGAAGCTTCTGTGGCATCTTTAAGGGAAACTCTGAGAAGAGTACCTTGCAATCGTTCAACCGGGAGGTGACTAAAGAATGGATAACTGTGACAAGAACCACTATAATAATAAGCCATACATAAACTCTTAGTTAAGCACAGACAGTAGAGCTTTCTTTTGGACACTGTTACTATCAAAGCAGACAGAAGTATCCCCCAGTCTTTATCATGGACAAGAGGCGGGCATATAAATCTCCACAAAGGGGTAGACACAATCCTTATAGCACCTTTGAGATACCAGCACTATCACCTCCTTCAGCCAGTTCAATCTCATCCAAGCCTTTCTTTTAGACAAGCACTGGACAAGTGGAAAGGCTGCATGCCTCGTCTAGGTCTGAAGAAAAAGAAAAGATCGTTGGCGTGTTAGTAGTTCTGAAGTTCAGAATGCCTCGCTATCTAAAGATGTGGCAGGAAAGTTTTGGCCTGTGGATTTGCATACTTTGTGGGTGGGAGACTTGACACTTTTCTGATGTTCCACACCTTATACACGTGATCTCTTCCCCGGATCTTCCATCTCAGGTAGTGTGGTGAAGAAAGTGCAGGCAGTGTTTAAAAAAAATATCAGGTAGAAGTTTAAAGTTTATCTTCTTTTGGGGTCTGAAATTTAGCTAGAGTACAGCCCTATTTCCAAGCTGAAAAAAAGCCAGAAAATCATTTCCGAGATGCAGGTATCAATTGGTGCTCTCTTCCTGTGGGACTCTAACATAATTGCCTGGTTTGTAATGCTCTACTTGCCTTGCACAGATCAGTTTCATCCTGGAAACTGTTCATTGTATTCCCAGCTCTTTTTATGTAATGTGTTTTTCAAATTAGATGTTCTTTAGTGGAAATGTCTCATCTTTATGTGAAATTTATAAACCCATTACAGATTTTACACCTAAACATATTTTTATTCAGGGAGCTAGCAGGAGAAATGTTTCCTTTGCAATTGATAGTACACATTGTATCTCAGCTTGTAGCCTTTAATGGTTTGCACTAGCAACAAGCAGTGTAGGATTTAATATGCTGGCTACAGGACTACGTCTATGAGATATGTGGTAGGTCCAGTAAGCTCACATTACACAGACAGGATGTGTAGCCAGGCTGTCGCTACACTAAGTGGTAAAGCAAAGAGCTTTCACTTTGAGGATGATTGCAGTAAGCAAGCAGATATATTTATAGTCAGTCCTAAACTTACAAGATCAGTTTTGGTTGTACTGAGAAAACGAACAATAGATATTTTACCTAGGTTGCATGCTAGTTTTCATTTCAATTAGGAAATGTTCCTGTGGCAAATAAAAAATATGGTTGTGATTAATGATTCTTGGCACGGTGATACAAGATACATTTTTGCATGAAGAGAATTCTCTTTGGAGGTTAAGACATATACAAGGATGGTGTGTTCCTGCAGCCTTTACTAGTTCAAGGGGACTTCAGATTGTCTTGAGACTAACAAAACCACAGTTGAAGTTGTAATATCATTATAGCTACGCTAAGTTTTGAGTGGGAGTTCTACTTGTGATCATAATGCAGGTCTAGATATGTGACAGTGAATATTATGTGAAAAGAGTATGATGGGAGCATAGAACCATAGGAGTGGATAGTAAATTCTTTGAGAGAATCAAATACAGGGTAATTAAAAGGACAATGCACCTGTTTGTATGATAGTGATCTTTCCCACTTACTTTCACTGCCTCTGATAGTAGTTGTGTTTTCCAGTGGTTAAAGCAAAAATCTGATATCTTGAGGGCCATGAATTATACTACTGCCTGAGTCACTGACCTGTTTTGTTACCTTGGGCAAAAATTCCTTGATCTCCATTTAGCTGAGTCTGGAGCTCTGGAAAACCTAATTTTTTAAGAAACGTATGCTGAATCTGAGATGAGTTTCCAGGGGAAAGAAATACTAAGACCCCAAATTACAGAACTTTTATTTGTATTTTTTTGAGTTTGTTTTTTACATTTTCCCCTTTAATCCTCCCCTTTGTTCTATGTTTATTAATTCTTATTTATTATCATATATTATAAATAGTGCTTTTCATCCTGAAGAATGCCAAAACACTTAGGATTCACCTCTGCAAATTGCTGAGCACTTTCAACTCCCTATGAAATGGGAGCTGAAGGGTGCTTACCAATTTTCAGGAGGTACCTCAGTATGCTGCAAGACTGAGTCCTAAAAGTACTTGAGGATATATAATATGTACAGGAATTCATCCACCAGTCAAATATAGCCAGTCACCATTTCACAGCAGAGAGGGTAGTAATTCATATTGGGATTAGGCTACGAATACCAAACTAACATGCTACCTGTGTAAAGTTCATTGGAATCATTTAAATGCCCATAAATGTTCAGGAACCTTGCCTTTATAGCTCAGCTGCAAGACAGTATCTGCAGTAGCACAGTAGCTCTCTATGTGAGATCACTGATTCCATTATTAATTTATCAGTACTGACTCCTAGGGGAGAGAGCCATTTGCTGAACCACAAACATGACTTTCTGCAACACTCTGGGAGAGTTTCTTCCTTCTGCTACTCTTTTGTATGTTGCTGAGGTGATGTAAAATGGCCAGTAGAGCCCCAGATCCAGCTGGGTGTAGAATGTCCCTGATGCAAGCTTTGAGCAAGGCAAGTTATGCTACCCCATGAGAGCTGGGCTACAAGCCCCACATAGGGGGCATATTGCGGGCAGGGCTGGGGACAGAAAGGGTATGTTAAGAAGGGGAGATGGCAGGGCTGCAGTGCATGGGCAGTATAGGGATTCAGGGATGAACAGCCACTCATATGAAGCTGGGAACAGACTTAGTAATTTAGGTATATCCCAAGGCTGTCTAAATTATACCAGAGGCCACAATGGCCCCTACAGCAGCCCAAAGTCAGGAGGGGGTGCAAAAATGACATAGCAGAACAGTATAAAATCTCACACTCTGAGTTTTGCTTAAGTGATTCAGTGAAATACTGTGAACCAGCCTGACCCTTGCTTAGTTTTACAGTCCTGACAGGCTTCACAGTCCAAAATTGCCAAGTTAAATAGCTTACTGAGTCTTACAGTAGGATTTGAAGGTGGTTTTACTGCCAAATTTCTCAGGTACTGGAATAAATTGAATACTTGCAATAGTATTAACCCATTAAAGTAAGTGCATGTCGTGGATGCGCTCCATCTATAGATTTTCTCAAATGCAAGACAATCCTTGAATATTTCAAAAGAATTCTTGAATGTTTTCAAAGGAAGAGGAGTGACTCTCCCAGAATGATTGTCAAAACTTTCTTTTTAACAGGATTAAGATTCCTGTTAAGAGGCAGGAATATTGCTCTGGCTCTGCAGAGGCATGCAGACAGGACAGGCTGGCTTCCCCTTGTCCTGTGGCAGTGATCCTCAAATGTTTTCTATAATTTCTCGAGATGTAGTAATCTTCTCTTGACACCTCCCCTATATTTCTTGTGACAATTGTATTGCTTGGGTACATGAAAAAGTAAAAAAAGAATTAAGAGGCAAGATGGAAAATATACTCACCTACATGTAATATGGGATGTGGCTGCTTGTTTGCATCCTGCGTTTTTGTATTTCTCCTCCCTGAATGTAGGGCTTTACATTTATTAAGTCAAATCTCTCTCCCCTCATTGCTAGTAGATTCCACTTCTCTAATATCTTCAGGTCACTTTGCTTCTGTCCTCGTTGGTGTTTGTAACCCCTCCAATTTTGTCAGCAAAAATATTCATAGTTAAAGTAACACCCAAGGAAGACCAGATTTCATGAAGTGCTGAGAATGAGAAATGCTTGTGGGTTTTTTTTGGACTCTAGTTTCTCCAAAAAAATCCCTGAAATAGGATTGGACAATTACCATGAAACATTGCTATTTGAAGACTGAAAGATGCTTCATTACTGGGACAGGGACTGTTTAATGGAAGTTCTTCACAGTGGTCCGTAGAACACAGTTTGAGAACCACTGTTTTATGGGTATCATCCTTTAAGGAGACAACGTATTGGTGCTGCACCCGGAGAATCAGTGAAACAGAAAAGGGGGGCTGGCCAGACCACAACAATTTACTTGAAATAAAAGAATCTGAAATGAAACAGTGTAAATTTGTGACAAATCCCATTAAAATGACACACTCTTCCAAAGCCCTGATAGCAATGTAAAGTAGGGAATTTATGGCACAAAATAAACCTTCAGAGATCAATGATGTTAGTGAACTATGCAAGATTTTCATCTGTTGCAATATGTCTCTCTTGGGCTTGACATATATACGATCAGAAAGTTAAAAGCTTGTTTACAGGCTGCTTTGCAAAAGGAAATGAAATATTGAACCCCTCTTGTGGGGCTCTCTTTGAGATCATCAGATGCAGAGTAACTTAATCAACTGAGTCTTATTCAGTCTCTTGTAATAGGAGTTCATAGCATATATAACAAAATAAATAAACGTGTTGCTACCTTTTAGAACACACTGGAGGAAGTTTTGGTAAAAAAAATCATTCTTGATTGTCTGTTTAGAAGTTAAGCATTAACTGACGTGTTTAAAATTACCAGTCGATTGAAAGAAAATGCTTAAACATATTGTAAGATAGTAAATCCCATCACAGAAGCTGCAGTAGCATTTTCATAATTTAAAGGCAAATTTTTATAAAATGCAATAGTACTAAAATGAAATATGCTTCAAGCAAATTTGTCCACCGCCCCGCTGGCCCCCCCGGGCCACTTTGTAGCTCTCTACAGTAACTTGGCTGGATTCAGCAGGTGAAATTCACCTCTTTGCAGAGGGGGCAGTACAGGACCCTCACCCAAAGTGGAATTTAAGTGATGCGTAGGACTTGTGCTGGCCCTCTGCATAAGGGTGAATTTCACCCTGATATCGTTGAATAACACAAGGTGTATTCTGAGTGATGAGAGCCTGAGCAGGCTGCATAGTTGAGAAAAGAAGATAATTTTATACATATATTATTCTGACCTCTGTACGTTGTTTTTGAATACTTTAAATTAGAGCGATGTGTCATTGAGAGAACTTTTGCAAAGAAACAGAGATGGGCCTGAAACAAATGGGAATATTGGGATTCAGGTCCAGATCAATACATTTTAAGGTATGTCTACACTTGCAGAGTTTTTGTGCGGTAAGTTTCACCGGTGATAGGGAACTGGTGAAAGTAAAGCGCTGGTTTGTGTACTTAGGCGTCAGAGAGTGTGTACATTAGCAGCACTTCCATCACCTAGGGCAGTTATCCCACAGTGCAGCTCTCTCCAGTTTGATGATGGGTCTTGTGGGAAGGGATCGTGAGGTATCCTGGGTCCCTGCACAGCTTTCTCTCCCCAAACACTAGTAAGCTCCAGTAGCTCAGCATTGCTCCAAGCAGAGGATCGTTTGCTCTATGGAGCAGCCATTGTCACTTGGCCAGATAAGTGAGCACTTGCCAAGAAAACAGGAAGGGGAGTTTCAGACTTCCTGGGGCTTTAAAAGGGGAGGGGTGGATGTCTGTTTACCTGGCAACAGAGCAGCAGAGCTGCTGGCTAGCGTTTCACCTAGGCACTGAGAGATATCCTCAGGAGGCTAAAAGCTGTGTAAACAGGAAGAACATGTCTTCACTTGCACATCACCGCAAAAGCATCACCGGTAAGAACTGTATGCCTCTCGTGGAGGTGGTTTTCTTTTTGTGGTGAAACTTCTGAGTTTCAGTGCAAAAAGTCATTGGCAACTGTAGACGCTCCCATAGCGTTTGCGCAAAAAAGGGACCATTTCCACTTTAAATGGAAAGTGTAAACGTGCCCTTAGTTTGGGCCTAACTCTAATTTAGAAAAAAAATCAGCTGTGATACCCTATATGTTTTGCCCTTTTTTGTCCTTTGTTTTTATTACTAGAGACTTCCTGGAAGCAACTGCTAAGTTCATCTGTCTCTGCTGCTCATTTTTCACCTGAATTCATAACTAGAGCTGGTTCAAAAGATTTTGATGAAACTTTTTTCCGCTGAAAAATGCCATTTTGTCAAAACACATTGGTTTTGAAGGTCCAGTATATATATATATGAGAGATCCACCGTGGAGCAGTGATTTAGAGCAGAGACTTTCCCACATCGCAGTCTCTCTAATGAATATTTAATTATTTATACAAAATGGAACAGCTCCAACAGGAGAGAGAGACTGACAGTATAGCCCGGTGGTTAGGGCAGGCTTTGCCTTTGCTTTGGCTAAGGCAGAGCAGGAACTTGAAACTAGATCTCCCATACCCCAGGTGAGTGCCCTAACCCTACTGGCCATTCTGGGGTTGAGCTCATTCTTGTCTTTTGTGAAAATGTTTTGAAAGGTCTTGTTTTCATTCTTTATTGGAGCAGAAACTAATCTCAAAACCTCAAAATGTTTGGCAAAATGGAATTGTTTTTTGGCAGGCCCTAGTCATAACCCTCTATGACAACACAGTAGTTGCTGTGGAGATGATAATCTTGTTTCCATGCAGATTTCCCAAGTAATACAAAGAAGGAATTAAAATAATAATAAATATAAGTCTCCAAGGGGTTTGGGTCCTGGCTGTCTTAGAGATCATTTCTCTCCAAGTGTGATACTGCAGCAATGGAGATGAGGTGTCTGAGTCAGCAGCCCTTAGGCTTAAAGGTGAATAGCTGGACATTTTCCGTCAGGGATCCCTGACTCTTAAATTCAGTTCCTTCCCTTGGTCTGTTAAAGCTTGACTTTGCTGAGCTTCAGGGCACTTGTAAAGTCCATGTAGTCTCTCTGTCTTTTTCTCATGTGTGGCAGAAGAGATTGAGTGAGTCATTGGGAATGGCTGGGGAAGAGTTTTAATTGCCCAAATTCTGTATATGTATGAGGTTTGTAAATGTTGCATTTGGAGCATTGGATAGGCACATTTTAAATAAATACAAACAATTTAAAATGAATATATAGGACATAACACTATGGTCTGCAGAGCCCTTCCCTTTTCTGATGGTCAGAATGGATCAGTTTGAGAACCAAGCATTGTGGGGGTTGGGAGAAAAAGTGATATGGAAGCAATTGGAGTGGGCAGGGGGTGGGGAGGCAGAAGGTGAGTTCATGAGATCTCTCTCTTATGAAGTGGTTGGCAGAATGGATAAGTTGTAGAACCACTGCAGTGGATCATCAAAATGATTACTAAATAGAATGGCTTTCAGAGTTTCCCCTGGTGGTGATGGTTGCTTAAAGCAAAAGTTTTGCTCCCTTCTACAGTCTACACTCATGTGAAGGAAGGCCATCCTTCTGAGAAGACACATGAAACAGATTTCTCTGTTGGCTTGAAACTAAAGGTTTCTTCTAGAGCTGTGCATGTTCACCCACTATGCCTGGTTTTTGCTTTCATAACAAACTCAGAGCTCATACTAGAAGGTTTCCTTAAAATGCTGGTGGTCTTTGAAAAGGGACTTTGTAAAAATTGTATTGTAGGATTCCATGCTTCAGATTAAATATGTTCAGTTTACAAGTAAAAACATTTTTTTTTCTGTAACTGTCAGCCCTGCAAACTCAGTCTAGGGTTTGAAAGTTAAGCCTGGTTCTTTCCTTCTTAAATATCACCACCACTAATATTCTGCAGGACAAATTCTGTCCTCAGTGACGCTTGTTTAACACCATTGCTTTCAGTGGGATTTTAAAGTGTCATGGCAGACAGAATTTGTCCCTACAGAGGAAAGTTAATGAATAATTAGTTAGTAATTGATTATATACAAGCCAGAACAGAATACAGCTCGCATTCCCATATCTGTATTTGTTCTGAAGGGCTAAGAAGAACGAAAAGTAGTAAAATCATATTTGTGTCCCTAAAACAAGCAGTTATAATTGTGTTACACAGGGTGCAGATCAATTGAGTAAGACCATTTTTACGTGGTCACTTTTCAGAGGAACACAGTACTTTAAGGTTTGTGAACCTTTCAAGCATACTTAGGTCTGGTTTTAAAAACTGCAATAAAAATATGGTATTCAAAAGTTTAATAAATGAAAGGAGGAGGGACGCCTTTTGATCTATGTCTGGTCCCTGGCAGAGGACCTTGTGCTGGCCCTCTTCACTGGGGTTAATTGAATCTGTAGTGCTGCCTTTTGGACATATTGCCTTGAACTTCTGATGCTTTAGACATACAACATAATTTGGACAGAAAAACGACAGAAAGGAATATGAATACTATATTTAAAATAGTCCGTGGGGCAACAAGAAGACTGTGCTCTGTATTGTTTGTAGTAAAATGGTATTTTAAAGTTAATATGTGAGAGATAACTAAAAACTAAGGACTTTTTTTACTTGACTGTATCCAAGGTGCCTACTGCCATTAGGGCTAGAACTCGGCTATTGCCTGAGAGGGTCATATGTCATTGGTTCTGACACCTTGAAACTGTACATCAATGTAAGTAATATGGGGCATATTCATCCCTGGTCTTTCGACACAATACCAACGGGGTAAATCCCTCGGTCTGGGTGGTAGTGAAGAATGTATCATTGAAATTCATCAGGAAGAAACATTCCCTTCTTATTGGTCAGGCTTTATGAAGACAAATGGAATCAGAACAGAATGTCTTAATTCCATTTCACGTTGTGCTCATCTTTATGGAGGTTGCTAACTGGTACCTCCATATATGCAGTTGCTTGGCTAAGGTTAAAGAATCCCTAATTATATTTTAGAAATACAGTTTAGAAATGACAGTCTAAAGTAACTCTCTTGAACTTAGAAAAATTGTGTCTCTGGAAACCATCTACAGAAAGATATCTGTTCTTCCCAAGGGTAGCCAAGAAGGGAAGAAAGCAAGTCAGATTTTTCACTGTTTCAAGTCTGTGCCTTCCTTAAAGGTTATCCTTGTATTTGTAATTGCTTTGTTTTTCTCAGGAGCGGAGATCCATCCAGACAAAAATCAAATTCTAGGCTGAAATCAGAAGGTGTAAAATCCTGTTATTTTAAGTGCTGTTTGATTTAAATGTGTGTGTCTGGTTATGTTTATATAAATTACTCTTATCTGATACTCAGCAAGTCAAGCTGTATAAAATTCAGTGATATATGCCAGAGAGGGAGAGAGAATGATCTTTCTCACAAGGACAGTCTTACATGTTACTTTTAAGCAGTTTCTTAGAACAGCAGGTACAAAGTAAAAAAAAAAGTTCTAATTTTTTAAAAGTAATCTTGAGTTTAGTTTGATTTATTTTTATCGAGTGGATTTTTGTTATTAACGGTCTCAAAATACTTTGCAGAATGTTCTAAACACGGATCCACTGCCTCTCTATTGGTGTCACTGGTTAAGGGCATTATTCCCAGCTTTCAAATCTCTAAAGCCCTTACCATAACTTTTGCCTTTCTGATGCATGCATCTTTCATTGCTCCCTAAAATGCTCTGTAAAAGATGCACTGTTTGTTGAAATACTGTACATATAGGGGCAGAACCGGAGAGAGAAACATTTGTATTGTAATACCATTGAGGAAGGGCCATGTCCAGGGCCGGCGCACCACAGGCGCCGCCTTCCGGCAGCGCCGGTGGGTGCGGTCGCCCGGCATCGGGCGACGTTGCGGGGCCCCGTCCCCGACGCCGGGCGACGTTGCAGGGCCCCACCCCTGACGCTGATGCAACGTCGCCCAGCGTCGGGGGCGGGGCCCCGCAACATCGCCCGGTGCTGAGGTGAGCTGGGCACGGGCCCTGGGGCTGGCGGGGAGCTGCCGGTGGGTGCTGAGCACCCACCAATTTTTCCCTGTGGGTGCTCCAGCCCCGGAGCACCCACGGGGAAAAATTGGTGGGTGCTCAGCACCCTCCAGCCCCGGAGCACCCACGGAGTCAGCGCCTATGCGGCGCACAACATTTTGGCACCTGAGGCGGGGAGCTCAAATGACGCCCCCATACCTCCTTGCTTGGGCCAAAACTTTGAAAGGTCTCAATTCTGCCTTCTTCCTGTTCTACTCCTCTCATGGTACTGCTCTGCTTCCTACCCCAATAAAGGAGAACTAACAACTTAAAATGCCTTGTTCAAAAATTTTAAGTAACATTTAACTTTCAAACGCCTGAACAGCAAAGGTAACTTTTCTTCTCTGCATAGTAAACACTGGCATTTTTATCTGTTTGAATAATCAAAGTGGTGCTTTCTGTCCCTTGGTTGCAAAGATTTGAACTGCTTCCTGAAGATCCACAGTCTGGGCCAGCTCATGCTCTATTCAGATGGTTGCAAGGCCAACCCTCTCCTGTGTCATTGTGGAGCGTAGATGTGTTTTTATTAACTTCAGCTTGGAGAAGCTGAGTTCTCCACTGGCAGCTGTTATAGGAAGTGTTAGAAGTATGCGCAGAGCAACAAAAGCATTTGGAAAGAAGGTGGTCATCTTATTTGTGCACATATATTCCAGAACAGTCTTTGGAGTTGATCCTGCTGAAATGAACTGAAAGCCCTTTAAAGATACATCACCTAAATCACTCGCATCAATATCACGCATGTCATCATGTGTCAACACTGTCTCTAGTGCCCTGCATTCCTGGTGTAGGTCTTCTTCCGGTATAGTGAGGAGTTTTGGAATATCATATAACATCCCAAATAAACTGCTGTGTTCCTTGAGCTGCATGAAACATTCTTCAGCTGACTATTGCACAATCTAGCACCCGGTTAAAAATTTCAACTTTTAATTGTTGTTTGGGGATAATCCCATAAGAGACCCCGTGCCTCATAATCAAAATGTCTTCTTCTTCGGTGACTCTTGTATTCTTGAATGGGTGGGGAAATAGCTTCAGTGCGAAGTTCCCCTGCCAACTTCTGTGCACTCTTCAGAACATTTTGAAATCCTTCATCTGACTGGTAAGACTGTAGGTATGACTTTGCTTTGTCCTGTTGTTCCATTGCTCCAGATATATCAAGGTCAACACCTTGGAGTCTCTTGCTTATAACATTTATTTCAAACAATATGTCATGCCACAACACTAAGCCACACAGAAATTTGAAGTTATGTATGTTTCTGGTGATTCCATTTCCCTCTGCCACTGTTCTCCCACGAACAGTTCCTGTCATAGCATTATCCTCCATAATGGCAACTATGGCATCATCTATCTTCCCAATTTGGTGTTTGATAGACTTTATCACCTTCACTCTACTTTCCCATCGTGTGGCACTCAGTGGTTTCAGTGTCGGAGAGGATGTTCCCAGATGTTGCTTCAAAATTTGCCATCGATGAGTTGAGGTAGAGATCCGTGTCTGCACTCCTTTATTCTTTCCTCTCATGTTGGCGCCATTATCATAGCCCTGACCTCTCATGTCAGCTATCGCAATTCCCGTATCTTCCAGGTTTTTAAGAAGCATATTTGTCATACCAGCTCCTGTAGTATCATCAATGTCAATAAATTCTAGAAACTGCTCTCTGACAGTCACCATTGCAGGGACATTTTCACTAGGTTCTGTTGTTGTTGTTAGAAAACACACCATTAAAGTCATTTGTTCCTTATGGCTGATGTCAGGTGTGCAGTCCAGAATAACAGAGTAAGATCTTGCTGACTTCAGATCTGCCACAATCTTCTGTTTGACTTTTGTTACCAGTAACTGTATAATCTCATTTTGAATTGTTTTTCCAAGGTAGTGGTGTGTGTACATTTCTTGGGTGGTGACTCTTCTTAGATGCTCCTGGAGTACAGCATCAAACTCAGCCATCAGCGTCACAATTTTAAGGAAGTTTCCATTGTTTGGCACATACAGCTGACCTGAAGTGCCACGCTATGCTAGCTTTTGGGTAGCAAGCATTCTCACAATGGCAATGAGCCTTTTCAGAACATTTTGCCAGTAAAGAGACTCTGATGCAATCTTCTGTTGATGCTGATCATCTATGGTGGCCTTTAACCTTAGTTTCATCTCAAGCTCTTTCCACCTGTGGAATGCTCTCTGGTGATTTGCTGCCTTCTCATGCCATGTCAGATATCTAGACAGATTTTTCCAGTCCTTTGTTCCTGTAGAACCCAGTGTGGCTGGAACATTAGACTGGAAGAGTTTACGACAAAAACAGTATGCAGCAGGTTTTTGAGTACATAAGCCATGGCCTCTCCACTTTGTCACCATTGGGGGTTTCACGCCAGTAATGTGTTGGATGGAAACTTCTATTTTCATTGTCTTTGGGGAACATGAAGTTTTTCACTTGCTGTGGCCCATGCAGTACAAGGAAGTCCCTCAGGCTACTGCTCAAGTGGGTCCACAGACCTGGATCATCTAGACTTAAGGAACTAAACTCAGCAACAGCTGTTTCTTGCACCTCCACCACACTCTTCTCTGATCTACACTTTTCTTCAGGAATGCGCATCCATTTGAGATGGAGATATGAATGCTGCAGTAGCTGCCAAGTCACCTGCACTCTGACTAACTGGAAGATCAGGCATCTCTTTACCACTCACATCCTCACTGGGGCCGGAAGGCTCACCGTGAACATTTGTGTCTATGTATCTCAGGAGAGCGCTTTCCTGCTTAGATAGAAAAGCTTCCTTTGCTTGCTTTCTTTTTCTGAATGCTGCCCCAGAGGGGCGTTTTCTTCTTTCACTCATGACTGCTGTTCTGTGCCAACTATAGAGACTCTCAACGCTCAGTTGAAGGGGACAAATAAGCAGGCTGGTAGCAGGGCCTGAGTGAGGGAAGATATCAGCATCTTAAGGGCCTAACTGGCTCCTACTACTTCAGTTGACTGCCTGTTCTCCTCAGGTGGGTTCAGGGAAGCAGCAGGAAACAGGAAGCTCCCTGAGAAGCTGGTGTTAATCATTCCAGGCTCCTGGGGGTGCTAGAGAGGTACATAAGAGGCTCCTCCTCCTCTCTCTCCCTGCAGCTCCTGCTGCTTTCTGTTATTCCCTCTCACCTTTTCTCCTGCCTGCCTGTTATGTCTCTTGTGCCCTCCTTCCTCCAGCACAGCACTCCACCATCTCTGCATCTAGAGCAGAGAGAATACATATGCACCAGCAGCAGACAGAATTTTCTATACTCTGGGTCCTAGTGCCCCCCCCCCCCCCCCCCCCGTCTGGCACCTGAGGCAGCTGCCTCAGTTCGCCTCATGGTTAGGCCAGCCCTGCCATGCCAGTTTAACTACTGGCACCAATTAGGAATATAAGCAGTGATAAAATTGTCATGCGTGACACGTTGAACTGTAGGGAGATCACACTGGCTGAGGGCTGTGAAAGAAGGAAGCTTACAGCAGTAGTTCACCCCTTTATCAACTGTTTCTGCAGCTGATTCATTTCCCTGACAGTTATGAGGAGCAGTTCATGGGAATTCAGCAGCACCAAACCACATAGATCACTGAATCAATAACAGTAAAACATTACTGGTTAGGATCAAATTTAATTTGGTATTTACAGTAACAGTTTACAGGGACCTTAATGGCTTTCTCATCCTTTTTAAGTTTATTCCTTGTAGTAACTCTACTGTTGGTGTGTGTGTGTGACTTCATTTTCTCTCACAGCTGTGTGTGCATGTATATACATGTGTCTGTGTGAGAACCTTGACCTCTCAATAAAAACATTAAAGGCTAACTTTAATAGGTTCACTGCTGAAACTTTTATGAACTTTTGATGAAGGATTTTTTAGTGCAATAGTCTATCTTCTTTCTGATGATCCTTCCATAATATTTGCTTTCTTCAACTCTGTGTAAATTAGCTATATAATACTTTCCACTTCTGCAGCATCTTCCACCTGAGGATTTCAAAGCTCTTACTGCATTAAGCTTCACAATACTCTAAGTTACAATTATCCTTATTTTACAGATTAGAAAAATTGAGGCAGAGAGAGGCTGAATACCCAAAATAATCAGGCTTTAGAGCTGGGATTAGAATCCAGTTGTTCTGATGCCTTGTCTTGCCCCTATTCCTATATAGACTGTAATAGCATACACCTTTGGAGCTTTCACACCCCTTCTCTACTGATGCAGAGACTTAGGATATTTGACTTTTTTCCACATACCAGTTACTTTTGGTGTTCAGAACAATTCCATTTCTAGTCTTTAATTTCCTGTTTTCATCAGTTTGGAAAATAGTCTGACTGCCATTGTTTTGGTTTGTTTTGCTTTTTGGAAGTGCAGTGCACATTTTAAAAGGTAATCAAAGCTTATGGGCTACAAATGTGCCTTTACTGAAGGCTTCTTGAGTGTTCTTTTTTATTATTATTTTGTCTGGTACACATGGACATCTACATGGGGTGAAAAAACCTAACGGCTTTATTTTTAGGCTTTGCTAATTCTCACTCTTCTCCTAGTTCCAGGCTACCTGGCAACAGCTTATTGTCATGGCAACACCAATGTTAATGAGTGAAGCTCTCAGTGTGTCTGTTTTATCTGGCTCTGATAGCTATACAGATGCTGCAGCTTTGTATCTATCACAGGCCACAAACAGACTTCTTGCTCACTGGAGACTGTGTGGTTTCACCAGGGACCATGTGGATGAGGTGGAGAAAAAAGGGGAAGAGGAAGGAAGGGACTTGTTGCTATTATTAGGATTCATATTTTTGCTTAGAAATACCAGGGTACCAAAGTGTTCTATTTAAAGTCATTATTATAGTCTTCCTCCTTGTCTTTTTATCTGTGTTACATTTCACAGTTACAACTGTGTTGCTATTTATGTGTGCATCCGTCATATGCTTACACAAAGTGTGTCATTAATTACTGTGGCCAGGTTCTCATCTCATCCAAAGGAGTCCAATCCCACCAGGCTAGATTCTACCTTGATTATAGCCCAGGCAATTTTTGCCCTGATTTATACACTCTGGATGACATCTTCTGTGGGAGTTTTGACATTGACTTCAACAAGATCAGGATTTCATCCTGTGGCTTTAATGTGGGGTTGTACAGGTTTTAAGTTAGGGCAGTATTTGGGCCATTTAATTTACTGGGGTTAAAAGAAGATTTGAGCCTTCTTCTACTTTAAATAATTTATATTTTGTAAACAAATATTCATCAATACCATAGATTGATATCAGTCCAGAGATGAAATTTCTTGCTCCCATGTACATTTACTCTGTCACCCCCTCTCACTGACTTCATAGCAACTCTGTCCAACCACTGAGGCCTAGACTTGAATCCTGACTATGGGACTCCAAATGTTGGCCTGAACAGTGTATCCTTCCCTTCCCCCAAAGGGCAAAGCACACTCTTCACTTTCCTCCATCTCTTGGCTAGCCCAAGATGCCAGATTTTGGCCTTCCTTTGTTAAGGACAGTTATTCAATCTTCTGGAAAAGAAAGGTTTAAATTAGAGCAGGTTAACATTTTCCATTGGAAAATGTGGTTTTATTGAAATAAAAATTTCAGTTAAAGTTTTAGATTTTCCAACCAGAAAATTAAAAAAGAAAAGTTTCATTCAGAATCAACATTTCCCTTACTTTCCCGCTCTTTTTTTATAGTGTTTTCCACCTGCATTCCAGTGGGAAAAATGCAAACAAAGTTTAAAAAGACAGGTGGGGGGGGGGGGGGGTGCGGTGAAGTGGGGGAGGACGGGAAGCAGAAAAATCTCAAAATTGAAAATACAAAACTAATTTTGTAGTTTCCAAAAACCAAACTAAACCAGCATTTTAAATTAAAACTAACTGAAAAATCCCATGGAAAATCTGACCTTTTTTGGTCAAAATTTTCTAAAAGTGAGTTTCCCCAGAAATTTTTTTTTTGGGGGGGGGGGAGTGGGGGAGAAAGAAGGTGAGAGTTTTATGAGCCTCTCTAGTTAAAATAAAATGCCTTCCTCATAGTTAAACATTGGTGAATGGTGAATGTCAGTGTAACCAAAGTGACCATTAAGCAATATGTCATAACAGTAGGTGGTGACACTGTTAGATATCACTGGTTTCAGAGTGGCATCCGTGTTAGTCTGTATCAGCAAAAACAATGAGGAGTCCTTGTGGCACCTTAGAGACTAACGCATTTATCTGGGCATAAGCTTTCATGGGCTAGAACCCACTTCATCAGATGCATGGAGTGGAAAATATAGGAGCAGGTATAAATACATCAAAGGATGGGAGTTGCCTTACCAAATGTGAGGTCAGTCTAATGAGACAATTCACTTAACAGCAGGATACCAAGGGAGGAAAAATAACTTCTGAAGTGGTAATGAGAGTGGCCCATTTCAAACACTTGACAAGAAGGTGTGAGTAACAGTAGGGGGAAATTAGTATTGGGGAAATTAGATTTTGGTTTTGTGATGACCCAACCACTCCCAGTCTTTATTCAGGCCTAATCTGATGGTATCCAGTTTGCAAATTAATTCCAGTTCTGCAGTTTCACGTTGGAGTCTGTTTTTGAAGTTTTTTTTGTTGAAGAATTGCCACTTTTAGGTCTGTTATTGAGTGACCAGAGAGATTGAAGTATTCTCCTACCGGTTTTTGAATGTTACGATTCCTGATGTCAGATTTGTGTCCATTTATTCTTTTGAGTAGAGACTGTCCGGTTTGGCCAATGTACATGGCAGAAGGGCATTGCTGGCACATATTTCCCCATTACCACTTCAGAAGTTATTTTTCCTCCTCGGTATCCTACTGTTAATTGTATTGTCTCGTTAGACTGACCTCACACTTGGTAAGGCAACTCCCATCTTTTCATGTATTTATACCTGCTCCTGTATTTTCCACTCCATGCATCTGATGAAGTGGGTTCTAGCCCACGAAAGCTTATGCCCAAATACATTTTTTAGTCTGTAAGGTGCCACAAGGACTCCTTGTGGTTTTTGTTAGATATCACTGCATCACTCACTTCTGGGGTGAGCAATGAAGTACAAAGTTTAATCACCATGACCTAGAGTATCTTTTCACTATAATAAATTGGCTTGATTACTGTATCTTGATATTTCTAAGTCTTAAATTCCATTTAATAATAATAATTATACTTTCAAATAACAGTTTCTTTCATGTTTCTTAATACCACTAGATATTTTTTAATCATATGGAAGCTTGCTGTTCTTTATTTCTCCTAACAACCCAGCAAGGTGTTCTGGAATTACCCAGAAATGCTGTCTGTCATGCTTCTTAACAACAGCCTGTAATTGCCCAGAAATGTACTGACTGACATGTCTTAGTGCTTATATATGACAATGGAATGGAATATTCAGTGACCTGAGCTGTCTAATATTTGGTAAAGTCTGTCGCATAGTACACATTTTAGCTATGATAAAATGATACATGCTGTGTCTTGGCTTGGCAGTCAGATTCCTGGGTCATACAAGACTAGTGAACAAGGTAAGTATTGGATATGTAGAATGCGTGTACTAATTTAGATTATTTTAGATTTATCTCATAATGACTTTTTTCTTGTGAAACTTGAACAATTTGTGTAATATTGTGTGTATATATGGCTCAAAAAATATAGTGAAATATACTGGTTTTGCCACTTGATTTTATTTTTGTTATTTTTAGTGCATGACTGAAATGTACTAGATAAGGTGATACAGCTACATGAAATGGTGCATCTGAGAGTCTACTTAATTGCATGTATTAATTAGGATTGGTTTTAAAAAGTTGGTTTGATTTAGATATATCTGCAGAGTTCTGTCCTGCACTCACTGAATGGGAATTTTGCTTCTGACATCAATGGGAGCAAGACCAGGTCCTTATTTCTGTGGCCTTTGCTTTGTTAGATACCCTGCAAGTAAAATATTTTTGCTATGTCAAGATAGCAATCAATTCGGATTTTTTAATGAAGACTCATGAACACATAGAGACATCCCTTGGCTGTGTGCTCCTACATTCACCCCACAATCTTATTGCATCAGATACTATTTATTCTTCTCCATTGAGTCTAGACTTCATTGGCAGATTGTCAAGATTTCGATGAAGAGATATATGGATTCTCATAATAAACAGAGAACTTAAAAATCTTAATAGAAAATGGAGCTTGTAAGGCAGACCTCAAGGAAATGTCTATAAAGAGACCCCCTAACTCTTTTACCCAAAGTGGTGTTAGAATTGGTAGACACTTGGGAGTCTTTGCAAGCCCTGGTAGTAATTCTTTACTTTGTGGATTCCACACAGATCACTGGAAGTGTTGGAGGTTGTTTTGTGGTTTAGGCACATTTCAATCATTAGATGCTGCCTAAGAATCATTATAATATTAGAGTTTGGACAGACTGAGAGTCGTGGTAGGGTTCCTGGGTTCTTAATATTATGGTCTCAGGGCTCTAAAGGTCATTGGGAACACCAAAAGTCTCATTGGAAGCTCTGGAGGTTAATGTTTAGATCACTGGATGCACTAACCAAACTTTATAAAGGAAAAATATAAATTAAAAATACCTAAACAAAAGGAGAGACAGACTTCAGAAATAACACTAGAGAACCTGATACTACTGTTTGTAGTACTAGAATTCTTCAGCCGACTCTGCCTCAAAGAATCATCTGACTGGACAGCACAAAGTGGATGAAATCATACTCTTGACCATTACATGATTGCTTCAGGAAAAAGATTGCCTGTGAAATCCTTAACAAACATCACATCCACCACAATCTCTCCACTACCAAGAGGGCAGGTATACAGTCCCTGTAATCTAACCACTAAATAGTGATCAAACCAGCAGACAAAAGGACTGCCATTGTAGTCCTCAACTGTGATGACTATATGAACGAGGCCAACCGACAACTCTATGACACCACCTACTTTAAAGAACTCAAAGAAGACCCCACACCACAATTTACCCAGGAATTTAAGGATACAATTAAATCCTTCCCCAAACTGCTCTAAGAGAAACTCTACAAACTCATCCCCCATGAACCTACGCCCAGAGATCTTCTACATGCTTCCCAAGATACACAAACAAGGGAACCCAGGCAGACCCATCATATCAGGCCATGGCACTCTTACTGAAAGAATATTGGGACTCATAGAAACCATGCTCAAACCACTTACCACACAAAGGACCAGTTTCCAACAGGACACAACCAACTTCCTTCACAAACTTTGCACCATTAACCATCTCCCTCAGTACACCATCTTTGCCACCATCATTATACACCAATATCCTTCACAATGATGGCATAGCTGCTGTGACACTGGTCATGCTAGAAGGTCATGCTAGAAGGTAATCAGGTCAATTCACTTGTGCGTTAGTATAGATCAAAATGAGTGTAAATGTAAGAGTGTATTAAGGTGTTTAAACTTCATGAAAATTAGTGGACTGTTACTTGTATTGTTTTCGTTTATCTGTTCTTGTTATAATGTAATAGCAAACATTTACATTATATATACCCCTTTAACTAAATAGCCATCAAAGAAATCTTGTGAAATGCTAATGAAGGACTTTAGCAGAAAATGCTAATTTCAAAGCAAGTGGCCATTATGTGTGATGGTCGGAGGTCAAAAGACTAAATATATTCCTTACTCACTGTCATCAAAGGAAAAGCCCATGTGAGTGGAGACTGTCAGCTTTCTTTCTGTGTGACGAATCTATAAATATGGATTCAAAGCAAGATCCTTTATCTCTGAACTGTTTGGACTCTTACAGTGAAGTGTACCAGATGCAAAGAGGAGATCCCCAGAGACAATTTGGGTACCCAGTAAATAATTTTGGAAAACTGGCAGTTTATTATATCACTGCCACCATTTGGAATTATAAACGGTGATTCACCTGTACATATATTTTAACTGCTTTAACCTCTCAACAACTCATTCCTTTTTTGTAGCTAATAAATCTTTAGTTTACTATACAATTGGCTGCCAGCGTTGTCTTTGGTGTAAGATCCAGAGTACCAATAGATGGGTGGGGAGGGGGAAGTAAGTGACTGGTCTCTTGGGACTGGGAGAAACCTGATGTGGTGTGATTCTTGGATTAAATGACCTTTTATCACAAAGTTCAGTTTGCCTGAGTGGAAAGTCTAAGGGGACTGTCTATGACTCCATTGTACGACTGGTATAGTGACCCAGGAGTTCACATTTGTTACTGGGTTGGTGAAATCTAATTATAGAACACACCACCAGTTTGGGGTGTCTGCCCTTGTTTTCTGGAAGTCTGTCCTGAGGTAGGCACTCACAGTTGTGAGCCACTCCAGAGAGCGTGACAGCTGTCTGCCTCAGATATTTATAAGACCGTGGGCAACCTTCAGATATCCACCGCAAACACATCACCAAACTCAGCCATTTCATCCCCGCCTATAAAAATTTTACATTCAACAACAAAAACTTTATCCAAACCATGGGAACAGCCATGGGTACTAGGATGGCTCCCCAACATGCTAACCTCTTCATGGGTCACCTTGAAGAAGAATTTTTGGACAAGTTCCCCTCAAAACCAATGATATACTGGAGATACATCGATGATATTTTTATCCTTTGGACAGATGACTTAAACTGCTTCATAGATTTCCACCACAACTTCAACAACCACCATCCATTAAACTCTCTATGGAGCACTCCCATATTAGCATCAACTTACTGGACACCATGATCAGCTTCAGTGCTTCAGACAGCTATATACAAGAAATCCATGAATCATGCCTATCTTCAGAGATCCAGTAATCACACCAAACACTCGTACACCACAGAACATGCTCCGAGGATAAAGTCCAGGACCGGGGTGGCCAACCTGAGCCTGATAAGGAGCCAGAATTTGGCAATGTACATTGCCATAGAGCCACAGTAATATGTCATCAGCTCCCCCACCTCACTCCCAGCGCCTCCCACCCACCGGCAGCTCCGCTGAGCCTCCCCCTCCCTCCCTGCACCTCCAGATCAGCTGTTTCGTGGCGTGAGGAGGCTCTGGGTGGAAGGGGGGAGCCATCCTAGGGCATGGCAGGCTCAGGGGAGGGGGCGGGCAGGGGTGGAGTGGGAGCAGGGCCTGTGGCAGAGCCAGGGGTTGAGCAGTGAGCACCCCCGGCACATTGGAACACTGGCGCCTATAGTTCCAGCCCCGGAATCGGTGCCTATACAAGGAGCCGCATATTAACTTCTGAAGAGTCGCATGTGGCTCTGGAGCCACAGGTTGGCCACCCCTGGTCCAGGATATACAACTAAATGCACTCAAAACCCCCTTCACAAAACAAGGACACTCCACCAGAGAAGTGGATCACATCATGGAATGGGCCATCCAAATACCGCGAGAGAACCTGCTTCAATACAGAAATAAAACCCCCTCTGACCGCACACTCCTAGTTGTTACCTTCCACTTCACACTGGAACCCATAGGAGTATCATCAAACAACTACAACCCATACTTGATGGGGACCCCCATCCTGAAAAATCTTTCCCGAACCCTCTCTTGTGGCCTTCACACCCTCCCCCCCCACCCCCAACCTCTGCAAGCTCATCATCAGAAGCAAGCTCTCCACAGACCAGGACACATCAACTCAAAGCAGCACCAGACCAACAGATACCCACAGAAATATCTCCACTGCTACAATGGTTAACACCCTCTATCACACACCTTTCAAGATCCATGGGTTCTACACTTGCTTATCACAAAATGTGGTGGACCTCATCCAGTGCAATAAATGCCCCAGTAAGTATGTGGGTGAAACCAGGCAATCACTATGCTCTCACATGAACTCACACAGGAAAATGATAAAAGACAAAAACACCATCACTCTATATCTGACCTATCAGTCCTCATCCTCAAAGGAAACCCGCACAACACTTTCAAAAGATGAGCCTGGGATCTTAAATTCATAACTTTGCTAGGAACTAAAAATCATGATCATAAAGACACTGGATTTATGGCTTATTACAACAACCTGTAACCCACTAACCCTTCTTTTGTCCTATAACTACAAGGTTTTAGGCCGCTTCACCTTGAATGGTCCCTTAGAATATGTGCTAACTACTTATGCTAAACTATCTATTCATCTTGTATTAGCTGTGACACTCTCTCAGTACCTTTCCCAGACCTGAAGAAGAGCTCTGTGTAGCTCGAAAGCTTCTCTCTCTCACCAACAGAAGTTGGTCCAATAAAAGATATTACCTCACTCACCTTGTCTCTCTCAAAAATAAATAAACAAACACAATTTTAAAAGTCCCTTAATTAAATCAATAAAATCCACGGAAAATATTTAAATGTCCTTCCAGAATAAGAGGTCAGCACTTGAGCTTTGTTGCACTTGTGATAAATAGGGCAGAAGGGAAGATGACTGACAATTCAGGGATGGAGGAGAAAGGCTAGATCATTGTGAACTTTGCTTGGGAAGTGTCATTAATAGGCTAGACAGCTAATGCAACCACAGTGCATTATTTCACTGCACAACCCAGTTTTGAAGACAGGTCCATATCAAATGTACATACATTTTTGCCAGATGGAATTACATTGGGGACAACATGTTCTGTCCAGCATACTGCTGGCAGGAAGGAAGAAGCACTAGGAAATGTTCAAGCTACAGCTGTTTTTGCAATAGAAGCATTGCACATTATTGTTTTGTGTAGTTGCTTGTAGTCCATTATTCCTTTAAGAATAAATACTTTAAGATTGTGCAGAAAGAAGATGAAATACCATTCCTGTAAACAGGAAGCTGGGGAGGAATGGGAGGAGGATTGGGAAGAGATGGTAGTCCATCCAGAGCTGGGATTTTGTAAACATGTCTAAAATTGTAGGTGAGCCAAAGTTATTGTTCTCATTTAAAAAAACGAAAACCTAAATGTTTAGTATTAGGGGAAATACTTCTGTTTCATTCATTCTGCAGACTCCTGTTTGAAGAAGGATTGTCCCATCCTTGGGAGTTTACTCCGCCAGCCTCCTCAGATCTCCTGCCAGTTTCCCTTGTATCCCAGTACCTGTTCAAGCCATTTTGGTTTTGCCTCCCTGACTTTTGAAACATCTGGCCATAGCTGGGATTTAGACACTGATCAGAGGAATGTTGTTGTTTTTTTAATTCCCATGATTCGTGTTCAGTTCCCTACTCTGGCCATGTGTGTTAAGCAGAGCAGGGAGTGCTGTTGATTGGACGGATTAGCAAAGAGTACTAGGTTAGCAGATTGCAGGTGTGCAGCGCTTCCATACTGCCAGCAGAATGGAGGAAGGTGAAGAACAGGGGATGGTAAAGCATAGTGAGAGAAACAGAATCCAAATCTGTCTGATTTCCAGCAGCAAATTCCAGAGAAGTGTGCCTGTGCCTTTTCATTTTAACTTCAGGCTAGTCTTATTTTAGGTAGTGAAAGCAGGCAACAAGGAGACACTGGGCCTGATCTTACACTCAGGTAAAGCTCCTGTTGAAGTCCATGAGAGTTTAGACTGAACAAGGAGAGCTAGATTTAGCCAATGGGACCCAACTCTTCATAATGCTGAAAATATTAAATAAATTCAGCATTCCTAAAGGGGACTGTGCCTGTGCAACTTCTGTTTTTGTAATTGAAAACTATGGAGGAGAGCCTGAAGCCTTTTTTCAGCTGTGAAGGGTGTACACGTATCTTGAAACTGTAGCCCTTGCGCTTTCCTCAAACATCTCACTCAGAATCAAGGGACACATTTATATATAGAATAAAAACCAAAAATTGCTTTGCGTTACTGTAGCATCTCCCCTGTGTGCTCTGTACAGCACCATCAGGCGCGATAGAATGTGCGATGCAGTGTTTTGTTGCTATCACAAATCCAATCTCGCAATTGAAAATTTCCCCAATCACAAGATGAAAAGATTTTCTTAATGTTCATTACTGCATATTAAGACATTACTGCTCAGATCCTTTCACTGCATTATACAGAGCACTGTCATTCCCTCTTCCCATCAGCCGAAATAATCAATTATCTTAAATTGCATTACCTTCAAATAAAACAGAGAAGAATATGGGCTGTAGCCTTGACAATCAAGGCTTGCTTTAGATAATGTCATTAACCACTTGAAAAAGCAGAGTGAGATATCTGAGCCATGTGGCAAATCAGCAGAAGAGGGAGACACAATTGGATTGTTCTGCAGTAAGTCTGTGCCTTTTATGACAAAATCTAAGTCAAAGATTACTTTGTTTGTACAGACTTCCATGTTGACTTCAGTGAGCTAATGGGTACCAGAAATGAGAGCCATTCCAAATAGAAGGCATCAGTACTCATATATTTTATTATTTTTACAGTCATAGTTGTTTGTGGCACTGTACAGACAAATAAAATGATAGGCCCTGGCAGTGAGGCTCATAAAATCAAAATTAGACATAAGACAGTAAGGGGATTAGAAGTAAGACAGTAATCAGAGGAAGCTAGGAGGACATATTTGAGAACAAGGGTTATATCAGTGAAAGAGCGTAGGATGTGCTTATTGTTACACACACATTTTTATGGGTTCTCTCTGGAATTATAAAAAATAAATCAGTTTAATATTTTAGGTTTTTGGGTGGTGTTCAGAACAAAAGCTGAGGTCAATGAGTGAAATGTGTGTGCCTGGATGGATGTGAAGAGGAGAGTGAGACTGTGCAGCAGATAGGATCAGTGAAAATAGTACATCTATAGGGGTGGTGTGGGAAAAGGTGTATAGCCTTTTCATCACCAGCTAGTAAGACAATTATATCCCTGAAAAGTTAATTCTGGTATCTCATGCTAATGAGAGAGATGTGTTCCTAGGTGCCCAGTCCAAGCACATCCAGTGACCTCATTCAGTTGTATTCCTCCATGAAATCATTTATTTCCTCTCCCACTTTGGGGACAGGGGTGGAAACAGGCTAAGGCAGGAGAGGGGATGAACAAGCAGGCATTCAGATGAGCAGTGGTTGGTAATTGCTGACTCTGGGGCAGCCCCCAGTTGGAGGGAGTGGACAAGGTGCAGACAGTAGTGGCAGAGAGACAACTGTAGCTAGGGAGAGCAGCCAGCATTCAGGCTACTGTAGTTGGGAGTTCCTGGATGCTTTTCCAGTGCTGGGAGCAGCAAGTAAAGCAAGAGAGAAGAACTTTCTGTCAAGTGTCTCCTCAAAGAGTCTAAGAAGGAGGCACAGTAGGCACAGGGGCGGCTCCAGGCACCAGCGCAGCAAGCGCGTGCCTGGGGCAGCAAGCCGCTGGGGGCGGTGCTCCTCCCCGCCTGGCTGGGGGAGCGGGGCAGCGGGCATGCCGCCCTCCCCGTGGCGCTCCTCTGGCCAGGGGGAGAGCGGGGCATACCGCCGCCCTCCCCGTGGCGCTCCTCCGGCCGGCGGAGAGCGGGGCATACCGCCGCCCTCCCCGTGGCGCTCCTCTGGCCAGGGGGAGAGCGGGGCATACTGCCACCCTCCCCGTGGCGCTCCTCCGGCCGGCCAGGGGGAGAGCGGGCATGCCGCCGCCCTCCCCGCGGCGCTCCTCCGGCCGGCCGGGGGGAGAGCGGGGCATGCCGCCGCCCTCCCCGGGGCATGCCGCCGCCCTCCCCGTGGCATGCCGCCGCCCTCCCCGCGGTGCTCCTCCGGCTGGCCGGGGGGAGAGCGGGGCATGCCGCTGCCCTCCCCGCCAGCGCTCCGGCTGGGGCAGCAGGGTGGCGGGCATGCCGCGCTCCCGGCTGGAGGAGAGGGGCGGCTGGCGGCTTTTTTGCCTGGGGTGGCAAAAAAGCCAGAGCCGGCCCTGAGTAGGCATGTCCGAACAGTGCTGGAAGACGGCTTGAGGGATTGAAGAATCTCTCCTGTCTCTGGGAGGCTGCGTGCAGCACAATGTGATCACTTTGTTTTATGTGGTTTGGAGGATAATGTGCATAATTCTAGCTGAAGATGGGCCATTCTGGCCACCCCATGCCACCACAAGTGTCATAGCCTGCATGAAATAGCCTTGAGGGTTGAGGCTATCCCTTTTTGAAGCAACTTTTGTGAAAATGTTTTTATTCTAGGAAAGTACTAATTTTACCTTTTATTCAGCTACTGAAATTAGCCCTATTCATGGAAAGGAGAATTCTTTGCAGTAAAGAGATCTGCAATTTCTTAAAAGACCTGTTTCAAGCTGCACAAGTGCAGCGCTGAATGACTTTAAAAGGCTCCACTGCAATTTATAGTTTGGTTTCCCTCCTCCCTCTAGTGCATGAAGTATAAAGCTTGAATGCAAGCTGTCTCTCCATGACTTCTAGACTGTTTGAACTGAGACATGAAAGCTCGGTGATTATTAGCTACATGGTAAATTTATACACAGAAGAAAGCTGCTAGCTCTTTGAGCTGCCAAGAGAAGGTCTCTATGAATCAAGATTGCTTATTCCAAATAACAGGGTGAATTTCAGTTCACTTTGGGACACATTTAGGACCTGATCTAAAGACCAATGAAGTCAATGGAAAGACAATGGGCTTTGGATCAGACCTGGGTGTTCAGACAAGAGGAATAAATGGAATATGTTTAAGAAGATAGGTTTGAACAAAATACAGTGTAATTGTTATGCTGTAGGCAGGTGCATTTTGAACTCAGGAATGTACTAATTTTGATTTTTACCACACTGTATAAAAAGGCCTGCTGACGCCACTGGAGTTAAGGGTTGTTAAGTGTCTCCTTCAGAAACTTCATTTTACAGGGTTAATTATCTCAGCCATTTTCAATTCCATTTGAATAAACATGTAAACTGACAGCCTGAGGGCACCTTGTGTGCTGTAGATATAGATTTATTTAACCAACAATAATCAACATCTACAGAATTCTTTCATTGTTGTATAATGGCAGACATGATCTCTGAAAAATGTTAGAACTTTTTCCCCCTCAAGATGTAAGAGAGTGAAAACATTGCTCGTATTTGGGCGAAGTCTGTTTTTACTAAATTTTGACTTGGTCTTTACTCAGGCAAAACTCCCACGGACTCACTGAGAGCATTGCCTGAGGAAGGACTGAATAAGAACTTTGGGATTTGCCTCATGCTCCTTCCTGTGAAATTTTAATGTGGCAGTGGCAGAGCTGGGAACAGATTTCCTATCTCCTTTGTCCCATTAAAATAATCAGACCATGCTTCCTGCCTTCATGAAATTTCTTTTTAGAGTGCAAAATCTGGCTGATCATAATGAGATTTTTGTGGAGTAACAATCATTTGGATTTTGCTATGACTGTTTTTCATTATGCAAATTTGCAATCATTATACAAATCAGCATCCAAGACTGACTCTTTCCAAAATACAATGGGGCAGACATCAGTGCTTTTGGATGTCTGGAATGTTTCACAGGTGGTATTTTGCTTGACTGGGTGGCTTCACTTTTTGGCTTTTGATTGACCTCCAAGTCAGGGATTTTTGATTGTCTTGATAACCCCAATCTGTGTGTTAGAGTTGCTCAATAATTGTGCACTGCATCTTTGATTAATTCAATACTTCTGCCTATGTGGTTTTGATATACTCACTATTTCAGCCTCTAATGTCACAGGAATTGCCACACTGAAACACACTAAACATCTAGTCAATTATCCTTACCATGGGTGAAGCTGGATGCCTCAACAAATGTGAAATTCCCATGCCCCTCATTAGTACAACTAGACAATTTCACAATATTATACCCTGGAGGTACTGTTCATTCTGATTTCCAAAAGGTAATGTTAGTACTTCAGTATTAGAGATTAACATTCTGAACTCCCTAGCGAACAGGAACTGAGTTAGAAACACAGATTTTGGTTTAAACTCATCCCTGGTATATGTTGTTTGAAGTTAATGGAGTTATGTCAGGGAGGAAATTGGGCCCCTTTCTCTCTCTCTACCAGCCTTCAACCCCACTTTCTCAGATTTCAGCTGAAGATACACTATGTGACTCTTCCCTTGTCTACATTTCTTACGTTTTCTTTCCTTTGGCTATTACTTATTTTAAATATTTTATTGCCTTCAGTAATTATTTGCTTCATTTCTCCTAACTTTGTTTGTCTAGTCTATTTAGACTGTAACATCTCTGGGCCAGGGACTGTCTCATGTGTCTTTACAGTGCCCAGCACAATGGGGCCCTGAACATGGCTGAGGCCGTTGTGTGATACCATAATACAAATAAAAATACAAAGCATTTTGGAATACACATGGCATGAAATGTTCATGTAGCAAAGCAAAGCACCTCCTGCTGGTCATCTTGGGAATTAGCTCTTCATCCTCTGGAGCACCCTCTGCTGGCCAATGTCTCACTTGCCTCAGGCCCCCTGTGTCCCTCCCAGACCCCAGTGCCCCTTACCTCAGGGTTCTGTCCCAGCAGTGTCCCCACACTCTGGGTCTCCCCTCCCCAGGGAACCCCCAACCCTCTAAACCCACCTTGCCTCAGTGGCTACTGCCAGTCAGCATCTAGCCCTGCTCACTGGGGCAAACTGCAGTCTATCATGGCCCCTCATCATTGGCAAAGAGGTTGGACAAGCTGCCTCTGCCTATCTCTGGGCTGCACCTCCCAGCCCCAGTACCTGCATAGGCCTTTATTAAGGCCTCAGCCTGGGGAGTTGCCAGGCTGGAGCTCCCCAGCTCCGCTGGCCTTTCCCCAGCCCTGCTCTGCTCCAGGTACCCTTTTCTCCCAGGCAGCCAGGTCCTCCTCTTTCCCCAGCTAGAGAGACTTCTCTAGCTTCTGGCCCACAGCCCTCTTATCAGGGCCGGCTGGGCCCTAACTGAACTGGCCGTAGCTGGGGTCAGCTACTCCCTCAACTGCTTTCACTCTTTTTCCCAGCCACAGCCCTCTCCAGGGCTGCGTTTATCCCCTGTTCTGTGGGAGTGGGACAGCTGCCCCACTACATGCTGTACAAAATAAGGCTTCAGCAAAGCATTTAAGCATGTGCTTCTGTTTCCTTGATTGCAATAGGACTGAAGCACAGGATTAAAATTAAACATGTGCTTAAGTACTTTCCTAAAAAGGGGTCTAAGTTGTACTTTTATTGCTATAGGCGTACTTGTGGCACCTTAGAGACTAACAAATTTATTTCAGCATAAGCTTTTGTGGGCTACAGTCCACTTCATCAGATGCATAGAATGGAACATACAGTAAGAAGATATTTATACATTCATAGAAACATGAAACGGTGGAAGTACCTATACCAACTGTAAGAGGCTAATTAATTTGATGAAGTGGACTGTAGCCCAGGAAAGCTTATGCTGAAATAAATTTGTTAGTCTCTAAGGTGCCACAAGTAATCCTGTTCTTTTTGCTGACACAGACTAACACGGCTGCTACTCTAAAACCTTTTATTGCTATGAGATTCTTTAGAATGCAAAACAACAATTAAAATTTAAAGTGTTATGAGTCTTGATTATGCTTTGTTACATGGCAAATTGTGTGGAAATGTATTTGGAGAAATATGGGCCAAAAGGACAGGTAAAGCCGGATAACTGACAAACACTGGTCCCACCAAGAAAGCCCCACAGAGGATAAATCTCATTAAAATGTATTGTAACATTGAACTGAATAATCTCCTCACTAGCTTCTACTTTGCATACAGAGATAGTTGGCATGTCTGTCAGTAAGAGAAGAGAATCCCAGCCATGCAATCTAATTATTTTCTTTATTAACCTCTGAAAAAGTCCATTTATCCCCCACATTTCTCCAAACTTGGCAAAAGAAAAGTGAGGAAATGAATTAAAAAAACTTCCAGCAAGGAGTGACTCCTGATTAGGGTGGAGGTTTCTGAGGCTACGCAGGGAACTGTGCACTGTAGATAAATTGAACTGTGTTTGGCCTATGGTTAAGTAAAGGAATTTTTCATCTTTGCTGGTAGACCATGGTTTTTATTAAGATTATTTAATCAATAGAAATTGAGTCTTGTTATTGACTTGAAGGCAAGTTGTTATAGGACCCAACCACATGATGGGATCATGGTTTAATCAGGGTTAGCTGATACGATGTTCAACATGATTTGTCCTGATCTACTGATTGTTATAATCTGATCAGAGTTGCCATCCACTTGCTTGTATAGTGTAAATAAAACTTAAAGAGTTTGAAATGTTAGAATAAATTCTGCAAAAACTGATTAGTGTGCAGAAGGCAGGTGATGCAATCAAAGATGGATGATAAATTCATTTATCACAATTTATCAAATGGATATCACTTCTGTGTGTGTGTGTGCACGCACGTATCTATGTGCAAGCACAAAATATGCATGAGGTACTCTCCAGACTTGTAAAACAAATTATTTTGTCTGTAGTCAGATATGCATTAATAGTCATGCATTGAAATAGGAGAACAACCTGATCTTACATAAAGATTAGATTATTCTTAGCAAACTGATAGCATCTGGGATTAGAAGTGCTTTCTCATTCATGGAAAACTGAAAAGAAATGCCATCTCATCAGCAGCAGGGATAGCTTCTGGAGTCTCTTTGATATATTGCTAAACTGTACTATTACATAGACCTATTGGAAATGAATTCACAAAGGATGTGTGGAGAATACATCCAGTGGAAATGAGGACCAGTGAGGGTTATTGCCATTTAACAGAGATGATGTGTTTTATGGATCTCAGGCAGCAAGATCTGAACTGTAACCACTTTTGGTTATTATAATAGGTACAGCGATGGAACCTGTTGAACAGACCAGTAGGAAATAAGATTTAATGGAATCCTGTAATTAGTTTTAGGCCAAAACCAGGCTTTTTGAAATTGCTGTAATGTAGTGGTGAATGTTTGTCTTCTAGGTTATTAACTATTGCCCCTGAACTGATAAATTTCACTTTTTGCTACCATTGACTATTAGCAATGACCAACAGAAACAAGTGCTTATTTAAACCTTCCCTCTGTTTTTCCCATTCTCCACACAGCCTCACCAGATGAATCTTCCATAGAGTTAATAATAGGACTGTCAAGCTATTAAAAAATTTAATTGCGATTAATCGCACTGTTAAACAATAGAATACCATTTATTTTAAATATTTGTGGATGTTTATTATGTTTTCAAATATATTATTTTCAATTACAACACAGACTACTAAGTGTACAGTGCTTACTTTATATTTATTTTTAATTACAAATATTTGCACTGTAAAAAACAAAGAAAAATTATTTTTCAATTCATGTCATACAGGTACTGTAGTGCAATCTCTTTATCATGAAAGTAGAACTTATAAATGTAGAATTATGTAAAAAACACCCTGCATTCAAAAATAAAACAATGTAAAACTTTAGAGCATACAAGTCCATGCAGTCCTACTTCCTGGTCAGCCAATCACTCAGACAAACAAGGTTGGTTACAATTTGCAGGAGATAATGCTGCCTGCTTCTTGTTTACAATGTCTCCTGAAAATGAGAACAGGTGTTCGCATTGCACTGTTGTAGCTGGCATTGCCAGATATTTACGTGCCAGATGCGCTAAAAATTCGTATGTCCCTTCATGCTTTAACCACCATTCCAAAGGACATGCTTCCATGCTGATGATGGGTTCTGCTTGATAATGATCCAAAGCAGTGTGGACTGACACATGTTCATTTTCATCATCTGAGTCAGATGCCACCAGCAGAAGGTTAATTTTCTTTTTTGGTGGTTTGGGTTCTGTAGTTTCCGCATCAGTGTGTTGCTCTTTTAAGACTTCTAAAAGCATGCTCCACACCTCATCCCTCTTTGATTTTGGACGGCACTTCAGATTCTTAAACCTTGGGTTGAGTGCTGTAGCTATTTTTAGAAATCTCACATCGGTATCTTCTTTGTGTTTTGTCAAATCTTCTGAGAAAGTGTTCTTAAAACGAACATGTGCTGGGTCATCATCCGAGACTGCTATAACATGAAATATATGCAGAATGCGGGTAAAACAGAGCAGGAAACATACAATTCTCCCCTCAAGGAGTACAGTCACAAATTTAATAGACACATTATTTTTTTAATGAGCATCATCAGCATGGAAGCATGTCCTCTCGAATGGTGGCCGAAGCATGGAAGGGGAATACAAATGTTTAGCATATCTGGCACGTAAATACCTTCTAACGCCAGCTACAAAAGTGTCATGCGAATGCCTGTTCTCACTTTCAGGTGACATTGTAAATAAGCAGGCAGTAGTATCTCCTGTCAATGTAAACAAACTTGTTTGACTTAGCGATTGGCAGAATAAGAAGTAGGACTGAGTGGACTTGTAGGCGCTAAAGTTTTACACTGTTTTGTTTTTGAGTGCAGTTATGTAATCAAAAAAATCTGCATTTGTAAGTTACACTTTCACGATAAAGAGATTGCACTTCAGTACTTGTATGAGGTGAATTGAAAAATACTATTTCTTTTGTTGATCATTTTTACAGTGCAAGGCCTGCTCTAGGCACTAGCCTAGGAAGCACATGCTTGGGGCGGCATTCAGGCCAATCTTAGGCCAGCAAATTCCGCTCCTTTTTTGTTTGTTTGTTTGTTTTTTGTTTCGGCGGTGCAAAGGCTTGATTTGCTCTTTATTCTAACCAAACTGGTTCATCCATACACAAAATCAGTAGGAAAAAAAGGAATGTAATGTCCCCTTGCAACTTAGAAAATAACAAATGGGAGAGAGAAAAATAAAACAGCAGCTAAGACAAATAATACTATACTTAAAGACATCCCCTTAAGTACTGTATTTTATGAGATAATGGATCAAGAAAAAGAATCTTACCTGAATTTATTACTTGATAATTTAAAAATAGATTCCAATAAATTTAAGCCTGCAATTTTCAGTACAGTAATGCATATTAGCATAAAATTAAAGCACATTTATATGGATTATTCAGTGCAGAACTCTTTCCTGCCTCCATTCTGTCCTATCCAGCATTAGAGTCCCTCAATCCCAAATAACCACTGTCTCACAAGGTTTACCCCACTATTGTACAAATCCTTCCCCACTCCCCAGATGGAGAGGTGGAATCTATTATGGTGCTGATCTGACGCCAAGGCAGCCAGTGGAAGAATGAAGTCAGATTTACTCCATCTTTCGCTCTTAATAAACTCTCCAAAACATAGGGTTTTACCCCAACACAACTATTTTCCAACCATAAAGGCTTAAGTGAGCATCTGTCAGAGCTCTGTTGGTATCATCTGATAATGATCCTGATTTCACCAATAGTTATCACTGTTGGAAACAAGCCTCACCCTTGGCAACTGGAGTTAGATGCTCCCTTCTTGACTCCTGGCTCTGAAACATTGGCTTGCTTTGTGAATTTGGGCAAGGCCCTTTATCTCTCTGTGGCTGTTTCCCTCCCCATAATTTGAGGGTAATAGTACTTACCTATCTCCAGAGAGAGATTGTAAGGTTTAATTAGTTAATGTTTCTAAAGTTATTTGACAAGACAAAGTGCTAAATATTTTCATCCAGTGGTGAACGTTTCTTGTAAATGAGAGGCCAGACCTGGAAATTGGGCTGGCCGGACCAGAGTCTCTAGTGTGGTAGGTGAAAACACTTAACCACAGGACAACTGTGCTAACCTTGTATTTGTCACAAAACCCAGTTGTTTTGCCAAAAATGCAACTTCTTAAAAATAATACTTGAATTCAGGAATAATTCAGTAGTGAGATCTTAAAAAGAAAACCCATTTTGAATAGCTACACTGGCAAATGGAAAGTATGTGAGAGAGAAAAGAGTGAATACTCTGAGATTCTGTGGTTCTAGGGTTGTCAACCCTCTCAGATTGGCCAGGAGTCTACTGGAATTGGCCTCAATCTCCCAGTGTTCGCATAAGGCCTGGTGGTTGGCATGCTGCCAAAGTCTGCCAACACTGCAGTTAGTGTCTGCTAAACAGATATATGTGGCATCCCTTTAAATCAATGCTAGGCTTAACTCTTCTGCAGTGGCAGGTAGCAGCACAGAGCTTGAATGAAGAATATCAGTTGCCTGCAACTGATACATGTATGTATGTGCATAGCTGTCTTCTGTCTCTCTATCTGTCATAAATGCATCGTATCGTGGAGAGATGGTCATCATCAGTACATTACAGTTTTCAAACTGAACTTACCAAAATTATTTTAGTAATAGCTAGTGTAAATGGGTTCTCCATGCCAGTCTCCAGCTCCCTACTCTCCTGTTAAAATACATTAAAATATATAGACCTACATATCTGCCTACAGATATACTGTGTGTAGCTGGAAGTACTGTGGTAGCATTAAATAGGTGAGGCACTGCATGTTGAGCTTTCAGGGATGAAACATCAACCAAACACTTCTGAACTCAGTCTATGTACTGGCAGATTATATCTATATTTAGATACAGATAAATAGAATATAAAAAACCAGCGTGAGTGGAGAACAGAGGATGAGCAAATTCTATTCACTGTACTAAAAACTTGTAAAGTAAGAAACTTTATATATATATATACACACACACACACACATTATAAAAAGAAGGTATCGTTTCTTTTTTTAAGGGAGAAGAACAGAGGCAGAATAACCTCACACTTTTTAAAATATACAATCGAAGGCTGTTCACAGAGTCATTTTTTGATTCGTTTTTATAATCATATTTCACTTGACAATCTATTATAATGACACATACACTTGGTATTAATAGGCTATTTTTATGTTGTCTGCATTTCTGAAGATTTTGAGAAATTCATGTATATCTCTGAGTATGTCTGACTATTGTTCTGCTATATTTATCAAATATATGACTAAGGAGAGATGTTGCAACAGCCTTGGGAACCTAGTGCACAGCGCCTCTGCCCATTTAAATGTGACTTCAGTATTACCAACCTCCATCTAAGGTTGAATCTGGATCTCTCTACATTCGGCACAGTACTGGCAGGGTTCATGATGTTTATGTTTTGGGCTGTGTTCCCTCTATTTTTAACCATCTTTTAAATAATTACAAATGATTTACCTTGTACGGGAGTTTTCTCCAATTCCAGAATACTTGTGGTGTTTGTTTGCAGTCCGGATCTGAAGTGCTTTGTTGAATATGTAGGGTGTCTTGAAAAACATCCTATTGTACTATAAATTCCCTTTTAATGAATGCACATTAATCAGACTAAGAGATAACCCTTACCCTTTCCCTAATGAATGACCAGAAATGTGTTCAAAATGCTCTCCAGGTCATAATAGGATAGGAAATGGAGAATTCTGCTTTTGAAACTGTTTGCATATACAGTATCTCAATTCTTGGAATCCACTCATGCCACAGAGTCCTCTCAGTGTTGAAAATAACTACCCATAGGAAGGGGCAATATACTACCATGCATATGCAGCTCAGTGCAAAACATGAGGTTATAAAGAAGTACAGAGCTGCTGCCCTCTCCATTCCTCTTTTGTTCACCTGGTCTCTCAGCAGACAGTTTTTCCCATTTCCCCCCAAATTGCTAAAATTCATATCGCTTGCTCTCCCTTTGCCTCTCTGGAAATGCAGTTCTTTAGCCCGCTTAACACTTATCTTTAGGATAATAGCCCTTAGATTCCAGGGCAACACTTGAATTCCTCCTGCAGGGTTACTTCATAGATCTGGACCAAGCCATTATACACATCACTCAGCACACACTGGAGATAATTTGATTTTGCTTCACATGCTTGGGGCTACAAGTATCCATTATTATTATTATTATTTATTATTTTATAATTCTTCTAACGCATGGTTATGCCAAAACACGTAGGAAAACACAGTCCCTGCCTATTTTTATCTTTTTAACACATTGTTGTTTTCCTTTATATTTTGTTATTGTTCTTGCCTGTTTCTTGTTTTTGTTTCAAGTTCCCAGTTTTCTATAGTTTTTATTTTGTTTGTATGCCAAACACAACCATTCTGATTTTGGTGGTATTTGCACTTCCTGTGCACAGGTATAAATGAATTCCCAAAATGCAGGGAGGTAGAAATCCAGGGCCATTGTCTTCATACAACCCGCCTACTCTTTTATTTTTCCCTGCTCCTTTGGATAATCTCACTTCAAGTTCTGAACAGGCAGACAAAACAGAAGGAAGCAATGAACCTCTTTCTAATCATGGAGTCATGCCATGATGTCTCCTTCAAGCATTAAAAGTTGGAGGCAGGATATGGGGAACTTTTTTGCACCCTTACCTGCAGTGATAACTAAGGGCTGGTCCACACTAACCCCCCGGGTCGAACTAAGATACACAACTTCAGCTATGTGAATAACATAGCTGAAGTCGAAGTATCTTAGTTCGAACTTCAAAGCACTTACCGCAGGTCCACACGCGGCAGGCAGGCTCCCCCGTCGACAGCGTTTCCTCCTCTCGGCGAGCAGGAGTTCCGCAGTCGACGGCGAGCACTTCCGGGATCGATTTATCGCGTCTAGACAAGACGCGATAAATCGATCCCAGAAGATCGATTACTACCCGCCGAATCAGGCGGGTAGTATAGACGTACCCTAAGATGAGGATGCAGATGAATACCCTCAAGGTGATATCGGAAATGAGGGTGAACATGTAACCCTTGGCCATCACCAGTTATGAAGTCTCCTCAGCCCTCAACTGAGGTAACATCTCAGCAGGGGTGCTGGAACTAGTGGTGCTAGAGGTGTGGCAGCACCTTCTGGCTTGAAATAGTAATAACAACCAAATACATGTTTTCCTCGTTCAGCATCCCCACTATAAAAATGGTTCCAGCACCTCTGCATCTCAGACCAGGGTTAAACTGCATAACTAGTACAGTAACAAAGTGTGCTCTTGTTCTTAAAACAAAGTGGAGCCCATGGAGATAACTATTTACTGTTCACAAAAGCCCAAAGAAATCCTATTTACAAATTGCTGATGAGTACAAAGACTAGCAATGGGATGCAAGGGTGTAAATGATGCAGATATTAATGATAGAGGTTCTTTCCCTGTGTTTTGCAGGAGGTCAGAGAAGATGATCATAATGGTCCCTTCTGACCTTAAAATCTATTAACCTTTGAATAGCAGTGCAATCATAGTGAATTGAAGTGAAAAGGCACATAGGGATGCATGAAATAATTCATAACTAAAATACTTTGGTCCTGATTCTGTATTGAAATCAACTAATATGAACACCTGCACCTGTGTAGAGTCCCACTAACCTGAGCACGATTTCTCCGGGATACAATGCAGGAGCAGGGCCACTGGTGGGTGTAGCTCCACATTTCCAAGAAGGCCGTTCACTTCCACTGCTGGTTCTGATTTGTCACTCAGGTACAGTTTTTATTTTCCCTTGATACCTTTGATATATTTGAAACCAAGACTCTAATCTAGGAAAGCATTTAAACACATCCTTATTTTTAACACATGCATAATCCATTTATCTCAGTTGGACTAACTGTGTACTCGAAGTTAAACATGTGCTAAAATGCTTTGCTGGATCAGGACCTAAGTGAGTAAGGTTCCAGTGTCACTAGCACAGCTCGGGTTCAAAAATGAAATCAAACCAGAATGAGCAATCTGATTAGGTAGGACTCAGTGCACTGCACACACCCAGTATGGAGAGAGCTCTGCTCAGGATGTCAGCTGTTTGTAACAGAGTTATAATAACAATACTTTTATTTATAAAACAACCCCCACCTCTTGCTTTATGTTGTTTGTTTAAACAAAGTGAATTGTTTACATAAACATAACAGTACAATAAAACCAAATAAATAACATGCTCTTAACAGTCAAATTAAAAACGAAGAAGGAATTCCTACTCTCTCTGTGTCTCTCTCAAACACACAAATACAAATACACACAAATACATTAGGGAAGATACATTATTAATAAATACAGGGCCAACAATCATCATAAACTAAAATACTTTGCCATTAAACAATGCTTGAGATGCTTATAAAAGTGGGGAGAGAGCTGCTGAGTGAGATGCCAGAGGGAAATGGCTCCCATTCCCAAGGGGCCTGTCATAAATGAAGGGAAGGGGGAGAGGGTCTGATGCAGTGCTATAAAATCGTCTTTCCAGTAAAGGGTTAAGAAATGCAGGTAGCCAGACTGACACCTGACCTGGCTGGCATCTGACCAATAAGGGGACAAGATACTTTCAAACTTTGGGAGGGGGGAAGGTTTTAGTGTGTGTCTTTGTCTGGGTCAGAGTGATCTTGGAAGACAGAAGGAACCTACAGAAAATCAAACCTCCCCTTTCTGAAGTAAGTTTAGATAGCATAGCGTATAGATTTCTGTTTAATTTTGCTTGGTGTATTCCCTGTGGTAGAAGGGGCAAGGGGGTGGGGGGTTATTCATGGTTTTCTGTAACTTTAAGGTTTTGTCCAGAGGGGGAAATCTCTCTGAGTTTGGAAATATAGTGCCCTGTGAAATAGTTACCATCCTGATTTTACAGAGATGATTTTACCTTCTTTATTTTTAATAAAATCCTTCTTTTAAGAGCTGACTGTTTTCTATGGTGTTAAAACGCAGGGGGTGGGTTTTTAGATCACTGTGTAACCAATTGGTTGGGGGATTGTTCTCAAGCTTCCCCAGGAAAGGGGGTGTACGGCTTGAGGGGGTATTTTGGGGGGGAGGGAAGTTCAAGTGATTCCTTTCCTGGATTCCTGTTAGATACTTGATGGTGGCAGCGAGAAGCATTTCTCAGGGTACAGGGAATTTTGTACCTTGGGGAATTTAACCTAAGCTGGTAAAAATAAGCTTAGGGGCTCTGAATGCAGGTCCCCACGTCTTTACCCTAGAGTTTAGAGTGGGGAGGGAACCCTGACAGGGCCAAAGAGGCAAAGGTGTGATCTCCTGCCACTATAAAAGGCAAGGGTGGGATCCCTGAAAGATGGGTGACATCACAGTGCAGAAACCAAGCCGAAAGTCAATGTGGATTTCCACATTACCCAGAGCCTTTACCAGTTTCTGTTTTGAAAATTAACGAGGTCAATTTAAAATCAAGGTGTCACTCTGTAGAAGGTACCAATGCAAAGAACATCGGGCAGGCTTACTATGATCCCTCTTACGCAAACAAAATATCAGACAGGCTACCATATTCTGAATAAGTTCCAAGCTGTGAAGCTGCCCTGGGAAGAGGGAGTTATAGAAGCCAAGCCATGTGGTCACAAGGATACCTGTTGCTATTGTGCGTTTGAGCAAGGGATAAGTAAGGGCACAGCCTATGCAAAGTATGCAACAGAATAAACATTTTCAGGCCATGTACACTCCTACAGTTTTCCATGGAAAAGGAATAGTGAACGAGTGATGCCAGAATTCAACTTGTTCCTTAAGGTTAAAGTGATCATGTGATAGAGGAGCCACCTCAGGAAGGGAAGTGGAGAATAGTCATGCTTGCTAAAGTTCTCTAGCTCCACATTGAACTGTTAGCCTGCTTTATGCAAATCATTGGCAACGTCAGGGAGAAAAGTACTCACCTGATTCTGTATGTATACTGAGAAGCGACAAAGAGTCCTGTGGCACCTTATAGACTAACAGACTGTTAGTCTATAAGGTGCCACAGGACTCTTAGTCTGGATCTGTAGAAGCGACAAACACGGCTACCCCTTTGATGTATGTATACTGAGATTTGTAAAGGAGAAACAGTCCCCAAAGGCACAGCTGCAAGCATAGGTGCTGGAACTAGGTATGCTGGAGATGTTGCCGCAATCCCTGGCTTGAAGTAGTCATAACAACCCAAATACATGGTTTCTGCTGTCAGCACCCTCACTATACAAATTGTTCCAGCACCACTGGCTGCAAGGCATCTTCAGAGCTAAAAGAATATGTGGTGCCATAAGATGGTAGCTACTTAATCTGAATGGCTGGCAGATCTTGGTATATATTTCCAAAAGTAACTCTGTAATGGGAGGAAGAATATATGGAAAGTGTGAATATTGAAAAATGTACTGTATCTACTATTGAAACTGAATTTAAAGCCTCTGCATACAATTGGAACCACTTAATAGGGACACGGTTAATAGGGACATTTGCTCAATTGGGATACATGGCTTGGAATTGACTTTATGTAATGTATTTAACAAGCTTTAAAATCTGTTTTATTGGGACATTACTGAGACAGCTTGCTAGATAATATGCATGTCTGGAAGCTGATTTTTTAAATTTTCTATGGGCATTTGAGGTGGAATTTAAAATGCAAGCCCAATTTTTAAAGTGCTTGTTATTATAGAGGCTGTAGTATTTATGCATTATGTTTTTAGAATTTTATGTGTATGTTTTATTTTCTAGCAGTGCCGTGCAGCTTTAACTGTTATTAAATGTATACACACACATGTAATGGACATATCTGATACAATGATATTATTATATACTTATGCTATACTGACTTTTGTCTGCATAGCTACTGATTATCTGCAAAACTCTCAGCAAATTATGCGTAAATGTGTACCTGATTCTCTGCAATTTCTTTAGTCCATTTATAGTTCCCTGACGTTTCTGCAAGGTAGAGACCTGAAAATCTGTAATGAGGATCATTGGCTTAATTGTAGGGCTGTCAATTAATTGCAGTTAGCTCACGTGATTAGCTCAAAAATATTAATAATGATTAAAAATTATTGTAATTAATTGCAGTTTTAATCGCACTGCTAAACAATAGAATACTCCCTGCAGTAAGTGGAGGGCATTCAGCACCTTGAAGGATCTGGCCCACAAAGTCTCTAAACATTCCTCACCTTCTCCTCCTCCAACCTACCACTTAGATAACTTCACCTAATATGGCAGAAGGTTATTCGTATTTGTCTTATTTACAACAGCACCCACTATGTGCTCGGCACTTTCTGAACACTCACAAGGAATGTGGTTACTAGAGATAGTCCCATTGACCGAAAAGCATTCCAATTAACTAGGGCTGTCAAGCTGTCCCACTACCTCACAGAATTAGGTCCTTAATTTTCTTAAGAAAGTTTATATACACATTAAGATCTCAATCTTTCTTTTCACAGAAGTGATTCTGTCAGTTTAATAGTCTCTGTCCATGTGCACAAGACTAGAGAAAAGAGAGGAGAGTTTCTCTTGCCATTGGACATAGACACACCAGGAAAGCAGGAGACTGCTATAGGAACACTTCAGTTCTTTGGTTCAAGTTCCCAGATGGGTACATAGCTCTAGAATCAGAAGTGAAATATGCCAACAAGTCTGTGTTGCATTGTAAGGCCCCAGTTCAACAAGGTACTTAATTGTGTGCATAAAATTAGGCACATGTTTAAGTATCTTGCTGAATCAGGGCCTAAAGAGTCCAAATTCTATGTAGATGGGCAATGACTAACATTCTGGCTACAACCTTTTACAACCAGGAAAGCCAGAATTTCATGGTTCTAGAACTATGTACCACTTGAACCAAAGGACTAAACTGGTCCTATAGCAGTCTCTTTTATCCTGGTGGTCTGTGTTCAATGGCATGAGAAACTTCCTGCTAACATTCTCTGCTCAGAGATGGTGTGAATCAACCACCCACCATTCATTTTACACCTTTTAAAACTAATTTATTTGTAATGTATCTTCTAGAATGGAAATGCATCATAAGAGCATCTCACTTCATTTGTAAGGTCAATGATACATTTTGAGAGTTTTATTTGCCGTGGGAGGTTTTTGTATCTTTTATAATGAAGCATACAGCTATGTAAGTGAGAACTACATGAGATCATGAGAAGTGTGTGGCAGGGGAGTCGTGTTGTAATCTAAAAGTTTGGTTTTACCACAGAGATAGTTTCTTGTTCCTCATAGTTGGATGTACTATTATGTGCCAGTGCTTTTGTAATTGTTATGCATGTTTAGTTTTGTTTGCCAAAGCCAGGATGGTAACAAATAAAAGAACAAAAAAGGCCTAATCCTGGGAAATGTGGTGCACCCCTAGTTACAGATGATTTCAGTGGGAGTTGGGAGCCCTCACCACAGATCAGAACCAGGCTCACAGTGTTTATGTACTGTAGGTAGATTACATTAATGACTGGAGGTACTACAGCTCACTCCCCAGATTATTCCTGCACATGTTTGACTTGTCCTTGTACAAGTCCCTAAAAACACAGATCCCACCAGCATAATTTTCAAGAATCTCATTTCTCTAAATTATTCTGTAAATCAGGACATAGTTATTTTTACCTGCAGGAACAGAATCAGGTGGGACTAGGACTGTCCAAAGGTTCTCTTTTTATCAAAATCATCTACATTTAGTACTGTGTATCTGATTGGAGACTTTCTGCATAATCAATTTCAACTCCATAGCACCTGGCCATGGGCAGCTACTGTGGAACAAAATAATCTACTCAGTTTGACACAGGATCTTATTTTATAGACCTGATACAGACTTTGATATATACAGCTACAGTGAAATTGTTCTCCAGCAATTTGAACTCAGAATGAACCCTGAAATACCCCGAGACTGCAGTACCCCGAGCTGCTAGCCAGGGATTTCTGATCCCGTAGCACATAGCTTGTGGGCAGTGGCAAGAAGAAGGCATAAGGCAGGGAATAGAGGCTTCTGTGGCACTAAACCCACTGATGCAGAGTACAGGGCTGGCTGCACAGGCTCTCTAATGCTTTTGCTTTTGCTTTACTAGACCCAGCAACAAGTAGGGAGGGGGGTTTCTGAGCCCTGATGGCTTGGTTAAAAATCCTGTATATACATTCATTCATCTAAGCTGGTCTTGATGTACTTGTGATGGAAACTTCAGTCCATCCTGTCTCACTTACTGAATAGCTCACCCAAGCTCTGGAGCTGTGGAAAAGTTACTTGAGTGGAGGATCAGATAACAAATGGACAGCGGCGTAATGTCACCTTGCTGTGAGGGATGTATGCAGTACTAAGGAGGGGCAAATTGCTTCGGGTAAAATGAAAACTGACTTGAACCATGAGTTGGACTTGATGGATCCCATAGCTACGTTTCACCACATAAAATGTCAAGGTATTCCTATTGCTTTGTACTGTATGTAACACTTGCCTTTTTCAACACCACCATGTCTATGGCTGCTGATTTGCACAGCAATTATTTAGGCATAGATGGAGGGGTCTTTTCTGTCTATTGTGCATAGCCTCATGGAGAGCAATATGGAAAGTACATACTGTATATTAATCTTTCCCTATTTTTCTTTTTTTCCCCAAGACCGTAGCTGTTTGACCACCTCATTCTAGTTAATAGTATGCTTTGAATGCTCCAGGCCTCACTTGCATTAATAATAAGGCATTGTTTTAAAAAGCACCCCTTTAATGTTTGGAAGTGTCCACTCCTGGTGATGTTTTCAATTTGTTCCTAATCTATAAGTGCCCGGTACAGTTAGTGGCTAAGAGCCTCCTGCGTAGTGCTGAGCACCCTCAACATCCACTGATTTCAGTGGAAATTGAGGACAATCAGCACCCTGTGGGACAGGCCATTAGGGAATGCTACAGACAGCTGGAGCAGAGAAATGTAATCAGTGCTGATGAAAGCGATTGGTGGCTATCTGGAAAATATGGCTTTTGTTATTGGGTTCGGCTTGAAGGACTGACTTTGAGGAAAGTTTTAAGAGCGTTAATTATATATTACATACAATAGGCTCTGTTAAAAGAACATATTAAGGTTTTCAAGGCAAGCACTCAAAAGTTAGGAAATGCCAAAATTAAAATTGCCAGTGCTATGTTAATTTGGCCCTCATATCATATGCATTATGGTACAGTCTTTAATTACATGATTATATATAATTTTTTTCCCATAGGACACCTACTTTAAGTGCTCACTTAATGAGCAGCTATTCAATATTTTTATTTTTCCTCAGTGTTCAATGGCCCCAGACCTTATTTACTGCACACCACACCAACCTCGTTCTGAACACAGAATTATTAATTTGCCCCTGGGTTTTTCTATGGCACCCATTAGTGTGTGATCTGAGTGCTTCATGAACATTAATTAACTTATTTTCACAGCACCCCTAAGAAGTGCAGGGGTGTAATATGTAATATGAAATCAGATGAGGAAGTGAGGCAAACAGAGATTGTCAAAATTTTCCACTAATTTTGGGTGCCCAATTTGAAATGAGTAGGACCTGGTTTTTCAGAGTACTTAGCATTATATAGCCCTTCCTGTGTTCAAAGTACAGCTCCCCTTGACTTCAGTTGTAGTTGGGAGTGCTCGGTACTCTTAGTCTCCCACTCTGGGCTTGCTGAGTCCGAAACTTCCTCACCTCACAACAGCTAGTCCCAGTCTCCTTGCCCTGCCAGTCCCAGTTCCTCCGTCCCAGCTCCTTATTGTATCTATCTCACCACTCCTCCTCCATTGACTTCAAGTCCTACTCTCCCTCCCCAGGTTCCTCATGCAATCTGTCTCCCCACAACCCCTTCCCCAGCTCCTTGTCCATGTCTCTTTGACCAGCTAATCCTGGTTCTCCCCCAACTTCCTTGTTAGAGCTGTCTCCCCTTCCCACTCCCCCATTCTTTTTCACTGGTTTCCAGTCCCAGTCTTCTTGTCCATCCCCATTCCCATCCCCAGCCAACTGGTTCACAGTTTCCCCCCTCCATTTCCTTCACTATCTCTTAGTCCCAGTCCCTTTCCCTGTGTGCCTTTCCCAGTTTCCATCCCCAACCAGCCACAGTCTTCACCCACACCCTATTGCCAGTCACAGTTTCTCCTCCTCTCCCAGTCCCTGTCTTGCCAGACTCCTTGTCACAATCTACTCCTTTCCCTCAGGCCTGGCTTTTGCTCCTTTTGCATTCAAATCGTGCATCTTCCTTCTCCATACTGCCTGGGTGCCATTGAGTGATCATTGACAGCACATGAGAGACAGGTTCCCTACTCTCAGTTTTGGTGCATGGCCCCAGCCTGTGCCAGAGCAGCCATTACAGGGAAAGTCCAGCTGTGCCCATGTAGTCCTGGGCTGGAGCATGCTCTGTCACTCTCTGGGAATGGCACATGCACAGTCTAGTCAGCACTAGGAGTTTTGAGAGGATGTTGCATGCTCCGTGAGGACGGAATCTTTGGAGAATTTAGCTGCTAAAATTGAAGTCTCTACTGAGTATGTGTGAACTGCGTTTTTTCCAAGGCTTACAATGTGGCCAAATTTGGGCAGATCTCACAGGGATGGCCGAAGGCATACCTATGACACAAAGGCATACCTTTGACTCCTCCTGTCAAATGTAAAGTCTCTGCTCCAAAGCAGGGGGGCACTAGAGCTGTTCAGAGAACAGCTAGCCTCGACTCATTCTTGGAAATGGCTAAACCATTTGGCTGAAATTTTCCAAAAAATTCAGCCTGAGGCCCAGAGTTGGCATTGAAAATGTTCGCCCAAATGGTTAAAGTTTAGTGAAGTCAGAATCAACTGAAACCAGGATTTTATAACAGAAAATGACAGGCCTGCTTAATAATTGGTGCTACTTTCTCTGTCTATAATACTTCATCTATGGAGTGACAAAAGGAGGGGAGAGACATAAACAGTTTACAAATACTGGAACTGTATAAGCCTGAAAATTGAAAAGGAAGTGTTTAGAGTGGTACATGGGGTTTAATGAGAAATAATGCCATGAAATTTAAAAAGGGTCCATTTAAGACAACTATAGGGAAAATCTTCTGCCAGTGCATTTTTTTAGGCTGTGGAATAAGAAATGATGGGAACCACTGTTTGACACATTTGAAATAAGACTGGACAAAACATTAATAAATGTACAATTGGGAACAGTCTTAGACTGTATCTAGGGAGATGAACAGGATGCCCTAATAAATCTTTTTAAAAGAATCATTATCATATAAAGGAAGACACAGTCCCAGCACTAAAGAGCTTGCATTCTAATGGCAGACATGTTTTAACAAGTGACAGTTACAATAATATTAGGGTAAAAGAAGGTTACAAAAATATGGTCATACTATTATTTAGTTTTTATTCATGTGTCTTGTTACAAAATATTGCTTCCCAATATATACACCTCAACTCACTAAAATTTCTTTCCCTGGCAAAGTGCCTCCTTGCCATCTCCCTGTCCTCACCCGTTTCTGCACCTGACCCTTAATCCCCCGTCATTTTTAAACATACAATTCCTGCTGCGATCCAACCCTCCCACTTTTCCTTGTCCTTTCTTACCATCCAGCCATCCTCTGTCCTCAGTATTGTAGTCTATGAAGTGTTCAAGTCTGAATGTTATAGATCAACGGAAAAATCCAAGAGCAGACAGTTCAAAACGGAAGGGCCACCCACAACCTTAGAGAAAGCCACTAAACACTTGCCAGTTTTCTAAAAACAAATGGCATGAACTTCAACTAGAATAGTCAAGGATGCGTTCAGGTCAGGTCTGAGAAATCATAGATTATATCTGAGAACTTTATTTCAAATTAAGGGAAATTACCTTTGTGTGACATAGTATGGTATAGCCTTCAGCTCCTGTTAATCTTAGGAGCTAAATATGTCAGTACATTCGGAATATCAAAATTACATTATTCAATATGTTAAGCCTCTTGCACAAATATTGTGTGTCTGGTCATTACAGGCTAAGGGTCAGAAGCCCCATTAGTAATGTCACAACTGTCTAGTGTGGCTGATGCACTGCAAGAGTGCAGTACCACCTGCTGTCATAGAAGACTCCTGGAGGGGCTGCTCTAGCCCTCGGAGACTGCAGTACCCTGGGCTGCTAGCCAGGGATTTCTGATCCTGTAGCACATAGCCTGTGGGCGGTGGCAAGAAGAAGGCATAAGGCAGAGAATAGAGGCTTCTGTGGCACTAAACCCACTGATGCAGGGTACAGGGCTGACTGCGCAGACTCTCTAATGCTTTTGCTTCTGCTTTACTAGACCCAGCAACAAGGAGGGATGGGGGTTTCTGAGCCCAGTAGGAGTGGGCATCACAGAGAATGGGGAAGAGTTCTTAGCCTAGTGGTATTGGGTGGGAAAGGATTCAGAGCGGAGAGGGTAGTTCTGAACTGTGACGATGTCAGGAAAAGGGGGAAAGGGGAGCTCAGGCTCAGATGTAGGGAGGAAGTTCAGGGTGGGGGATGGTTCTGAACTTCTGAGGTTTCTATCAGAGAGAGCTGGAGAAGTGTGTGTGTGTGTGTGTGTGTTTGGGGTTCTGAGCTGAGAGGGGAACAGAGTGGACTGGGCAGAAATGAAGGGGAATGGTGCTGGTAAAATGTGATGTGTGTGGTGGGGAATGGTAGAGGTAAGAGCTGGCTGAGGTGAGTAGAAAATAGTTTTATCAGTTATATTATTCTGGACGTACAGAAACTTTAAAAATGTATGAAAACAAGTGTGTAGCAGCTAATTCCCTCTGTCTCCTCCTGTTCATAATGTAATTGCCTGCCCTAGAGATAGTCTTATTAAGTGACCTAGATATATTAACAGTATCAATTAAAAGTAAAGGGGAAAATCTAATTCTGCTTGTGAATTCCTCTTTGGAGTTTCTGGTTAGCTGATAGGAAGATAGGAGCAGGCAAATCCACAAGGGATTCTATGTTGTGGGTTTTTGCCCCTCTTTTTTGGTAACATAATTGTGATCTGTGCTTTTGTCTTTGACAGAGCTGCTGTTGCTGAGGCCCTCATAATAGCATCTTTTCTGCAGCATTGTAGTTAGGAGAAATCCTTGCTGCATTCATGGTTGTATACTATGGTGGCTGAGAGGGGAAAACCCCAGTTTGCCAACCAAAACCACTAAATCTTTGCTCTCATTTCTATCCAAAATATCAAGTTTCAGTTTTTCATCATTACATAATAACACTTTGCAATTCTGTAGTGTCTTCTGTTAGAGGATCCCAAAGCACCTTACAAATACTGTATTACTGAAGTAAGCCTCACAGCACCCCTGTGAGGTACTTGTAGGTAAGAATAATTATCTCCTTTTTATACAGGAGGAAACTGAGGCATAGAGAGATGAAGGGTCTGAATTTCATCCCAAAATTGTGAGAGCACTGCCATACAGGTTAGAGAGACACCTATCTAACTACGCATGTGTGCAAATCCCCAACACATACATTGTATTGTGCTTGCAAAATAAGTGTGTAACACATATGTGCAATTTCAAACTGAAAATTAGGCCATAACTGAATTGCTCAAGGTCACGCAATGTGTGATATCTCTAGTGTCTCTGGTCTCTCAGTACTATACTTTAAACACAAAACCATCCTTCCTCCCTAAATGACTGAAATCAGCAGGCAAACTTAAGTATTCTAGTGAGTGCTAATTGCACTCAGAGCTTCATGCAGGTTTCATTGATTTATTTTTTGTTTGCTAAATGTCATTTTCTCACCTCTGCCTTGTTTGTTAGACTGCACTCTAGAGAACTAACAATCATTTTCCAAAATTTTCTTTAAAAAAAAAGTCATATACATCAAAACTGTCTGCTGAGAAAATTCTAATCAAATATAGAACAGAATGACTGAATTTGGCCCAAGGAATTATCATGGAATAAGAAATGTGTGCACACATACACAGACACACACACTCAAACAAAAACTCATCAAAAGAGAATCTCATTTGGATTGGATCTGATACATTGTTGTGGCAGTTTGTCATGTACTATATAGAGCATGGGCAAATACAGTTGCCTGAGATTATGCTATGCGGGGAGTTTTGAAAGGCAGCTGCAGTTTTCCATCAATACATTTTTCTCTTTTGATTGCTACACCATGAAACCTATTTAATCATAGAAAGGTTCATGGTTATATCTGCTGTCACAATACTATACACGGGAGAGTTATCGTGCTGAAATAGAATTAGAATATGATGTCTTAGAACCACTTACAGACAGGTACAAAAGTTTCTCAGGCCGTCTCCTGTAATCTGCATTTTGCAGGACATTTCCCTTGTTATTCACCATACTGCCTATTTTTGATCACTTCTGGTGGCAGTACCTTGATTGCCTCCCTAGGGTTGACTCTAAACTCTGATCACTCCTAATATTAAACATATTCCCTAATATTTAGTGTGATTTTTGGCTGAGATACCAAAGCAGATTTTATCAAGCTACTGGCTCAGTGCAGGCTGCCTATATTGTTTCCACAGGGGCTGCATCTTGTATTCTATGAATATCTGTTCTTGACCTGTGTCCAGAAAAAATATTAGCTGTTTTTCTCCTCCTCCTCCTCTAGCTAAAATTGTAAGCAATCTGAGAGGAGGCTGTTCAATAAATGCCAGGTAGGAAAAAGGGGCCTCTTAAGAGAAACAGCCACCAGCACAAATGCCACACCATTAAATGGGATATTGTAGTTTCAGATATCTCAGGGATTACTAGTGGCAGAGGCAATAAAAATCTTCTTCAAAGTGATTTGTAAATTATTAAATTTATTTCAAACTGCTCTATTACTCATAGGAATTGTATCAATCAACAGAGAGAGGTAAATTACTGGATCAGTCAGAAAATATTGTTGCAGCTGAAGAATCAATGCTAATTGAATCATTAGGGCATTATTACATGAAACACAAATAGCTTGGGATGATAACTCATTGCTCTGTTTGATCTATAGTCTACAAAGAAGACATTACACCAACAATTGCAGTGCTTGATTGTTCCATTTATAGACATCATATCTTCTCAATATTATCAGTATAATTAGTGGCATTTAGATTTTAAACCTTTTCTCCTATCTAGCACTTAAAATACCTGAACTGTCCTGAGAGTGATTGTATCCTAGAGATCATCCCTTTTCTTGCCCTTAGGCCAACGTCATAGGGCTTGCACAGGTGCAACTAAGTGCATTGTTTGGCTCCTGGTATGGTTGAATGTTTTTATTAAGTTTTCTCCATTTCAAAGAACCCTGTCATAGCTCTCTTTAATGCAGTGGTTCAAACAAGATGGGATGCAATGGAAAGCTTTTAAGACAAATTGTTCTAATATTGCATAATAACAACATTGGCACAAATTAAAGAAACTTGCTGCTTTGGGTCTCCCAGAGAGGTGACCTCATTGTCACTGCATTGAGAGCCAAGAAAGTTTGACACTAATGCGGAGGGTGAAAGGTGTGGACATTGTCAGTAGTCCTGCACTCATCAAGTTGAAGTCACTCAGGACGGATAGGAATGGTAGCAGCTTGTGAGCTGCTTCATTGCACCCATTCTCTTTCAGGCACAAATAACCATAAGCAGTCTGCTAGACTGATGGCTGCAGGATTCAGAGAGCATGTCTTTGCTTTTTAGCCATTGCAATAGCAATGTGTCCTGACTGAGGCATAGTGACAGTTAGACCTGCAGTCTGTACATACATATGAATATATGGTGATAGAGAGTACATGTGGGTGAGTAGTTGTTTGCTGGGGTAGTTGTGAATGAGTGTGTGTATGTGAGAGAGAGGGACTGTATGGTTATGTAGGTGAGAGTTGGTTTGGGATGTTGAGAGGTGTTTTTGACCTTCCTACTTTTCTCTCCTCCTCCTCCTCGAAGTGTCTTTGAGAGTAACTTATATGCCGATAACACTAGCAGGATTTTGCTATATGGTGCATATTTCCTATTATCTTATCCCAATAATAAACTCTGCTAGTGAAACTAAAAGTGATACCAAACTGTTTGATTTCCTGCTACTTCTCACCCTGCTGGAAAAGGGGATCATTGTACTGTATGAGAAGACTTCTCTATTAAGGTGACCTCTTCTGCACCATTGGAAGGTCTGAAGATATTTAAGTGTATGTCTGGGTATGTGCATGTGTTTGAGCAGTTGGAGAATTGTGCGAAGTAAGTCTGAAAAAAACCCATGTCAAAGGAATGACACAACCCACTGCATATTTTCTAATTCTGAAATTTGTTTAGTGCATTAAGAAGATTAATGAATGAAAGGGGTGGGTGCCAGCAAAGGACTGGAGTGCACCTTTTGAAGCCATAGCGTTAATGTAATTTTATGGGTAGAGCAATGCAGCTGCATCACTTTTATTTTTTTTCTTTTGAAGTAAACATTATGTTTTGTATTCACGCTGATGGCTCTGCCACAACCTTTCTGGGCTGTTTGCCCGCCTGCCCGATGCATCAGCTGAGAAATTTATAAAGTGCTTTTTCCTTTCCCCGCCCTTTCAACATTTCTGCTCCTCATCAGTGCCCCAAGTGAGTAGTCACCAAGCTCTATAATCACAATGGTACCGCAGATGCTCATCATCAAAGGCTTGTGCATAAGGTCACAGGCTGCAGAGAGGACACAGAGCAGCGTGACCACGATACAAATGCATTCATTCAAGCCAGCAGATATTAGGAATCTTTTTGAATTTTGTGACATCCAGATCCATATAATTCATGGCATCATATGGAGATGATCTTGCATTTATATAGCAGTTTTTATCCAAAAGGATCCTAAACTTAATTTGAAAAATTTAGATATAAAGGAATTGGTTTGTCAGTAAGTCAGATGCAGCCACCTCCTGAGCTGAAACACAGCAACTGTTTAAAAGCACACAGTGATAATATAGAACAGTTTAAGAGGAGAAATTACCAAATAAAATCTCAGGGGGAATGTCAAATTAGGTAGGAATTACCCAAGTTGAAAGTTGGCTAGGACACCACATTTAACAATCATACTCTGAATTTACAGAACAACATGGCTGAGACAAAGGTCTGATCCAAAGCCCACCAATATTTAATGGGCTTTGGATTAAAAGGGATTAAAACATTAAATGTTTTGTGTTATTTAAAAAACACCACTTCCAGCTACAAAATGCCACTGCACAGCATTGGTGTAATATTAAATCACTGACAACACTTCTTGCAGGCTTTTCACTAGAGGGTCCACACCTAAGTAGTGAGCCAGACCTACTCAATTTAGTTTGAGAGAGAAATAGCTAAGAGCATGAGGAGAGTATGGCTGCATTAGCTTACTCCCACCAATGATTAGGTTTTTAAATATGATCTAATAGCTAGCCTTTTGGGGGCATTTCTTTTGTGGCTGTTCAGTAAAGTCTTGTTGCCAGTTTTTACAGACATATATAATGTTTGCCTCACCTGATCCCACTGAAGTCAGTGGGAATTATTCCGTTCATATTACTGGGAGCAGGATTAGGTCCGTAATCTAAAGAGAAAACTTTTTGAAGGGTTCAGAAGAGAATAACAAGCACAGGGATTTTGTCCTCTCCTGTCTGCTGATGACAAGCAAAAAGCTCTGTGGAGAAATGTGAGAGAGGATTTTATGTCTTTGACTGTCCTTTCTGCTCCCCAGTACTGCATAATCTAAAAATACTGCAACTGATGTCTTAAAAACAAATACAAATAAAATGAAAATCATTTTCAACACAGAATAAGGAGAGAAAATTCACATTTCTCAGTTACTTTTACCTGTGGGATTCAGGTTATTCCCGATTCAAAAACTGCCTGATTTGTATTCTCTCACAGGAGAAAAATCAGACTTTTCAAATTGCTGGTCTTTAAGATCTTTTAATCTGTCTTGAAGTTTCTCTTATTTCTATAACAGGACTCATTGCTTGGAGTTGAGAAGCATGAAGGGATCAGAGAAGTGAGAATTGTGGTCAGGGAAAGCAGGGGAGTCTAAGTACCATTCAGAATTTCTGTCTAAATTTCACTCACACACACGTGCAATTTTGGACATTGAAAAATTATTTTTTAAACAATGAATGCTTGTTGCAAATTTCAAAAGTGGCACTTCAGTCAGCTGAGATCTGTCACCTGTTCAGATGACAGTCCTCCCACTAAACTAAACTCATGATGGTTTTGCCTCCCAGGCAGTTTCACTTCATGAACTTGGTGATCCTATACCCTTAGCTGCTAAGCTGCTGCTGCTTAAAAGATGCGTCATCTGCTGATGCCTACCTGAAGAGATTCTTCGTCTCCTAAAAGAGGCTTTGAGCTGCCATAGACTGGCTGAAGGCTAGCAGAGAACATAAGAATATAAGAAACAAGAGGAACAGGAAAAGTTCATGCAGATCCCACTGTCCTGTTTTTTCACGCTGTCCCTCAATCCTCTTTTTTTTCAAAAACAAATCAGGACGTTTCTTGTATTCATTATATGTTTGAGTTTAAATGCTTCTTCTAGCAACTAGAGGTGGATCTGAGCCATGAAATTCTGATCTATTTTTCTAAGTACATGGATGATCAGATCTGAGGGATTGATCCATGTCCATCCCTACAGATAACTTACTCCATATCGTTAGACCAGATCGCTTAGACTGGATGCAAATTGTCTGGGCCACCCAGATAAAAATCTGGTCTGAATCCAGACTGAGTTTCTGGGATATTTAAATAATTGTTTGTACCAAACTTCTGTTTGGGTGGACAGCCATTGACCAGCTGCTCCAGTTTTTCCACATGATCTTGCAAGCTGCTCTACCCTGCAGAATTCCCTGACCCCCTTAAAAAGCCTTGCTCCCCCATTAAAAAGCCTAGCTGGGATCAATGGCGGCAGTGGACTTTGCACTCAACCTGTTGCCACACGTTTCAGAATTTGTTGGAACCAGCTGTGATTGCGACAAAGAGTCCTGTGGCACCTGTGGCAGCCAATCAGCTGTGATTGGGTCTTATAAAGCGAACTTGAACATTGTGAGTTTGATTTGGAAAGCTTCCTTTGGATCAGTGGTGTCCAACCTGCGGATGACTGTGTTGAGAGGAACATTTCAATTTGATTATGAATTGAAGTTGTGTTCCCTGACCTGTGTGCCCTGTGACTCTTTTAACTGAAATGTTTCAGTCAGCCCCATCATTATGAGGAGGTGGTAGGGGGTCACTATCTCTCCATTGCCTCTTCCCCAGCTGCCCAAGCATCCCAGAAGCAACTGTGATGTCACTGGGAGTGCTCTGGGTACCTGCTGCCATTTTCCTATAACAGCTGCTTAGCAGCTCCCCTGTTGGCTACTTGCTGTATTGAAGGGGAGGGGAAAGAAAGTATAGCTGGATGAATAATTTTTTGGTTTGGTGGTCAAACTGAAAAACCTGGGGAAAAAATCATTTGAGGTCATCCTGAAACAATTTTTGTTTTTTGTTTCTGTTTTGTTTCATTTTGGGGGTGTTTTTAGCCTCTTTATTTGTTTATTTTTAAAGATAAATCTAGCTATATTTCTAAACAAAACATTTAAAAAATCTCAAAATGTTTTCACTTAAAAAAAATTCTCCCCCCGCCCAAGTTTTGGTTGTCCCAAAACTGCATTTTCTGGCAAATAAATTTTGTCAAAAAAATTTGCCCATCTTTAGCTGAGAGCAGTTTTAGCTGCTCCATTGCCTGGTTTCCTTCCAGGCTATGAGAGGAGAGGAAGAACATCATAGGAACTCAGCTGGTTCTGCCAGAGGCTAGGGGAGCACCTGGCAATTGAGTATGGCTCAATTCTCCCACACACAACCACCCAGGGCAACTCAGGATAGGGGAAAAGGAGAAGCTGAAAACCAACAATTAATTATGGTTTCTTGATTCTATGTCCCAGCCCTAATGCAGGTTAGAAGGGCTGCTCTAACTTGCATCAGCTGGCTACGATCCCTAAGAGATCCTATGATAGCTGGGGATAGCCAAACTGCAGCTATTTCCCTTCCCTGCCGCCAGTGTCTTCTGCTATAGTGGCTGTGGGGCGGGAGATGTAGGAACCAGCTATGCCAGCTCAATGCCTGCTGGGACGCCTCCCATTCCAAGGGAAATTCTCAGCAGTAAACTTGAGGGACGTTTCAGGACACAGAATCTGCCCCAAAATATTGGTTGCGACTCCTTGACCTTTTTCAATAAGCATGTTCAACCCACAGGCTGATAAGATTGGACACCACTGCTGTAGAAGGTGCTATAACAGTGTGTCATATTAATGTTGTGACATTGAAAGGCATCATTATGCAGAGCTGCGTGCACTGTCATACACTCTCTCTGGTGTTTGGTGACCTGTGTGGTTAGACACAGACTCTCCAGTTTTTCTCCTCCCTGTTTGAAAATGGGACACAAGACAGTATTAATTAAACCTATAGGTTTCATAATTTAGGTACAGATTCTGTTTTGAGCTACATCCATACATCTCAGACCAAAGGGAAAGCTCGGTACTTATCTTAAACCCAAGTCTGTCTTTCTCTTCATTTCCCTTTTCTTTTGATTTTTCTCTTTTTCAAGCAACAGAGAGAAAAAACAAAAATAATTTAAGTGGAAAAAATAATAAAAGGAGAAGAGAAACTTATGGAGACAAGAGCATCCTTAAGCATTCAAAACTGTGGCTATGACCTTGGGCTTTCCTCTGCTCAGGTTTTGCCGGGGCATCCCTCACTGACAGAAGCTCCTCTCCTACAAGTCTGTCTCGGGGATGATTCAGATTTAGAATTTTTACACTCTTGAGCTATTCTGAAATCAATAGGCACCTAAAATGACTCAGTCTGAGTCTCCATTTCAGGATAATTATCCATCACATTTTGCATTCTTTCACGTATTGTTTACACTGCACATTCCCCTAATTTCACTCACTATATTTCAGTCTTTATAAGAAATAATAAATCTAGTTTGTGGTCCTCACCCCCCACCTCTGTCGCATGTTGAAGAAAGAACAAACCCAGTCTCGGTGGTGGAATGTATGGAATCTCTCTCATCTGTTTCCAAGGAACATTTCCTCACAGCAAGGCCAGTGAGCAAGAAAATGTTCCTTTCCATTGTAATTAAGCTGGAGCTCCAACTCCATGTACTCTTTTCTGTATGTTTAGCTTCTGGGTGCAAGCGAGATGTTGGGTCCTTAGTACCATGGAAACTGATAGGTGATGTATGTTGGTAGTTGACATCCTGGATAGGAAAAAGATCATAATGGAAAGGTGGTGGCTGTAACGGATGAGTGAGAGCTGCTTTCTTGTACCATACAAAATCTGTTATCCACATGTAAGACTTACTGTGCCTGAGAGGTACCAGTTATGTTCTGTCTGTGCCCTTGATCTCTCAACATTCCCTAATAGCTAAGTGCATTGCAAAGAGTAATGGAAAAGAGGACACTTCTAACACTGCATTATCCTTGCAAGTACCTACAGTTTTAACAGAGAGAAAAGTCTTTTGAATACTTATCTGCCTATGTATTGCTGTTTTTAGCTAAACATTTGAGATGCTTAGTGAATGGAAATTTTAACCTAGGTAAGTAGAAATAAATTTAGGTGCAGATTTTCAAATGTGTGTATCTAGAATTAGACGTCTAAATCCACGTTTAAGCATCTAAATAAGTGACCCGATTTTCAAAAATTCAGTAGGAGCTGCTGGGAGCTCAGCACTTTTCAAAATCAGGCCATTTACCTAGGTGTCTAAATATTGATTTAGACACCTAGTGTTAGGGACCTATATTTTGAAAATCATAGCTATACTCTACAGTTACCATTTTTAAAATTTGTACATACTACTAGTTTCCAATGCCAACTGGAGACTGGCATCTTTCTGACTCCCCTTATAAATAATATGGTAATGGTTTCTATTTCTGCAGATCAGTCTATTATTGCATGCATCACCATTGCATTTGACTGCAAAACAAATGATATGAGTTGCTCAAAGTACTTAACTAATTTTAAGAAATGTAGCTCCTGTGAGGTAAGTCAATAGTAGAATCCTCTTTTTTTATGGATGAGAAAATTGTGATAAATAGAGATTAAGGGGATTGGCAAAAGACACACAGGAAGTCTGTGACAGCAGTGAGGACCACAAGGAGTCTTGACTTCTGGTCGTTTGCAAATGGGTAATATAAACCTTTCTGTTTTAGATTACTTAACTATAGAACTTACTGGAAAATCACAATTTTTTCCTCAAAAATATTTCAGATTAAAATATTTTGTTTAAAATGTTTACAAGAAGACTAAGTGAAATAAAACAATTATTTTTGTTTCAAATTGAAAAGTGAAATTGAAAAACAATACTTTCTCTCACTTTTATTCAATTTTTTACATTTTTCCAGCGGTAAAGTTAAAAAGAAAGTATGAAAAGGTGTTTTTTCCTCCACTTTCTTTTACTTTTATCTTTTCCTCTCTTTTCCACTTTAAAAAAGGCAGTCGGGGAGGGGTGGCTATGTAAAAACTTTCCATTTGTTTTTATAAATGCCAAAAAAAAAACCCCCACAATTTTTTCCTAACATTTTTCAAGAAAAAGGAAAGAAAAATGTAATTGAAAACTTTTCCTAAAAATCATTTTATACAAAATTAGATTTTGTTTATTAAAATTTTTGTTTAAAGTGTCACCCAGATGTACTATGTAATGAATGAAACAGAACAATTTGCTCTCTGTATATGCAGGCATTATATTTCAGTTAGTGTCTAAACATTCCTGAATAAACTGAGTCAGTACAGCAACTTCACAATAAGTTTTGCTACAGATAATTAGAATTTATGACTAAAGAGTACTATTTATTTGATGTATTATCTGGTATTTAATGGTGTTTACAGGTGCTTGGCTTCAGTGAGTAAATATTCAATGTAAAATAAAAATGAACCACAACTAAAGCCTGGGTTATATATTAGGGATTTGTTGTTTGACTGCATCCAAAGCAACATCACATCCTCAAACTTGTTGTTGCTCCCAAACCTTTGAGTCTCACTGACACTCAAAGGGAGGGAGAGAACCTAAGAATTGTATACACGGTTCTCTATATGCTTAAATACATTACTTATCTGAAGCAAGTAGCACTGACAAGACAGATGAGCCTTGACCATTAGGGGTTGTCAATGTAAATAGTTTTGAGCTATTCCAAGAGCTCACTGCTACAAATGCTTGTGCAGATCTGAATTAGGACACAAGACCCGCAGTACAACTTGTATTGAGTTTCTCCAAAAATTCTTTCCCCTCCCACCATTTTCTTGTTGCTATTTCCTTCCTCTTCTTTAGCCCCCTTGTCCCCACCAGTCCTGCCTATACTTTATAACTTCCTGTTGCAACTGCCTCCAAGGACTAGCACTGATGAAAGGTTTGAAGTTATTGCAACAAATCCTTCACCATAAAGGACCTTCACTGCTTTCATTGTGCTCCACATCATCACCATTCAGAACTTTATGGCAACAGCAGGGATAGAGCTCTGACCAGATTGCAACAAAAGCATCTGCTGCTGTATAAGCCCTCACCACTTGACCTAAAAAAAATAATTGTCAGGTGTTAGCAGCAGTATAAGGGCTATTGCACACAAGCGAGAAATTTTGATTCCATTCAATAAAGACCAATGGTGTAACATACACACTAGCCAATTAATTATAGTATAATTCCAGGCAGGCTTGCTATTTGCTGTTGGCTTGTTAACCATCACCCTGTCACTGTGCCCTGTTCTCTTACACTGTGGCTTTCAAACACTGATTATTCTCCCTGTCAAGGGATGAAATACTTTGGCCCCTTTTATCTTACGTCTCAAGTGTCAGAGTCTGGCTGCCACCTCATTTGTGACATTTGACGTGAGCAGGAGAATTTGGTATTGCGTCCTGGGTGTGTGGACTGCTGCAGTTTTGATAATCTGCATCTCTCTTGATGAGTGAAGCAATTGCACCTCATGCTGGAAATCGCTGAGATGCATTCATAGATTCCAAGTCCAAAAGGGACCGTTGTGATCATCTTTTAGTCTTCTCTCCTGTATAACACAGGCCAGAGAACTTCCCCTAAATAATTCCTAGCGCAGATCTTTTAGAAAAACATCCAGTCTTGATTTCGAAACAGTCAGTGATGGTGAATCCACCACAACCCTTGGCAAATTGTTCAAATGGTTAATTACCGTCAATGTCAAAAATGTATGCCTTATTTCTAGTCTGTAGTTGTCTAGCTTCAAACTCCAGCCATTGTATCATGTTATATATGCTCTGTCAGCTTCTTTTTTCTTGCATGCTTATGATTAAGGTGTTTCTAATTAAAGGAAAAAGTGAAGTAGTTTATTAAAATAAAAGCCCCAACTTATTTCTACTGGGGGGCAGTCAGTCAGTGTGAAGGGCAGTTGTTATTCAAGGTTACTAGGTACTCCTAAAATCAAAGCATTGAGACTTGATTGTGAAATATATAGCTATGTCTGTGCTGCATAAATATCCAAGCAGCACTGATTAAACTCCCAAAATCCTGACCCAGAATATACTGGCTTAAGAGCAAAACCTGGAATGGGTTGTCTGAAAACAATATCTTCTCTGGTTCTGAAGTCCTGGTTATAAACTCAGAGAGGCTGTCCTAATGACATTAGAAAGAGTTCACATAGAACATCTTAATGATTTGGAAGAAGAATGAACAGTGAATTGTGAATGATGATTCTAAGTAGGTTTGGTTGCTAAAAAACGATCTATGGAGGATTCTGAGCAACCTCAGACAGACATGCTCATTGAGGGACTCTGAGCCCTGATGACTAGGAGATTTATTTTCTATTTAGATGCCTATATGACTCTCACCACCATAGCATTTGAGCTCCCTCCCTATTTACCCAGAAGAAAGGAAGTGTTCCCCTCCAGTGGTCAGGAGGGAGAAATGCAAAGAAACAGAATAAGAGCCCTTCCCTTTCATGTAGTCTAGAGGGAAATACCCCTGCTCCTTCCATTTCTCCCAAGTGACATGCACATACATACACACGCCCATTTACACAAGAGAGTTAGCAAATGAGTTTTGTAAATGACCTATCTCTTTCTATACATACAGCACCATAACACCCAAGGAATCTAAGACTTACAGGGACTTCCCTGAAATAAATACTGCCATTTCATAGACTTTTCCTCTATTACCACAAATAACAATAAAAGCAGTCAGTTGAAAGATGTAACAAGCTGTTGCTTTGGCATACAGTCTAGAAGGTCTTTCCACATAACCATTATGCACCTGTCTGTTCTCAAAAAAACACCCCAAAGCAGGGATTGGAATAAATAATGCACCAAAATAAGGAAAGCAGCACAGCACACATTTTCTTTGATAGCCACAGGACCCTGACTACATCATATGTAAGTTCCATAAGTCCACTGAGTGCTCTGGGGTCATGCCAGACAAATGCTTTCCATTTCCTTGACCTCCCACTGGAAAGCTTTCCTTGATCAGGGAAATCGTTAGCCAATATGAGGAAAAATGTTTTCTGATCAACAGAGGACCAAGTGGCCTGGAACTATACAGATACCCTCCTCAGTATATCTTGTTCAGGTGTCTTATCTCATAATTTCCCAGAGCATTGTCCTTTGCTTGTACATGAAGCATTCTGGGCATTTCTGAATAAGAACATATTGCTGGACTTGCCACACCAGATCAGGCTGTTGGTCCATCAAGTCCAACATCCGTCTTCAGGGAATGAGGATTATTTGATGCTTCAGAGGAAGCTGGAACAGTCCTGTAATGCACATAGCCAGTTGTGCAGTTACCTCTGGGAGGTGAAGCATGGAGCAGTTGTAATGGCCTAAATCAGGCATTTTGAACACTATTACTCTTAACTTGCATAGCTACAGATATTATTGATAGTCAAAGTTATCCAGCTGCACTATTATTTGTCTTTTAACTTCCTCTTCTGACAAATGAGTTCCATAGATGTACTATATAAAGAATAAAAAAAATACTTGTTTGTTTTAAAGTCTGGTCTTGAATTTTAAAATTCCCCTTGTTCTTGTATTTAGGCAGTGGGGCTAGAGGAGGAAGCCTTTCATAAATGGGTACACCTCAGTTTTGTCCCTTCTAACTCTTCTCTCTGAACCTATAGCAGGATTTGCATTCTCTCATCAGATATAGTGTAAGTCAGGTCATGCTTCAGTACATGTGGATCAGATTTCTAAGGACTTTTTTCTTTCTGTAGCCTACTTTTCACTTCTGTTCAGATTCTATTTCCATTACAATTTCTATCTGCTCCTTTGATCTGCACTTGAGTTTCTTAAATTGTTCTTAAATTTTAGTATTTCACTACACGATTCTTATATATAGATGGTAAATCAATTGGTCTCTAAAGAGCCTTAAGATCTTTTGGATTTTGGGTATTATAATTCATTGTAGACAAAAATAACTTTTAAAATAATGAAATCATAGTTGGAACTAAGGTATTGTTTAGTCTATTACATCTCTGTACTCCCATTTTTCCTAGTGTTTTTCCTCTCTTTTGAGGGATATTTTAGGGTGTTAGGTGGAGGATTGGGTGTGGTGTTTCTAGAATAATGGATTCCAGTCCATTATATTCTGAATATTTGGAAGACCACTCATAATGTTTGCCTGGTAACCTTGATGATGGTCTATGTGCTGAGGAGAGTGAGCGGAAGATATAGGATTAATTTTGGATTCCAATTTTTACTGAACTGGAATTCTGAAAAATTCATTTAGTTGGCCCCTTTTGAAATTCAGTTTTTATACCATTTCTGTGGATCATTTGAGGAGATGAGCAGATAGATCTCTTCACCTTTATGCAGAAGCTCCATACACCACATAAATCCCACATTAAACTCTCAAAAATAGGGTTTACGAAGTGTAAAGGCCTCATGTTTGGCTACTGGACATGGGATGAATTTCACTCGAAAATAATCTGGCATTCAGTACTTCCAATAGCTTCTTCTTTCATGATATTGCCATATAGCCTTTTAAGACCCAGAAGAAATAAAAGTTGGTTTAAGAGATGCCCATTTCTCTGTTGCAGTGTCTCTGTGGGCAGAAAATAAGTATCAAAGAATGAATCCTCTGAACTGCTATCTCTGCAGATCAAGTGAACGTGTCAGAATGTAGCGTATAAACTTCTGGTAGCTCATAAAATTTATTAGCAGGAGTTTCTTGACCACTGGCTGTTACATTTAGGAACAGGGGGTTAAATTGACCTTCCTTGTACTAATGAAAACTCTGCTGTGGTTATTTTGTTGATGTATACAATGCTTTAAAGTAAATCAACAAATGACTATACAGGTAACTACCACAAACTTTTTTTTTTTTTTGGTAGAGAAGTCTCTTCTGAGTGATCATCAATTCCTAGTGATGCAAATCAGTTTGGAAACTCCCTCAGGGAAATTAGCTCCAAGTCCTACTGCAATATGTTAATCCATTAATCCAAGGGTTGAATTGCCCGGGGAAAATATTACGGCTTTCTTGGAGCAAGAAATTGAGAGGTTTGTAAACTGCCCTCTCCAGTGAATTGCTGGATCGCAGTTGGGGAAAAGCTGTGGGAGTTGATAAGGGGGAAAAAATGTCCCTTAATTTACATTGGATTATTTGGATTATCCACGAGACTGCAAAATTTGGGTGACTTTTCATCTCAGAAGAATGTCTCCTCTCTACCACTAACCTGAGATTGTAGACACGAATCTTGGGAATTTTATCTAAAGATCCTCAGATGGGCAATGCCATTTTCAGAAAATGAAAAGGGAAAACAAATCTTGAGTTCTCCAAATGTCTTAGTTTCTTTCAGTCCCAGAGAGAAAAAGAACATCTATGTTGTGAGGGTCAGAAGCAGTGAGTGACACCTCACAAAAAATAAAACCATGCGCCCCTATTCTCCTATTCTAGGATCTGAATAACTCCTCAGTGGGAGTTAGTTATTTCGTACTGATGGAGAATTGGGCCCCAGTCCAGTCAACTATAGAAAAAAGGTAGCCTATCTTTATTTACGGTGTGAAATAACAAGTAGACTGATCTAATCAGAACATTAAAGTGTGCAATGATCCTAGGATGTGCAGGATGTTAACCTAGAATCAAGGCTGTCCAAAACTTAGGGATAATAGATTCTCACTGAACTCGAGATTTAATTGTTTGTCCCTCTCTGTTTGAGAAAAAGGCAACTTTCTCTTCCTTGGAGGCAAGAAGTGAGATTGTATGGGATATACAGACTATGCTGTTAATTCTGCTTAAGGCACAGTACCGGGCTTGGCCAAAGACCTGAACCATCACAGTGTTCATGAATGTGTGTCCATGTCCTTCTATGTTTATATCTCTTTACATGTAGTAAAAAAAACACAGTAAAGACTGTTACTAGGACTGTAATCTTTAATGTCTCAGACTTTGCAAGCAAAGAATGGGTTTTAGCTGCCACTAGGAAACTACATTAAATTTCATCTAAAATGCTAACCTATCCTCCTAGTTGTACTGCTGATAGATGGAACAAGTAATTGTTACTACTCCTGCTATGGAAGGTCTCTCAGGAGTAAAACACAGAGGCTCTCATCTTGCCCTTGGTGTAACTACAGTTACAGCATGAAGAAAAGGTAGCCTGCTTTAATAGTAGCCTGCTGCTGCTGAACACTTGCTAAAAGAAATTCAGGATAATACCTTTCTGAGTGTTCCACTACCATGAAAAGAAGATTAAAGGATAAATGGCTTATCTGGTTGCATTGACTTGAGCTAACAAAACAAAAAGTGACAGAATTTTTCTGTCAGTTTTGATAAAGTATGTTTATCAATACTGTATGCTTTCCATTGAGAATTAAAGTACTGAATAAAGGGGCTGGAAAACTTATTTTGTCCCATAGGGAAGAATGTGGTCCAAAGGGAGAGGACTGGGAGACAGGGAACCTTGGGTTCTATTCCTGATTGCTACCAACTTATTCTGTGACTTTGGGTAAGTCATACTGACCAAAATTTTCAATCTTAAGTGCCTGAAGTTAGGTTCCCAAAACCACATGTTGATATCTAACTAAAGAAAAGGAAGGGAGAGGATAAGCAGTCAGACATACAGATTTCTTCTTGCACTGAAAGTTCTTCTAAAGGACAAAGTCCAGCTTTGTAGGACCCACAATCTCTGTGAACAGGAATGTACTGTGATACACTGCCTGCTGGGAATACAGTGTTCTTCTGAGTGACATGCTGTAAATCTATTAAGATCTTTAAAATGAGCTGTGTGGAAATCCTATTCTGAGAAATACTTGGATTGATATGCAGTGAACATTTGTAGGAAGACAAACTCCCAAAAATTACATAGGGGAACATTTCCAGTGCAGTCTTTTCATAGAAAATTAGAAGGGCTCTCATCAGCCAGAGCATGGATTGTGTAGCTAATTCCCACTAATCACTGACAATTTACGGCATAACTGTGGGGCTTTAAGCACAGATTACCTATAGAGAGTACTTGTGGTGTGTTTTTGGTTTGTAACATTCACTTCCTCCTACCTGGAATATGTGCTAGTGCTTTGTCTCTCCCTGTCTGTTTCTCCCATGCAGTGAGCCAGTCACAAGTTCTCTCTTTTCAGCTCTTCTCCAGGGTATAGATTCTCTCTCTCTTTGCAGAGAACTATACTTGGGTTCTCCAGTTCGCTTTCCTAGAGACCCACACTTGGGTTTTCTCCCACTACTTGGGATCTAAGCTTGTGTTTTCTCTCTTCCCCTCTCCCACTGCAGACAGAAGCATAGGCTAAACTTTCCCTCCCAAAAGATACATACATGAGCATCTATTTTCCTTATCTCTGGGTATCTGAGAATGGGTTCTCTCTTCGCTTACCCACAAAAGGATTCCTCATTACTGACTGAAGGCTGCTCCTGAGCGAGTGCTAAAGTTTCCTCACCAAAATCTTTTATGGGGTCCGCCATTTCTCTTTCCTGTGGATGGCCATGGTGGAATACCTATACTCTGATGGTGAAAGAACAATATGACATTCTCTGAGGCTCAGATGCTCTGTGGAGCAGCCAACAAGGCTATAGCTGTGGCTGATAGCTCAACTCTCTGACAAGACTTCCAGAGCTGGTTTATTTTCCATGAGTCCTTAAAATTCCATCAGCTTTGTGAGTGAGAGTCCTGAATACAGGACTTCTGTGCTGCAGCACCAAAGCATTACCCCAGGGGCAGTTTCATTGAACTAGGAGTTTATTGGCCAGGGATGAAATCTTGGCCCCGTTGAAGTCAACAGGAGTTTTGTGACTTCAGTGGGGCCAGGATTTCACCCCAGCCCTGCACTGGACTTTCATATAGTGTGATCTCCCCCTGTGAGTGATAACTGCACCATCCTGAACTACCAGAGCTCAGCTATGGAATAATTCCAGCAACACCTGAGACCCAGCTCGATATGTGTATGACCAGTAGTCAAAGACTAACATCTGGGATAGTTTTGCAGTATCAGATGAAAAGCTGGGAATAGCTGTAAAAGTATTAGAATATGAATTCAGAAGCTTTTCAGAACTATGATCACCACTGGTTCATTATAATAATATTTTGCCTGTGTATAAGGCTATTTATCTTAGGATCCCATTGTTGTGCAAACACTAAGAAAACAAGCCTCACAGCAACCCCACGAGGGAGGTAAGTATTGTAATATCCATTTTATGGAAGGGAAAATTGAGAAACAAAAAGATTGACAGAATTGGCCAAAATCAATGGCTCAGCTGGGAATATGACCAAGGAGCCCACACTACCAGGTGACTGTTCTACCCATTCAACATGCTGCCTGCTATAGGTTTAAGAGTCTGTTTGCTAAACCTGAATTGAATCCATTATGATGATTATTTTAGAAAATAATGTTTAATTAACCCTCAAACATAGATAAAGTCATTCAGCCATTGCTAACTTGTAACATCTGGAGGGAGAAAGTTTTTTCGTCATTAATGGGAAATCTGTAGAAGGAATTTGCTTGCAGAGTAAACTATTGTTTTAATGACTAGCATTTTAATCTTGTGAAACCAATGTTTGAAGCAATTTGGAATCAATCAGATGTAAAATGTAAGAGCGTTGTGGTTGTTTGGTGGTGGTTGTTGGTTTTTGTTTGTTTTTTTGAGGGTGGGGCAGGGTTGTTGTGTAAGGAACAGGTTTTTGCCTTTGATTCTTGCCTAGGATAACAAACCATATGGTGCCTCTGTCTTCATTGTATGGCGTGTGCTTTTCATAAAGGACCAGTTTACTTCCACTTCTCGTTGCACCTTAACTTATTCTTAACAATTTTCTTAACATAATACAGAGACAACAACAACAAAAATTACTTCATGTGCCAAGGAGAATTTTGCTTTCAAGAATACATCATGAGAAAACTGTACGGACCATAGAGATGTCTCTCTGAGCATTGATTGGATCTCTGAGAAGACCTTTTACATCAGTATGTAGGCTGACATTTGAACACATTTTTTCATGAGTCAAGAAGCACAAACCTCTGTAACTTTGTATATCAGCTTATCTGTATCTTAATCAACGACTTCCATTCTGAAGACATTTAGTATTGCGTATGGAGTTTTGAGTATGTTTTGTTTAAAAAATTTTATTTACACAATGGTTTCCTTTGTGTGTCTTGTGTATATATGTTTTAATAATTAATTGGTTAGTGTTTTTACAGTGCTTTGAGAATGTAAAGCTCTGTGGAAGTACTAAGTATTGTTAGCACATGTCAGACTAGTGTAATCATAGTAAAAATGAGGTACAGAAACTTTCGTACCTTGGTCACTGCTATAATTAGGAGTGGCCAAAATTTGTGCTCATCTGACATCTGTTAGGTGTTCTCTGTGACATGAGTTGGTGGTTTCAGTCCCATGTCTGGTGACAAGGTAGCCACATCACAATAAATGGCACTAACAGGGACTTGAGTTGGCAGCCTCAGAAGAGAGGGAAAGGATTCCATGAGCAACCCCTAAAGATGCTTCCTCTAGGTTAGGGGAGCGGCACATTGAAGCAACACATGGGAAGCTTGCACTACCATTGCCCATGCTGTTTCTATTCTGTAGATAAATAATAGATTTCAGTCAATCTGTCCCCTTTTGCCAGTTGAAATTTACTTTAAAATATAAATAAATAAACGGAATTGTCCTTTTGAGTTTGAACAAGGGCTTCTATGCCTCTTTGCCCTGTAAAAGAGCAAATAGAAAGCTTGGGGATGTTCATTGCTTTGTGTTATCCTGCTGAGCCTTTGGCTGATGTGCTACAGGCTCGAAAGGAGTTTACTATACAGGGTAAAGATGGCATATAATTAAATGCTCGTATGCTGTCAAAACACTGACAGTTACAAAATGCTTCAGCCATTAACTCATTGGAGAGTAAGCAATGAGCAAAATGACTTCAATACACAGAAGAAATTCAGAGCCCTCAGGGAATGCTAATTCAGAGACAGAGTAATAGGGATTAGTGCTTGATTTATAGTGTGGCTAAAAGAAATCAACTAGATTAAACCTGCTTCAATTTCACTGCCTACATATATGCTTAAAGATATAGTCAGAATTCAGTGAGCAAGGCATTAACTATCCTATCCATCTTTCATTAATGCTAATGGGAGATATGCCCATACAATCTATCTTTGTGCACTGAGGTGAGGAGATACACACTTTGGTTTTAAAATAACATCACGACCAGTTTGTAGGTTTATGAAGAAAAAATTAATGAGCTGGGCGTAGGACTATAGACTGAATTCCTAGTAAAATCTGTCACTGTCCACTCTTGGGTTTGTTTATTTTATTTCACCTCATCCCTCACCACCCCCAGCTCTACCAGGGATGCCAACCTTGACTGCCCACTTGTTCCCTTCTCCCACAATAATCTTCAGACCTTAATCCACACTGCCTCCTATGCATGGGATGCCTTTGCAAACTGTGCAGTAGGCCACAGTCCTCTCTTCCTTTTGTCACTTCTTCTGTGACACCTACATGAAAGGATAGATTTAGGGTTAATATTGACCCACTCCAATCTCTTCTTTCCACTCTACTCCACTGAAACGACTCTCACCGAATTGTGCAGCAACCTCTTTGTGGGCAAATCTCATCGCTTCTTCTCCATCCCCATTCCCCTTGAATTTTCTGCTGCATTTGATACTGTCAGTGGTATTTAACTTCTTGAAATGTTGTCCTCTTGACTTTCATGTTAGTGTCCTCCCCTGGTTCTTCATCTACATCTCTGGCAGTTCCTTTAGTGCCTCTTTTAGTCCTTCTCCTCCCTTTATATGCTCTCCAGAGCAGTCTTGCATGGTTCAGTCCTTGGCTGTCTCATCTTTGTGCTCCACACACTTTCACCCACCCGAATTTATGGAAAAAAGCCAGAAGGGAAAAGTAAATCTGCAAGTCATCTTACACTGATGATTTGAAGATTTACCTTTCCACTCACCCAATCCTTTATTTCAGCATCACCTTGAAAAAGGTGGTATTTCCTGGGACCCTAAAAGCATATCTGTTGGCATACTGTAGTCATGATATTTACCCAAAAGGTGGTATATAATGTATTACTGGAAAACTAGTAACTCACCGATCATTAATATTCTTGTGTGATGTATGGATGGTAAAACCACAAAGAACTTTATAGATATATGTTGGAAATATGTGACTAAAATATGTTTAAATCAGGCATGTCGGGGGAGTTGATAAACAGGTTTTCACCAGACAAAGGAAAAAGGCCAAAACCTCAAACCAGGTGAGGCTAAATTCAGTGGGCTATTCATTTGTATTGGAGGTTGAAGAAAGAGATTATTTGCACTGTAAAAATCACCAGTGGGGGACAAGACAGCACAGTCTACAACAGATAGCATGGCATCAATACCCAGCAGGGAAAAGGAGCTTTGTTTGGGCTTACTTTTCAAAGAATACATTTTAAAGGTTTATGCACTATTTAAAGAAAGGGGAGAGAACTTCATAGTTATCCATTACTAGGCAGATACAAGAGAGCAGGGGGCTCTTGTACATCTGAGGAAAGTGGATCCTTCAACCAAGGAGGTTGAAGACGCTGGGAACGCAGTATAGGTCAGAACCCTGCTTAGGCAAAGATTGTAACTTGCTTAAATGAAGTTTCAATTTTAGAACAGTATTTTTACTTTTGTTTGTTTGTAACCATTTCTATTCTTACTCCTTTTATTTGGTATCACTTAAGCCTATGACTTTTTGTTGAATAAACTTGTTTACTTTTACTATAAATCAGTTCAATGCTGTGATTGAGTGTTTGTCAAACACCAGTTAAATTAAAGAGCTGCCGTGTATTGACTATTTAAAGGAGCAATGAACTTAATAACTTCTGGGAGTGTTCCAGGAGAGGGCTGGACACTACAGAGGCACACAGTTTTGGGGAAATTTGGGCCTGAAGGGCTGTTGGGGGTCACTCTGCAAAAAGTAACTGGGTGGTGAAAGACAGGATGTGACCTGCATACTTGTATGCTGGCAGTTGGCGTCAGGGCTGTGAGCCACTGCAGCATGGCATTTAAGGCATCCAGAGGTGCAGGGCAGGTGGTGACACAGTGCTTTATGGTCTGGGTTGAACCACAAAGTGTCACACTTTCCCAACTCACAGCCGTGTTGTGAGGCATGATTAATTCGTAAAGTGCTTTGAATGCCTCAGCTGAAAGGCAGTCTGTTAATGCACAGTGTTATTTAAAATATTGCAAATACAACGAGCAGAATATTTCAACTGCTATCTACAGTGAAGATCTGAAGGCTTAGGACTTTTCTTTTGTTAGACGCCATAACCTTATCACAGAGAATTTAGAACCTTATTCATGAGAGCTCCACCAATGAGATTATATTTCCTTTAGATTCAGACTCCTGTTAGAAGCCCCTTTGGAGCATTCTGTTTGGGGGGTTTACACTATGTTATACCATGATGGTACTGTAATCTAATAGTTTGGGATCCTGAAAAATATTTGATTTAATATTTGGGATTAGGGCTTGGTATCATTCTGCCAGTGGGAGGCTGCGTAGAAAGGTTTGATTTATTATTGCTCTGGACATTTTGATATTGAAATGGCTAAATGTTCTGGTGTAGTCGTAGCTTTTTGACTGAACTGCACAGTTGCCTCAATGCATGTATTAGTGACTGCCAGTGCACAAGAGACACTCAGGAAGGAGAAATGAGAAGGAAATATAATCTAATTACATTTACACATTTCCAGTTAGCATTGGGTTGAACATGATTTTTAGTTTTGATTTATTTTGATGTACTTCTGAATTGTGTACTGCAGAAGATTTTGTAAGTATTATTTGTTATCGCTGTTTAGTAATTTTCATCTGACTATAAGACCTACAAACATTTGTAAGATTTTTCCTCATTGACATTTTTTAGGGTGGGTATGTTATAGTGCTCATTTTTTGCGCTAACTTGTGTTATGCTGTAATATGAATTTCTATCATACAGAATTACCAGGGTAGCTCGGTCATGGCCTGTAGCACCGTGTTGTTCCAGTCTTGTGACCCGTACACAGCTCTATGAATGCACTCAGTCCTGATCTCCAAACTCCTCATTTCTGCTATTCTAGATGTGTGTGGTCTACCAGCACCCAGCTCTGCCAGTACATGTCATTCCTGATCTCCAGCATCCTTTTCTGTTCTATTTATAACCTCTTGCATAGTTTGGCTAACACATTTTAATTTTGACCTGTTTAACATCCTTGCTGTTTGACTCCTGGGCCTCTCAAACAGAGGCTGCCAATAGTGCTAAATTCTGCCAAATATGATAGTGCAGCTGGGCCTAAGGTACAAAGTGTACCTCCAGAAGCACTCTTTCCCAGATGGAGGAGTTCACATAAAGGACTTCGGTTTCATTGAATATCAGGGTTGGAAGGGACCTTAGGAGGTCATCTAGTGTCCAGCCCCCTGCTCAAAGCAGGACCAATCCCCAATTTTTGCCCCAGATCCCTAAATGGCCCCCTCAAGGATTGAACTCACAACCCTGGGTTTAGCAGGCCAATGTTCAAACCACTGAGCTATCCCTTCCCCCCCAAAAAGCACTGTGGCCCGTACGGGGTCTGGGCCCATCTCTAGAATGATGGTTTTGTAAAGTGGATACATGGGACTAAGATGAGACCACCCTACTCCCTTTCATTTGCAATCTGCTGTAAGCAAAAATCATAGCACAGATACTAACCATTCTGGTTTGTGCAATGGTTCTGAGATATCTTCTGTGGAGCAACACAAAGTCCCTTAGATGCATTATCCTATAACCTTTTCAAATTATTGAGCTGAAACTATATTTATATCCCGATTTTCTTGAACATGGGGATGCTACTCTGAATATCTACATAAGCAGATTCTGAGCTTTCTTATGGAACATAGTACAAGACATATGAAGCCCCTTGGGTGTGGAGCACCCAGTTAATCAATATTAAATAGCATAATTAAAAATACTAAAAAGTATTAATTAAAATTAATTTATTGTGAGCAGATCTGAATTAATTATATGCATAATGTAATGTTACATAGATGTGCTAGAGATAGTTACACCATTTGGTATTTAAAAGGTTCTTAAATTTAGAAAATAGGGAATCACAAAAAATATTGGTTAGAATCTGAAAGTTGGTAAATGACCTATCTTCTGACTTTTTGTCCTGTCTCCAAGAGAATATTATCGCTTTCAGAGCTCCTAAACCATATATCTGAAGGATAAAACTAGTCTCCATAAATTTCTTTAGGAAAGTAAGTAAGGTAAGAAACCAACGTTGGGACACATTTAACTTCCTATTTTGATCTATTTCTGAACACTGGTACATTTTATGAAACTCTGCAATGCACATTTCAGTTGGAGTGAATTCCTTTGATGGGCTTTTTCCCCCTAGAGTAGATGTATTAGTTATTATCTTGAAAATCAAATGTGTAACTTCTGACTGGAGAGTTTAGCACATTCATGTTGCCAGAAGCACATCGTTGAGTGGGAAAAAAGTCATTGCCACCATCCTGGGAAACAAACAAAGCCCTAAACTACTACTTTTTTTAAAAAAGCTTTTGATAAAACAGATTTTTATTTGCGTGTGTTGATAAGATCATGTCCCCGTATCCTGAGAGCATATATGATTTTATATCTGCAGTGTGAACAGGCTTGCACATCCAAAACATTTTCTGTTTTCCTGAGGGGTCCTCTGATTCCTGAGATTCAACACACTTGTCCCCTCTTCATTTTCTCCACTAGAGCATGTCATTGTCTGTCTGGATATGGGCTCAATTTTGTGTGTACACACATTTCAGAAGAGACATCTTGTCAGACGTTATTTCATTGGTGAAATTTGATTGTAGAGCACAACTGTATTTATGATTTCTAACTCTAACCACTGAAGAGCCCATTTGATTGTGGGTAAGCACTGCTTTTTGATGATGTATCTTCAGAGTTGACAGCCCCTAGTGGCCATGATGATCTCTTCCACAAAGAGCTGATGCACCACTGCCTCCTTGGTACCACCAGCCCAGGAGTACTCAACAGAACTCCTTGCTGGATCAAGGGTAGTTGAACATGAACTTGGATCTCTTAGCCCACTGGCATAATTGCAGTGAATTGTGTTGTGGCTAGAGTATTGGAAATGCTCCAGTGTTTGAGATGTTACTACATAAGTGATCGGAATAATTACTAGGCAGGGAATATTCCTCCAACTTGGTTGCTGACAAGGAAATACCAAAGGTCAGAAAGCCAGGGCTGATACAGGTGTGCGCCCTTCTCTGGCAAACCTAGTCCCAGTGTGGGATTTCCTGCAGAGAGAACGGAGTCAGAAAATAAGCTAGATCTACCATAACAATGACTACCTAAATAACAATAGGGAACATATAGCACAAGAAAAACACTATTTGTCACTCATGAATAATAGGATTATCCCAAATTCATGCTGATAAAACCTTTATACTGCACCACACTATGTCTTTGGGGAGCAGGGGAAATGCTTTAGTTCGACCATAAGATCAGACTAGATAATTATAATGGTCCCTTCTGGCCTTAAACTATGGGCAAAATCCTGTCCCCCACTAAAGACAACAACAATAGTCCCATTGATTTCAATATGGCCAGGACATCTCCCTAGGAATCATTTATTACATATATACAAATTAGACCTATATATTTTCCATAGAGACTAATAATGCCTCCCTGCTTTGTAGGGTATCATTGTGAGGCTTAAATTATTATCATAAAGTACTTTGAGATCTTCGGATGATCAGTATTATTTAAATGGTTAGGTATTTTTATTAATATGTCAATACTTTAATACTAATATGTAAAAAGTCTCCCTCAAACATCTAATTGTAACTGGGTTCCTCTCACTGTCCTATATGCTCCACTTGTTTGACACGCCCACTTGTTGCATCTTACCTTTATTAGTTCCTTTCCCAAAGAGGTTGCAATCTATCTCCTATGATATGTACACAGTGCCTAGCCCAATGGAGCTCCAATCTTGATCAAGACCTCTTGGTACTGCTGGACTACAAACAATAAATAATAAAAATATCATGGTTGAGTAAATATTTGAGCTATTTTAAGCTATTGTAGTAATAATATTAAACACTAATATTAACCAATTGTCACAACATTTCTATGAAATAGGCAAGTCAATATTCCTGGTCCTGTATCTCAAGTGGGGAAATTGAGGCAGAGAAGTTGAGACTTGCTCAATGCCATAAGGGGGTTCAGTGACAGAAATAAGACTACAGCTAAAGTTCCTGGCTCCCAGTCCTGAGCTCAGTTCACTAAACCATGCTGTATTAGAGACCATTTCACCAAAGTATTCCTCTTTAAATGTGAAGCAGTCTGTAGTGAGGTCGAAACTCACCACCACGGCACCTCCTGTTGGTCATCTGGGAATTAACTCTTTTCCAGCTTACAGAGCACCCTCTGCAGGCTGGTGTCTCACCCGCCACTGGCCCCATGTCCTTCCCAGACCCCAGTGCCCTTTGCCCTGGGGTTCTGCCCACTGCAGTACCCCCACACTCTGGGTCTCCCCTCCCAGGGGAACCTCCAACCCTCTAAACCCACCTTGCCTCAGTGGCTACTGCCAGTCGCCATCTATCCCCCGCTCACTGGGGCAGACTGCAGTCTGCAAACCACTCATCATTGACAAGGCGTTAGGACCACTGCCTTTGCCTATTCCCGGGTTACACCCCTGTAGCCCCAGTACCTGTTTAGGCCTTGACCCAAGGCCTCAGCCTGGGGAGTTGCCAGGCTGGAGCTTCCCAGCTCCTCTTGCCCTATTCCCCAGCACTGCTCTACTCCCAGTGCCCTGAGCTCCCAGGCAGTTAGCCCTTCCCACTCCAGGACTAGAGTGAGACTCCTTTAGCTTCTGGCCTACAGCCCTCTTATAAGGGCCAGCTGGACCCTTATTGAGCTGGCCACAGCTATGGCTGCTTCCCCAATCAGGCTAGCTTTTCCCAGCCGCAGTCCTCTCCAGAGCTGCTTTTAACCTCTTGCCTACTGGAGTGGGGCAGCTGCCCCCACTACACAGTCATTCTATAAAGTAATTCTCTGCCAAATTGCCTGATGCTCTGTTTCTGGATCTCAGACCTTTCATTCCCTAATTAGGTTTGCCTGTCCAGCGGTCAGGTTACAGTGGTGTCTGGAGTTCTCTCTCTGGCTTACCACATCCCTTGTTAACACATTAGAGCTGGTTTTAGATTTCTCACACTTTAATTGTATTCAATGAAAGCTGTTTATGTGGAATCCCAAAATGGATTTGTTTTTGCAGTGCTCCTCTGTTGGATATTAACGTTTAATTACCAAAAGGATCATATTGCCTCAGCACTGAAAAAGAGAAGAGCTAAGGGACCTAGTAAATACAAAATTAGATGCACAATCAACCTTTAATCTGGTCATAATGTTGTTACTTAAATATTATTATAACTCCTATCATAAGGTTTGATCTGATAGAATTTGAAATGTTTATACCCAGGGCGCCTGGGATAACTTGTTTTTGTGAGCGTGCTAAAGTCAAAATGTCTGAACTAAAGAGACGACTACTCCCAACAAGCTTTATTTGGGGCCTTTCTGTGCTTAAGTGGCTGGTCTGCAATGTACTTCCTACAGAATGGGAACTGAGATGGAATCCAAGTTGAATTTAAACCAAGAAAAACAACTTTTCAAACAATCTTTAATCAGCCACAAATGTTCTCATGGCTCCAAGGAGCATCTTTCAGTGGGAGCTGTTTTCGAAGCAACACCGGACTTTCTCCTCTGATTCTGGAAAGGGAGGGATGCATAACCAATAAACAGATGCAATATACACTCCAAAAGTTGGGGGACTTCCAATAGAGTTTCAGTTCAGGGGAAAAATAAAGTTTCAGTTCAGTTGGGCTTGTTTGGGGGGTTTTATATCAATTTAGATTAAGTCAAAGATCGGATGGGGGCTTTCACTGACAGTAATATATGGAGGGCAGCAAAGGGAAGTGTGGTGGGTACATTAGCTTTTAAAGCCTTAAGAAAACCTTGGTGTTTGTTTCTACTAGTACCACAATGCTGCACGTGGTTTGTATGCATACACTCTGGAATATTCTCTGATTTTTGTCATGTTGTGTTTATTGTTAACAGCTGTTATCAGAGATGACATCTTGTGTTTCGTAGAATCATAGAAATGTAGGACTGGCAGGAACCTTGATAGATCATCTAGTCCAGTCCCCTGCACTACAGCAGGATTAATTATTATCTAGAACATCACTGACTAGTGTTTGTCTAATCTGTTCTTAAAAGCCTCCAATGACAGAGATTCCACACTTTCCCTGTGTAATTTGTTCCACTGCTTAACTACCCTTACAGTTAGGAAGTTTTTCCTAATGTCTAACCTAAATCTCGCTTGCTGCAATTTAAGACCATTACTTCTTGTCTTGTTCTCAGTGATTAAAGAGAACAATCTATCACTCTCCTCTTTGTAACAACCTTTTATGTACTTGAAGACGATCATGTTCCCCCTCAGTCTTCTCTTCCCCAGATTAAACAAACACATTTTTTCAATGTTTCCTTATAGGTCATGTTTTCTAGACCTTTAATCATTTTTGTTGCTCTCCTCTGGACTTTTTCCAATTTGTCAACATTTTTCTTGAAGTGTGGTGCCTGGAACTAGACACAGTACTCCAGTTGTGGCTTTATCAGTTCTGAGTATCGTGGAAGAATAACTTCTTGTATCTTGCTTCCAACTCTACTACTAATACATCCCAGAATGATGTTTGCTTTTTTTGCAACAGTGTTATATTGTTGAAAACTATTTAGTTTGTGATCCACTATGACCCTCAGATCCCTTTCCGCAGTACTCCTTCCTAGGCAGTCATTTCCCATTTTGTATTTGTGCATTTGATTATTCCTTCCTAAGTGTAGTAGTTTGCAATTGTCCTTATGGAATTCCATCCTATTTACTTCAGACCATTTCTCCAATTTGTCAAGATCATTGTGAACTTTAATCCTGTCTTCTAAAGTGCTTGCAATCGCTCCCAGCTTGGTATTGTCCGCAAACTGTATAAGTGTACTCTCTCTGCCATTATCCAAATAATTTATTAAGATATTGAATAGAACTGGGCCCAGGACAGATCCATACGGGACCCCACTTAATATGCCCTTCCAGCTCAATTGTGAGCCATTGATAACTACTCTCTGAGTATGGTTTTCCAGCCATTTGTGCACCCATCTTATAGTAGGTTCATCTAGGCTGTCATCTAGTGGTATGATGTTTCAGTGGCAACATTTCATCGTGGATTGTGAATCAATTTTTTTTAAACATTCTATTGCATGAAAAATTTTGATATTTTGACACTTTGTTCTTGATTTGAATGAAAAACATAGTTTGGAATAGCAGAACTCCTGTGGGACAAGAATTCCAATTTTTGACCACCTCTATTTTTGTTTCACTCCAACAATGTGCTCAGCACTGGACAAATCACAAAAGTAAAGAACTGTCTGACATAATTAGATTGAAGTCCAAGGAAAAAACAAAAAAGAAAGAATACACTGGGAAATCCAAAGAAGGGATTTGAATTAGGATATGTGGTAGCTCAATGAAGTGACTTCAGAGATATCCCCGAATTGGAATTATGAAACTGAACTCCTGTTCCTTATATTTTGGTGAGAGAAGATGGTATGAAAATGCAGATTCTAATTTCTTGGTTAAGCATTATCTTTGTAATGGACTACTTGGAACTCTGAATCCAAGCATCCCTGAACTTTAGAGTTATTTGAAATCCAAACATGAACCCAGGTCTGAATATTGCTGCTCAAACAAGCCTTTGATATGCACCCGAACTTCCAAATACTTATCCAAACCAAACTGAACATTCTGAGATTTGTGTATCCCTTGATTCAACTAAATAAGATCTCAGTGATAAGATGTCACCATTATTAATGCCACGTGACAAATTGTCTGAGCTGAGTTTGCCTCTCACTCTGACTAGTCTGCAGTGAAAAAAATAAAATCAAGGAGAATCTATCTAGGCTGTTTGGTATTAAAATATACAAAGCAGACTGCATGAGTTTTCAGAAGCATGCAAACTCCATTAAGATTCCCTTGTCCCATTGCCTTGTGAGGTAGGCTGTAGCTTTTGAGGATGTTAGTGTGTTGATTTTTGAGGTGAGTTTTATGACTAACCCGTCTTGGGACTTCTCTCCTCAAATACTTGTCAACCCTACTTGTATTTTTTATTAATTAAATTCTCGGAAACGTCCAACTCTCTAGTAGTGTTGCTGAGGCAGATGTGACGCTTTTGAGCTAGTCAGCAAAAAAGAAACCCAAGCAAATCTATAATGTACTGTGTCCAAATAGCAATGGATGCAACTCCCGTTCCTAAAACACATGCTCCCAACTGTGATGGTTTTTGCATGTCATCTTATACTTCCATCATTTATATACCTATGTCATGTTTGCCCATCCTCCTCTCCTCTTACATATATTTTGCCGCTGTTTTTTAAATTTTGCTGTTCTGGGTTAAGTTGGCCCTATTCTTTCTAGGTCAGGAAATATATGCTGTATGTCTACTTTTTGTATTTGACGCACTGTGGCCAGTGAAACAAGACAAGCTAATTTAATTTTCCAGTTCTCTTGCAAAAAGCTGTTGTGATGCAGTTTCCAGTATTACTGGGATGTGTTTAAATCTCCAACATACCAGAACTGATTTCATTTTTTAATCACAAGTACATTTCTCTTCCAATAAAGTTGCCTACAAAACAAAAATTTGGGACTAAATTTACTACACCATGTCCCTTTACAAATAAATGATCTTGAAAACATGGGGGGATTACTGCCTCCCCAAAGAACTGAAGAAAAGATATGGCCCCACAAGGTAAGCCCTTTATGAGCAGCCAGTTGAAACCATGTGATCAGTGGTATGTGCTTTGTGAGGATTAGATTCAGTTCAGACATTTAGATTGAGGGAATGGTCTTCCAATATATTTCAGAAATAAAATCCTTCATGAATGTTACAATCCTATCAGTGTTCAGAATGAGCAGAAGTTCCTGAGAGTTGAGCTAAGCCTCTCTTGTTTTAACCAGCAATAAAAGCTGAATTAATAGCACTTCTGAATTAAGAAAATACGATTTCAGCTGAACAAAAAAGCAAGACAAAATGAAATAGACAACAAGGCTGAGATTTTTCAAAGCTGCCTAAGGGATTTGGACACCCAGTTCCCATATATATGGGTGTAGGGGTCTCACCCCTACGTTCCCGTCTTCCTAATGTGCTTTTTCCCACGATTCAGATCAGTGATGCAGGTTTCCAATTGGCTTTCATGACACTGCAGGATTAGGGGAGTCTGCTCGCTGCGTTCCCTTCCCCTTTGGCTCCTGCATTACAGAAGTCCCCTTCTGCTTTCTCATCTCCTCCCTCTATTTTGTTCCCCAGCTCAGACCTGTGCTGTAGCATTGCAGGAGCTCCCTCACTTTTCTTTTATTAATTTGTGTGCTGAGCCCTAATTATAATTTACCAAAATGTTTTTCCATTTTCTATCCATCACTCTGTATGTCTATAAAGGAGTGGGTGAGAAGACTTGTCAGTAAGTCACACCTCTTCAATATTTTTGGAACTACATTTTTAGGTGACTGATTCAGATGGACTTTCACTGTCGGAGAATAGAGACGTAGCTTTTCCTAGCGGGTATGTCTCTTTCCACCCTCAATCATCTCGTCTCTGGAATTTGAATTAAATTGTGGGTAGATTTATAACCTAAAATTGCTGATTAAGCTTCAGATTTGGGACAGGTTTAGTTGTATTTTTTTATTGTGTGGGGGAATGCCTCAAATCTGTGAAAGTCACATGTTGATGCCATTCTATGGGCTCAGACCTGCAAATATTTATCCAGGTGAGTAACTCTACTCATGTGAGTATTCCCATTGAGCTACCACCAAGTATTTGCAGGATTCGGCCTTATTGTTGATATGAACCCTCCAAATGTAATTCTAATTATATTGTAACTACTACTGAGTATCTGGTCACAGCAATGAAGTTGAAGTTATTCCATAAGCTGCTCATTCAGAGGTGAAAGAACCTGGACAGGGGCTAGAGTACGGCAGAGAATTTACAGTGGAAGGTCAGTGTATGCTGTTATTTCATCAGGATTTTGTCAAGATAAACATGATGGCCAAATCTTTCATTCGTCTTTCAGGCAAAACTCCTTTTGACTTCAATTTCAAGAAACGGTTCTTTCAATTTATTTTTATAGTCCCTTGTCACTGCCATTGTGTTTGGGTTTCCAACATTACAGGGCAATCTTGAACTAGGAAAAAGAATGTTTTCACTTATATAAAAACCATATTAAGGACATATTTCTATTTATATTAAAGTTTTTTAAACCCCTGTGATGCCTTGGGGATTACTCAGACCAGTAAGGGGCTGTGTTACCACCTGCCTTATAACCTTGGGTGCTTCTGTGCTGAGCAGCTTTGGCTCAGAGCCCTGACACCAGGAGCATGCTCACAGCACAGTGGCCTCACCCTGGCTTCCACCAGCCTGGTTACTTCTTGCAGGGTGATACCAACAGCACTTCCAGTCCCAGGTCTCCCCCAAACCAGCTACCCTGCGGTGTCCAGTCCCTGTCACTGGACCCTCACAGAGATCATCAAATTCACTGCCTCCAAAGAGACAGCACACACCAAACTGTTGATTTGGCAGAAGACCCAATTTCAGTTTAATACACAGCTCTGAGATGATGTTATAAGCAAACAAGAATAAGGGCTTGTCTACACTTACCAGAGGATCGACGCTGCGGTGATCAATGCATTGGCGGTCAATTTAGCGGGTCTAGTGAAGATCCGCTAAATCGACCACCAATCTCTCTCCCGTCGACTCCTGTACTCCACCTGATCGAGAAGAGTAAGGGGAGTTGACGGGAGAGTGTCTGCCATCGATGTCTCATAGTGTGGACCCCGCGAAAAGTAGATCTAAGCTACGTTGATTTGAGTTACGCTATTCAGATAACTCTAATTGCATAGCTTAAATCAACTTTTCCCTTTAGTGTAGACAAGGCCTAAGTTTATTAATAAAGACGGTAGGTTTAAATGATTACAGGTAAGAGTGAAAGAGATAGGAAAGGTTACAAACAAGACATGCTTTCTAGCAACTAAAATTTAATTCTAGCCACTTACAATCTTTAACTAAACAGTTTCCTTACTTACATCAAGTTATCAGTGTCCCTAGTCCTGCAGAGTAGGGGACCCAAATTTCGTATGCTCTAAGGGTGTTATACCCTATCATCCCCTGAGTTATGGATGACAAAATGGCCTTTTGCTTATATCTTCCCCACGTTCATTGGCCTGTTTCAAGAGGCAGGAAGCTTCCTTCAGGCACAGCCTCCTTATCCCTTTATTTGTGGTCATCTTCCCCTACTTGCTTGCCTGATGGCTTTGTTTACCTTACTTGTAAATGTGCTTTTCATTGTCTTTGGTCACACCTGGCTTCATTTACATTGGAAACACAGTCAAGCCTGCAAAACAACATTCCTTTGTCTAGGACAGGCTGGCCTTAGGCTTTGGTCTGCCAAACACACTTCAGGAACATATTGCCAGCATGCATCTATAACCCTTTATACACCACCTGTACTTACATCACACAGTAATATTAATGATCAGCATGTTACCAGTTTGCATATGACATCTTACATGTAGGGTTGCCAACTTTCTAATTGCACTAAACCGAACACCCTTGCCCCGCCCGCTATCCTGTCTAGGGTGACCAGACAGCAAGTGTGAAAAATCGGGACAGTGGCACCCCGAACACCCTTGCCCCGCCCCTGCTCACTTCATCCCTCCTCCATTCATCACTCGCTCTCCCCCACCCTCACTCACTTTCACCAGGCTGGGACAGGGGGTTGGGATATGGGAGTAGGTGTGGGCTCCAACTGGGGGTGCGGGCTCCAGGGTGGGGCCAGAAATTAGGAGTTCAGGGTACAGGAGGGAGCTCTGGGCTGGAGCAGGGGGTTGGGGTGCAGGAAGGGGTGAGGGCTCTAGCTGGGGGTGCAGGCTCTGGAGTGGGACTGAGGATGAGGGGTTTGGGTGCAGGAGGGGGCTCCGGGCTGGGGCACAGGGGTTCAGAGTGCAGAGGGGGCTCAGGGCTGGAGCAGGGGGAGGTGAGGTGTGGGAGGGGGTGTGGGCTCTGGGAGGGAGTTAGGGTGTGGGAGGGGGTTTCGACCTCAGACAGGGGCTTGGGGTGCGGGCTCCAGCCGGGCAGCGCTTACCTCAGGCGGCTCCTGGAAATGGCCAGCATGTCTGGCTCCTAGGCGCAGGAGCCAGGGGGCTCTGTGCACTGCCCACGCCCACAGGTGCCACCCCACAGCTCCCACTGGCTGCAGTTCCTGGCCAATGGGAGCTGCAGAGCCGGCACTCAGAGCCGGCACCTGCAAATGTGCTCATATTTATTTGTATCCACAAATTGGGTGATTAATGGGAGGCCAGGCTGAGGTCTCTTGCAAAATCAGGCCCTCCTGCACGTTCTGAGTAAGGTGTGGCTGCTTTCCAAATCGACATATCAGGCCAAAGTGAAGTCAGTTTTACCACAGATAGTGTCTTAAATATTTCATAGTATAATTATTCCTCACAGGAAGCAATGCATTCCTCACAGATCTTTTCTGGTGAGCTGCCTCATATCTCCAGTGGAATATAAAAGGGTTCAGCTTTGGGGTCCAGTGTCACAAACATGACCATTTTAAAGCAGACATTGTCATTATTAAAGGCTGTGCTTCCTATCCAGCAAGAGGAGTTAAGATGAGAGTGTTGATTAATCATATATAATTGTAAACAGCACCAATATGTTGATCAGGTTATTACAGACACAGCTGCGGACCTCCCCAGCTCTTCCTGACAAGATGTAATCTGTGAAATACATCGCTGCACAATATTTGTTTCTCCGGTCTGATCTTTTCATGGCTTTTCATCTTAGGGAGCTCTACTCCAGATATGCCAAACCCATGGAAAAAAACCAACGCAGAAATTGGACTTGTTTTTGGCTTAATTTGCTTGTGAGTTGCTTGTTGGCTAGTTTTTAGCTTGTAGCTTGTTGCTTGTTTGGCTTGTAGATTGTTGCTTGTTGTAGCTGGTTGCTGCTTCTTTTTTTTATTGGCTCCCGGAAAGCGGGGCAAGGGGGGGCAAGGGGCAAGCAGGGACAAGGAGTGGAGAAAGTCAGGGGTGCACAGTGGGTCCACCACAGTCCCAGACTGCATGCCGGGGGGATCTAGTCAGATAGAGTGTTGGGGTTCTTAGGGATTGGCTTGTTTTGGCCTTGTTTTGAAATGGGATTAGCTTGATTTTTGGCTTATTGTGAAAGTCGGGGTGCTTATTTACCACGTTAAAGTTGGCAACTGTGCTCTACTCCCAGGAAGTTGGGGAAATTCCCCTCCTCTAATCTATCCTTCCCTGATACAAAACTTTAGTAAATTCCCACCCACGATATACATTTCCCCATCCTGTCCATATTTTTCTGTAGTTTGCCTTATCACTTGCTAAATGCTATTTACCTCAGTCCATGCACTGAGAGCTTTGTCGACCACTTCCCTTCCCAGGAATTTCACAAACTAGTAGCATTGCTGTCCAGTGAAATATGGAGTAAAAAATCTAAGGTCATGTACTACTCTCAGCTTCATAGATAAGGAAACAAGGAATCTATGAAGATCGAAAGTATGACAGCTCTTCTACATTTGTCTCCTCTTGCCCCAGACACTGTGGAAGACTCATTTTATCATAAGGCCAGACACAGAAGTGGGGGAATTGCTGAGGAACAGCCCCTCTCTGTTGGATGTTCCCCGCAGGTCTGGGCTGATATCTAAGGGGGAACACACCCAGGAATTTCTGCTAGTCTCACCAGCAGAGAGAGAGACTATGAGGAGGCAACTCTGAGGAGAGGGTTTTTGGGATAGCCAACTGCAGAGACCATACCACTGAAGGAAGGGAGAGAGCTGCAGAGTTCCCTGTCCCCACTGCATGTGTCCTAAGTTCCATGCAGATCCTGGACCATCTTGGGGTTTAAGGTTTCAAACTCCCTAACTTTTCCATTCATGGGCAAACCCTGCACCCCACCCAGCATGATTGGGAAGAAACTCAGTGAGTGGAAACTCATGGACCCCTGAGTCACTATGCAGGAGAACCTATAAGAGCAACATATGCCCCCTATTCTGTTAGCTGGTAAATTTTCCGCTTTCTGTATTTCCCCTACTGAGGCTGCTGGTAGTTCATATATTAGTAGGCTTTGGCTGTTATCAGATATATGTATTTAAAGGCCTCCCTGTATTTCTGTTTTATGTTTGGTGTATGGAAAACCTATATTTTTCTTCCGCTTCATTCCATTTACAGGTAATCCTTTGTATGAATTGCACTGTGAATGCTAACAACTGAATGCTTGTGTATGCAACAGACCTGGGGGATAACGTACATATTAATCAACACACTGCTTGATTCACTGCTATCTAGTGGCTCTAACAGTGTTAGTCAAAGTATTATTTAGTATACTTCATCAGGAGAACTGTAGCTGCTGAAAGGTAGGGCTAATATGTATGTTTGACCTGCAAATTATAATGTAAAGTGCAGGGCATAGCATGTAGTATGGGCAATTTTTAATTAAAGTCTTTTCACAAAGTATGTAGCTCATTATGATGTAGAAATGCCAAGTTGTCAACTTGTCAGTCACACTAAAACAGGTTCCATCTAACAAAGTAGACCAGTTTAAAAAATATGGTTTATTGAAATTCAATGTCTTTGAATAATTATGTACTAAATGTGGCTGCCATATGAAGGCACACTGCAATGATGGAATCATGCCCAGCAAAGTAAAGCTTCCTGAGTAATGCAGAGTCCTCCAAGGCTAATAGTGCAAGATGAGTACAGTTTGTACAGAGGGAATGCTTGAGGGCAAAGAGGAAGTGGTGTGATATACACTTAAATGGATTGGATGTGTGAAAACACCACAGTCTGGCTTTATTCTGATTTAAAGTATAATTTCTTTCATCTTGCAAACCTAGACATTTTTCATAGCCGTCCGTGATTTAGAGTGTGTCTGATTGGATACTAGAAATTTCAGTTACATAATATATCTAACACAGGCTTTACTTGTAAACAAATTGTGCTTCCTTGCTAGATCACTGGGAGGTGTGTGACTGAAGTTATAAGATACATTTAAGATGATGGTCTAATTCGACCAAGTGCAGTAGAGAGAGAGCGCTGTAATAACTGCATATGAATAATAATTTGAAAGTGTCAGAGTTAATCCATTGCTATTTGCTAAGTAGACACTAAAGAAAATATGTCATTAAAGGTGACTTGCAAAGAAATATAAAATAATTCAACAACTTTGGGCTTAACTGTTGAATTGATAGGAGCCTGTCTGTACAAGGACTCTTAGGAAAGTTAAGGCAAGTTAACTAAAGGTGTGAGCTTAAGGCACATAAATTAAAGCACATTAAACCCTTTTGTGGATGCTCTCATTCAGAGGTACAGTGGAGAATTAAGCTGCAGGGAACTAGGGCCACTTTACTTATGAATTAGTTAATTTGTCTTAACTTTTTTGAATATCCCCATGCAGGGCTGGCGCTAGCACGAGGCGACCCTAGGCGGTCGCCTAGGGCACCAGGATTTGGGGGGCGGCGGGCGGCTGCCTCCTGCCACTGAGCGGGGAGCCGGGAGGCAGCCGCGGCGAGCCGCCCCCCTGCCTCCCGGCTCCATGCTCAGCTCCGTCTGCGGGCGGGGGCTGAGCTCCCGCAGGCGGAGGGGCTGGCTGCGGGGGGGGGGGGGGGCATTAACTGGGGGGGGGGCAGAGGGCTGGTGCAAAGAAGTTTTGCTTAGGGCGCGAAACTTCCTTGCACCGGCCCTGTCCCCATGTACCCAAGCCTCAAGGATATGTAGAAAGGGGTATTAATACATCAGCAACTTAAAACATACCTTTCTTTTCAGCCCTATGCTTCCAAAGTCAGGATCTCTAGGCAATTTTATGTCTCACATTACCATAGTATCTGAGCACCTCACAATTTTTAACACATTTATCATTCGACGCACCTGTGACGTTAGATGGCACAGAGAGATAAAGTGACTTGCCCAAGGTCACACAAGAAGTATGTGTCAGGTTAGAGAATTTAGGCTGGATCTCCCGAGTCTCAGGTTTGCATCCTAACTACTGGACTATCCTTCCTTTCTCTTCATTGTCACAGTGGCCTAACCTCAGGCTTTTGGCCTGAGGCTGTTGGTGCAGCTCTCAAGCTATCAGGACTTAGCACTTTTGGCATCTCCTTGACTATAGTTATTACAACCATGAAAGTAATGTTGAATAGAATAAACCAGGAACAGTGGGCTAGATCCTGTCCTGACAGGCTGCAGAGAAGTTCTTGGCATAGGCGCTGACTCCGTGGATGCTCTGGGGCTAGAGCACCCATGGGAAGAAATGTTGGGTGCTGAGCATCCACCGGCAGCCTCCCTATCAGCTCCTGCTCCACCCCCTAGCGCCTCCAACCTGCTGGCAGGCCCCACGGATCAGCGCCTTCCTCTCCCTCCCCATGCCTCCTACCCACTGCAATCAGCTGTTTTGCGACGTCCAGGAGGCTGTGGGGGAGGAGGGAGGAGTGAGGATGCAGTGTGCTCGGGGGAGAGGGTGAAAGTGGGCAGGAAGAGATGGAGCGGGGATGGAGCAGGGCGGGAAGAGGCAGGGTGGGGTGAGGCCTTGGGGGAAGAGGTGGAGTGGGGGCGGGGCCTCAGGCAGAGCCAGGGGTCGAGCAGCCCTTGGCACTTTGGAAAGTTGGTGCCTGTGGTTTTTGGATCCTACTTTTGTCCCAGTTAGTTAAAGTAGGGGGTGTATTTTTTTTAATTTAAAAAACACTGTTTGATGTCGCATTCACACAGGAAAGGCACATACAGTGTTCATAAAATTGTTACATCTCTGTATTCTTAACATTACAGATGATTACCTAGCAGCTCCACTTCTGTCACAGTGTAAGTCTGCATCATCTCCAAAAGAATGCAGTCTTGTAAAATTTTTTGGCCATATTGTGCTCTATGGATCTGCAAGCTGTGTGGGCTCTCTGCAAGAACCCCTTCTCTTGGCTGTAAGAGAGGTGGGGCATGCTTCCTATGGCATTAAACCACCATATCCCTTCTGCTGGATCCCAGAGAGAACCACCAATGACACTGGAGACCCACAAGTAGGGGTAGGATGGCAGGGGGCTGCTGGGAGATGGCCTGAAGCAGGGCTCAGGGTATGTGTGTCGTTCCCTCTGAAATTCATTTGTTACAAGAAGTGCTGTTGGAGACTTGCTATGTGGTCCTGTTCCCTATGGGTAAAGCTATGTGAATAATTGATTTTTTATTTGCTGGTAATTCTGGAAAAAAAAATTAAAAATGTGTTTAGGGCCACCCCCAAAATATTTTTTTTCCAAAACTTCTGATAAATTGAAAAGTAAAAATTAAGTTCTGATTGAACAAAATATTTTGTTTGGATTTCGAGGTTTTCTTAGTATGATTTAATTTTTGAAAATTAAATTGAAGGAAATTTCAAAATGAAAAGTCAGTTTCAAATTGAAAAAAATTGAAATGTTCCATTCCAAAAATGTCAAAACAAAATTATATTTTGTTTTTCAACCCAAACAGTTTAGTGAATTTGACATGAATTTGTGAAATGTTTTCATTGACCTGTATCTGCATTTTTTGCCCCTAAAAAGGTTTAGTTGAAAAATTTCGCCCAGTTCTAGTAGTGAATAACATAATGTTTTAGATATTTTGCTGATGAACATACTATTTTATGTATGAAATGCAGTAAAACTAAGATCCTGACTACTATGGGCATTAAGGATTCCATAGCACTTTTCACAAAAGTAAGGATGTTAATCATGGTGCAGTAAACCAAGGGTTCTCAACCTTTTTGGAATCCTGCTCCCCCGCCATGTTATTTCAATAAGTTGGAGTGGCTCTCTTACAAAATTGGATTTTCCAATGTAGTCTAGATGAAAATGAGGCCATTAATACACTGATTCCAATTAAGGGGGTTCTACTTTAAATAAATCAGTCCTTGACCGTGCTGTCTAGCTGTAGATAGGTTAGGACATTTTTTAAAAGCACATACCTTAAGATTCACAAGGGTTTTCAGGGCAATATTTCTCAATTTCAGCATTGAAGAGTGCTAGTGGGCGTTGTGAGTCTGTGCGCCAGGTCACAAAGGCACTCACTGAAATTTGGCCTGCCTGCCCCTCCATCATGATGGAGGAGCATGTGGGCCAGATTTGAGTGAGTGGTGCTGTAACCCGATGTGTGAGTTGGAAGGCTTGCCGTGCCCAACTCCACGCCCTGGTTGAGAACTATTGTTCTAAACAAATTCCAACTTGGGTAATTATATTAATCTTTCCTAAATCCACCTTATATCAGTAGTTTCCATTGGACATGGTCTTCTTCCTCATTTGCTGTCCACTAATATTGCTACTTCGTACGCTGTGTTCCACCCCAGATATGGATACATTTCAGTGATGGGTGGAATAATCCCTTTATATCTCCTGCCTACCTCACAAAAGTGTTGTGAGGCTTATGTTCCTTGAATCTCAAGCACAATATAAATGCAAAGAGCTATTAAAAGACATGAGGAACCTCGCTAATGTGCACATTGCTAATTAGCACACAGAAAACATCTATTTCACTCTACCTCTTAACAAAAATTTAATAGCAGAATGGTGCAGTGAGGTCTTATATTACGAAGACAATTACTTTTAGAAATATGCTAAAGAACATTTACTATTACATTATGAAGTATTATCATAAATAACTAACACTAAACTACTTTTGCCAAATGAACAAAATACATTGTATGATACTTTATCCTTGCTTGTGCATGGGTGTTAGTTCACTTACTTGATACTTCAGAAAACATACTAATATGCGATGTGTCTTCTAATCAAGGCTCTGAGAGCTGGCTACTTAATGTGGATATTTAGAGATCTAGGGCCCGACTCTCATCACACAAAGAAGTGTCATAAAAGTCAATGGAGTTGCATAGTGTAAAATTGGTGTTGATGAGATAAGAAACCTCTGAATATGAAGACCTAGTTGAATCAATATGAATGTTGAGGAATGTAAGTTTTGCATATGACCCCATATACTATTATTAGAGCAGCATCACAGCTGGAATTTCTGTTTTGTGGGAAATTCTGCGATTTTGTAATTTGTTTTTGTTCTCAATTGGAAGAATTTCAAAATTTCCCGCAAAACAATTTTGTCTTGAACATCTCATGGTAGGCCAATTGAAACATTTTATTTTGATAAAATTGAAATGTTTTGTTTCTGTTTTGACTTTGTAATTTATTATAATATAAAATAAATTTTAAAATGAAGTCATTTTTAAATAGAAATGTTCTGTTCCTAAATGGTTCAATACTTTATAACAAAATTTGTTCAAAATGTACACTTTCCTGTGGAAATTTTCAATAGGAAAAAACATTCCATTGGAAATTTTTTTACTACCTATAACTATTATATATTTTAAAGTAATTTCTACTAAGTCAGAGTTAATATTTCCATCGATGTCAATAAATATATGTAGGAAGGGCTACAGTTTACAGCTTCTAAGAATAGCCTAATCAAGCAAAGGCTTGGCTTTAAATACAAAATATAACTTTGGAGGGAATGTGATGAGCAAAATGGTCAAACACATCTGAACAGTGGAATTTCAAATATAACACAGCAACACAAGATTTAAAATGAGGAATAGGGATCAATTGGATTATATATAAAAGATGATATATAACCGTCTATTTGCTCTTATTTTCTGAAAATGTTAAAGAAAGTCTATAGTGAAAGAAAGACAAGGTGGGTAAGGTAATATCTTTTATTGGACCAACTTCAGTCTGGGAAAGAGGCAAGCTTTCGAGCTTACATAGAGCCCTTCTTCAGGTCAGAAGTTGATCCAGTAAAAGATATTACCTCACCTACCTTGTCTCTCTAATATCCCAGGACCAACACAACTACAACAACACTGCAAACAACTATAGTGAAAGAATCTATAGTGACCATCTCAGCTGAAAGAAAGTGAGCAATAGTTTGCTCCTCAATGTGAAATATTTAGATGCAGTTTAGAAACCTAATATTTACAAGACATCAAGACTGGTATTTGACTAGGAACACTGGTATTTGACTAAGAACACTAGGAAGTAACTGGAGAAATTGCTGGCATCAACTATTAGACTATAGAGCTCCAAATATTTTTTTTGCTAATTTGTATACAAAAGAAGAGTATTTATGTGAAGTTGAAGTGTCTGTAAATAGGCAGCTTTATATAGGACCTTTCATTTAATCTGTCTTTTGAGTAACTATGGTAATGTGAAATTAGTCACCAGAACTGAGAAAGATGAGGTTTCAGTGTGATAGAAATTGGGATGAACTCCAGCATCTGAGTGGTTTCTCATGGTGGAAATATACCTAGTGCAGTTGAGGGTTTCGAGAATCCTAGCAATATCCACATTAATACTACGTCTAGCACTCTTTATGGACATGAAGTAGCAGTCATGGCCTGGTTACTTTGTACTCACAGTTTGTACCCAAATTTGCTTGTTGTTGGACTGTTTGCACTCACCTTTGTTTAAGTAAAATGCCTTAAAGAAGAGAACTCCTTCCTGAGATTTTTCTCAGAAAACCCATTACTCTGAACTAAGCATCTGGTTCTTTTGAGACAATATTTAAAATAACAGAGTTATACTTTGCCCTTTTTTTATTTATCCTTTCATACACATGAACAACAATAGACAAGAAATACAAAAAGAATACATATATAAATTCCCTCCCACTCTCTCCTTTCCTCTCCATTTAACATTATCTCCTTGGTAACGCATCCTTGCAATGTGTTAGTCACATTCAATTCAGTATCTAGCTGTTTAATATATTTGAATCTTTTCTGTAAAGTCCAGCTCCACATACTAATTTACTTCTGCTTTCTCTGTCTCTTTAAATATGTTTTCCAATGCCCTACTTCTTGCTCAGTGATCCAAAACCACAAAGGATGAAATCCTGGCCTCACTGAAGTCTATGCAAAACTCCCATTGACGTCACTGGGGCCAGGATTTCACGTAAAAGCTCTTCCCCTTCTGCTCCCAATTCCAATTATTTAATATTCAAGTTGGGTAGATGCTGCTTCAGTTTGATAATATCTGATGGAGATCTTTACACCTGAGTTTGACAAAAAACAAATGTGTGGTAAACATGCATAAAGCCCTTTCTAGGTTCAGGAATAACAATACTGTACAATCTTGCATGGAGGCTGGCATTTTTTTCTCCCTTCAGTATGGCATTAAAATTGTGAGAGAGCCAACTGATTTTGCTTTAAACGTTTTACCATGTAGAATTAGCATAACCCATCTGGGCCTGGAGTTTTCCCACTTTTAATACACATTGCGGTTGATGAGACTTAATCCTCTGTAATGGAATGACCAAGCACATGTATATGTAGTCCTTCCCCTGAAGGACTACATATACATGTGTATAGCTCAAGTCTCCTTTCTGGGCTTGCTACTTGGAGTGGCTTCTCCTTTCTTGCATGGGTTGAGTCCCAGGTTCTTTTTTGTGATGTCTGCTGCTTCTACCCCGGGTGACATATCACTGTTCCCAAGACACCAGGCATGTTATCCCTTAGGAAAATGAATGATACTACCACTGCTGGCAAGGCGTATACACCCAGTACACAAGAAACAATGAAGTATGTAGGCACCTTCTACTAACGTGGCCTCTAAACTTAATTGAAGCTATTCCAGTCGGGAAGATTCTGAGTGCTGCAGTCCTGCCTTGGAGACTTCCATTCCTAGGGGTGAGGAGAGCCTTCTTTTGGATGCAGAGGTGGCATGAGGTGGGCTCCATTTTTGTGGGGGGCTGAGATCCTGGTCAGGTGTCAGGAGATTGCTTTGTGGAGCTCTGTATAAGCCAGGAACTGCTGTTAAGCTGCTGCTAGAAAGCCAGAAGTTGCTGCTGAGATAGGGTTGGTAGGTTTTTGACCGGAACAACCCATTGAAAAGGGACCCTGCCAGCTCCAGTCAGCACAGGTCCCTCCCAAGCACAAAGCTCAAAACTGAAACTATACCTAGCCTCTTTGTCTCTGAGTCAGGCTATCCCCTCCCACTGAGGGGCTGAGCAGCCCTGGTTCATCTATGACCCAGCAAAATGCTTGTCTATATCACCTACTGCGGAAGCCTCCCTATTAGCCTCAGCAGAAGTTTCTCGTGCATTCTGTCCCCATTCCTGACTGAAAGCATGGTGGGAAATAGTGTCAGAGGACTCTGATAGCCATTATTGTTGTCCCATTGAGTGGGACTCCCAAAAGGTTCAGTGTGGCACTCCAGGACCTGACAAACTCCAAATGGGGGTTACATTGTGTATAATAATGGAAACCTCTCGACATTTGATTTATTATTTTAGATATGTATTTTTTTTCTAACATTAGAGTATTGATGTATAAAAAGTTTTTATAATATGTTGGAAATAGGTCTATTTCTTTCAGATGGGGAACTATTCATTCCTTTGAATTCATAAATGGAAGTTGATATACTTTCTTTGAATTCCTTTTAATTGTCTGGCTGAAATATTATTCCCTTCAATTCCGTTCTCATAATGTAATTGTTTTGTATACTTGAGGTCTCTTCTGTTTTAATCATTAATAACATATTTAGCTGGCAGCCCCAGTAAATAACTAGAATTTTATTCAAATCAGATTTTTTACAATGGGATCCTAGTTTTTTAATCTTCTGTTTTTCATGTCATCTCTCTCCCCCCCACCCCCCTTCCTCAATTAGGAGGCTCAGTCAATAGAGTGATCTTTCATCACTGCTTTATTTGACATCCTTGGCAAGTGTTGTTATATATGTGCAGTTTAGTTTCATACAACCTCACTGAGATAGGTCAGCACTATAATTATCCCTGAAATTGAGGTGCATAAAGATTGAGGTTAAGAGGTTGATATGCTCAAGGTTACACAGGAAATCTGTGGTGGAGTCAGGCATAAAATACAGATCTCCTGACTCACATAGTTCTGTGCTTTAATCCCAAAACAATCCGTTAAACAGAAAACCAGTGCTTTTTTTTTTTTGAGGAGATTTTTTTTTTAGAATTTTTTTTCATAGCTTTTTACCGTTAGGAGAGAATAGAAGTTTTTCTACAGTGCCCTTCATATTGTACCTGTCTCAAATGGCCTAACCTAGAGATAAGTTGGAGTATATAATGACTTTGCAGGCAAAGATAAAGGATGTTGTATGTGCGGGCATACTGTTGTTAACACATTAGCACCTGCTCTATAAAGCAAGGGAAATTTTGGCTAGCTCATGAGGGTTATCCTCTGCTTACTTGAAAAAGTCCCCTAGGATTGAAACTTCCATCTGGGCAGCCACTAGAGATGGGCAAAAGTAAACAGGAACCATGCAAACTATAGCTGTGTTCTGAAGTAACTCTCAAGCTTTGAAGCCTGAGCACTGTTTGAGAACATGGCTGCAGCCTACCTGGTTTCTGTGTCCAGGGAGAACAAGAGATCCTATTGTTCTTCTTCGAGTGATGTCCCTGTGGGTGCTCCACTTCAGGTGATTGTGTACCCCTGCACTTCTAGTTGGAGAATTTTGACAGCAGTGCCCAGTAGGGCCGCACCTGCGCTCTCCCCGACTCACGCCGTCAGTGGCAGTTAACTGGTGCTGTGTGACCAATACCCCCTCAGTTCTTTCTCAACCACCCTTGGTCTGAATCCAAGCTCCAGCAGTGCCTCTGCATGACTTACCTTTAGATATAGGATTAGCTATATAATTTGGTAGATAGGAAACTATCTAACTAACTAATCTATCTCTTTTCTTTTTTTCTTCTACCCCATATAAAATTATTTCTAATTCTGTTTCGTTCACCCCTCTCAGGGGCAACTTCACCTGAGACTGCCCAGGTCTCTGGGCTTTAAATGTTGCCGCTCCTGCCGAGAGGCAATTCTAGTCTCGGATGGACATTCCCAATGTGTCTGCTGCCTGAGGGAAGTGCACATGCCACAGAAGTGCTCCCATTGCCACAACATTAAGGCCTGTGCCAGAAAAGGGAAAACTTTTTCACTAAAACTAATTCTTATGGAGAAGTCTCTCCACGCGGCCTCTGACCTGGGATTGCAAATTCCTCCTGCTCACTGGCTACCTACCTCAGTTTCTAACAGACTGTCTCATTGACCCTGCAAGGGAGGGACCAGTCTCTCAAAAAATGGGCTAAGAAGAGAGTTACCACCTCTCCTCCAAAGGGAACCTTGGGGAAAAAAGGTGTTTTCAGACTTTCCACATCATTGGTACCCACCAGGGCATGGCTAAGTGCCTATGAGTCAAAAAGATCTTTCGGTACCGCTAAAGCCAAAGACCCTAAGTGGACAGGCTCACAGAAGGACAGCAGAGACAAGACTGCCCCTTCTACCACAGCACCAACCAAACACTTAGTACTGAGCACTTCTGCAGTGCCTCAGCTTATGGCGCCATCTTCTGGCTCAATAGCCCATAGTGCAGAAACATCGACACTGAAGTCTGATTTACCTCCTTCAGCACCGTCATCCTCAACACCGATACTCTCAGCACTGCAACAATTCCCAGTATCACAGCAATTACCGTTGATGCCGTCTTTGGTACCAAGACCTCCTGGAACGCAGCAGTTTTTCTGACACAAGGGCCTAGTAGTTGCTATGGCACTGGTATGCTTCTCAGTACCAACATAGCTTCAGTACGTTCAGCATCGTTATTCCACTCGCTAACAAACAGATGTGCCCCTCCTTTTTCTAGTGAGGAAGAGGACAATGAGGGGGGAGATGTTTATTCCTCACACCACTCTTCAACCATCCAGGGAATTATCAGAGCAGACCTACAGGAACAGCCAGGACATCATTCCAGGGCTGATAGCCAGGTGTGGTATGAACATCCATGGATGCCACCACCAATGCCATTCTCTCCACAGTGGCCATATTGGGACCTGTGGGCTGTACACGGGCAACATTATTCCAAGCCTCCCAGCACCTCCAGAGAAAAACAGAGACACTCAGCATCAGAGGCAGGGCCCCCCAAATCCCCCGAGGAGACATTTGAAGAAACAGAGGAGGCTCGAGGAGGCCACCCCAACAACCAACACCTCCTCCTCCCCAGATGAGGCCATCATGCCTCCGTCACCTACAACAGGAGATGATTTTAAACAATTTCAGGAGCTGTTTAAAAGAATTGCAGACATGCTCCAAAGACCCCTGGAAGAGGTTACTGAGTCCCAACACAAGTTGTTGGACATATTACACGTTAGCCTCATCCAAAATTGTCCTTCCCATAAATGAGGCACTCATGGATCCTGCTAAGACAGTCTGGCAGACCCCTGTAACAATCCCTTCTACTTGTAAAAGGGCAGATAAGAAATATTACGTCCCATCAAAGGGCCTAGAATTTCTATTTTTATACCCCCTACCAAACTCATTGGTAGTAGAGGTGGTCAATAAATTGGGCAGACGTCGGTTCTCAAGGACCACACAGTATGATAAAGAATGGAAAAGACTGGACCTCTTTGGTCACAAGGTCTATTCATCAGTGACCTTGCAGTTCAGAATAGCCAATTATGAAGCATCACACAATCACACAAATTACTCCAAAATGTCTGAATGTATTGACTTCATCCTTGAAGACAAAAAAGAAAATTTTAAGTCAGTCATCTCTGAAGGCCATCTCCTGACAAGGACACTCTGCAGGCATCCTTAGACGCAGCAAACACTGTGGCTAAATCCATCACAACCGCCATAGTGATGCGATGTTCCTCTTGGCTTCACTTGTATGGGTTACCAAAGGAGGTACAATCTACTTTAGAGGATCTCCCCTTTGAAGCCCAAAATTATTTTCAGGTAAGATCAATGAGTCCCTCCACATACTGAAAGACTCTAGAGCAGTGGTGGGCAACCTGCGGCCCGCGGGCCGCACGCAACCCATCAGGGTAATCCGCTGCTGGGCCGCAAGACAGTTTGTTTACATTGACCGTCCGCAGTCACGTCTGCTCGCAGCTCCCAGTGGCTGTGGTTTATCATTCCCGGCCAATGGGAGCTGGGGAAGTGGCAACCAGCATATCCCACAGTCCCATTGGCCAGGCCACAGGTTGCCCACCACTGCTCTAGAGTGACTCTTCGGTCTTTAGGCATCTACACACCTGCACAAAACTGAAAACAAGGCAGATATCACCCATCACAATGGTCAAGACTGGCACCTTACACTCAGTCACAGAGGCAGTACGACACCCAGAAGTAAAGAACCACAAGATGTAGGCCACTCCCATTTCAACTTCCTATGTCACAACAACCTGTCTCGAAACTCCAAATTTGAGTGTTTTGTCCAGGGTCCAAGAGACCTCCCCCAGTGCCAGGTGCTGAAATCACTTTGTACCATCCATCCCTTTACAGACCATTTGACACCATTCTACGCAGCATGGCGAATTATTACTTTAGACAAATGGGTGCTGGAAATTATCAACATTGGTTATTCCATCCAGTTCACCTCCATCCCCATCCCTTTTCAGGGACCATTCTCATGAGCACCTTCTAAGACAGGAAGTATATCATACCCTGCAATTGGGTGTGGTAGAATCAGTACTGGTACTACACAGAGGGAAGGGCTTTTATTCCCATTAAAAGAACAGAGGTTGGAGGCCCATTCTTGACTTGAGAAGCCTCAACAAATTCATCAAAATACAATGGTTCAGGATGGTTACTTTAGCAACAATAATCCCAGCACTGGAATGAGGGGACTGATTTTCGACCCTCAACCTGCAAGACGCATACTTTCATGTTCCCATACATCCATCACACAGGTGGTTCCTCCAATTTGTTTTGGGACAAGATCACTATCACTACAAGGTACTGCCATTTGGCCTCTCCACAGCCCCTTGAGTATTTTCCAAGCTTCTAGCAGTGGCGGTGGCCCACCTCTGCAAACAAGGAGTGATGATATACCCATATTTAGATTCATTTCTACTCAAGGCCTTGCTCAGGAACAGGCCATAGAAGCCACACAAAAGACAACGTCACTCTTTAAAACACTTGGACTCCAAAAGTCAATGGTGACACCAATACAAGAACTAGAATTCATTGGGGCTCACATAAACGCATGGAGGTGAAAGCATCACTACCACCACACAGATTTGCTGCCTTAGTGAATCTGATCAACTACAGTGAACAGTCCACAGACATCTGCCAGGACTTGCCTCCAACTATTAGGCCACATAGCAGCAATCACCTATGTTGTAAAACATGCCAGACTACACATGCACTGCCTCCATGGGTGGCTCAGAACAGTGTACATCCCACACAACACAGTCTGAGAAACCCCATCAACATACCACAAAAGGTCAAAGATTCGCTACAGTGGTGGACCCAATCACACAATGTGTCTGCAGGAATCCCCTTTCTACAAACCCCTCCTGCAATGATACTCACAGTGGATGTCTCCTTAGTGGGCTGCGGTGTCCATCTAAACAACCGCACAGGACAGGGCAGGTGGTCTCCTCCAGAGTCAGCACTGCTCATAAACATACTGGAACTGCGAGCAGCTCGCAATGCATGTTCACACTTTCTTCCCATGATCAGAAACATAACCATACAGATCCTAACAGACAACATCGCTTCTTCTTCTTCAGTCCTTATCCAAACAGTCAGTTGTAGCGATTGTTTGCCATTTGGTCCATTCCTGCGCCGCTGCAAGGGATTGCTGGTCCAAGAGTCCAACTTCGGAACAGATTTGATGAGCCCATGTAATAGAGGGTCTGCCTCTGGTCTGTCTCCACCCCTCTATTGGTGGAATTTTATCCCGGATGTTAGAAGCCACCAGAGAACGGCATTCTCTGTAACGCCTTGTGGCATTCTTGCGACATGTCCGAAAAGCGTAAGGTGCCATCTGTGGACAATGGCCCCAGTAATCTGTAGACTGGAGTGACCATAAACATCTGCATTACAAATGAAGTCATTACACTTTATGTCCAATATACGATGTTGGCATTTTGTGTGGAAAGCCTCCAGCTTTGCCCAGTCTGAGCGGTGTAGTGTTCCTGATTCACAGCTGTACAACAGTACGGGGAGGATACAGCTCGAATAGATCCTGAAGTTGGTTGTCATGATGAGATGATGTTGGTTCCATATTCGTTGTAAATGACCCATGGCAGATGCTGTGATGCCAATCCGATGAAGAACCTCCGTGTGAGAGCTGGAGGAACTGATGAGTATAGAACCCAAATAGCAAAAGCTGGAGACTGATTTGGCAGTTTCGTTATTCAAAGAGATTGGAATTATGGGTGGACTTGGTCCCAGATTTTGCAGTTTTGTTTCTGACTATGAAATATGGAGGCCAATCTTAGATGACTCCTCCTCCATATGCTGGAGTGCCTCGCAAAACCTGTCGGGGCTCTGTACTAGAAGAACAACGTCATCAGCGTAGTCAAGGTTTGAGAGCAAGAGATCACCGTCGTTTGCATGTTCTATATAAACAAACAGGGAGGAGCTCCCTTTGCATTGAGACATTAAGACTGTGGAATTAGTGCATCAATCACAACATCACCATATCAGCCTTCTCGCCCCCGGACCATCAAAACACTGCAGCAGACATGTTAAGCAGAAAGTCTCCCACATTCACGAGTGGGAAATAAATACCCCAGTGATACAGGATATATTCCAACAATGGGGTTTCCCAACCTTAGATCTATTTGCCACAAGTCAGAACAGCAAATGTCCAACATTTTGCTCCAGAGCAGGGTTTGGGCCAGGATCCATGGGCGATGGACGCACCTCTCCTTTATGCTTTCCCTCCTACCCCAGTGTTGTCCAGGGTCATACAGAAGATCAAGGACAACCATTTTGATAGCCCCCACATGGCCCAGACAAGTTTGGTTCCCATACCTGCAGTTGATATTTGCATGTTCACCACACATTCTCCAACTTCTTTCACATCTCCTGTCACAAGATGCAGGCCTGATCTTGCACCTGGAGATACTCCACCTGAGGGCATGGCTCCTCCATGGTTCCAAGGTGAAATGACCTGATCAAAAGAGGTGAAGGATATCTTGATAAACAGTAGGCGGTTGACTATACGCTCTACCAGAGCCGTAACTAGGAATTTCTTCCTAGTGGCTCTCCCCCTCCGCCAATTGTCGCTGAAGCCGTGGGACCGGCGGACCTCCCACAGGCAAGCGGAAGCGGCTTCGGCAGCAATTTGGCGGAGGGTATTATTAGCAGCCCGCCGAAGCCGCTTCTGCTTACCTGCGGGAGGTCCACCGGTCTCTTTGGAGAAGGCACCCTCCGCCGAATTGCCGCCAATGCTGCGGGACTGCCGGACCTCCCGCAGGCAAGCTGAAGTGGCTTCGGCGGCAGGGCGGAAGCGGCTTCGGCGGCTGCTAATAATACCCTCCGCCGAATTGCCACCAAAGCCGCTTCCGCTTGCCTGCAGGAGGTCCGGCGGTCCCACGGCTTCGGCGGGAATTCGGCGGAGGGTGCCTTCTCCAAAGAGACCGGTGGACCTCCCGCAGGTAAGCCGGGGCGGCTTCAGCAGTCGGGGAGGAGTGGGCGGCCCTGGCTGTAGGGTTTTGCGCCCGTGCTAGCCGTGCGCCCCGAGGCGAGTGCCTCAATGGCCTCGCCCTCGTTATGGCTCTGCGCTCTACTTACCTTCAGAAATGGAAGAGATTCCACATCTGGTGCCAGAACAAACAAATCAGAGCTACCACCTCCCCTCTACCACTAGTCCTGAACTATATCCTTGGACTGAAAAACCTGGGTCTTTCACTGAGCTCAGTTAGCGTACATGTGGCAGCTATCACAACCTTCCACCATAAAGTAGATGGCTCTTCAGTCTTCACCCATCCAATTACAAAATGATTCCTACAAGGTGTTCGGAACCTCTGTCCTGAACTCAGAGTCCCAATGCCTCCATGGGATCTTAACCTAGTACTTTGTTCTTTTACCAGACCTCCGTTTGAACCCTTGGCTACATGTTCACTATAACATCTATGAATGAATGTAGCCTTCCTTGTCACCATCACATCTGCAAGATGTGTAGGAGAACTTGGGGCCCTCATGGCCTACCCACTATATACAATTGTCCTCTGCAGTAGAGAGGGAACTGAGGGGGTGTTGGTCACACAGCACCAGTTAACTGCTACTGACATTACGAGAGGGGGACAGCGCATATGCAGCCCAACAGGGCAGTGCTGTCAAAATTTTCTGTCCAGGGGCGCAGAATCACCAGAAGTGGAGCACCCAAAGGGACACACCTCCCAAAGAACCTCAGTTACTGCACAAGATAAGTAACCTCTTTCTTAAGCAGCCGTGCTAACAGAAACCAGGCTACAATCTACTCCCCTAGCAAGTCTGCAACAGAGTCTTTGTTCACAGTTGTAAATGTATTCCAGTAGGAATGTATGTAAACTGTGTTAAACTGTGTTTGAAAAATGCTTTCAAACACAGTTACCAAGTCTGGTATACGTAGGCCCCCAGTTAAAGTGCCACACTGTCAGCATTATGTATGAGCCTAGCTCCCAGTGGGGTTTGGTCTCGTACTGTGTACAATAACATCATAGCTAAACTAATAATTCTTAGTACTTAAATGCAGATCTTCAAATGCAAATCTTTACACAGCTGGGTAAATAGCAATACCCCCATTTTACAAACAGGGAAAGTGAAGAACTGTAAGATGAAATGACCTTGCTAGAGTCATATAGCACATCAATGTCTGGGGACAGAACCAAAGTTGCCTGATTCCCAGTCTAGGAGGATCTGGTTTTTTTCTAAAAGTGTCCTAATGGTCATAATATTTTTATCACTGTTGCTTATAATTACCCCCCTTGAAAGCTCAAACCCAAGTTACAAAATGTTTTTTTTACATACAGGTTTGTTTTTGTAGGGTTACTTATGGCAATCTGCTGAAATATATTTGTTATATAACTTAATACGTGTATATACATATATAATATAACGTGTGTATGTGTTGGGGGGACATCTCCGCCTTCTCATTCCTCCCCTCATGCAAGCGCGCGCACACACACACTCTCTCTCTCTCTCTCTCTCTCTCTCTCTCTCTAATGAATAATTACTTGGAATTTGCAGATAGAACAATGTGATGTCTGCTGACCTTGACAAGTATTCTTTTTTACAGCAGAAAAAGGAAACAAATGGAGCAAGTGATAAAATTGGTTCATTTAGAGGAAAGATTGTGCTTAAAACCCAGGCCTGGGAATCTGGAGGTGGGGGTTCTTTCTATGCCAGGAACTTCCTTTGTGTTTCTGGACTAGTCACTTAGGTCACAATTTTCAAAAGTGGCCAGTTATTATTTTGCTGGGATATATAATAATAATATATCTATTGCTGTGTGCTCAGCTTGAGACACTTATATGTACCACAAGTTGAGCGTTCAATATGTATGACCATTTGGGACAATTTTGGCTTTAGCTTACTTGTTAAATTACAGAATGGAGATAAGACTTCACCTATTCTGCATGTACTTTATGAAGATTAATATATCAATATTTGTAAAGTGTGTTGGGGCCCTTGGACGTAGGGTGCTTTAGAAGTGCAAAGAGGTAGTGGTAAATATGCAGATACATTTCTGTCATACAAAGGCATTCTCTAATAATCCTTAGGGTTATCTGACCATGTTGTATCAGTTGTACTGACCTGTACAAGTGGCCGAAGACAGCTTCCATCATTTAATGAGGAGATAATCCTGTGGAGATAACACTGAACTGGCTATGTTAGGAAGAGAAAAGTTTGGCATGAGTAAACGTGTAACAGAGCTGGTATGTCTCTTATGCTAAAAATAGCATTATATTTCCCTGATCTGGAACAGTGTGTGTGTGTGTGTTAGAGGCAGCAATTAGCTTTGGTATCTAAGGGCTTGTCTACAAAAACAATTAGTTCGTGGCAAGCTGGGGTGTGAATCTCTCCCACACTAACCTGCTGTGGACCAACTGTCCATGTGGACCCTGCTGACCTGCATTAATCGTTGGTTAATGCTCTTTAATCTAGTCCTCTTTGAAACAGACATCTAAGATATCTCAGAGTGCAAATGGATTAGGGGAGTCAAACACTCCAGTCTTTTGGATAGTGAAATAGAGGCTGTGTTCCTTCACTATTTGCTGTGCGTCGATCTATTCAGTGGCAATAGCACTGATGCTTTTCTGTAAGTGAGGCATCCTAAAAAGTTACATTTGTGAGGCACCCTGAAAACAGTGACAGCTATTTGGAGAAGAGATGAAGAAGTCACTCAGGAACTCTTATACCTAGAGGTTGGGAGTGCCCTCCATGTTGGGTGCCAGACAGCTGAATTGTTTGACATATATGCAGACAAAGGGGTAGCCTTTGAAAGGAGAAGACTTTCCCATGGGTTAAAGGAATATGGAACCATTTAACATGCTACTGTGAATACTCCTAAGGAGTTGGCCCACAATGGCATGTTAAATGGTCATCTTTTAAATTCATTTCTTCATTTTTTTTACTCCAGCAAAATTCCCATTGAACTCCAGGGAGTTTCACCTGAATAAGCACATAGTAAGGATTTCAGGATTTGGCTCAGAGTTAATAAAGGCATTTGCCAAAATTTTCAAAAGTAGCCACTCATTTTGGGGGCTTCAATTAGAAGTACCCAAAATTTTGGAAATAGTAGCCACTGTATCTTTCCTTGTGGACTTTTCATTTGCTTATGTGTTGAGCCATATTCACCAAAATGCTCACCTATTAGTTTTTCATATTGTGATAATGCATTGTTAATGGCCAGTTTTTGGTAATGTACTGGGAAAATATTCTTTCTTTCTTTTTTACAGTGCTGATCTTTTGTGTGAGTGACCATCTTCCATCACAGTTAATATGCTGAGCTACATACATGGGGAAAAGAGTGGGTAGAGAGTTACTAAAGTGACTGGAAAAATGAAAATAGTTATTAGATGTCATAAGAACAGATGGCTTGTGTCATATACCTTAGAGCAAAGATGAAAAAATGGATAGAGAAATTTGAAGGAAAGGGTATCAGAAATCTATTCTTCACTAATAGCTAGGAATGCCAAAATTTTGGCAGAAAAACTAACAGGGAGCCCCAAAATCTCAGCTGCATCAAAGCTTAGAAAGGAAAACCTGAAATCTCATCACTACCAATGCTTAGGGCAGAACCTGAAATCTTGGCTACACCAGTGCTCTCTAGGGGACCTGAAATCTCACTGCACAAATGCTTAGTGAGGGGAACCCTGAAGTCTCCAATTCACCAATATTTGGTGGGTGTCCCAACATCGTCTCATCTTTCAGCTAATGAAAAGGAATAGGAATGGAAGGAGAGGTGTCAGAGGGCTGGAGACTGAATAAACAAACTGATAATGTAACCAAATCAAATATTGATTGTATTTGAAACTTTCCTTAGCTTGATTGTAATCTGTTTAGTTCAGTTGTTTAAATTTCTATTGTGATTTACTAGAAGGGAAAAAATACGCTAGCTGTCAGCACAATGAGCCGAATTATTGACAAGGAGCATGCTTGGTTTGTTTACCTTAACCAAAAGAAGGCTGAGGGGAGATATGATTGCTCTCTTTAAATATATCAGAGGGATAAATACCAGGGAGGGAGAGGAATTATTTAAGCTCAGTACCAATGTGGACACAAGAACAAATGGATATAAACTGGCCATCAGGAAGTTTAGACTTGAAATTAGATGAAGGTTTCTAACCATCAGAGGAGTGAAGTTCTGGAACAGCCTTCCAAGGGAAGCAGTGGGGGCAAAAGACCTAACTGGCTTCAAGATTAAGCTAGATACGTTTATGGAGGGGATGGTTTGATGGGATAACATGATCTTAGTCAAAGGTCAATTAATTGCCATCAGTGGTAAATAGGACCAATGGTCAATGATGGGATGTTAGAAGTTACTACAGAGAACTTTTTCCTGGGTGTCTGGCTGGTGAGTCTTGCCCACGTGCTCGGGGTTCAGCTGATCGCCATATTTGGGGTCGGGAAGGAATTTTCCTCCAGGGTAGATTGGCAGAGGCCCTGGAGGTTTTTTGCCTTCCTCTGCAGCATGGGGCACGGGTCACTTACCGGAGGATTCTCTGCATCTTGAAGTCTTTAAGCCATGATTTGAGGACTTCAATAGCTGAGACATAGGTGAGAGGATTATTCCAGGAGTGGGTGGGTGAGATCCTGTGGCCTGCATTGTGCAGGAGGTCAGACTAGATGATCATAATGGTCCCTTCTGACCTTAAAGTCTATGAGTCTGTGAGTCTATGATTTAAAGTTTGTTTTATCCAACTGCATTGGCTGTGCTTTACAAGAGATATATTAATCTTTCACACAAGATTGAGATTGACAAATATAAAGTCATCAACATTGGGGGGGATAGTTCAGTGGTTTGAGCATTGGCCTGCTAAACCCAGCATTGTGAGTTCAATCCTTGAGGGGGCCATTTAGGGATCTGGGGCAAAAATTGGGGATTGGTTCTGCTTTGAGCAGTGGCTTGGACTAGATGACATCCTGAGGTCCCTTCCAACCCTGAGATTCTATGATAAACAGAAAGCTGTCAGTAGAGGATATATTTATGGAGAGGGTTTATTACTATTACCTATTGCAAGGGTTATTGGAGAGAGCAATGCCCAAGCGGCACAGGCAACGTATAGATTATATGATGGGTGGAGGAGAAGTCATTTTCAACTGCCAAACCCTCCTCTCTTCGCTACTGGAGGAGGGCATAGGTCGCAGCACAGCACAGGAATGAGTGGCTTTAGCCAGGAAGGGAGTGTAGGGCCAGTGCAATCATGGGGTATGCTGATCAAATACACCTTTCTTGCAGAGCTTGTAACTTTAAACTAAAGTTGTCCCCATCACTGAATAGAAACCCCTATCATGGTGAAGAAATATGGGTGGTATCAGTACCTGCACTCTCTTAGAATAAATTACCCCAAGATTAAGGAGGCCTTCCTCCTGTTGGGAGGTGTCAATTACAATTCTCTGTGTAAGCTCTAGTGAATCTGGCTCTAAAAATTGTGATCCTCCAAATGTGATGCACAATTAAGAGACTTTCACTCCATGCTTTATAACAATGTGTGTAGTATCGCACAGATATGAGACATCTTTTTAAGTCTGTACAGAATCCTCCTGCATTACTTGCTGGGCTTAATTCCAGAACCTAGTGCAGTTGTTCAAAGCAGATGTCAAGTAGTACAGGGTATCCCACAGATTTGATTTATCTTAAAATTGTTATAATCCAATAGAGAATGTCCTGGATTCAGGCTTCATGAAAGGCAAACTTTACTAGGTCTTTATCTGAGGGATTTAGCTGTAAGGAGACTTAAAAGCAGTAAACATTGTACTCCTGAGGGTACGTCTATACTACAGAATTAGGTCGAATTTATAGAAGTCGATATTTTAAAACCCGAATTTATGGAATCGATTGTGTGTGTCCCCACTAAAGAGCGTTAAGACCATGAGGTCGATTGACTGTGTCCACAGTAGCGGGGCTAGCATCGACTTTCGGAGCATTGCATTGCGGGTAGCTATCCCACAGTTCCCGCAGTCTCCGCCGCCCATTGGGATTCTGGGTTGCGATCCCAAAGCCTGATGGGGCAGAAAACATTGTCGCTGGTGGTTCTGGGTACATGTCATCCCTCCCTCCGTGAAAGCAATATTTCTCGCGCCTTTTTTCCAGGGTTTCCGTGTTTGCTACGGAAGCCTGCTCAGCTCACAATTACCGTACATCTCCAGCGTACGCCTGGACATTAGGTCTAGTGGGGATTCAGTCACACTATAATACGGGCAGAGGGATAGCTCAGCGTTCTGAGCGTTGGCCCGCTAAACCCGGGGTTGCGAGTTCAATCCTTGAGGGGGCCATTCCGCCTGAGGCTGGTAGTCGCGGGACTACACAGCAGGAGCGCCTTGCCTTCTAGCTGCAGATGGTGCAATATGCCATAAATGGTCGTGGTCGCGGGACCACACAGCAGAAGCTCCTTTCCTTCTCGCAGCAGATTGTACAATATGATTGGTATTCGTGTGCTCCTGGCCGGCGGCCTATGGTGTGGCTGGCCGGGGGCGCTTGGACATAAATGGGAGTGACCAGAGTGACTCTGGTCATTCTCTTTTTTACGTTTTGTTTAAGGGAGATTCAGTACTGCCTGGAACACGGGCGGAGGGATAGCTCAGCGGTCTGAGCGTTGGCCCGCTAAACCCGGGGTTGCGAGTTCAATCCTTGAGGGGGCCAGGAGCTGATGATGGATATCAAGCATATTGTACCATCTGCTGCTAGAAGGGAAGGCGCCTCCTTGCTCACCGCATATTGTACCATCTGCAGCTAGAAGGAAATGAGCCTAACCCTTGCTCCCCCCTCCCTCCGTGAAAGCAACTGAGGGGGGAGCAAAAAATCCTTTCGCGCCTTTTTTCATATGGGCGCCATATTGCTGACTCCATTGTTATCCACCCGCTGCTTCTGCTGCCACTCTGCTGTCCTGCAAACAGCATACCAGGGAAAGCATGGAGCACGATCAGATCACCGCGGCTGTTCTCGCCGTTATGAACACCACGCGCATTGTCCAGGAGTATATGGAGAACGAGAACCAGGAGCTGCTAGAGCTACAGCAGGCGAGGAGGCGACAGCAGCGCCCTGAGGACAGTGATGAGGACATGGACACAGACCTCTCTCAAAAAAGGCCCCCCCGCAAGGTGGACATCATGGTGTTAATGGGGCTTGTTGATACAGTGGAACGCCGATTCTGGGCCCGGGAAACAAGCACAGACTGGTGGGACCACATAGTGCTGCAGGTCTGGGATGAATCCCAGTGGCTGCGAAACTTTCGCATGCGTAAGGGCACTTTCATGGAACTTTGTGAGTTGCTTTCCCCTGCCCTGAAGCGCCAGGACACCAAGATGAGAGCAGCCCTCACAGTACAGAAGCGACTGGCAGTAGCCCTGTGGAAGCTTGCAACGCCAGACAGCTACCGGTCAGTCACGAATCAATTCGGAGTGGGAAAATCTACAGTGGGGGCTGTTGTGATGGAAGTAGCCAGGGCGATCACCAAGCTGCTGGTACCAAGGGTTGTGAGTCTGGGAAATGTGCAGCTCATACTGGATGGCTTTGCAGCAATGGGGTTCCCAAACTGCGGTGGGGCGATAGACGGAACCCATATCCCTATCTTGGCACCGGACCACCAAGCCAGCGAGTACATAAACCGAAAGGGTTACTTTTCAATAGTGCTGCAAGCACTGGTGGATCACAAGGGACGTTTCACCAACATCAACGTGGGATGGCCGGGAAAGGTACATGACGCTCGCATCTTCAGGAACTCTGGTCTGTTTCGGCTGCTGCAGCAAGGGACTTTCTTCCCAGACCAGAAAATAACCGTTGGGGATGTTGAGATGCCTATAGTTATCCTTGGGGACCCAGCCTACCCCTTAATGCCATGGCTCATGAAGCCATACACAGGTAGCCTGGACAGTAGTCAGGACCTTTTCAACTATAGGCTGAGCAAGTGCAGAATGGTGGTGGAATGTGCATTTGGTCGTTTAAAAGCTCGCTGGCGAAGTTTATTGACTAGGTTAGATCTCAGCGAAAACAATATTCCCATTATTATTACTGCTTGCTGTGCGCTCCACAATATCTGTGAGAGTAAGGGGGAGACGTTTATGGCGGGGTGGGAGGTTGAGGCAAATCGCCTGGCCACTGGTTATGCGCAGCCAGACACCAGGGCTATTACAAGAGTACAGCAGGGTGCGTTGCGCATCAGGGAAGCTTTGAAAACCAGTTTCATGAATGGCCAGGATGCTGTGTGAAAGTTCTGTTTTTCCCCTGTAATGAAAAGCCCCGCCCCTTCATTCACTCTACTTCCCTTTACCCAAACCGCCCTGCCCTCCCCCCCTCGATCACCGCTCGCAGAGGAAATAAAGTCATTGTTGCTTAAAAATCATGCATTCTTTATTAATTCGTAAAACAAAGAGGGGGAACTATGGGGCTAACTGCCACAGTCTCCCGGGATAGCTGGTGGAGGAAGGGAAGCACCAGGATGGGTGGTGGAGGAGGGGATGAGGGAAGGACAAGGACACACAGCACTTTAAAACTTATTGAATGCCAGCCCTTTCTTGCTTGGACTGTTCTCTTGACTTGAGTGGTTGGGTGCACGGAGGCCGCCCAAACGCGTTCTTGGGCGTCTCGGGGATGAGGTTATGGGACTCGGGAAGGAGGGCTGTTGGTTACACAGGGGCTGTAGCGGCGGTCTGGGCTCAGGCGGCCTTTCCTGAACCCTACGCCTTTCCTCAGCCATAAGCCGGAGGATTTCCGTTTGATCCTCCAGTAGCCTCAGAATTGCATCCTGCCTTCTCTCTGCACGCTGACGCCACCTACTCTCTTCATCACGCCACCTGTCCGCGCGATCAAAATCTGCCTTCCTGGACTCCGACAGTGTCTGCCTCCACGCATTCTGCTGGGCAGCTTCAGTGTGGGAGGATTCCATGAGTTCTGAGAACATTTCATCTCGATTCCTTTTTTTTTTACTTCTAATCTTCGCTAGCCTCTGGGACGGTGATGAAAGGGGTGGCGTTGAAACATTTGCAGCTGCGGGAGGAAACAAACGGGAGAGGAGTAGTTTAAAAGACACACATTAGAGAACAATGCTCCAAACATTACATATCACATATGCATTTGGTCCAAGGTTGCACTTTGCCTGTTATATTGAGGGTCTGCCGGTTTGGTGTGAGAGATCACACAAGCAACAAGTTGGTCCGGCGGGCAACAGAATTCGGCTTGCAGGCAGCCATGGTAAGCCACAGTCTATAGGCTTCTTTAACCTTCATAACAGGTGGGAATGTTTTCAAACAGCAACCCCCTCATTTCCCATAACAAACAGCCTTTGGGCTGGCAATTTAAAACTGGTTGGCAATTGAAAAGGGAGGGGCGGCGGTTTTCGGGTTAACGTGCAGCGCGAACCTAATCGACACCCCCCCCACACACACAGACACACATCCAAGATGTTCGCTGTTCCCCCTCCCCCCACCGCGTGGGTCACAGCGGGGAAGATTTCCGTTCAGCCACAGGCAAACAGCCCAGCAGGGATGGAGCCCCTCTGAATACCCCCTTAATAAAATTCCCCTATTTCAACCAGGTGACCATGAATGATATCACTCTTCTGAGGATAACACAGACAGATAAAGAACGGATGTTGCTTGAATGCCAGCAAACACCGGGACCATACGCCGCCATGCTTTGCAAAGCAATGATTCCAGACTACGTGCTACTGGCCTGGCGTGGTAGAGTGTGTTACCACGGAGCACAGGATAAGGCTGCCCTCCCCAGAAACCTTTTGCACAGGCTTTGGGAGTACATCCAGGAGATCTTTCTGGAGATGTCCCCGGAGGATTTCTGCTCCATCCCCGAACATGTTAACAGAGTTTTCCAGTAGCTGTAGCTGTACTGGCCGCGAATTGATCATTAAACACGCTTGCTTATAAAACATGTATTAATTAACAGAGGTACACTCACCAGAGGCACCAGAGGTCCCTTCTCCTGCATCGAGCACGCCTTGGGTGGGTTCGTAGGGTACTGGCTCCAGGGTGACAAAGAGTTCCTGGCTGTCGGGGAAAAGGGCTTCTCCACTTCCTTGCTGTGTCTGGGCGCTATTTTCAGCATCATTATCATCATCATGCTCCTCTGTGGTTTCTGATGATCCACATACGGAGTCATACCACATGGGTGGGTCAGTGCTGGGTGCACCCCCTAGAATGGCATGCAGCTCATCATAGAAGCGGCATGTCTGGGGCTCTGACCCAGAGCGTTTGTTTGCATCTCTGGTTTTTTGGTAGGCTTGCCTGAGCTCCTTAATTTTCACGCGGCACTGTTGCGCGTCCCTGTTGTAGCCTCTGTCCTGCATGCCCTTGGAGACTTTGGCATATGTATTGGCGTTTCTTCTTTTGGACCGTAGCTCTGCTAGCACGGTTTCGTCTCCCCATACAGCGATCAGATCGCGTACTTCAACATCGGTCCATGCTGGAGCTCGTCTTCGGTTCTGGGACTCCATCATGGTCACCTCTGCTGATGAGATCTGCGCTCACCTGCAGCTCACCACGCTGGCCAAACAGGAAATGAAATTCAAAAGTTCGCGGGGCTTTTCCTGTCTACCTGGGCGGAGCATTGGAGCTCAGACTGCTGTCCAGAGCGGTCAAATGTTGCACTGTGGGATAGATCCAGGAGGCCAATACTGTCGAATTGCGTCCTCACTAGCCTACATCGATTCGGCAATATCGATTTAAGCGCTAATCCCCTCGTTGGGGGTGGAGTGGCGAGATCGATTTTAAGAGCCCTAGAAGTCGATGTTAAGGGCTTCGTCATGTGGACGGGTGCACGGATCAATCGAAATAACGCTAATAAATTCGACCTAAACTCGTAGTGTAGACCAGGGCTAAGTGTGTGTGTGTGTGTTTGTATTTTACATACATATTAACTTGGTCCTGCGATATTCATGTAAGTGACAGGGGTATGCAAAGGAGCCATGGGAGATGAGTTTACGTAGCTTCTGGGGGATTGTAAATTGCATGAGTGGCAAGTGAAAGGGGTTGTCCAGGTGTTGGGCTGGATTTACAGAGAGTTAATGAGAGAATCTGAAGGAATCATTAAGCAATATTTACAGAGAGGACTTGGTGGTGAAGAAACTGGGTCAAGCAACGTACGGCGTAGACAATAAGAACAGGACATTGTGCTGCCTTCCAGATGCCAGAACTATTCTAGAATGTATTTATAGGGGCATCATTTGTATGAGTAGGGAGTTTAAAATATCTCTTATGCAGCCTGGTTACTGCTGTACTCAGAATCCAATCACTCTAAGGGTGCAAATCTGACCCCCTTAGTATAAAACGGGCACTGACACAGTACACAGGAAACTATCTAATGAAGGGCAATCACAATAATGAATCATTAAAGGAGATTGCTTCTGAAAATGGTGTAAGAAAATTAAATATGTACTGTAAACTTTGGAGAACAAGGACCAAACTAGTCTGAGAAATATGAATATAAAGGAGGGTGAGAATCTGAGATAAGTGTGAAACAAATGGGAAACTCATGAAACTAAAACAGCTAAAAATATGCTTCTAGGGAGCATGTTTATTCCACTATACTCTTAATGCAGAAGAAATCGCCTGTTTCACAATGGGGGCTGAACAAAATAACTCGTGAAAAATCCCATCCTCACCCACCCCAAAATAATTGTTTGAGTATTTTAGTTAGTTACAGAGACAGCTACTCAGTCAACAAATGGTACTCAGGTTAACTGGCAATCCCTGTACACTCAAGGAATTGACATGACAGTACAAAGGCTATCATGGATAATGCTGACAAAAATCTGGAATGTAGATAAGGCAGCGCCACATTGGTCTATGCATCGTAAGGAACACAGGTAGACAATCAATACTTATCCATGGAATGGGAAAATATTGATTAGGGAAGAAATATGACTTCTAAGCTTCTTTTACTATGAGGCTAGTAAGTAAAATATTACATATTTCACAGTGGGTGCACTGGTGTCAGTGATTCAGTAGATGACACTTTTATCTTTGAATCAGTAATAAACTCAGCATGAAGTTGGGGGGTACTGTGGTGCTGGAGATACTTAGGTGTAAAATTGAGATCTGCTCACTAAAGATTCCATGAAAGGTTTAGTTAAATTAGGGGTCTCAGACCCACTATCTATTGGTTACATTTTAATCCAGGAAATAATAATTCTGCTTAACTGTATTCTCCCTGAAGTTTCAGTTGGATATTCCATTCACTTCGTGACTTGCAAACTGACTGCATAGTGTTATTGTGTGCTGTTGCCACTGTTCAGGCTAGTTACAGCTCTGTCCCCTCTTCTGGTCTCTTTGAGTGCACCTCAGGAGACTGGCCCCACACTTTCACCTCTCAGGGTGGAATTCCAAGATTCTCCTGCCCTTAAACTAAATCTGTGGTTACTATTCCTGGGGGTCCACCACCCTGCTTACTCTGCAGGTCTGACTGGATTCAATACCTGAAGTAGTTCCCTATGGGAGCTTTTAACTAGTTGTGTACACATTGACCAGACAGCCTTTTAAAACGAAGTAGTGTTTAATCTTAACATTAGGAACAAAGCACAATTTAAGAGGGAAAGGGTTTTAAAAACCAATAAAAGGTCTACAAGCATATCTATGTTACCCAAGTCTTACCAGCCCCTGGAATCTTAGCAAGGCCTAATTTCTTAAGATCCCCAAGCAAGTGAGTGTTTGTGGGTGATAGCTTGTTTCCCAGGAATGGGTTCCCTGGTAACTGCCCTTCCCCAGAGATTGTGTCTCCTTTTAAAAAATCTAGTCCTATCCTGTGTTCTCTCTTCCTGGGTCTTTTGCCCTGCTAGTCCAAAAACAGTTTGATGAGGCCCCCAGCTGGCTGAGTCAGATCAAGGCTTTTGCATTTTCTCAGGTATTTGGACATCCTTCCTCTTCCATGAATTAACCCCTTGTATAGGTGTTACAGACAGTAGCCCCCTTTACGACCGTCCAAGGATGCAATATTCATAAGATATTACAGAGCAGCTCTGGAGCTGTCCCAGCTGTTAAACAACTGACACATTCCACCCCAGAGGTAGATTCACTTCAGCGGAGAAAGAAGTGATTTCTATATGTATGGTTTGTAAAGTGATTTATCTTCAAAATGTAAGGTGCTGTTTACAGTACAGTAAATTATATTATTATCAAGAAAGAGTATTTGCTAATACTTCATTTCAAAACTGCTACCTACTCTTCTGTCTGTGCATAATATTGCAACTGTTTTCATGGAATGTGATTACTATTTTCTGGGGGAGCATGATTTCCCGTCTTATGATTTTTCACTTCTGGCTACTGCTGCAATATAATTCTGCACAGAATATATTTGTCTGCAAGTATGCGCGATCTTTTTGTGAAATTCTGTAAATTGGGTTCTTTCCAGCTAGTTTTACCATATTTCAAGTTCCCAAAAAGAGGACACTGCCAGAGAGGGAGGAGCTAGAGAGTGGAGGGAAAAAATGGGGGAATGCTGAAGGGGATACATGCAGCAGGGGTACTCACTGGAGATGGGGGGAAGTGTCACTCCGTCACAGTGACCGGGAGGCTGGAGCAAGCCCAGGACGCAGTGACAGCTAACAGTCAGCACCTCCCTGCGGGACCCTCTCCCTAGGGCCTGGAGCCGGGGCCTATGTGGGCAGGATCCGGCAGCTGTGGCTTGCAGGAGAATGAACCAATCAGGAGGGTGTGGAGTGTTTGTGTGTGCATGATTGAATCTGTGCTCTGTAATCTGCTGTGGCTGTCTTTTGGTTTCTAGATTGTTTTTTAAAAAGAGCTTGAAAGGCAACCCTGGTAATTACAGGACAGTAAACTTACCTTCAGTACCAGGCAAATTGGTTGAAACTATCATAAAGAACAGGATGATCAGGGACACAGATGAACACAATCTGATGGGGGAGAATCAACGTGGCTTTTGTAAAGGGAAATCATGTCTCACCGATCTATTATAATTCTTTCAGGATGTCAGCGAACATGTGGACAAGGATGATCCAGTGAAAATAGTGTACTTGGACTTTCAGAAACCGTTTGACAAGGTCTCTCACAAAAGGCTCTTAAGCAAACTACACAGTCATGGAATAAGAGGGAAGGTCCTCTCAGGGATCAGTAACCGATTAAAAGCTAGGAAACAAAGGATAGGAATAAATGGGTAGGAATAAATAAATAAATCTCACAGCAGAGAGAGGTAAATAGCTGGGTCCCCCAAGGATCTGATCTGTCCTGGGACCAATGCTGTTCAACATATTCATAAATGATCTGGAAAAGGTTGCACAGTTTGCAGATGATACAGAGTTACTCAAAATAATTAAGCAGCAGACTGCAAAGAGTTACAAAGGGATTCACAAAACTGGATGACCGGGCAACAAAATAACAAATGAAATGCAATGCTGATAAATACAAAGTAATGCACATTGGAAACGATAATCCCAATTATACATACAAAATGTTGGGGTCTAAATTTAGCTGTTACATTTCAAGAAAGAGATCTTGTAGTCACTGTGGATAGTTCTCTGAAAACATCTACACAATGTGCCACGGCAGTCAATAAAGCTAACAGAATGTTAGGAACTATTAGGAAAGGGACAGATAAGAATGTAGAAAATATCATAATACCACTATACAAATCCATGGTACGCCCACACCTTGGATATTGTGTGCAGTTCTGGTCACCTCATCTCAGAAAGGATGTATTAGAATTGGAAAAGGTGTAGAGAAAAACAACAAAAATGATTAGGGGTATAGAACTGCTTCCATATGAGGAAAGCTTTAAAAGATTGGGACTTTTCAGCTTAGACAAGAGATGTCTAATGGGGGTATGATAGAAGTCTATAAAATCATGAATGGTGTAGAGAAAGTGAAGAAGGAAGTGTTATTTACCACTTCACATAACACAAGAACTAGGGTCACCTGATGAAATTAGTAGGCAGCAGGTTTAAACAAACATAAGAAAGTACTTCACACAATGTACAGTCAACCTGTGGAACTTATTGCCACTGGATGTTGTGAAGGCCAAAAGTATAACTGGGTTCAAAAAAGAGTTAGATGAGTACATGGAGGATAGGTTCATCAATGGCTATTTGCCAAGATGGTCAGGGACACAACCTTATTCACTGGGTGTCCCTAAACCTTTGACTGCCAGAAGCTGGGCCTGGATGACAGGGGATGGATCACTTGAAAATTGCCCTGTTTGGTTCATTCCCTCTGAAGCATCTAGCACAGGCCACTATTGGAAGACAGTTGTAGTCAGTGGAGGCATGTTAGTTGAGATACCATCAGTGTAAAAGAGAGAGGTTGGATGGCAGGACATTTGGAATTCTCTTCATCCCCACATCTGAAAACTGCCTGGGTTTTCTATCCTTTGGGGTGCAGTGTAAAGGCCCCCCTTTCTTTACTGTCCATAAGATGGGTGTTGGATAGGTCTGACAGAGAAGTTGTGGAACTTTGGGAGGTGTGTGGGCAGGTTGATTAATTTCTTTTATATTTATGTTCATAGAGTCATAGACTTTAAGGCCAAAAGGATCCATTATGATCATCTAGTTTCACCTCCTGTATAACATAAGACACCGAATTTAATTAAATGCATCAAGCCCATAATTTCTGGTTGAGCTAGAACACATCTAGTTGGGCTAGAGCACATGCAGTCATGATTTAAAGACTGAGAAATGCAGAGTCCACCATGTGCCTTGGTGAGTTGTTCCAATGATTAATTACCTTTATTGTAAAAAAATTTGAGTCTGAATTTGCCTACCTTCAGATTCCAGCTATTAGATCTGGTTCGGTTTTGTCTGCTAAATTAAAGATACTTCTATTATCAAAAATGTTATCCTCTGTGTAGGTACTTAAAGACAGCAATCAAATCACTAATAAACTTTGTTAAGCAAAATAGATTGAGTATCTTTAATCTCTTGCTGTAAGGCAAGTTTTTCAGACCTTGAATCACTCTTGTGGCTCTTTTCTAAACCCTTTCCAAATTCATCTACATTCTTTTTGAGTTTGGACACCAGAACTGGAAATAGTATTCCAGTAATAGTCTCACTAATGCCATACACAGTGATAATAACATCTTCTTCCTTCTACTCTATATACTCTTGATTATCTATCCAAGATCAGCATTTGCTCTCTTAGTCACCATGTTGCACTGGCAGCTCCTGTTCAGTTGATTATCTAGCCATGAACCCAAATACTTTTCTAAGTCACTGCTATCCAAATTACAGTCCCCCATCCTGTAAATGTGACTTACATTATTGGTTCCAACATCTGTGACCTTGCACTTAGATTTACTAAAATGCCTGGTGTCACTGAGTTAGTTGATTTTATTCCGATGGATTGGGAAAAGATTGAATGGGCTCTCAGGGCACTGGATAGACATTCTTTTATAATTTGTAAAAATCTAAAAGAATAAATGATATGTTCAGTTCCCCACAAGTCCGTTTTTCATCTGAATGAGAAGCATCCCTGCTTGTAAGCATATTTGTCACATGCTTCAAAGAATCCTTCTGAATTTCTTGACCAGTAGTAACCTAAATAGAGATCCTCGAAACTAAAACCCAGGTTGTACATGAAATTCAATGTACGATGGAACTAGACTTTGAAAGTTTTATCTAGAGTGCAACTGGTGAAAAAATTTTCTTGACTGGAGATTTGAAATCACTTTGACCCTGTGCATAGGAGCAAAAGTAATCATTGTTACGTGTCTAATATTCTCTTAAGACAGTTTGCTGCAGCTGTGTGATCCAAGAGATGTCACACCGGGAGAGGCTTTTCTTAAAGCATAAGGGGTTGAGAAGAGAGAATTAGATATGGTGGTCCAAGATATTCCTGACAATAAAGAGAGGATTTTATGGGTTTAGGACCCAATCAGAGCTCAATGAAGCCTGATGAGAAATAAACTCTGGTAACTTGGTGAAACCTAAAGAACTGTTCAATTTACACCAAATTATATGTTCTAAGATTTTATAAGGGTTATTTTAGGGGAGTTATCAGTGGGTCATTAACAAGTTAAATAGGTGACCTTACATCATTCATGCCTTTGGCGTTAATTTAAATTTAGTGTGTATTAAATTAGTATTTATTTAGCAGTCAATGTTATTTTTGGATATATTTGCTGAAAATGAGAGAGAGATCTGAACCAGCACCACAGATCCAAACAACGTATCATTATAATGGTTAGAATTAAAACCTCAGACTCAAGCACTCCTCAATTTAGGGGTTCCAAATCTAGATTGAAATAGTAAATTTCCTAAATGTTGGCACGTTCAGATTCAGACCATTATAGACATAAGTAAAATATGCTAGTTCAAATGCAGATAAAATTGTGTCTGCCTAGACTGAGGTAGGCGATGGATTGGGTGGTCCTGTTTACTCCCCAGCAGAGCACCCAGGCAATGAGAATATCACCAACTGTATCTCTCTCTCTCTCTCTCTCTCTCTCTCTCTCTCTCTCTCTTTTAACATGGATTATAAAAGTGAGGCAGTGTCTTTTAGTACTGCTGAAAAGAGTGTGAAAAATGAATCTTCATCTTGCTTCTTACTGAGTAATGTTTGATTTCAAGTGACCTCAACTTTGAGGGTATACAAAGAGAATCGGTGAATGTTTGTTCCCAGTACAACAGCTGAGTGAAATTATTCAGACTAAAGTATTTTTCATCAAAATAGGCATATTCAGGTCAACCAAAACTTTTTAAAAACTCATGCCAAATTGTTTCAGATGAAAAAAATAAAGAATTCTGAAAAAGTCAAAATGTTTCATGTTGACACTTTCAAAATGAAACAATTTGGATTTTATGATTCTAAACAACTTTTCATTTCAGATTTTACTTCTATTTCATTTTTAAAAGGTGGTAAAAATCTCTTGAAAACTAAACAAAATGTTTCATTTTAGGTTGAACAAAAGGGTCACCCTGATTTTTCTTTTTCATTTTGCTGAAAATTAAAACAAATTTCTTTTGTTTGGTGGCCAAATCAAAAAGTCGGTTATTTGCACACCTCTACCTAGAACCACAAGCAGCAAGTGTTGCTCTATGAATACATTAATTAGAGTAAAGGGGAAGGATGTTAAGTGAATAGTGGTTTCTCACATGCCTTTGCTTCCTCAACATGCCTATTACCTCCTTTTGAGGCCTGAGCCAACTCCCTTTTGAAGTCAGTGGAAATACTTCCAGTGGCTTCAGTGGGAGTTAGATCAGACACATAGGATACGTCTACATAGCTACTATGAGGTGTAATTCCCAGCTGACGTACACATATCTGTGCTAGCTGTGCTCAAGTTAACACCTAAAAATAGTAGTGGGGCCTTAGAGGCCCTGGGTAGCAGCCAAATATGTACCTGGGATGCGTGTTTATATACCCAAGCTGGGAATACACCTCCCAGCCAATGTGCAGACATATCCTTAGGGACAGATTCTCAGCTTGTGTAAATGTAGCCAAAGTAGCTATGCCAGTTCACACCAGCTAAGGATCCTGCTTTAATCTTTAAAATGTTGGCATTTTGCAGACTGATATACCAAGCAGAAGCTCCAGAAAGTGTACACAACATATGTCCACTGTCTCTAAAGGGTTAAAAATACAAATCCGCAGACAATCTGGGAGTTTGCTTACCAAAGTTTATTCAGCCCTATTTTTAGTGGTTTGAACATGTTGACTCTTACATAAGATTCATTCAGTATAAATAAATTATTCAGTAAATATTCCCACATGTGAAGGAATGGTATTTTCATCCATTTTGTTTCCGTCTTTCACTTTCTAAAATAGGCTGTGGGAGCTTTTTTGTATGTATTTCCATGGCAGTTGCATGAAGAATAGCTTTGTGACTTGATCCTGCTGAATTTAGATTGGTTTGGGGCTTGTCAAGTTCCTGCACTGATTTGTAAGTGTACATCATATATTAATGACATTGCAGGAAAGTGAAGACTAAAACCAGGAAGCACACAGCTTGATATGTTGTTTTTTTTAAAATAGGCTTTATGTTGTCTTGATACATGAATGTGTTTCTCTCCCTCTCTCTACTACAAGATACAACTATGGCTGTGTTGGGGAACCTGGTTACAACACAACTCCATTAGGTAATACAGATGAGAGCTTAACCATGCTACTGAACTAGGCTGAAGCCTTTGACTGTCCAGCACTTTAACATGGTTTGGAGATACAGTTAAGGTAACCATCTACACAGGAATAATCACAGTATAGCTGAGTCCCCTTATGTGTCTGTAGCTATAGTATACACAAACTTTCTCTCCCTAAGCCTTCAAGGAAACTTCTTTCGTACTGACAACAGACCTGATTCTTTTCTCTCCTACAGCAGTGTGAAAATCAGGAGTAACTCCACTGGCATAAAGCTCATGTAAACGTCCATCTATTTTCCTACATGAACCTTACATACTCACTATGTATGAACCATGCTCACTAAAAACTACTAAGCACTCAGAAATGTATGTTATGTTTTATTCAGTTTGCCATACATCTGTCTTTTCTTAAAGTCACATGATTGATTATGAGAGTTCTTGAGGACTGAGCCACAGAAAGGGAGAGGCCAAGGTTTTTGATCCAAGGAGACGTGACACTGAGGGCCTAATTCTGATCTTCTTTTCAGTGGAGTTACTCCTGATTTACACTAGTGTAACTAAGATTAGCCTGTCCCTTATAGTTTGAATATTTGTGACTGTATTACGTTGCTTTAGTATTGGCGTATGGTATTTTAAAGTAATACAAACCCACAATCTAGATATCACTGGGCTTGTTGACAGAAAAGCCAGCATCTGTTTCATTATTTAACCTGCAATAATTCAATACAAATGGGAGTCCTGTGAGAACCAGGGAAAGCCCATGGCTTACATCTGGGTCTTATGCTCCCAGGCCACAGAGGCTTAGAACACGGTAAAGGCAGTGCACTCAGTTCCCACAGGATGCCTGGAGCACTGAGCAGTCAGCTCCCAGATTGGAAGTGTTATGTAAGTAGTGCATCCAGCTTCAGAACTAGTAAGAATGTGGAGCACTGTGGACGCAGCATAGGCATCTCCTGTAGTGCTAAAGATGGGACTCATAGTGGAGGCAGCACATTCAGTTCTTGGACCAGCGAGGTCTGGAATGTTTATGGAGGCACAAAATCAGCTCATGCACTGGCAAATGCAAGGAGAACTTGGCGGAATATTCCACTATTGGTGGAATAACCAACGCCAGGTCTGGAGGGCAACACAGTCCATGGCAGGGACACAGAATGCAGAACAAGAATCACAGTCATCTTCTATAGGAGAAAGGGGTGGGGTACTGAACACTTCTGTACCAGTCCTCTGTCATCCAGCTTCCTTTATTCAGATGGAAGGGTTGTCCTCAATGCTTTTGAGGAGGAGGAGGAGAATAAATAAGACAGGGAAGGGGGAACATATTAGAGAGATCTCAGAGAAATCCCTCCCCACTCTGCCAAATTAAACAGATTTCCTTTCCAAAAACAGTGGGCCGAAAGATTGTTATTTCAAATGAGGAGCATTGTAAAAGCCTCCCAAACACCAGGTCCAGTTCATGCTACACTACAAGGAGTTATCTCTGCCTTCTTTTTCTGGGTTTATAACTGAAATTCATACGTCCTATTCTCTGGCATCAAGCTGTTTCCCCACCTGGTTCTTCAGAGTTAGTGAAGAGTGATGGCTGATTTTTTTTTTTTTTTAAAAAAGAGTTAATTCCCCTTTCCTCCTTCCCAACTAGGGAAATCATACTTTACCAAACAGCAAACGTTCCTGTCTCTGTGCCTAGTAGCTTCCAGATGTTGGCACTGGAGGCCAGTGGAATTTTACTGCCCCCAAACCTTCTAATAATTTTAACTGTACTCTGGGTTGCACATGTTTGACATGAAGGTAATTTGGAATGTAAACGCTGCTGGGCATGTACTGGAATTAATTAGAGCCACCCTGTATTCTCCAAGGCTTTTAAGCCTACAATTAACTGTTTACATTAACACCAAGCAAATCAACTGGTAAAAATATAAACACAGTTTAATCACTTTCCTCCTCAACCTGCAAGGGAAGAGAAACCACTGATGATCCGAAGCAGACCAGCTGTTTACTATGTTGGGTCATGGCAGCCTCATTTTATAATTTTTTGGCTCCCAAAATAAACACTTTCTGACTACTTCATTATCATGGTTTTTGAGATGCTTGGCATGGAAATCTGAAATGCCAAAATGTCTCTCTGCTAGTATAAATCAAGACACATTTAGACTTAGGTCTGGAAGTTTGTATGAAAATGGACTAAGAGTAATTGGGAGGGCTGCAACTGGGCAAACCAACTTCTGCTCTAATATCACAAAAGAGAGTGGCTCTCAAACTCCTAATCATAGATATTAAGGATGGAAGAGCCTTAGGTGGACCCATAAAGTCCCAGTATATAAAAGGTTGTAAGAATGAAACAAAATACAGTGTTTCCACAAGAAACAAAAGCAATCCAAAAGGCTGAAAAATCTCAAAACATCTGATGAGGTAACGTTTATATATTTATACATCATTTATAACATTTATAATATTTATACATCAAAATCATTTAACTGCCATCTGAAGATACATGATTTCAAAGAAAACAATCGAGGCAGCAGCACTTACACAAATACATCAAATATTAGAGCAGGCATCACAGACAACACCCACCTACCAGGAAGATTCCAGTCACACATTCCATCCCCCAACAAATTCTTCAACTCCCAAACCTTAAGGACAAGAGAAGGAAGGGCAGGGAGGAGTGGCCCACTCTGCTTTCTAATGCTTCAGATCTTGACAAAACACACAAACAAACCCAACTAAGTATCCTAGAGTTGCTCAGGAATTTTCCATTGAAATGTGCTTTTGTGGGAAAATGTTAATTTTGCACACACAAAAAAAGATTTTCTGTTGGGAAAATTAAAATGATTTCATTTCAGGTTGGATTGTTCTGAATGGAAACATTTTGGTTTGCTGAACCAAATCAAAACATTTCATTTCAGGTCAGTTTGATGTTAATATATACTCACATGTTAAGTCATGGTTCCTGGGAGTTGTAGTCCAGGTGTCCATTTTCCTCTATTAGCTGGACTCCTTGGCTGGACTACATCTCCCTTGATGCGTCGTGGTCTTACCTCTGGTTGAGCCTTCATGGTGCATTGTGGGAATCTTACGACCATACCAATATGAAATGTTTGGATTTGGAGAATATTGAAATGTTCAGTTTTGACTGAAAATGTTAAAACAAAAAGTTTTGACATTTCCAACTCGAAATTTTCTGGAACTTTCCATTTCGTGAAAAAGAATGAAAAAAATGTTGAAAAAATAAAATTTCCCACAGGACAGAAATTCTGATATAGTTCTAGTCTTTATGTTGTGCAGGCCATAGCTTCCTAACTGAGAGCCATATTTTTAAACAAAACAAACAAACACAACAGCATCAAACACGCCAATCATAATCTACATTTCCCCACAGCAGTCTTAGCAAGAGGGAGGGAAATGGGTGGTACCCCATTCTGCTATGCCAGATCTTGAGACTCTGAGCAGAAAATAACATCCTCTCACAAAATAAAGCATCCATAATACATTTTGGTCAATCACTTCCTCAAGGCATGATCCCAATACTCAAAATATAACATTTAATAAATTCATCTGCCTAGCTGACTTTCCTCACCTTGCCCTGTGATCTCTGCCAAATGTACTGCTGTTCATTTTTTCTTACAGAATTACATCATCTTTTTCATAATCAGCACTGCTGTCATACCTACCCTTCTCCCATCTGTATTTGCCCACAAAAATCCCACAGCTGAGTTTTCCATGCCAGATTCTCCTTATATTCAACAGCATGCAAATGCCCAGTAAAAGATTTGAATCAGGCCACCAACTCCTGCTTTGTTAATTCCCATCACCATTTTTGAGAAAAATAGTTCCCCTGTGCTGTCTCTCATGTGGCTAATATCCCTTCCACCTTTCTAATTAGTATCTTACTCAGATGCAGAATAACATTCAGCTTCCAGTTTCCGTGACCAGAATGCAAAGTACCCAGAGGACACAACTGTACCTGCAGTAAAGGATGGTCTCAGACTTCTGTGCGCCAAATTCTCAATTTCCATGGTATCTTTTACATATATTCTGTCACTCTGACTGCAATACTCCCCTCTAATAAATTTGAATTCCTCATCTGCCCTAGTTTGTGTGTGCTGGTATACAGCTTCTAATCCTGTAGCATTACAAATCTCCAAACAAATCTCATTAAAATGTAACTTCCTGAGACCCCAGCCTATATGTTGTTGGTACAACGCAATTGAAGTCATCCAGAAAAAACAAAAGAAGAGCTCAATAGAAAGGGGGTGATCTCTTTTAAAATGTTTTAGTCCTGAGCTTCCAGAACTGTGGCCCCATATAGAGCAATCACCTAGTAAACAAACTGAGAAAGACAAAAAAATCTACCAACAGTGCTATCCTTGGCAAGGCTTCAGCACTCACTGATTTTCTACTGAGTAACTAAAATCCGAAATCCCACTCTATCAGATATGCCTGACTCACTTGACCAAAAAGAAGGGACTAGCTTTCAGTCTGGCTTAACACAATATTCATTCCAACCCCTACTCAGTTAAGTTTCCTGAACTTGTGGTGGCCCTGCCTTCCAAAAACTGCAAATTCAGTCGCCATTTTTGAGCCCCGAAAATGGAATGCATGTTTCACATAGTTGTTTAAAAGAAAAGGAAGAGGAATAATGTCAACCCTAAAATAAAACAACCCTAAGATCCCGTATGCTGTGAGAGCCACGTGATGGTCACTAAGTGATGTTCTTTTTCTTGTGTGCAATTGCTGTATTTGCCACAGGGAAGATATTATATGCAATTGCTTTTGGGAAGGGAGTTGGCTGTATGATGGCAAATGGGTAGTGACCTTGAGGCAACCTTTCCAATAGCATGTGGTCCATTATATGAAAAATATTGAAACTCCCCAACTTAAAGACACTGCAAGTCTCCTCGCCCATGCACATCTCTCTGGCAGCTGTTGTATAAAAGAGAAGAGTTGCTTCCATTGCAATGATCTTTGATTTGTGACTCAGTTTGAAGACATCTGGATTACCACAGCTATCAGCTGAGCTGAGCTGATTGATTAAACTCTTCCATCCTGTGAAGGTGCTATTGTAGATGATGGGCATAGGTTTCTTTCCTGTTAAACACTGTCTCCTCTCCAACTGCTCATTGGTCTCCAACTTGACCAGCAATTCAGACAGGAGCTCATGAAGTTATATCCTATCTCTGAAACATACTGGTCTTTTTTGTCTTCAGTAGCAGATTTTTAAATGTAGTTAAAGGATAATGCTCTGGTGGAGGAGCATATGAGGCAATAAAAGGCCTGGGATTATTTCAAGTTAAAGTTGCAGAAGCTATCAGAAGCCTGTATCCCAAGAAAGGGGAAACAATTCAAAGGCAGGGGTTTTAGACCAAGCTGGATGAGCAAGCATCTCAGAGAGGTGATTAAGAAAAAACAGAAAGCATACAAGGAGTGGAAGATGGGAGGGATCAGCAAAGAAACCTACCTTATTGAGGTCAGAGCATGTAGGGATAAAGTGAGACAGGCTAAAAGGCATGTAGAATTGGACCTTGCAAAGGGAATTAAAACCAATAGTAAAAGGTTTTATAGCCATATAAATAGGAAGAAAACAAAGAAAGAAGAAGTGGGACCGCTAAACACTGAGGATGGAGTGGAGGTTAAGGATAATCTAGGCATGGCTCAATATCTAAACAAATACTTTGCCTCAGTCTTTAATGAGGCTAATGAGGAGCTTAGGAATAGTGGCAGCATGACAAATGGGAATAAGGATGTGGGGGTAGATATTACCATATCCGAGGTAGAAGCCAAACTTGAACAGCTTAATGAGAGTAAATCAGGCGGCCCAGATAATCTTCATCCAAGAATATTAAAGGAACTGGCACATGAAATTGCAAGCCCATTAGCAAAAATTTTTAATGAATCTCTAAACTCAGGGGCTGTACCGTTTGACTGGAAAATAGCAAATATAGTTCCTATTTTTAAGAAAGGGAAAAAAAGTGACCCGGGTAACTACAGGCCTGTTAGTTTGACATCTGTAGTATGCAAGGTCTTGGAAAAATTTTTGAAGGAGAAAGTAGTTAAGGACCTTGAGGTCAATGGCAATTGGGACAAATTACAACATGGTTTTACAAAAGGTAGATCGTGCCAAACCAACTTGATCTCCTTCTTTGAGAAAGTAACAGATTTTTTAGATAAAGGAAACGCAGTGGATCTAATCTACCTCGATTTCAGTAAGGCATTTGATACAGTACCACATGAGGAATTATCGGTTAAATTGGAAAAGATGGGGATCAATATGAAAATTGAGAGGTGGATAAGGAACTGGTTAAAGGGGAGACTACAGCGGGTCATACTGAAAGGTGAACTGTCAGGTTGGAGGGAGGTTACTAGTGGAGTTCCTCAAGGTTCAGTTTTGGGACCAATTTTATTTAATCTTTTTATTACTGACCTCGGCACCAAAAGTGGGAGTGTGCTAATAAAGTTTGCAGATGACACAAAGTTGGGAGGTATTACCAATTCAGAAAAGGATCGGGATATCCTACAGGAAGATCTGGATGACCTTGTAAACTGGAGTAATAGTAATAGGATGAAATTTAATAGTGAGAAGTGTAAGGTTATGCATTTAGGGATTAATAACAAGAATTTTAGTTATAAGCTGGGGACGCATCAGTTGGAAGTAACGGAAGAGGAGAAGGACCTCGGAGTCCTGGTTGATCACAGGATGACTATGAGTCGCCAATGTGATGTGGCCGTGAAAAAAGCTAATGCAGTCTTGGGATGCATTAGGCGAGGTATTTCTAGTAGAGATAAGGAGGTGTTAGTACCATTATACAAGGCATTGGTAAGACCTCATTTGGAATACTGTGTGCAGTTCTGGTCTCCCATGTTTAAGAAGGATGAATTCAAACTGGAACAGGTACAAAGAAGGGCCACTAGGATGATCCGAGGAATGGAAAACCTGTCGTATGAAAGGAGACTCAAGGAGCTTGGTTTGTTTACCTTAACCAAAAGAAGGCTGAGGGGAGATATGATTGCTCTCTTTAAATATATCAGAGGGATAAATACCAGGGAGGGAGAGGAATTATTTCAGCTCAGTACCAATGTGGACACAAGAACAAATGGATATAAACTGGCCATCAGGAAGTTTAGACTTGAAATTAGATGAAGGTTTCTAACCATCAGAGGAGTGAAGTTCTGGAACAGCCTTCCAAGGGAAGCAGTGGGGGCAAAAGACCTAACTGGCTTCAAGATTAAGCTAGATTCGTTTATGGAGGGGATGGTTTGATGGGATAACATGATCTTAGTCAAAGGTCAATTAATTGCCATCAGTGGTAAATAGGACCAATGGTCAATGATGGGATGTTAGAAGTTACTACAGAGAACTTTTTCCTGGGTGTCTGGCTGGTGAGTCTTGCCCATGTGCTCGGGGTTCAGCTGATCGCCATATTTGGGGTCGGGAAGGAATTTTCCTCCAGGGTAGATTGGCAGAGGCCCTGGAGGTTTTTTGCCTTCCTCTGCAGCATGGGGCACGGGTCACTTACCGGAGGATTCTCTGCATCTTGAAGTCTTTAAGCCATGATTTGAGGACTTCAATAGCTGAGACATAGGTGAGAGGATTATTCCAGGAGTGGGTGGGTGAGATTCTGTGGCCTGCATTGTGCAGGAGGTCAGACTAGATGATCATAATGGTCCCTTCTGACCTTAAAGTCTATGAGTCTATGATTAAACACCAAAGAGACTTGAGAGTCCAGTGCCAGGGACATTATTTCTGTTATGACAAAACTGAAGGAGAGTCAACAAACCAAAGCATTAAAGAAGAAAGAAAACACATCCTTTTCTTGCCCTGTGAGCCGGTAAATTCTGTGCTGCTGTTTTCACAGATTTTTCCATTTGACACGATTGAGCTTATCATTCTGATTGTTTAATATGTTTCATGTCCTGAGAGAAGGGAATGACTCTGTCACAGGAAGCCGGTGTTATATAATGGAGTTCACCCTGTAGAAAGTCTCCTGCAACACAGGAGGAATCTAAAAGGGCTAGGATTGTAAGGACACAATCATGTAAGCTGCTAAGTACCTCATCAGAGGCACCGAGAACCCTCAATTCTTGGGATTTAAGGGCTTCATCCCACTCCAACTGAGGTTGATTGAGGTCAACCGGAACGTTTCCATTAGCGTCAGTGAGAGCTGGATCAGGCCCTAAGCGAATAACTTAACAAGGGAGCAGCTTTAAAAAATGAATAACTGTCTGAGCATGCGGCTAAAAAAATGAAAGATTGTGTCTGTAAAAATGGAGTGATTTGTTTGGATACAGATAGCTACACAAATGATTTCAGTGTTTTTAGAGGGAGGATTTTCCTGTGTGATGACTGTCTGGAATTCTTCTTTTATCGTCTAATAATGTCTGGTAAGGGCTTGCGTGAATGAAGGGTCCTGCTCTTTCTCTGCTGTCTGACATAATACCATCCATCTGAAGAAAGGTACATTGGAGCTTTGAGCCTTGTCATAATAGGGTTTTGATTTCAACACCAATCTCTCATAAATAGTCAGCTTATTTTTTGGGGTGGTGGATTTTCTTTTTTTAAGAATTGGGTTTAAGCAGTGGGTGAAATAGTGGTGTAGCTATTCCAGGTGGGTGTTTTTTACGGGGGATCATGTTTGGAATAAAATTGCTGGGTGGCTTTTTGGGGGGTGGGGGGCTATATGAAAATTTATATTTGTATCTAGAATTTAATATTTTTTCCAAGGAGTTAAAAATATATATTGTGACAGACCCAGACCAGTGGGGTACAGGAGTCTGGTCAAAGGCAAATACCCTGGCCACTGGATGAATAGTTTTCTGTTCCCTGAGTGACCAGAGCAGGGGCTGCCCTAGAGCAATCAGGAACCCGCTAGAACCAGTTAAGACAGGCAAGCTAATTAAGACACCTGGAGAAAATTAAGAACGTACTAGAATCAATTATGGCAGGCAGGCTAATCAGGACACCTGGTTTTAAAAGGACCTCCCATCAGCTAGTGGAGAGTACACAAGGAGTGAGAAGGTGTGCTGCTGGAGGACTGAGGAGTACAAGTGTGACCAGGCTTCAGGAGGAAGATCCTGCGGTGACGATAAAGAAGGTGCGGGGGGGAGGCCATGGGGAAGTAGCCCAGGGAGTTGTAGCTGTCATGCAGCTGATACAGGAGACATTGTAGACAGTTGCTATCCACGGGACCCTGGTGTCGAGGGTGGTCCCGGGTTCCCCCAACTCCTGATGGGACACAGGAGGAGTTGATCTGGTCTGTGAAAAGCACTAGATGGGAAGGTCTAATTTGGAAAGGGATCTGGCCTTTCCCTGACCCACTAGGTGGGACAACAGAGACTCTGGAGATTGTTCTCCGTTTCCCCCATGCTGGTCAGTGATGAGGTTAGCTGAATGAAAGGCAGGTTTGAGCCTCTAGCAGAAGCGGCTAAACTGAGGACTGCTGTGAACCTGTGAGGTGAGCAAATCCACCAAAAAGCACAAGACCCACCAAGGCAGAAGAGGAACTTTGTCACAATATATACACTGTTTGCAAGTGATTAGTGTTACTGCAGGTTTACAGATTTTCCCGATAACTACTATATACTTATACTGTATCTGTAATACCACAGCAATGCTAATTACTTACAAACAGCACATGTTTTTAATAGCAAACACTGTACATATCTATATGGGGGGAATATTTTAAAACCTTCTTCTGTAGGGAGAGGGGGAAAGACGGTTAAGAATATGATGATCCAATCATAAACAAATAAAATAAAGTGTTCTTCACTAGCATTTTAAACTCAGGATCTCAAAGCACTTTACCATTATTAAATAAGGAAATCTCATAACACCAATGGGAGGCAGGTTAAGGATACATAGAAATTACTTCACTTGCCACTGAAATATAACCACCTATGGGGGAATATGGCTCTTCCTTAATAACAAACAATAGCATTACCCAGCAGTTTAGGACGGGAAGTGAATAATACCATTTCTAGTTGAAATTGTAGGGCACGTTTTGTTAGTCAGTCTCTAATCAGCTGGCTTGGAATTGAGACCCTATTGATGCAAAGAGATCTATGAGATTTTTTTTATATATTTTTTTTAATGAACAGGACTGTAGCTTGACATCTAATCTGAAAGACATCACTTCCAGCAGAAGTGTCAGTTGTTCAGTACTGACTCAGAGGGAAGAGTATCACCTCGTAAATCACCAGAACTTCTTCCTGCAGCAAGTAGGGTGTTCCCTGGAGATCTTCCATTAAATGGATCAGTGTAATATCTTATTGATCCAAAACCACATCCAAGATCTGGTGTTATCATTTACCTCAGATAGCTCCTTGGGAATACAGGGGAGTTGATGAGGTACTACATAAGGCAGTGTTCAAGTGTTTGCTTAGGCTCTCTGCATTCATATTAGGGGTCATTCCTTAGCTTCCACTTGGTCATATTGTCCCCAGCCTTTGTCACCAGTTCTCACTCGATTTGGAGTATGCCAGTGTTTTGATTCAAGGTCAGTGCCTGGGGTTTCTGTTTCTAAAGGAACCAGGTTCTCCAAGATCATTGGCATTTCCTGCTATTTTGTTTCTCTGTAGCCTTCCACAGTGGTATTTTGGGTAGGGATTTTCAGAGGCAAAGCTCTTTCTGGACTTCCTCCTCATGGGTGGTGGAATGTGTACAGTGGAGGTCTTGGATCATGCACCTGTTTTTGTCTCTCCTTCTTACTGAAAGCTTCTAATCTCGAGGGAGTATAGCAACAGTGGAGGAGTCAGTTTCAAACTCTGTAATGATCCTATAGGATTGACTGAATTCAGTATTAATTTTATGTGTGTGGGTCGAGTGTGACCATCCTGGGAGTAATAGCTGAGTAACACAGGATAAGACTGGGTGCTCGGGGTCTTTTGGGGTCAGCTCTCTATTTTGTGTTGGCCAGTTTCTGGAGTACACAATTCCTGAAGTTCACTTTCTTTTTCAGCCTCTTGATGTGCTCTTTGAGAACCCCAAGGCACACCAGATGTTCATAGTACTCAAGGATTGTACCATCCCCCAATATCTGGAATTTTTGCTTGGCATGGTGGTGTTTCAGGTGGAAGGTGCACACTTGTGTGTTGCTATGATTGGCATTCAGGAACCATGTGTGATAGTATTTTCCAAGTACACAGAGCCAGTTAAAGTGTGCTCAGTGTTCTCAAATCTTTGATGGTATTGTGGCTGCATAAATGAGTCTTTGCATATTGGGGAATTCTGGCTAGTTATTTCTGTAGACATTAAACAGCAAGAGTGATGGCACTGAACCTTGGGGCAGTCCATTCCACTGAGTATGCCATTGACTTTTCAGACCATCCATCTTGACACAGAAATGTCGATTTTTGAGCAGGGAGGAGTAAACGTACATGATGGTTCACAGTGTTGTAAGCAGCTGACAGATCAGCAAAGACATCCACTGTAATTTTGCAGGTTTTGAACCATTTTCACTGTATTGAGCTAGATTTATAACTTGGCCACAGCATGAACGTCCTGGGCAGAAACTGGTTTGGTGATCTATCAGCTGTCCTTCCACTATTTACACTATTCTACCCATTATCCTCTGCTCATTCCACTCAACCTACAAGCTAGATAAGTAACACTGGACAGTAACACTTTGCAGAGTTAGAGGTTTTATATGGTTTGAGTAGTTCAGCCCATTTTGGCCTTTGTCCACAGCCTAGATATATGCAGTCTCTCCATGCAAAAGTTGAAGTCAGTAGCCATTTCTGTGCTCTCCTCCTGAAGTGTAGTAACGGTTAATTAGATATACCATTGAGTCCAGCTACCTTTCCACATTTCAGAGTTTTCATGGCTCTTGTCAACTCCTCAGTGTTGAGCTGCTCATTGTGGACTTTGCTGTCTCTCAGGAGTGAGCAAAGTTTCTGCTTGACTTTTCTCATTCTGCGCTTTGCTTTGTGGACTGGTTTACCATTTAGGATAAGTTGGTGTATGTCTTGATTGGGAGAGACTACAGCGATGTGCTTTGGTTGTTGTCCATCCAGGTTCAGCTTGCGAGTAGTGACCCATACTTTTTTGCTATTATGGCACAGGTTTGTTGTTTCAATCACGTCCCACCAGTGGTTGTGCTGCTCCTTTCCAAGCTCAGAAGCATTGTCCTAGGACCAGTGATTTCTTCACCAAAGGGATCCAGGTCAAACAGTTCTGAATATCTCTTAAACTGTTGGCTTATCTGTTCTGAAACTCCAGGAACATATAGTGTCAGACATCCCCTGGGGATGAACAGTCTTCCACACCAGGGAGTTAAATTCTCCATAGTGCTCATGTGTCAAAGTAATATTATAGAGGGATTCAAAGATAAAGCCTTCTCAGTTAGCCTTTATGAAGCTGAATCTTGGCAGATATTTTGTTTTCCTGGGTTGTACTGTAGCCTCTATTATCACTTGCACTGGTCTGTACTGTCATCACTGGGATCACTGCCCATGACCTCCCTTCTGAAGTTGTCTACATTTTCAGAGGTGACAAGGGTTGTGTCAGGATTTTACCCCATTTTTCCATCATGCACTTTGGAACGTGCATTTGTCCTTGAAGTTGTGGAGCTGCCCACTTCTCTACTACTTCTCCATTGTTGGGATATCCCAAGATGGTATAGTGAATGTTAAAGTCGCCTATGACAAGACATGGTTTTTCTTGCAGGGAAAAGTCAGTTGGCCATGCAAACTGTCCACTTGGTGGTTTGTAAGCAGAAACTACTGCTGTTTGAGTTCAGCTATGATAAGTTCCATTCTACCTGACGTTTCACAGTAGTGTGTTTCGCCAATATTTTGTCACTCGTAAGGATCATGCTCCTATAGATGTTACTTTTGATGTTTGCACCAATATTCATGCTAGGGATGTTTGGTGGTCTTGTCTTCCTATGTGTCTCTTGTAAGCACCTAATGCCTGCTTTGTTGTCAGACAGAACGTAAGCCTTCGCTGCAAAGAATCCCTCCACATTCACACTGATTATTTAAAGTGCCATCTTTGGTTGAGGCCCTGAAAGGGGCCACTTGAGTTGACATCTGTCTTAGTCTTAGTGCATATTGCATGTCTGCCATAGTTAGTTATAATGGGAAATTAACAGGGGTCACAACATGAACACGTCTGATGTGACCCTACCAAAGAGATAAGCCGGTATGACCTTCCTTAGTTTGAGATCTCGCACCATCACAGCACTAAGGGGGTCTGACTGCAGGCAAGGTATGCTGCTAAATCTGCTTAAATGAGTTGAGGCGCTGCATTTGCTACAGCAGAGGAGATTGAAATCTCCATTACAATGCATTGACTTGTTGCAAGCCCTGCAACATGGGCAATTTCATTTATACATCCTTAGTGACAGTATAGTAACCATGCAAGCAATGGGTATTAGAGACAAAGCACACATCAATTGGCTCCCAAGTGGAATGGACCAGGCATCAAACTGACCTGCGTGGGGGTAAATGAAACACATTTAAAGAACCGTACTGTGTCCATATTACTTGCAGACTCTAAAATTTGGTATTGTTGTTTTTGGAATTGATACCCATACAGTCAAAACTGGTTGCTTTAACTCTGTATAACATAATTATAGGGCTGACAGGCTGTGACAAGTTGAAAGAGACATTTATTCTTACAGCAGGCAGATGCTTAAATTATTTTGTATTGGAAAAAGCTGCCTGTGAAATGTTCTGTCTGTGTGTACATTACTAAACCCAGATTTGTAATGAAATTTAGCATCAAATATTTACGTAAAATTACTTTAATGTGCAAATAATTTTATCCTTAAAGAAAAAAACAGAGACAATCAGTAAGGGAGTTTTAAGAACGTTGTGTTTAGTTATAGAACATTGATGTGTTTCTTCATCAATTCTTTAAAATTGTTACCCAGCTGGAACTTCACAGAGTGAAACATACACAGTATCCATTGCTACATGAAAAATGTTTGTATCCTGATGTATTAATAGCACTGTAACCTATCCCAATTGGGGTCACTGTGCATTATTAAAATCCTCGCACGAGACCAATTTGGGAAAAGCAGGAGACTTTATGTAATGACCATGAATCAGTGATAAGACCCACTGTGGGAAAGTGTTTTATTTATCAGGAAATGCCAACATTGACATGCTTATTTGCTTCTTAGTCCCCTTTCCTTCCTGGTTTAAGTTAATACCTGAAAACAGGAGTGGCTAACCTGTGGCTCTGGAGCCACATGCGGCTCTTCAGAAGTTAATATGCAGCTCCTTGTATAGGCACCCACTCTGGGGCTGGAGCTACAGGTGCCAACTTTCCAATGTGCCAGGGGATGCTCACTGCTCAACCCCTGGCTCTGCCACAGGTCCTGCCCCCACTCCACCCCTGCCCGCCCTCTCCCCTGAGCCTGCCATGCCCTTGCTCCGCGCCCCCCCCCCCCCCGCCTCCTGCACGCCACAAAACAGCTGATCGGGAGGTGTGAGGAGGGATCCGGAGGTGCTGATCGTTGAGGCTGCCGGTGGGTGGAAGTTGCTGGGAGCAGGGTAGGGGAGCTGATGGTGGGCTGCTGATGTATTACTGTGGCTCTTTGGTAATGTACATTGGTAAATTTTGGCTCCTTTTGAGGTTCAGGTTGGCCACCCCTGCCCTAAAAACAGGGCCAGCACCAGCACAGCAAGCATGTGCCTGGGGTGGCAAGCCACGGGGGGTGGCTGACTGCTAGCTGCGAGGGCGGCAGTCAGGCAGCCTTCTGCGGCGTTTCAGCAGGAGGTTCGCCAGTCCCGTGGGTTCGGAGGCAATTCGGCAGCGGGGACGCCGACAGCGTGGGACCGGCGGAGCACCCGCAGGAACGCCGCTGAATCTGCGAGACCGGCGACCTCCCGCAGAAATGCCGCTGACTGCTGCCTGACTGCCGTGCTTGGGGCGGCATAAAACATAGAGCCGCCCCTGCCTAAAAATAACCTATTTTGCCATTAACCAGCTTTAGGCACTAAGGAAAGCACAGAGATGGTAGGGATGACTTCAGTAATTCAAGCCACATAACCAGCCATACTCAGCTGTGGCAGTGGCAGAGTTTATTTTAACGTTTTAATTAATTAATTTGAACATTAAAACAACTGACTCTTATCTCCAGAATGGGTATGATGAATATGAATGTGATCTCAGCAAAATCCCATGAAATTGCACATTCCTTAGGTATCATAATGAAGGGAAATCTTGATGGGACCCATTTTTTCTAGTTTGCATTCTCTCTGATTCAGATACACAGGGCCTGCTGTTTCCTGCCCCAAGAGACCTGTAAATCCCAAATATTGGCTCTGCTTACAACTTTGCTTTCCATAAGGTCTCTAAGAGTAATCTCTGCACTGCTGCCTAGCCACTAATCCGACCTAGTTACTGTAAACTGATTTCTCTTGGATGAAAGGATTTCTCTAGTTCCTCTGGGACTGTTGCACTGGGACTGGGACAGATTACTTTGTGGGGTTATGCAGACATAACTAAGAATATAATCTAACAACTACTATCTAGGTCAGGGGTGGGCAAATGTTTTGGCCCGAGGGCCATATCTGGGTATGAAAATTGTATGGTGGGCCATTAAATTGGTGTTGGGGTGCAGGAGGGGGTGAGGGCTCTGGCTGGGGCTGCAGGCTCCGGGGTGGGGCCAGAAATGAGGAGCTCAGGGTGCGGGAGGAGACTCCGGGCTGTGAAAGTTCTGTCTCCTGTGTTTCGGATCAGCAGCAGGGCCATCGCTAGCACTAGGTGACCTTAGGCGGTCGCCTAGGGCGCCAGAATTTGGGGGGCGGCGGGTGGCTTCCTCCTGCCTCCAGGCTCCCCACTCAGCCGCTGAGCGGGAGCTGCCCCCCTGCCTCCTCGCTCAGCCGCTGAGCGGGAGTCAGCCGTGGCGAGCCATCCCCCTGCCTCCCCGCTCAGCGGCTGAGCGGGAGGCAGCCGCAGCGAGCTACCTCCCTGTTCAGCCGCTGAGCAAGGAGCCAGGAGGCAGCCGCAGCGAGCCGCCCTCCTGCCTCCCGGTTCCATGCTCAGCTCCTGCGGGCGGGGGGGCGCTGAGCACCTGCAGCCCGTGGGGGGACTGCTGGGTGGGGGGGGCGCAGGGCTGGTGCAAGGAAGTTTCGCCTATGACGCGAAACTTCCTTGCACTGTCCCTGATCATCGGTCAATGGTTTCATGGTGCCACCCGGCCGATGTAGTTGTTGTAGGAGGTCTGGTCACAGAGAGAGAGAGGCAGTTTCTTAAATAGACAAAGTCAATCCCATGGAAGACTTTGAATATTAGACAGTGATCTTGAACTGTGCTTTGTATTCAGAGAAAAGTTAGTGTAGGGAACAGAGCACTGGGGTGATGAATGCATAGTGACCTGTGTTTTTTGAGTTTTGCTCCAATGGGAGTTTTTTCAGGGGGTGTGGTTTCATTACAATATATGAGTTTTAATGGTCAAAAATGTGTGGCTCCTATACCCATCTGTGTCTGACAGAATCAGATCTAATCTTCTAGCTGGACATGTACATTAGTAAATGTTTTTGTTTGTTTTTTTGCCATCATGACTATTTGGCTTTCCAATATCCCTGAGGAGTCCCAAGCAAACTAAATGACCACAAACCTGCAGGCTAACTTAATCTGAGGACAAATGCTCTTGATAGTGGGGAAAAGTTATGGCAGACTTAAGTTCTTAGAAATACTTCCTGTTCCTAACAATGTTACCTCAGTCTTGCCTGGATTGTTCATTTGCAGCCAACTGCTCTTCATCCAGGTGATGATTTCATCTAGGCATTGAGAAAGCTGAGAGAGGGTGCTGTTTACATTTGATATAACGAGATTTAGAGCTGGGTATCGACTAACAGACTGCTGGCACTTCAGCTTTTGTATTCTTACCAGCTCTTCTCATAGTTTCATCCAGCTACTGGATAATGTCAGGGAGAGGACTGAGCCTTGAAGACTCTGCCGTCTGCAAATGAGGGGCTTGGTTTTGGAGGAACAGTTGTATTGGTATCTACTGGTCGAATGCAGCAAGAAAATTTGCTGATGATCAATGGTCTATTTGCACTCAGGAAAAGGCAATGGAATGCTTCTCAGCCAAGAGATATCAGTACTCTGCACTCTCCACTGAAGACCTGGCAGTAGTCAAGCTACCTGGCTCCCCCTTCCCCATGCAGGGTGCAGGAGAGAAGAAGCCCTGAAATATTTTTCCCACCAGACCATATAATAATAGTTATAATTCTTAGCTCCCTATAGAGTGTTTATTATCCAGGTAGCTCTCAAAGCACTTATGTTCGGGAGAAAGAAATGAAAAACCTGCCACATCCTTCATCCAGGAGTGAGGTGATTAGAATCCCCTCTGCTCCATAACTGACCAGGAAAAGATGAGAGGAACCCTCCCACCTCACTGGAACCAGGTAGGAGAAGTGGGTTGGAAGCCTCCACTCCTTTTCGGAATCGTTAAGGCAGAGCAAAAAGAGTCCCCCAAGCCACCCACAACAGTCATGAGAGAGGATTACAGAACACCACTTCTTCCCATCAATCAGGAAGGATATATGTACTTTTTACATTTACTGACATTTACCATACATTAATGGGCATGTACAATAAGGAGGGTGTTTCACTCGCTGTGATCCTTGTGGCATTGTGCTCATTCTGGTTTCTATTTGGAGATCTGAAATCTCTGCAGGGATCTTCAAACTGGCTCATTAAGGATGTGTTTCGGTCAGTGGTAACAGGAGATTACCCTGAAAATCATGCAACCTGCAGTTTAATGTCTGTGGAATTAATTGACTTTACTAATAGAATGGGACTAGAGAGCTCAAAATGGAACTTCTGAATTCTTACCATGTTTAGCTATCAAAGTGGGAAGATAGCATAAATCCCGCCATTACTTATTGCATGTATACTAGGCACTATCAACCCTCGCAGACTGTCACACTCACAACGATACACAACAACGATACTTGACCTACCTCCCTAGGAACTCCCTATTTCCTTTTTGCATGCATGGAGAAAGACATACAGAGAAAAAAAGAATGCTGTGGTCACTTCCCAGAGTGCATGCCACGTGAAAAGGACAGATTTGAAATTCTTCAAGAATCGGACAGCAATTGTCCAAAATGTTGTTGAAATGTTCCCAGTTCTGATGTAAGCTACAACTGAACCTCTTAATGTGATAAGAGGCATTAGGAATATAAAAGGGCTCCAGCAGGTATTTAAATCATTGTAGGTCTGATTTTACAGCCTATAATCACACATTTACAGTGTTTCATAACTCTGCATTTAATGGTGTGATAAGCAGAGGAACAGCCACTTGAGCAAGTGGCGGTATTGTTCAGAACAACAAACTAAAGACTGATTTGTTCCATCTTCTTGAGAAAGATAAAAAGGGGAACGGGCCAGGGAGTTGGAAAAGAGGAGCAGGGAATGGAGAGGGAGAGGTGGCAAATATGTATATAATACAAAAACCTATTGTAAGTTTGCATAATTGAACACGCAAAAGTGAGGAAATGCAAAAGTTAAGGTTCCCAATTTAGCATTTACGATATGCAATGCAACCAAGTTAAGAGTCAATCACACCTTCAGCTTTGTCACCAATAACCCAAAGTATAATACATGCATATTAGACAAGTTACTCTTACTATGGTTACCTTAAATTTTACATTTCCTGACTTTTGGGTGTATAGAATTGAAATATTAACATTGAATTATCATAGGGAAAAAGAACAAAATGTTAAAAAACCAAAAGTAACAACAACAAAAAATCAAAATTTAGAGGCCCACAGCTCTAGTTCTATGAATTGCGCAGTTGAGTTTTGGCAGTTTCATAGGCTGTAAACAGTACTCCGTACATACAAGAGGAATCTAACGGTGCCACTGCTGAGTAGCAGAGTATGGACACATGGGCATTATTCCTGTTTTACCACTGTATGCAGGTGTGCTGGGACAATTTGTATAGTGGGGGTGCTGAGAGACATTTAACCAAACTGTAAACCCTGTATATGATGGAAACCCCTTCAAGCAGGGGGTGCGGCAGCACCCCTAGTTCCAGCACCTATCTCTGTAGAAATGCAGAGGTGAAGCTGGCTCTTGCACAGCTCTTTGGTACCATGGGAAGCAATATATGGAGAGGGTTAGCAAATGTGTCTGAGCTACCTTCATATTGCCCAGTTCTGGGGCAGGCTGGGAGCAGTTCTGATTCACAGTGTAACTTAAAGGCAGCCTCAGACCTGTAAGTTACACCCAGGTGCCTGTGGGCCCAGTTGGTTGTGCAGGCAGCCAGGGATGGCTGGGGTAAAGCAGAGGGCTAGCCATGACTCCCTGAGCCAGAGGCGAGGAAGGAGGTGGTGAAGAGCCAGCGTAGGTATACACTACCCAGGGAACCCCCTTACAGAAAGTGAATCCAGAGGGAGCTATTAAGTCAGCCCAATGGCCACTGGAGCAGCATAGGCCCACAATATCTGCTGTATACTTTAACAATCATTTTATATTTAGAACCTTTTTGGGGGGAAAATAGTATACAATGGCTGTTGCTCACAAAGAATTTAGCCCCATATGATTACATTTGAAAGCATTTTTCAGTTACTAGTCTCAGTATATTTCCTCAGGAAAGCCAGAAAAAGTTTATATTTTTCTCTGTGGTGTAATTTGAAAATGGCTGGATTTAACTCAAGTTCTCTTAATGCAATCACCTGTGGGCAGAGACTAAGTGTTGAACATTTCAGCCTGCATGCACTTTTTCTTGAGAAGTTATGAGCTTGTGAAAACAGAGGATTAAAATGGAAGTTGTGTTGTGTTCCTCACTATTTCTTTTGCTCCTAGCGAAACTATGCTGTTGTTAATAATAGTAGTAGTAGTAATAATAATGCTATTTTTAGTGATTGCTCTCCATTTTCTTGAACCGTGAATCCAAGTTGGAGAAATGCCATGAGCTCAGATCAGTACAGTAAACGTATGTCCCTTAATTCAGAGGTTAGTTTACATTTCCAGTTCAGAACCATGTATTCAGAGTGGATACATTGCTTTGTTGCCTTTCAGGATGTATTTGCTGCATCTTGTGAAGGACTTTAGGACTCCTCAATAAGAAAGCTGTCATAAGAATTTAGATCCCCCAGGGAAAGGGAAAGTGTGGTTGACCAGTGCAATTTTAGAACATATTTAAAGAAATCTCATTTTTATTTCAGGAGCTTGAATTTTTAGTTTACAGATCTTTCCCTCTGTGGGACATTACAGTGAATAATAAAGATTGGCTTGGACTGGGACAGTCGGATCCAAATCAAAACTCTCCCAGACTAGTTTGTTTATTTAATAGTGTTGACTGAGAACCCCAAATCTGAATTTGTATTCCAAACACTCTTTTTAAATACTTGAGGGAGAAGCTATACTATTATTTGCCTAGGTGTTCAAGGAAAGAGAATTTCCAGTTTCCATAGCAGCTTTGGGCCCAATTTTCAATTCTAATTCTCTGAACAAGACAGCCAAATCCCATGGGAATTAACACTTAGTCCACAAATGCCCATTTTATGCACCACAATGGCACTTTGTGTGTCCAAATGAGGGTATAGGACTAGGTAATATTTTTCCATTCTTAAATGTTTAAAAGGTAACTGAGCAGTGGTCAGGATTTTCTGGTAGGAAGCTAGTATTCTCTGCATTTTGTATTGTCATCAGCAAAGAAGTGAACATCTACTGAAGTTCTGCTCCCACCTCACACTGATATACTGTTCACTTTTTTGCATGGAGTCACAGCTCTGACTTGTGCTATATTCAGAGATCTGCGGCTTAGTAGGATGTAGTTATTTGACCAGAGTGTATCTATTATTTAAAAAGAAAAAACGGCGTTTGCATGCCCTTTTTATGTTCTGCTTTTAAAAATGGGGCTCTCTGTCTCTCAGGGATTCCAAGTTGGCCTACTGAGGCACATAAATCTAATTTTTCAATATGGGCCTGAGCACAAAGTTCAGATTAGGATGCAAATTTGCTCATCGTTTTGGGTGCTTGGATCCAGGGTTTTGCTTCAAACTGATCTACCTTCATTTTAAATCTCATCTGAAGACTTACATTTTTCTTTTTTCTATACATTTTGCTTTCTCTTTTTCAGATGTCCCTCTTGCTTTTGCTACGCTTGTCACATCCGTCCTTTCTAGACAGACCAATAAGTGTAGGCTGCAGCTATAGACAGGTGCATTTGGCAAATCCTGCTCAAGCCATTAAAAAAGTCACTGCTTGTTCTAAATGTATTGATGCATAAAATACCACTGGAAAAAACAATGGAGATTCCTAATACAGCTGCTAATTAAATGTTCCTCTCTAGAGAAAAAACAATTTTCCAAGAAAGTTTGATGTGAAAACATGTTAAGTGAAATAAAAGTTGGGTTTTTTAAAGTAGGATGGGAAAACAATGAAATAAAGCCTCTGTCAACCCAACAGTGTAAATCCTATTCACTCTCTCAGCTCCAGAGCCTCATCTCAGTACTCATCCCACCTAACTGGTCTGGACATTGCCTCCAAGAGGATATAGGGAAAAAATCCTCAACTTATTGGCTGCAGTGTGGCAGCCAGGGCTGGCCCACAACATTTTGGCACCTGAGGCGGGGAGCTCAAAGGACGCCCCCATGCTCCCTCGCTTGGGCCAAAACTTTGAAAGGTCTCAGTTCTGCCTTCTTCCTGTTCTACTCCTCTCATGGTACTGCTCTGCTACCTACCCCAATAAAGGAGAACTAACAACTTAAAAAGCCTTGTTCAAAAATTTTAAGTAACACTTAACTTTCGAACGCCTGAACAGCAAATGTAACTTTTCTTGTCTGCATAGTAAACACTGGCATTTTTATCTGTGTGAATAATCAAAGTGGTGCTTTCCATCATAGACGCCTCTCCGTGGGTGCTTTGGGGCTGGAGCACCAACGGGGAAAAATTGGTGGGTGCTGAGCAGCTCCCCACCAGCCTCGCGCCCAGGTCACCTCGCCTTCTCCAGGCGCCGCGGCAGCCAGAGCGGCTTTTTCTCTGCTCACGCAGCTGCAGGCTCCTCTGGCTCCAGCAGCTGATCGGTGGTGGCGGCACGCTGGGGGGGCGGGGGAAAGCGCAGGGGCAGTGCCTGGGGGGAGCGTGCTGTTGCCGTCGCCGATCAGCTGCTGGAACCAGAGGAGCCTGCGGCTGCGTGAGCAGAGAAAAAGCCGCTCTGGCTGCCGCGGCGCCTGGAGAAGGCGAGGTGAGCTGGGTGCAAGGCTGGTGGGGAGCTGCTCAGCACCCACCAATTTTTCCCCGTTGGTGCTCCAGCCCCGAAGCGGGGGCGGGGATTTGGGGAAGGGGCCAGGGGTGGAGTTGGGGACGGGGCACGAGCCCCCACCGGCGCCGCCGCCAAAAGTCGGCGCCTATGCTTTCCATGCCTTCTTGGTTGCAAAGATTTGAACTGCTTCCTGAAGGTCCACAGTGTGGGCCAGATCATGCTCTATTGAGATGATTGCAAGGCTGATGCAGAGAAAAATACATAGATGCTTTGAATTACATTAAAAACATTCAGCAGCCACACCAGAAGCATGACGTTTTTCACTTGCTGTGGTCCATGCAGTACAAGGAAGTCCCTTGGGCTACTGCTCAAGCGGGTCCACAGTCCTGGATCATCTAGACTTAAGGAACTAAACTCAGCAGCAGCTGTTTCTTGCACTTCCACCACACTCTTCTCTGATCTACACTTTTTTCTTCAGGGATGTGCATGGTTACATCCATTTGAGATGGAGATATGGATGCTGCAGTAGCTGCCAAGTCACCTGCACTCTGACTAACTGGAAGATCAGGCATCTCCTCACCACTCACATCCTCACTGGGGCCAGAAGGCTCACCGTGAACGTTTGTGTCTGTGTATCTCAGGAGAGCTCCTTCCTGCTTAGATAGAAAAGCTTCCTTTGCTTTCTTTCTTTTTCTGAATGCTGCCCCAGAGGGGCGTTTTATTCTTTCACTCATGACTGCTGTTCTGTGCCAGCTATAGTGACTCTCAACACTCAGTTGAAGGGGACAAATAAGCAGGCTGGTAGCAGGGCCTGACTGAGGGAAAATATCAGCATCTTAAGGGCCTAACTGGCTCCTACTACTTCAGCTGACTGCCTGTTCTCCTCAAGTGGGTTCAGGGAAGCAGCAGGAAACAGGAAGCTCCCTGAGAAGCTGGTGTTAATCATTCCAGGCTCCTGGGGGTGCGAGAGAGGTACATAAGAGGCTCCTCCTCCTCTCTCCCTGCAGCTCCTGCTGCTTTCTGTCATTCCCTTTCACCTTTTCTCCTGCCTGCCTGTTATGTCTCTTGTGCCCTTCTTCTTCTTCTTCTTCTTCCAGCACAGCACCCCACCATCTCTGTGCATCTAGAGCACAGAGAATACATATGCACCAGCAGTAGACACAATTTTCTACACTCTGGGTCCTAGTGGTGCCCACCCCCCAGTCTGGCACCTGACGCGGCTGCCTCAGTTTGCCTCATGGTAAGGCCAGCCCTGGTGGCAGCAAAGCTACTCCTGCTCTCTCCTGCACTGCCCCAATTCTCTGCCGTGAATATTCTTTCATCTTTCCTACCCTGCCACAAGTCTCTGTACAAGGGATTGCATGGCACACAGGGTGTATGTGCAGCCTGTTTGAGCTCCCACAGTTCTGTCACTCCATTGTGCAAAGAAGCTGTACTGATTCCATGACATCTGGGATCCTCCAGACCTGTAGAAGAGTGATAGGGTTTGCCCCTCAGTACAGATGGTCAAATTTGATTAAACTGTGGGTGGTGGTTGTTTTTTTTTTTTTTTTTTTGCTGCCAACTATCAGTAGATGTTTTTTGCTTATTATCAACTAAAGTTCTTTTTATAATAAAGTTAACAGCAATGTCTATTTCAGACTTGTCCTACGCAAATGAGCTCATTGGACCAACTCTAGGTTGAATGAACATTAGATACATGTTTTCTGTGATGTTTTGGAATATTTTCATGTTCATTCAGAAGGGGCAACATTTATTTTTTGCTTTGTTTGCTGTTATCATAATTGTCTCTTTTTTTTCAATAACTTGTTTTTTTTCTGTTATTTCCAGACCCTTAACTAAGAGTTAATGGTTTTCAAGGAAAGGGTAATAATTTCACAAACATAATGTAACATTGTATCTATTTGTAATGATATATTTGGCACAATTAACCTTAATGCAAAAGAATCAAAACTAATGTATGTGAAAAACCTTATCGTCACAATAGTCTGTTTTTGTTATAGTTTGGAAGTTGAGTCTTGATATTGTAATCTAAGATAAGATTTTTTTTGTTGCTAAGGCACTAATTAATCTTCAACAGGTTGATCTGTTCAGTAGATTTTTTTTCTTACAGATTTTGGGATTTCTTTTAACTTTTAAAGATAATTTAGATGCAGAACTAATAACACTGGACACTGAAGACTTGCATTTAGCCCGGGGGGAAGTACCACATGGGCATGTGGTAGTGCTAGATCCCTCTCCACAAACCCATACAACATGGCTCACTGCAGACCTGGAAACTTCTTTTTGCTAAGACTGCCAACAAGGATGCCAAATTGTGGTGATGGTGTTTTTAGTGTCTGAGCAATTGCCCACTAGGAACTGAAGTGAGACCTATAAACTGAACTTGTATAGTAATAATAATAAATTCTCCAGAGATTGCAGCACTTAGGTCCATGCTTCAAGCATAGGACAAGGGTAAATAGCTCAAGAGTCCTGAAACACTACTCCAGTAAGGTGTATTGTGAGCTATCCCCACAGAGCAGCTATGATGCTCCCTGATACCTCCAATCATCACTACCTTTCTGACCATGGTTGGAGAAAGAGTTACTGTGGGTTGCTGCCCTTCTGTGTTTCCAGTGCTATGCTGTCTGTGACACAGCAGCCCATGTGTGGATCACTACTCTGTGTCCACAGCTCTTGTCAGGCCTGACGTACTCATTATGCCTCACACAATGGTGTCAGGGTGTTTATTTAAAAGGTGACATGTACTATATTAGTTGAAAACTAATAAATGGCTGGTCAGTAATATTTCTGTGTGATGTATGCACAGGGTGTGTACAGAAAGTTATGAATATGTGCTGGATTTATGACTTAAATATGCTCAAACCAGGCATGTCCAAGGGAGTTGGTAAACAGATCTGCCTTAGACAAAGGAATGTGTATTTGATTCTCTGACCAGCCCAGTCTTCAAGAAAACACAATGAAGGTCCATTTTTTCATATTAGGTAAAAAAGCTATTAAGCTAACAAGTGAGGGAAGAAAAATCATGGCGTTTCCTTTGCCACCAGATTTCATCTCACCACCTTCACAGCTTGAATAAACTTTAATTTGAGGGGTACACCTCAGAAGAATCAATTTCAAAGGCTTACTAGTCTATAAAGATGGGGGGCTAAACTCAAGTTATAAGCAATTGAGTAAACTGATTTTATAATACAGTAATATTGTATACAATGTATAGAGAGGTCTTTTCTGAAAGAAAATGGCACACTGGTGATCATATAGTGTTAATACATACATTTCACAATTATATTGAAGACACATGGATACTTATTGAGTATTATTCTTCAAAGTCTGTGGCCAAATAGGGAGAAACAGGTTCCCTTCCAGACAGGAGAGAAGACAGCTATTTACTTGTCTCCTATTTAAATTAAGCATGGTGGAATAAAAACAATGGAAGGCCCATTACATGCAGGGGGATGGGAAGCCCACATGAAGGGAAGAACAGCATGTGGTCATCTTGCCTCTAGAAACAAAGTAATTGAACTTTGGAATACATAAGCAAAGACGGAAGCCATCTTTGGCATTCATCACTAGACAGACACAAGTGAACAGAGTTCTTGCAAGCTTAGAAAGATGAGCCCTTCAACCAAGGGGAGAGTTGACGTCTCTAAAAACAGAATCTAGGTGAGAAACCATCTTGAATAAAGCCTGTATCTTGCTAGATTAAGCTTTAGACTTTTAGATGCATGTTTTCACTTTTTGTTCGGTTGTGACCCTATCTAACTTTTTTCCTTTTACTTGGTATCCCTTAACTTTTATCCTGTTAATACATTTGTTTTACTTTTACTATAAACCACCTCAGTGATGTGTTTAAATGGAAGGGTGTATTTACCCCAGTTAGATTAATAAGCTATGATGTGATCTTGTGTCTAGAGTAACAAACGGACCACATTATCTCCCTGAACTGTCCAGGAGAGGGCTGGACATTGCAGAGCACACAGTTTTGGGGAAGCTGGGGTCTGGGAATGTGCTGGGGTCACCTTGCTGGTTGTAACCAAGGCTGGTTGAGAGATCAGGGAGTGAGACTCTCATGTTTTTGCTGCAGGCTGCTGGGGACAGAGTTGCTGGACCAGGGCTCCAGTTATACACAGACATTCAGGATGTGACCTGCATGCTTATTGCTGACTGTGAACATCCCAGGCAGGGAGTTACAGTAGCAAAGTATTTTAGGCACCAAAGTTTACAGGGGAGGCAGTGACTTACCCCCCTCATTGGTCTGGATTGTACCTCAAAACACATCACTTCATTTGCTACTGTTCACTTAATTAAATTTGGTTGAAATTTCTTCCATACAGCCAGCAGTAACTTCTAGCAGTGCCTCCTTTAGCTTAGTGCCTTCTTTGTAGAAAGTACTACAGTTTTAATTTTGAGTCTCCTCAAATTCAACAGTTGAGAAAGTTTTGATGCCTTAGGTCCTCTTGGATTCCTTGACCCCTGAACTTGATACGCATGAGCTGTGTGGAGTGAGTGGGCTTCAAGTGCAAGATTTTATTCCTTAAGAGTAAGGTGGTGCTGTAGTATCATCCTAAATTCTTTTCAAAGATGATGGCAGAGTGACATCTTAATCAGTCATTCATTTTGCCAACATGTATCCCATGCCTTCTTGCCAGTCCAAGCAGGAACATTCTACACAGACGTGATCTGAAAAAGTCCTAACATTTCCATCTGGAGTGGACAAAACCCTTAGGAAGTTCATCTGGTATTTTTCTTTCTGTTGACACAAATATAATTCTGCTGTCTCTGAAGGAAGGTCTAAATAGCAGTCTGGTTGCATTCCCCAAGAGCCAGTTCAATGGCGTAGTCAGTATGAAGGATTTCAGTCCCTATAGTCAAAGTCTGATCATTTTTGGCAGCTACATGAAGTTCTCGGCACACTTTTACAAAGCATTATTGCTTAAACTTGGCAGGAATCAAGGGAGGAAGCAAGGATTGGCCATATGGATTATGGACCTGTTTTTTTGGAGTTCAACCCATTTCAACTTTCCATCCCAGAGACCATCAAAAATTGGTTGTTTAATAGAACATGGTCTTTATTTACAGGTAAAAATAAAGATATTGGAAACAATGAAATCTGGAACTGGTGTCTTAAGACAGAAATTGCCAAATGGCAGTAGTCTTTAGTGCAAATTGTTAGGAGGTATCTTATCCCTCCATAATTTTTATTATTATTCTTAAAATACAGGGAAGCCTGTTGAAGTTCCTACTGCCTATTCTAGAATTATGTTACATTTTTCTTTTTTTCATTGCTTTAACTTTGGTCTCCAAGAGTGGTGATTTTGTTTTGATGGGATTCTTAAGTAGCACGATAATTATCTACTTGTAATTGCTCTCTGAAGATATACCTCATAACGGATCACCACTGACTAGCCGTCTTTCCCAGAGTTGAGAGTACAGAATACTTTTTCTATACTTGCATTAGTAGTTTTAAAATCGTAGATGCTTGCATTTCACTAAATGGGAATTAACTATGAATACTAAGGGATGCAGCAGTTGTTATGAAAGGAAAGCTAATGATGCAAGAGCAATGGCTCAAAACTTTGAGCTGTGGGAGTTCCTGCTGATCTTGGGCTCAGAGTATGCACTTGAGCAGTGTTCTTTTTTGATATATCTTCAAAATCATTACAACTGAAATGCATCTATAGGATAAAAAGCGGCTCTTTATTTACCAGCCCACAACAACATAATAGAAAATGAAGTGAGCAAAGATAATTTAAATATATTCTAGTAGGGGAAGAGTGTCCCTAACAAATCATAGAAGATATTGTGAAACAACATCACATGGTAGGATGGTCGATGGTCCCTCTTCAGCTTCAAGCCAGGGGAGGTTTCCTAAACATGACCAGGTCATCCCCCAGTAGCAAAATGTATAAAAGAAATGCAAATATTGCTGTTTGGAGATTTCATGATGCTGTGCAACTGCTGCAAAGACATTTGAAATCTGAGGTTTCTAGCAAAACTAAAGAAGCATAATTATTCCAATTTTATTCACATGTTCTACTGATGGCACAGATTCTGAAAACTCTGTGTATTCCATTCTATTTTCAGTGCAGGGTATACAACTCCTATTTTTAGCATCCATGCAGTATTGTTAATCTGAGACTTTGACTATCCTGTGAGTCAGAAGGTCTGATTGCCCAGAGATATATGAGTCAGGCAGACAAGAATAGTCTGTTCCTCTTCAAGACACCAAGAGACTTAGATTTAGAGAGGAGTTTTCATACTCAGTCAACAATACAAATGAAAACATAATATATAAATAGAAATCCTTTTACCCTTCAGATTGGATTCTTTTCCCAGGAAACTCTTGTCCCAAAATTGTTACATACAACACTGCCTTTATTTTTTATCCTTTTTTATACAAAAAGGGCCGGCTTGTCACCCATTTCTTTCTTTTCATATCCACTGCTGGTGAGTTAATGTATTTCTAGGTCATGTAATCCTCTTTGTGACATACTATTCCCATAGTAAGAGACAGAATATGCAAGAATCAGGGAGAAGAGATGGGGTCATGGAGGAGAATTTCATAACCATTTAAATTTATTCTCAGACATCAGCTGTTTGGAAGGGCAAATTCAATTAAAAGAGCAAAGACAAACTAGCTTATGTGTTCTTGAAGTTTCACCGAACATTGTACTTCATCTAGCACCCAATGGACACCAACAAACATCCATTGCTGGCATCCATTTATATATGTGAAAAATAGGGAAAATGCTAATAGCCACAGAGCTGCAAATAGTCTGGCTATATAATGCTAGGAGGAATTGTTCAGATAATCAAATTCTTGCTCAATCCCAAAATGCTGAATCTTTCTCAGGGACATGCAGAAATGTCTATCTAACTAGACCATTTAGTGGCTTTTGAGCTGTGGAGACCAGAGTTTTAACAGGTTAGCATAAAACACATAGACCCAGCAGATCTTAGTAATTGAAAACCAGTTCTTGGGAGACTTGGCAGCTCAACAGATTGGTAATGAAATATGGATCCTCTCACTTGTAGGTCACTGGTTCTAAACCATCCAAGTCAGTAGTGTCAGAAAGTTGTTATATTATGACAATGACCTATGTGAGCTGAATTGGTAGTCTCAGTTGTCATCATACAAATTGTGAACACAAATGGCAGTAATTGGCTTTCTTTTTGGCAGCTTCAGGAGAGAATCCCAGGACCAGATAGGCCAAGGAGAGTGAAGCACTCTTACCTGCTCTGTGAATAAAGAGAGGACTGAAATCTCTCGGGCTGACAACCCAGAAACTTTTATCAGCACTAGGTTCACTACAAAATGTAAGAGAAACATACTTTTAAAAAATTTAAAATTTAAAGTCAAACTGAGGTGCTGAGACCTTCCAGTTGCCACTGATTTCAGTGGCAGTTCCACATGCTAGGACTGCTTAAGATTTGGCCCAAGTGAAGTAAACTTGGTGCACTGGTTTGGACCAGCTAGCCTTAGCTGTTCCATAGAAGTACTTGTATTTACTATTTAGTGAAAAGTTGGGTTGTAAAGCAGATCTGAATTAGGCTGTTGACAAAACCTTGTCTCCTTCACTTTCAAAATAATTGTTGCAGTGGACTCTTATTCAGCCTCTTATTTAAGTCTAGAATATTAATTTTACAATTTGTTTTATATCATCTGTGAATATCTGTAAGGTCTTTATGTAGTACATCACTAGTGTTTGGTGTCCATCTCATGTTATTAGAAACTGACTGCAAATGAGGCCACATCATCTGTTCCAGGAACTAATCTTCTGCGGTTTTAATGTGCTTTACCTGTCTTTAGTAATCAGCTCCTTTTCTCCACTTTAATCAGAAAAGAGCACCATTATAGCAGCATATTTAGCCAATTTTCATAGATCCATAGACTCTAACACAAGAGCATTTTGATAATCTAATATGATCACCTGTATACCACAGGACATAGAACTCCCCTCATTTATTTCCTGTTTGATCTAGAGCATATCTTTTTGAAAAACATCCAATCTTGTTTAAAAAATTGTCTGATAAATTGCTCCAGTGATTAATTACCTTCTCTATTAAAAATGTGTGCTTTATTTCCATTCTGGATTTGTCTAGCTTCAACTTTACAGCCATTGGTTTGTGTTATGCTAGATTGCCGAGCCCATTATCAAATTTTTGTTCTCCATGTAGGTACTTACAAATTGTGATCAGGTCACCCCTTAAACTTCTCTTGGTTAATCTAAATCAAACTCCTTGAGTCTGTCACTATAAGGCATATATTCTAATCTTCTAATCATTCTCATGACTCTTCTCTGAATCCTCTTCAGTTTATCAGCATCCTTTTTGAATTGTGAGCCCCAGAAATAGACATCGTATTCCAGTGGTGCTTGCACCAATGCCAAACACAGAGGTAATATAACCTCTCTACTCCAACTCAAAATTCCCCTGTTTGTACGTCCAAGGATCACATTAACTCTTTTTTAGCCAAAATGTTGAACTGGGAGCTCATGTTCAGCTGATTATCCACCATGATCCCCAAGTCTTTTTCAGAGTCCCTATTTCCCTAGGTAGAATCCCTGATTCTGTAAATATGATCTACTTTCCTTGTTTCTGGATGTGTAACTTTACTTTTGGCTGTATTAAAACCTATATTGTTTGCTTGTGCCCATCTTACCAAGCGATCCAGATGACTTTGTATCAGTGACCTCTTCTACACAAATTCTTCTCCTCATTATTTACCACTTCACAAATCTTTGTGTCCACTGCACACTTTATCAGTGATCATTTTTATGTGTTCTTCCATGTTATTAATAAAAAGTGTTAAACAGTGTAGAACCAAGAACTGATTATTTTGGGACCCCATTAGAAACACACCCATTCGATGATGATTCTCCATTTACAATTATATGTTGAGACCTGCCAGTTAACCAGTTTTTAATCAATTTAATGTGTGCCATGTTAATTTTGTATTCTAGTTTTTTTAATCAAAATATCATGCAGTACTAAGTCATTGCATGTGTCCAAACTGAAAGTGTGGCTATATAAAGACAGCGCATTGCAAAAAACAAATAGAGCACGTCAGGGCTTTGCAGTACTGAGGCATCAAGACTCATGACAGAATTATCCAAGTCTTATATTTCCCCCATAACAGTAAAAACACAGATACAGACTTCGTTGGACATGGCTCAGCTGAAATTCTCTCTTCCCATCTACAAAAACTCAAAGGCGTAGCCTTTGTTTTTTTCTAAAAACAAAAAACAAAACAAAAAAAAAGAGAGATTAATCAGCACTAGTATTTTCAGCAGGATCATACTGAGCATGTTAGGTCCAATAACTTATACTGTATAGTAGTCATTGACAGATATCAATATTATTCCCTAAAAATGGATAGGAGGCCGTTTTGGGCATTTTGATTCATACAAACTCATGTACAGGTAAATGAAAAATGCTTTTCTGGTGGCAGTCACTGTAGCTTTTAAAGTCAAGGGATTCCAGTCTCCTTATGATTAAACAATCTATACTATGAGGAGTTTAATCAAAGCAAGTTAGCTTTGCACATTGAATGGAGATTTCTTCAAGTCTATCATCTTGCCACAAAAGTGTCTTCTGACTTTGTATTCCATCAAAGTGAAATGTAACTGATAAGCTGAATATAAAAAGTTCCCCTGGGTTTTTACACTGAGCTCAGTCACCTTCCTGTTTTATCTGACACTTAATCATCTTGTATCTAAAAGTGCGATTTCAAAATTGTTCCCTTTGTGTAGTTTTCCTATTGATATTTTCCAGGACATCTCTCAAGTAAGTCTGATACCAAAGTTAATTAAATCAGAGCAATGCCCAATAACCAGCCTCAAAAGTATCACGCACATTTCTGCAAATTCTGAATTACATTTTGACTTGGCCATATTCACAACTGCATCACCTCCTTTTTAAAAATAAAATAAAATCATGAACATTCATGGAAGTGAAGTTTTGTTCAGAAAAACATTTGCAAAAACTAATTTTGGACTTATACCCAAGTTTCATTGAATCAAACTGACAATTTCAGGCAGAAGCAGAAATAATACTCATCTACTAATATATATATTATTTATGTTAGGCCAACTGATCTGGGAACAGAAAGGATACTATATGAGTTGGGTGACCAGTGAGATAGCTTGATTTCCAAATTGAATTCCTCACTGAATGATCAAATGAATACCCACTACAAAAAGTTCATGAGCAGTCCATAGGCTGAAATTTGTTTTCATAAATTATTCAAAAAGTTTCAAGTAACCAGTAGGTAAATATTGTAATTGATGTGCACAGAATTCATGAACAAGAGAAAAGGGATAAATTACCTAAATAAATTGACTAATAATTCTACCCACGGCCCGGTGTGGTGGCGTGTGCCTGTAATCCCAGCTGCTTGGGAGGCTGCAGTTGGCAGATCGCTTAAGAGTTCTAGGCCGCTGTGCGCTATGTCAATCGGGAGTCCGGTGCTACTGACAGCCTGGCCAGCGAGTAGTTGGAGGACTGGCTAGAACAACACGTCTGACGTGTTGTGATCGGCGCTCTCTCTGTGAGGGCTGATAGACCGATCAGTGACAGTGAATTCTACCCACTACAGCAGATTTGTAGTGCAGCCAAATGGACTTTGCTGCATTTTTCAGTAAAATATGAGTACCTCAAAGCTCCCTTACTGCAAATTTACGAATTGTCTATCCACTATATTGGGTGTTGCCTAAATAAAGGAGCTTCTTGCACCTCTCCATGATATCTGTTCACATTTTACGGCAACATATGATACTTCAATATATGATATTTTTGGTAGGGTATGTGTTATCCAATTTGGGCAAAATAAGAATTATGCTGAACCTTTTCCAAAACCATGATTTGAATTTGATTAAAACATTTTCACATTGATTGACACTTTACCAAAACGTTGTTTACTGTCAGTAACATAGCCTTTATGGGAGAATGGTTGGTTCCAGGGCCTACTCCCTTCCACTGGTTGCAGAAGCTAGGAAATAGGAATGCAATAGCCTCTCCATTTTGATCAGTTGCAGGTTCTTGGTTTCAATTTAGCAACACTCTTTGGCATCCCTGGAACTTGTACCCTAGAGTTCATGACACTCTTGTAGAAATAAATAAATAAATAAATATATTGCCCTATGAGATGTGAGTCCTGGGAAACCTTAGAATGACACTAACATTTAAGTAGAGCAGCTGTAAGTGTGCCCAATGAGCTGATTCTGACCCTCAATTCCTGCCTATCACCATTAGAAGATAGAGTAGACAAGCTTCTGCATGGCACTGACTCAGGAGGGAGGGAACAGGGATGGAAAATATGGGGACCCAGGATCCATGGAGAGCTTGTGCCACAGGTTGTCTAAGCAATCACAGATTACCCAAGGATTATGAAAGAGGGGAGACTCAGAATGTTCACAGATTTGCATGTAAATATCAGGACTTTTGGCTGTTTATTGGAATCAAACCTCTAAATCTTTGGAGGTTTGTCCATCACTTGTTTTTAGTCAGCTACTGATGTCTCACCAGGAGAACACAGAAGAACAGATATACACACAATAGACCTGAGCTGTAGCCCATTTAACACAATGGAACACTTTCATTGACTTCACTAGGCTTTGAATGAGGACCAATTCTTGCTCCATAGCAGAAACTCAAGGAAAGGAAGTTCTCTAAAGGATTCTTTATTCTAACATATACTGTATCATAAGCTGTCCATCTTCTCCAAAGTGCCTTCTGAGTATACAGTTGTGACACTTTCTCAGGAGGTCCAGAACTATAAATCACCTGTTATTACTCTGCCTTAGCAAAAGAGGCATTTGTTGATGCTAAATTGTGTGTCACACCACTCTGTTAGCCAACCAAACAAACTCCTTAGGATTCTACCGGCCCTTCCTTTGCCTTGCAGGTACCCCCTGGAAGAGCATTCCAGATAGTATCCTGCCCCTGTCACTGCAGACGCATAGAAATGATCAAGTCTGCAGTCTCCAAAGAAGTAGAATACACACCAGCCTGTTGGCTCAGCTGAGGATGCACACCTCATACATTAATATAGCAGCACTGAGATGAATTTATAATATGCTGACCTCTTTGTTCCCTCAGTGATAGATAACCAAAATGTCTTTTTGCCTTTCCTTATGTTCCCCAAAGTTTATTGTGTTTGTCACCAAGTCACGACAAACCCCTGGGGTTCAAACTCCAGTGTCTTCCCATGCTGATTTCACATCCTAATCTTAATTTGTTCCTTCTGTTTACCTCCGTAATTCCTTATATTGTTTTAATACATACATTTCACAATGATATTAATGACCAGTGTCTCACTGGCTTTCATTTGATATCTTACACAGCATTCGTTAGAGATAAATATCGTGACAACTCTTTGTTAGGACTAGTGAGTTTGTCAGGCTTGATAGGAGTTGCTGTTACATGACATTGAACCCTTAGCCAATGGGCATTGAAGGTCTTTTAGGGACACAGCAGTACTTTAAAACAATTATTTAATAACTGACAATTGCTATTTTAGTGGTGCTAAGTGGTGCAGTAGATTAATGTGCTAGTCACTCGGTCTGGGGAACTTGCATTCAGATTATGTGCTTTAGTCACAAATGACTAAGTGTGGTGGTCTCTTTATCCATTTTACAAACACACACCAAGCAATTTGACGTAATTAATCTTGATTGGCAGTCTCTGTTCAAGACATGCCCAGTACTGAAAGAGCTGGAACATTACTAATCAGGATTCAACTGCATTAGCAGAGCTGTGTGGAACCAGGACTGGAAGAGTAGGAATGTTGCAGGCCAGGACTGTGGTGCATTGGCAGAATTGTATGACAGTACAGGACTGGATTAACAAGGATACTGGTTCAGACATCTGAACAAGACTGCAGTACAAGCAGTAATACTACATATCAAATAACACTGAAAAGGCTGAGGTGTTAAATGTCTTTTTGCTTCAGTCTTCATTTAAAAAGTCGGTTGTGACCAGATGCTTAACCCAGTTAATATTAACAATATGGAGGAAGGCTTGACTTTAGTAAGGCTTTTGACACAGTCCCATATGACATTCTCATAAGCAAAGTAGGGAAATATAGTCTAGATGAAATTTTTATAAGGCAGGTGCACAACTGGTTGAAACACCGCACTAAAAGAATAGTTATAAGAGTTTGTTGTGAAATGGAATTACGTATCAAGTGGGGTCTGAAAGGGGTCTGTCCTGGGTCTAGTACTCTACAATATTTTCATTAATGACTTGGATGATGGAATAAAGAATACGCTTATAAAATTTGCAGATGACCCCACGTTGGGAGGGGGATGCAAGCACTCTGGAAACAGGATTAGAATTCAAAATGATCTTAATAAATTGGAGAATTGGTCTGAAATCAATAAGATGGAATTTAGTAAAGTGTGAAGTATTCCACTTGGGAAGGAAAAATCAAATGCACAAATATCAAATGGAGAGTAACTGGCTAGGCAGCAGTACTGCAAAAAGGATCTGGTGGTTATAATGGATCACAAATTGAATGAGTCATCATTCTGGGGCATGTTAACAAGAGTGTTGTCTGTAAGATATTGAAGATAATGGTTCCACTCTACTCAGCACTGGTGAAGCCTCAGTTGGAGTACTGTGTCCAGTTTTGGGTGCCACACTTTAAGAAAGAGAGAGACTAGCTGGAGAGAGTGCAGAGGACAGCAACAAAATTGATAAAAGGTTAAGAAGACATGAGGAAAAGTTGAAAGAATTTGTCAGGTTTAGTCTAGAAAAGAAAAGGCTGAGGGGGTGAAAGAACAGCCTTCAAATATATAGAAGTCTGTTATAAAGAAGACAGTGATCATCCGGTCTCCATGTTCACTGAGGGTGGGACAAGAAGGAACTAGCTTAATTTGCAGCAAGGAAGATTTAGATTAAATATTAGGAAAATCTTACTAACTATTAGGATAGTTAAGGTCTGGAACAGGTTACATAGGGAGGTTGTGGAATCCCCATCACTGGAGGTTTTTAAGAACTGGTTAGACAAATACCTGTCAGAGATGGTCTAAATATACGTGATCCTGCCTCCATGCAGGGGGATGGACTAGATGACCTCTCAGCATCCCTTCCCACCCTACATTTCTGTGATTCTATAAGTGTATTGGCAGAAGTGGATTGGGACTATTGTCTCAAAGGGCAGCAGGTGCTGCAGATCCTGATTAAAACGTTTTGCCAATTATGTGAAAGAAGCTTGAACGGCAGTTCACTGCATTGCACAAGACAGCATCATGAACCCCTCAGATAGTGGGGCTGGGGAAAGGAGAAAATGTACAGGCAAGGTAAGTAGGTTAGGGGCTTGAGATGGGCTTTGCTTTGCTGATCGCTACACCTGTGATCCTGAAAGCAAATTAATAAAAGCAAAGCTCTTCACAGAGAGTCCCAGCCTGTCTTTGACAGTTAAATCTCAGTTTCCAACCATTAGTATCCCAGCGGACAGACCGTTCCCCCAGGAGCCATGCAACCATTTGGATTCAGCCAGTGCTTCCTGCTCAGAATACATCTGAATAGCAATAATGATGATAATGGGACCCAACAAGTCTGTTAAAGAGAAGACTGGCTAATAGATTATTTTCAAATATTAGACAAGGAGAATAATCTTCCCTATTAAATATTATCTGTTACATTTCTTCCCTTCTGTCCATCAAGCAATACGTTCTGACAGTCTGAAACTTGGAGATAATTGTTAAATTTTATTCAAATTACATTACTAACCCTGTAACTCATACTGTGTTTAATCTTAACTATCTAAAAGGATTCTGTAGGAGGGATAGTTTTCCATTTAAGCCAACATTTCTAGGTCTTTTTTTCCCCAGCAGCATTTAGCATCAAGTCCTAGCCGACACATTGGTGGTTTGAAATGACAGATTACTAAAGGTTGGAATTGTTCTAAAGAATCATTTCACTTTTGGATGTGTTATGCTGGTCTTCTTTAGAGGCTATGATGGCTAATCTGATTCAGGAAAAAATCTTCTGGAAGTTTCATTATATTTTGATTGATGTAATGATAGTCATAATTACAACAGTGTCTGCTTTCCACGGTTTCATAGTAAAGTTTAATTTGACTGCCATACTGGAGGAGATGGAATATCTTAGATCTTACCATTTTACCCACTAACTTTATTTCTGTTTTTCTTTTTCCAAACTGTTTAGTCTATTAGAAAAGGGAAGAAATTGCCGCTAGATTTTCCTCATTTTCTGTCTACCAAGAAGTAATAATTTTCATTGGGAGTTGCTTCTCATTTTCCCCAATGTAGTTGAAATTAGAGTCAAACCCAAATGATTTTAGGTGCAAATGATGTTAAATCTTAAAAATCGTGGGCCTGATTCACACCTTATCTATACTGCTGAAAATCAGGAGCAACACAATGTAAATGAGATCTGAATCAGGTGGAATAGAGAGAATCCATCCTGACTCGACACAAATGTAGGTTGGACTTTGTTTGTGATTGGGCAGGTAGTCCAAGAAAATATCTCCTGTCAGTGGACAGGAAATGGTTATGGTGAGGATGCATCTGGATGGTTGCCTGTTGTTTGGCAATAGTTGTTTTGATTGTTTTAATTTTTATAAATGTTTCCAGATCATATGTTGCTAGAAACAATATAAATCAATGACTGAAATTTATTCAACTTCTAAGCAACCTGGAGAGATCAGAATGGAGGTAGCAGGCAACAAGAAGAGATGTGATACTAAGAAATATAAAGTTCTGTACCGATAGAGAGGAAATAAACAGCATAGTTTAACTTGAGGGTTGGGAAGGGAGTGTCTGTGGAAGAGGGATGAGATTTTGTAAGTCTGAGGCTTGAATTGGTACTTGCTGTACAAATTGATTTAACCACCCCTACTGTGAAGTAAGCAGAAGGATTGTATCTGCCTGTGATTCCTTCAGTTCCCAACATAAAAAGGTAAATATAATGCAAATTTAACTGTGAAACTTTGTTGCTGTAAGCCTTCATAAATATTATTGTTAAACCCTGTTGAGGATATTAAAATAGCTTCACTGCAAACAGCTTAGGATAACTTGACAAATTGTTCCGACTCCAGAAGGATAAAAGTCCTTTCCACATTAATTCTAGGGAGGGCTTTAATAAAAATCTTGGAAGAAGAGCTAGCATAGTGACACGTGATATTTTAGAAGAAAATCCATACGGGAACTACCTATCTACCAGGTTTGTTTCAGAATCCAGTGCTATTAGCAGGGAGGAGTTATGTGAGCAAAGCACAAACTCATTCATCCCTGCAATGGCCTGACAGTCTGCATCCATTGCTCATAAATCCCTTTAGCCCCTCAGTCCACATTTGTAAGAGAACCGGGGCCATTTGGAAAAGATTCACTTAGATCAAAGGATGTTTAAAATGAACAACCTTACACCACATTTCATCAAAAATTGTAAACCGTTCCAGGGAAAATGCAGGGGGCATGCTCCAAGTCCCCATAGGGTATCTCAGCTTTAGACCCTGCAGCACTTGGAATTGAATCTGACATATTAACCAGGCAAAATCTTCCTGAGCTAAGTTGTTGCTGCCTGGAAAATTTTAAAAATACTGTATTTGGAAACAGTTCTGCACCTTGGTTGCATATTTTCTGTGGGCCAGATCTTGAAGTTCTTGATTCAGCCTTTTCCAGGCAAAACTCCCACTGAAGGCAAAAGTTACTAACTACTCCAGGATTTGGCCCTGTATTTCTCTTCCTTTTTTTCTTTACTAATAGGAGTATTTTCATTAAACAGGATTTTAATTTCTTAAGAATCCACCCATTCTTGCTGCTTATTCCACATTTAAATTTGTGACCTCATAATTAGTTGCTTTTGAAATTATTCTGATATCACAGAGGATTCTGACTTGTGGTGATTGTAAACCGGATCAATAGAACTCTTAAGGGAAAAAATGATCCTGTTTAATACAAATGAGCCAGTTTCTGATCTCATTGACATGAATGTAAATCTGGAATAGCTCCACTGAAGTCAACAGAGTTGCTCTAGATTTACATTGAGGTGAGATTAGCCCAATGCCCTTAATTTTGTAAGATTTCTGAATATATTTAACTCATTTAAATTGGAAACTAAGAGTGCTGGATAGGCAGGCATAATATGGTGCAAGTTTCCCTTCAACTGTTAACCCAAAGTATTGCTTTCATGACCTGCATCACCTTCTGCTATTCTAGGTTCCTGGACCTGACCCAGTTCTTCCAATGCCGCTCAGTCCTGATTAAAAATCTCTTCCTATTTCTCGAAGTGGAGGTTGGCCTTTAACTAGATGGATTTTCATTTATACAGTGGTTCTCAATTCATCAAACTATGACCCTATGTTACAAGAGAAAAAAATGTCAGTACCCTTTGTCATAAAGAAGGGGAATTTAAGGGTGATTGTGATCCCTTAAAACCTGTTCACTATGCCTTGGGGGGGTCACAAAATTGCCTAAACAGGTTAGATCAGGGATTGGCAATTTATTCACTCTAATTTAAGGTTTCGCGTGCCAGTAATACATTTTAACGTTTTTAGAAGGTCTCTTTCTATAAGTCTTTAATATATAACTAAACTATTGTTGTATGTAAAGTAAATAAGGTTTTTAAAATGTTTAAGAAGCTTCATTTAAAACTAAATTAAAATGCAGAGCCCCCCAGACCGGTGGCCAGGACCCGGGCAGTGAGAGTGCCACTGAAAATCAGCTCGCGTGCCGCCTTCGGCACATGTGCCATAGGTTGCCTACCCCCCTGGGTTAGATGCTTTCAGGTTAGGTCTTTATCATGCTTAGATCCTTTTGAAAATCTCACTGGCCTCTGTCTGCAACTTTAGAAGCTTAACAGCTTTGAAAAATCTGGCTCTGGGCTAAATAAGCTAAAATTCTGCTTATTTGTTAGAGCAACTTGGCATATCCTGCATGCTCACTGTTCTGGGGAAGTTACAGTAGTTTCTAGCAAGGAGTTTTTGTTATGTATCCTCTGAGTTCATAGACATGCATTCTTTATAGTGCAAGTCATTAGTGTAGCGATGCAATCTCTTTTGTAAGAATGACAGGGTATAAAACAAACCTTAGTTAAGCAAATTGCTTAAGTGATTACCCATACCACCTTTCTTAAAGTTCTTTAAATTTCAATTGCATAACTAAAGAAAAAGGAGAGTTATTTTATTAACAATGTATAACAACTAGTAGTATAGACGATAAGAAGATAAAACTTGTATTGGGCTATGATTCTGTTAACATAAACTAGAAAAATTGGTCAATATGATTACCATCCAGGTTTTCAGAATCAAATAACACAACCATGATGGAAAACAACACTTGTACTCAATTGCTATACTGGGAAGGTGACTTTAAGATTTTTGACAGTCCCTCAGAATAAGGCCTCACCTGTGCCAGCTGATTATCAACTCCACTGTTGCTAACACAACAGAGGAAAAACAATGCACAGCTAAAGCACCAAATAAATTGGTCAATTGCTTGCACAGTAATTCACCAGGGTCTCCTTCCCAATGGATCTGTAGTAGTCAACCCTTTTAATCTAGGTTTCAGTGTAGTAGCCGTGTTAGTCTGTGTCAGCAAAATGAAAATAAGAAAGAAAAACTTGTAGCACCTTAGAGACTAACAAATTTATTTCAGCATAAGCTTTCGTGGGTTAGTACCCACTTCATCGGATGCATGGAATGAAACATACAGTAGACAGATATTTATACAGTCAGAGAAACATGATAAGGTGGAGGTGCATAGACCAACCTTAAGAGGCTAATTAATTGAGAGGAACCATAACAGCAGGGGAAGAAAAACCTTTGAAGTGATAAACAAGATGGTCACACAGGTGTGAATGAGGATCGTTAACTTAAGGGAAATAGATTCAATTAACGTAATGGCCGAGCCATTCGAGGTCCTTATTTAATCCTGAGGTAATGCAATCTAGTTTGCATATCAATTCGAGTTCAACAGTTTCTCTTTGAAGTCTGCTTTTCGAGTTAATCTGTCGCAACACTGCTACCCTCAAGTCTGTCAGTGAGTGATTAGGGAGGTTGAAGTGTTCTCCTACTGGTTTTTGAATGTTATGATTCCTGATATCAGATTTATGTCCATTTATTCTTTTGCGTAGAGACTGTCCGGTTTGGCCAATGTACATGGCAGAGGGGCATTGCTGGCACATGATGGCATATATCACATTGGTAGATGTGCAGGTGAATGAGCCCCTGATGGTGTGGCGGATGTGATTAGGCCCTGTGATGGTATCACTTGAATCGATATGTGGACAGAGTTGGCATCGGGCTTTGTTGCAAGGATAGGTTCCTGGGTTAGTGTTTTTGTTGTATGGTGTGTGGTTGCTGGTGAGTATTTGCTTCAGGTTGGGGGGCTGTCTGTAAGCGAGGATTGGTCTGTCCTCCAAGATCTGTGAGAGTGAGGGATCATCTTTTATATTAACTCCAGGATCTGATTAACACTCCTAACTATCTAACATAAACTCCTATATTTATGACAAACTCTCTAGACTGAGTGCAGTTCAAGAGGGCTTGCACTTCTGGTCTCGTTTTGTGTCTGTATACATCTGGATCTTGAAAGGCTGAATGAAACCATTAACTATAGTAGACACATGTACAGTGTTTCACAATCTTAGTTAACAATAGTAATCTTTTCAATTTCAAAGTGACTTTACAACAAGGACACACACTGTAACTCTGTGACAATCTTCAAAGCAAATACACAAGCGTGTGTGCTTCCTTACTAATGAGGTATCCAGTTTCAGGAAGAGGTCAATTGACTGATTTGAGTCGTCATCCAAGAGAAAGTCTGTGTTACTCGTCACCAGATGCTCAGTCATCAGCTTTCAGTTCAGTTACTGTTCACAGCAGGAGTTGACAAAAACAGATGGAGTGAAGGATGGACATGACTGTAGTCTTATGTTGATGCGCTAGTGGGCAACCCAAATTGCTGGAAAATCGAAAGACAGTTAAAGATGCCTATCGAGGCTAGGTACTTGATATCATCAGGAAGACTCCCAGGTGGCCAACCCAGGACCTTAGTCGTCTTCCTTCTAGATGCCTTTGGCTTTCGGGAAGCAGTGTGCTGAAGCCATTTAATCCCATTTCTGTTGGGTCGTCCAACTTGGTTTCTCTTCTTGGAGATGCTGGACCAATCAGATGGTGACCCAAAGATTCTGCCAAAGATTCAAAACATTCAACCAAAATGAGAGTTGTCCTTTTTGACCATCCAATCAAGGAATGATGTATCAGCTTTGAGTTCTTGTAACTGAAGCTAGAATTTTCCAGGCTCTTTGTGCAAACATCTTGTCAGATCAGCTTGTGTAAGACCAATTAAGACAGTAGCTGTTGGTACAACCATATTGGGACATACATTGAACATCACCTAGAAATTAGAAGGAAGTTTTCTAAGCATCAGAGTAGTGAGGTTCTATAGCAGCCTTGCAATAGGAGTTGAAGGTGCAAATAACTGAATTAGTTTTAAGAGAGAACAGGACAAATTTATGAGTGTGGTTTGTGCGACTGGGTTTCTTGTGATGGTATGGGGCAGGGCTTGCTTCCAACGTATGTCTTATGTTCCTAAAAATTCATGCTTCAGGGTTTAAGTCGGCCTTGTGCAGGGCTCAGGAAGGGATTTCCCTCCCCCCAATGTATTCTGGAATTGGGGTTCTTATAATCTCCTTCCTCTGAAGCATCAGGGATGGCCATGACTGGAGGTGGAACATTGGATGGGGAGGGCCAGGGCTCTGAGGTGGCACTAAGCATTCTCTTTTCCAGGTGCTTTGCTGGCCGGTTCTTTCTCACATGCTCAGGATCTAACTGATCACCAAATGTGGGTTTGGAAGGAATTCCCTCCAAGTCAGGTTGGCAGTGACCTTGCGGGTTTTTCGGCTTCCTTTGCAGCGGGTGGGTACGAGTCACTTGCCAGGATTATCAGGATATATCACACTTAACCATTTCTCTGCCATTGCAGGGGCCTTGCGCACTGGTGCATGTTGGTCTGTCCTATTCTCTGCCTGTGGCACATAATAGCCAAGTGTCCGGCAGGCTGTAATACTATGGTCTATTTTTGGTTATTGGGTTTAGTGTGTGGGTGGTGTTGTGGCCTGTGCAATATAGGAGGCTAGGCTACATGATCTGGCAATCCCTTCTGGCCTTAAATTTTATGACCATGACTTTCTAAGTTGCTCTCTGTGGGCTGCTCTGTGGTTTATCCCTTGGCCAACTTTGCATAGTATGCTTGCCCAAGTTCCAGTTTCTCCATCAACACTCTGCTAGATGCTGAAAAGTCCTGTTTAAAGTTCAAATAGAATATATACAAAGTCCCTCCATGTTCTTTGATGCTCTTTAAACTTGTTTTAACAGTCCATTATACAAGGCAAAGTCACTTCAAGAACTGCTGTTCTCCAGCAGGCTGGGACAGCTGTGTAAATCTCCCATTCTGTTCTCCTTGTTTTAAAAAAAAATGGTGGAATCTTCATGCGTATGGCTGAGCTGTGTCTGTGCCATATTGGTCAAATGTTGCACTTCTAATTATTCCATTCTGTGATCAAGTGTCCTTATAACACACCATTTAGTTTCCATCCTGTTTGTTTACTGCCTCTTTCAACACAGGTGTATTTCACTAACCTGATAGCATAAGTGTGGTCGATTGCAAATCTTAGCCTGACTTCTTCATTTTATTACTAAAACTAAAAGAAATCAGTCTGAATGCAATCTCTTTTTTTCCTTATCAGGATTGCCTCTGAGTTAAATCCTGTCATTAAAGTTTGCAATATTTTACCCAAAGCTTTATCACTTATAGTTGACTTCCCTTTTATACATATAACTATATTTAATTACAATAATTAATCAGCCTGGTTCCCTATTTTTCCCACTACTGAATCTGGCAACATAATGTAGTATCTTAATATTTGATATCTATGTTTTAATTCATTCATTCACAGACAGGGAAAAAGGGAAGTCTCTTCAGTTCACCAACAGTACACTCTTGTGAAACTTCCTCAGACTGTTTGGAAAGTTTGAAGAAACCTAGCTGATGGATTTTGAGTTTTATTTTCTCAGCTCCTCTGTCCTATCTTTTCTACAAAGCCTTGATGCCTGGGCAGTTCTTAAATAGTAATAACTCATAATTTTGGAGCCTTAGGCATTACACTTTCTATTGTGTTTTACATTGCCTGCTCAGCTTAATGCGTTACTTTGTAAGGTTCATAACTTTTTGTATGAAGCAGCATTTGTAGACAAGTCAATGAGTTACAGTATATGTTTAGGAGAACTCCCTAAGCATGTACAGCGTATATAAACAATTCTTAGCTGATCTGCCTCCAAACAATTCAGAGAGAGCCCAATCCTTGGATCCTGCTAAGCTGCACTTGGCACAGCACCCAGGGAGTCCAGGAGGGAATCAAAGGTAGCTGTATGCTTCCTTTGTGCTTCCCCAGTGGTTTGACCTCTGGCATAAATTAGAATTTTTTTCTGCCATCTCTGAAATTTAGGATTCGCTTCTCCCTTCCCTATCATTCTCAGGATGGACTTCCAACTGGTTCTCATTGTCTTCTTTGTAACGTGTATGTGTACAGGTTCCTCCAAGAACACCCTGAATTTTCTTTAGTCCACCCCTTTAAAAGGTTAGCCATTGCCATGACCCATGCCCATGGACCAAGAGCACAGGCCACAGAGCTCTCCTGTTGTTCCAGCAGGAAGGGGATCGCATGAGTGATGTGAGTCACTGAATCTCCCCCTGAGCTAAGCACTCTCCTGCCACAGCCCTTAACTGTCTGGAAAGCAAGGAACTCTTATCTTGATCCTAGATCTCCTGGTGCGGTTGTAGGCTTCCCAGCTCATCCTGAAAAATAGTTAATTTTTGTCAATAGTTTAAAAGGGAAAGAGAGAGAATACAAATATCAGAAGGAAAATTAACTGTGAATGAAAACTGGAAGACAAAAGTATGTGATTATTTTTATGGCTTCTGCCCTTCCTAAAGTCTGCAAGCCAGCAAAATCCATGTAACAGGATAGGAGGATCTGCTGATCAGACAAACCTTTGAAAACTTCCTCCTGCTCCATAGTGCTACATTTCCCCAGTGCCTTATAGTTATACTTGCACCGTCCCTTTTCAAGAGAGCGATACAAAGCAAACTGTGCTCAATGTCTCTACTATTTTATGTAACTTTCTCTAGCTGGTTGGAGTTCTAATAAAATTTATCTTCCAGCTGAAGAAAGAAAGGGAGCCTCCATTAGATGTAATTATTTTTAAAACATACCAGTGGTACTGTGGGGTGCGGATAGAAGAATATCAAGACAATAACTCTGTAAATTCATACTTGAAAAGAGAGCCAGAGAAAAGTTATTTGGTTTATGAGAGGTGAACGTAATGGTAAAAATTTTGATCAATCCTGATCTTGATGAGAAAGTATCATGGGAGTTTGCTGTGTGAAAGGAACAGGGTGAGTGTATTTATTCCTTTACCCTGCTTTTAAAAGTCAAGACATGCTGCTTAAATGGAACTTTGGGTTGTTTGTAATTACATTTTCCTAGGCAATGCAAGAGAATGCCATTTCTCATCTGTCTGTGGCATCTGTTTTTACATACTTCAAACACAACAATGGTTTTTCTTTTCTTTTTTTCCCCTTTCTTTTTGGCCTTCATGTAAAACAAAAATAGGAATGGCTGTGAACTATGATTGGATTAATTTTAATATGCCCTTTGTGTGCAGACAGCTGGAATTAAAACCGTATGAGCCAATATTTGCCATCAGTTATTCCTGTATAACCACATTGAGCTCAAAGAAATTCTATCTGTGTAGATGAGGGGCAGAACTCACATTATATTTCTGTGGTGTAGATCAATATCCTCTAACGACAAGCCAGCTTACCAGTTCTTGAGTGAAATAACCTGATCTTAAAAGGTCCCCAAAGCTTCATCTTAGCACAGTTATTTGAAAATGCAGACTGAGCAACCCTTGCTTGATCTTAAGATGCAGTGACGTTCATACACTGTTGTCCTGTAAAGGACTATAAAAAACCCTGCCATCTAATTTACCATTCCAGAGTTATGGAAAATGCAAGGACTTGTAGGCAGTAACGTAGCCAGGGCGGGAACAGGGGGAGCGGCTGCTCCCCCTTGAGCAGAAGCAGCGCCTTTTTTTAGCAGCACTAAAAAAAGGCGCCGCTTCTTTTTAAGCGCCGCTTCTTGCACTCATCTGGCAGCGCTCTGGGTCTTCGGCGGCATTTTGGCAGCGGGTACCACCAAAGACCCGGAGTGAGCCGCCGAAGTGCCGCCGAAGACCCGGCGCGCTGCCGGGTGAGTACAGGGGGAGGCGCCTTTTTATAGCGCCGCTCTCCCTGCGCTCCGGACCTGGCTGCGCTACTGCTTGTAGGCATGGATTCTGTGAACTTGTTCATCTCCTTGATCTAGCCTGAAATCAGTCTTTGTGCCTCTGCACATTGTCAGGGCGCAGTGGGGAAAATGTTGATTTGCATGTTGTTCAGTACTTTGGAACTTCCGCAGTACCCTAAAACTGTCCAGTTCTTGAATTTCATTTCAATGAACAGTGATTGCCTGAGTAGAACAAAAAAAATGTTGTGTGACTGGTCATTACAGGCTCTTAATTATTCAAGCTTCTGATAGCCCTCAAACATTTGTTACACATGAAGTCAGACTGTCTCAGGGTCAGTGTTGTGTAGTCTCTGTGTGTTTGGTTCTCTGTTGGAAAGACTAGAGAACTCCAACTTTCCAGAAGATCACTCCATCTTGAATAGAGATGTTTACCTCTGAGATGGGTGTCTCTGTCCTATCACTCACATTGGGCTTGATTTGACCCCAGTTTTACACCAGTGTAATTCAAATGACTTCTGTTGAACTACTATTCAGTCAAGCCAATGTGAGAGGAGAACTAGTCCACTACGTCTAGAACACTTGAATACTATCACATCCAGGGGCGGCGCCAGCCCTAGGTGGCAGCGGGAGAGGCTGCCGCCAAAATGCCACCGAGATCCCCGGCGGCCGAAGAAGCTGCTGCCGAAGTGCCGCTGAGGACGCCGGTGGCCACCGAGGGACCTGAACCGCGCCCCCGCAAATCCTGGCGCCCTAGGCGACTGCCTAGGGTCACCTAATGGTAGCGTCGGCCCTGATCACATCCTTGTTTCTCTCTTCTCTTTGTATTGCATGGGAGTTTTAAAAGTGCTTTCTTTTTATTCATCGCGTGACTTGGGGGAAAAAAATCTTCTGAATTAAACATCTATGTAGCCATATGTCAAAACTGTCCAAAATAGTATACCTTAGAAATGCTCTCTCCTTTATAGAGTGCTTCATCAGAAATAGTCCCTAACGGGTTTTTACTTCATTTTACTTTGTCATCTTCTGTTATGACAGCACATTTTCTGTCCTCTTCACTTTTGTTTCCCTGATATTATGCATAGCTTTCCACCATCTCTGGTTTAAAAAATCCTGTTTATATTATAGAAGTCTCCAATGTGTCCTGCGCAATGTCTCTGACTGCGAAACTAATTTCTTATGGTATGGACATTTTTTTTCTTTATTATCTCTGCACATTTTTAAACGTTCTGTTGGCCCCTCAAATTTCAAATAATTCTTGAACTGACAGTCTCAGATTCTTGATCATTATTAAGAAATGTAAAGAATGAACTTTAACTTGTACTTGCATAAGAACGGCCATACTGGGTCAGACCATGGTCCATCTAGCCCAGTATCCTGTCTTCCAACAGTGGCCAATGCCAGATGCTTCAGAGGGAATGAACAGAACAGGGCAATTATCAAGTGATCCATCCCCTGTCATCCAGTCCCAGCATCTGGCAATCAGAGGCTTAGGGACACCCAGAGCATGGAGCTGCACCCCCACCATCTTGGCTAATAGCTATTGATGGACCTATCCTATGTGACCTTATCTAACTCTTCTTTGAACCCAGTTACACTTTTGGCCTTCACAGCAAGGAATTCCGAAGGTTAACTGCATTGTGTGGAGAAGTACTTCCTTTTGTGTGCTTTAAATCTGCTGCCTATTAATTTCAATAGGTGACCCTGGTTCTTGAGTTATGTGAAGGGGCTAATAACACTTCCTTATTCACTTTCTCCACACCATTCATGATTTTATAAACTTCTATCATATCCCCCCTCAGCCATCTGTTTTCCAAATTGAACAGTCCGCCTTTTTAATCTCTCCTCATATGGAAACTATTCCATGCCCCTAATCATTTGTGTTGTCTTTCTCATACCTTTTCCAATTCTAATATATCTTTTTTGAGATGGGGTGAATTGTATGCAGTATTCAAGGTGTGGGTGTACCACAATTTATATCATGGCATTATGATATTTACTGTCTTATTATTTATCCCTTTCCTAATGGTTCCTAACATTCTATTAGCTTTTTGACTGCCAGAGAACTATCCACAATGACTCCAAGATCTTTCTTGAGTAGTAACAGCTAATTTAGACCCCATCATTTTGTATGTATAGTTGTGATTATGTCTTCCATTGTGCATTACTTTGAATTTATCAACACTGAATTTCATCTGCCATTTTCTTGTCCGGTCACCCAGTTTTGTGCGATCCTTTTGTAACATTTCAGTCTGCTTTGGACTATTATGTGGCTCTGTTTGAACAATCTGGAAAATTCAGCAAAATCTGCCCATACTGTATGTTTTATGAAGTCTCCCTTGCTTGAGTGATATTCTGAATACAGTCCAATGGTGAGATCTAGCAAGTGAATGAAGTAGTGATAATGCCACCTATTATATACAATATCATGTTTCTTTGCTAAAGCTATGCATTGAGCAGAAAGCTGTAGGGATCTTTCAGACTATCCTGTATTTTTCTTTTAATCAAATGATGCAGTACCTTTTGATTTCCTTTCTTTATTCTTTGTTCCAATGCTTAGTATTCCAATGTCCTCTTATCTAAGCTGAAATATTTAGCTAATTAATTGCTTGAGACCATTTTCTCTCACTTTTTTTTAAACCAGTCAAATCTATCAGCTTTATATGTATTCACTGTTCATTCTTCTGCACTAGGAAAGAAAATCCTTCTTAGCATTCTTCCAGGTCAGAATGCAGATCTGCTGAATGAACTCTGATATTTTTGAGATCATAAGAGTTCCAGACAGTCATGTCATGCAGCCTCTCTGAGATAGGTAAATTGGTTCAGATAAAATTAGACCTGACCTTAATCTTCACCTCAAATTCAAACCAAACCCTTTTGGAGGTTCAAAAAAGTAGGCCAATCTTTGCTCTAATTTTTCATTTTTACGTATCTTTGTGCTTCCCAGTTTTGCCTGGGACTAGAAGCAGAAGCATCAAGAAACCACAATACAAACAATTTTGCAGACTCAAGAAATTAGGATAAGTACCAGCACTTTTAAATGCTCATCTGAACCTTCAAACAATTTGTGGTTTGCTTATGACTAATTTCCAGTCAGCTCTGGAGGGAGCACCTCAAGTGGTATATTTTTCCTTAGTAGTGTATCCAAACAATATATATTTTACTGAGGGGACTTGCAAGAGATTTTTCTGCATATTCTGTGATGTCAGTTTACAAGCCATTCCTTTGGTTTTCTACTACACTGCAAAGAAGCTGAGTTTATTTGGCTGATATTGGCTTGAAAATGATTATAGTGATTGCAGCTCTTGAAACAGACGGGCTTCCAGTTAGCCTTTTGCTGATGGTAGTTAGCCTCCTAACATGCATTTACAGGAAATGGGTAAAATGTCAGGAGTAACTAAAGAGAAAACAGCAGTCAAGATTGTAAATTGACAAAAGAATATGCACCAAATTCTGCCGTCAGTCACACCTGTGCAAAGGCACTGAAGTCGGTGAGATTTCAAGGGCATAACCGAGGGCAGAATTTGTCCTTGTATCTCTTGTAAAATAGCGTTAGTAGTAACAGTACTATCTCAAAAGGTACTCCTAATTGTGGGTGCTCAGGACCACTTAGGATCAAACCCTGTGTCTGGAAAGTGGATTAAAAATCTCACAAGAGAAGACTTTCATGTAAAATTTTGGGAAATGTACTGTTTTGGCCAGGTCTGAAATACTTTGAAAATAGCATTCCCTGTGGTACTTGGACATTTCTGTTTTTAGGAAAATCCAGGCGTGCAGAAACGTGAAAAGTGTACAACTTGGGGCTTTGGGCTCATCAGGGGAGCTTAACTGAATTTTTTGAACCTCAGAGAAGACATGGGTTTTCAGTTTGGGGCATAGATGCATGCATGATGTAATTTCTCACTGAATCCAAAAGGCTATGCCTATTCCCAAATGACAGCTCCTCAGAATGAGATTTCTACATCTTCAAGGTGAGTAATTCTTTCCCCCAGCTGTTCCTGATTAACAATTAGTGAACAAATAGCCTAACAAACATAATTAGTTCTTGGATTGTAACTGTACCATTGTATTTAACCAGGTCAGGAGAAAATGGAGACGTGAATTTTTTTTAAAAATCTCCTTGGTGGTCATTTATCCTACTCACATCTGGAGAATTTCCATTTCTAGCACATTCACAGTATACAAAGAAATTATAGACAATTCCCACCTAGCCAGCACTGGGCACACAAGGGATATTTTCAGCAGAGCATGTTTGACTTTATAATATGATAGAGAAAAATGGGTAGCTATTTTCAGGGGCAGGAATACTTCATCTATCTCCGTCTGTTATTTAATTTTGTATCTTGAGAAGTATTATCCACAGTACAAAATAAGACTTGATTTTTGTAGGTTCATTAGCAAAGCACAGATCCATCCTGCTAGCCAATATTTCAGTCTGTCCTTCAGCCTGGCGTGCTTAAATCTCTTATTAATCATTTGGTTTAGCAATTTGATTAAAGACAAACTTAACTAGCATCCTAGGCAGATAAAAGGGAAGACACCCAGAATGAAATCTCGCTCTCTTTTTATAGATACGTGATGCAGCTAAAGACAGAGAAAGATCATTGGTCAGAGTCATTCCTGGAGTAACTGTTTACAACTCAGTGTGATAAGATTATAACTAAATTTCACTCAATGTGTCCAGATCACAGGTTTCCAAACTGTGGACTTTTTTACTTTGGCTGTTCTAAAGTCCTTATCAGAAACAGTGGATCTTTACAGAACTTCACAAACACCAACTGCGTATTTCATTAGTTTCGTTTCAGTTAAGTGTTTAAAAAAATTCCCAAATAAATTGTGAAGTAAAAAATTATGCAGAACAAAATATAAACTGGAAATGAGAGTTCATTTGGCTACTTTTCTCCTGCCTCACCCTTTAACTGCTCCTGTATAGCATGTTGGGATTTTTCCTCTTTTGTTCTTGCTTCTCTCTGAGTAGCTAGCTGGTTTGGCATCTCTTACTCTTGTAAGTATTTTTAGCATGTCTTGAAATTTCTGAAATGGATTCCTGCGACTGATGCTGCATTCTCCAGTGGTTACCATCAAAATCTCATCTCTCTCTATATCTGCTCCTCCCTTCCGCTCCCACCCCCACACTGTATTTACCTATTTTATTCTTACTGATGTATCTGATTTCTATGTTAGATCAAGTGTTTCCTCTTCCTTTTTTGGGGCAGAAACCTCTTGCCCCTAAAACTCTTGACTTGCTATTTAAACACACATCAAAAACTTTTGGGTTATGTTGCTATGGTGATAGCAACATGTTTATCACTGTACCTGTCTTAGTTTTTCTTGTATAGGAGCTCTTTGCCCAGCTTTCTGTGGCACTGGAGGGCTGTTTCTTAAATTAATTTTGACAAAATAGACTTTTTGTCTATTTAGTGCAGTGGGATTTTTTATCTCAGAAAAATGAAAACTCCTATGAGATTGGAATTGTCTTCTGAATAAAGACAGGCTGCAGGGTTTGTTGGGATTTTGGGTTTTTTTAGAGCTACGCAGTACATCTTCTGGTGCAGTAAGTGCCTCATAAAGAAACCTGGATTTGCTCATTTCAGCTTGTAGAAAAGTGCTCTCAGTTTTCACAGGGTATTTATTGGCAATGATGTTTATGTATAAGAACTTCCACAGTCAACATTCCTCCCCTATTCCCTACAGTGTCACCTGCTGCGAGAGCACAGAACTAAAGTGGCTGTGAGCTACTTACCAGTAGTGCTCCCTACACCATTTCATGCTGAAACTTGTGCTAGGTGGAAATGAGTTCCAAGTACATATAAGATAGTAAAGGGTGAACCTCAAAATGACCCAACATTTAGTTCAGTTAACCCCCAAAATGTGGATACTTGTCCAAATATATCTGAATCTTGGCAGGATCTCCCCTCTCCACCCTCAAGTCTTCCTCCTGCTTCCTTCAAATCCAACAACAAAATCCATCCCCAACTTCATCAGTCTCTTTCCCTGATCTTCTCAATTCCCTGACCTACCACACGCTCTGTTTCTTTTCACCAATCCACATAAATTTGCTCTAGCTAACTGTTACATTGAAACTTCGCTAAATTACAGGGTTTCCCCAGATCAGAGGTGCCTCACAATGCACCTGGATTAACCTGGCCTAGAGAAATTAGATTTCTAGAGCCATGGAGACACCCAGTTAGTTTTCACCAAAGAAAGAAACCTTTTTGGGGATCGGGGTAGGTTGGAGGTAGTTATCTGTATTCTTTAGAATTGGGCTCAATTTAAAATTGAGATTTAGGCTGAAATTCAGGATTGAGAATCAAGATGATCCTTATTTTATCCCAAACCAATTTATTTATCCCTAATAGGCATGAACTCCCTCTGGCTGGGAAGACAAGGATGTGATTGAATGTGGCAAGAGCCCGCCTCACTTTTGTACATTAGGTTATTTAAACAGAAGTGGCAAGCGCTGCGTACAGCACAGAAATATACTTCCCTGTCATTGATCAGCCTTTCCAGTGTTACCCCAAACAGGATGTTATTGTTGATTTCATCCACCTTTCCCCTACACCTCTTGACTTGCCCTATTCCTTGAGCATTCACTGAAGATGAATTCTGGCTGTATTCTCTGATCCATAATCTGAGACCACAGGTATCTGGAAGCCCCAAAGATGTTGTCCTAGGAAGGGCCTGATTTCATGGAATCCCAGCTCCTCGATGGGAGTCACTGCAAGCTCTCTGCACTTGGATCAGGCTTCAAGTGTTCAAAGGATAGATTCGAGTAGGTTTGCTAAAGAAAGGAAATTTTTCAAAAAACTAATAATAATACTTGCCCTTTATGGAGGTTTTAACCCATAGATTTAAAAACCTGTTATAAAGGAGGGGAAGGCTCACTCCCCCCTGCTACAGCTGGTGGAAATGAGGCACAAAGACATGAAATAACTGCCCAAGACCACACACAGTGGGTTAGTAGCATGAATAGAGCCCTATGTTCCTCCTCCCAATCCCATGCTAGATGCCTCCTTGGGGCTATAAAATTCTTAGACACATGGAACTGCTGTAGAACATTTGAGGCAGGGTAAATCAGTGAGATCTTCCCTTTTAGCAGGAAGCCAGCCAGGAAGAGATTAACACCAATCCTTATTGGAAGTACTCTCCAGAGTCTTTCTAGAAAACCTGTTTCTTCCCCTGGCTTTCAGCCTGTTCCTCTGTCTATAGTACTGCAGAACTGTCTTTTGGACACCACAGAAGTCTTAACCCTGCTCTAGGCAATGGGCAAAATTTCTTAGGCCTTGTCTTCACTGGGAAACAACTGAGTTTTGAAACTATGCATAAAGAAGAGCTAATTTACAAAAACGTTGTGGGGAAAAGGTAAATGTCCTACATGTTGAGGGCTCAGTCCTTACTCACGAGCAATCCTACTGAAGTCAGCAGAGCTACTCACGTGATTGAAGGGTGCAGCCATATAACTTTATGTAACACTGACAGACTCCCGTCGGGGGGATTGAACCTGGGGCCTCTGGAGCTCAGTGTGTGAGCCTTTACTGCATGAGCTAAAAGCCATACGGCTGTTAGCAGATCTCTCTCTCTTCCCCCCCACCCCCCCAGATGGGACAGAACACCACCCCCAGGAGGTGTGTGGGTTTATGGGTTACATACTTCCCCTAGCTGAAGAAGCACGTTCCAAGCTTCAGAGACTTCCCAGTTGAAATCCCGGAAGAGCCCCTACTTGTAAACCAACAAACCCCGGTCGTCAGCAGGCGGGATCGAACCTGGGAGCTCTGGGACTAAATGCATGAGCCTCTCCTACGTGAACTAAAAGCCATGGCTGTTGAGCAGACTCATTAATCTCTCTCTAAGTGGTCTCAGTGTGACTAGATGGGACAGAACACCACACCCAGAAGGTGTGTTAGTTACACTTACAGATCTAGTATTTTAAATATGTAATTAAAATGTATTGGTACAACCTTTCTGCTTCCCCCATTAGGCCTGATCCTACCCCTTGTACATCTAAAACTTCCAGTGAAGTCGAGAGGGATTTTGGATGCACAAGTAATGCAGGATTGGGCCCTAAAGGAGCCGAACCCTTCTTTAACTTCCATAAACGTTCAGGTGGACCGTAAGGACCAACACAGTTTTGGAGCTGTGCACGTGTGGGTCGGTGGACCTTGGCGAATGTCCTCAATGGTTTGTTTTTGTTAAAAAAAGAAAGATATCTCAACTAATATCTTTTCATTTTGACAGTGCCTCTATTAAAACAGAGACTAATTTAACTGATTCTCAGTTAATTGGTTTAAAAATACAAAAAACCTCAACTGTGGGGTGTGCAGTAGGCTTTTCATAGAACACAGTGGAGTCAGTTACCATGGCATTGCAAAAGATTTTGGTCTCTATAGCAACATCAGGTCGGCTTGTCGCACCTTATATCTTATGCAGACTGAAAGCAGCAGCTTGTTTAATCTAGAGTTAATATAAATATCGGGAGATAGGCAGATACATGTACTAGAGATTTTTCTTCTAACCACTTTAAACAGAGAGCCTCAATCAATCTTTTAATTAGTACTAATCATACTAATAGTGTGGAGCTTGTAGTAAGGGTCGGCGCAGAGCTACAGTGCACTGAGGGAGCAGCAGGAAGCATTCTGCCGTAGGAGGCAGAATGCCACCAGGAGCTCTCCAGTTGTGCTGGAGGGAGCACAGTCTTCATCAGATGATACTTTATGGGAAGCAGCATATTTCCCCTTCTTCCCGCCAGGGTCTGGACAGTGGAGCTGGCTGGCATATGGGGATGCAGAGCCATGGCTCTGCTTACTTTCCACCCCCTTTCCAGCAACTCTGTATGAGCCCCTGCACTCCTCTAAGAATGCAGGCTACAATTCATGGTCCCCTTTATACAGGGCTACGTAAGGCGTGGGGGTAGGAAAATGCTTTACTCTCTTCCCTCTTACTGTACACCCATGAAAAGTAGAACCATGATTTACCCCTCTGTACTTTCAGGACAGTGCTACTGAAGTTTTTCTTCCTTCCCCATTCCCACTCTAAGTAAGTTCAATTTGTGCATGAGCTGTATCAAATTCTAATGTAGCTCCCTTGTTGGAGCACCTGGATGCCCAAGACTGAGAGAATCTACTTGCTCCTCCTTTCTAAGTTGCTCTGTGTCCCACCTGAGTGACCAATGGGCACTGGGTTCTTAGTTTTCCTTTGACTGATGGCAGGTGTCAGCCCTTAGCTTGCTAGTCATTGGAACTAAACGGGATTCTCCATGTGCAGTGCCTCCACCTGGTGGCTGGGTAAATACGTTAATAGACAGACCTCTGACTTCTAGGATATTAGGAATTCACAGGAATCAAGGATTAGCCAATATTAAGAAGGAACAAACACTTAGGGGAAAGGCTAGGGTTAAATTACAGGAGGAGCAAGGCTAGGAACTGGGGTAGAAGGAAAAGGCTGGAGAATCAAGAGAAACAGACAAATGAACAGATAACTTAAACTCACAACAATAATCAGGCCCCCACCAAATTAAAATATCCTCACTAATAATTACTTGTAATCAAAATCCCACTCACTTTGGGCATGACCCCGAAGTGTGCCCACAGATACCAGGTTGCTCACTGTGCACATGGTTCTTTGTGTTGGAGCTCTATTGAGATGACTGAATAAAGGTAAGATTGTGCAATCAAATAACCAAATAGACATTGCAGGCCTAACTGTTGCTTGTGTGTACTGTGGTGCCAACACACTCATTCAACTCCAGGGGTGCCTTGACCTGGCTGAGCGCCCACTGAGCAAGACTTTCTTTGCACAGGAGGCCTGGCCTACCTAACTAGGCTCGGAGAGCAAACAGTACTCACTGTTGAGGCATCCCACTGCAAGGGAGATCTCACACTGGGTGGAACAAGTCCCTAGGTTGCGCAAAGCCTTTCTTTCCTTAGCTTCCAGAGCAAGGGCAGCAAAACAGAAGAGGCTGGCAGATGATCTTCTACCTCTGCATATGAGTCTGGGGCCTCCATCTCTCACTGCTCAGAGCTGGTGATCACTTAAGTGGGGGTCTGCCTTTTCTACTGTAACTTGCTGTTTCAGCGACAGCTAGTTGAGGGAGGACACCCCCTTTGAAACTGGGTGTTTTGGGTCAGGTCATCCTGCTGACTGAGAGCCAAAATGGAATTCTTTCCCCTACTCTGCAGGGAGCAACTGAGAAGCTGTGTCTCTTTCTGCCTCTGGAAACCAGTGCCTTAGGCAGCTCCCTTCCACTGAATGCTGTTTCTGTCCATGTTCAGACAGCAAAAGTGTCTGGCGGGCCCAACCCTGGGACCTGTAGTTGGTCACTCTGGCATGTCAAGAAGGCTCCTGGCCCAATAATTTCACCTTTTTATTCTCTGCTTCTGTCCTACGGGAAGCTGCTTTTCTCAAGTTCCCAAAAGGCAAGAGGGCTGTGAGGGCTAGAATGTGGCTTTTACACCATAGCCCAGAATAAGGGGCAGTGCAGAGTACACCAAATCAGGAGGAGCACTGGGAAGGTTGTAAATAAAGGAAGACTTTGAAAGACCACATGCACATACTCCTGCTCACCCAGAACACTTGTTCTGAAAAATCTTACCACTTTCACAGTAGTAGTAAATTGATATTTCTTCAAACCATGGAAGCAGCTATTGGGACTGTTAAAAGAAAAGTGTGATACTCAGCATATATTATACTATTCAGCCCCTTTTTTAAATGAGCCTTCATACATGCTCTTTCTCTGTGATGAGTCTGAAGCCAGAAGTGGGAACAAGTAAGGGAGACGAGGTTCTGAGGCAGGAGTGAGGGATATATTTTGTGCTTCGAAAACAGTAAAAAATGTTTTAAATGTTTTTCTGTTTCCTTCTGTCTGCTCTAAGGGCACCACAGCATACATTGAGTACTGCTCAGTTTGAGTTATGGCAGGTGTACCGGTCTCTGTCTGGGCTGAGGCTACTAGATGCACACTTCTGACAAAAAATGGCCAGTGTTTAACCCATGCTGATGACCATTTATGGGTAACTTGTCTATCATGTGCTTCATTCTGGCTGTCCAACTCAGGGCTCTTTAGCCACTTCTTTATCAAACAGAACATATTGTAGACCCAATAGCACACAAGATTAGTATTTTATGAGAAATAAACAAGTTTCTGTGGAAACTGCAATCTCTGAACATTTTAACAAACTGATTATGAACAAGACATCTAATATATGTAAAATATACCTCTATTTCTTATATCTTATAACTTGGATTCATGCAGCTGCCTCTTAAGGAGATGGAATTCCTTGCATTTTTCAGTTCCTATTCCGACATCTGGGTTGGTGATGGGCATACTTCAAAAGGGTCATAGATCTGGTTGGGAAGCTGTATCTGACCCTTATTTGTACTATGCAAGTTTCTGTAGTCTTCAATGTTGCAGTGAAAATCTCACAAAAACTACCTTTTCTCAATTGTACTTCTAGTCCTAGTTAGATGGAATTTTCTCAAGCCTCAAAAACTAATGTCTTATTCAAAATATTGGGGTAGGTTATAGTTGATTCTTATTTTATTCATCTATCCTTACCCTGGATTGCTATGAACAGAGGTGGGCCAATGTGGCAAAGCTTAGATCTAGTTCTGAAGGAGAATGTTGTGTTACTATGAAGTCAATATTTGCAATAGGGAAAGTTTTCTGGCTTTATTGTTTAGAAAGCTTGTTTTAAGATACAGAAATGGTATTTTAGAAATGTGTGTGCTTTTAAATAGATGGAATTCAACTAGACTTCAGACAAGCAGAACTGAAAATGTTACCATGACATAACACTGTTTGTTTAGCACCAGTAAGAAAAGGAAGGAGATTTGATACCTCTGGTTAATAAATATCCTAAATTGAGGCCAGCATAGGAACTGAGTGATTCCTGCACATGATACACTGTGTCATTCTGCATTGAAGTATGGCAGATTAACCATTTCTTTTATGGCAGACAACTACCCTGATAACATCACAGCATGGTGAGAGAGAAGCAAGAGTTATGAGGATAAAATTCTTGCTAACATTTCAATCATTTCTCTGATATAATGAAAGACAGAAATATATAAACCTGTAACAAGTGACAGCTTTTCATTTAGTAGGATGCTTTATAAAGCTAGCCCTAATGGTGAAGGCTTCGTTTTCCATACTTTACCATAATACATGTTTGAGAGAAAGATGTGACTCTTGTAAGGGACAACTATTTGTTCTGAGTGAGATGGCCTTAAATGGTTAAAAGAGCACTTTACATGCACATAACATCTTTGTACAGAGTGTATTCAGGGATGGGTATGCCGCAACAGAGAGAGGGAGCAAGCAATGACAGAGCATGCTCTGTTTTCTGCCTGACTTGAGATAGATGACAGTAATCACAGAGACAGTAATCTGGCCTTTTCTGCTGTGCCCACCTGCTGCTGATGTTGTCATGTTCTGCACTCTGCTGCCATCCTCTGTGACAGTGGAGCCTCCATTTTGGCAGTACTGGGAATAATTAGGGGTGGCATAACTTCACAGCTGGTTTGGTGTTAAAGGGGTGTGTGTGGGTGCAGGCAGGGGGGAGTAGAGAAACTGGGACAAAGCCAACAAAAGAGGAAATTAAATGGGCTGTCACTAGAGCCATCGGTTAGCATTTTAACTCCACTATTAGCTGAGGACATAAAAGAAAAGTTTTTTGTCTGAAAATCTGGTTATTTTTGTGGGGTGTAGGAAGGGGAGCCATTAGAAGGCCAGAAATAGTCAGAATAGCAGATTATAATAACATAGGTTAGACAGTAGGCCCAGATCTTTAAATTCAGTCCTGGCCCTTGAAAATTCCCCCTGTCCTTCAGAGGTGAAGTTCTTTACACAAGAACTTTATTCAGTGGAATTGACCCTGCCAGGTAGCAAATCTCCTGCAAAACAAGAGGGATATTAAAGGGCCAGGATTTTATGACTTTCAAAGCAGAAATAAAATGTATGATGCCATGTTCAAAAGATCTAGTGATCCTGGGATGCATAAACGGGAATCTCGAGTAGGAGTAGAGAGGTTATTTTACTTCAATATTTGGTAAATTTCCATTTCTGGTGTGACCACTGCTGGAATAATATGTTCAGTTCTGGTGCCCACAATTTAAGAAAAAATTTGATAAATTGGAGAAGGTTCAGAGAAGAGCCACAAGAATGACTCAAGGATTATACAACACCCCTTGTGATGATAGACTCAAAGAGTTCAATCTGTTTATATTAACAAAGAGAAAGTTAAGGGGTGACTTGATTACAGTCAAAAAATATCTACATGGGGAATAAATATTTAATAATGGGCTCTTTAATCTAGCAGAAAAAGGTATAAATTGATCCAATGTCTGGAAGTTGAAGCTAGTCAAATTGAAACTGGAGATAAGGAATACATTTTTCACTGTGAGAGTAATTAACCAATGGAATGATTTACCAATGGTTGTGGTGGGTTCTCCATCACTGAAAATTTTCAAACCAAGTTTGGATGTTTTTTCTAAACCATCTGATCTAGGAATTATTTTGGGGAAGTTCTATGGCCTATGTTGTACAGGAGATCAGACTAGATGATCACAGTGGTCCCTTCTGGCCTGGGAATCTATGAATTGCTTTATCCATGGTGCAAAATTATACACTTGTGTCACAATCCTTTGCATAATTATTGCTTGAAAAAATATCAGAGATTATCTTGATTTTAGATACAGTTGGCAGGACATCATTCAGCATCAAATAAGGGATATGCCTTAGAATACAAATGGTCACTCTAGTTATATTCATTTTCCACCATATGGAATGTGCACTCTGTAAATACTGACTAGTATCTCTCCTCATCTCTGCCTAGGGCATATCATTTTCAAGGGGGAGTTCTCTTCGCGAAGGGCTTCCTTTTTCAAGTGAAGAAGAAGAGAAATCCAAGAGCTGAAGAGATTCAGTACCCAGTCCTGAAAGATTCTGAGTGCCTCTTGCATAGTGCTGTGTGCTATTGACTGCCATTGACGTCAAAGTAGGGTGACAAGATGTCCTGTTGTTAAAGGGACAGTCCCATTTTTGGGGACTTTTTCTTATATTGGTGCCTATTACCCCCCACCCCCTGTCCCGTTTTTTCACAGTTGCTATCTGGTCACCCTACTTCAAAGGGCAGTGGATGTTCTCAGCACAACACAGAGGCACTCAGCATTTGGGGCCCTGGCCCTTATTCCCCATAGTCCATTACTTGTTGGTCAAAGGAACTCCAAGAACTGTATACTGTAGATATCTTGTCAGGTGTTGTGACCTTGATGTGAATTTCTGCTTTGTAATGAACATTACTACAAAGATCACTGATTTCTGTCATCACAAAATCTAAAGCTGTTCACCTTCTTCACTACACAATCATTAGAGTGGCCATAAGGCTTGATACCCTCCCTTACCTGCCCACATCAGCATTATATTTGTAGAAGGAACAAGCAGACTATACCATGGAGTTCTATCTTTTATTGCGGTGAACTCTGAAGTAACCTGAATGCCTGGCCACTTTTATTGCTCTAAGTAAACTAGAGATGAGCCCGAAATGCAATACTTGGATCCGAATTTCAAACACCCCTGAAGACTTAAACAAATTATGCAAATCGGTGGTTTTGGTTTCACCTATTATAGTGATAGGAGCCAGCTGTAAAATTCAGAACTGGGCTCAGATTCTAAACCACCCAAATCTCCAGCTGTGCCACCGTTTCTCTGGGAAGAATATTGCTTCTCCGCTTCTTCAGGGTGTTGAAAGGATATTCAGACTATCAGGAGTTTAAACATTGCAGAAATGGATGGGACAGATGCATATGGCGAGGGATCTGGGAGGAAGGGTCATACAGAAACAGTGAGACCAGGGTGGTGACAGTGATTGTGAAATGATTAGGGAAATTAGAGAGGCTACAAAGGCGGAAATGGGAGATTTCCCATTTCCCATATTCCCCGCAATAATAATGGGAGATTTCAACTATCCCAATATTGGCTGGGTATATGTCATCTCAGAAATGGATGCAGAGATAAAATTTCTAGATACAATAATGGCTACTTCTTGAAGTAGCTGGTCTTGGAACTCACAAGGGGAGAGGCAATTCTTAATTAGTCCTATGTGGAGCAGAGGATCTGGTCCAAGAGGTGAATATAGCTGAACCACTCGGTAATAGTGACTATAATGTAATTACATTTAACATTCTTGTAGTGGGGGAAATGCCAAAGAAACCCACCACAGTAACATTTAACTTCAAAAAGGCGACCTACACAAAAATGAGGAAGCTTGTTAAATAGAAGTTAAAAAGAACAGTCACAAGGGTGAAATGCCCACAGACTGTGTAGAAACTATCTTAAAATACCATAATAGAGGCTCAAACTAAACGTATACGTCAAATAAAAAATATAAATAAACAGTAAAGACCAAAAAATGACACTCTGGCTAAACAGCAGAGTAGAAGAGGCAAAAAGGCATCCTTTAAAGATCAGAAGTCAAATCTTACTGAGGAAAATAGAAAGGAGCATAAACTCTGCTAAGTCAAGTGTAAACGTATAATAAGGCAGACCAAGAATTAATATGAAGAGCTACTAGCTAAGGATACAGAGATGGGGGGGGGGGAGTATATCAGAAGCAGGAAGCCTGCCAAACAATCAGTGGAGACACTGGACTGTTGAGGTGCTAAAGAAGCACTCAAGGAAGAGAAGGCTGTTGCAGAGAAGCTAAATGAATTCTTTGCTTTGGTCTTCATAGCAGAAGATATGGGGGAAATCGCCATACCTGAGCCATTCTTCTTAGGTGACAAATCTGAGGAGCTGCCCCAGATTGAGGTATCAGTAGGGGAGGTATTTTAATAAATTGATAAATTAAACAGTAATAAGTCACCAGGACCAGATAGTATTCACCCAAGAGCTCTGAAGGGACTCAAATATGAAATTGCAGAACTATTAACTAGTTATGTAACCTACCACTTAAATCCGCCTCTGTACTAAATGACTGGAAGGTAGCTATTGTAATGCCAATTTTTGAAAAAAGGCTCCAGACGTGATCCTGGCAATTACAGACAAATTGGATGAAACTATAATAAAGAACAAAATTATCGGACACATAAATACAATATGTTGGGGAAAAGACAACATGTTTTTTGTAAAGGGAAATCATGCTTCACCAGTGTATTAGAATTCTTTGAGGGCGTCAACAAGCATGTGGACAAAGGTGAACCAGGCAGCATAGTGTACTTGGACTTTCAGAAAGCCTTTGACAAGATCCCTCACCAAAGGCTCCCAAGCACTCTAAGCAGTCACGAGACAAGAGGGAAGGTCCTCTCATGGATCAGTAACTGGTTAAAAGATGGGAAACAAAAGGTAGGAATATATGTTCAGTTTTCACAATGGAGAGATGTAAATAGCAGGGCCCCCAAGCAGTGGCATAGCCAGGTTTAGAGCACAGGGGAAGCGGCGCTATAAAAAGGCGCCTCCCTGCTCCCCCTGTACTCACCCGGCGGCGCTTTAAAGGGCCAGGGGCTCCGGTGGCGCTTTAAAAGGCCTGCGGCTCCCTGCAGCGGCAGGAGCCACGGGCCTTTTAAAGCGCCCCCCCACCTGCCCGGCTCCAGCAGCGGGGCTGGGGGGGGCGCTTTAAAGGGCCCGCGGCTCCCCACAGCGGCAGGAGCCGCGGGCCTTTTAAAGCGCCCCAGCCTGGCTCCGGCAGCCGGCTCCGGCAGCGGTGATGGGGCGCGCCGCTTCTCCTCACAGGGGGAGCGGCTGCTCCCACCCTGGCTACGCTACTGCCCCCAAGGAGCTGTACTGGAACCAGTGCTGTTCAACATATTCATAAATTATCTGGAAGAGGGGGTGAACAATGAGGTGGCAAAATTTGCAAATGATAGAAAATTATTCAAGATACTTAAGTCCAAAGCAGATGGCAAAGAGTTACAAAGAGATCTCAGAAAACTGGGTAATTGGACAACAAATTGGCAGATGAAATGCAATGTTGATAAATGCAAAGCAGCGTACATTGAAAAAATAATTCCAGTTATACATTCAAAATGATGAGGTCCAAATTAGCTGTTACCACTCAAAAAAGAGATCTTGGAGTCGTTGTGGATAGTTCTCTGAAAACATCCACTCAATGTACAGCGGCAGTCAAAAAAGCTAACAATATGAGGAACCATTAGGAAAGGGATAAAGATAGAAAATATCATAATGCTGCTATATAAATCCATGGTACAACCACACCTTGAATACTGCGTGCAGTTCTGGTCAATCCATCTTAAAAAAAAAAAGATATATTGGAATTGGAAAAAATACAGAGAAGGGCAACAAAAATGATTAGGTGTATGGAGCAGCTTCCATATGAGATTAAAAAGACTGGGACTTTTCCATTTGGAAAAAAGATGACTAAGAGGGGATATGATAGAGGTCCATAAATGGTGTGGAGAAAGTGAATAAGGACATGTTATTTACTCCATGACATAACACAAGTACCAAGGGTCACCTCGTGAAATTAATAGGCAGTAGGTTTAAAACAAACAAAATGAAGTACTTCTTCACACAATGCACAGTCAACCTGTGGAACTCATTGCCAGGGGATGTTGTGAAGGCCAAAAGTATAACTGAGTTAAAAAAAAAATTAGATAAGTTCCTGGAGTATAGGTCCATCAATGGTTATTAGCTGAGATGGTCAGGGACACAACCCTATCCTCTGCATATCCCTAAACCTCCAACTGCCAGAAGCTGAGACTGGATGAGTGGAGATGGATCACTAAAAAGTGCCCTGTTCTTTTCATTCCCTCTGGGCCATTTGGCACTGTCCACTGTCAGGGACAGGGTACTGGGCTAGATGAACCATTGGTCAGACCTAGTATGGCCGTTTTTATGTTCTTATGTTCAAACATTAGGGTTCAAACATTAGTGTTCACAACAGCATTCATTAGAGATGTGAATTACAGAAGTTTTATAATTCAAGTTAATTGCCAATTCACTCAAATTAGCTCACACCTTTGTAAATGCTAATCTAGACACTTCACAAACTTCAGCCTAGGCTAAGCCACTAATGTTAGTGTCCTGAAAAAACATTTGTGTCACCCCCACTACACATATCAGAGGTAATACTGATGAGGCCCTGCTTGCAGAATCCTGATCAGCTGGTTTGGCACCTGTCTGGTACTGATATAAAACCAAACATGGTTTTGTGCAGTATCACACACAGGGCAAGGCATTTTGAAGAGTGTACTGCTCTGCTCCTACTGGTGGTGAAGGTCACGTTGCCGGGAGCAGGGCAGCGTACTCTTCAAAATGGAGTCCTCCGTGTGGTGTGAGCTTGCATGCACCATACTGGAATGTCTGGTATTTTGAGGATGTGTCAGTGGACACCCTACACTTACACTATGTACAAAATCAGCTAGATCCAAAAGGGAAGGAGGTGCCCTAGTTGGTGCATGAGGGACTAATGCTGGTGGGTCACTTGAACTTCATGTTTGCTGGTAAAGGTGTTGGGGGTGATTTCTGGGTGAATTCCTGTCAGATTTCTGGTGCTCCTAACTTTGGTCAGGCCAGAAATGTGGTATTGTGCAGGGATGGGCCCAGACCAAATCCCACAGTCAGAGACTAAAGTGATGAATAGAGTAAAAGTGCTTAGATAGATCTGAATGCCTCCAAATTTATTTTAAAAATGCTTTCATCAGTATTATTCTGTTCCGATTACATTTTGTATTAATTCCCTCCATCCTTCCCCAGTTTGACACCAACTGCACTGTAGCTCTAAACTGTAGGATAGTGTCTCTTTAAACCAGAAACAGACGATCTGCAAAGACACGCATTGTGGAGCTGGAAAGTCACTATGTACTGTACAATTTTCTATGTTCTGAGTAATAAATTATTGTGCATCTTCAATGTGCTCTGACATGCAATACAATTTGTCCATGTAATGGTGATGATAGGCTGTCCTGAGCTAAATCATCAAGACCCCTTTATTTAGATTCCTCAGCCTTTTAAGGACATCTTTAGTAACAGTTCTTATCTCTTTGTCAGTTTTTATTCCACATTTTATCATAAATGGAACAAGCTTTTAGCCTTGAGTTTTACTGTTAAAACATGTTAAAAAGAAATTTAAGAAAAGATAAATAATTAGCTCTGTTTGCAGTGACAGACTGCCTTTATGCATCACAATAGAATATGGTTAACTGAATGTTGCAAGATGCTTAGAAAAGGAGATCCGTCTTTCCTATCAACACCGCAACAACCCCGTGCCACCAAAAACCACCATTCTGGCTCTGTTCTGAAGTGTCCCTTTCACCCCTTTAAGAACCCCAGGCAATTTGGAGCCCGTTGTTCTGACCCTGCACTTAAGCATCCTCCTTATCCCTCGAGCAAACCCACTGCCACCCAGAACAGTGGCTAAGCCCTGTTCTGAATGACTGGTGTTGTTTTCCTTGGAATAGTCCCTCGCCACACTTTCTTTTTCACTGTTTTCTAACTGTGCTTGTTGCAAATTTGTTTCTAAGTGAAACTCACTATGAAGGGTCGCAGGTGCAGCATGATTATCTTATGTCAGAAATGTTAAAGAAAATTAATTTGCTCTTTCTATTTTAAACCTATAGTATTAATATTTATAATTTTTTGTTTAAGTCCTAAATAATTTATGACCAGTCTGCTGTACCAGAGTGACCATGGTTTTCCCCTGTGGAATATTTCCTCATGGCAGAACATATTAGCAGGACAGGAATTGCTTACCATCCCATTGTAAAATCTTCAGAGGTTAGGAAGTGGTTCCTTTCCCCTTCACTACCTACGTCTATGGAATGCTTTACCTTCTCCATGTACTCTGACACACATCTGTACCAGCCTTCAAAAACAGACTTAAGACATTCTTACTGACATTCAGTTATGTTTGCTGAGTGCTATTGTTTTGAGTTTTTGACTCCATGTTTTGTGTGAGGCATGTTGGGGTATTGGCTTTCCTTTGTTCTCACTCTGGGGATTTACTCATCCACGTTAGCCCAGCTTAGTAATTGTTTCTATTTTCTTGACGCGCTCATTACTGGTATTTAAGTTACAGGAATGCAGCCCCCCTTCTCTTCTATTCAAGTATACCAGTTTCAGGAGAGTTTCCAAGTTATTTAAAGAACAGCTGCAACATTTTAATTTCCAAGTCAATTAAATGAAATCACCAGGACCAAAGATTTCTGGTTCCATGACACATCCCAGCATGCACAGAACTGACAATGACAGTATTAGAGTTGCACAGGATTTTTTTGATGAACCTTTTTTTGTTGGAAAATTCCAGTTTGTCAAAACTGAAAATGTTTATGTGAAAGAGTTGATTTCAACTGATTTCTCATTTTGAAAAAAAAATTGGAAATGTTTTGCAATTGTCAAAATGTCACATTTTGACATTTTCGAAACAAAGAATTCCATTTTTCTGTTTGAAATGACTCTTTGCTTAGAAATGTCAGCTAATTGAAGTAAAAAACAAATTCAAAATAGATTGAAATCACAATGAAATGTTTCAAAATTATAAAAACATTCTGATTGACCTGAACGAAAAACATTTTCTGACGGTTCACAAAAAAAATTTGAGAATTTTATTTCTTCCCAGTTTGGGATGGGGAAAGTTTTCAAAGGCTCAAAATTTTGCCCAGGACAGGAAAACTGTTCCCCCCCCGGCTATAGACATCATACTGTACTTGCCATTAACCAACACAGGAACTAAGACTCTGTCTAGAGACAAGGTGGGAGGTGGGTTTAAGAGTTCTACTCCTTCCAATATTGGACCGGTGTCTATTCGCTAATATTATCTGGAAGGTATAAAGTCAGACTGTTACATTTTAACAAATCATGCAGTGATGATGGGGAAGAAAAAATAGACTTCCCCTTCCTTGGGGAAGATGGCCTGCCGCATATTCACCAAACATCAGCACTGCAATCAGCAGCACAGTTCTTGCTGGGCATCTCTTGGATATGGGACTCCATAGAGGAAGGTGTTTCATGCACCTGAAAACGTTAAAAAACCCCGTAAGTTTGGCATTTGAAAACTTTAATTAAATTCATGATGGCCTTATTTTGATGGTAAAACTGCTACTTGTAGGAAGGTGGAAAAAGGCTTCCTCAGAAGCGCTTCAGGCCTCCTTTAATTAAAAAATGACATTTAGTTGAAGTCATCAGTCCATCATAGAGACTGGGCCTTTTAAAAATAATAATTGGCAGGGTTGTGTATATCTGACAATTACCTCTTTATAACTATGTTATCATTGCTGTTTCATGCCGATAATTAGCTGTCATGCATGCACAGCAACCTTTTTTCCCCCTAAAGATATTTCATATGCACATTTTGTAAGTGCCCAGCAGTGCTGTGGATGGAGACTGCATGCTGTTACCTCGTTAACAGCTCCAAGGCTCCTGTGGGAGATCCATAGGAGCCATCCTAGTCTGTGGAGTAAAGTGTCAGAAAAATTTGTGACTGCATATTTGCAGGAAGGATTCTTTCAAAGTAACGCACCTATCTTGGTACAGCAAATAATGCAGCTAGTTTTGTTTAACACTATCCAAACGATATATTTCTCAAGTTACATCTGAGTCCCTGAATGGGGATTTACATGAATTCACATCAAACCGTTTGTCTATCCAGTCTTTTATTCTGCTTGTCAGTGAATGATACCCAATTTTATTTAGATAACCTTAATCCCTCTGAGGTGTGGAGTGCTCTCAGCTCCCATCCAAGTTAATAGCAGTTGTTACTTGGCACCTTACAGGATTGGGCCCTTAGTTATTTTTCAATGTATCTAATGCACTTATTAAAATGGCTCTCTTGGCATGGGAAGAATGCAAATGTAAAAACACTAATATTTGTCAATCTGAGTGGGTAAAATGTCAGTGATAAACACTCCTTGAAATATAAAAACCCAAACACCTTCTTCATTCAACCCAGTCTTACTGCAATGGCAGTCTGACTGAACAGCTAGGCCTCTGTGTTATGCTTTAGAGCAGGGGTGGCCAACTTGTGGCTCTGGAGCCACATGCGGCTCTTCAGAAGTTAATATGCGGCTCCTTGTTTAGGCACCAACTCCGGGGCTGGAGCTACAGGCGCCAACTTTCCAATGTGCCGGGGGGTGCTCACTACTCAACCCCTGGCTCTGCCACAGGCCCTGCCCCCTCCCCTGAGCCTGCAGTGCCCGCGCTCCTCCCCACTAGAGCCTCCTGCGTGCCATGAAACAGCTGATCAGGAGGTGCGGGGAGAGAGAGGGACATGCTAATCTGTGGGGCTGCCAGTGGGTGGGAGGTGCTGGGAACAGGATGGGGAAGCTGATGGGGGGCTGCTGATGTATTACTGTGGCTCTTTGGCAATGTACATTGGTAAATTCCGGCTCTTTCTCAGGCTCAGGTGGGCCACCCCTGCTTTAGAGGGATGGAGAAAAAACATCATATGAGGATGATATTTTAATGTCTTGCAAACCTAGGTTTCTAATATAAGTGGTGGAAGCATCATGCCTTGGGACATTTACAGCTAGACTGGACAAAGGACTGGAGAATAAACTATAGGGAAAAACCCTGCACTGACAAGGAATTGGGCTAGATATTTAATAAGAGATTCTGCTGAAGAAATCCCTGCTCCATTGAAATAAATGGCAAAACTCCCATTGACTTCACTGGGACCAGGATTTCACACTGTGATTCGATGGCATGCACCAGCTTATCAAACTCAAGGTGTGGCAACTCTGTGTGAAATAGCTCTCCCTTGGGACGGAAGCATGTTGCACAAAGCCTGTTGCTCACCCTGTGAATTGTGCTATAGTCACCTGACTCCTTTTGTTGTCTTAACACCATGATAACTTTGTGGTATTACAGAGTCTTGCGCTTGCTCGAAACTTTACCTTGTCTCTTGTGATGAGTGAGCTCAGAGTTATGGGATAACTGTGATTTTTATTATAGAAAATCCTAATAGGAAAATCAATACATTCTTGCAGATTTTTTGTCCATTTTATTTCACCATTTAAAAACAAAATAGAATAGGGAAAAGCTGATGTTAAAACGTGTGAGGGGAGCAGTGGGACCTTCCTACAGAAGCCCTTTTATGTGCATGATGATAGATCTTTGTGTTTATAGTTTCAGATGGTTCTATAAAACAGAATTCTTATAGATTTATTGTTATACATTTCTGTTTAGAGCTGTGTTTAGTGGCTGCTGCAATAGATCTATTTCCATGCTGCCAAGGCCATGCCAAACAGGGTGTGGAAGATCATTAGCATAATTGTTCACCCCACCAAGCACAGTACGTTTGCATCTAGTTAACGAAATTAAGGCAATATATTAGCACAGGTCCATCATGGCACAGATCAAATTTCTAAGATAAAACTTTCTGTCTTGCATATTTGTTAAGAAAGCGCATGGGGGATGAAAAGCAGGTTAATCTCCCAAACCCATGTCTTTACCAGCCACTCCATTTGTCCTTCCACTATTTTTACAATGTCCCACTTTCAACCCCCACACTTAGTCTCATTGTATAAGAAGACTTCAGTGCTATGCCCAGTAGTTCTCTGTTTCTGCTAAACCCAGACTAGCTGATATGTTCAATTGCACATGCATTTATGTGCCTTCTTTGTCAAAGGCTCAGTGCATTCTGGGTACAACTAACAAAGGAGGACCAGACACTTATAATTTTATCAGAACAGTTGGCCAAAGGCTTGCAGAGACTGAACCTGTGGTCTTCACACCTATGGGCTCAATTCATTGTTATGCTAACACTAGACAGTCACTTACACTTTGCACGGGTGTATGTCAGACATTACTATGATGATCTGGTAGCATTTTGTATCCACTTTGCACTCGATTTGCACTGGTGTAAATGAGTACAGAAATGTGCAGGGCAACAGTCATTATGGCCCTAAGCCTTCAGAAAGGTAAGGGAACCTAGGAAGAGGGTGGTTGGTGGGAGGTAGCCATCAGTCATAGTGAAGGATGGACACAAATAGCAACAAATAGAGTTATGAAACAGTTTCAAATTGTACAATATTGGGATTCTTCAGCATTCATATTTTGGATCCATACACACTTTGATGGGTTAGGCCAGGGATCTCAAACTCAAATCACCACGCGGGCCACATGAGAACTAGTACATTGGCCAGAGGGCCGCATCACTGAAAGCTTTTCATACAATGATACAAAAGTATAGTCAAAAATGAAAAAAATGAAGAGTAATATAGTATTCTATTAAAAGTCAATGTATTAACTTTTTAAAAACTGTAATGCAAAGAGGGGTTTTAATAAAATATAAACACTCAGTAATGTTTGGAGCTTGGCTGCCAGTGGAGATGGTGCCTATGGCAGGCTGCAGGAAATAACTCTGTGGGCCGCATGTGGCCCGCGGGCCGCGTGTTTGAGACCCCTGTGTTAGGCGATAGATTCCTAATGCAATACGGTTATAGTTCAGTTGGTGTAGCTTTTTATTCTTTGCCTTCTTTCTCCTTTAAACATCTCTTCTATGCTCTTAGGGGGTATAGCTGTTGTTTAATGTCAGCAGCAGGGAGAGGTCCAATAGAAGTCATCCTGATGTCATCAGAAAGTAGTGCTCTAGTCAATAGAAAATACCATGGCAGATGATTTAGGAGACAGTTGGAGAAGGATCAGCGACACTTTAGCTATAGCTACTCAGGCCAATAAAGACGCTTGTTTTATGCACAAACACAGCGCACCGTGTGCCAGGAACCACAATCACTTGCTTTTAAAAATGGTCAGACTGGGTCTCAGGTTGGTGAGCAGTTACTTGCAAGCTGTTCCGTTGACTTCAATAGGACTACTCATGTGAGTATGGGGTGAATGAGGTGTTCACAATCTGTCCCCAAGTTAACAGCATATTTACATGTAGTTCAAGGGTCACTGTCCATTTATTTTCCTAGAGAGGTCGGGTTATCTAGTTGCAAGATCACTGGACTGAGAAACTGGGTTCTAGCCCGTTTTGCAGTTGGTTCATTCTGTGTACTTGGGCTTACAACCTCTCTGATCCAAAGTTTGCACATCTGTAAAACAGGAATAATAAATACTTACCTCTACCACAATGTGCTCTGGGTTGTAATTAATGAAGATTTCTAAATTGCTCTGAGTGCTGCAGCTGTAAGGCACTCTAGAAGTGTTGCTGTTTATTCTTAATACTAGCCAGATATCCCCTTTCGTATGTCTAGTTTCCTTAGTAGCTTTTTAAACAATTGATCTGTAAGCTACTGAAATCACGTGGTGTTTTGAGTCCATCATATTAAACTAACTATTTGGCCAGGAAACAGAAGATAGTGAAATGTTCACAGACACTTTTCAGTAATTGTTGCAGTTAATGGAACCCCTGATTACTTTGAGAGAAGTCTCACTTTGTGATTGCGCTTGAATTTAGCATGCCACGAAACCATTGTGACATACCCAGAGCCTGAAGCTTTTGCTGCTCAAACCTTTTCCGTACGGCTGCGAATCCTAATGAGAAATGAAGGCCTGCAGCTAAGTATCTCACAGCAGAGTGTATTACCACAAACTGAGCAGAAAATGCACCCTTAGGTGAGAAATCCTCTTTAAAAGATTACTCTGCCATGGAGACGGGAGAAACGCCACTTCTACCCTTAAGGACCAACTCATTCAGATCCAGACAGACACTCTGGCAGCCATTATTTGATGAAGAAACAGTTACCCATAGTGGCTCAGAATACGCCTCCATTAGTGCCCTCCACATGTCCTGTTGGCTATATCTGCTAGAATAGCTTTACAGAAAAGATCTCCTCACTAAAAGAACATCTCATTTCTGCGGGTTTAACCCACCCCCCCTCAAATATCTTTTTTTGGGTGGGGCAGGAGCACGGTGGGAACCAATGGCTGCATTTCCATGAATATTGGCTTGGTGTGTGCCTTTAATTTCTCAGATCAGCTAACCTGGAGCACAATGGTATGTGCATTTTTAAAAGCTCATATTAGCTTACCTGTGTCATACTTTTCAGAGCTTACATTGGTTTACTGATGGCGTGTCTCATCAGTGAGTTAGTATGAGTTCTGAAAAGCTCTTCGGTCTTGTCTATACTGGCATTTTCTTAAAATCTCTTGCTGTAGCTCTAGCTCCGGTGCAGTTCCACCACTGGTAGCAAGGGGGAAAACACAACCATATAAAGGGCGCATTATACAAGGCACTGGTGAGACCTCATCTGGAATATTGTGTGCAATTCTGGTCTCCCATGTTCAAGAAAGATGAATTCAAATTGGAACAGATGCAGAGAAGAGCTTCTAGGATGATCTGAGGAGTGGAGGACCTACCTTACGAGAGGAGATTCAAGGAGCTTGGGTTGTTTAGCCTAACCAAATGAAGGCTGAGGGGAGGTAATACATCAGAGGGATAAATACCAGGGTGGGAGAGATGTTATTTAAGTGCCAATGTTTACACAAGAACAAATGGATATAAACTGGCCATCAAGTTTAGGCTTGAAATTACACGAAAGTTTCTAATCATCAGAGGAGTAAAGTTCTGGAACAGCCTTCCAAGGGAAGCAGTGGGGGCAAAAATCTTAACTGGCTTCAAGACTGAGCTTGATAAGTTTATGGAGAAGATGGTATGACGAGACTGCCTACACTAGCATGAAACCCACCTGCGACTGCTAGTACCAAAAATCCTCAATGGCCAGAGATGGGGCATTAGATGGGGAGGGCTCTGAGTTACAGATAATTCTTTCCCAGGTGTCTGGCTGGTGAGCCTTGCCCACATCCTCAGGGTTCAACCGATTGCTATATTTGGGGTCGGGAAGGAATTTTTCTCCAGTTCAGATTGGCAGAGACTCCTGGGGTGGGGTGGAGAGGAGAGGTCGCCTTTCTCTGCAGCATGGGGCATGGGTCACTTGCTGGTTTAAACTAGTGTAAATGGTGGATTCTCTGTTACTTACAGTCTTAAAATCATGATTTGAGAACTTCAGTAACTCAGCCAGAGGTTATGGGTCTATTACAGGAATGGGTAGGTAAGGTTCTGTGGCCTGCAATGTACAGGAGGTCAGACTGGATGATCATGATGATCCCTTCTGTCCTTAAAGTCCTATGAGAATGTATCCTTTTCATTTGGTTTGACTTTATTGACAAAATAAATTCAACTAACATAAAATCCAGCCCAAGTGCTTGGCTTCTCATGAGGTTTCTCCCCGAAGACTGCTCTTCCCACACCATAGGTCCCTTTTGGAGAGGCACTACCACCTCTACATCGCCTGGCCAGGTAATGACCCTTCTACATCAGCGAGTCATCAAAATCCACTTAACATTTTCCATTAGGATTATCACCTAATAAGAGGGTGGGGTTTTCAGGCAAGCACTGTAAGCTTCTTAGAAATCTTTGTTACTTTGTGTGTAAAATATGAAACATTGATACAGATATAAAATAAACTATAGTAGGTCAAAACAGGTATATATTCATACTTGGTACAATATTTGTTTCTCAAGAGAAATTTACACAAACAGTGGATTTGATTCAGATCTCATTTATACCAGTTTAATGCTGATGTAACTCTACTAGCTTCACAAGAATTACGTCTGATGTTCACTGTGGTAACTAAGCTCAGCATCATACTCAGTGTTTCTAACTTTGCTAATGTAAGGGGTCTGTTGTCCCCTTATTAAAACTCAGTGGGGGTGTTTTGGTTGGCTAGCTCCCAGTACCAAAAGAAAGGGAGCAAGGACTCAGATCCTTTCGCTAGCCCCCTTCACTGGGCTAGTGTATAAGCGAGGAAAGTTCCCCACAATAGCGGGACCATTCCCCCGCTTACACTAAGGTGAAAGAATGTACATTCAGACCTTACTACAATACATAGCGTGAATAGAGAAAAATATTTTATAATGTATTTGTGTGTGAATTATTGTCAACATTGAATGGAAAACAGTTAACTTCTAACAATTATTCTCTGATCAATCTTGTCATCAAAACGAACATAAATATTTTGCCAGAATCTCTGGTTTCTCAACATTTATTGGACAAAAATATGTTTGCACTTTGAGTAATTGAAAGGCCATTTGCATGTGTGTTGCCAAAATTAAATACTTTGGGGCACATTTTCAGTGTGATGTGTGTTGGGGATTTACTCTTAACTGCACAACTCCCATTCCTGATAAATAAATGCATGTGATTTACTTAACAATTTACTTGAAGATGTTAGAGGGGAAATCTTTGCATCTGGATTAGCTCATGTACCAGATACTACCTGGTTGTTTGGTAGGGGTTTAAAATGCTGGTTTTAATTCAACTTCTTTTGCCAAGGGGTAGTAGATTTTGGGACTTTGCAGTGGTGGTTTCCTGTTGGGGGAAAAAACACAGTTGGTGACATGTACTTTGGGTATTTTCTCTTAGTCTGTTTTATTTACAGTATGTTCACAAGTGCTATTACTTTGAACAGAGGTGGGAAGAGCATCAACAAAACTGCATATTGACAATTCCACTTGTGGAAACTCTAGCTAAGAAATCACTGTGTGCAGCCTGTAGTCAGAAAGCCCCCTCTCTGACCTTTGATCTCTCTGGTTTTAGTACATTGTCTATTCCTGTCCTGCCTGCTCCCTGTACTTTCACCTGGAAAACTCCTCAGCCCAAAGTCTCATCCCTTTCATTGTTCAATATGGAGCATGAGCTAGTTCAGCTGACCCCTTGGGGTTTAACCAGGGCTGACCTTATGGGTGGGCGACCGCCCCGTGCACCATGTTTAGGGTGTGGCGTGTGCTGTGGTCAGGAGGCAAGAAAGAGGGTGGCCCTGGGTGTGAGGCCATGGAAGGGAGCTTGGGGCAATGGGTGGGGGTGAGGCAGTGAGACCAAGAGGCAATTGGGGCGGGGAGCCCCAGGAGACAGTGGGAGTCAGGGGGCTGGGAGGGAGTCCGGGAATTCAGCAGGTCCAGAGGCAATGGGGGGGGGGGTTTGAGAGCCCGGGGAGACAGTGGGGGCCAAGCGGGAGGGGTGGGGAGCCTGGGGAGGTAGCAGGGGTGATGGGGAGGTGGATAGGGAGGTTGAGGCAATGGAGCCAGGGGGATGGATGCGGGGGTGGGTGCTGCTGTGAATCTCAAGCAGAGATTCATGCCTCCCTCTGGCCCAGAGTTAGGCGTATAAATTCCTTTGAAGCCCGCCCCTCTCCTTGGCATCTTCTACTGGCTAGCTTAGGTGGCTCCCCGCTCAGCTTTCTGGCTTCTGTGATTCCCTTTCTTAGTTGCCTAACTCTCATGCATTTATAGGAAGCCTGGGTGCCTAATTCAGGGCTGTGAATTCTTTTGGGTGGCATGGCACTTAAAGTTAGGTATTGCAACATTGCGCCTCCATTGTCTTCGTGAAGCCAGCCCATGCGTGTTTAGACAACTGACCACAGGCACCCAAAAATTCCTGACTCATCAAGAATTTGCACAAATTAGTTAAGAGCATGCAAATATATGTGAATACTTAAATGAAAATCTGGGTCTTGGGGTGCTTTTCTGGGCTAGATTATATGAGATTCTCTCATCACTGCTTATTCTTGGAGTCTTAAAGATTATAATGAAAAGTACTAAACAGTTTGGAGGTACAGTATGTTTCCATATACTCGCTGGTGGTTTGAATTGCCCCATACTGTTCCTTGGACCGGGAGATTTTTCATTACTTTTATTATTGTTGTTTTACTGATGTATGCAATAAGAAGTTGGTTTAATAAAGTCAATCTGAGTTATTAGAATAAGTAATTTTTGTGATTATTGTAGCAAAATATACCCCTTCTGTATTTTAATATTTCACAATCCCAAATTGCTGTACTTGCAGACTAAGAACACTGAAATTCTCATTTAAATGTCTGATAATAGAAAATATTAATCAGTCATGAACCATGAGTGAAAGGGCTTAATCACAAAAGCACTAAGATGTTCTCATTTACTGCGACAACAAGAACAGTTGCCCTTCGCCTCCTTAAATAAGCCACTCTCACAGGAAACAAGTGTACTAACACAGCAGGCACAGGTTTTGCTTGAATGAAGAGTCATGCAGGAGTATGGAATGGCAGCCTAAGGTTTTGAAAGGTAGGTCAAGAGCTTTGTGTCTTAAGCTAATGATAGATATGGTGATGGTAATACATTTTCTCCCTCTCATGTCAGGCCAGATATTCAAACACTTTCTAGAAGATGCCATGCCATCTTTAATAGCTGTTACCTGTCTGACACTCTACGCAGAAATAATACTGGGAAAGGGCGACGAGATACCAAGTGTGAAAAATCGGGACACGTTTTTGGGGCGAGGGTATAGTGGCCTATATGAGACAAAGCCCCTAATATCAGGACATTTAGTTACCCTATGCTGGGAGTTGGGGGAAGAAGGAGCGATTCCAGAAAGATATGTGAAACTGGCTAGGGTGATGCTGTCTTGCTGGGATGGCTGTCTGGGACAAGAAGCCTTGAATGTGCAGAAAAGGTTAGCTCACCAGTGTGCCCAACTGTTTTTGAGGCTGGTGAGGAGAGCCTTCTAAGGACGGAGAGTACTTCTTTCTCTGCAGCCAGAAGAAAATGCAGAGCTATTTCCCTCCCTCAGCTGTGTCACTTGATGGTTTACCCTGCTTGGTGAGTGCTTTTTGACTTCTCTTTATTTTTCTAGGATCATTGAGTCATAGATTTTAAAGGCCAGAAGGGACCAATGGATCATCTAGTCTGACCTCTTATATATCACAGGCCACCAACACCACCTGGCGCCTACACATTAAACCCAGCAACCAAAATGAGACCAAAGTATTACAGCCCACAGGAGACTAGACTGTTATGTGCCACAGATACAGAATAGACGGGACTAAGGTGTACTAGTGCCTGAGGCCCCCGCAGTGGCCGGGAAATGATTAAGTGAGATATACCTAGATAATCCTGGCAAGTGACCTGCAGAGGAAGCAGTACTCTCCTTCTTTAGAAGGCTCTCCTCACCATCCTCAAAAAAGTTGGGCACACTAGTGAGCTAACATATTCGGCACATTCAAGGGTTCTTGTCCCATTTAAAGGCTTCTCTAGCCATCCCAGCAAGACAGCCTCACCCTGACTGGTGACACTATCAGTTAAACCCCCAGCATGTGAGCAGGAACAAGCCAGACAAGCACCTGAGAAAGAGAGAGAATTCTCATTGCCATCACAGAACCCTGGCTCTCCTCCTCCAGTGTTCCATCTCTAGCTGTGGCCATCCCTGATGCTTCAGAGGAAAGAGATTAAAAAAACAAACCAGAAATGCATTGGGGTAGGGGGAATCCCTTCCTGACTTCTGCAGGTAACTGGCTGAAACCCTTGTGGAAGTCGGTAGAGGAAATTTGGATGCAGGCCTCTATATGAGCAAGGGTCACGCTGACTCTACTCTGCTGTCTTCCCACCCGCTTCTGACGTGAGTCCTGCTTCTACAAATCTCGCGTTATTACAGCTAGAGCTACATAAGACATAAACTGGATGTGAGCCCTAGGGCTGCTGATCCCTGCCCCCTCCCATTACAAGCAACCCTGGAATACCATAGTAGCAAGCAGGGTTCTAATGTAATTTGTACAGCAAAGAATGAGGTTGTGGGTTTTTTTGTTTTTTGTTTTGGAAACCCTGGTAATAGAGGTTGTGAAACAGGAGAATTCTCTGTTTAGGTCTTCAGTGAGTTAGGTCAGGCTATAGAGATACTCCAGGGTAGCCTTAGGAGAAGATATTATGTACCATGCTTAGCACGGGCCTTAGTGGAATTATATGCCTTTACAAAAGAAGGAAATGTAGCCCTATCATTTGTAATGGGGCTTAAAGAATTAGAAATGGTAAAACCTTCACTGTTGATAAAAGCCATGTTTGTTTCATTCCTCTAATCAGAACTGATGAGTCACTCTTTTACGTAAACCCATTTCTGTGGCCTGTCAACAGCCTGTGGTAATGAATAATTTTGGAAGAAATATAGTCATTTATCTAGTACCTTTCAGCCTGGAGAATCCCAAGCCACTTTACAAACTATATACAGAGATAATTTTGTCCACTCCTGAAATGAAGCCATGTCTGTGGTGGAATGCAGCAGTTGCTTAACAGAGCAGAACCCTATCACTACCACAAGAAGTGAGGAAGAATATAAATGCAGCGGAAATGGCAGGATGGATTTAGGTAGGCAGAATTGGAGAAGATGATTCTGCAACAGCCTAAAAACCTCTTTCTGCTTCAGTGCCCAATTACTTTCTCTTTTTGTGTGTGTGTTGACTATATAAGTCCCCCCCCAGTCATGTCTGTCATCCGCGTTGAAGCAGGAAAGAGCAGCAATGGCAGTTCTGGTGCTGCTTTTCTTTTCTTCTTTTAATTAATTTAGACCTTTTGATTAAGTGACAGCTTTCCTCACTTTTGGCAGTCAGTCCCTCTGACAAAATGATTTATAGACGCGTTGACATTATATAATTAGGACAATTGGGTAAATAACAGATGAAGAGCTGATTGTTGTGAAACTAAAAAGTCCCCTCCCTCCTCCAAAATCCTCTATTTGTGCTGATTTCACGTGCTGTAAGAAATAGATTGTGTTGTATGCTCAACAATTCAATACCCCGCTAATGTCTAAATGAAACCCACCCTCATGCAGAATGAAAGCAAAGGGCAAGATACTAAATACCCTTGTGAAATTTGATAGAGATCTACGCAACCTACGAGCTGCCTAAAAGGAATTAGAATCAAAGGTTGGAGATGGAAATATCTATTAGAACATTCAGCTTTCCCCTAGTCAGTTGAGAATTAAATCTCATGCTGTACTGAATCAACACCAATGTCTACTAACTTTGAGTCACATGTGTAACTACCACTAGTGTCCTGCCTCTATGCATGGTTTAATGTTCCTCACTGGGGATCTTAACCCAAATATTCAAGAGTCTCTAGCATATGCTAGTCATCTAACAGGGATCGTTATTAGAGTTGGTCAGAAATTTTCTAACAGAACATTTTTCCATCAGAAAATGCTCTTGTTTTGAAACTGAAATGTTTTGCAGAAATGTTAATTTTGATGAAATTTTGTTAAAAAAACAGAACAGAGTGAATGAAACATTTTGATTTTCTGCTTTGAAATGACTTTGTTTCCATTTTAAAACAGTTTAGAATATTAAAAAGTCAAAATTGGAATAAAACATTTTGAGCAACCCAAAACATTTTTTAAAATGTTGTTTCATGTGAAATTTCAAACTGCTTTGGTTTTGTTCCTTTTCAGAAAATTCTTTTTAAAAAAATCACAGAATTCCCCATGAAACAGAAAATCTGGTTCCCACATAGCTCTGGAACCTAAATGTAGCCCAGAGTCACTCAGGCTACTGCATAGTAACATGGAATCCTCTGGGTAAAGATACTGGAGACCAACTGAAGGATGTGCTTAAAGTATAGAGATGAAGTTCTTGGATTCACGAAGCATTAGAATCTCTTCTAAAACAATAGACTGTATAGATTAGATAGTCTCCACAGATGTGGAAAGAATGACAAATAGGTCCAAAACTGGCACTCCTTGGCAGGTGAACTTTAGAGCAAATACAAGAGGGAAGGAGAATAAGAGACGTTTAACTTGAAAGATCTTGTGAGTACTTCCAATGTAGAATATGGCAGATACTGAAAATGCACTATTATAGTGAACAATCCTACATTGACAGGTAGTGGGATTGGATAATACACCCACAATAAAAGTATTTTCCATCTATACGGGAAGTTACTATGATTCTGTGGACATGAAATGTCTAGAACAAATACAGGAGGAATAATGCGGATTTAGAAAGTCATGAAAGTTCTCAGGACTGAGGTCAAAATCTGTTCCTATACCTTATTTCTTCTCTTCAGTGGCAATACTCCTACCTGATCCCATTCTTAAGAAGTCAACTAATCTCTTTTTTGCTGAAGCATCTCCCTTAACCATCACAGGAGCCACTTCTTTGCTCCACCCAATTCCTTTGGTTATCCCAAAGGATGGTTGATTGCTATAGTAGTATGTATTTTATATGTGGGAGTGGGTTGAAATGAAACCAAGACCCATATTTCACCAATTCTGTACCAGCTTTGGTGTTTACTATTTGCCTTTGTTTGAAGATTCATTTCTAGTTATTTGTTTGTTAGGCAGCCAGTGGCCTTCAAGCCTGGGGTGCCACTGAGATTAATATATTTTAGAAACATGTTTTCCTCGTTGCACTCACAGAATCATGTGAATTTGATCAGTGGCTGGAAAGTAAATAAGATCAACGTGAAGCTGCCATTGTTTATTCCCAGACACAAATGAAGTGATTTATTTTTTAATCTGTCCGTGCAAAATGTATCTGATCACAAAACCTGGAATGCAGAGAGGAATTGCTTAATAGATCAGACACATAGAGCTGCACACATGTTTGCATGCAGACAGCTGCAGACAGAGGGGGGCTGCAGCGGCCGGGGTTAGCTGCCACGGGGCGGGGGAGGCTGCCGTGTGTGGGGTTAGCTGCCGCAGGTGGGGGGGAGCTTCCACAGGCCGGGGGGAGGCTCCTGCGGGCAGGGAGGGCTGCAGTGGTGGCGGGGGCTGCTGCGGGCCGGGGTTAGCTCCCGCGGGCGGGGGGCTGCCGCGGGCAGGTTTAGCTGCCAGGGGGAGTGGGGGAAAGGCGGCCGGGGCTAGCTGCCACGAGGGGGGCCTGCCGCAGGTGGGGGGGGGGCCTCCTCTGGTGGGGGGGATGGGTGGGCAGGGTTAGCTGACACGGGGAGGCAGTCAGCGGAGTTAGCTGGGCGGCGGGGTGGCGCAAGGTGGAAGTTTCGCCTAGGGCGTGCAACTTCCTTGCACCGGCCCTGGCTGGGTTCAAAGACTTGCCTCCTGTTGGAGCTGCTCTAATGTATCTCCATTTCTCTCACTAACATACAAGGCCTTTAAAAGCTCTTTGCATTTTAAGGCTTACTACAATCAGTATCCTTAATTCACTGGCCCTGGAGACTGCTGAAACAGCCCAGAGGTGAGACCCCCACTCTGAAGGGTGTTCAAGTCAACCCTTTCTCTAAGCTGCGCTCGCATAGCCCTAATGTTCAGGTGTGTTCACTCCAATAGATTTACTGTATGTATATTTAAAAATTCAGGCAGCTGTGAGCTGAAGAACGGCTACACACTCTGGCCCTGGTGTCTGCCTCCAGATCTAAGTCCTTAGCTAATATGTTGCTACTGCTGCTGTCTGTGTTGATTTGGAGACACTGGGATGTCCGTGCCTGGAAAGAGCATGTGGGCGTATTGACAGAAGCACTGCTGGAGGCTATAAATTCTAAATCCTGAGAGGTTAGAATTAAAACAATGGTAGCATGTGAGCAAGTGAGCTGATCTGGATGTGCTCTCCAGAACAGCACACTGCTTGCAGACTAAACATAGGGGGACTTATTTCACCAGTCCATTTGTTTGCAAGTCTTATTCTCCTTTCTGTGAGGGGAGGAATGCATCATTTTGGATTATAAACATGCAGCTTTCAGTAGACATGTGCCCCAACCAAACCTCTGGCTCCAAACAGCCCTGAACTTTGGGGAACTCTGGATCCAAATTTAACAGCTGGCACCTTTCCCTTTAATGGACCAAGCAATCCAGGCCCATCTCCAGTTTTTGTCACTGAAGCCAAATTTTCAAGGAGGATTCAAGATTGTGCCCACAATATGCGAGTGTATATATTCAGATGTGCAATTGCACGTACAAGGGGGGTAGCTGCCTTCCTACACGTACCAGATCTCCGTGAACAAATTGGTGTTTATGAATGCACAAATTGGATTTCCATACTAGAATGAAATTTTGGAGACAATTTGAAAACGTGGCCCTCAGATAGCTCAGATTATACTGCCAGAAAAGATGACTGTGATCCTCTAGTCTGTTCCCCTGCATAACACAGGCCATAGAACTTCCCTGAATTAATTTCTGTTTTGAACTAGAGCACAAGTTTTAGAAAAACATCCAATCTTGCTTTAAAACTGCCAGTGATGGAGAATCTACAGCAACCCTTCATAATATGTTCCAATGGTTAATTACCCTCATTGTTAAAAAGTTGTGCCATATTTCCAGTCTGAATTTGTCTAGCCTTAACTTTCAGCCATTGGATCGAGTTATAGGTTTGTCTGCTGGATTGAAGAGCCCATTGTTAATTTTTTGTTGCCCGTATAGGTACTTATAAACTGTGCTCAAGTCACTCCTTAGCTTTTTCTTTGTTAAACTAAATAGATAAACTCATGGAGCTCAGTCACGATAAAGCAAGTTTTCTAATACTTTAGATCATTCTTGTGGCTGTTCTCTGAACCCTCTTCAATTTATCAACCTCTTTCTTGAATTGTAGACACCAGAACTAAACACCATATTCCAGCAGCATAAGAACGACCCTACTGGGTCAGACCAAAGGTCCATCTAGCCCAATATCCTGTCCTCTGACAGTGGCCAATGCCAGGTGCCCCAGAGGGAATGAACAGAACAGGTAATCATCAAGTAATCCATTCCCTGTCACTCATTCCCAGATACTGGCAAACAGAGGCCAGGGACACCATCCCTGCCCATTCTGGCTAATAGCCATTAATGGACCTATCCTCCATGAATTTATCTAGTTCTTTTTTGAACCCTGTTATGGTGTTGGCCTTTACAACATCCTCTGGTGAGGAGTTCCACAGGTTGACTGTGCGTTGTGTGACAAAATACTTCCTTTTATTTGTTTTAAATCTGCTGCCTATTAATTTCATTTGGTGACCCCCTAGTTCTTGTGTTATAAGAAGCAGTAAACAACACTTCCTTATCTACTTTCTCTACACCAGTCATGATTTTATAGACCTCAATCATATCTCCTCTTAGCCATCTCTTTTCCAAGCTAAAAAGTCCCAGTCTTATTAATCTCTCTTCCTATGGAAGCCATTCCATACCCATAATCATTTTTGTTGCCCTTTTCTGAACCTTTTCCAATTTCAATATATCTTTTTTGAGATGGGGCGACCACATCTGCACACAGTATTCAAGATGTGGGCATACCATGGATTTATATAGAGGCAACATGATATTTTCTGTCCTATTATCTATCCCTTTCTTAATTATTCCCAGCATTCTGTTCGTTTTTTTGACTGCCACTGCACATTGAGTGGATGTTTTCAGAGAACTATCCACAATGACTCCAAGATCTCTTTCTTGAGTGGTAACAGCTAATTTAGACCCCATCATTTTATATGGATAGTTGGGATTATTCTTTCCAATGTGCATTACTTTGCATTTATCAACATTACATTTCATCTGCCATTTTGTTGCCCAGTCACCCAGGTTTGAGAGATCCTTTTGTAGCTCTTTGCAGTCTGTCTGGGTCTTATTAGTGCCAAAACAGAGATAATATAATGTCTTCTATCGGGGTTCACTCACTGCTGAGGCACCTCCTTGTGGTTGGGTGTGGGGATCAGCTCTTGCCCAGTCTGATGCCCCTTTCCATTGGTTGCTTGCACCATGGTGTGTGTGTCGCTCTCTCTATTTCTCTCTACAACTCAGGGTGCTCCCTTTTCATGAGTCAGCCATCTGGCCAGGTCACTTTTTAGTCCTCTCCTTCCCGGGTGTCCAAGGACCACTGGATAAGCTGTCCATATGCCATGACAGGTAATCTTCCGGTCCATGTCCAGTGCCACTTTCCCAGTGACTGGTAGGGAACCTTGGCCCACCCACCATTCCAAGTTCCACCCCAGGGACCCTATGACTAGCAATCCAGGGCTGCTTATTCTCAGATTCTGTTGCTCTTTCCCTGGGATCCTTCCTATGCCATCTCTCTCTCTCCTGGCCTACTTCTGGTTTACCATCAGAAATGCCTCTTCTCTCCATGGCTACTTCACAATTCTCGGCCTCTTCCCAGACTCCCCAGTCAAGGGCAGGATCACAGTGCTTACTCTGCCCCTAGAACGCCTCCTTGTCCCTAGCCAATACGCTTTCTCTCTAGGGAGTGGCTGCAGAGCTCCTCTCTGCAACCTGCCACTTGCTTACAATAGTCTGGCATTATACAAAACCAGCCTACCCCTGCCCAGCTGGGCTTCATCTTAAATTAGATTTTTATCAGTCCCTGGCTCTCCTCCAGTGTAGACTATAAGATTAATTGGCCCTTTTTAATCTGCTCACCCTATCACACCTCCCTGCTCCATTTTCTTCTGTTTATACGTCGAAAGATCTCATTAGCCTGTTTGACCAAACAGTTGCACTGGGAGCTCATGTTCAGCTGATTATCTATCATGGACCCCAAGACTTTTTCAGTCAGTTTCCCAGAATAGATTTCCCCATCCTATAAATATGGCCTATGTTCTTTGCTCCCAGATAGATAATGTTACATTTGGCTGAATTAAAATGAATATTGTTTGCTTGTGCCCAGCTTACCAAGCAATAAAGATCGCTCTATCAGTATCCTCTCCTCTTCATTATTTACCACTCACCCAATCTTTGTATCATCTGCAAGCTTTATCGGTAATGATTTTATGTCTTCTTCCAGATCATTGATAAAAAGTTATAGTGTAGGGCCAAGAACTAATCCCTGTGGGGCCCCACTAGAAACAAAAGCGCTCGATGATGATTCTCCATTTATAGTTACATTTTGCGGCCTGTCAGTTAGACAGCTTTTGAGCCATTTAATGTGTGCCAAGTTAATTTCATTCCCTGTAATCTTTAGGTCTCTTACTAAAGCCAATGGAAGCTAAACTCCTACAAGCCACTTTTAAATATATTTAAGAGTTTTCATACACACAGTTGTTCTGGTTTAACTAACGGTGGGGATGCCCTCGTTTAACAAAATCTGTTTTAAAATGGATTTAAGTTAAACCGGTGCAATGGCTGCATGTAAACAAGCCCTAAGTAAGCCACCTGTGTAGGATGATTGCCTTAGAACACAGAGCTTTCTAATTGTACTTGCACTTTTCAGTCTGAAATGCCTACCTAGAGTCACATTTTACTTGCCAGAAGTTCATTTCCTGTTGCTGTCCCAGTCTGTTTTGCAATAGCAATACTATGAACAAACAGGCATTTATAGGAATAGGACACAGGAACCCCTGTAGCAATAACACCACCTGTGGTACTGTCCCTGTTTTAATTGCAACAGAAACTTCAACTGATCAGACAGAGTAAGCTTGGTACCCTCCCTCTGCCCTCAGACAAGGACCTTGAGTATATCATGCTCATGGATATGAGGCTATTAGCTCCATAAAAGGCCAGTAAGATCACACTTGCTATATCCAAATTTCCTGACATTTGTGCAGTTAAAATCTCAAACTGATTCAATTCATGTTGGGCTTTTTTGCATATAATGCTAAAAAAATTGGTTCCCTGGGAGAGTTTTGATGTGGAATTATATTGCTGATGGTGGTTGCTAAAGATATACAAGTTTATCCTTAACAAGTTAAGCTTGTTCTGTGTGTGTGTGCACGCGTATGCGTGCACGCACATATAAATACACACATGTTGCTATCTTTTCTATAGCCTCTAGACATGTAGCTGTCTGTCCAAACTCTTGAATCTGCCTCTAAGCATGAAAGAAGTTCTAACACTCCCACTACCATTCTCCACACTATGAAAGGAAAAAGATATTCAACAAAACTCCCTATGGGTCTTGACAATTTAAAAGAAGATACTCAACTTAGTTTTGGTTACAAAACCGTTGCCACTTTTCTCAGAGTGAAAAAACCAACCCCACAAATACTCAAGCTCAGTTCCCAAATCAGTGACTGACATGCTAAATATAATTTGCCTTGGTAAGAGGTTGTTTTGCAGATGGAAGTGATTAGCAGTGCAGTGTATTGTACTAATGGAGCGTGCTAAGGTTACATTAGTTCAAAAACACAGTGTGAAAAAAGTGCCTTTTTCTCTCTTCAGTACAACTGACCCAATTAAAAATATGCCAGCTGAACTGATCACATGAGCAGCCCTCTCTTTGCTTCTCTCTCACTTTTCTCATTTTTCCTTTCAGTCCTCTCTCTTTCCCTATTTCCTTTTCCACTCTTTTTTTGTTTTGTTTTTTATCCCTTTCCTTAGTCTGTTCCTCCCTCTTTCCCTATTAAAGGCTCTGGGTTTCATCTGAGCCTCACACTTACACTACCTTGGGAAATGCTACATACTTCTACCCACCATCCCCAAAAAAGGGTTATGGAAACAATAAAGCGCTAGTACCATCCCCCTCCAAAGTGCAGTGCATTTGGAGCTAGGGTGCACTGCTATTTGTACACACAAGCTTTGTACAGCTGGGAATATGCAAATGTGTGTGAGATAACAGGAATGCAGGTTTCCCTGCAGGTTTCCTCCAGAAATGCATGGACAACACAGGCAGCAAATAATCAGTGCAGACAGCAGGCACAATTAATAGATAAATCACACGCACATCCCACTAGGGAGCTGGGTCTAGAATGTTCCTCCCACAGCTCCAAAAGACAGGCATTTACTGCTCAAGTTAAGGGAGATCTCCTTTGACTGCTAGGTGCTTCCTTATCCTCTCTTTGGGCCAGCCCCTGGTGTGCATCAGTGTACATACACACAGGCAAAGCCACTGCATTACAGTAGCCCTCAAAATAAAGCAGCCACTGTCTGTTTTAAACTGTGTTGCAATGGAGGTAAGATCCTGGGTACGACTGATTATGATCTTTGATTTCATAGACAGGATCAGACCACTGAAGACAGAATCCTAGTGAATCCCAGTGATCACTTCTTCAAATCACCCTGCCTGCCCTATGTCCTGATGTGTTTATGTGAATTAAGTAAAGGAAGATTAGGAGGATTAGATTAATTTCATTATTCAGTTAAGTTTGAGTAAATTGGGCGTTCTTCCCCATTTCTTCTCCTTAGCTCCATGAATGTTCTCAAGTACATATTGCATCTACTTGTTCGTGTTGCAATTAACCTTATTTACAACACCATGGCTATTCAGGTCTCAGGCTGACAGTTTTGTATGCTCCCTGCCTGCTTGGCAGATAGTTGTGTCTCTGTTGATGTGGGAATGTTCTTCTGACCATTTATAAGGGTTCTGATCCCTTTGACCACCCTTTCTGGGACTGCCACCTGCCCCATAGCTGTCTAGTTACCCATTGTTTATGCCTTCCCAGATTGCTACTGGCTGATGTGACTTTGCCTCCCCCTACCCTTTGCAGCCATGGTGTACTTTCCCTCTCTTCTTCCCCATACCGTCTGTGCACATGGCTGTAACTATCAATTTGGGGCTTTTACAATACGCTTGTCTTTACTGAGCACAATTTTAGCTTATATCTCTTGCCTGTGCACTTTGGGCTCCAACTCCCATTATTTCCTTCCTTTTTAATATCTGTCTCCCTTTCGCTCTCTCTTTTAAACCTTTTCTCCCTTTTCCCCTCATTCATTTCCTTCCCTACTAACCTCCTGCATTCCCTGCTAATCTGTTCCCTCTCTTTTTTTCCCCTCTTAATCACCCTCCTTTTCACTTCCTCTCTCCCTATCAACCAGCTTCTTGTCTTCTTATTCACCCTCTTGTCCATCCCCGCACCTCACTACATTAGTGTAATCTGGTTATCCTCTACTCCCCCATCCGTCTCTTTCCATAGTTGCCATCTTTCAGTCAGAGAAAGACATTCAGAATATGAGCCACCTGAATTTTGTATGCTATAATAAACAAATGAAATGTGTAAAAACAATGAATACACATTATCAGACAACTGCAATCATGGGAGACCAAAAATTCTTATGAATTAAATAAGAAAAAACCAAACAAACCTTCAGCCTGAACTGATGGCTTAAGCCTCCTCATCACATGCCCATCAGCTCAGTAGCAATTGGGATAATTCACTAATGAAATCATCCTCCAATAACAGCCATTTGTATTGAATCAAATGTATCATTGTACTTTTCTCCTTCTCCTGCCTTTTCTTTAGCGTATAACTCAGATATGATAGTGATGGGGATAAGTAGCTAGGCAAGTAGATGGACCTTCTCCGGTGGAGTGTGGGGTAGTGATGTCATGGCCATCCATTCAGCCCTTGCGCATGGGTAGGGAAAATTATTTCATCTACTTCTGACCCATGGTGGCTGCAGGCTCAGGACAGTCCTGGAACGCAAGCACTCCTTCTAACACTTTGCAGCAGGGCTTTCCTGTAACTGCCTCCCCCTTCCCCGCCCCCTCCAGATCCCAAAGAATTCTTGTCAGGGTAAAACTGTAACAGAGAAACCATTCCAACTTCACATCACCAATGAACGAGTTAAAATACAGTAAGTCTCCAAAAGGAGTGAGAGACTACTGTAATCCTTCCCTAACCACCCACTGCTTGTGCCCCAAAGGGAGAAGCCTGAGATCTCCTTATAAGGGGATCTTCTTTTCAGATGAAACTGGTCAGAAACTAAATGATGTCTGTGTTCAGTCTGTATGTACAGTACTGTCACTTCCTACATTGTGGCTTCGGATAGCCACAGATAGACATTCTTCCAAGGAAAAAGCAGCTCAGATGCTGCTGTTTCAATTCGAGCCAGAGTCAAACACAGCTACGAAGAGATGTATAGTGAATGCAATCTTCCCTTTCTCAGATATTTCCAAGGCCAACAAATGACTTTCCTGATTGAATAAAGTGGCTTTGTTAAGCTGCACTGGATAGAGGGTGCTGCCTGGAATTTGTACTGTGTGAAAAATTCTAGTTTATTGCTCTACAGGAATGGACAAAAATCATAGCAGTAATAAACCAGCTGCTTCACTAGCCTCATGGTGTCTTAACATGCAGGTGGTTTGGGATGGGTAACATGTGCGTTTATGACAATTTACATTTTGGCCAAGATCAGACCACAAACTTTGTCACTTTTATATTAATGCTTTTCCTTTAAAAAAAAAGCATTTGCGGTCATCTGCTATAATATGCTGGCTTGCATTTTTAATCTGCTTGTCCACCATTTTGTGCAGCATGATTGGAAGCGGGGAAGAAAGGGTGTGGGGTGACCAGAGCAATGGCACTGCATCTGCCCACACCGAAGCCGCAGTTAGGATTATAAACTAAGGACCTGCTCAATTATTTTGTAATTCCTTCTAAATAACGTCAAATATGAGAGCCCCCATCTGACCAGCTTGAGATACAGAGTCTTCCTCTGCGTCTTTGGTTTGTGAAACTTCCACCAGATTGTGCTTTTTTCGTGGCATGCATAAGGGAACTGGTGTTGTGACTCAGAGTTGAGCTCGTCTTCCTCTTCTGCCTCTCCCTCTCATTGCTGGCTGACCAGGATGGGTCACCTCTTCACAAACAACCATGTTCTGAAGCCACATGTGTCCTGACTGCCCCAATAAGTCCTTGTAGAAATGGGCCTCTGTGCTCACATGGCTGCTCAGAACACAGCCTAATTCATTGTAAAACCAACAGGTTGCTGGGGCAGCACCAGATTTCTTATCCCTGGCTGTCTGGTAGCTCACCTTAAGCCACTCTACCTTCTCTCTGCACTGCTGTCCAGTGCACTCGATCCCATGATTGTCCAGCAGCAGCTTAGATAAGGTTCCTCTCTGTACTGTTAAATTAATGGATTTTGCTCACTTCAGCCCAAAGCTGCACTAACATTCTAGTGTGTTCTTACAGCTAAATGACAACATGCTAATACACAGGCTCATGGCGGTGGGGCGGGGGTGGGATTGTTCTGCCGTTTCACATGCTGGAGGTGGTAAACCTGCCAAAATTGCAGATAGGGTGGACCGTGGATGCAGAGCAGATGAATATGAAGGCAGACCACTTCTGGTCAGGGGTACAAGTAGGTGGCAAGGTAGTACACGGGAATGGGGCTCCAGGGGCTTATAGGAAGGGATTGGAGGACCATGATATCTCTCTTGTTGTGGGCTGCATGTATTCACTGCATGAACCTCATGCTAGCAACACATGATAAAAACTATCTCATGGTCTGCCCTGCAGCTCAGTGTGTGGCGGCTGCTTCGCTGTGTGGATGTGTGAATGCCTACCATGGTAAAGTTGGACATGAGGTTAGCATGCAGTGAAGACAAGCCATCAGTTTGACCAGCCTGTGGCCTAGTGATTTCAACCCCTGAGACCCTTCTCGTTTAATGGCTCAAATAATTTAACCACACTCCTTTGATTTTGGTTTTTGTAAATAAAACTACTATGTTTTAGCTCCCCTACGGAGTGTTAGAGTAAAATGAATAAGTAGATTGTCTAGATAGTTAAAAAAATTCAAGATCGATGGCAGCAATTCTCTCACTGGGGACCACACTGAGATCCCTGCAGAAGTATGGTCACTGTGCCATGTATTCAGCAGTGAAATAATTGCTGTGCCATGATTCTGTTAAAGATGCCAGTGACTGTACTTTGTTTGTCAGGGTGACACTGTGATTGTGCCATTTGCCAGGAATATGCGGTGGGCTCCCTTTTCATTGGGACCCAGTTGCAGTTTTTGTGCTACCACAAGAGGCACCATCCCTGCACCACGTTTCCAGCAGCCATGCAGGTACACACAGCATCCCATTTCCATTGGGGACCCAGCTGTTGCATCATTTTCACTAGAGCTGCAGGCGCAGCATAGCATTTTCCAGTGGGATGCAGTTGCTGCATTACATTTCCACCAGAGAAGTAGTCACTGCATAGTGTTTCCTGCTGATGCATCATATTTCCACTGGTGACGCAATTGCTTCATCCCTTTTAAAGGACTTTAATTAATTTCAGGGAGATAGAGCTCTTCTCATCAGCCTACCCATGACCCCTGACAGTATTACTACTGTAAGAACAGAATTGATTAATCATTAGGATTTTTAAGAAGATTTCTAAATTGTGGATCTCTCACTATTACAGCAGCCTGGCTTTTTGTACTATCCACAGCCTTTGCCACCCAACAGCATTGACACCAATAGCAGAATGAGGACCTGTTTGACATCAAGCCATACATTCAGTCACAGTATTCTTTGTCTAAGGTAAGGTGTGATGACCTGTTTTAGTTGAATTTACTCTCACTTTTACCGATGTAAATAAGGAGTAACTCCACTGAGAGTAACTCCTCTCTAGGTCCCTTCCAGTCCTATGATTCTATGCAGGCAATGGAGTTAAACAGGCAGAAAATCGGTATAAGTGAGAGCAGAATCAAGCCCAGCTACCTTAAAGTTACACAACCCAAGACTCTACTGGTCCTACTCCCTCTCCTAAGGGGATCCAATTCTGCCATCAGATAGATAGGTAAAAGTCTCACTTAAATCAGTATGAGTTGTTCCACTTTTAACTGATGGCTGAATTGGGCCTGCTGTTCCAATTGTTTTAAGGTAAGTTCTTTAATGCTCATTTTTTTTTAGTTTCCCATGCTTTTGAAAGCACCTCTGTCTCACATACCAACACATCAGGAATCTCCAAAATGGTCTCAATTTCTGAGTGAAGCTTTGCTTTTTGGGCCAAATTCTGACTTAGGGTAAGCAGGTAAAACTCCTTTAAATTTGGCCCATTTAAGTTTAAGACACAGCTTGCAAGTTGTTCAAAGTATGCTAATTTTTTTAACAAATGTTTGTTTATATTTCAGTTCTGGCACCTAATTATTGCATGATTAAAACGTGGATATAATCCTCTATATGTTCCATCCAAAACTGATTGTATATACCTGGACACATATTTTATCTTTTGTTTTTAGTGTTATATTCAATACCTCTTGCTCCTCAGTTACCCAGGATACAGTTCTTTTAGAGAGAGTGGGCTAAATTCAGTCCTGGCAAAAGCAGATACAACTCCCATGGATTTCAGTGGGAGTTGTATCTGCTTTTTCCAGGATTGAATTAGGTCCAAAATGCCCAATCATTAAAGAAAGACTCATGGAATCTGTTCCTGGATTCACCATCATCTAGTTCTGCAACCCTGAGGAAATCACTTAACCTCTTTGTGTCTCGGTTTATAAAAGAGTCTTGTTGAATTTAGCAGGAATTGAACCAACTTTTTTTTTTTTTTTGAGCCATCCTGTCAAATTCTATAGCAAAGATATGTCCTCCATGAAATCCTACGAGATAGTTCAAATGATGTATAGGAAGGATATAATTTTCTTTTGAGCCCTGTAATACTTTTCCAGAAAGGGATGGGTATAAAATAATTTCGTAGTCCACGAGGTGTTATAAAGGTTAATCAATAAATATTTTAAAAGTTCTCTGAAATCTCGACTCATAAAAGTCAGAGGTAGAAGACAAGTATTAGATCATGCAGTCTTTCTTGCTTCTTATGCAGAATTGTTTCCTACAGGACATCTTCAGCATTCTGTCCAGTGTAATGTTAAATATCCCAAGCAGGGTCTTCCATACTTTCTTTTGGGAGACTGTTCGATAGTATACCAGAAGTCAGTCTCAGGAAAATGAGATATTCAGTGTAAGTTTACCCTCTCTAAATTTTATGCCATTATTTCTAGTTATATCTTCTTGTACAACCTTAAATTCCTCTCCTTCCTTGGTGTTTATGGCCTTCAAATATTTGTAATATTTTCAGTCTGTTATGTTTCCCTTCTTGATAGTCAAGCTATGCATATTTAGCTCTCTTAAACGTTCCTTCTGAGTCAGTCCCTGGTCATACTTGTTGCTCTTCTGCTTCTAATTCATCTATATTTTTCTGGTGATGAGCTACTCAGAACTGAATTAAGTATTTTAAGTGTGTTCATATACATGCGATAGAGAGCGGGATTATTTCTCTCTTTCCGTGATGTGATAGCCCCAGTCTTCAGCTGCTGGGGTCATTTTGCACTGCTCTGCCAGCTCTAAAGCCAGTCTTCAAGGCTAGAAGATTCCTCTTGCATAGGGAGATCCTGGGGTGGAATAGAGGTCCTATTGCAGCTTTTACACCATGCCTCTCTGCAGCTGGTGCAGGGAATATCACCAGAGGAAAGGGAACATAGCTGGGGCAGACCTGGATCATGGCAATCCCTGCCATGTTGACCTTCGGGCCATTGTCAGTTGGCAAAACTTAGAACAGCCCTAAGGATGCTCTAATTTACTCCAGGAAGTGTCCTACCTCCTGCACAGCCCAGGATCAAGGGAACACAAAGTGGACCTCTCTCCCCGGCACCCCACCCTGAGCTGTGCTGCATTAGCCACAGCCCAGGATTGGTCCCAATGCCTCTGTGTGCAGCCCAACATTATATTGGCTTCCTTTGCTGCCACGTCTTATTGAAAACTCATGTCTAATTTACTGTCCACTCTCTTATCCCAGGTTTCTTTCAGCATTACTGCTTCTCAGATTCTCCCCTGCCTGATACTTTTCTCCCAATGGAGTAGCTGGCAATTTTCAAAGCTGAATTTCATAGTTATTTTCTGACTGTGTTTCCTCCGGTTTCCCCAGGTTCTTTTCTGTTGTTTTTCTGCTGTCACCGAGGTATGCAACTTTTCTCACTTTAGTATCATCTGTGAATCTTAATGAGCTGCTGCTCCTCTTTCAGAGCAGTAATGAAGATGTTAAAGAGTGGACCTAACATTTATCCCTGTGATACCGCACTAGACCACTCACCCAAACTTGATATATTGCCAATATCATTATTTTTTGTTTACTGATATTGTCAGTTTTCATTCCCTATGACTGTGTTCATATCCAAGCTGAAGTGAATTAATTTCATGAATAAGATTTCATGAGGTGCCCTGCTCTGTCAACTGCTTATAATCCAAATACATTACATCTACTGCCTTCCCTTCATCCATTAATTTTATAATTCTGTAAAAAGATAATCAGGTTTTTCTGGCAGTATCTGGCCTTTCTAAATGAGAGCAGCTTTTAACTTATTTCCCTATTCTATAGATCAGTGCTTCTTAGACTGTGGTCTCTGAACCAGAAGTGTTTCATGGAGCAGGGTTGGTATGTTCTGCAGAGAACAGGTTGGTCAACTGGTGCTGTCTCCCGCTTCTTGCTTCCAGTGGCTAAATTTCATTACAGCATGCTAAAGCATATTAAATGCATGCCTAATATTGCCCTTCTTTGTAGGCAATTGCTAGAGTTGCTCCAGTGATGTTATGTGATCACAAATGGGAGGGAATGTGGTCTGTGAACTGGGAAGTGAGTAGTGAATGGGATGAATGGTGTCCACAAATCTTTGCATTAAGATATGGGCCACCTACAAATTGTAGATGCTGTCCCTGGCATTTGTGCAGGTGTGTAGTAGAGGAAATGAGGTCATAAGGCGCTCCCCACCATCACCACAACCACCTTCCATATCCAGAGCACTTACCTGGAGTGATTGCAGTTCCAGTGATCATGGAGCACAGGGACTGCTCCCTCCACTCACAGAGTCTCAGGATTAAACATTTCCCCCATGGGCGTGGGGAAGAGACAGGGCTATAGCATCAACCATCCCCTTCCTTACTGTAGAGTTCACTCTCCCTGAGTTCCCTTAGCAGCTGTGCTGCACACTGGCCCCTGTACAGAGCAGGGGGATGTTTTTCTGATGAATTGTAAACTTGACAGAAAATGCAGTGTCGGGGTGACAAACTCTTCCGGAATTCGGGTCAAATTCGGTGGATAGTTTCAGCTGAAAAAATGAGAATTTTTTTTTTTTTTAAAAAAAGTCAGATCGACCCATTTCGTTTAGATAGTGGCATTTTGAATTGACCTGAACAAAACGTTTCCTTGTTCCTTTGGGGCAAGAAACAACAACAGATTCAGTTTTGGTTTGAAATGAAACAGATCCCAAGGGGAGGGGGAAACTAGCCTGCCTGCCTCCTGGAAGAGTAAGAACTAGGAACTCTGCTGGCCCAGGGTCACTTTGGAGGCCTTAAAGGGGACATGTTTTTTGGTCAGTCTGGTTTTGGCCTTCCCTGTCTTGAATCCTGTGCTGCAATCCCCAACCAATTTTCATTTCATTTCTCTCTGTCCGGGAGGGAAGTCTTTGAGGGTGTCAGCATTGTAAGCTTAATTGGGAAGATGGGCAGAGCTGAGATGGGAATTGTTGTTATGCAGGAAGGTGTTAATGGCTGTCATCAGCTGGGTTCTTTGATCTATAGACAATTAGGGAGCTGATTGAATCTGCTGGCTTTTCTTACCAATTGCCAGGAGCTCTGCGTGGGTCCTATTTCCCCCTTTTGGTTTTTCTGCCTATTGATGCCTAGCAGCTAGCACATTCCCTGCAATGGTGGAATTTATTAGAGTTGCCACATTACAGACAGACAGAAATGCCATTAGTTGAACTTTGCTCAGCTAACAAATGCCAGGGATTTGTTTTTTCCTTTTTTGGAAAATTGGTACTATATTTGCTTTTCATTATTATCCCTATGACTTCTCAAAATTATCATTGGGATAGTAAGTTATTTGCTTTGAGTTTCGGAGATGAAAGTTGCTCAAAATATGTGCCTGTTTTCCTAATTGTTCAGTTTTACAGTATTTATTATATTAATTTTTTTACCCAGCGAATGTCAGCAGTGAATATTTGAGAGTCAAGTCCATCATTCAAGAATGAGTATAGTTAAGATGTCTCCCTTGGGTTTTGTTAAGATATTCATAGCAATATTCAGTGAAAATCATTGATAAGAGGATTTAAAAAAACAAAGTTATCTTGAAAAAATCTCCAAGTTATTGATCCAGTGAAAATTTTGTGAAATAAATCAGAGAATCTTGTCCCAAGTAGCCAGATCCTGGGAACGGGGTCTGGGCAGTAATAAACGGTTTTCTAGTTTATTCTTGTGTGGCCCTAAGAACCACTCAGTACCCACTGGCAAAGAATTCACTACCACATAACAGCAACTCCTATCAAACCTGACAAAATCACTACACCTCACATATTGCTGGCATGGTATTTATCTAGAAAGGATGTTTTGTAAGATATCAAATGAAAGCTGGTGACACACCAGTCATTAATAGCATTGTGCTATGTATGTACGAATGGTGTTTAAAGAATTATGTATGCGTGCTGGAAATATGTTCCTAAAATATGTCTTGGAAGCAGAGTTGAAAAACAAGTTTGTCTTGGATAAATGAATATTGCCTGGGTCTCGAATGTAAATTAAGCAGGGTGAGCCAGATGCAATCAGCTGTTCATTTGCACCTGAGGTAAACACCAGTTACCAGGAGGATGAGGAAACAGTATGGTGTCAGCTTGCTGGAGCACAAACAGCAGGGAAGAAGAACTTTATCTAGGGATACACTTCTAAGGTTTATTCGACTATAAGAAAGGGAGAGAACCCCTTTGTTATTCATCACTTAGGAGACAAGGAGGCCAGCGCTGTCTGTATCTTTGAACAGTGGATCCCCTATGTAGGTGGATGATGCTGAAAGGCTGCTTTAAGTAAGAGACTTATCTTAGGCAAGGGTTGCTGCCTGTTGAGTTAAGTCACTAGGAAGTGTGGTTATCCTTTTGTTTTATTTGTAACCATTTTCTGTTTCTATTATCTCTACTGAGTATCACCTAAACCTCTGATCTTTATTAGTCAATTTGTTCTTGTTATAAATTCACCTCAGTGCTGTTATATTAAAGTGAGGTGTGAGTCCTCATCTGAGCCAACAGGCTGCTGTAGCTCTACCTCTTTGGAGACAGTGGACAGGGTAATTTCTGTAAGTGCCCAGCGCCCAGGGCTGTATACTGCAGAAGAACACCCTTCCAGAGAGTGGGAGGGGGGTTGGTAACTGGGGGCAGAAAGGGTCACTTGCAAGGAAAGGAAAGAACTGTCAGAATCCTGAGTTTGTTGGACTGGCTGCCAGACTACAGTGTCAGGGAGCTGACACAATTTAGCAGCATCAAATCGCTCTCTGTTGCTAAGGCAGAGAGGTAACAAGGTGACTTACAGTTCTGGATGCCCCAAGAAAGCGTCACACCTCGTCCTCCTCTAATAATAATACACATATCATTTTAGAAAAATAAAGGCGAAAGGGACTGAAATCTTATCATTTACTTGTATTACTGTAGCGCCTAGACCAGGACCGCATTGTGCTAGGTGCTGTACAAACACAGAACAAAAGACAGTCCCTGCCCCAAGGGGCTAACAAGCTAAGTATCAGACAAGAGACAACAGGTGGCCACAAATAGATGGGGGAGTACACGTAAGTCATGAGACTTTATTGGTCAGCATGATAGACTGTGAAGATGGACAATGAGATAGCTTTGCAGATGTTTATGGGGAGCATCTCCCAACCAGATGGGGCAGCACGGGAGAAAACATAAAGGTGAAAATTTAACAAGGGGGTAGTGGAGGCTGACATCGTGGGTCAATCAGAGGTGAGCATTAGCAGCTCGATAGCAAATGGGAGTTGTCTATCTTCTCAGGCTCTCTTGGCTCTCCCAGTTGTGAACCAGAATGCCTCCCGTTTGCAAGATACTCCCATAATGCTTTTCTCTTCCTGCATGTGGTTTCCTGAATGAGGTATCACCTGCCGCCATCTCTCTGCTCTCGGTCTTTCTGTTGCTCCAATGGTTACTATGATCTCAAGGGGGTTATCCAGCACATACTACTGCATGCTTTTCTCACCTCACTTGAACTTTAACTGCTTGTGCTGAAAGGAGCCATTCTTTCCCAAAATGTCTTCTGCTGGAAGACAGAAAGATGTCTGTATCTCCACATTCGAAAGGTTCCCCCAATAGCTCTCTGTTCCTTAGTCATTCTTTCACATATACATCTCCCTCTCTCTCGCACGCACACTTACATCTTCCAGCTCAGGCTTGAAATGAGATGAAGAGTCAATGAAGCAGAGAGATACTGGAAAGTAATTGGGCCTGTCAGAAGCTTCAGAGGAGAAGGATCTTGCAATGGCCATGATGAGATTATGTGAAAGACAGAGGAGAGACCATTGCTAGACAGATAGAGGGAGTAAAGTGAGAGTGGACCATTACAGACAGTGATGTCACAGCTGCAGCCAGAAGAGAACCCCCTGAGTTCATTAGGGCACCATCCCATGCCCTTGCTCCAGTGCTGCTTGGTTTGGAGTAAGAGTGACAGTATGGTGACTCAGAACCTTGGGAAGACAACTTGAGCCTCCATGGGGAAAATATAAATTTGGAACAAATGGCTGAATGGCCCCCTTACTATGTGGATCTGAAGCCTTTCCCCGTATGGCATGATAGAGCATTTGAGGTTCATTGTGAAAGAGAAGGTCATACATTAAATCTTGGGTCTGGCAAGTAGGAGTCCAAATGAGTTGCCTTGCAGGGTGCTCTAGGTTTGTTTGAAGCAGTCCTGAGAAAATTCTCTATATTAAAAGATTAACTACTTTCACCTAACCACCCTGGGAGTCTGGGACAGCAACTAACAATGTGCCATGGTATCCTGCCAATGCAGCTGCTAAGGTCTGGCATCTCTTGCTGTGAGGCCTGGTTTGGAGCATTCCCAGAATGAAATTGCTGGCACTCACTGCATGAGTAATGAGCCAGAGCAGAGTCCTGGTTGCCTCTGTTTTGTGCTACTTTGGTAGGATCTCCTCAGCTCCCTCCCTCTCTCTACACCACCCATTAGAGTTGCAATTAGTGACCATGCTTCTTGCATTCCTCTTTTCTTTTCAGTGAAGGGCAACACTCCGTGCTTGTGTTATTTTGTCTTTCACCAGGCTGATTTAGGTAAAGGTCACAGATGAATGTGCTAGCCTGCACTTGGATTGTTTTATGTTATCGTTATGTAGGATGATAAGATAAATGATTAAGAATGACCTGCCAGCCTGTCAGTTGCCTGTGAATAAGATGTTTGTGTATGTCTGTGTGTACATGCACATGAGTGCAAGAGAATGAACCTGTGTATGCAGCCAGACCACCCTGGGATGTGAGCTGAGTTGATCTGACATGCCCAAGGAGTCAGCCCGGTGGCTCCTTTTCCCACCATCTCAGATTTCACCAATGAAAACCTCCTGCTGAAGTCAATGAGACTATTAATGTGGACCTTTCTGTAACTCCATGTCACACAAAGAGGGAGACGAGCAATTTTCTAGTCTCCAATCATTAGGTTAAGGATAACCTCTGATAAGGGACTCCAAACAGCCTTGTCATAACCTTTGAAAACTGAGCAGTGTTTTATCTGAAAGCAAAGTGGAGTTTAACCCCAAAGCAGAACCCAGGTACAGGCTTGTCTGTGACATAGCTGAACTTGTGACAGGAAGTCACTCCTTCACCAAATGTCACTGGTTTGTTTTCTTTCTCTGAAAGTGCCCCTTTTGGAGCACAGTTCGCTCTCAATCATCTTCTCCACTCCACTTTTACTCCCATAAAAAGGATCTGTCATCTGGGCTCCCTGCCAGAAGGGATCACTAGAGGGACAGACACAATGGGCCAAATTCCTCCCTGGTATAAGCCCATTTAAGTCAATAGAGTTACACCAGGGGTGAAGTTAGCCCAAAGTGCCTGCTTTCTTTCCAGGACTGAGTGCCCATCCCCTTCTGGTTTGGAGACAAGCTCAGTAAAGTCAGCCTTTTCTTTATCCCCTTATATTGGAAACACGTGTGTTTTGGATTCCTTGCTAGAGGGAAACCATATCTAACTTCGCAAATATAAAAAGTATTTGAATTCCCAAACCACCACAATACACGTGTAGACTTACACAGGACAAATAAATCCGTTTTAAAAGGACAGGTGGGGGGCTGGCTGTCTCAGGGGATTGGTAATGGGATAAGGATTCTTTCATGTCTGAGTTACTGCTTACTTCAATTTTAGGCTACGGTAATAGGATCTGCAGGTTGTCATCTGATGGCTAGATAGTGTCCTAGGTGAAATGTGTTGGTGTCCACCACAGCATAATAGGTACCCTTTGGTGAAATCGTTAGAGACACTAAGGAAATGAGAACTCCAGAAGCAACTACTGCAGAAATCTCCCTCCTTCACCAATAGTTCAGTTTACAGGGTCCAAGTGAGATGGCTTTAGGATCAGTTTACTACCAGATGATGAATGGGAGGGCCCGATTTAGTGAACAGATGCTTGTTATCCTTCAATGTTTTGATGTGTAGTAGGGATACCCCAGGTTCATTAAGTGAATCCCAGATTTCAAGCCATGTGGTTGAGAGGACCAATCTTGCCTCCTATTAGGGCCAACCCCTTCACCGTACTGGTCAAGACTCCTGTGCTGAGTCTAAACTTTTTTAGCCTGGCCATCGCTGTGCCTCTAGTCTGTCCCTTGGGCTGATCCTGTAGTCACAGGTTCAGGCTGTAGTTCGACTGTTCCCCCACAGCAAACCCACATGTGTTCAGGTCTCAGCCTTATCTGTCCTCTCTCCAGCCCAGCCCCATGCCAGCTGAGCCATCCAGATGGCCTGCAGCCAGCCCCTTGTTCCCACTGGGGCAGGGGCTGAATTCCTGCGTTGGGGTAACATTCTTCTTCTCCAGTGAGAGGTGGGATGGCAGCAGGAAGTCAGGGGTGGAATTTCCTCCCAGTTCCTTTGCCAGCCAGTACTCTGAGGCCAGCTACCCTCTCTGTCCGCCCCCTAATAAACCAGGCCAACTGGGCTGGCCCTTCCATGTGTCTGCAGTTGATATGTGCAGCGGAGGCTGCATGAAAGGATGCTAGCTTCTGGATGCACCAATGCCCATTGCTGGTTATAGTTTTATTTTGTGGGTAAGGGAGCTTTTGGTTAGACTAAGGGGCACTGATATCACAGTGCTAATGCTGTTGCAACGTGTGATTGTGTAATTGAGCCAAGGTGACTTTATCTGAGCCTAATTCACTTTTCAATCTCATTTGTGCTTTGCATACTCCAGGGGATGCATCTGTCCTCTCTTCCCCACTCCTGGTTTAAACAATCTCTGTGATGCTATTTTAGTAGAGTTCTTGTTTGCTGAATAAAAAAAGAGTCTGGCTCCTTAGTGAAGAACAATGCTAGAGCTTTTGAAAGCATTAGTTAGTCTCCTCTTTCCCAGAAGGTTAAAGGGAGGGCTCATTTGGTTTGGAAACTCATTTTAGGGGAATGAAATGGAGTAAATATCAGCAGTAATGGGGTGAAGTTGAGCAAATGAAAATTTGGGCTAAATATTAGCAAACATTTTAACTGTGAGGCCTCCTAGATTGTAGAATATGCTTTGGAAAGAAATAGTGAAAGCTCCTTCATTGGAACTTCATTAAAAATAGACTGGGCAAAGCCCTGGAGAATATGCTGTAGAGATCAATTCTGTTTTGCATCCCACCTCCCCTCTGGATGAACTTTTCTATCTGTGATGCTAGTAACTTTTTCCTGGGGAAAAAAACCAAACAGTGTAGATATCTGAGGTGTTATCAATCAAGTGAGAAAAGAAGCCAGGTGCCCAGGAAGAGAGGGACAGGCACTCTCTCTTTATCTTTGGATGTTCACTACTGTAGGAAATCCTGTCTCCTCTTGCTCTCCCATCAGTCCACTGGAGCATGACTGGAATTGCTGTATGCAGTGGCTATTGGTCCTAGTGTTGCAGGTTTGTTTGGGGGTTTTTTGTGTGGCTTCAGGCTGGCAAGGAACAGCTAAGAAGGTGCTTGGGAAATCTCTCTCACTCAGGCAGCTGCCAGAGTTAATACACGTGAGAGATTAGGTTTGGGGAAAATCTGTAAATCTCAAGTCTTGGCCATAATGACTGCGGCATCCAGAGTGAAACATAAGCGGCATATTCATTAGGCAGAATGAGAAACCATCTTAATGAAGGTGAAGCTTTTCATTTAGATGTTTGTCGTCAGGTTTATCTGTCCCCTCTCAGCCTCTTGGCCAGATGCATGTGTTGTCCAAGTGCCTCTTGAGAGGGGATAATTCGAAATCACTTCCCCTGCTACAAAAGGAGCTTAATTTCAAATAGAGAAATTGTGTCATCATCTTAAAGTGCAGTGAGCTCTTAGAAATGGTGAGGGGGAGGGATAGCTCAGTGGTTTGAGCATTGGCCTGCTAAACCCAGGGTTGTAAATTCAATCCTTGAGGGGGCCATTTGGGGATCTGGGGTAAAAATTAGGGATTGGTCCTGCTTTGAGCAGGGTGTTGGACTAGATGACCTCCTAAGGTCCCTTCCAACCCTGATATTCTATGATCTGCATAGCGAAGTATCTCAGTATAGTTGCTGGAGCCAAATAACCTCAAACTTCAGAGGAGTTTAGATCCAGATCTGGGCCCAACCCCCAACTTTGAAGCTTGGGCCCATCTCTTATAGTTCGGTAGCGCTAATCAAATCTTTGAAACAAAATGCCAGCAAGTTACAGGAAAAATTCTGTACTGTTCCAATGCTTTAGCTGATGTCACTGCACTCTATTGGTATATGACAACTAGCAAGCATTAATTGTAATTTCTATAATATTAAATAGTAACCTTTACTATTCATTAATGAATGTGAATGTTTCCGAGTCAGTGGAAAAACAAAACAGATTGTAAAAATGTGTATATAATTTATTTTAAAAGTGTTTAAAATTAGTGATAAAATGCTATGTTTGTAGGAACAAGTGCATACTTAACTCTGTGATAGTGGGACTGATTCTGCTCTCAGTGTCACAGGTGTAATGGTGTCAATCAGGAATAACTCCACTGAGGCCAATGGTATTACAGCATGGTGAAGCTAGTGTGAGGGGAAACTGAGGCCCATTAGGTATCACTGTACTGCGTACAGGTCTGTCGCGTCTTACGTGCATTTAACTTGCACGATTTCAGCTTTACGCGGTTCGCGGTTTGAAAAAAAAAAAAGTTTAATCGCCCGCCTGTAGTGCGGCCGATTCCAGCAGCGTATGCCCCGGAGTGAGCGTGAGACGCGAATCTGCTGTTCCTAATACATACAGTAATGTACTCAGTCCCCCTGTGCCTCTCATTCTGTGTGCATCTCGCCGCGCTGAATGCAACATGGCCCCTAAACGCAAGCCAGCTACTTCATCTGGTGCTCAACCAAAGAAACAGCGATCTGTTCCAACGCTGGAGGAAAAACTGGATGTGTTGGACTTATTGAAAGGCGGTATGTCAGTTGCCAGTGTGGCACGTAAATACGGCCGCAATGAATCTAGCATCCGTGCCATCAAGATTAGAGAGACAGAAATTCGTCAAGCCGTGGCATCAAGTGCTCCCAAGAACTGCTAAGGTGACGAGCCAAGTGCGTGACAAGGCTTTAGTGAAGACTGAAAAGGCATTAAACTTATGGCTGGAAGACATGAACCGTAAACATGTGCCTATCAATGGCACCATGTTGCAAGAAAAGGCTCTTAGCATCTATGCGATGTTCAAACCTCCCACCGAAGAGGGACAGCCTTCTGACAAGAAGGAATTCAAAGCCAGCCAAGGTTGGCTTAACAGTTTTAGGAACCGCTTCAACCTCAAAAACGTGCAGACTACTGGTGAAGTTGCATCTGCCAATGAGGAGGCAGCAAAAGCCTACCCTGAACAATTAAAGGAAATCATAGAGGAAAGGGGCTATCTTCCAGAACAAGTTTTTAATGCTGACGAGACTGGGCTCTTCTGGAAAACAATGCCCACCCGCACTTACATTTCGAAATCAGAATGACAAGCCCCTGGCTTCAAAGCAGCTAAAAAGCGTGTGACTGTGTTGCTTTGTTGCAATGCGGCTGGGCATTTAATAAAGCCGGGCTTGCTCTACAGGTCTGCAAATCCCCGCGCCCTAAAAGGCAAGAACAAAAATCTCCTGCCTGTGTTCTGGCAATCAAATAAAAAGGCTTGGGTGACGGCAGCAACATTTCTGGATTGGTTCCACAAGTGTTTCATTCTGGAGGTCAAGCAGTACCTTGAAGAGAAAGGACTTGACTTTAAAGTGTTGCTGCTCGTAGACAATGCTCCTGGCCACCCTGATGCACTCCGGTTTGCGCATGACGACGTTGAAGTTGCCTTTCTCCCCCCCCAATACCACCTCCATCCTCCAACCTCTCGACCAAGGTGTCATTAGCTGTTTCAAGGCCACGTACACGAGGCTTACATTCTCACGGATCCTTACCGCTATGGATGCTGATCCCAATGTTAACGTGATGGAGTGTTGGAAGTCCTTCAACATTGCTGATTGCATCACTTATATTAAACAGGCAATGGATGCAATCAAGCCTGAAACAGTCAATGCATGTTGGCGAAACCTATGGAAAGACTGTGTGAATGATTTTAAGGGTTTCCCGACCATTGACAAAGAAGTGGAATGCATTGTTCAGGTGGCCAGGCAAGTGGGTGGTGATGGCTTCGTCGATATCCTCAAGGAAGAAATTGAGGAATTAATTGAGGGCCATAGAAAAACATTGACTAACGAAGAGTTAGAGGAACTGATAAAATCGTCTACAGAAGACAAAGATGATGACAACGAATAGGAAGAGCCAGCAACTTGGACTCTTCATAAATTTTCTGAAGTGTTCCAAGCAGCGAAACACTTGAATCATTTAATTTCTGACTATGATCCCTCTATGGAACGAAGCCTCAAAATCACACGTAGTATTACGGGTGATTTGAGACCGTACCAAGAAATGTTTGAGGAGCTCAAGAGACAACAGCGACAGTTGCCAATCACCATGTTTTTCAAGAAAAAACAACCAGCAGCAACTTCTCGAGCTGAACCAGAGCCAACCACTTCATCTGTGACTTGCTCTCTGTCACCCGAGCCTGGCCCATCATGTCGTAGATCGACATCAAGCCACGATGACCTCCTAATAGTGTTGTCAGAGGAAGAGGAAGACTAATCATTGGAGTGTGTACAGTACAGTACAAGAATAGCAAGAATATCCAGGGTGACTGGTAACTGTTCAAGTGTACAGTACAGTGTTTTGATTTTTTATTCTTTCATTCTTCCATCTGTCTCTGTTGTTATTAAAAATAAAGTACTGGAAAATTATATTTTGTATGTATAGTCTTTATTATATACTGTAATGTACATTTCTGTATAGTATATATAGTACTGTACAGGGTTGTATACACAAAACTACTTTATGGGCGATTTAAGGGATTTTCACAGTTATACGCAGTTTTCGCTTTATGCGCTCACCGCAGAACGTAACCCCCGCGTAAGATGCGACAGACCTGTATGTACCATTAATAAACTAAAGGCAGCTGTGAATTGCAATAATATTAATACCTGAAACCAGCTCTCTCCTCAGGTGATATCGTGGCACTTGAAATCAGCTGGAATGTTTAACTAATAGCCTCAAGGTGAAAACAGAATGGAGCTGATGACAGGTTATATTTCGGGTGGGGCCCTTGACTTTGGAACTCACTCCCCTGGTGGTCCAGCAGAGCCCATCTGTTATGAACTTCAGTTCACATTGCAAAACACATGTCATTTCCTAGGTCTTTGGGGTGATGGGGATGGATGAGAGTTAATTTTGGTTAGCTATGGAGGACTTTGATCAGTTTTCCAGGGTTGCCAACTCTTGCAATATTGCCACAAGTCTCACAATATTTGGTGTTTTTATTACTGCCCCAGCACTTGGAGGCAAGTGATTCTGTGAGAATCTCAGCTTTTGTTTAAAAGAAAGAAACCCTCATAGTTTTAGAGAAAAGCTTGAAAATATGAACCAAATGTACTCTAAAGGATGAGAAACCAGAAGGCAAAGAAAAAGAACCAAAAATGTATTGTTTTTAAAAATCTCATGATTCTGAGACCTCGCTTGTGGTTTCTGAATGCTTGGTGTTGGCAATAATATGTATGGGGTTGAAATAAATAAATTAAAAACGTATGGTGAAAGAATTAACAGTGTATGGGACATCAACAGAATAGTAAAAAATCAGGAGGGTGGGGGTGTGACATATACACCCCCCCCCCCAAAAGTTCCCTGGGAGGGAAACAGGGCAGGAAGAATCTTGAGTTTTTCTAGAGCAGTGGTGGGCAACCTGTGGCCCACTGCAGATTGCCCACCACTGTTCTAGAGAAATGATCCTTTTTTCTCATCCTGCCACTGATCCAGAAGCAGAGCTGTGGGTCTTTGCAGAAGCTGCATCCAGCCCTTCACAAATGGAAGTCAGCCTTTGAGGGGAACTGAATTGTAGGTATCCCTGAGGAGTCCCCTCTCCTTGGCCCCTCCCAGAAAGCAGCCTGGGCAAGAGCACAGGAAAATTGTTCTCCAAAAGAAAATGCACCGAGTATTTTGCTCTTTGCTTTTCATTATCAAGCATTAATACTGTAGTTTCCCTGTTGGTGATTGATCAAATAAAATGCAAATTGTTCTCTCTCCTGGCATGAGCCGGAGGGTGCTGAAGAAGGAGGTGACTCTATTTAACATTGTCTGCCCCCTCTGAGGTTGACTAGCATAGATTTCAAAGCCTTCCTTGTTTGTTTAAACTAGATGAAATGAACAGCATGAGCTTCCTTCCTAAACAGAGAGGCACTGTGCCTCCATTGGGAAATGAAGTATATACTGAGGAATTTCCAAATCCAGAGGCTTTACACAGCATTAATTCTGCACCAACAATCTCATTCTGTGTGGTGCCCCTTCAGAAAGATGGCAGTGGTGCCTCATACAGGGCCTGCTTCTGCTCCCATAAAAGTTGATAACAAAACTCCCATTTACTTTGTGTGGAGTCGGCACATAGCTTCTGATCATTGCGATAAAATAATTTGTACTTAAGCCTTTTAAAATGTCTTGTGATGGCTGCTGAAATCCTACATCCAGCTAGTCGTAGCAGAGCAGAATTGCAACAGAAGCAGCTCTGCCCCTTTCCCATGAAGATACTGACTAGTAATAATAAGTGGCCACCACTGCCCAAATTTACATTAACCTCACCCAGCCCGTCTGTTCTGGTCTGATGATAATCAGCACTATAGTGTAGCCGCAAGAAAGGCAAGGAGTGACTTCCAGTACAGCCCCTCCTGGGCATGGCCTGGTGAAAGATTTATTTATTTATTTATTTAGTATAGCTACTGCTTACAGATCACAAGGATCACCAGGGGATGGGGGACATTTGGGTGCCTGCTTTTGCATAGCCAGTTGAAGGGAGGAGGAGTATAAGAAGAAATCTGTGGAGCAGTGAGAACAGAGATATGAGCTGAGATGTATTGCAGAGCCTTGAAGGTGAGGATGAGGTCTCTTGCCTACAATTAATGTCCATTTCTCTACAGCTCTTGCTATATTCTAATAAATCCATCTGGATCAGTGACATCTATAATAACCCACTCCAAGCCCACAGCCTGCAGTCAGTGAAATGCATTTCTCCCTTCACTGCATCATGATATAAAGTAAATAATTATGTTTTAATATTTCAACTCCACCACTCAGAAAAATAAAATACTCAGAAATTTCCCAAAACAGATATCAAATGCAAGCCACTTAATTACTAGCAAGTAAACAGAGTGATTCTTCCTCCTTAAAATACCCGAACACATTCATAATTAACTAATTAAGCCACCATATAAATGATTATTCAATATAAAAGAAAGATAGAGAGGCAGGGAAAGAAGAGAAGACATTACCAGCAAACACATTTCTTTCTTCAGGAAAGGTAATGAATCGTTACAGGAGAGACGATAAGTGGAGAATAAGAAAAATCACGGCAATAATTAACAATGTCTCCAGTTAAATCAACTAAGTGATGGAAGACCACATATGAGATGTTCAACTGTTTCTCAGAACCCCCAAAGACTATGTTATGATGGAATGGTTGGTCTTCTTGGCCCAGATCCACAAATGTATTTAGGCTCCTAACTTCCATGGAAATCAATGGAAATTGGGAATGAGATGGGAGTTCCAGATTCTGTCGGTGGTATTAATAGCTCACTCTGTACAGTTTGGACAAGTCCCATAGGTCAATATATTCAAATGAGGGTGCCTAATGTTGAGCATCAAACTCCATATTTGTACTCAGACTGTAAGTGGGCCTTGCATGGCTGCACAAGGGCTGCTCACAATGACAGTCCCAAAACTGAGTGTTCTGCTATCAGAGGATAGATGAATAGCAGTAGTTCAGTGTTTGTGCAAGCAAACGCAGGGACAAACATTACAAAGTTATGAGAGGTGCACAGGGTTTTAACCATACAGCTCCCATTACTTAGGAAAGTACTGTAGTATCTCAGATAACGATGTGGCAAATACTGATTTATTCATGGTGACCACTGTATCTCGAATGGTAATGTTGAGCTTTTAATGGTGCCCACTCTAATTCACAAGCAATGCACCATACAATATTTTGTAAATTTGCCAGCATTTATTTTATTTATAAGGATAAACTCAATCAGAAATCCTCATCATATTTAAAATTAATATACCTGCTCCTCAAGTGGGGAGCTTTGCTAGCTCAAAACCCATATATATTTACTTTATATTTCTATATAATGCTTGTCATTGGAGGCTTACCTCAAAGCACTTCCTAGGAAATGGATCATTCAGTAAATAAAAATAAAATTATTATTTAATTTCAAACACTGACAAATTAATGAATCAGGCACTCGGAGCATGATAACATCAACCATCTTTTTGTTCTGTGTTTGAATGGCGCTTTGTCAATGACTAGGGCTTCTAGGCACTACAGTAATACAAATAAGAAAAAATAACTCCATGAGATTATAGAGCAGGAACATCAGTCAGTGGAGACTTACCTGCAAGAGAAATAAACAAGAGAGGGAGAAAGAGTAAATATTGAGGAGGAGCGACTCTTTCCTCTCATCTCTCTTCTGTCTATCTCAGGTACTTAATGTGACCCTCAGGACCTCCCATAAGCAAAAAGATGACAATGTTCTCTCTCTTCCTTCCCTTCCTCCCTCCCACCAAGAAGCACAGGGGTCTGCATGGGTTTCCTCTTCTTTAATGACTCTCCCAGATAGACATCATTGTTTCTTTCTGTTTACTTAGTGTTCATTAGAAATATTTCATTAGAAGAGCAGTTGAGAGACTGCAGGACGAAGGGAAAGGTTAGCTCTTTGCTAGCAATCTGCAGAAAACTAAAGAGGGAAATATTCTCCAATAGGCTGAAAAACACAGATGGTCCAAATGGATTATGGAGACAAATGTACCCCAGTAGTTGTACGAGTCAGATGAATTCTTTTCCATCCTTTTAAACTAGTCTTTTTTTTCCCCTGTAGTAAGACAGCGGAGTACACAGATATCAGCTGTCTCTCCTTCTATAAGCTTAACCAAATTTTATAAAGCATTTGTGTGTTTTGATATTGGAACTGCTGCCATTTTTATGATTACTTGTGATATACTGAAACGGTAACATCTCTGGACGAGCTTTGCTGAGATGCGGAATGAAGTGTATGTCCTTCAGATTTCATTGTCTGAGAAAACTGTGCAGAGCGTGTGAGCCTTGATAACCTGACTTAACCAATAAGTTAAAGTGATATCCTAATCACTGAGAGCTTTAGCTACTCTGCTCTATGTCTGAGATGTTGTAATATTGGAAAGGGAAATGCACTCTGTTTAGAAAACATTTAACAAAGGGAATCCTTGGTGGCTAGAGGGGAAAAAAAGCGAAATTGGTAATGAAAGCCCATGATGGGGAGCAAATGGGGAGATGGGGAGCTGCGTATGGAATGCTTTGCCACTCTGTGAGCAGTTAGAAATTTTCATTGGAAGGGTTTGCTTTACTACATGACCATAACTGTGGAGATAGTTTGACCAATAAAGTATTAGAACAGTTTGGGACTGTCACTGGAAACTATCTCTGAGAGGGATGAAGGCTTATAAGAAGCACTCATGTATTTGCTGCGAAAGCAGTTATTTTAAAGCCATTTGTGCAGTGTGCAGAACTTTGTGGACCCTTGCAAACAGTGAGTCTGCTTCTGTTCCTGCTGAAGTCAATAGGACCTACTGGAGGCTCAGCACATTTGAAAGTCGAGCCATATATTCAGGTGCCTAAATATAGACTTAGAACACTCATAGACTTTAAGGCCAGAAGGGACCATCATTATCATCTAGTCTGACCTTCTGCACATCGCAGACCACAGACCATTACCCACACACTCCTGTAATAGACCCATAATAGAAGCCTACCTTTAGGCAGCTATTTTTAAAAATGCTGGGTCTGATTTATTGGTGCCTAAGCTGTGCTCATCACAGGACTTGAGGTGTCAGGGAAAAAGGTGTCTGTGTGCCACCTTTGTGCTTCCGTTCTTCTGGGAATGGTCAGGGAATGGTTTTGCCCATGATGCAGGTTGAGCAGGGCTGGCATTACCATTAGGCGACCCTAGGTGGTTGCCTAGGGTGCCAGGATTTGGGGGGCGGTGTTTCAGGTCCCTCGGTGGCGGCAGCGGGAGAGGCTGCCGCTGAAATGCCGACGACAAACCGCCGCCTAGGGCGGCAAAAAAGCTGGCGCCGCCCCCTGAGGTTAGGGCTGCCTAAAGCCCAGCTGTCTATGGGCCCAAAGGACTATCCTAGCAGCTGGGAATTGTTGCTCCCTTTTACATAACTGTGCTCTATACGTAGCCCCTACTTTGGGGCCTGCAATGGGTGGAGTGATACTATACCATGCAGCGACTCCCTCTCTGGGGAAGAAATTACCAAAGTAGCCAGCTCCACCAGCATTACAGTCCATTTGTGCTGTTGCAAAGGGGCTATAGGGTCCCAGTGATTTGAGCGTTCTGTTTTCTCCCAAGTTCTAGGTCTAAAGCTGCTGCTAGTGCTAATCCTTACCAGGTTGAAACAGCAGGTTGAGGGCAAAAGAGAACAATGCAAACAATGTCCCATCATTAGACAAGTGGCACTCAGCAGTCAAAGAAGAACTCCTCCTCACTGGGATGTGTCAAAGGCAGGGCTTGGTGAAGTGCAGTGTGACAAAGCCTTGTTATCTTGCTGTGGGACAGGAGCATGATGCAATGAGCACTGCACTGTTCCTGACCATTTGACAGCAGTTAGGGCACCTGTCGCTTGGTGCTCACCTTATCAGTCTCATTTAGTACCTAGTATCTGCCTGGCTTCTTCTGGTGGAATGAGTTAATCTACACTCTTTGTTCTCCTTCCTTGCTCCTTCCTCATGAATATATAGTTATTCCTATCTTGGAGATTCTATAAACAAAGCTAGTCCATGGGAGTGTGAGCAAAGTGTGAGAGTACATGTCTCCCGCTTGTCTGTAATATTTTAGCAGCAGCCCAAGCACTATGGCTGGGAATGGCAGAAATAAATAATATTTTCTTTATTTTATGTAGGAAGAAGGACGTGGGGCTTGTCAACAATGGAAGCCTTACAGGGAAGGAGGACAGGAGGCAGGCCGATTAATTAAATAAATAAACTGGCATCCTTGTCTGTGATTTGTGGATGTCTAAGCATGGTTCAAGTTCTGGGACTGCCTTTGCTGGTTCCCCATTGCCTTGTCTCTTCTTCAAGTTGCTCATGAGTGCTAAACCTTCTAGCTGTAAACTTTACATGCGCTTTATCCAGCTTGCCGTGCACAATGTCTTTGTGCTCGTGGTGATGAAAAGCAACCATGAGTCAGTCTCCTCATCAGTAAACTACCTTTGTGTCTTGTGAAGCCATCTTCAGCTTTCAGTATTTGAGATGCTTCTTGCCACCTATAGGCTCTCCTCTGATTTCCAGTATTCCTTGGCTCTGTTGCTTACTCAATGCCATTCTAGGTTCAAATACCCTTCACTACTATTACAAACATCTGGTTTCTGTCCTTCTCTCTCTCTCTCTCTCTCTCTCTGTCTCTCTAGTTTTGTCTTTTTCAGGCAGGTCTTACAGCCAAGCTCCCTTGTTCTGTTTTCCTTTGTGATGACTCATGTAAAGCTGTGTTTACCAGTCATAAAGTTAGTGACTCTTTAGGGTTGAACCTTCAGGCTAAATTCTCCTCTCTGTTACATTAGTGAAACTCCACTGAATTCAACAGAACTGCTCCAGTTTAACTCGCGATAGTTTGGCCCTCCATTTTAAACTCTCATAATAACTCTGTGTCTGCTGTATCAGAGGGGTAGCCGTGTTAGTCTGGATCTATAGAAGCGACAAAGGGTCCTGTGGCACCTTATAGACTAACAGAGGTATTGAAGCATGCTTCAATACCTCTGTTAGTCTATAAGGTGCCACAGGACCCTTTGTCACTTCTGTGTCTGCTGGCTCATTGTTTACCCTTGCTGATAGGTATATACTGACACCACAGAGGTTGGAAAGAGACAGACAACCATATACAGATAATCACAAAAATAGTGTGGGAGTGCAAGGCAGATTTTTGATGCCCCTTTCCTTTCAGAAATACTTTCCCTTCTCTCAGGCCATTAGATCCAAAGCCAGGACACTTTTCCTGTTAGACTGGAGAAGGGCTGGTCTGATGAATAGACTTCTGTCCTCATAAACCAAAATAGTTTTAATGAGGTTGGAGAGCTGTTGTCTTTGCTGAGTTGTGTGAACATGGGGTCAGATTCTGATCCCAGTTATGCTAATGTGTTTCCAGAGTGACACCATTAAAAGGCAATTACTCCAGATTTACATGGGTGTAACTGGGATTAGAATCAGCCCTATAGATTGCAAGCTGACAAAAATCTGGAGGAAAAGCAACGAGAAGGACAAATTCTCATCTCAGAATCCCCAGTTCTGTTTCCTATTGTTTATTTTTAATCCAGTTATCTGTATCATTTATTTTTCGCTGTCCTCTTGTAACATTACAATCCTGAGTTAATGCAGCACAATATAAACACCATGTATAAACCTATTACCCAACTAACAAGTATACAGTTAAATATTAGAACATGACTAAGCAACTATGGACACATTCTGTGTCCCGTATCCTGCATGACTTGTATGCCATGGCAATTTGGATATTATTGACTGCAACAACAACAAAAGTGTGACTGGAGGTATTTTTTTTTTAATCAACAAGGTATTATTTTAATTAATTAAAATGACATTGCTATATCACCTTCCATTCAAAGATCCTAAGATCTGCATTCTTTACAAACAGATTACAAATTATATGAGAGGATTGCTTCATTCTTCACTGGAATGCAGTGGTTTCTGGGTGGGAAGCTACAGCCTATAAACACTGCATAGCAACACACAAGATCAGGAAGAAAGTGAAGAGTACCTTAGTCAACTGAAAATACAGTACAGGAGAATTTCTGGAATAGGCAGGGTGTATTTACCCAACTGGAATTGGCCTGGATACTGAGACAGGCTCTCCTACTTGTGTGAAAAGTGCCATGGTATGTTAATAATCACATCTTATTATTTTTTTGTTCAGAAAGGGCTATTTCCCAAGACGACCTGAGATTCCAGATTTCAGAGCAGTGTGGAGTAATATGTTTTAGCCCCTGCTCAGAAGTTAAATGCTGCTAGAAAAATTTGGGGGGAATAAATGTTAGAGAAAATATATTCATACAAATATATTAATGAACATAGGTTTCTGGGAGAGAGAGCACTGTACAGTATTTTTCTATGTAACACTGAGTTGAATTACAGTGTTAATGGTAAAACAGAAAGTGATCAGACTGATTACTCTCATTTAAAATAAACCTACCGTATTTGAAAGTAATTTTCCCCAAAAGTGCAGTGTCCCTATTGTATAATAGTGTTAGAAGAAATTACTTGAGAAAACTACAAGACTTTCTATAAGGGTGGGGCCTGACACACTGGAGGCAAGGAACAATGAAAGACTCCATACAGAACTCTCCCAGTGCCCCTAATCTTGACTTTCAGAGGCCCCGACACTTCCAATCTTGTAAAGAACCTCAGTGCTGATCTTCAGCAACCCATGCTACTCCAACCTCATTGCAGACCTTACTTACAAAGACTGTCAACTGATGTGGTGGCTTTGTGTATGACCTATATTCTGCCTATTTCATGTTTTGGACATAACGCTTATTATACAATCGAGTGGCTCTGTTTTTTGTGTTCTGTGTTTGGGAGAGGAGCAGAAACTTTGCTTTCCGCTTCTTCCTGTTATGATAATGGACTCTTAGTGCTGTTTAATGCTGCTTGAGTCAAACTGACCCATAGTCTCCAATTCCAATTGCAAGGCAGGCTTGGAAGAGGCTTCGCTTTGTCAGAATAAGGATACAGCAAGGGCCTCGATGAGCTGCAGATTGACACATGAATCCAGCTCTAAACTGAGGTTCTTTGCAGTGAAGAATAGAGCAAGATTGTTAGCGCTTCCTGGATCTAGGTCATGGTTTTAAAATGCAGCATTTGTACTGTATCTACTGTAAAGCAAAATCCTCAAGCTCCCTACCTGTGCAAATGGAATATATCTCAGCCACACAAAAAGGGTGACCAGACAGCAAGTGTGAAAAATCGGGACAGGGGGTGGGGAGTAATAGGAGCCTATATAAGAAAAAGACCCAAAAATCGGGACTGTCCCTATAAAATTGGGACATCTGGTCACCCTACACACAGAGCAAACTGAAGGCATCAACTACTTTAATAAAATGGAACTCACTATATACTTGTATATAAATGTTCAGCAAGTGAAAACAAATACCTACTGTAGGAAATCTAGGAATATATTGTCTAATATTTTGCCAGTTCTCACTGTCTTCTAACCAGGACAGTGACAGGACGCTGCCAGGCACTCTTTCAGACAAGTTCCATTTTCATATAACACTTGCCAGTCCCAAGGAAGAGAATAATTGTACCCAGGCATTTTGAACCTTAGTCTGATGGTTTCACTGCATAGAAAGATTATTGCCCTTGGGCTGTAAAAGTGGATGGAGAATCTCATAAGAACAAGTTTTTCTTGTGATGTTTTGGCACTTCTGGTCACACTGGAATTCAGATGTCATCGCACAATAAAGGCACTGCTTTAGCACCATACATCAGAGTATCTCAATGAACTTTACAAAAATCAGTGAAGTAAGCTATCCAATACCCCAGTGAGGTAGGAAAGCTTCTCCGGCATGCCTCAAACATTGCCCTACTGTGAGCATTTTTATTTAAAGGGTGGGAGGTAGTCTTACCTAGTGGTTAGAGGACTGAGCGTTAAATTTTTCACAGCTGACTAGGGGACTTAGTCACATATGTACCAACTGAAACTAAAAATCCTAAATCTCCTGCTTTGAAAATTTCATCCTTCGCATTTTAGTCACAACTCTGCCATTTACTTGCCATGCAACCTCGGGAACGCTAGTTAAGCCCAAATTTCCAAAAGTGTCCACTAATTTGAGACACCTCCATTTTTGGGTACCCATATCAGAATTCCTACAGACAGATGTGTGGCTAAACCAGCAAACAAGTTGTGGTTTAATCCAGCTGTCTGCAGTAAAGAGGAAATAAATTAAAGCAATTTAAGAAGATAAAAAGAACCAAGCTAATCTGCATCCACAGATCTGTGCTCTAAGTATGAATAGCCACTTATGGAGCCATTTTTTAAAAGAAAAAAAGAAGACTGAAGACAGCTGGCAGAACCCAGTCCCAGAAGATAGCTTCTGGGGGAGAAAATCCAGTAACAGTATCCACTGTCATCAGCCTGCCACACATATCAAAAATGACTGCAAGCTTGGAGATGTTGAATTAGACCCTCATTGTCCTGTACAGAGACAGTGGATGAGTGCAATGAGATTTTTTAAATTAATTAAAATTGTACAACACTAGAACCCCAGCGTTATGAACACCAGAGTTATGAAGTGACTGGTCAACCACATACCTCATTTGAAACTGGAAGTACACACTCAGGCAGCAGCAGAGACCAAAAAAAAAAAATAAAAAGGCAAATACAGTACAGTACTGTATTGAATGTAAACTAAAAAAGAAAAAGGGGGGGGAGTTTAAAAAAAGATTTGACAAGGTGAGGAAACTGTTTCTCTGCTTCTTTCATTTAAATTAAGGTGGTTAAAAGCAACATTTTTCTTCTGCATAGTAAAGTTTCAAAGCTGTATTAAGTCAGTGCTCAGTTGTAAACTTTGAAAGAACAACCATAACATTTTGTTCAGAGTTACAAACATTTCAGAGTTATGAACAAACTCCATTCTTGAGTTGTTCATAATGCTGAGGTTCTACTGTATTGTGACTGTGGAAGGAAGTGTGACAGTGGCCATTTTGGAAAGATCAGACAGATAAGGGGACGTAGCAGCAGCCATCTTGAGAGAGGTACAACAAGCAAGAAGTAAAGACAAGAAGATCTAGATATTTCGGAAAGGAAAGAAATCCTCCAATACAAAGATCTTCCCCCAACCTTCCCTGTCCCCCAAAAGGCAAAGGCATGAAAGGGAGTAACTCCCCCTCCAGCAAACTAGCTATGGGAGCAGGGGGAGAAGCATCCAGTCAGTAAGGCTGACCTGCAGGACTGTTAGAAATAAAAAGTGATGAATATGGAGATGAGGAAAGAGTTTGAGGCTTACATTAAAGATAAAAAATGAAATTGGTGACATTAATGGGAAAATATCAGATGTGGAAACAGAGTTAAACAAGCAATCAGACAGCATTACTAATCTAGGTGAAAGAATCCAAATAATTGAAAAAAGAGGAAAAAACATGAAAGCAAAAGAAACAGTCCAGAACCTGAAGAACAGGTTTAGTATATGGACTAAGACTTTATAATGAGTAATGGATATTATATAAATGATAAAGAAATATAGACTAGCACTCAGAATATTTTACTCTATGTGGTTATAAAAGTATAGTTAACTTATTGTGTTTTATATTATAAACAACATTAATAACAAAATAGCAGGCGACCCAGATCCCCCCCCCCCCATTGAAGTAAGTTTGATTTTAGAGTTTTCACAAACATTCTAAAATTTATAATAATTGGAGAAGTGTCACTGTCATGGGCGGGTGGGCTGGCTGGTCCTTTGAGGTATGCTGGGCTCAGCCTTGCCCAGGATTTAGCAACTATCCCTCAGCCTCTGGCATTAGCTGGCAAGCTAGTTAGACCACAACTGGATGTAAGGGGGATTAATTAGAAAATTACCCCAATTAGCTATTCTCTGCACCTAGGCTATGATTGATTATGATCTGGGGGGGAGGGATAGCTCAGTGGTTTGAGCATTGGCCAGCTAAACCCAGGGTTGTGAGTTCAATCCTTGAGGGGGCCATTTAAGGATCTGGGTCAAAAATTGGGGATTGGTCCTGCTTTGAGCAGGGGGTTGGACTAGATGACCTCCTGAGGTCCCTTCCAGCCCTGATATTCTATGATTAATTGCCTGTTGGTTGGAAGAGGTGGAGCTAGGCCTTAAATAGAGCTGAGACTTGAGAAGAGAAGGAGACTCTGGAGGGAGGAAGAAGGGGACCCCACTTTCCCAGAAGAGTCTGTGGAAGCTAGCCTGAGAGCCCCCTGGGGCACTGTGTAGGGTCCTGTGAGGGAGCCTGAGCTAGGGCTGAAGAGAAGCCCAGGAGGGGTAGAAGAGCTAGGGGTTATAGGAGAAGCTTTGCAGTAGAGAATAAGGAAAGCTGTTGGAATCCCTGGGGAAGGACTGCAGTGGGGGAACCCTGCTGGAGGACAAACAGAGGGTTTGGTGGAGACTGACAGGGGAAGAAAGATTAATTTTGAGTATTTGATTTTGGACTTGAAGTTGGACCTTTAGCTAACCTAGGAAGGGGACTGACTTGTGTGTGACTTGACCAAAGGGCTGAGCCTCAGAAGATCCAAGAAGGGAGTTGAGAGAAGGAACCAGGTGGGATTTAACCTTGAGACCAAGCAAGTGGCCCCCAGAGTGAGTGTGGGAGGTAAAGTCCCCTATAATGCCATGTCTGGGCACAGAGGGATGCCCCAGAGGTAAGAATGTACATCTGCAGTCCCCTAAGGTAGAAAATTAAGAATAAGTGAACTCAAAATGGGCATAATAATCTTATAATACCCAGTGTTCTACAGATCTTAAGTTTAGATATGGCTTTGTTCTTAAGAATATTAGAAAGGATAAAGAAAGTTCCCTGCTGGAGTGGGGTTAACACAGGCATAAAGGAAGTAAAGAGAGCGTAGGCTCCACAGCTAGAGGGGACCAGGTGGCAATGGGGGGGGGGGGGAGAACCAAGCATAAGAGAAAAGAAACAGCGTTTAAATATTATGTTTTAATTTTCAAGATTATATTAATAAAAAGGGCTCAAACTCAGGATCAGGTTACAACAATATAGATGTTTTTTTTTAAAAGAAAAGCAATATATGTGGGAATCTTAAAATTGTTATGTGTTTGATGGTAACTCTATCTAGAATCTCTTATTTAAAGAAAAGGAGCAAATGTAATGGGGATCTGGCTGGGGAGATTCTCACCCCTTTTGGCAAAGGGTAATATACTGTAACAAGAGCAAGCTTGGTACTTGTGGGGGAGTTTGTTAATGACATGACTGTTTGCTCATCCCCTTAATATTAATCTAGTAAAAAGGGTATGCTGCTCACTGCAAAGGATTTTCCTAGTATCTATTTACCTGAAACACGCTTGAAGAGACATGCTGTTTGCAGACGACGCTGCCCTGGCCACCCACACAGAAATCGATCTCCAGCGTCTGATTGACCGCTTTTCCAGAGCTTGCGAAGAGTTCAGGTTGACAGTCAGTCTTCAGAAGACCAAAGTTATGGCCCAGGATGCGGAACATCCAAGCATTGCCATCAATGACTATGTGCTAGAGGTGGTCAGTCAGTTCACCTACCTCGGATCTACCATCACGGACAACCTCTCACTGGACCCTGAGATCAACAGTAGAATCGGCAAGGCCTTCACAATTTTGGCCAGTTTGTCACAGAGAGTGTGGAACAACAACATGCTGACCATCAACACAAAGGTCGCTGTGTACCGCACATGTGTGCTAAACACTCTTCTCTACGCCAGCGAAACTTGGACCCCCTACGCTTCGCAAGAAAAGAGACTGAATGCCTTCCACATGCGCTGCCTCCGTCGCATACTTGGGATCACTTGGAGTGATCGAATAACAAACAACGAGGTGCTGGAATGTGCCAAGATCTCCAGCATGTTCACTCTCCTCCGTCAATGCCGCCTCAGATGGCTTGGCCATCTAAGTCGCATAGAAGATGGACGGATCCCCAAAGACCTGTTGTATGCCGAACTTGCCTCCGGAAATAGAGCTACAGGACGGCCCCACCTTCGCTTCAAGGATGTCTGTAAGAGGGACCTGAAGACTGTTCAAATCGACATCAACAGCTGGGAAGAGCTCGCCCAGGACAGATGCAGATGGAGACACGCTCTGACTACTGGATTGAAAACTGGTGAAGACAAGCTGTGGCAGCTTGCTGAGGAAAAGCGGGTTCAACGAAAAAGGAAGCAGCGGCTCCAACCTACAGCTGACACTGCCTTCAAATGCAGCAAATGCAGTCGAGACTGCCACTCTCGTGTGGGGCTCTACAGCCACAACAGACGCTGCACCACCATCAACTAAACATTCCCCATGGGCGCATATCCATAGTCTCTCGAGACGAATGGACGCCAACAACAACAAGGGAAGGGGATTTTATTGGGGGGGGAGGGGTTGACAAGGTGCTTAATCACACTTTGGATCGATTAATGTACATAGAGGGCATTTGGGAAGAGCAAGTGTAAATGTATTGAGCCACTTAGAAAATGAGGATTTGTTGGATGTCTGGCAGGAGATGAATCTGGATGTTGAGGGCTATACATACAATTCATATGGAAACATAACAGAAAAAGGGTGAGTTCTAAAGTCCTGTGTCAGCCTACAAAATGGGGTGGCCTAGCATTCCTTAATTTGTTTTAGATTATAATTTATTTTTATTAAGCATCACAATTAATGAGATATGATCAGTTGGGTTAACAACAGACCATCCAAACACTGGGTAAAAGTTGAACACGACTGAAGACCAAATATAGCTATTCATAGTAATTGTTGGGCTAAAGAAATTTAGGTCACCAAAAATTAAAAAATCATCCATTCATCCAGCTTTCCACAAATTTTTAAATGCCTGTTGCTGAGGCTCTCTCCCATAGCCAATTTAATTAATAATCAGTAATTTATCCATAGGAAATATCCAAGTGACTATTCGTTGTGGGTGAGAGCTGAGATTACTCAATTTGAACATCTGTTCCTGGGTCCTGATTTGAAAACATACCAAGAGATATGTAACGTAAATAATATAAAGCTCCTATATTTTCAGTATTTACAACTCTAACATTTTATTTTGAAATATTGATACCCCGAGGCTCTATCTAGTCCTTTAACCAAATTTGAGGAATTGACGGGAGCAAGCTGCAACAAGATTTAATTTAATTTTTCACTGAAAAATATATTGATATGAAAATAACCCAGATGGGAGAGGAACTTGGACAGATAAATTGATCTGTATGACTGGGTCACTATATGGGAAATGGGATAAATGTCTTCAATTTGTGTAGCTCATAACAGAATTTTTATAAATTATTATAGATATTTTACTCCAGTTAAGATCCATCATAGTTTTGCTACTAGGGAGGAGCTCTGTTGGCACCTTTTGTAGGGAAAGGGGAACCTACTTGTGGGTGTGGAGGTTGTGTCTGGGAAGTAGTTGGTTTTGGGAGAAAACTATTAGAGATTCATGTTATGACAAAACGCCAGCTTCCTAGCAGGTCAAGGGATCTATTACTTAACGCTCTAGTAAGAAATTTACTTTTTTGAACAGAAAGGTAAATTTGTTTGTTAGCAGCTTGACTTGGTATTGCACATTATTGAAGAAAGTGACAACTTTCTCCACCGAAACTGATATAGTATAATATGGACTCTCTGTGTAATGGAAAAACTGTCACACTAAGTATGTGCACAAGAGAAGCACCAAAAAGAAGATAGGTATTTAGAAAGTTGGCCACCTTCAGGGTCAGGTTATGTATGATGTAGTATATTAATCAAAGTTTGTTTTTTTTAATTACCCCATCTCTTATGGCTTAACTTTTAGAGGTTTTGCGCACCCACAACTCCAATTTAGGTCAGGGGTGCCTGTGAATACTTAGCATCTCTGAAATGAAGTCCAGGTTGTCTCAGGTTGGGCAGTCAGCAACGGAGGGGTCCAGAATCAATGGACACCTTTGGAAGTGTTGGTCTTAATATCTATTCTTCAGTTTTTTCCATTTGTGAAATGGCGATAACTCCCTTTCTCACAGGGGCGGTGTGACTTGTAGCTTAATTCATTCACTGTTTGTAAAGTCTTTTGCAGGCCTCAGATGAAAGATGCTCTACTACTACGAAGTAGTAGGATTGTTATTTTGAAAACTCCTCCAATTGAGAGAAATCAGTAACCCCCAGGAGGCTAAGCCAAAGTCTCAATTAAACGCCAATATATCCTTGGCCACTGGCATCAAGGAAACTCTGACATTGCTCCAGAGACAGAAGGAGTTCAGCAATCCACAAATCCCCACATTTCTCTAAATCCAGGATTAATTAAAAATATGCTCAGTGAAGCTTATGTGTCTCTGCAAAGGGGGCTCTGAGGGGCCTAAGCAAAAGAGATCAAAAGAAGACTAAACATTCACCAGGTCATGTTCCCAAATGTCCTCCCGAGAGCAGGTCCAATGAGGAAGAGGAACTTTCTATCCTAAATATCGCCAACCCAACTGAGGATCATTCAAATCAATGCTTGAGATTCTCTGGAAAGAGGGAAAAATCCCCACTGATTAACTTTGGCCTTTAGAAGGTAACCTAAGAAAAGGTCACAAGGTAACCCAGAGGTACACTACAGGAGTAGAAAAAACTATTTAATACAGTGCCCTAGAGATAGGGAGAGACTGTACAACTGCATGGGGTGACGGTAAAGCTGATCATCCAGGAGGGGAAGTCTCTATTCTACCCCCCAAAAAAGTAACTGAAATTCTTTTAAAAAGATATATACTGTACAAGACATTCTTTAAGATCCTAAATTAACAGAATTCATGTGTAGATTTGCTTAACAATTTTAATTTCAATAATATTGAGAGGCTTTTCAGCTGTGAATACCTGAGTATTTCTGAAACAAATTCATAAAAAACAGGGAGTTGCATTCCTGAGAGGTGACAATGCTACATTATTAACTGTATTAGGGGGTAACTCAGAAGACCGAGCAGCCTTTTGGCTGCTGTAATGTATAGGGGGCCAGGTTGGTCTTTGGCTGGTTCTGGGACTGAGGGAACAACCAGACATCTTAAACTACTCCCCCATCATCTGATCCTAGAGCAGAAGAATGGGTGGCACATTTGGGGCTGCAAGCAATTTTTCTATTTGTTTCCTTTCAATACACAAGAGGATTGTTTCCTTTTTCCTCCAGCATCCCTTTGGTGGATTTGATATATTTTTCTCCCCTACAGTGGTAATTTAGCACAGCATAAGGCTGCATGAGAAATTCAACACCCCCCCCCCCCACACACACACACACACAAAACAACAACAAACCAACCCTGAGGCTACCCAAATCAACCATGGATGACCGTGCTTGCCACAATTCAAATGTTTCAAGTCTGATGCAAGCCAAGCGCTTTTTAGACATTTGTATTGAAACAAAATGTAGTATGACATTTGTAATGAAACTAAACAAATAGAGGTGGGGCCTGCATTTCTTCAGCCCCAGTTCTGAAGCTCAGGAAGAAGGGGTTGGAGTTCAAATAGAGTTGCCAACTTTCTACTCGCAGAAAACCGAACACCCTTGTCCCCGCTCACTCTCCCCACACTCACTCGCTCATTTTCACTGGGCTGGCTCAAGGGGTTGGGGTTCAGGAGGGGGTGCGGGCTCCTGGGTGGGGCCAGAAATGAGGTGTTCAGGGTGGGGGATGGGGCTCTGGGCTGAGGCAGTGGGTTGGGATGAAGGAGGGGGTGAGGGCTCTGGCTGGGGGTGTGGGCTGTGGGGTGGGGCACGGAATGAGGGGTTTAGGGTGAGGAGGGGAGCTCCAGGATGATGTAGGAGGTGGTGGGGGTGTGAGGGCTCCAGCTGGGGGTAGAGGGGCTGGGGTGGGGTTGGGGATGAGGGGTTTAGAATGTAGACGGGTGCTCCAGGCTGGGACTGAGGGGTTCGGAGGGCAGGAATGGGATCAGAGCTGGGGCAGGGGGTTGGGGCGCTGGGGTGTGAGGGCTCTGGCTGGGGGTGCAGGCTCTGGGGTGGAGCTGGAGATGAGAGATTTGGGGTGTGGAAGGGGGCTCTGGGCTGAGGGGTTTGGAAGGTGGGAGGGGGCTCAGGTGTGGGGGAGGGGGTTGGGGCATGGAAGGGGGTCAGGGGTGCAGGCTGCAGGCGGTGTTTGCCTCAGGCAGCTCCTGGAAGCAGCGACATGTTCCCCCTCCAGCTCCTATGCGAAGGCGTGGCCAGGTGTCTCTGAACACTGCCCCGTCCACAGGCAGCACCCCCACAGCTCCCATTGGCCGTGGTTCCTGGCCAATGGGAGCCGCGGAGCTGGCGCTTTGGGCAATGCGTGGAGCCCCCTGGCTGCTCCTACACATAGGAGCCAGAACGGGGACATGCTGCTGCTTTCGGGAGCTGCGCAGATCCATGGCAGGAAGGGAACCTGTGTTAGCCCTGCTGTGCCGCTGACCGGACTTTTAACGGCCTGTCAGCGGTGCTGTCCAGAGCTGCCAGGGTCTCTTTTCGATCAGGCATTCCGGTCGAAAACCAGACACCTGGCAACCCTAAGTTCAAATGGGCTAAACTCAAAACACAAATATCTCCTCTCCCCTACAGCAGATGCAACTTGTAGTGAACCAATATTATAGATCATTTAAAGAGCTAAATTAATGGGACAAACTCATCAATGGTGAGTTCATTAGTTGATTTTTAGGGAACATATATTGGGATGAACTTATATTGATTTTTCTGTAAAATACTTCTATGCTGTTGTCTTCACTTCCCTTTGCTGTATGATAGTTGAGCTGAGCTGAGCTTCTAGTACAATGAGCATAGGCGCCGACTCCGTGAGTACTCCGGGGCTGGAGCACCCCTGGGGAAAAATTGGTGAGTGCTCTGCATGCACTGGCAGCCAAGCTCCCCTCCCTGCCCCACATCCCCTCCACCTCTTCCCCTGAGCACACCGCCTCCCCTCCCAGCGCTTGCTGCCACGAAACAGCTGTTTTGTGTCCTAACAAGCTCCGGGAGGGAGGGAGGAGGAGCGGGAACACAGCGCGCTCAGGGCAGGAGGCGGGGAAGAGGTGGAGCCGGGGCAGGGATTTGGGGAAGGGGTTGGAATGGGGGCAGGGCAGGGGTGGAGTTGGGGCGGGGCAGGGGCAGAGGGGGGTCGAGCAGAAGTTGGCGCCTATGACAAGGAGGCTAATAGCATCCATTACTTGTAATTGAACTTTTCATTAAAGGAATGATTGCAGAAAGAAAACTAATTAAAATTTTAAAAACTCATTAGATTACTCTATTGGATGGGCCTGTTGTCGAAGGCCAGTGGAATGACAGTCTAATTTGTTTATCATGCGTCAGCTTCTTGTCACCGAGAACAGAGATTGAAATAAAGCAAAGCAAGACAGAAAGTGGGAGGGGAGGGGGGGAGAAACAAAGGATATGAGAGCGACAGATATTGCGAAAGAAAGATAAATACCATATTGTTGCTAGAAGAGAGATAATTAGATGCATGGCATTGATGCAGGACTCTGACAGGTTAGCTGAGGAAGGTTTCTTGCGCTTCTCTACAGAAAGCAATGGAGGCAAATATGGAACTAATTACAATGAGGGGAACAATAGAAACCCCAAACTGACAAATTTTCCCATCAAAAAACAAAACTTTAGCCAGAGCAAAAATGTTTGCAGAAATTCAATCAAAAGGCCATATTTTATTGAACTGTTTCAGCAAAAAAAAATTCAAGCAGCTGTAAATGCTGTGCACCCACAAATCCAAGTAAAATTGGGGGCAACTGTACTTCCCCATCACTTCTAAAACACTGTTTCCACGTGTTACTAATAATACCCTAGATCACTAAAACTGAGTTATTAAAATCTAATTTGTTTTTCCATCATTAGCTTTTTTTTTTTTTTTGCAGGGGGATGGGGAGAGTCCTGTGTTCTGCTCTGACAACACTAGACCTTTTTTGGTTTAATTTGTGTTGCTAGTCAGCTTCACTTCGCGGTTCTCCTGCATTAGTGCATTACTGCATTTGGAGGGACTGGAGGCAATGAAGTGAAAAAAACAAACCCCACCTAAACCAATACAATTATTCTTTTTAAATGTCAGTATAAGAATATGTCTGGTATTAGTGCACATCCTTATGCACTTGCTCATTGTTTATTCAGTTCTTTACACGTACAAAATTCTCACTGAAGTCACTAGGAGTTTTGTCCAACTAAGGACTTCATTCAGAATTTGGTCCATTCACATTTTGTAAAGCACTTACAGGATCGACGTTTTTGGCTTCAGTTTCTCAAACTATATTATGTTACAAGGGAACTTTTAACAGCTTTACCTGTAATTCCAATGGGATTAAGCTAAAGTATTATTTTTTGCAACCTTCAATATGTATTTTAGCATGATATCTCTAACTCTAATGTGGGAGTTGAAGTCTAAAATATAATAACTATTGCATGTTTGGTTGGGAGATAACAGCGTGATAAGAGAATATTTGTTTTGCAACAGCATTCAGGAGTTCATCAGCTCCTTCCGCTTTTGCACTGGCAGAAATAAACCCAGCTTTGATGTGCATGACCTAAACTGTACAAGAAACAGGGGGGTAAACAGCCAGAGAATGTCACAGGATGACAATGTGCAGAGCCTGCAAGGTTATGAGGGGATACATACTGAGCACAAAAACATTTATGCACCAAAATGAGAGTTCGAGTACGAGTATCGGCATCTTTTTATTTCTGGGATGCAAGTCGGCACTTAGCCAACAGAATGGCAAAAAATGATGGGTTTAGTGTATTACAGATCAGCGGGAACAAGAAGTAAGGATACAGAACTTGGAAGGGATCCAGTGCAGCAGCGTATACCATTTATAGCATTAAAAATAATTATCAGGCAGAACAATATGAATCCTGTTTGCTTAGCACCTGAGGACATGCAGTGGAGTGGGGGGACTGCACGGTTGAGGATGAGTAAGTGAAAATGCAAAGCATGACATCTTATCTTCATCAAGTGAACACAAAACCTTTGAAATCTCAATCCATTTGGCAAAGTGTGAGAGGCCAGAGCTCTAGTCTTGGTCTGACGTAGAGGAAATCTGGATGAGTTCTTGGAGATCAGTTCCCCAGGGGTGATCTCCTGAGCCATTAGCGTAATAAGGATTTGTTTGAAATGTCACAGATGAAAGGGGATTCTGGTTAGGGTTAGGATTTAGAATCCATGGACAGGCTATCTGAAATCTAATTTTGCCTTAGAACTGAATTTCCCACAGCCTACACTATATGGAGAAAATACTTCTCGGGGAGTGGGCAGGGAGAGAAATCGTTTGCAAACTAACCGGAATCTAATCAGGCTGACTGAATTTCCTATAGTACCTTGTAATTTATTAAATTGTCTGATTAGTACAACTCCTGACCACCTACTGTTTTTTCCAATTATTTCATTTTTAATCTTTTCTGGGTGACCATGAAGATGATTTTAGGGTTTTAGGATAACTAGGAAAATATATACATACCTATCCACATCCTTACTCATCGTGAAATCCTCACACCCAAGCTGTCCTGTCCTCTTGCCCAAACTTTTACAATTCTTTTCTCAATGGTCACACCAGTCTTCAGCTTTCTGGATACCAACATGTGTAGAATGCTGCTGCCATACTTGTCACACACACAAAAATGGTTAAATACATCATGACAATTCTACTCGTTCCCCATTCATTTGGAAATTCTGTTCAAAATCATTCTCCTTGTCTTTAAAACTCTCCATGGACTTGCTTCAGCCAATCTCCCAGATTTCTTCTCCTCTTCTCTAGTAGTAGAGCTATTTTAAAATCCAAATTTCCATCTCATGGGAAATTCTGATATCCAAAAATTATTTTCATCCCAATTTGAAATTTTTTTTAATTTTTTTAGAATAGGAAGTTCCAAAAGACTTTGAGCTTGGAAATGTCAGAACACTTTGTTTTGACACTTTTTATTGAGATGAATTGTTTTGATAGTCCTGAAATTAAGTGTTTTGTTTCAGTGTCTTGAGCTGAATCAAAATATTTCTACATCAATTTGTGTTCCCTCTGAACTGCTATGATATCTCATGGGAGTTGTAGTTCAGCTGCCTCATGTCCCCATTCTCTTCTATGGACTGAGCTACCTGGCTGACTACATTCCCCATGATCCCTTTTGGTCGTATGATTCCCATGATGCAGAACACTAGTTCAATCACTGGGAAGATTGCAGTGTAAGATGGGAGATGTAGTCTAGCCAGAAAGCACATCCCATAGATGAGAATAGAGATTTGAGGGATAGAATTTGTCTGAAAAAAAGATACACCCCATGTAGTCCTCTTAGTTACTGTTTGAAATAGGGGGAAATGTTTCTTGTAAATATGTTGATTTTAGGGCTGTCAAGCAATTAAAAAAATTAATCGCAATTAATCATACTTTTAATAATAGAATACCATTTTCAAATAGTTTTGGATATTTTCTACTTTTTCAAATATATTGATTTCAATTACAACACAGTACAGTGTACAGTGCTCACTTTATATTTTTGATTACATATATTTGCACTGTAAAAAACAAAAGAAATAGTATTTTTCAATTCACCTAATACAAGTACTGTAGTGCAATCTCTTTATCATGAAAGTTGAACTTACAAATGTAGAATTATGTACAAAGAATAACTGCATTCAAAAATAAAACAATGTAAAACTTTAGACCCTACACATCCACTCAGTCTTACTTCTTGTTCAGCCAATCGCTCAGACAAACAAGTTTTTTTACATTTGCAGGAGATAATGCTGCCTGCTTCTTGTTTACAATGTCACCTGAAAGTGAGAACAGGCATTCGCATGGCACTATTGTAGCCGGCATCACAAGATACTTATGTGCCAGATGCACTAAAGATTCATATGTCCCTTCATGCTTCAACCACCATTCCAGAGGACATGTGTCCACGCCGATAATGGGTTCTGCTCAATAACCATTTAAAGCAGTGCAGACCGCCGCATGTTCATTTTGATCATCTGAGTCAGATGCCACCAGCAGAAGGTTGTTTTTCTTTTTTGGTGGTTTGGGTTCTGTAGTTTCCGCACTGGAGTGCTGCTCTTTTAAGATTTCTGAAAACATGCTCTAAACCTCATCCCTCTCAGATTTTGGAAGGCAGTTCAGATTCTTAAATCTTGGGTCCAGTGTTGTAGCTATCTTTAGAAATCTCACATTGGTACCTTCTTTGTGTTTTGTCAAATCTGCAGTGCAAGTGTTCTTAAAATGAACATATGCTGGGTCTTCATCCAAGACTGCTATAACATGAAATACATGGCAGAATGCGGGTAAAACAGAGTAGGAGACATACAATTGACCCCTAAGGAGTTCATTCACAAATTTAATTAATGCCTTAATTTTTAACAAGCATCATCAGCATGGAACCATGTCCTCTGGAATGGTGGCCGAAGCATGAAGAGGCATACAAATGTTTAGCATTACTGGCACGTAAATACCTTGCAATGCTGGTTACAAAAGTGCCATGCGAACGCCTGTTCTCACTTTCAGGTGACATTGTAAATAAGAAGTGGGTAGCATTATCTCTCATAAAAGTAAACAATCGTGTTTGTCTTAGCAATTGGCAGAATAAGAAGTAGGACTGAGTGGACTTGTAGGCTCTAAAGTTTTGCATTATTTGTTTGTTTTTTGAGTGCAGTAATGTAACAACAAATATCTACATTTATAAGATGCACTTACACGACAAAGAGATTGCACTACAGTACTTGTATGAGGTGAACTGAAAAATACTATTTCTTTTGTGTGCCATTTTTACAGTGCAAATATTTGTAATTAAAAATAATATAAAGTGAGCACTGTTAACTTTGTATACTCTGTTGTAATTGAAATCAATATATTTGAAAATGTAGAAAAACATCCACAAATATTTAATACATTTCAATTGGTATTCTATTAACAGTGTGAATAAAACTGCAATTAATCACGATTAATTTTTTGAGTTAATCGCGTGAGTTAACTGTGATTGACAGCCCTAGTTGATTTCTTCAAAATTTTCCATTTTTGATGAAAATTCCATTAGAAAAATGTCACTTACATTCTGTTTTAAAGAAAATGACTTTTTAAATTTAGCAGAAATTGTTTTGCCCCTCTTTCACTTGTGATTGGTGACTGAGTTTTGTCACACGTTGCTGTGTGGTGGTGCATGAGTGGATGAGTGTACCTGTAAATGCTGGGAGGGCGTGTGATCAGGTCGGTTGAGCAGCAAATCAGAGAGTAAAATGCTGTTCTGTTTGGATGGGGGCTAGGCACTAGGCCCGGATACATTAAATGACTGTCTTCTCATGGGGTTCCCTATAGGGCTACTGAGCCATAAACCTACTTTATCTCAATCTTTGGAAAGAGGGAATAGATTTTGGGCTGTTTGTCTCACTGATCATTACAAGTTGTAGCTCTTTGCCTGAGCTTTTCAATACATGGGGGTTCTGGGCAGACCTTACATATTGTGGGCCTCACTGTCTGCTAATGGGGTTTCCTGTAGGCTGCTGTGTCATACCCCCACCTACCCCCAAACCTTTGGCACGAGAGAACAGGGATTTGAAGCTGGTGTTTTTATCATTGGACGCTGCAGTTCTTCTCTTCCAGGGCCCCATTTTCCTCTAACATTTACCCCCCAGCTCCATGGTGCTAATCCGCTCCATAGATTTCTCCCGAAAGGAGCCTGGGTGCAGCAGTGCCTGGGCCCTGCACTGAGAGTGGACCAGAAAAGACTAATCGGGGGCTCCATCCAGGAATGGAAGAATGGATAGGAACTGAGCCAGTGTTGGGGTGAGGGGAACAGGCAGGGTTTGCTGCTTGTGGTCCTCAAAATACCTTCCAAGAACTCTAGGTACCTCCTCCAGAGGTGGCTTCACTGGTTCCTGACTCCTGCTCCTTGCTAATATGTGAACCCCTCTCCCCTCCTTATAGTGATTGCAGGAAGCCAAATCTGACTTTCCTGCAACCAAAGAAATGTTCCCAGAGGGTGGAGGGCAACCCTCTTCCTCTGCTGCCTCTAGGCTACCAAGCAAGTGCAGCCATTTCTTTCACACAATTTTCCTGTTCCACCTTCTCCTCATTTCTCCCCCATCCGCGATGCACTGGGGGATTATTTTTGCTTTGTTTTGCTGTGATTTTTGGGGTTGATTTTTTTCTCGTTTTTAATATGTGGCAAGCTGAAGACAGTGCACTCCCCCTTTGGCTTCCCTTGCCTGCTGACACACTGAGAGATGAAACTCAAAATAGCCACTCTTGGACTTCCTCCCTTTGAGCAAATGTCAACATTTTGGATGAATTCAAATTTTCATTAATTACTATTTGAAAATGTTCGCATTTTTCCTTTCAGATGTTTTCAATTTGAAACTATCAGAATATTTCATGTAGTAAGAAATGTCAAAATCTCTACATTTCATTTTATAATTTTTTTGGTTTATTTGGCAAAACTACTATTCTTTTTTTTTTAAAAAAAAGCTCAGTATAGAACCAATAGAATTCTAGGGTTTAACTACTGGAATCAGAGGTGCCACCTAACCCGGAGACAACCTTGGGCTAATGTCAGTAGCTTGATGTCAGAATTGTTCAGGAGCCCCAAGGATTGGCACCTGTAATGCCATGAGAAAACAGTGACATACAGACTTTGCAGGCCAAATTCTGGCCTCAGCCTCGTACATATGAGTGGTTGTCAATGGGAGCCATCTGCAGAGAGGTGAGGCCAGAATATGGTCCTTAGAGGAGAATAAGAAGAGGTGACTTTCTATTGAATGCCAATCTAACTGCAAATGTAAATTAATTCTGAAGCAGTGGAAATCAGATAAAGGAATTAAAATTGCTAAAATTATACCACTGTAATCCATCATCTCCTTGTTTCCAGTGCAATTCAGTTTGTAGAAGCCTAGCCATGCTTCTAAAAAATGTGATTAGGAGAAAATAAAATAAAATTACAGCTTAGTCTATAAATTAACTCTTCAAGTATATATCAATTAACAGACAGAACTATTTCAATTAATCAAGACTTGCTTCCAGGAAGCATGTATCTAAATTAGATGTGATTTTTTTCTTTGACCAGCAACATTTTACTCTGCTTCTAGTATGTGTGTTTAACTGTAAGGGCCCAAATGCTGTTCACCTGGCTCTTTCAAAACGTTCCTTATCTTCAATGGAAATTTTACATGGGAAAGTGAGCAGAATATCCTTCAAAAGGAGAGAGGTGTGTGCATTTTACTTTTTTCATTATCTATAAGTATGCTAGGTGCCTCACATTAATAAACATTTCCTACTCCAAAGAATTTATAATCTAAATATTATGTGTATGTGTACACACAACTATATGTGCTTATGTATCTCCAGAGGAATATACATGAATTTTTAAAGCAAAAGTGTCATCAAGTGTGTTCACTATAGCCAGTGTGTTCATATTCCTTTCCTAAGTGATGTTCATATACTTCTGTAGCAAGAGCCTTTTTTAAAAGACACAAAGTGTATGATTTTTTTTCAAGACATTTCAAATTGGTCTCCATTTGTGAGCATCCCCAAGTCAACTGTGAGTGCACTTTTCAACCTGGACACTTGATAGATTCGAATACCTGCGCACACAGCCGTTAGAATCCATCCCCTGCATTCACAGGTGTTAATAACTGGAAGGTGAACAATCATACTGAACATTGTACATACCTGAAAAAAAGACTATATGAAAATCAGGCCCAGAATCTCAACTTCTGGGAGGATAAATTAGCAGTGACAGCTAAAACTTGGTGCATCTTTCACTTCTACTTTCCCAAAGAAAAGCTGGTCATTTTGCAGCAGGACTTGTAAGTTCTGTCTATTCACCATGAACTTCAGAGACTCATCTCTATTCACAGGACTACTAAGCAGGTCACAGTTGTTTTTAATCATCCAATTAGCTTTCCATTAAGATAATATAATGAGGTTTGTTTGATGGTTGTCAGAGATCCTTATGGCTCTCTAATTTTATGTGCCCTGTCCGTTCAATCAGCAAACAAATAACATAAAACTACTACAGAGTAGTAAACAGAGCCTCAGATTCTTTGTGCTGTAAAAGGAAAGACAGTTGGAGATGAAGAAGCTGCAAGGGCTCTTCATTTTTCTTTCCCTCCAGTTGTGTTTTTCCCGGTCTGCTGTGAGCAGTGTGAACAGAATGTGAAATATGCCCTTCTATTACTCATGAAAAGGAAAGGTCATAGACGCACACAAAAAGCAAGTGAAAGAAAAAGACCCATAGCCTTAAAACAGGAAGAATGGGACCTTAGGGCCACCTTGTTTGCTTAGAAATTTCAGGAGGGAGAAGTTAGATTATTTATATCTCCATTTATTTATAAAGCACTCCCTGCTGAGGCATTCACTGCTCTGCATAAACAATTATAAAAGAATCATAGCAAATTAAAAACATAAATTAAAGCATCGTAAAATACACAACTTATCAGATTAAAATGCCTCTGGAAGATGTATTTTAGAAGTGGGGAGGGATGGGCTGTACTAGGTTACAGAAGGAGAAAGTTCTATGCCCACTGGGCCAGCATAGCACTGCCTCGGGGCCATATTTTCATCAGGGAGTCAATTACAGCTGCCTGATTCTCTGCTCTGACCCTGGAGCAGTTTAGAGCAATTTTACGGCTGCTCTAAACTGTGCTAGTTGGCTATTGTTCCTTAGGCATCGAACACCAACTGGGGATTGCCAGAATGCTTTGAGCTCTGTACGTTTCCCCTGCCTACCCTTTCTCGCTCTCAATACATCCCCTGTGCCAGGGGATGCTAGGAGAGAGGCATAGTATGTGGACCTGCTGGCTCCATTCTTGCTGGGAACTCACCTAAGTGTCACAAAGGGAACACCATGTGATAGTGAATGTGGCCTTTAGTCAACACAAGATGGTGATCCTTTTCCCATGAAGATTGTGGTAAAACTCACATTGACTTCAAAAGGGCATTTCAGCACAGCCTGCAACATTCTGGAATCACTCAGTGACTTGCAGGATTGTGACCTTGTTAAGAAGGGATGTTCTGAAAGACCAGACATCTGTCAGGTCTCAGTCAGGCAGTCTGAAAACCATCAGCTCCTCTCACCACTAAGGGATTTAGAGCCAGATTTTCAAAAGACTTCAGCACCCAACATGCCCTTGGGAAATCTGGGCACATATTAGGGTGCCTGCTAGCCATTTTGACCCAAGTGGCTATCCAAAAATGTTGGGTCTTGTAGGTGGTTCCAGTTTGGAGAACTTGATGATAGGTATTTCTTTGATGCAATTTTGATTATTTCAAAAGACTGTACAAAGTCCTGTTTCTCTGAACACAGTAGGAGTCAAGTGGTAGGAAACACTTTCCTTGCTCAAAGCATCAAACTCTTTCAGCCAGCATTCTGTCTCTAGGTTGCTCCCAAGGCCCTACACCTTGCTTCCAGGCTGGGCCTCCTTGTCTTCTTTCCTGTTCCTTGTCCTGTGGTGCTTCAGCTTTGTGCTGTGTCTTTCTCTCACACACAGACCAAAAACAGTTCCACCAATCCAAATCCTAGTCCTGCATTTGAAACCCTTTGGGCCAAGTGATTCAACTTCCACTCATGTTTTTCCACATGTTTGTGTTTTTGAGAGCAACTACTATTGTTTCAGCTACCTGATTGCAAGGTCTTCTTTGTGTTTAGTCTGTATGGAAGGTGGAGGCCATACCTGACCCACAGCAAAATTTAGCCTAACTGATGACAATGCCTAAAGAGGATCTGCGCTCTCTTGAAAATATGACCCTTAAACACAAACAGGAGGCTTCCGTAGTCAATGCACTTATTCATAGGGAGCCAGGACAGAACTACAGGGTGGGCATATTATGATCACAATATTGCCAGCCCCAGGCATTAAAAAATCATGAGTCAGACCCCCAAAATCATGAATGATTTCTTTTTATTTGATTTCTGTGGTTGGAACTTCTAGGGTTCGCATTTGCAAGCTTTTCTCTGCAACCACAAAGGCTACACATTTTTTATTTTTTTTAACATTATGAAAACGGAGGTTCTCAGTAACCAGATGCATCCAGGAACTGGGGCTTTAAAAAAAAATCACAGCATGAGAGAAAATAAAATCATGAGACTTGACAACACTGTGATCATGATAGCCTATGTACAAGAGCAAGTGTGCTGTTCTATCCTGCACAAATGGCCAGCAGCAAGGAAGCACTGCTAGAAACCTCTCTAGGGGCATTATCATTATGGGTTATTCAAAAATTCCCCTCCCATGCATAGTGTATTCATTGTTCTTCCTAGACAGGGAAATGTTCGACAATTTAACACCAACATGTTTTCAAGTTCAAACGGGTTAGGCTGCATGGGGTTGTTTAAATAATAATAAAGTGTTGTTAATAAAATGGAGCTCTGAAATGTTTTATGGCTTGTAGATTCCTATATCTCATTTGAGCTTGTGAGTGAATCCAAACACCTGAGTGTGGTGACCAGCCAATGTGTAATTCATATGAGTCATTTAGGGAGCCAAATGAGACACGATATGCTCCATGATGATCTATTAGATGTAGCTGTCATACCGAAGCCACTTTGATTTAAATGGATGCCTCTGGTATTCTCTCCTTAATCACTGGTTGGTGCCTTGGGCAATTGAGGATAGCACCACAAATGGCTGTTCTAACCTTGGGAGAATTTTCTGGACTGCATCTGTGTCTGAAACCAGCTAAGGGAAACCTGCAAAAAATTCCACACTTGAAATCTCCCCTTGTCAAAAAAACAGCACAAGGCCAATGAACAACTTAATCCTTATGTTGAGGATTTAAATGATTAGAGGTCTAAGGCTGGCCCTCTGCATGGGGGCAATTCCAGCCTGAACAATGTGGGAAGAAGGGAAAGTCAGATCAGTGTGATAAGAATATAGCATAGCTGTTACTTGTTGTTTAATTGAAATAATGAACTTGAACCCAGAAAGTAAAATCTGAATTTCTTTGTATTTTAGAGGTTTGGATTTGAATCTCCAGATCCCAGCCTGTCCAAAAAAACACCCAGAAGGGACCTTTTTTCTGCCATTAGCTCATATATAGCCAGAATCTAGAGAACAGCCATTATTGCCAAGTTTTAGTCCAAAACAGGAGAAATCTTGAAAGATCCGCTGAACATATAGGATTTCCACAGTTTGGGGACTGAAGTCCGAGAAGAATAATTCATGCAATATAGGCACTATCTAATTTGAGCCAAAACTCAATTCCTGGACCTGATTAGGCCCCCAACCCAAACCACATCATTAGCCTGTATCTAATCTGAATCAGGACCCAAACACAGCCTCCTTGTCCTAGCTATATTGAAATAGTACCTAGATGCTCAGATAACTCAGTGATGAGCGTAGTATAAGAACCTAAATAGAATAGAAACATAATAGTTTTATATTCTCCAAGTTGAATGCTATAATTAATGGACTATACCGTAGCTGTGATTGAAGTAACATCATTGGCGCGCACATTGAGACATGAGTTCTTTTAGGAAACAAGGATAGCAATGGCTCAATCTGTGAGATACCCTGATATGATCACACAGTAAGTCAGTGGCAGAGCTGGGAATAGAAGGTAAGGCCTGACTTTCCATTCTCTTCCTTATCCAGTGTACCACAATTCCCCAAATCTTGATTTTAAACTCATTGATCAGAGAGCAAGTGGTAAAATTGACCATCTGAAGTGATGAAAGAGTAAGCCATCTAGCTGTCTAAATGAGAATGCATTTAAATTCAGGTCCTGAACTTCTGGGGAGAATAAGGGTGGAAAGGGCGCACTATTGAGCAACAAGCAACCTACTTTGGCTGACTCAGCAATAGTATTGTTGGGTAATAGAGTATGTCTAGCCATCCTTAGTCAGAAGAACAAGGCACCACAATGAAGGGCCTTTGATGGGTGATTTAAAAGAAACACTATGGCTCTTTAGAGTTTATTAATGGTTAAATCATAGAAATGTAGGACTGGAAGGGATCTGCAGAGGTCATCTAGTCCAGTCCCCTGCATTGAGGCAGGACTAAGTATTATCTAGACCATCCCTGACGTGTTTGTCTAACCTTTCTTAAAAACCTCCAATGACATCCCTAGGCAGGGCCGGCTCCAGGCACCAGCGCAGCAAGCTCATGCCTGGGGCGGCAAGCCGCAGCGGGGTGGCCAGCCGCTAGCTGCAAGGACGGCAGTCAGGCAGCTTTCGGCGGCGTTTCTGCGGGAGGTCTGCCGGTCCCGCGGATTCGGAGGCAATTCGGCGGAAGGAATGCCGACAGCACGGGACTGGCAGAGCGCCTGCAGGAACGCCGCCGAAGCCGCGGGACCGGCGACCTCCCGCAGAAATGCCGCCGACGGCTGCCTGACTGCCGTGCTTGGGGCGGTACAAAACATAGAGCCGCCCCTGTCCCTAAGTAACTTCTTACAGTACCCTTACATTAAGGAAAAACTTCCTAATGTCTAACCTAAATCTCCCTTCTTGCAATTTAAGCCCTTTACTTATTGTCCTGTTTTCAGTGGTTAAGGAGAGCAATTTATCACCCTTCTCTTCATAACAACCTTTTACATACTTGAAGACTGTTATCATGTCCCCCCTCAATCTTCTCTTCTCCAGACTAAACAAACTGAGTTTTTTCAACCTTTCTTTATAGGTCATGTTTTCTAGACCTTTAATCATTTTTGTTGCTCTCCTCTGGAATATCTCCAATTTGTCAACATCTTTCCTGAAATACGGTACCCAGAACTGGACACAGTACTCCAGTTGAGGCCTGATCAGTGCTGAGTCGAGTGGAAAAATTACTATTTATGGCTTGCTTACCACACTCCAGCTAACATCCCAGTGTTGAAAACTATTTAGTTTGTGATCCACTATGACCCCCAGATCCCTTTCCAGAGTGCTCCTTCCTAGGTAATCATTTCCCATTTTGTATTTATGCAGGTGATTGTTCCTTCCTAAGTATACTACTTTGCATTTGTCCTGATTGAATTTCATCCTGTTTATTTCAGACCATTTCTCCAGTTTGTCAAGATCATTTTGAATTCTAATCCTGTCCTCCAAAGCGCTTGCAACCCCTCTCAGTGTGGTATTGTTCTCAAACTGTACAAGTGTACTCTCTATGCCATTATCCAAATCATTTATGAAGAGATTGAATAGAACCGGACCCAGAACAGATCCCTGCAGGACCCCACTTGATATGCCCTTCCAGCTTGACTGTGGACCATTGGTAACATACTTTCTGTATGGTTTTTCAACCAGTTGTGCACCCACCTTATAGTAGGTTCATCTAGGCTATATTTCCCTAATTTGTTCATGAGAATGTCATGTGAGACACTATCAACGCTTTACTAATATTGAGATATATGACATCTACTGCTTCCCCCATCCACAAGGCTTGTTATCCTGTCAGAGAAGGATATTAGGTTGCTTTGACATGATTTGTTCTTGACAAATCCATGTTGACTGTTACTTATCACCTTATTATCTTCTAGGTGCTTACAAATGGATTGATTATTTGCTCCATTATCTTTCCGGGTACTGAGGTTAAACTGTCTGCTCTATAATTTCCTGGGTTAGCCTTATTCCCCTTTTTATAGATAGGTACTACGTTTGCCCTTTTTCAGTCCTCTGGCATCTCTCCTGTCCTCCATGAGTTTTCGAAGATAATTGCTAATGATTCAGATCTCTTCAGCCAGTTCCTTAAATATTCTATTGTGTATTTCATCAGGCCTTGCTGGCTAGAAGCCATCTAATTTAAGTAATTCTTAACTTGTTCTTTTTGTTCTGTGTTAGCCTCCACTCCCCCTCTCCCCCCCCCCCCCCGCATTCACCCCATTTACACTAACGTTCCCATCCCATTTACACAGATGTTCACTATTTTAGTTGTCTGATCACTGCTAAACTTTTTGGTGAAAACTGAAACTAAAAAGGCATTTAACACTTCAGCCATTGCTGTGTTCTCTGTTATTGTCTTTCCCTCTCATTGAGTAATGGGCCTACCCTGTCCTTGGTCTTCCTTTTGCTTCTAATGTATTTGTAAAATGTCCCTAGCTAGTTCAATCTCATTTTGTGCCTTGGCCTTTCTAATTTTGTCCCTACTTGCTTGTGGGGGGGGGGGTTTTATCTTCATACTTTGACCTACTTTCCACTTTTTGTCTGACTCTTTTTTTTGTTTCAGGTCATTTAAGATCTCCTAATAAACCAGGATGGTCATTTACCATACTCCCTATCTTTCATACTCATTGGGATAGTTTGCTCTTGTGCCCCTAATAATGTCTCTTTAAAAACTGATGTATTCATTTAGATTTATAAAATATGCAAGTAATAGTATGTCATGGGCACCCCTTTCAAAACTTCAATGCACAGTCATCTATAAAACATATTGAATTGCGTGGGTCTGTCTCTCCGTTGCCCTGAACCTTGTGTACTTGTTACACCAATGCAACGTGGGTGAAAAATGTTACCAGCTCAGAATGATAATGACTTACACTTTGGTTCAATGGTGGGATTTTCATATCCACCTCAGTGAATTAGGAGCACAAGTGACGCTGAAAGTCAACCCAAATTATTACCCAAGATGCAAAGGAATGAAGAATCAGGCCCTTTATGCACCTTGTAAATTGCCCTTGCATTTACAATCAGATTCTGCCACAAAATGTAATCCCTAGTGAACCCAAAAATAACCCCTCCCAACCGTTAGGCTGCTTCTTCAGAAAGCACCCTAGAGAAAAGGCTTCAGATCAGATTGGGACAGGGCTCTGTGTATGAAACTCACAAGGGCTTTAGTTGGCGCTCTGAGTGCAGAGCGCTTATAGGACTGGCTGCAATGACTGATATCTTGCTTTCTTTCTATATCAGTGGGAGGTACACATGTGGACCAATGGCAGGATATTCATCATTTTAAATAACTAAAAGTTGGCTCTCACAAGCACTTGATATATGAAATCGCCATGTTGAAGGCAAAGGGAGTTCTACATGCAGAACATATCTATTTGTTCATCCATCTACTCTGATGCACCTAAACTAATCTCTGATTCTAAGTGTTTTTAAAGTACTCACTGATTATAGTATTTCCATGGAACAGTCAATTGCAGGATAAGGCCCTAATTCTTTAGAGTGGAAATGTCAAAAACTCTCAGTGTTGAGCTTTCTGTTCCCAGTGAAGCCTGTGGTAAAACACCCATTTCCATGGGGGTAGAGTTAGACCAATGCTGAGCACTTTTGAAAATCTTTGCTGAACAATTCTGACCTCTCCTGCTTAATGCCCCACTTACTCAAGATTTGTTACATGCTGTCCCTCCACTGCCTTCTCTTTGTATATTTTGCCCCTGACAGGTTATGCAGGATAAAATTAGCTAGTGTTTTAGAAATGGGTTTTAGAGATCTGTCTGGATTGGGTAGCAGGTATAAGAAGATACAGTGTGTGCAGTTTCAGAACCAGACAAAACAGTGAATGGAGTAATTCTCAACAGCCAAGCATTTTATGAGCCCTCTCTCTGCTAAATAAAGAGAAAAGGTTCCCCATTTTCTTTTGTGATAATGCTGCATGAGAAAAAAAACCTGTTTGGTTTTTTGATAGTTTTATTCTCTTGCATGCTTGTCTGCTGCACTCATGTAAACTTAACTGAAAATGTCTGTTTAGCAACATAGTATGTTTTGGAAATAATCCAACATTAACAAACCTGTCTTAACATATGTTTTATTGAGTTGATCCTGTAAGTGCACAGATGTGGTTCTGTTGCATCAAAGGTCAAAGTTATTCACTGCAGGTTTAGGCCAGCATATTCACATAGAGCGGATATTCATATTTCAGATCTGATGATAACCTGTAATCCAGAAACACAGATCCTTTCACTCAGTTTCCTTGTCCTCCTTTTCCAGTGTTACATTTATATTTCCTTCCTTCCGGTCAGCAGAAGGCTGCTTCTCTCATAGTGCACAGAGCCTATGGTATCAGCCTTGCATCTTTCTGAACCTGTGTATAAATTAGTGCCATAAAAGCAATGGCCCTTCAAACATTACTGTCTGCCCTACATAACAAAGCATTTGCAGCATTCAAGGTATTTCCTATTGTAAAAATTTAAGGACGTGCAAGGAAATAATGCAGATACTGTCAAAAATTGATCGCTAAGGTTAAGCTGGCAGGTTTTTAAAGGCCATCCCTGGGCAGGACCTCCTGTTTATAACTTAGAGCCCTTGTATGAGAAATAGGTTTTGAAATGCCATAGTTGGGGACTAGAGAGAGGGGGAAAAGTTGAGAGAGCCTTGTGTAAGCAGGGTCTGAACGAGGTCTTCCCTGACACCTAGTGATGAGTTGGGGGAAGACTACAGGAGCAGACCCTGTTTGCACAGACATGCCCACTCTGCCTAGGTGCGCAGCATGATGGAGCTGCTTTGCCAAAATGATGAATGTTGGCTGGTTTTGGGTTACAAATCACTCTAGTATTCAAATGCAGTGGTAATGAAATGTTGTTATCCTTATTGTATGAGTAAAGGGTAGCAGAACTGTGCTTAGCATGCACTGATTGAAGGGGTCATCCAACCTAAATAAAACCTTGCTTGCTAAGCAGGAGGTAGGAATGCCAAATCCTAGTGAAGATGAGCGGGCGGGGGTGGGTGTCCCTATCCCTATCTGGTGATGCGGGCTCTGCCCAAAGAGTCCTAGACACTATTTGACCAGCTCCTCTCCAGTGTTTAATCAAAGAGCTGAGTTAAGTGGCAGAACCTCAGAACGTGATGTTGTAGGAGCAGCAAGCAGAGGTGGCTGATGGCAACGGAGTGGTAGCAGACAAACAGTGGCAGCAGCAAAAGCATTCCTTGATGCCCTCAGGGGTGGGAGGTGAACCTTGTGAACACACCCCTGAATTCTGGGTCTTTGCTACCCAAAGACAGCGAACTCTGCGTGGGATGCAGCAGACGGAGAGGGAAGTGATGTGTTAAAGGGACATTTGTCGAACTTTCCCACTGCAAGGTGAGAAACTGAGGCAAAGGGCACTGCCAAATGCTCTGTGAGGTCAGGTTGCTTATGATCCTTTTCTTTATGCTTTTGAATGTGGTTGTGGCGGTGTCACAAATTAATGCTTGGTTCCCTCTCCCTTTTAATAAAAGTTATTTTTTTGTTACACACAGATTCAGTGCTTGCAAGACAGGGAGTATTATCTCTAGGGATGGTGGCAGGGTTTTCCCAGATTACTGGGTGGGAACTTTAGCCTGTTTTGTATTTTTAAGCGTAACCCCTAGGTGCTGCTGACTGCATCTGGCAGAGGGGTTACACTTGTAATGTTTAAATTTCTTAGCTTAACATAAGAACATAAGAATTGCCGTACTGGGTCAGACCAAAGGTCCATCCAGCCCAGTATCCTGTCCACCGACAGTGGCCAATGCCAGGTGCCCCGGAGTGAGTGGACCTAACAGGTAATCATCAAGTGATCTCTCTCCTGCCACCCATCACCCCCCTCTGACAAACAGGCTAAAGACACCATTCCTTACCCATCTTGGTTAATAGCCATTAATGGATTTCATCTCCATGAATTTATCAGTTCTCTTTTAAACCCTGTTATAGTCCTAGCCTTCACAGCCTCCTCAGGCAAGGAGTTCCACAGGTTGATTGTGCGCTGTGTGAAGAAGAACTTCATTTTATTTGTTTTAAACCTGCTGCCCACTAATTTCATTGGGTGGCCCCTAGTTCTTCTATTATGGGAACAAGTAAATAACTTTTCCTTATTCACTTCCTCCACACCACTCATAATTTTATATACCTCTATCATATCCCCCCTTAGTCTCCTCTTTTCCAAGCTAAAAAGTCCTAGCCTCTTTAATCTCTCCTCATATGGGACCCATTCCAAACCCCTAACCATTTTAGTTGCTTGTTAACTGTTTGTTTGGCACAGAGACAGTACAGCGCCTAGCACAGGGAGGACCTGGTCCTGATTGAAGCCTTTAGTAACTACTGCAACAGAAATATTAAAAACTAATAATGCTGTATGGCATGTGTGAGATGGGAAGGAGGATGTTGGAAGAATGAGGTGGGAAAGTAGCACAGTCTAGTCAGCTCCTCAGAAGTAGTGCTGGGTTGGTAACTTAACTCCTGATGGAAAAAAGCCCCAGAACTCCATGCCTGTTCACTCAGAGTTGCTTGCATGTACTTGATGTTTTCAAACTCCCATCATTACCTCAGGACATCAGTAGGAATTATAGCCAATACAAAGACATCTTCAGCAATGAAAAATGGGATTAGAGGTTTCTGGTGTTAATGTAATAATTCCAAAATCCTTTCAAAACATGTTAGTGTTAACAATAGGTTAACATTTATGTCTTTATTAAAAGTAAGCAAATGTGTGATCTATTTCTCTGTAATATAAACTCTGGTGAAATTAAACTTTGGCTAAAATGTCAGCTACTCTAGCTGATGCTTGTGTCCAATGTCTGTAATAGCCAGCACTGAAATCAGCTACAGAACATTTGTACGTGCTCCGGAGATTTATTCCAACCAGCTCAAGTCAACGTTTCTCTCTATATTCCCTTCCCCACTCGCTCCAGACATTTTGCCTGGCCTTTTCTCTGTTGCGCCACAGCCTTGCCATTAGCCAAGCAAAAGCCTTCTGCTCTGCAGTTCCCTCCATCTGCAACATGCATCCTGCATTCCAGCCTCATAGACACTGAATACATTTCTCAATGACAGCTGAAAACATATGGTATCTTTTTTCTTTACCGTATTGTATCTCCAACTTCGCTCTGAATCTGCCATTGTGTTTTGTCTTGTCACTCTGGACTGGATTAAACCTGAAGGTGACAAGAGGATGCAGTTTGCACCCCCTTTCAGCCCAGAGGGTTGTTGGGCTGGAAAGGGCATTCAGCCCCAGGGTAGCAACAGTATCCTGGAACTCTACTGGGAGAGGACATATATAAACTCAGGTTGGAGCTGCATAAGATCCCTGGCAACAGAGACTGCCCAGGAGAGGAAATGAATCACTTTCTGTGGGCTGGCATCTTTTAAGGTGGTGCCAACTGGTCCTGGGCTTCCCAAAAGGGTGGAAATGCAGGGTATCTTGCACTGCTACATCCTCTGGGTCCTGGAACCCCAGGGGTTAATCTGGCACTAAATTACACTATTGAGCTCTGTTAGAGCAAAGATAAGCATCACTTTGGATGCTCACCCAGTAATGGCACTTAAACCTGAAAATTATCTAAGGTTCATCCATCTAATTATTGCAAAGCACTTTATCACCATGAGTTGATTAAGTCCAGTGCTTAATTTGTGCTGGGTCTTACCAGGGCTGACACCCAGCACCTCTAGGCATGGCAGTTCATAGCCCCAGTACTTCTGGGCTTGCTGCATCAGTTATGAAGTGAAAAAATTGCTTGAGTCCCAGCACCTCTTTCATTACAAATTAAACCCCACAACGATCCTATGATTGTCAAGTACAGTAGGTATTCTCCCCTTCCCTAAACTCATGCAGCAGGTCAGCATCAGAGCCGGGACTGGAACCTCCCCTATCCTGAATCCCAGGCATGTCTTCTAACCAATAAACCATACTGCCTTCTTAGTGGAGAGCTGCTGAGGTTTAGGGCTTAGAAAAGAAGTGAACATAAATCAATGATTTTAAAAAAAGCCTTCTCAGTTCCAAACAGAACCAACTTATGGATAAAAAGTGGCCTCTTGAAATAGTCTCAAAGTAGCTGCACATTTAAAACTGGGCAATTTTTTTTTCCTTTGAGTTTGGTTCCTAAAATCATTAGTTTAAATGGAGAGGGTAATAAAATCTCTGTTCTGCTCAGCAGCGTTTGGTATCTTATGTTCATTGCAGAGGATTTTACAGTGTTTTGTTTTTTATGGATCTTTCAGCTTTAACTAGAACATTGTAAAGAATATACTCATGGTGTGTGTGTGTGTGTGTGTGTGTGTGTGTGTGTGTGTGTGTGTGTGTAAACACACATATATAATAATATCTTGGCAGATTATTACTCAGCAACGCTTTCAGCAAACAGCCATATTACAATAACAGAACATGAGTCTATAATTCCATAGGCATCTTTAGGAGGCAAAAAGATCTGAGGGCCCTAAGCCCGACCAAATTAAATTTGTTAGTTCTTTAAATTTTGGCTCTGGAGCTGAGTTGTAAAAAAAAAAAAAAAAAAGATAGTGTGCTCCAGAATTTTCCAAAAGTACTGTGTTACTCTGAGTTCTCTGGACTATTTAATGTTTGTATTTAAATGCCTTTCATGTGGGTGAAAGGTTCTGGTCTGTCAGCCCTGGGCAATGAAGTTCTCTAGGCACAATGAGAACAGACACAAAGCTGGCAGCAGCGGGGCTGGGGGGGTCGATCCAGAGCCTACTGACATTGAGAGTCTTCCAATGAATTCAGTGGGCATTGGGATAGGCTCCACATTGCCACACGTCACCATGGCACTCTGCTTCACGTTTGACTTCTACCAATGAAAGGGCAGTTTGCTCTGTGTACATTGAAACTTTGCCCTCTCAACTAAGACTGCCGACCAGCATGTTAGCTGGTTTGGGGCTGGTTTGTGTGAGATGGGCACCAGTCCACTAAAAACTGTTCTGAGTACACCACCACCTCAATCCACAGATGGCCCAAGCACAAGGGCCACCAAAATAGCTGGGCTCCATTTGCACATGAAGCCCCTCAGAGAAAGCAATCTGAGGACTATGGTCTCAAACCCTACTGGTGATCCTTGGGGATGTGCGGGGTGGAACATAAGGGCTGATCCATCTACGCAGAGCTGGTTTATGGCTATGGAAACCCTTTCAGTGAAGCATAGAGAGAGGCCCTTAATGGAATGGGTTGCAGTAAGAGAAGTCTCTCCCTTTCCGTTTGAAAGATGTTTGTTCATCCCTAGCAAGACCGGTTCAGTCCCAGTTGCAGCGCTGCTATGCCTAATTCCCAGCACATTGTTCCCCAGCTGAGCCCATTTCTGTGTTCCTCTTGTATTCCCACAGACTTTTTCTTGTCCTTTCTTAGCTAGGGCATTGTCTCCTCACCGCGGAGTTAACACAGGCTAGCTGCCTGCTGAGCAGGATGTAGCCTGGCCTCATGCCATGCTGATAAAGGCATGTGGCAGCACAAAGGCGCGTGGTAATCAAAAGGCGCTGCATAAAGACTTCCCATCACACATCGATTTTTATTAGAGGTCCTCTGACAGCTCCGCTTACACTTACTGTACAAATGTGCGCATGGAACTTAATTGTCAATGTTTGTTTTCCTACCGTTTGCACAGCAACTAACCACTCAGCTCCTGGGAATTGGGGGAAGAGCAGGGACATTAAATAAGCCTATTTCAGGAATCAGCAAGCCTGTTACCATTTCAGAGTTCTTATCTATTGCCAAGCCAGTGGCCAGGCAGTTGGCTATTTACTCTTGTATGCTAATTTCTTTGAGTAACAATAAGTAATGTGAGGTTGGAGGTAGAGTGGTCACCTTATAAAAAGTCAACATTTATAAACAATTACCAGTATTGGTATTGTAATTGTAAACTGAAATGTCTTGGATATCTGTGTGTGTGTGAAGGTTAATGGTGACCACTGTAATTTACAATTGCATCAGGTAACTTAGGCTTTGTCTGCACTGCACTTTCGTCAGTAAAACTTTTGTCGTTCAGAGGTGTGAAAAAAACACTCCCTCCGAACGACAAAAGTTTTACCGATGAAAAGGGCTGGTGTGGACAGTGCTTTGTCGGTGGGAGATGCTCTCCCGCCAACAGAACTACTGCCTCTTGTTCAGGGTGCGTTTTTGTCATCAGGAGAGCTCTCTCCCACTGACAAAGAGCGGCCACACTGCGCACCTTTTAGCGGCATGGCCGTAGTGGCACAGCTGTGTTGCTAAAAGGTGTGTAGTTTAGACGTGGCCTAAGTAACGTTTACCTAAGATATGCATAATTTCCCTAGTTATCCCCTGTATTAAGTGCAGGGCATGCTGCAATGTTGAGATAGCATTATCTAATGGAAAACTACAGCCTTTTTAAGCACAAAGACTTGTATGCTACTGTAAAACAGATTTCTGAGGCATGTACAATAGTGTGTTAATGTACATGTGCAGATGAACTGGATAATGTGGTTCTTGGTCATCTAAGAGCATCAGGAGCCTTGCTAGCCACTGTGTTACTGTTAACAATCTAGAGTTGAACGTTAATCTTAGAGATTCAGGAGTGTGTCTGGGCCAGATGTTGTAATGACTTCTTTCAATGCTGTGATCCACCAAAGAGAAGCAGTGATGCATGCATTCAGCAGAGTAGCTGGCAAGGAGAACTGGCCAATTATATTCTGAAACAGAGATGCAAAATCAGGAAGTGACTCACTGAATCATTTAACTGGGCAGACTTCAGGATCTACTTGAGCCAAAAGTTTAGTCTATTTATTTGTGTCTTTCTAGAGCAGGGGTTCTCGCAACAAAATTTTTGGTGGCCTCAAAGTGCGGCCACCAACTCTTGCTGATGGCCACGCTGACACTTTTTCCTAAAATTATTTATTTTTCCTAAAATTAATAAGGTAATATGTACATATATACCATACATCCAAACCATTGTAATTTTTTTATGTAAGGTTTGGTGGGGTTTTTGCAGATTCAATAATAAAAATCATGCACAGTCATCTCTAGTCTTTACTGGACCTAACAGAGTAGAAACACAAATAAGGTGCTTTGCACGGTCTTGTCTTTTTTATTATTGTTTCTTTTGCTTTTTTAGTAAAAGTGGTTGTCTGCATAACAATTCTTTAAAAATGCTTTGACATAACAGAAGTCCAAATAATAAGAAAAACATATCTGGATGGCTTGGGTCTGGGGAGGGGAGGACAGGGGACGCACAGCTGCGGCTAGCCCAGGGCTCCTCTGGGCAGGTGTGGGGGGCAGGTCTCGGGGCTTCAGCCAGCCCGGGGCTCCTCTGGTCGTGGTGGGGTGGGGCGCTCGGGGCTTCTCCGGACGCGGGGCTTGTGGCTCCAGGCACAGGGGGTCTCGGGGCTCCAACTGCCGGGGGCAGCGTGGGCAGAAGGGGTGGAGTTGGGGCCTAGCCTCCCCAAAGGGGGGCTCCACCCACTCCCCATGCGCCCGCCACTCGCCTCCTGTGTCCCTCCTCACTCCCCTACCCGCCGCTCGCCTCTTTACTCCCCTACCCCAGACACCCCCCTGCCCACCAGGAGAACTCCCGCTCGCTAGTGGCTCACCACTCACCTCCTCACTCCTCTGCTCGCAGCCAGACCCCCCTGCCCACCTCGTCACCATGCTGCTGGCTCGCCACTCACCTCCTTCTCCTCCACCAGGGCCTCCCTGCCACTCACCTCCTCACCCCCCCTCGCCCACTGCTCACCTCGCCGCTCGCTTCCTCACCCCCCGCCCGCTCCTCGCCTCGCCTCTCTTCCTCACCCCCATACCCACTGCTTGCCTCACCGCTTGCCTCTTCACACATCACCCTAGCTCACCTCCTCACTCCCCCGCTCGCAGCCAGCCCCCCTGCCCACTGGGCATCTTCTCACCCTGCTGTTGGCTCGCCGATTGCATCCTTACTCCTCCACCATGCCCCCCAGCCTGCTGCTCGCCTCGCCGCTCGCATCCTCACCCCCTCCTCATCTTGCTCCTTAAGTGCTGTGTGTTCCACCTGCATCTCCAAAGAGGCAGCACATGCAGGAGCAACAGGGATGAAGGGGAGGGGCTGATGCTGCTCCCCCACCCCGCCCAGGAAACTGCCGTGGCCACAGAGAAACCATGCAGCCACTGTGGCATGCGGCCACAGTGGCTGCATTTGAGAAAGGGTGTTCTAGAGACAGCCTGAATTTTCAAATGTGACTCTCTTTAACAAAATATGTAGTTTAACCTGTCCAAGGGCCTGGTCACCTTCTGTCATCCACTGCAGCCATGCAGCGTTGCCTTCTCTCCAGGGTAACTAACTTTTTTGATAGGCAAGTAAAAAAAAAATTGATATTTTTATTAGCATAATGGTGGATTGCAGGAGTCGTTTTTGTACCTGGGCTAGTAAATTTTCTAGAGAATTTTGCAAGGCTACACAATGCATCTCAGACTTTCATCTCAACCAAGCAGCTCGTGGGATTGTTAGGGGCCTACTTTGCAATGTGTCCAAGCTGTAATAATTTAAATTAATGAGATTTCCAAATGATTGTGAGGACGAGGCTTGTAAATTCCTCTTTGAAGCACACACCGCAACATCTTTCCTTACCAAAGAGAGAGGCTTCAGTTAAAACTAATCCAAAATAAGACTCTCCTTTTCCCTTTGAGTCCAGGGGCATGTCGACACAGCATCTGAGAACGAGCCTCCCAGCCTGGGCCCACAGACCTGTGTTGGCAGGGCTTACACTAGCACGCTAATAGTAGCTATGTAGACCTTGTAGCTAAGGCTCTGAAATCTAGGATGAGGGATGGGCTTGAGAGTCTGAGCTCCAGCCTGAGCCGCAACATCAAGGCACTGTCACACAGCTGTCTTTAGTAGGCTAGCATGAGCCCTGCTAGCATGTCTGTGGACTCAGGCTCACTCCCAGATTCAGTGTAGATACCTAGATGACTGCTCTGATCCTGGGACAGCTGATTGCTAATTATCTTCTAAGGCTGCTCTCGGTGCCTTTGCAGTGACTGGCTAGGAAGTGGGTCGGGGGACTGGGGTCCCTGTCACTTTAGTAGTGCTGCTGCTCTGCCTCCATCCTGGGAATAAAAGTTAAGAGAGAGGTTTAAACCCATATTTGGACTCCTAAAGCCTCCCTGCTGAATCAGACTGTATTGTCACTGCAGATGACTTCCTTTGCGTATACCAAACTCTGGATTGCATTTCACAAGTTGCACATGCGAATATTCTGATGAAATCACTAAATTGACGATGACTTTGCACTAAGTGCTAATGAATCCATGTGAACTGTAAATCATTGATCACGTTCCTACATCAGTTTTCCCCCCAACAATGTAGGAGGCAATCTCACAGGACAAGTGAAAAGAATGACAGTTTTCCTTGGGTGATGTGTGTGTCTCAGCAGGGCCACTCTTCTTCTTCCTCCCTTCTCTCCACAAAGCCTCAAATCCAGCCACCTTCCCCCTCCAAGAGGGTTGGACACAGCTCACCCTGGGGCCTGTCAGTGCCTCTCAATACATCCGCCCGAGAACAAGATACTAGAGGGTGATGCCTCCCAACACTGGCGCTGAGCATTCTGTCTCTGCAGAGTTTACAGTTCCTGACAAGTCAAGGAACATGAAATGCACATCCTAACCACACTGCACTGCCGCTAGCCTATCAAGCTAGCCACAGAAATAACAATTCAGAGAGGAAAAGCTCATTGGCAAGTAATGGGGTTTAGCACTGGACATTCCCAAGTGGTTCTGGTGGGCCAGTGACTAGAAGGCTGCATAGATAAAATGTAAAAAAGGAAAACAGATTCTTACCCATTGTTTTTCAGCACTGAGCTAATTGTTGTCTTTCTTTTTTTCTTTTGTCTTCTCTCCAGGAACGAGTGGAATATCTCTTTCTCATAATTTTTACAGTGGAAGCATTTTTAAAAGTAATAGCATATGGACTTCTCTTTCACCCCAACGCTTACCTCCGCAATGGCTGGAATTTACTAGATTTTATAATTGTGGTAGTAGGGTAAGTACTATTGTCTTTGAGTACACTGTACACATGGGAACATACCCCAAAATGAACTCTTCATCAGGAATTCCAACTGGGTACATTACAGAGAAGGAGTGCATAGGCTTCTTATGGATGCTTGTTTGACTGACTGTACTGCAGATCCTGCCTCTCGCCTCCACCACCCATCTCCTCAACTCACCCCACCCGCAGGCTCCCTTCCTTTACCAAACATCCAGAGAATGTACTGACTTCAGAGTCAGATCCTCCACTGGTACAACTGGTGTTGCTCTGTTGACTTCAGTGGAATAGCATTCAGTCACCTGACTAGGGACTGCTGCTCAATATGAATAAGGGCCTTATGAATCTGATGGTTTTCATTTTATGTGGGTTTTTATAGAGACTTAAAAAGAGGACAGATATTTTACCCCCTTCCTATTGCCATGGAAAAGAACAGGGTTCCAGAAATGCTAGATCAGCATTATATGTAGTTTTAACTTGAGTTTTCCTATTAGGCCTGTTAATCAGCAAGATGATATTCAGGCTGAAATTAATTCCCTTGCCAGTGACAAAAGCAGCAGCTCTCCACTTTGCTATTCTGTCTGCTCTCATGTTCAGCAACACTTACTCTGTAACTGGAGGAAACAATCTGACAGCAGCTGCAACAGGGGAAGGATTACACATGTATAAACATGGCCAAGACCCCTAGGTCCCAGTTAAAGAGTAACAATTGCAAGCGGCAGATTCCACTTCAAGGCTAGATGGGTTTCTCTGGTGTTTATCTATTTAGACTGGCTCATACAGGACTATGCCATAGTGTGGTGTGCTGCTTCCTCTCCTAGCAGACCCTACTAATCAGTAAATTCTGAGAGGCAATGCTGTTTGCCCCTGTTCTCCCCTGCTTGCTCCCTACTGTTTGTTTGAAAATTGCAGTGTAAACCCAGGCTGCAGTTACACTATATTTAAACGTGAATTGATTTTGTTGGAGGGGCAGGAAGTTTTCCAAATTTCTCCCTTTTCTTTTTTATTCCGCTTCCTGCAAAGACCTCTTATTGACCTACCGTTTTCTTCCATCTGAGGGGAGGCAGCCATGGCTTCCTCTGGTGTCAGTCAGTGCTGCCAGAAGTGGTTCCAGTGGCAGCCTGAAGCGGTGGCTGGAAAACAAGAGGAAGCATTTGCCTGACAGTGGCTGTACATGCTGCCTACTGTGTTCCCAACTCATCCCAGGCTTCCTTAACATTGAGCACAGGCTTATTAATGAGACTTCAGAAGAGAATGAGACACTAACTAAAAAAAACATGATGCTAATCCTAGCCATACTCAGTAGGGCTTCTAGACCGATGGATATGATGCCCAGTTTAGAGGTAACAGAAACCCAGTTTAGAGGTAGCGAACCTAAATTTCCTTTCCCAGCTATTACCACCTCTGTCCTGAATACATGAGTTCTACCTCATCATACCACAGAAAAGGCCAAACAAAAATGGAGGCAAACAAAATACCAAAAAAAGGCTTATGATTTTCCTTGGACTGCTGCACTCGTTAGAAATCTCCCACATCCTCCTCTTCATAATAGTGAAAGCAAGTAGACCACTGACCTCTTTTGCATTAACCAAACCTGAAATGGCAGAGTGTGGGGCTCATTAACTTTCTGTGTTCCTTAAGCAAGGCAAAACCAGGAAACGTATTATCCTAAACTCTTGACTAATACCAGTTGCTAAAACTAAAGACCTGGGTAATTTAGAAGGATGCAGCTCAAGGATGCTCTTGTGACTTTGTGGACTGGAACTGCTTCTTGCTTTGTATTTGGAGGCCTCTGAGTGTTATTGTTCTCCAAGGAATAAAGAAAAACTTGCCTTCCTATTGTAACTGTTCTCTCGGGGCTGGCTGATATGGACATAGTTGTAGTATTGTAACATAGGCCAGAGACGATCATAGAGGTTCATGGGATGGCAAAAGAGGAAAGTGCTTTCCTGATAATATTCAGAAAGTGTAACCTAAACCAATGGTTCTCAGATTTATTTGATTGGGCCCCCACTTCTATGTGGCTGTAGTTGTTTATGCCCCCCACCACCACAAGTACATAAACCACCATCCAGCTCTGAAGGCAGAGCGAAGAGCAGCGGCAGCTGGCTGGGTGCCCCACTCTAAAGGCAGTGCTGTGCCAGCAGCAGCACAGAAGTAAGGGTGGCAATGTGAAAAGTGAGATTTGTCAATATCACTTTTCACAGCAGATTTAGCACCCCATCGCCACCCTTACTTCTGTGCTGCTGCTGCATCCCGGGGCTGACAGATGGGGATTGGAGGGGAGGCAGAAGGAGAGCTTAAGCCCGGGCTGCCTCTGGTGAGGAATAGAGGGAAGGTGCAGGAGGATAGCCCATGCCCAGGTGGCGGAGCTCCGGCTGTCAGCCGCAGGGTGGTAGTGTTCTGGCTGTCCCCTTTTCCCTGCCTCCCAGATGTGCACAGCTCTTCTGCATGAGCCCCAAACACCCAGGACTGACAGCCAGAGCTCTTCCCCCATCCCCCTGCCTGCAAAAAAAGCCCAGAGCTCACACCTCCCTTGACACATTCCTGTGCCTCCATAGTTTGAGAACCGCTGACCTAAAGCATTAAATTTTAAAGACTTTTTCATCACAGCTGTCATTTTGCACTCATTCTGCCATTGGAATCTTCTTCTTCTTTAAATGTTGATGGTTCTCACCATAGAAAAAAGAGTAGGGCTGGATGGGAAATGGACAAATCTTATATGCAAAGAATAATTCAGGTGCTATTGTGGCAAAAGGGAGCACAACCAAGGACAATGTCTAGATCCTCAGTCTATCTTAACTGCCATTTTTTCCCACCACATCAGTGCATGCAGCTGGAAGATCTAATAAGGAGAAACTAGTTTGATATTGTTCATTATTTTCAGGTAGACAAGGAGATAGGGAATGAACATTCTAGAAAGCAGCCTACATGAATTCTTTATAGTACCCATTATCTGCTACACTTTATAGTACCAGTTATCTCCGTCTTCAAAAGTTGGGTCATCTGCCACCCGAAGAAATCTGTGACTTCACTTTGAATGTGTAGTTCTAGGGTGGTCAGATGAATCCATGTCAGGAAAGGAGAAAAGCATTAAAAGCAAGGACTATATCTAGACTTAAGGGAATGCCTTCTGAAGAAAGGACGCACTTTAGACTTATAGGCTTGTAACAACTTATCTGTCTTGCAATATGGTAGATCTACTTTCTGAGCAGCTAAGTCCTTTAAAGCTTGATCTAGCTTATTCTCAGAATAGCCTATGAACTTTCTGTGGCAGAGCCATTAAATATTGCTTTGAAGAAAAATCTCTTTGCGTAGGTATCAATCATAAAGCTCTGTGTTTAAGAACTTCGCTAGTTAAGAACAAAGATCACACACTCAGCTGTTTAATGAAGCATATCCCACCACTGCTAATCATTAGTTAAATTGTTTCCTAGTTCTTTTGATTTTATTTTTCTTCTTTTGGAAAATAAAGGGTTTTCTGACACGAGTGTTGTCCTTAGAATTCATCATGACTTAGAAGGAAATTTCCTTTCCTGACAAAAATGACTTGAAAGTGTTGTGTTTCAAGAATATTCTTCTTTCCAGACAGCATGTAATGCATTTCCTAGGAGCAATATTTTCTGAGGACCCACAGTTTCTACCAAGAGAAAGGTATCTTAATTTAGAGAACAACCTTACTTAGATTGTGCACTGAAGGTATTTGCAAGGGGTCTGAAATTCTGAACAGATTCAAAAACTTGGGTGTAGAAATGAGCCTTTCCTTAGGCCTGTGGGGAATTTTCTAAAGGGCAGACTCAAGCACTTCCACATTTACAAACCCTTCCTGGAGTTAAAAAATAGCCATATTTAAAGGTGAACTGTAAAGCCAAAAACAAAAAATCTTTTGGCCTTTACTTTTTCTTTATTCTGTATAAAGACTCTCTCTCAAAGGTGTTTGTTTCTCTGCTTGTTATTTGCATTGGAAATATCAGATCCTCAGTTCCCTCTATTTGCAAGAGCCCCTTGACAAGAATCAGTATCCCAACTACAAAGACAGGGGAATAAAGAGCTGCAGTACAGGTAGCAGCCTTGTCATGCCACTATTGAGGTCCTCCAAAGATCTGGCTAAGGGCCTTCGGCAAAGAGAATACCTTATGTGTCAGACGTGAAAAAGGAAGCAGGAAAAATATTGGGGAAAAAAAGAAAATAACAAGGATGTCTTCATATATCATTGAGAAGCAGAAGTCAACAATTGGTCTTTTATTTGCTTTGTAGTTCATCTTTAAGAAATGAACCAAAACTGTATGTAGTGACCCCCAGGCTGAGATTCAGAAATCATTTATCAATTCTCAAGAACACGACACAACAGTTTAAAATAGGAAGTGGAAAATATTGCATCCAGTTGGAAATGGAAGGGGAAGTTAGGTTGCAGAATGTGCTTATCTGAGATGAAATAGGGTTGATTCTCATACTCTTTGGAGAGGTGCTATGGGATCTTCAATAACCGCAAGAGGGTAGAACCTTGCTTTTACATCTCATTGAAAATGCCTCCATCAGCACAGTGCTCTCTCATGTCATGCTGGGGCATTGTTTCAGCTGGTTCACCTACTGAAAAGGAATGTCAGGATCTATTGAATCAACCACCCCACCGCCTGCAGTATCTACTGTACGTTTTTTCAAGAGATTTTCTTGGTCCTGCTCATTAATTTGCAACACTTACAAACTTTTGATCCTCCCATCTACTCTCCAGCCTTCTCTCACACTCACTACATGGTTGTTAATTTTTCAGCAATACTTTAAATTATGACTTTGCATTGAGTGAACTAGCTCCCCCATCATAGCTGCCAAGTTCTGTGTAGCTCCAGCTGGGACATTTGCAACTAACGTGTATATAACCAGCAACTTCATATACATATATAATTTTCAGCTTAGGAAAATTAGTGCTGGTGAAAGGTACTGGCCTGAGTGCTGTAATGAATGTACCCTTTTTATCTACGGGGCAAGCTTCCCGCACACATGGCCCTGCCAGCATGCCTCAACCCTGAACTGCGGGGATTTTCTCTAGAGGCAACAGGGCTATTTCATTCTCCCTGGCCCGTGCAGTTTTTGGCCTCTCTGCTGAGTCTGCCAGCTAGTTCAAAGCATGATGATGAGTTTGTGGCATCATAGCTGGAACTGGAACCCACAGAACTTACTTGATATAGCAGCACCATTGCATGGGAACAACTTCTTTAATCTCTACTGAGTTGAATTGGATTCAGAGTGGTGCCTTCTAGGTGAAAGGCTTTGTGGCTCCTTAGTGATGCCCTCAGACATCCACTCTCCTAATAAATGCTAATGTTGCACCTCGAGAATGAAGTTTACTTTGTTGAAAAATAAGTGTATTAAATCAAGTTCTGACCTTTCACAGGCTGGATCTTCCACTTTCTGCACACATGAACAATATCTCCCACACACTGCTCTGCCTTTTTCAAACACACTCTATAATTAAGTGCCCCACCCTGTTTTTAAAGGGACAGCTCCTATTAACCCAAGTAAACCCCTAAAAATATCATAATAAAACAAGTCTGAGAATCCAAATTCGCCTCGAAATAAAATGTTTTGTAATATGACATGACATCATGTCAACAATTGCATTTTTCCAGAGTCTTCACACTAACTTATACCTACACTTTTACCCCCCCTTAAGCCATCATTAGGGTTTGAACCCAGGATTTTCAGATCACAGACCTCGTCCACTTCATCTACACCTGTAAGTGGTAGGGAAATATGCTGTTATCTTCTGTTAGGACCAGCCCATAGAATGAGACATGATGCATACTTTGCCACGGGGTACACAACTATTGTTGAAATAGCACTGGAATATTTGATTTTAGGATTCACGGCTTCTATTCCTAGCCCTGGAAATAGAATGTGAATAGAAACAGCATTGCCACTTGTATGAATGCTGCTGTTTGGTCCTCATGAAGGTTTGAAACTGGAATCTCTGGATCTAAAAGCATATCTTTATCTGCCTCATAAACTTCTGCGTGTGATCTAACCTTGGGGGGCGGGGGGGTCAAAGAGCCACACTTTGTTAACATGGATTACACAAGCACATAATATGACATGGTTCTTCTGAAAGACAGTAAATGAGACCTGAGTTCTATTGCCAATTTCACCTGCAGTGACCTTGTGGAACCTGAGTTAGATGTAAAATAGATCGGGGGACTGAACTCCCTATGAATGGGGGACCAGATGGATAGGAGAGGGAGCAAGGGAAGTTACTGAGACTCGAGGGGGCAGCTGGCTCCAGGCTGGGAAGGTATGTCCTAGTAGTTCCTATTGCCTTTCCTGTGGTTGGTGCCTGGTGCCCTGGATTCCCCTCACGTCCTTGGCAGCTGGCACCCTGTGCGCCATTGCCTCCCACCCAGGTGCTGATGTCCTGTCCCATCCCCCACCTCACGCTGATGGCTGGTGCACATGCTCCTGCCCTTCCCTGGGGCTGGCTGTCTCTGCTGGGACCTGCAGTGGCTGGAGGGCGGGACCTGGCTGGGCTGGGGAATCCTACCTGCTCCTTATCAGTCAGCCTGATCTTGTGGCCTTGGCAGCTGCTACAGCCTCTCCTCCAGATCCTGCTCTCATATCTTCCTCCATGTGAATGCAGCAGAGTCCACTCCCAGCTACTGGTGGGTGGGCAGAAACATAGACCCCACACACACACTATTTCCATTACGGAGATGCTAGCTCCCTCCACTGCCCCGGTTCCACTGGCCTTGAAATGGTTGAATAATTGCCCTTCTACAGTAGAGCATCAGTTAATAAAGGTTGCAAACTGCACAGAAGTATTAATAGCAGTCAGAGGAAGGACTGAAATTAGAACTTATGTCTCCTGCCTTACATCTCAGTTCCCATTCTTCTAGACTACAGGATATTGTATAGGGGAAGAGTCTCTTTCTCCCTCACTACATATGACTATCAAGTCAGATATGTGATACATCTGGTGGGTTTGTGCAATATGAGGTAGTTTCAATGATATGATGATGTTAATTAATTTTCTGTTTAGCCTGAGCCTTGCTGTCTGCCTACAGCTTGTTTCCTCTTTCCTTTTTGCAGGCTTTTTAGTGCAATTTTAGAACAAGCAACCAAAGCAGATGGGGCGAATTCAATAGGAGGGAAAGGTGCCGGATTTGATGTTAAAGCACTGCGGGCTTTCCGAGTGTTACGCCCCTTACGACTGGTATCTGGAGTTCCTAGTAAGTAACAATCATTTTCCCTTTTAGTTTTGGGGGGGTTTTTTGGGTGGTGGGATGGGCGTGGGATAAACACAGGGGCAGGAATTATTTTTCTGTGGAAAGATGTAATGTGATGCAGATGTTTTGGGGACTGGGAAGAGAGACACTAATGTGGCTACATGGTCAATATGGCATTCAATTAACAGATGGAAGAGTCAAACCTGAAAGAGTAGGTGGGCGGGACAGGGTGTGTGTGAAAGAGATTTATTACACAGTTCATAAAGTCTGCAGTGTATGATCAAACAACCTCTCTAAATAGTGGAAATTGCAGATCAATTTCAAACAAAAGTAAATGAAGTTGTAATCTCTATAATGAATCTAATATAAATCAAACAACTGGGATTCTGGCTTTGACGTCACCGTATTAATCTTGCAAATGGCTGACCTAATGGAACAGTGAATAAACACTTGTTCATGGGGAGGCTGTTTCATAAAAACTCCATTCTCCCTACCTGTCCACCACCTGCTGCTCTGTTTAAGAGTGTTCGGAGTAATTCAGAACAAACTGTCCGTAGGACAATAAATAATCATGATTTCAGTTAGAGTCATATTCATTTAAATAATTTTGATGACTCTGAGGAAGCCTCCAGGCAGTTTCTGATCATCCAGTTTCTACTGGCATACCGCCAGGGAAGTTTTGACTGGCCAAAAGATGACTTGTCCCATTGTGGAAATGGGATTTGAGCGTTGTTGTGTGGCAGGGCTATACCTTTTGAGTCAAGAGTTCTGTTTGAGAATGAACCAGTGATTGGTCTTTTGGGTAGGGGGTTAGGGTGAAGGACCCATCCAGTTCCATAGAGGTGTTTGATCTAGTTGGCAGAAATCACGGGGGATAATGTAAGGAATGGACTTTTGGGGTTGGGTCATTTGCTCTAGAATGGTTGTGGAGAAGGGGCTTTCTGTACTTTTATTTGGGGAGACTTCTAGGTTGAGGGCTTATTTCAGTATTGCCAACCTCTGTCATTCACAAATCATGAGTTGGGCCCTCCAAATATCATTAGATTGTCTTAAAAATAATGAAATTAAATAAATAAAACGTGGGTTCTTTTCACTTGACTTGGTTTCTGAGCCCTTAGGTTACAGTAGGGTCATATTTTCAGGCTTTTCTCCTCAACTAGGATGGCCAGAAACTTACTTTTCAAATGAAAGTTGAGATTCTTGGCTCCAGGAGCTAGGGCTTTAAGAAAAACAATAAATATTGCAAGGGATGGCAACACTGCGGAAGGTCCTTGCTCATGCACCCAGGTGTGACTGCTGTGATGGCCATTGTAGGGTGACAAGGATAGTTGACCAGCATTTCTGTACACTGAGGAGATGAAGGACCAAAGAGGGAGCCTGCTGCAGGAGAAGGGAGAGACGGTATCTGCCCAGTGGACTGCAGGGGCAGGCCCATCTTTTGTTAATAAAGTTGTGTGCAATGTTGTTGTAGCCATGTTGGTCCCAGGATATTAGCGAGACAAGGTGGGTGGAGATAATATCTTTTATGGACCAGTTTAGCTTTGGAGCGCCACAGAGCTCTTCTTAATAAAGTTGGCAATCTTGTAGTCCTGCTAGCTCCTCCACAGCTTTTGAATACCCAGATAGAAGCAGTAGCCAAGAATGCTTTTTTAAAATATTTGCTTAGTAAAGAAGGTTGTGACCTCTCCTCTCAGATGTGCACCTCACAACAGTTATCAGTGCCTTAGCCACCTCTGGGTACGATTACTACAATGTTTTTTATATCCAGCTATCCTTGAAGACCTCTCGGAAACTTTAGTTAATACAAAATGTGACTGCTCACTTAGCTTACAACCCTACACAAGCAGATCAACAGGGAGATTGTTTAAACTGGCTGGCTGGTTGGCAGAGGTGGGGGGGGCTGACAGAGGATGGGAGCAGTAGGGATGGAAATTGTTGTTTTGACTTGGGAGGAATTGTGTGAGGTCCTTCGTCTTGTAAGATTTGCAGTTGTAGTCCATGCTTGAGTGTCCAGGCTTGTCAGTCTCTGGAGACTCCAGTTTAAGCTAATATGTATGAACCTCTCCAGGCAGTAGTACTTTTTTCTGGAGGTGTTACAGCCTGAGTGAATTTGCCTAATTGTCCTTTGTCACTGTTCAGAGCAACTGCACCTGTATTTCCCCTCTGTGGTTCAGGAAGAACACCCACTCTTGGTTTTCAGCTTCACAGCTATTGCCTATCATAGGTGGAGACATGTCTCTCTTTCCCTTCTGACCGGGTATTCAAGTTTATCTTAATTCCATAAGGTTTGTTCAGGATGTGACAGGTTGATAATATCTGATCACATCCCCCACTGTTCTTAATTCTTGGAGGAGCTGTGGTCATCCTCCCCCATGGAATTGCATACCGTCCCTGGCCTATGATGATACATAAACTTAATACAGTAAGATTTCCCAAAAATATTGCAGGAAATTGTCACATCTCTCACACCTTCCTATTCACATAAATCTATCCCCTATTTGTGGCCTATCCAATGTAGAATCATAGAAATGTAGGGCTAGAAGAGACATTGTGAGGTCATGTAGTCCAACTCTCTATGCTGAGGCAGGATCAGGTAAACCTAGATAATCCCTGACAAGTATTTGTCCAATCTGTTCTTAAAAATCAACAATGACGGGGATTTCGCAACTCTCATGGCAACCTATTCCAGTACTTAACTATCATTATAGTTAGAAATTTTTTCCTAATATCTAGCCTAAATCTCCCATGCTGTAGATTAAACTACTTAATTCTTTTCCAACCTTCAGTGGACATGGAGAACAATTGATCAAAATTCTCTTTATAACATATTTGAAGATTGCCATCAGGTCCCCACTCAGTCTTCTTTTCTCAAGACTAAACATGCCTAGTTTTTTTTTAACCTTTCCTCATAGGTCAAGTTTTCTAAACCTTTTATAATTTTTGTAGCTCTCCTCTGGACTCTATCCAATTTGTCCATATCTTTCTTAAAGTGTGACTCCCAGAACAATACTCCATGTAAGGCCTCACTAGTGCTGAGTAGAGTAGGACAATAACCTTCCATGTCTTACATACAACACTCCCGTTAATACACTCCAGAATGATATTAGCCTTTTTCACAATTCCATCACACTGTTGGCTTATATTAAAGTTATCCACTATAACCCTCCGATCCTTTTCTGCAGTACTGCTCCCAAGCCAGTTATTCCCATTTTGTGTGTTTGATTTTACCATCCTAAATATAGTACTTTGCACTTGTCTTTACTGAGTTTCATCTGGTTGATTACAGACCAATTCTCCAATTTGTGAAGGTGGTTTTAAATTCTAATCCTGTCTTCCAAAGTGCTGGCAACCCCTCCAGTTTGGTGTCATCCAGAAATTTTAAAAGCATACTCTCTGCTCCATTATCCAAGTCATTAATGAAAATAATTAATAGTACTGAACCCAGGACAAACCTCTGCGGAACCCCACTTGATACATCCCCCAAGTTTGACAGCAAACCATTGAAAACTACTCTTGCAGTACAGTCTTTCAACCAGTTTTGCACCTACCTTATAGTAATTTCATCTAGACCACATTTCCTTAGTTTTTTATGAGAATGTCATGTGGGACTATGTCAAAAGCCATACTGAAATCAAGATATTTCATGTCTACTGCTTGCCCCCCTCCACTAGGCCAAAAAAGGAAATTAGGTTGGTCTGGCATGATTTGTTCTTGACAAATCCATGTTGGCTATTACTTATTGCCCTATGATCCTCTAGGGCTTAGAAACTGATTGTTTAATAATTTGTTCCAGTATCTTTTTAAATATTGAAGTTAGGCTGACTGATCTATAATTGCCCAGGTCCTCTTAGTATCCCCTTTTAAATATAGGTACTTTATTTGCCCTTCTCTAGTCCTCTGGGACCTCACCCATCTCCCATGAGTTCTTGAAGATAATTGTTAATGGTTCCAAGATTGCTTCCGCTAGTTCCTTAAGTGCCTTAGAATGAATTTAGTTAGGCCCTGCTGACTTGAATATATTTAATTTATCTAAATATTATTTCCCCCGTTCTTTCTCTAATCTGACTTGTGTTCCTTCCCCTTTGTTGTTAATATTAATTGTGTTAAGCATCTGGTTACAGTTAACTTTTTTAGTTATGACTGAAGCAAAATAGGCATTTAAACACCTTAGCTTTCTTGATGTCACCAGTTCTTATCTCTCCTTTCCCACTAAGTAGTGGACCTACACTTTCCTTCATCTTCCTCTTGCTCCTAATGTATTTATAAACCCTCTTTTTGTTGCCTTTCATGTCCTTTGCCAGGTGTAACTCATTTTGTGCCTTAGCTTTTCTGATTTTGTCCTTATCTACTTGCATTCATGTACTCATCCTTAGTAATTAGTCTATGTTTCCACATTTTGTACTCATCCTTAGTAATTAGTCTATGTTTCCACATTTTGTAGCACTCCTTTTTGATTTTCAGGTCATTAAAGAGTTCCTGTTGCAGCCATATCTTACTTTTCTACCCATCTTTCCCTTGCATCGGGATAGTTTGCTGTTGTTGTGCCTTAAATATAGTCCGTCTTTGCCAGGTCTCCTGAACTCCTTTTTCCCTTAGGTAGGGTCCCATAGGAAGAAAACCTATCAGTTCTCTGAGTTTGTTAAAGTTTGCTTTTGGGAAGTCTATTGTCCTTATTCTGCAGCTCTCTCACCTTCCTTTCCTTAGAATCATAAAATCTGTCATTTCATGATCATTTTCACCCAAATTGTCTTCTACCTGCAGATTTGCAACCACTTCCTCCCTATTAGTCAGAATCAAGTCTGAAATGACTGCCCCTCCCCTGTTACTTTCTCTAACTTCTGAAACAAGAAGTTGCCCTCAACACATTCCAGGAACTTACTGGCAATTTTGTGTTTTGTCATAATACTTTTCCAGCAGATGTCTGGGCAGTTAAAATCTCCCATTACTACCAGAACTTGTATATGTTCTGGATATTTCTGTTATATGTCCTAGAAATGCATCATCCTCTGCATTTATAGCACCGCAGCCCCAGATTGCCTGGAAACAGATAATATGAACTCAGGAATCAAAATCAGAGCCTCCTCACAGTTGCGTGTGTTTCTGCTAGGCTGTCAGTCTAGTCAACTCACCAAATATCTTTTTAATGTAAATTATCTATGGCCACCATTTTCAAACATGAAGGCCTAAAGTTAGGCATGCACATCCTAATGAAAGGTATCTAATGAAAAGCAGCCTGATTTTCAAAGGAGCTGAGCACCCTGCTGCTCCCACGGAAGTCAGTGGGTGCACATTTTCGATGAGGTGCTTACTTATGAATGTAGGTGTCTAATTTTAGACACTCCCTTTTGAAAATGTTGGCCCGTGTCACTACAGTAATCTCCCATTACTCCCTATGATGCCCTCTTCTTAGCTATAACACTTTCCCACAACGTCCTACAATTGTCTTCCTACTCTTTCAATGCTCCCTCCCTGTATTCCTTGCAAAGCTTTTCTCCTTACTCCTGTCTTTGAAATTCCCTTGTGCTATGTCACATGGATATCCTGTTCCCTATCTGCCATATGCTGTTACATCCAAACTGTTCAAACCAGTGAGGGGTGGTCATGTTAGTCCTGCTGGCTCGACAGTCTGCAGCACTCTTTACATATGACAGCACATTCCTCACACGCTGCAACAAATATGAGGGATTATAAAGTCTCAGAGCCTTCTAATAAAGATTAAGGGTAGAGACAGTATTTGCAGTGTAAGGGGAAAGTAATTTATGCCTTTGAGAAACACCAGGGCAGAGAAATGAATCCCAGCTGTGTACTTTACACTGGGTTGACATACCAGCAAGCATCTTAGGAGGTTACAGCACTGATTTTTTTCCTGTATCTGGATTCTGCTTGAGTGGAATGCTCTGTTAGGTATATTTCACTTGCTTGCTAAGTATGGCAAGATTTTTGAGGGAACAAAGAGAAGAGGGCTTGCAAATGTCTCATGTTTAGAACCTAATATGTCTTTTCCAGATATAACTTCTGTGATCCTATATCTAGAATGGGAATAACTTTCTTTTCTTTAAGGAATTTGTCTAATAGTGCCAGATCCTTGGAGAAGCATAGCCAGAGCTCCTAGTGTTCCATCCATCCCCAGCCAGTGCCAGCATAAGTTAGAGCAGCCCTTAGGCATTAGGAAAATAAGAGTAGTGGCTAGCTGGGGACCATGAAACTCAACAGGTTGGCCTTCTAAGAGAAGACCAATTATTTTTCCCCCACATAAGCAAATGCTCTGTGCTTTTGTCTAGTTTCCAGGTAAGTCTCCTCCTACATTGCTTATCTGAAGGGAATTTGAGTTTCTACAGCTCCTGTCATACCTGACATATGCAAAAGGTCTTTTGGAGCAATGAGTTAGGTACTGGTACTATATTCGGGGCTTAACCCAGAGGTGCACCTGAACTGGGATTGGTGCAGCTGATGGGAGGGAGAGTAGATGTAGTGTTACACTACTTTTCTGCACCCAGTAATCCTGAGGCTGGCCAGAGGCCACTGCAGCTCCTATTATAAATTAGAGAAGCCTTGGGGCTGCTCTAATTTATGTTCACAGGCAGTTGTTCCACCAACTGATGATTAGACATAGTGTTGTGTGCTCAAGCTCTGCCTCTAGCTGATGCCTCTCAAACCCCTATATGCTGTCTATTCCAAGCAGAGAGGGAGTGGTGGGTGATTTTATGTTATCCCAGTGTTCCCCTGTGCAGGGGGGAATCCTTATCTGCCCCTATAGAACATCTTTAAAGTAGCTTTGTGCCATTCTGGAATGCAAATTTGACCTTACAGAGGGCTACAGATGAGGCCCAGAGGATTTATACCTGTGCTTTCTATGTCACAAAGCATTTACCCTTATCCTTATCCTAACATGCAGCAGTAATCGCTCACCTTCTGTAATCCCTACCCTGTCTGTGTCACCTCCTCTGTCATCCCTCATCCACCCATTGAAATAAACACAGCTGCATTTATTTCATTGATTACACTCAGTGCAATTCTTTGATTCTAAGTGTCTACATTGGGTTATTTGAATGCGCAATCAAAATTTTTATTTGTATTTTCTTTTTTCCATTGCCAAGGAAATTAAATGCAGAACGCTGTGTTAATTAAATGCTATAGCTGAGATTTTAAATGCACAGGACTCCGGAAATTAAAAATTCTGGTTTCTGCAGAAGCTATAATGTCCTCACTGCACACATACAGGACATTACATAGGGATGTGAGAAATCCACTTTTTTTCTATTTGTTGGATACATTTATTAAGCATTAAGTTTCATCTCATAATAAGTACCAGTCAGGGTCACACATTTTGTTCAGAAATATTTTCATCTGGCAGCACATAGTTGGCATAACCTTTTCCATTGTTTGCATGCGTGCAATGTCACTGGTGGGTCAAGGGGATGAGTTTTCCATATGTTTACCATAAAGTAGCTGATGATGTGGTATAAATAAAGAATGCTGGGGAGATCCTGAACTGCCGTCAACTGAGGTGATCTGAGGAATGGCTTGATCAAAGATGCAAAATATGTCTTTCTGTACATTTGCATAAAGGAGTTGATTCAGCTATCGTTGGAATCAATGTCCTTGGCTAATGTCTGCCTTCAAATCCATGTGTTCAACACATGGATGCCAGTTGCCATGTGTATTTGAGGGCAAAATTTGGCTTCCAGTCCTTAATGCTGAGTCAGATTAAGAAAAGAACGGGGGAAATAATATTTAGATAAATTAAATATATTCAAGTCAGCAGGGCCTAACTAAATTCATTTTTTTAATGCATTTACCAGTGTGGCAGCCACAAAATCCAGCTTTTTTCCTGTCTCGTGGAAAGTGTAGGTCCACTACTTAGTGGGAAAGGAGAGCTAAGGACTGGTGACATCAAGAAAGCTAAGGTGTTTAAATGCCTATTTTGCTTCAGTCATAACTAAAAAAGTTAACTGTAACCAGATGCTTAACACAATTAATATTAACAACAAAGGGGAAGGAACACAAGTCAGATTAAGGAAAGAACGGGGGAAATAATATTTAGATAAATTAAATATATTCAAGTCAGCAGGGCCTAACTAAATTCATTTTTGTTGATGCATTTACCAGTGTGGCAGCCACAAAATCCAGCTTTTTTCCTGTCTCATGGTCTCCCATACTGCAGGACACATTGCACTGTAATGCAGATTTTCTGCATGTTGCCTCATTGCTGAGCAAACCTTCTCAACCATCTGTCCTGTCTCTGTAGCATACATTACACTATGTGAGGACAAGCTATGTCACCTTTCCCAAGTAATTGCCTTGCTGGTTTTAATCTCAAGTGGCCAATTTTTTTATTATTTTTTTTGCTTTCATTACAAAAGGAAAAAGGGGAGGAGAGAGGGAACAACATGAACCAAGTGTCCTGATTTGGCTTATTTCATTGTATTTAAGTTTAAAACTGTGTCCAAATTAAGAACTCAATCCTGTAAATTCTCACTCCTATTAGGCATCCTTACTCATGAGATTGATGCCATTGATTTCAAGGGAGCTACTCCCTGAAGTAAAGGCCACTTACATGAGTAAGGGTTTGCAGGATCAGGACCTAAATTCCACATTTTGGAGGGGAAAGCTCGTAGAAGGATGTGATTTGCAGTGGAAACAGTTAATTCAGTATGATAATATGCATTTAATCTTAGCAAGGGGGATTGCTCACAGAAACACAGACTTCTTGTCATAATAAAGGTTTGTCTCATATTGAAGGAATGCCAGTGAAAACAAGGAAATATTTGTTATTTGAGTTTCACTACGCAGCTCTTTTAAAAATAGCAATAACTAAGAATGTATCGAATCACAGTGTCATCATTTATCTTACCAATTACTATGCACACTTGCATGATTATTAAAAGAGCCTTTGTGAGAGAACAAAAAAGTAAATTGCCAAGACTGTAGCTAAGGAAGTCAGGGCCTAGACAATCATTTCAAACTTCCTATTGAAAAAAAAAGAGTGATAAAACAGTTAAAACAAAATGGAGATAAAGTCTAAAATAATCTCATTGCTCAGTATGAGATTTTCAGAAGTTTTCAGAGTTGGCCTAACTTTGCACCCAGTACTGTCACTTTATTTTTAATGTTGTGGTAGTTCCCAGAGGTCACAATTATGAGTGGGGGTGTTCCATTGTGTGGCACTTTACAAACATAGAAATAAACACAGTCACTGCCCCAAAGAGCGTAATATCTCAGAATAACCATCTGGCTTATTCTGAGGGCTAGTCTACACTTACCAGCTCTGTCAGACGCATCGGATCGATCTTCTGGGTTCGATTTATCGTGTCTTGTCTAGACGCGATAAATCGAACCAGGAAGTGCTCCCCCGTCGACGCTGGTAATCCTGCTCCACGAACGGAGCAGGCAGAGTCAACGGGGGAGCCTGCGCGCCGCGATGTGGACCAGGGGTGAGTACTTTGAAGTTCGAAATAAGATACTTTGACTTCAGCTACGTTATTTACGTAGCTGAAGTCGCGTATCTTACTTCGAACTTCGGGGCTAGTGTAGACCAGCCCTGAGTGTTGTTGACATAATTGCATAGCTGTACTTCATCGTCTGGACCATAATGGAATGGCAGTAGATACTCCGATTGTAACTAGCCACTGACACCAGCAGTAGGTTACCAGCTGCCCACTCATAATTAATGGCTTTCATTACCCCAGCAATGGGGGAAGGAGGGCTCTGCTGTATCCAATCAAAATAGTAAGTACGGTATATTATCTATTCCATTCTTTTCTTATATCCTCACCCTATTGACATCTCCTCTTCTTCTGATGGCAGTCCCAACCATATCATCGAGTGTCAGATCCTTCATTGATCCTGAATGTCTAATTTTTGCACTACTTACTCGTTTAGGGTCATATAAGCTATGGTTTGAAGTCTTTGTTCAGTTTCTCTAAAGTGAATTGCTGTTTGCAAATGTTACACAGTCCAAGAAATTTCAGCAAGACAAATCAGAGGCTTTCTTGTCCTATTTATAAAATTTGGCCAGCACCCAATGGCTTGCAGAGGCGGAACTGATTTGAACTGGAGCTAGGAAACAAGAAAGATAATCTTGCTGGGTTCGTAAGAACTTTTTTTTAACCATGCAGATTTAGTCTAATGGTGTTTCAGTGACTCATCAGCATCATGTAACATGAGGAGTCTTTTGTTAATCTGAGTTTCCTAAAAGATGATGAGAAATGGATGGTCATTTAAGTGCCCTACTTTCCTGAGTATTGCCAAAATGTCGGTGAGGCAGAGGGCAGTGCAGCAATCAGGTCATTCACTCAACACCTGGAAAAAAATTGAGTCTCATGTTGAACCTCCAAAGAAATTACTTTAGACAACGACCTGAAATGGGGCCAAATGGTGCCTCTGCAAATTCAGAACAAGTGTCATAGGAGGAAAGAGAAAACAGAGTACGTAAGAATGAGAGGAAACAAAATTTGAGAAAATGGTAAAGATTTAAGCAGCTTTTTAAATCCACTGGAGACCTTCTCTCTTTAATGGATCCCTTCCAATCCCGCTCTGCCAAAATCAGGTAGTACATTCTGTACTGTGTTGGCTCAGCAATGGATCACACATTGCTGTGATTATCTGGGACGCAGGTGTTTCAGCTGGCTTATATTTATTTATCTATCTATCTATTTATTTATTTATTTACTGACTTATTGGTGGAGGGAAGAGTTCCCCATAGTTAGAACAAGGAAAATGTTGGCATCAGGGAAAGTCCAGCCAACCTAGTACGCCCAGTCCGCTAGTGGTTTATCTGAAGCCTATCTTCCTGCTTTAAAAAACATTCTCGCTCACTTCTTTTCTCAGAGTCAAACCCAGGTCCCTCTTTAACTCATGTACACTCTTTCCCCAATAACTTATCCAAGATGTTTGTTACCCTTTACTTCCACTAGTTCTACCTGAGTTGCTAGTTATCCCTCATTTCTTCAATATTAGATTATATTTTCCTAGTTTATAAGCTCACCAAGGTGAAAAATGTTTGTCCTACCACCTCATTAACCCCATTCATAATTTTGAAAATATTTGGAAAATGGCTTTTTGATTAAATGGAAATTTCCATGAAAACAATTCTGTTTCATCAAAATTCTTCACAGGAAAAAATCTTTTCTTGACTAGAGCTAACAAAACCTCCTTCAACTTTGCCTTACATAGTGGCTATGGCTAGATTGCACAGTGAACCTGAGTGATTGATACCTGGGTGTCAGCATCCCCACTGCAAAGCCCTGCCCATGTTACTCTGTCCTCACTCTTTCTGCATTCACTTGTATCTGTCTGTCTGTCTGTGGTGGAGATATGGATGCTGCAGTGGCTGCCAGGTCACCTGCACTCTGACTAACTGGAAGATCAGGCATCTCCTCACCACTCACATCCTCACTGGGGCCGGAAGGCTCACTGGGAACATTTGTGTCTATGTATCTCAGGAGAGCTCCTTCCTGCTTAGATAGAAAAGCTTCCTTTCTTTTTCTGAATGCTGTCCCAGAAGGGCTTTTTCTTCTTTCACTCATGACTGCTGTTCTGTTCCAGCTATAGTGGCTCTCAACACTCAACTGAAGGGGACAAATAAGCAGGCTGGTAGCAGGGCCTGAGTGAGGGAAGATATCAGTGTCGTAAGGGCCTAACTGGCTCCAACTACTTCAGTTGACTGCCTGTTCTCCTCAGGTGGGTTCATGGAAGCAGCAGGAAACAGGAAGCTCTCTGAGAAGCTGATGTTAATCAGTCCAGGCTCCTGGGGGTGCTAGAGAGGTACATACGAGGCTCCTCTTCCTCTCTCTCCTTGCAGCTCCTGCTGCTTTCTGTTATTCCCTCTCACCTTTTCTCCTGCCTGCCTTTTATGTCTCTTGTGCCCTCCTTCCTCCAGCACAGCACTCCACCATCTCTGTGCATCTAGAGCAGAGAGAATACATATGCACCAGCAGTAGACACAATTTTCTACACTCTGGGTCCTAGTGGTGCCCGCCCCCCCCCCCCCCGCCCCCCCCCCAGTCTGGCACCTGAGGTGACCACCTCAGTTCGCCTCATGGTAAGTCCAGCCCTGATGATGATTCTTTGTGCAGAGAAGCTCTAGGATTCTTTCCCATGTATTTCCTATGTATTTTTCTCTGCATCAACTCATCGATGGCAAATTTTGCAGCAACATCTGAGAACATCCTCTCTTACACTGAAACCACTGAGTCCCACACGATGGGAAAGTCGAGTGGAGGCGATAAAGCCTATCAAACACCAAATTGGGAAGATAGATGATGCCATAGTTGCCATTATGGAGGATAATGCTATGACAGGAACTGTTCGTGGGAGAACAGTGGCAGAGGGAAATGGAATCACTAGAAACATACATAACTTCAAATTTCTGTGTGGCTTAGTGTTGTGGCATGACATACTGTTTGAAATAAATGTTATAAGCAAGAGACTCCAAGGTGTTGACCTTGATATATCTGGAGCAATGGAACAACTGGACAAAGCAAAGTCATACCTACAGTCTTACCGGTCAGATGAGGGATTTCAAAACGTTCTGAAGAGTGCTCAGAAGTTGGCAGAGGAACTTCACACTGAAGCTATTTTCCCACCCATTCAAGAATACAAGAGTCACCAAAGAAGAAGACATTTTGATTACGAGGCATGGGATAATCCCATAAGAGAACCCAAACAACAATTCAAAGTTTAATTCTTTAACCAGGTACTAGATTGTGCAATACAGTTAGTTGAAGAATGTTTCATGCAGCTCAAGGAACACAGCAGTATATTTGAGATGTTGTACACTATTCCAAAATTCCTCACTATACCTGAAGAAGACCTACACCAGCAATGCAGAGCACTAGAGACAGTGTTGACACATGATGACATGTGCGATATTGATGCGAGAGACTTAGGTGATGAACTGAACACCCTTTCAAGATACATTTCAGCAGGATCAACTCCAAAGGCTGTTCTGGAATATATGTGCACAAATAAGATGACCACCCTCTTTCCAAATGCTTTTGTTGCTCTGCGCATACTTCAACACTTCCTGTAACAGTTGCCAGTGAAGAACGCAGCTTCTTCAAGCTGAAGTTAGTAAAAACCCTTCTACGCTCCACAATGACACAGGAGAGGCTGGTCAGCCTTGCAACCATCTCAATAGAGCATGAGCTGACCCAGACTGTGGACCTTCAGGAAGCAGTTCAGATCTTTGCAACCAAGAAGGCATCGAAAGCACCACTTTGATTATTCAAACAGATAAAAATGCCAGTGTTTACAATGCAGACAAGAAAAGTTACATTTGCTGTTCAGGGGTTTGAAAGTTAAGTGTTACTTACAATTTTTGAACAAGGCATTTTAAGTTGTTAGTTCTCCTTTATTGGGGTAGGTAGCAGAGCAGTACCATGAGAGGAGTAGAACAGGAAGAAGGCAGAATTAAGACCTTTCAGAGTTTTTGGCTAAGTGAGGGGGATGGGGACATCATTTGAGCTCCCCTCCTCAGGTGCCAAAATGTTGTGGGCCGGCCCTGATCCAACTATGTGTCCACCCACGTGACAGTTTACGAATGCATAAGGGAAAATTCAAAATAAATAACAACAGCCAGTGCAAATGCATTCCAGCAAGAATATGTAAAATGTACAAAGCTCATGCGAAGAGTCCAGAAGGCAGGAAAGCCACCAAGAGAATAAATTTCAAATGAAGGATTGTGCTCCTCTGTGACAAATGCATTCCAGCAAGAAATTTAACCATGGATCTTTCTATCCAAACGTAGTAGGTCTACCTACAGTACTAAAGGAGAATATACTTATTGTGTCAGTAATGGTCTTATTTATTTGAGCCTGTAAGTAAAGTTTTCAGATAGAATATTCAGATTTATAAAACAGAAGGAGCAGCCATTGCTATTTTCAAGTAGAGTAACTCTAATGTATTAGTTATTTGAGGTAGAGACTCATCCATCCAAGTACTAATTTGGCCCAAACACATTTAGATTTTCTGTGTGTGTGTGTGTGTGTGTGTGTGTGTGTGTGTGTGTGTGTGTGTGTGTGTGTGTGTGTGTGTGTGTGTGTGTGTGTGTGTGTGTGTGTGTGTTTAAGGCAAAGTTACAATCAAACATTAACATACTACATTGTACATTACTTACTACTTATTCAGGGTCAGGTTAATATTCCAAGAACCCGACTAAAGATTGTCCCTTGCTGGCAAGGAAGCCCTCCTCCTCTGAGCAGGCTAAACAAGGTGGCTGAATTTCTAAATGCCAATCCTATTTTTGGTGCTTCTCTTGTGTAGCTACTCAGTGTGACAGCTCTTCCATTACACGGACAGTCCATATTATGCTATATCACAGTTTCGGAGGAGGAGTCACATTACTGCAAATTATTGGAAAACCAAGTCTAACTGCTGACAATAAAAAAGAAATTAATTTGTCATTCTGTTTAAAATGAAAGCCCTTTACTGGTGCAGTAAGTAAGCAGGTCAGGGGATCTCTAGGAAGCTGGCATTTTGTCATAAGTTGAATCTCTTTAATAATTTTATCTTAAAACCATCTAATTCTTGGACACAACCACCACATGTGCAAGTGTGTTCCCCTTTCCTGCAACCCCTCCAACAGAGAACCTCCCTCATAGCAAAACTATGATGGACCTTAACTGGAGTTAAATGCCATCTACGTAGTAATTTATAAAAAAAAATCTGTCTGAGCTACACAAAATTGAAGATGTATATCCCATTTCCTATACCCACTCATCAAGATCAGTTTCTTTGTCCAAATCTCTCTCCCAGCTTTTCAGTTGGGTTGTTTTCTTATCAACATCTTTTTCGGTCAAAATTGTATGTATCTTAGAAATTAAACTGTTTGTTCCAGCTTGCTCCTGGCTCAACTCCTCAAATGCAATTAAAGATCTAGATAGAGTCACCTTATATGCAGATTTTGCAATACAATGTTTGACTTGTAAACAGAGGCAGATTTACAGTAAAACACAGGGTGCCCTGACACGGAGCCCCCCAACGACAGGGGCCCCCAGGGCTGGGCAGCTGCAGAGGCAGAAGCTTGGTCCTGCCGGCTCCTGGGGCTCCTGCTGCAGGCTCCGCACCCACCAGCAGCCAAACTTCCCCCTCCTCTGCCTCTTCCCCACCTCCTCCCCTGAGCGAGCCATGTTCCCACCCCTCCCCTTCCTCCCAGCGCTTCCCCCACTGCTGTTTGCTGGCACTTAGGTCGCTCCGGGAGGGAGGGGGAGGAGCGGGGCCACAGCACACTTGGGGGAGGGGATGGAGAAGAGGCGGGGGTGGGGCCTTGAGGAAGGGGATGGAATCAGGGCAGGGTGGAGAAAAGGTGGGGCCCCCGCACTCCCCTTACACGTACCCCCCCAGTCCCCTGTTGTGAGCCGCTCAGGGCAGGGGGCTGGGCTGGGGCAGGGGGCTGGGAGAACCCCCACGATCCCACCCCACACCCCTTGCCCTGACTCCTGTATCCCCCTCACACTTCCCCCAGTCCCCTGCCCTCCCTGACTCCTGCACCCCCCACACATACCCAGCCTCCCCACACCCCATGCCCTGACTCCTGCAACCCCCATATCCCCACCCAGAGCACCAAACGGAAGCTCCTGCACCCCTCACACCAAATGGGAGCTGCCCCATGTAAGCGCTCCACACCCCAACCTCCTGCCCCAACCCTGAGCCCCCACCTGCGTCCTAACTCCTGACCATACCCTGCACCCTAACTCCCTCCCAGCCCCTGCACCCCATCCCCTGACTCCTGCACCCCCTCTCACAACCACCAGCCCCGTTCCCTCCCTGACTCCTGCACCTCCCTCACACACACCCAGCCCTGACTCCTGCACCCCCTCACATACCCCCAGCCACCTGCCCTCCCTGACTCCTGCACCCCCCCCACATCCCCACCTGTGCCCCTCGCACCAAACGGGAGCTCCCCCAGGTAAGCGCTCCACACCCCAACCCCCTGCCCCAGCCCTGAGCCCCCTCCCGCACCCTAAGTCCTGGCCAGACCCCTCACCCCAAGGTTTTTTTACGTTTTTTTATAAAGCGCTCTTATCCAAAGCATTTTACAATAGTTAGCTGATGATACAAACAATATTTGGAAAGATCATTAAGTGGTCCGCCAAGACCCTGAGCGATTTTCAAGTCGTCTGCTGAAAAATAAGTTAGACTTCAAAAACAATCAAGGTACCTCACTTTATTTTCATTTACTTCCTATTACTTATAGGAGGAGGATGAAGAAAAAAAGAATGAAAAACAGAGGCGGGGGGGAGATAAGAGAGAATGTTCTTTTTCTTGGCTGGGTCCCAAGGAGGAGCCCCCAAAATGAAACTGAGCACAGGGCCCCACTAACTCTAAATCTGCCCCGCTTGTAAATACTGAAAATACAGGATCTTTATATTATTTACATTTTTACATATTTCTTGGTATGATTTCAAACCAAGACCCAGGAACAGCTGTCCTAATTGAGTAATCTCAGGTCTTACCCACAGCGAATAGTCACTTCGATATTTCCTAGGGATAAATTCCTGATTATTAATTAAAGTAGCTAAGGGAGAAAGCCTCAGCAACAGGAATTTTAAAAATATGTGCAAAACTGCAAAGGTGGTCTGGATGAATAGGTAATTTTTTTTATTTCTGGTCACCTTAATTTATTTTTAGCTGAACAAATACTGTGCATAGCTATATTTCTGTTTCACTCTTGTTTGACTTTTACCCAGTGTTTGGATGGTCTCTTGTTAATCCAGTTGATTACATCTGGTAATTGTGATGCATAATAATAATAACAACAACAATAAGACAAATTAGGGAAAGCTAGTCCCTTTGCAGGCTTATTCAGAACTTTAGAATTCACCCTTGATCTTTTATGTTTCTGTATAAATTTCAACATCCTGCCATGTTTTTAATGTCATGCCATGGGTACCCATAGGGATGCACTAAAACAAAAATAATAACTTTGGGGGGGACATTTGTCTTTATTGAGGCTACCCTCCCTAGCCAAGAAACTCCTTATTTGTTCCGTTCTTCCAAGTCTTTCATTATTTTTATTCCACATTAAAGGATAATTTGCCTTAAGAAGTTTTGTGTCTTTTGTCACCATATTTATTCTTAAATGTTTTAGAGATTCCTTCATCCATTTAAATGTACGTAGCTGACAACAATTTGTTTTGACCCTTTTGGGAATATTAATTCCTAAAATTTCAGAAACCCATTTAGTTTTCAAAAACAGGCTTGTTCAGATTGCTCTGGCCATTTGTTTTCAAGGATCCAGCCACTGCACCATCAAATTGAACTTATTACAGCTTCCAGAATTTAAAAAAACAACAACAACGTTGTGTGCAGGATGTAACACAGCAAAGATCATAAACTGTGTAGTTTAGATATAATCCCCTAATTATCTTGTCCATTTCAGTAGTAATTTCAATGATACAAAGTTACTATGTACTGAAGATGTCTTACACTATTCGGTGATACAAGGAAAGTAATGGTAATGATATCAAGGAAAGGAAAGAGAAAATTGCCTCTAGTCATATACCAATTAGGCAACCATTCAGGATGTCATATCTAAAACAACAGGACAGGAGTTGAAAATGGTTATTCATCAGCAGGCCGTTCTTTAAACTATTCGCCAGTTGCAAAGATATTAGTTAACTGATTTCCCTGTAAAAAGATTTCATTTTTTCTGTTTGAGCATGTGTATTGGTCACTTCACCCCTCAAATGCACTCAGAATCTTGTGTTATTCAGGATAGGAAATAAGAATTGGGCTCCAGGTCAGGGCTGTCCGTAGGAGGGTGCAGGGCCCGGGGCGGAAGTGATGAATCAGTCACATCCGGGATCGACCCGTCTCTTCCAGGACTGACTGTGCTGGCTAATCGGTCCAGCCCATGGGGCCCCCCCAAAGCACAGGTCACATAGCGGTCACCCCGATTCACAGTACCCAAGCGATGGCTCTGCCTCAGGTCATTGGTCATATTTGAAAAAGAACTCAGAACAAAATGTGCAAGTAACAGACATGCCACAGAGCACTTTGTTTGTTGTATCTCTTCCCTCCACTATTAATGAATGTTTTTGTCATATTTTAGATTGTAAGCAATTTGGGATAGGGTCTGTTTCTTCCTATGTGTCTCTACATTGGCTAACACATTTTGGGTGCCATTATCATGTAAATAATAAAAAATAGTTAATAGTGGGGGCAAAGGTCAACATTTTCAAAAGTGACTTAGGGCCAGATTTACACAACTATTTAGACAGCTAAAGATGCAGATAGGGGCCTAACAGGGTTTTCAAAAGCACCTAACCAGATTGTGTGCCTCTAACTACATTGAAGTCCGATGGGAATTAGGCACCTGACCTGCTTAGACATGTCTGAAAATCCATCTAGGTGCCTATCTGCATCTCTAGGTACCTAATTATCTGGCTATCTTACCCCTTAGGCACTTCTGAAATTGTTACCCTGTGTTTGGATGGTAGTCTCAGTTTTTCTGTGTGACCAGTGTAGATATGCTAGATGAAGTGGCAAAATGAGTTTTCTGTTGCTTTCCCACATCAGATAATCTTTGTTCCCTCAAATATCCCACTGAGGTTCTGTGCAACTAGCCCTCTAAAGATGATGTTTTGGAGTTTAACCAACATTTTTGCTCCACTTTCTTACACAAGAAAGCAAAATGCAGCAGCAGCTGATGTGGTAGTCGAGATAGGCTTGAAGTGTAGAACCTAATAGTTCCCCAGAAAGATCTTTCTATATTTGACTAAAACATGTCACCAATAAATGCTTCAGTCTTCCCAGGAAGTAAAGACTGCTGTAATATACTCATCCCAGAATGTACTTTTGCATTTATACAAGATCATTGTTTGAATTTGTTATACTATTAGCTTTTACGTTTTACAAACCTCTGTGCACCTGACAAGCTGCAGAGTTAAGGAGGATTATTGCTGCAGGAAAAGGATGCTGTCCTGAGCTCCCCCTAAATAAAAAAGTCTGTGGTATTTAGAGGACATATAAACTTGCTGAATGCAACCATAAGTGCTAAAATCCTTTCACTTCGACGGACAAAGAGTATAAGTGGTAAGCGTATAAAAATAACATTTTGGTGTGCTCCTTGAAATTGATGAAACAAACAGACTGGGGAAAGATGCTTGTAACCCAAACTCCACGAGCCCTCCGCTCAAACTTTCATGTATTCAAAATCCTGATCCAAATCTTGTGCCTGGAGCCCATCTCCATTACTATCCAATGCTGCGAGCACAATCTTGAAACTGCCACAATTCTTTATTTCAAAACCCTCTTTCTTCAAATAAGGCAAAGCATGCAGTCCCTTTTCAGAGCTATGTACATGCTGAATTTACCATTCTAAAAGTTGTTTTATAAGCTGTTTTATTATTATCTGAGTACAAAAGGCAACCAAAACATTTCTTAACCATATTTTTTCATGCTCACATAATTCAAGCCTGGCTGCATTGCTGTATGTCAAACTTTCTAAACAAATGGCTCAATTCTGCTCCCATTGGAGTCAATGGCAAAACTCCCATTGGTTTCAGTAATTGGGTCCAAAATTCGCTTCTGTGTTTGAGTTCCAATCTCTAAAGTACTTTTCTGAGAAAGCTGTGATTGAGTGAGAACAGTCTCAGAATAGACGTGTGACTGGATCATCTCACTGAGTCATTTTGCAGCCTTGGGGCCAGACTGTTTGGCTCTGTGTAGATGTGCAGGGGGAGGGCACAAAAAGCCTCTCCATTGGTGGACCTGTGCAGGGACCAGACACAGCCCTAGTGCTTGTACTGAGCACCAAGACTTCTCCAGAAGAGCGCTGACAGTAGTGTCCCCAGAGGAATCATGGCCCCATACTGAGAGCTGGACGTCCGTGCTACATCATGGGAAAGGGTATGACAACAGTCATGCTGGCCTGCAAGCTCCCAAAGCTCCTGCATTGTACCTACCTCGGTGACTGCACAACTCTTAGAACCCCTGATAGGGTAATAAATATCTGCATCCCTTCTGCACGTTAAAGGCCCATGTTAAAGCTTGATTCAAAATATTCTTCCAGTTAACTTACAGCATTTGTCCTGTGTTCTTGGCCAAAATAGTCTTCCTCTAATGGCTTTCAATATGCTGTGTGCAGTTGGCTGCCACATTGCAGCCCAGACGTGACGGAATTTACTGATGCTATGTTGTTTGCAAAGATTAATCTTTTAGGATGAAAGACTACGTATACAAGACTTGTGATGGGGTATAGGTACCCCATTGTTCGTTGAATGGCGAAGGGGTTAAACCTTCACTGGACTGGAATAGCCCAGCCCATAGGGGGACTGCCTTAGGTGTGGGCCTGGAGAGAGGGCAGAAAGCTTTGGCCCTTAAGCAGTTGATGCGTGAAGCTGACAGCTGAGCCTCATGCACAAGGAAGTCACAAAACCCCTAAAGCTTTCAGTGGGGTAGAGAGGTGGTCCCAAGAAAGGGGAGTAGAGCCTTCTTCCAAACAGAGAGGAGAGGTCTGGAGCCTAAGGGAGTGGATCATAGCGCGCCCTCTTCTTTATCCGTTCTTTTTCCATACACAGGGTAAAACTGGGACTGTGCTGCCACCCTGCTGAGGGGAATTTTTGTTGTGTGGTTGTTTCAGTTAGGTCGCCCTGACAAAAAGGGAACAATGAAAGATGAATTGCCTCCTAGAAAGAAAACAGTCTGAAGAAAGAGCTGAGTTTTCTTTTTGTTTTGCTATTCCTTCCTGGCTTAAAAGGATTGAGGTGATGACTATGTTACAAGACTCTATAAGTATAAAATAATTGTATTCACACACACACACACACGGTTTCTATTCCTCTCTCTTTGGCTAGATTTCAATTTGAAAATCAATTAAAAAAATTAGAAAACATAAAAAAGACATGACACCATGGAAGCACACAAACCAAGAGTATCCCATTTTACCAGCACACATGACTTTTTAAATGGTGTGAGCTGAAATTACATTACTAGTCCTGAAACAACCAGTGTGTTCCATCCTGAAAATGTCGACCACTGCCTCTCTTTTGCCTTCTGCACCTTAAGCCAATTTTCTATCCTGTGCCCTATTTTGCCTCGTACTCCATGACCTTAACCATTGAACTCTGATGTGAAACCTTGTCCAAATACTAGGGCTGTCGATTAATTGCAGTTAACTCATGATTAACTCAAAAAAATTAACTGCGATTAAAAAAATTAATCACGATTAATCGCACTGTTAAACAATAGAATACCAATTGAAATGTATTAAATATTTTTGGATGTTTTTCTACATTTTCAAATATATTGATTTCTATTACAACACGAATACAAAGTGTACAGTGCTCACTTTATATTTGCACTGTAAAAATTATAAACAAAAGAAATAGTATTTTTCAATTCACCTCATACAAGTACTGTAGTGCAATCTCTTTATCGCGAAAGCATAACTTACAAACGTAAGTTTTTTTGGTTACATAACTGCACTAAAAAACAAAACAATGTAAAACTTTAGAACCTAAAAGTCTACTCAGTCCTACTTCTTGTTCAGCCAATTGCTAAGATAAACAAGTTTGTTTACATTTACAGGAGATACTGCTGACTGCTTCTAGTTTACAATATCACCTGAAAGTGAGAACAGGCATCCGCACGGCACTTTTGTAGCTGGCGTTGCAAGGTATTTACGTGCCAGATATGCTAAACATTCATATGTCCCTTCATGCTTCGGCCACCATTCCAGGGGACATGCTTCCATGCTGATGATGCTTGTTAAAAAAATAATGTGTTCATTAAATTTGTGACTGAACTCCTTGAGGGAGAATTGTATGTCTCCTGTTTTACCCACATTCTGCCATACATTTCGTGTTATAGCAGTCTCGAATGATGACCCAGCACATGTTCATTTTAAGAACACTTTCACAGCAGATTTGACAAAACGCAAAGAAGGTACCGATGTGAGATTTCTAAGGATAGCTACAGCACTCAACCCAAGGGTTTAAGAATCTGAAGTGCTTTCCAAAATCTGAGAGGGATGAGGTGTGGAGAATGCTTTCAGATGTCTTAAAAGAGCAACACTCCGATGCGGAAATCTTAGAACCCAAACCACCAAGATGCTGGTAGCATCTGACTCAGATGATCAAAATGAACATGCGTCAGTCCGCTCTGCTTTGGATCATTATTGAGCAGAACCCATCATCAGCATGGACGCATGTCTTCTGAAATGCTGGTTTAAGCATGAAGGAGCATATGAATCTTTAGTGCATCTGGCACATAAATATCTTACAATGCCGGCTACGATAGTGTCATGTGAACGACTGTTCTCACTTTCAGATGACATTGTAAACAAGATGTGGGCAGCATTATCTCCTGCAAATTGTAACCAAACTTGTTTGTCTGAGTGATTGGCTGACCAAGAAGTAGGACTGAGTGGACTTGTAGGTTTTAAAGTTTTACATTGTTTTATTTTTGAATGCAGTTATTTTTGTACATAATTCTACATTTATAAGTAGATTGCACTTTTGTACATAATTCTACATTATAAAGAGATTGCACTACAGTACTTGTATTAGGTGAATTGAAATATACTATTTCTTTTGTTTTTTACAGTGCAAATATTTGTAATAAAAGATAAATATAAAGTGAGCACTGTACACTTTGTATCCTGTATTGTAATTGAAATTAATATATTTGAAAATGTAAAAAACATCCAAAAATAATTAAATAAATGGTATTCTATTATTGTTTAACAGTGTGATTAATAACGTGATTAATCATGATTAATTTTTGTAATTGCTTAACAGCCCTACCTTTTGAAAACCAACGTATGCCACGTCCATTACATTTCCATTATCCATCATGGCAGTAATATCGTCAAAGACTCCAGAGGGTTAGTTAAGATTGACCTCCCCTGCCCGAATCCTAGCTGTAGGACTATCCTGAACTAAATGGTTGAGTTCCAGTTTCCTTGCCGCAATGATGAGGAAAGTTTCCAAAATTTTCCTCACAGTCCGTTTTAAATGAATACATTTAAAACGGTCTGTGAGGAAAATCTTGGAAACTTTCCTCAATACATTTCCTGAAATGTATTAATTTTAAATGGCCTGCTTTTGTCTCTTGACACATTTACAAAATAATGGAGTTATTTGTGTCACTTTCCAACCCTCCTCTGAAATCTGGATCAAACCTGCTATGCTCTTACAAAAATATCAGTTAAACATTCCCCAATTTCTTTCCAGCCCTGTGTATATTCACTGATGAACCCCCACCCTGTGGTGTGTTATTGATTATCCATCTTGTGCTTTGGAAATGATACTGTCATGGCTTTCTTCAAGTGGGTCATCACAGAGATGCACCATAAAGAACGGTGCATAAACTGTACCATGCCAGGAGTAGCCCCCAGAGGCATTTTGACTCAAAGACCTCTTTGAGTTTCAGTTCCTTCTGTTTCTTCCTTGTTCCCAGGTGGTAGTTTTCTGTTGGACGATACCGGTAGCAAGTTACTACTGCCCATAACCCTCTCCCTCACTTTCTTCCCTCTTCCTTCTGGTACTGGCTTAGCTGCTTGGCCAGGATAGGGGCAGGAGTAGAGCCAAGACTCTCCCCATTCCCCATCCATTTCCCATTCACCTGCTCCAGGGAGTAAGTGGTGAGTAGCTCCATTTTTCCTGTGTGCCTGGTCCCAAGCCAAGGTGCAATGGGAGCTCTTACTCACTTGGGCAGGTATGTAGTCTGAATAAAAATCTAGCCCTGAATAAAAAGTCAAGGAACTGAGGCAGGGAGTGCTGCGCGCTAGTTCAGACTGAAAGCTTTATAGAAAAAATGGATGATTAATAAGATTAAAAGAAGAAAACACCACCAGGTTTGGTCCAAAATTAAAGGTAGGTGAAATTGCCAAAGAGAGCTCCTCTTTAAAAAGCCCAGTTGCTTTCTCTGAGACCAGCATTCTACTAGTTTTCCTGGATATGTTTCAGAGAACAGCAGTGCCAAGGGATTTTTAATGGTTGGCTCCAGTGTACTCTTTTGAGCCATCTTGTCTGCTCCTGCAGGAGATGAACAGAGGGCCCAGACTCCCCGTCCCCTGACAGTGCAGGTCTTCAGGAGTCATGCTTCCACAGAGTGCTCCTCTACACCCTACAGTAGTGAATTAAAAGCCAGGGAGGTTGACTGTATGTGAGATAATTATGCCCTAGCTCCTGTGCAGATTTCCAGTCAGAAATCTAGGTAGGGATCAGGCCTGCAAGGTGCCGAGCATTCTGCCCAAGGTGCAAAAAAAGCTCGTAAGCACATGCTTAACTTACAGCATGTCAGTAGCCCCATTGCCTTCAGTGGAATTACTCACATGCTTAAAGTTAAGAATGTTCTTAGCTGTTTTGGGGCTAGAGTGCACCTCACAGGATTGATCCCATAGTCCTGAGGGGAATATACAGCACCATGCAACTGCTCCCTGAATCCACCCCTCCCACCACAGCTCTGGCATCCTAAACCACAGAGGACTGTCCATAGCTTTGAAGAGGGACCATGCTGTATTTGACTCCACTCCCTCCCTCCCACAGGCATAGGATTTTTTGTACCCTAAATCTTGCTTCTTTGCTTTCCTCTAGAAGGTCATAGGGACCTTTATCTGGCCAAAGAAAATGATGATGTTCCTATATAATAAATATTTTAAACATTTTATCAGTGTAAATAAATACTGTAGTCTAGGAGCCCAGAGAATGCAGCTAACCTGTTTTGCTTGCTGAAACATTTCTGGAGTCAATTTCAGGCAACAGCATGCAGTCACACTAGTTTGTTAAAAGTAAACCGAAGTGCTTTGGAAATAAACACTAAAGGTATTTCAGAGCTTAAATTATTACCAGAATAAAAGAGTAGGCTGAAAAATTACAAATAGTCTATTTTTGTGATTCCCCTTCCCTAGCCTCTATCCACCTGTCTATCTATCCATCCCTTAGAGCTTTTCAGGACAGGTACCATCCCTTCATGAATGTGTAAGAGTGTCTAGCACATTGTGAGGGTTTCTACAAATAAATAAATATATTGAAAAACAACAAATATTTGAACATCATTTCATATTCACTTGCCAGACCCAAGGTCAGGGCTCTGTGTTTCTCCTGCATTAGTGGATGGCATCACTAACCTCTATAAAGCAGTGTAAGCGGTGGTGCTGGAGCAATTTTTATAGTGGGGGAGCTGAGGGTGGAAACCATGTGTTTGGGTTGTTATTACTACTTCAAGCCAGGGGGCGCGGCAGCACCTCCAGCGTCCCTAGTTCCAGCACCTATGAGTGTAAAGATGCAGCTCTCTGCTCTGCTGTAGTGGGACAGTTGATGGTATCATCTTTTTAAATCCAGAATCTGGAGTATGGTCTTGCCAGATCACAAACCATTCCAGTTACATTTTAGAATGTATTTATGAGTAAATACTACCCATTTTCTCTGTTAGTGGCATATCCTGGCACCTTCTTCATGCCTGCAGGGGAAAACTGTAACTCAAATGGTTCGCTGTACAGGAGAGTGGGGACTGGATGGGGCACAGAGTGGTGGAGTGCGTTCACTCCCCTGCACATTTTGAATCCCCAGTTTGGGTGAGCTCCATGCATGGCAGCATGGGGAGAGTGGGAATAGGTGGAGATTGGGGCAGAGGAACAGTTTATATGTGGTTTCTCCCATCCTCTCCTCCTCCAGGGGTTTGCAGGGGCTCCTCTAGCCATTGGCTGTCATAGACTCTGGCCTGGGGTGGAAACTTGCCCCAATTCCCCCTGATGCACAGACACATCTAACCAGTGGCCAGCCCTCCTATTTAGGGCCGGCACAGAGCTCATGGTTTGCTTCTTTATGATTGAGACCATTTTGATGGCTTTTGTTTTATTTTAAAAAGAAAATCTCTTTGTACTGCTGTTTCCGCTGTCCTCCCTCGACTACTCCCATTCTTCTTTCTCTGCTATCCCTCTCTCTTTCTTCTGCTACTCCATGACTGGGTCTTCAGACACCCCTTGTGACTCAAAGAGATCTGTTTGTGTTGCAGGGCTGCAGGAGCTCAGAAAAATAATACTGTCATAATAACTTGTCAACAATGCCGGACACATGGTGATAAATGTTGTGTGTGATTTTTTTTTTCTTCTGCAAGTAGCTTTTGGTATATATTTTTTTGAGCTGACACCTCTAGAGTTGCTACATTGTTAGGAGTTTTCAACTTTTAGAACCTCTGTGAATACTTTAACAGTAATGTGTGTACAATTTGCTAATTAATTGAATCATTTGGATTTGAAAACAGTTTGTCCTAATGGAATACTGCAAAGCACTTGCATTAATTCATGATAACATTATTCAATAGCTTTTCTCTTCTTTTCTTCAAAGTTGGTTTATTATAGTAGAGAAGTTTTTTCTAATTAACCTAGTAGAAGCCCATATAAATCTCTTGGTGATACTAGTTCTCCTAGGCTGTCTGAACTCCTTACCATCTCCTGTTTGTGGTGAAAGCTTTTGATTTTTTACAACCACCACTTTAACCAAGGGTGCAATGGTTTGAACTGAGATTGTCTACTCTGTATATCTGCAGGACACTTGAGTACTCTGCCATAGAGTGTGACGGTGGGAAGTCACTTATGGGCTGATTTGCAGAGGGTGCTGAGCATCCATAACTCCATTTGAAATTGATGGGACCTGAAGGTCTCAGCACCTTGGACTTCTCTGTGCCTCAATTCCCCCACTTCTAAAACATGAATAATAATATCTACATCCCAGGAACACTGTAAGGTTACTGGAAATTCACTAATGTTTACAAAGTTATAAATCCTCATTTGGATGGTGAAAATACAGTAAATAGCACATTATTATACTCTTAATGTTGGGAGCTCAGAGAGGGTTCCCAATGGATGTCTTAAGTATCTACTTTCCTTCAGCTGAGAAAGAGCCAGTTCACAATTATAAGCTCCTTAGGGTTTGCAATAGCTGTTAACCTTGAATTAACCCATTCATGCCTACTACAAATTCTGTCATCTTATCAAAGAAGTTGATATTAGCTGTGATTTTTGAAACCGGTGATTCGAGTTGTAAATGTCTGCTGTACACCTACCGAGAGAGTTTGCAATAACCATTAACTTTTCAAATCTATTGCCTAAGAGCTAGGCATTTTAGTTTTTACTACTGTTTTAACAACTAATTTAAATGCATTCTAATGATGATAATACATTTCTTAATAAGCATTTTCACATTTATGTGCAAACTACTTGTCACTGACAGAGCAGACTGAGTTTTCTAATTTGCTCACCTGATCATCCCAGCACCCAGTAAGAATGACCAGAGAAGATGTCAATAGTACGAACAATTGGATGGTTCATTCACTTGCAGTAACCTGAGTCAGCTGTCAATATCACTATACTGATACCATTTTCAGAGAGCACTTCTTGAGTGGTTATAGTCACTTGGTTTACAGTTTTATGATTCACACCCCCTCCCAAGGTGTGCTGTATTCAGCATGGAATACCCTGCTTCTCATATAGTAATCCGTAAATGAACTACAATATTAATGTTATCAGATGTTCACCTCACACCAGAGAAGGATGTCCTGCCAGCTCAGTTGTGGCATTTCCAGTAGGGATTAGCTATGGATGGGTAGCCATGCTCAGGAAGAAAATATGGCTATGGCCACCTAGAAGATCACTTATTTTCTGAGCCAGTCAGAGATGATTTTCTTTTCTCTCATTTTGTTTCTCTCATTTGCTCATTTTGTTCACCTTACCAGTCTGAATTACCTGCACATACAGAAAATTAATTGTAGTCTATGTCAGAGAATGGTGCTAATTTATTCCAGACAAACATTTAATCCCAAATGTTTTTAGGAGTCTCACAGTAAAATAAAAACCACTTTCCCACTCCACAATGTAAAATCATTACATGGGAAATGGCAGAGAGAGGTCTGAACCAAACCTTGAATTTGTCTAATTCCAACAACTTTACGAAACTTCAGATCTGGATCCAAAATTTGTAGCTTTATAACATCCTACAAGTAAGCAAAGGAAGTTCCCAGACCCACAGGCACCAGCTTCCAATTGTCCCGGGGGGTGCTCAACCCCCACTCAGCCCCAGGCCCCGCCCCCACTTCGCCCCTTCACCCAACCCCCCTCTCCCGCCTCTTCCCACCCCCGTTCCGCCTCTCCCCATCCCTGCCCACCTCTTTCTTCCCTGCCTCTTTCTGCCCCCTCCCTACAGCGCGCGCCGTCTCCACTCCTCCTCCTCCCTTCCAGAGGTGGACAAGAGGCACTGAGAGGAAGGGGGAGGAGTTGATCAGCGAAGCCACCAGCGGGCAGGAGGCACTGGGGGAAGAGGGAGAGCTTGGCTGCCAGTGGGTGCTAAGCACCCGCAAAAAAATTTCCTGGAGCACCCATGGAGTCCGCGCCTATGCCCAGTCCTACACCTTAAGCACAGTATCAGTCTTCCTCCCTCTGTAAAAAAAATGTTCTCACCTTTCATCTCTGTTGGCAAAGAGGACAGAGAGTTACCCTGACAGAGCATCTGGGGATTCCCCTGTTGTAGAGGGAAGCCCCGGGTGGTGTAAAACCAGCACCAAGTTCTGTCTCACCCAATAGGAGTAGAGAGCATTCCTTGTCAGGCCGAGAGGATAGGGCAAAGATGACGTGCAGGATGCTTTGGCAATCTTCAGTCAGCAGAGCAGTCTTTCGAGGATCACTCTAGTCAGCATAATCTAGGGTGGCCCTTAGATTGCTTTAAGTTGTGCCAGAGATTGGTTTGACCCCCCAGTCAGACCAAGAATTGGGGAGCAGAAAGAAGCCTTGACACTATCTTCCTTCTCCACACTCCAAAAACTGCTCTGCCAGTTCCAGGCATCTGGCTCACTGGCGTTACCCACTGCTGCTCTTCTGGCTGAGTTCTGGATCTGTCTTGTTCTTTTTACCCCTTTCCTCTTCCGAGGAACACCTTATAACTGATTTTTGGGAATCTGCAGAAACAGCTGCTGTGTTCCATCCCAGAGTGGTAGCATTCAGTGGTAGGTGAAACGATCCCTTCAGTAGTTTGCTTTGTAAGTCAGGTTTGCTGTGGTAAGTTTCTAGAATAATCTGGGCCCCCTCTGGATGAAAGGTGCTGTATAAATGTAAGGCACTATTATCAGTTTAGCAAATGCTGGGGTAGGGGGATTGGTTTTATATGCCCAATAATAATGAAGCATTTGTCTGCAGTTTACAGTCCTCGATGGCTGTGTTAGCTTTGGCTTGTTCTCTTATTGATAGTGTTGCCTTCTTCCCTCTCTGCAGGTCTCCAAGTGGTTTTAAATTCCATTATCAAGGCTATGGTCCCCTTGCTGCACATTGCCCTGCTGGTGCTGTTTGTCATAATTATCTATGCCATCATTGGACTGGAGCTATTCATGGGGAAGATGCACAAGACCTGCTACTCAGTGCAAGGTGGATTACCAGGTAAGAGATGTGTTACGTGTAGGGGGAGGGGGGACGGGGACTGAAGGCTCGATTCACTGTTACCCTGCACCTTGTGTAACATTTACCCCAGTGCAAAGAACATAAGAACGGCCATACTGGGTCAGACCACAGGTCCATCTACCCCAGTATCCTGTCTTCCGACAGTGGCCAATGCCAGGTGCCCCAGAGGGAATGAACAGAACGGGTAGTCATCAAGTGATCCATCCCTTGTCGCCCATTTCCAGCTTCTGGCAAACAGAGGCTAGGGACACCATCCCTGCCCATCCTGGCTAATAGCCATTGATGGACCTATCCTTTATGAATTTATCTAGTTCTTTTTTGAACCCTGTTATAGTCTTGGCCTTCACGTCATCCTCTGGCAAGGAGTTCCACAGGTTGCCTGTGCATTGTGTGAAGAAATACTTCCTTTTGTTTGTTTTAAACCTGCTGCCTATTAATTTCATTTAGTGACCCCTAGTTCTTGTGTTATGAGAAGGAGTAAATAACACTTCCTTATTTACTTTCTCCACACCTGTCATGATTTTATAGACCTCTATCATATCCCCCCTTAGGCGTCTCTTTTCCAAGCTGAAAAGTCCCATCTCTCCTCATACGGAAGCCGTTCTATACCCCTAATCATTTTTGTTGCCCTTTTCTGAACCTTTTCCAATTCCAATATGTCTTTTTTGAGATGGGGCGACCACATCTGCATGCAGTATTCAAGATGTGGGCGTACCATGGATTTATATAGAGGCAATCTAATATTTTCTGTCTTATTATCTATCCCTTTTTTAATGATTCCCAAATTCTGTTCGCTTTTTTGACTGCCACTGCACATTGAGCGGATGTTTTCAGAGCACATTGAGCGGATGTATCCACAATGACTCCAAGATCTCTTTCTTGAATGGTAACAGCTAATTTAGACCCCATCATTTTATATGTATAGTTGGGATTAGGTTTTCAATGTGCATTACTTTTCATTTATCAACATTGAATTTCATCTGCCATTTTGTTGCCAAGTCACCCAGTTTTGTGAGATCCTTCTGTAGCTCTTCGCAGTCTGCTTGGGACTTAACTATCTTGAGTAGTTTTGTATCATCTGCAAATTTTGCCACCTCACTGTTTACTCCTTTTTCCAGATCATTTATGAATATGTTGAATAGGACTGGGCCCAGTACAGACCCCCGGGGCTATTTACCGCTCTCCACTCTGAAAACTGACCATTTATTCCTACCCTTTGTTTCCTATCTTTTAACCAATTAACAAAGGATAGGAATAAATGGTCAGTTTTCAGAATGGAGAGGGTATCAAATGCTACTATTATGATCTGGTAGTGTTTAAACATCCAGCTGGCAGTATCTGTGCACTGGTGTGTATATGACAACACAAGGTATAGAACAACGATGAATTTGGCCCTGACAGTGCAGGGAGGTACTTGGGTACTGCTAATTTACTGGCTAGAAATAGACAGCTCTGGAGCCAAAAAGAACAGTGTGCTACTATATTTATCTAATTTACACATTTATATAGCACCACTCACTGCTGAACTAAGTGGAAGCTTCAGTTTCCTACACTCTGATTTTTGCCATTGTTTCAATGGGATTTTCCAGGTTTAGAAGGATCTAGAGCCAACCATCACCAGCTACCACATTTTTAACCATGACTGTCTTTGTCCACACTGAGGGCAAAATGATGGTCAACACCCTTATAGTTCAAATGTTTTAGTGAACATGTTTTCTGCCACAATGCATTTTCCCGATGTAGGCCATGCCTGTGAGGCTGCATTAGTGAAGTGTGAAGTGCCCAATCTGAAAATTTGTCTGTGGGCTTCTGCCTATGGCTGCGAAAACAATGGATTTTTTGGTTCAGTGACACATTTAAATTTTTTTTTTAATTAGTTTTGGGTCAAACCAAAAAAAAATTTTTTCGAAATTTTTGACAAATCAAAAAGTAAAAAAAAAAAAAATGTTGGGTCAACCAAAAGCTTTGTTTTGATTTTGAGCTTTTAATAAAAATTAAAATTAATCTAAAGGAAATTTCAAAACAAAAAGTCATTTCAAATTGAAGCATCTCATTTCAGGAATGTTGATAGGAAATATTTTGATTTTTTTCAGAATTTTTTTTTAGGGTTGTTTTTTTTTTACCAAAGCAATCTGACTAAATTCATGAAAAGTTTCAGAATTGACAAATCTGCATTTTGTACTGGAAAAAGCTTTCAGGCCAAAAATTTTGCCCAGCTCTACTTCTGTCCCCAAAGAGGAGAACATGTGGCCCTTGGTATTTATGGCAATTTCCACATTTTTTCTCTTTAGTCTATCAGAAAAAGCTGCAGATACCTTTAAACCGGGGTGGACAAACTACAGCCCGGGGGCAGCATCTGGCCCTTCAGACATTTTAATCTGGTCCTCGAGCTCCTGCCAGGGAGTGGAATCTAGGGCTTGCCCTGCTCCGCACAGCTCCCAAAGCAGCAGCATGTCCCCCCTCCAGCTCCTACTCGTAGGGGCAGCCAGGGGGCTCCGCACGCTGCCCCCACCACAAGCACTGCCCCCGCCGCTCCCAGTGGCCAGGAACCAAGCTCCCAGTGGCCGGGGACCTGACCTTCTCCAGTGCCCCAACCCCCTGCCTCAGCCCTGATCCCCCTTCTGCCCTCCGAACCCCTTAGTCCCACCCTCCTGCACCCCAGAGCCTGCCCTGCCAGCTGCAGCCCTCACCCTCCCACCCGCCCCCCAATCCCTGCCCCATCCCGGAGCCCCCTCCCGCACCCTGAGCTCATTTCTGGCCCCACCCCAGAGCCCGCACCCCCAGCTGGAGCCCTCACTCCCTCCCGCACCCCAACCCCCAATTTCATGAGCATTCATGGCCCACCATACAATTTCCGTCCCCAGATGTGGCCCTCGGGCCAAAAAGTTTGCCCACCCTTGCTTTAAACAGTTCAGCAGAGGAATATTTGTCCATAAACATACAATGTAATTAGAAATACAGCCAAAGGAGAACAAATGCAGATAAAGGAATGAACGGAACAGAAACATACCCCATTGTATTTTCCTTATGCGAGCCAGTTTCTTCTCTGTTTTCCCAGTTGATTCATCACCAGAATTGGGTTGTTTCCTTGGTCATTCTCTTTAAGCCTCATCTCTTCTCTAAGTCCTCATCCCTCAGAGTCCTTGTGGACCTGTGAGTCAAGGAAGCAGAAGCTAATCTTGTTAGGGCATCTTTATGGGCTTCACCGTCAGTGGCTTGGTCGTGTTAGAGTGTGTGTGAAGGAGCACTGCACCAACAGCAGTTGCTGGAGGCGTTCTGCTTGTGGAAGACAGAGAGAGAGCAGGCTGATTGCCTCCAGAGGACCAAGTTGCAAGGGTGTGATCAAGCAGCAATATTAAATGCACCCTCTGCACAGATACACAACTGAGAGGGAAGGAACAGCAGCCTACATACGAATATTTTCAAAGTGAGGCTTCCCCAACATAATGTAACTTTCACTGAATTAGAACATTTAAATGAACTGAGCACTGTTGAAAGGTGCCTGAGTGCCAGCACTGGAGATTAGAGTTCTCCATCTCTCCACAAAACACGTACAATATGGGGATCAAAAATGGAAACTTCTTCTACTCTGCCCCATAAACAGGACTCAACTTTGATGTGGAGAAACCAGCTATAAGGGTGAGAGTTTAGCTCAGTCTCCACAGCCCATCCAGTCATTGGCCTTTTTGTTGAGACTTCTGGCAGAGTTGTCAATTCCTGCTGAACATGGTGGTGCTTTTTCATGTGGATGTTTGCCATTTGCATCTGGGCTGAGACCTCCAGTTGATTTCCCATGAACGAAAGCAATAAGACAGTAATGACTTTCTCACCAGCAGACTGAGTTGTATTTGAGTCAGCAACATAGAGTTGAACAACTCACCTATTCTATAATGACTCCAGTACCCCAATATACAATATTGTAAACTTTAATAACTACTATCATGGCAGAGGAGTTTCTAATCTATGATCAACCCTTCCTTTTCCTCTCTCAGGATGTGGCTGTGCTTAGAAAGGCAGCTACTCTGAAAGTAAAAATGAATTAATGGGAGGAATCCCGCACACGAAATCCATCAGGAAATGCCTCCTAAGAAAATCCAGTAGATTGTCACTCACACATCTACCCATCTGCTGTTTATCATTTGATTTATTTGAGCTGAGCACCAGTGATCACTGTGAGATGCTGGGTACTAATGACTCTGTCTCAGTCATGATCATATAGCAAGAAAATATCATAGAGGGGGAAATTGCCACAAGAGTTCTCTAGTTTCTACCTTCTTATAAGGTCAGCAAATTTCAGTTGTTGGAAAATGTACTAGAACTGTAATGACCTGCCATGAATTTTTACGCTCTGTTAATATATATATTATCTTTCTCTATGGTAACTACTGAAGAGGCACATGATTCTGGTCTTGCTACTCCTGATGTACTTTGGTGTAAACACTACCAGAACTTTTGGAAATCTCACAAGAACAAGCTGTCTCATGAAATAGATAGTAGCAACAAACAAAATAGATATAAACAAATAAAATAACCCCCCACAGATCTATTTTAAATGTAGGGCTTTATCTTGCAGTCCTCATCCAGGCAAAGCTCCCACTGCTTTCAATGGTAGCTTTTCCTGAATAAGGACAGCAGAACTATACTCTTATTGATCAATCGCTCTCATTACATATTACTAGGATCCCAAAATTAGTATTTGTGTTTATTTGTATGTATTAAAATGTTTTTCATGGGCTTTTTTTAATGCACCAGAGAGTTGAAACAGACGTGTAGCTTGGGTCCTTAATTTTACAAATTGGAAGAAACCCCAAACCTATATAGAATAGGCAGGTGGTGAATCAGCAGTTACGGTCCTGCAGAGCTTCTGAGCACCACAGGACCTGCGGATAACATTCCGCAAAGCTTCTAAGCTCCAGAAATGCATCACAGCAGTTTAACATTAGTCCAGCATCCCTTAGCAGCTCCATAGCACTGAAGCTTGAAGCTTGGCTCCTTTAGAGGTAAGGTGCTCCACAGGAAGAGAGCTTCAGTCAGTTCAATGCTAGGAGACATAAGTGACCTTAATTTAACCCAGACTGCCTGTGAATATGGAAATGGAAAATCATGGTTGTAGTGTGCACACCAAAGAAATGCAATCAATGTAAGCTAACATCTCCTCATGTATGAATGCACTGTTTCTTGTTTGTGGAAGGATGTGTATTGAAAAATGTAAGTGACAATTTTGATGGTCTTAATTGGTAGCTAGTCTATCCTTGGCAACATAAAAAAGCCAGACCAAAAAATGCACTGGCGCCTGGTTAAAACCAATACCATTTTTGGTGGTGCCTTCAAATAATGTGTCAAATGCACTGCAAAAGTCTGGTCTCAAAAGCAAGTATCCTTCTTTTGCCTTTCCAGTGACTCATGCAGTACTTAATAATTCTCTCATTCTTGTTTTCCATCATTTATGATACACCAGCGGAAGAGGAACCCTCTCCTTGTGCCCCTCAATCAGCGCATGGACGGCAGTGTCAGAATGGCACTGAGTGCAAACCAGGATGGGAGGGGCCCAAGCATGGCATTACCAATTTCGACAACTTTGCCTTTGCTATGTTAACTGTGTTTCAGTGCATCACTATGGAGGGCTGGACAGATGTACTGTACTGGGTACGTATCCGAAAATGACCAGTCCCTGGGACCAATAGTGCTGTCCTGCCATGCTGAGAATCTGGGGCTCTGGCTTGGTCTTTATTTTACTCACTGGTTATGTGTGGTAATGGGAGGGTTAATAATAAATGGCTTTAATTAATTTAGTGTGTCAATGGGATGCCATGGAAGCTGTTAGCTGTCATATTTTTTAAAATTTAAATGTGAACTTTCTGTTATCTTAAAATGTTAAAATATGGCAGATGGCATTTTGGTTTGAGAATCTGCAATGTACCTTTGTTGAGCTGGGTGTCACTGAGTGACCCTCCCAATGTGTGAACTATCTCACACAAATACAAATGACTAATGCAGCAATATTTCTAATGAGCAAAGATAACCATGTAGTGGCATTGCTCTTAAAAAGGGCACTAGAATGAAGAAACCCATGGATTTCATAAGGAAGTTCAGAAAATCCTTCTAGATCCACACTCTAATCCTAATTATGAACCTCATCCTGACCCTAATTCTTACCCTGATCCTAATTCTGATATTGACCTAGATAATGACCTGAATTTTTATCTGAATCATGACCTAAATTCTATGTTTAATCTTGATGTTAACTGTAAAATTAACTGTCATCCTCACCCTAGTCCTAACCTGGAGACTTGCATTCAGCTTTCTTCATCTTTTTTAGGTCCCATCGTGTAATTCCTGTTATGTTTGGGGACCCGGTAACAGCATGATATTCCCACAAGAGTTAAAATAAGGATTGATCTTTCATTATAAACTGGACCTACCTGGGCTTCTGAACTATGCTATTAAATTTAATCCTGACTATTCTGTTAGAGTCTGCATTGTAACTGTGTTTAGAGACTTCCACATTACATCTGGTTCCCCCAGTATGATAGGAATTTCAGTGTAAATAGAACCTGAGGCTCAGTGCATGGTAGAATTAACACAAGAATATTCTAAAGAAAATGGGGAAAAGATCTGGATTGGGGCAAGTTCGTGCTGTTAATCAACACCCCCTTCTCCCTTTAAACTTGATCCTGAAACTACATTCCACCTGCCACTGGGTTAGAGTTTAAAATATTTCTCTTTGAAGATTTAGAGTGTCTACAGTATATCCATTGCACACGGATGAGACTCACACAGATAATGATGGTCTTTTTACCCTTTTAAATTTAGATTAACCTTGTGATGCCAGTTCCCTCCTGGTGACTAAGATAAGAGGCAGAGATGAAAATATTTGAGAGCAATCTGGGTCTTGCAAAATGAAAATTAGATTTATTTGAAACAAGAGTATACATTAATAAAAACAGTGAAGAAAAAACTAAAACCAGAAAAGAAACCAGGCAAAATTTCTCAGTATTTGATACAAAGAGTATATCTGTCTGTCATATTTCAGTAGTATCCATCACTATAGTATCTGAGAGCTGTATCTCTGTGTATTCGAGGGAGACTCACGGGCCGGTCAGTTGAGAGAATCCAAAGCAAGGTGAATAAGACAAACAATAATAAATAGTGATGCACTTGTGGCATTGTACATTGTTTATTCATATGAAATGAATCCCCCAAATTATCGTATGGTAGGTTTTACAATAGACCATCCCCGAGTCTCTACACTCTTGGGTCTCTGCATCATTCACATGACAGGGTATGAAACACTCAGCATACAGTCATCAGTTTTTATTCACCTACTATTAGGATCCAAAAGCATAGAGCCACCGATAAATGCTCTTCTACCATGACTGCTACAGATTGCTTCATTTTTCATGGATTCCCTACAGCAACCTAGCTTTTGACTGTTGGGTTTTGGTTTGGTTTGAGCTACTTTCTGAACTTATTTTTTCCTTTCATACAGTACAGTATATTGAGGCCTCAAACTATAATGAATTGTTGGGCATTAGTTCTTCAGGACAACTCTGGAGCACTTAGTCTTTAGGGTGTGGATTTATAGAAGACTTGCTTTGGAAGAAAAAATAGGTTGTTTTTGTTCTCAGTTCTAAATTATTCCCAGATAAAAAAATCTTAATTAAGCTCGGTGATAGGGTCTCCTGTGGCCGGGCAGCCTAGTGGCTAGATCACTGGTTTTTCAGTCTGTAAGGCCCGAGGCCATAGTAGGGGACCCAGACCCTTCCTCTCTACTGGGTCCCATCCCAGGGCCCTGTATAGATCAACCCCTAAACAGGGGTAACGGGGTCTCCCGTCCCAGCAGGGAGTTAAGCCCCACTTCCCTGGGCTACTTCCTACCAGTCTCTTCAATTTGGGGCATGGCCCCGCTAGTCCAGTTGCCCTGAGCACTGGGGCTTATTTGCAGCCTCCCCTTGGCAGGAAGCCCTTACTTGCCTCAAGTAGCTGCTCTGGCTGGTAGGTTGCTGATCTATCCCTTCGGGCAAGAAGAGAGCTCCTACTTCATCGTCAGTCAGCCCCCAACTGAGCCTGGCTCCCTTCTTTTCTCTTCCCCCCCTCCCTCCTGGTCTGAGGTTGGCCACAGGTATAGCAGAGCTGGGCTAGCTGCACCCAAAGGTTTTCTTTAACCCCTGCTGTGCCAGATGGCCGTTTCTCTGCTCCCTCACAAGCTGGAATTAAGGTTGTAAATATAGTATCAGTAGCAAAAGGGGAAAATCTCTGTAACTAAAAAAAAGCCACACCATCAACTTCTGAAAGCCAGGTAATGCAAAGTTCAGGTTACACTTTAAAAAAAACACTAGGAAATGATGGACATTTAGGGTTAAGGTGATTCAAAGAATCTTAACTGTGCCCTGGTATCCACACCACCCTTTGACTTTGTCATGTTATATAGATACATTGGCCACCATTAAGAAGTCTGTGTTTGTCAACAGTTGCCATACAGTAGTATCTGAGATGCCATGGTTATTTCGCTCTACTTAGAAGAGTGGTATTTGTTTAGCAAAAGCTAACTTGTAATGGTGACTACTGTACACATCTATGACAAGTGTTATAGCTATAATAGTTGGCATGTTGAAACCCTATAAACATTGACATTTCAACTGTGTCTGCAGATGTCTTAAACAACATGCACGGGTTTATGCAGTAGAGTATACAGAGCCGAAGAGCAAAGGTATACCGGCTTTAAGATACCTACAGCAACATAGAGACTTAACATTCTGAATAGTAAAGAGTTAACAGGCTTCCAAAATTTCCAACCCTCTGGAATGAGTGAAGTATTTTAGGAAGTGGCATAGGATATGGGTAGGTCTTGGGAACCAATTCTATGAGTTGCTGGGTCTGTAGTAGAGCCTGGATCATACCGCAAATCTCTCAGCAACCAGGACTCTGCGTTAACCATGAGACTATTCTTCCCCTGCTTCGAGTTAGCCTATTGGTGGTGGTGTCTTGTCAAGAGAGGCTACTCTGAGGTCAAGTTGGTGACACATGGCACTAAGGCTATTTAAAAGAGCCCCTGTATCAAAATAGGGGGTTGGGAATCAAAATTTTATTTAATTGGAAATATAGCTTCAACTTTAAAGAGAGATTGGTGTTTTTCCAGAATAATAGGTTCCCTCTCACCCACTTTCTCCGGAGAACGATGGAGAGAAATGGTTTTTGTTTTTCATTTTAACTTCTTTGTCAAGAAAAGTGCAGTCAATTTCTAGGGCTTATGCCTCATCAGTGGTTAAAAGAAAGTCAGAAATTTTAGGCCATTATTTTCAGAAGTCATTGTCTGAAATTTTGCTCCTACATCCATGTTTAGACACCTGAATAATTGACCTGACTTTCAAAAGCGCTGAGCAGCCAAAGTTTAGGGAAAGCTGCTGGGTATTTGGAACTTTGAAAATCATGCCAATTTAAGTACCTAGAGTGAAATCTCTCGATGCTCCACATGCAGTCCCATGCATAAGACCTGGACCCACAAGAGCGTATTTGGGGATAGGATCTATTGTAATAACTATCTTCTGAGGACAGGAATTACAGGTAAGCAATTTGCTTTGCTCTCCCTTCAGGTCTGAAAAGGAAAGTGTCTGTCCTTAAACTCAGTAGATCAAGGCAGAAGCCTTTGAGCGGAATTAGTTGGTTGGAAATGTTCAGCCAATTGAGCAATTTCCTTGGCTGAACGTTGCTAAGTGCCTTGTAATATTCAGTTCTGCTTCCCCCTTCCCCTCCACTAAAGACAGATTCTGAGAGGTGCTGAGCACACACAATTCTTATTAAAGTCAATGGGAGCTGAGGGTGCTCAAACACCTCTCAGAATAAGGCGCTGAAAGAACAGCGAGCCACTTAAGAAAATTTCTGAAGTCTGACTCTCTGTCTGTCTGTCTAGAGTCTTATGACAGACCCAACAACACCCTGGTACCAGAGTGCAGTTATTTGCCAATCTCCTGTTCAGTCAGGGTAAAATTTTCACAACTGACCTAGGAGTTTAAGTCCAATTGGCTTTTCATGAAACGTAGACTTCTACGACACTTAGGCGTTATTGCAGATTTTAACCACATTCTCTCCTGCATCCTCTCACACTTGCTGTTTTTCTCATCTTTAATGAAGCCTATCCCTTCCATCTCACAAGATTGTTTCCCTGCCTATAACCTGCCTGCCCATGAAAAGTGTCAGAGGCATTCAAATCAGCAAACTTTCATTACATAAAATGTTTTTTAAAGTAATGTCAATAAAATCAATAAGCTTTCTAAGCTCCTCTCTCACCCAGGGGATAGTGTGTGCAAATAGGTTAGCTTCCTTTGAATTTTTAGAAAAAATGATGCCCCGCCTTATATAGTTTAACGTTACTTTATTTGCTATTATTGTTGTTGTTGTTATTATTATTTTATTAATTTACTATGATCCAAATTCTGCATGCAAGACAGTGAGGTTGCACAAGCTGTAAATCTGAGCAGACCTGTGCCCGGGAAGCCCCAAATGCCTTCTGCATCCTTCATGCATTGAAAATGCTAGCCCAGCACTGTCACTTGGGTGGCAATGTCCAGCAAAAATACCACTGCCTCCTTAAATAACCTTTAAAGCCCTAAGAAATATTAACAGCCCCCTATCTTTAAAAGTAGAATTGCTGAGGCCTTCTGTTAGAAAACAGCATTCCATGTGGAGTCTGCTTGTGACTTTCTGAACTTGGTGAAGTTGTCCTACCAAGGGAGATATTGAAGGGGCTTAAGACCACATAGGAAATTGGTAGTTTAAATATTGCAAATAAACAATTCACAATACAAATCCAGAGAAGCACTGAGCACCCACAGCTCCCTCTGACTTCGACAGAGGTGGTGAATACTCAACACCTTTCAGGATAGACTCTGACTGTGAGGTTAATTCAAGTTAGGGTGACCAGACATCCCGTTTTTAAAGGGACAGTCACGTATTTAAGCCCTCTTGCAGATATCACGACTTTTTCTTAAAAACAGGCAAATTGTCCTGTATTTTCTGTCTCTCTCTCTCTCTCACCCCCACCCCATCAGTACTGGTGGATCCTGCTGCTGGCCAGATCCCTGCTCACCAGCCTCCTGCCCACCAGCGGTGAGTTGGGGGGTCCAGTGGCCAACAATGGGGGTGGGTAAGCAAGGCTGGTGGCAGGGCTGGCTGCTCCCCCAGCTGGTCCATCAGCACAGCCCCCGCTGCGTGTCAGCTTTCGGCCAGCAAGGCCTGTCCCCCCGTCCCGTTTCCGGATGGCACTGTCTGCACGCTGTGAGCTGTGGTGGCTGGTGAGTGTGGGTAGGTGCCAGGTGAGGGCCGGTTATGTGTTGCCTCTGCGCCCACCAATTGGCCCTTTACATGCTCCCCCTCTCATTGTCCTCTCCCTGCTTTGCCCCTTCGCCTCCCCCCAAGCCCCACTGCTCCTCCATATTCCCCCCACCCCCGGCAGGGCGCATCCCACTCCCAGAGCTGTGCGGAGAACCAGCCCCTGGTCGGCGTTCTCAGCTCACCAGCAGCCTAGCCAGCAGGTTCCTTCCTTCCCCCACTGCCTCTGGCTGGGCCGGTGCCCCTGGAAAGCCCAAGACCCTCCCGCCCAGGGGGTTGCCCAGGAAGAGCCGAGCCCTGCATGTGCCAAAGCCATGCATAGCGCTGGCATGGGAAGCCTCTCCGCCCCTCAGCTAAGCTCTGGAGTGGGGCAGAGAGAGCCATTTCTGGCCTGTTCATGGCCTGAACCTGCAGGCTCCACAGCAGCACCCCAGGCAGGGGGTTTAGCACTCTCTTCACCCACCCTCTGCCCCCTCCCTAGGTCCTGCCCCCAGGGAGCAAGGGGCTGAAGCCCCTGCAGTCAGGTTCTCTGGGCCCTGGTGCACAATGCATTCTTAGGGCTTAATCCCTTCCTGCCTATGCTGTAGCCAGGGGACAGGAGGTGGCTGGGTTATGTCATTGGCCAGCAGCAGCCCGAAGATGTTAGCTGCCTTTCGACACTGTGTGGGCAGTAAGGGACAAGCTGCTTCCAGCCACAGGGGAGTGTGGGGGCGGTGAGGGAAGAGATGAACTCTGCAAAGACACGGGCCAGGTCATCCCTCCCCCACTCCTCCCCTGTGGCTGGAAGCAGCTCCCATCCCTTTCCTCCCGCACAGTACCGAAAGGCTGCTAGTGGCCATATTCTGGTGTGAACCCTGGCAGAAATCTGGGGAGGGGGGCATGTGACCCTGTGTGTCCCCCTCACGTGTTGCCCCAGGAAGACGCGGCGCCAGGTACCAGGAGAGGCAGGTCCATCCAGGGGGCCCAGCCAGGCATGGAGGGCAGAGAGCAGCAGGCAGGGAGGGTCAGTCGGTCAGACCCCTCTTCCCCCGTGTGAGTGAGGTGTATGGGAGTGTGTGTGTGTGTGTGTGTGTGTGACCTCTCCCCGTGGGAACCCTAAAGCCTTAAAGATAAGAAGGTAACTTAAAAGAATCCAACTACGCAGTATTTCTTTTTAACAGGGACTCAGTCAACTTGATATTAATGTGAACGTTTGTACTGCATAGTTCTGATTGCCATTGAACTTTCTTGAATACGAGTAATTTTACCAGGTGTCCTGTATTCAGGGACATATGGGAAATATGGTCACCCTACTATTTATTATTATTACTAAGCGTAACATATGCAAAGAGGCCCCAACTGAGCAAAAAATGTACTTATCTGCTGAAGTCCATACTTATTTAGCAAAGCACTTAAGCACATGTTTAATTTTAAGTCCCATTGAAGCCAATCAGACTGAAGCACGTTCCCAAATTAAGCATGTGATCAGGTGCTTTGTTGAATGGGGATAGACTGCTGAATCAGGGCCACAGTGATTTCTAGCTTAGCTCCAGTTTACTGAGTACATCTCCTACATTGGCTGAGCCAGATAGAGGTGGTTCATTTTTTGGTTTACATTGTAGAACTTCTTCCTATGAACTATGGAGGTTTGAGTCTCAGATATATTAACATTCTGGACACCCAAAGTATCCCAGATACTGAATCATAGAATTGAGTTGGAAGGAATCGGTAGTGATCATACTATTTCCTGTTTATCAGGACAAGATTGACCTTATCATTCCTATATTCCCCTCTGAACAGATGAGTGTCTAGTCTTGGCAGCGTATTCCATTGCCTAAACTGCTCGTATGAAGTTTTAAAGTATGGACAAGTCCGACCAAATCCCATTCAGAACACCACTGAATTTTAGGAACATTCAGAGGAAGACCAGATCTAAATGTTACAGATTGTGCCTCTTCTCTGTTTTAAAGTAAATTTCTGCTGTAGCTCTTTATTTCTTGTACTCTATTTGACTAATGGGAATAATTAATCCCTGTCTACTTTATAACATCCCATTTAAGTATTTGTAGACATTTATCACGTCTACCCCCAATCTTTCTCCTGACTGAACAGATCCAGTTCTCCTAACAGGGCTTACTTTTAATTATTTTTAGCAGTTTTGTTGCGCTCCTTTAGAGGAGGTGTCACTTATCAGGTTAATATGCTATAGAGTAAAGCTAATATCTAGAATGGGTGTTAAACTTTGTATGCGGTCTGCCCCTTGCAGCTTGAGCTATGGGACACACTGCATGTAGACTGCTGTGTGCAGCTTTAGGCCTGGTTTGTACTGAAAAGTTACATCAACGTTGGTCACCAGTGTGAAAAAACCATGTCCCTGACCAATGTAGCTATGCCAACAAAACCCCCAGTGTAGACATAGCTAGGTCAATGGATGAGGGCTTCCTATCTTCAATCATGTGTTCCTACACTGAAAGATAACCCCCTTCTGTCACTGTAGGTTGTGTCTAAACTATGGGGCTATGCCAACATAGTCTCTGGGTATGTCTACACTACCCACTGGATCGGCAGGCAGAAATCAATCTAGTCTAGACATGATAAATTGACCCCTGAGCACTCTCCCGTCGACTCCTGTACTCTACCGCTGCGAGAGGCACAGGCGGAGTCGACGGGGGAGCGGCAGCAGTCGACTCACCGCAGTGAAGACACCGCGGTGAGTAGGTCTAAGTACATCGACTTCAGCTATGTTATTCACGTAGCTGAAGTTGCATAACTTAGATCAATCCCCCCATCCCCAGTGTAGACCAGGCCTCTGTAGTATAGACATACTCTTAATTCTGGAAGCTTGGTTCTTCATTATGCTGCATCTTGAGATGTCATTTCCACTAATGCAAAGTGAGTGCAGAGTGGGTGTGAAATGCTACCAAATCTGAATGATTGCACCCACTTTGCAGTGGTGCAAATGACTACTTATGGTGCAGAGTAATGGGGAATCAGGCCCTGGGATGATCTGCATGAATCTGGTCCTTGCAGCTTGAAGTCTAGGATCAAGCAGAATGACCACTTTTAAAAAGAGCCATTCAGCCTACCTCAGTGAGGAGGGATTTGTTTTGTTTTACATAATTCATGCAGCACTTCTGAATTCTTGGCCAAAATCTCTGAAAACATGACATTCCAGTATTTGCAAGGGCAGTTTTCACTGAGGCTCTGACTATAAAGTAATAGTTGTAAAGTAAATAAGGGCAGGTTTAGCTTGGATGGACATGATGGATTAGAGATGGACATGAGCTAGAACACTCGATCTGAACCCTCCTGGACTTTAGGCAAGATCAGATGTTTCAGCCCATCTGTCTAAGAGGGACCTGAACTGGAATGCAGGATTTCAACCCCCTCAAATTTAAGAGGATCAAACTTCATAGGTTGGCCCAATCCCTACACAGAATGAAAAAACACTCTAAGAGCAGTAATACAATGAAACAGCCACCAAGACAGCACAATGAGTTTGAATTAGTGGAAATGTTCAAAAGTGAGTTAGATGACCCATCCCGGGGAATAACACAGGGTATCATGCGCTAGATGCAGCAGGTTAGATGTGCTGTCTTGACAGGCCCCTTCCAGCGTCAGTATCTATGAAATCATACTTCTGAGATGATTCAGTAAATGAGCTTGAAACCAGAGCTCACAGTCACCCTGGAAACTCCTGTCAGGAAATCAAATTGGGGAAGAAACCAAGCAATAGATATAATTTACTTTGCTGACAGCCTTGACGTGCTTTGTGAGCTTTTCTCATCCCTCCACAGCCTGGTGAAGCCCAATGAGGAAGATGTGGTGAGGAGTACAGTGATATTGCCATAAAGTGGAAAATGTTAAATGCAGAACTGCAACCCCCAATTTTCACCAGCTGTGTTGTGCTTTCTAACCCTTTATTCTTACAGCGCTCAGGCTTGAATTAGTAAGACTTTCTGCACAAGGGAATGATCTGATTCTCAGAATATACCTCTCTCTGTTTCCACAGCATTTATTTTTTCCAGAAAGTGCTGGATTTTTATTGGGAGGTTTTATGATCATGTTGGCAGGATTTGGCACGGAGGTGAAAAATAACAAAAAAATAAAAATAAACATGAGAGCACAAGCAAACGGTCTCACTGATCACAAAGGTTATTCCGCTTTCATCTGCTGTAACAATGCCATACAGTGGGGTGTCCGCATGTTGTGGTACTGAGGGGCCACAACATTGACTTGCCAGAAGAGTAATGGCCAAGCCTAAAATTTATGGACCAAGCCATAAATCTGTTTTTCACAAACAAATGCATATGCAACCATAACAATTGCTTGTACTTCTGTCTTCCTTGAGCAATTAATAGGAATGAATGGCTTGTTGTTTTACTCACACAGCAAAAACCTGGCCTCCACATAAAGAGGGTACACTTTAAGACTGCAGGTTTCATGTGACCCTCAAGCCTCACTTTGGGCACCCCTCCTGTATATGTTAAGAGGCTCTCTGTTTAGGATAAGCTTCTTTCTTGGATATTTATGGATATTTCTTGGATATATATTGGTGTTAATGGAGTGCCTCTGCCCAATGCTCCTGCTTGTGAAGGACTTCTTAAATAGCCCTGCTTTTCTCTTGTCCTTTCTTTACCCCTCTTTCTTCCTTCGCTCTTCCTCAAACTCTCTCCTAATGATGGCTTTCTCTACCACAGAGACCTTCCTGTCCCTCATCTTCTTCCCAAAGCTGGAGAATTGAGAGCTTACCTGTTGGGACAAATATTTCAAAAGTTACAAGAGATTTTGGGTGCAACAATTTGTGGGTTCCCAACTTGAGACCTCTTAGATTGGTTATTTTTCCAAAAGACAGATACTCAGTACTATTTGAAAAATCAGGCCCTGTTATGGCGAGTCAGGTTGAGGGCCCTGAAGTCATGGTCACTTTTGGAAATGTTGTCTTTGGTCCATCTGCCAGCCCCAGGGAAGTATAATGACTATGAGGTAGAGACATTGTTTGTCAGATGTCCCCAAAAATTGAAGCTCTAGAAATAGATGATGTAATTATTTGATTTGTTTCTAGTCTAATTTTGTTTTAATGAGTTGCTTTCAAGACGTAGGGCCCAATTCTGATCTCAGTTATATGTATGCAATCTCATTGAGTTGGAACTTCACTTGTCCACTGAAGACAGAGTTGGTCCCTTAGGATTGGCTCCTGCATTTCTCACAGAGGCAAAGTCTATTGATTTCAGTGGGAGTTGTGCCTGCAGGAGAACTTGAGGGTCAAATCCTCAGTAATCTCTTATGAGTGAGTGGCAGAAAGCTGCACGTTTTGAGGTGACTGAGCCACTGTAATGGGGAACCACAGACAGGCTTGATATAAAGACAGGAGGAGACTGGAAGTGAGAAAGGGAATGAGGTGCCATTGGAGTTCAAGACCCAACAGAGTGAGAAGTTATTATGAAACAACGACATCCTGGTGGTGGTAACTTTTGAGAGCTATTGTTCTGTTACTCATAACGTGAATGATTCTTCCATTAGGGCCATAATAGAAATCAGACTTTCATTTACTGCAGAGATTTTCCTTTCAGATGGGTATTTTAGTACCTTTTGTTGCTAATAATGCACACAAGCATAGCAGAAGATTCAGCCTTTCTATAGAGGTTGCAATCACACATTTAAGTGTGGCTTTGTTGGAAATGTTGTAGCAGTTGCATTGCATTCAAGAGCTCTGATTATGGTTTCCTCAGTAAAAGTCTAGCCATTGTATTATATTAATGAGGAGTTAGTATGATAATCAGTGAAATGTGTAGTACCTGTCTGTATGTTATGAGGTGTGAGTTAGCTTTCGTCAGTACAAGTCTAGATATTGTATGTTATGTTTGTGAACTGTGAGAATAATTTTGTCAATAGAAGGTGGTCCGTGTTTATGAAATGTGAATATGGCTTCATCATCTAAAATGGAAAGTTTAAAGTCAGTTCATTTGTTGGGAATATCATGGCTTGAATATTAGCTCTGAAAGGAAACTGGCATATACTGATCAGATGTAAATTAGAAAAGTTGACTGTCATGCCTCCATTTAGTGAAGTGAGTGTTTATCTACAGCCTATATTACTGCGTCACATTATCTTTATTTTTAAGGGCTTAATTGACTATGTAAATCAATGAACAGCATGTACTTGGATATTTGTGTGCATGCAGCAATCAGCACTGTCCTGATATACCTATGGTAGTATCTTGTGTCAGCCTGTGTAGAAAAAGCACTAAGACAAATAGAAGAGGGAAAAAAACTGCAGTACAGTGAAATAGGCAGCAAATCCCTTTCTGGATAATCAGCCATGTAAATGTAAACACAAAATAAATAAAGGCAGGAAGGGAAAGCCCTGGATTTTGAAATGAAATAACATCTGTAGGTTTGGAGGCCTGCTATCCTGAGGAATATTTTCATGCTTGAAATCAGCACTTTATCTTTGCAGAGTTAATTTCCAAAGTCTTTAAAAGATGAAAAGGTTTTTAAGCAGCAGAGAGTAATGGAAGTGCTATGGTGTCTGTAATGAAAGAACTGTCAGCCCCCTGGGTAAATACTCTTTGGGCCTTATGGGCATTTTTTTTCTCCATAGATCTTTACATGTTTTTAACACACACTCACTTAGGAGCAAGGTGACCCAGAAGGTTAAAAATGCATTAGGTCTTTTGCCTCTGGAGACCTGGATTCAAATCTTGATTAAGTCACACAAGTCAAAATAATTTTGGAGGTCACTAGAGGCCTATATGCAGATGACAAAATCACCACTGCACGCAAACATCTTGGCATAATCAGCAATCTGTAATAGGGAGGATGGGAATAGTAAAGTGTGACATTTGTCTGGATTGAGACCTGGTCTTGGCAGAGTGGAGTTGAGAGTCCAACGGCCTGAATTTCCTTTTCAGTTACACCGGTGTAAATGAGACAAGAATCAGGGCCCAGAAATGGAATAGCAAGGTTCTTCTTCGAGTGCGGGTCCCTATGTGTATTCCACTGTGGGTATGCATATGCACCATGGTCCTCAGAATGAAAGATTTTGCTAGTACTGTCCATTGGTCCACACCTGTGCTCTTCTTCTCACATTTCAGAGTGAGGGCATAAGGGGGTGCAGGCCGTCCATCTCTCCAATTCCTTTCTACTACCACATGGTCTGAGACAGAACCTCTAATGTCCACGGAGCTGCTGTTCTGCCTTTGAATCTCTAAATATTGTAAAATAAAATGTTGTTAGTTAAGTATTAGTTACTTAATTCGATTTTGGGGATCCCCCCTCTGGGGCAGCCCCCTCCCAATACAGGACTCAGATCATGTCCAGGATTCCAGACTTTAAGAACTGCATCTCCTGTCCTCCAGTCCCTCCTGGTCAGCGACAACCATCAGAGTGTAATTACTCAACTTGAGTAATGGTCTCAAGTTGCAGAGGGGGAGGTTTAGGTTGGATATTAGGAAAAACTTTGTCACTAGTAGGGTGGTGAAGAACTGGAATGGGTTACCTAGGGAGGTGGTGGAATCTCCTTCCTTAGAGGTTTTTAAGGTCAGGCTTGACAAAGCCCTGGCTGGGATGATTTAGTTGGTGTTGGTCCTGCTTTGAGCGGGGGGTTGGACTAGATGACCTCCTGAGGTCCCTTCCAACCCTGAGATTCTATGATTCTATGAGTGCTTATACTGCCTTGGATAATCTCATCTCTCCACTAAGTGCAGGATCTTCCACTCCTTCCCCAGCAGAACCCAGCAAATGCAGAGATTCATAGATTCCAAGACCAGAAGTGACCATCTAGTCTGACCTCCTGTATAACACAGGCCCTAGAACTTCCCCAAAATAATTCCTAGAGCGTATATTTTAACAAAACATCTGATCTTGATTTAAAAATTATCAGTGATGGAGAATGCACATAACCCTTGGTAAATTGTTCCAATGGTTAATTACTCCCACCATTATTTCCAGTATGCCTTATTTCCAGTCTGAATGTGTCTAGCTTCAACCTCCAGCCATTGGATCGTGTTATGTCTTTGTCTGCTAGATTGAAGAGCCCTTTATTAAATATTTGTTCCCCATGAAGGTACTTACAGATTGTAATCAAGTCACTCCTTAACCTTCTCTTTGTTAAATTAAAGAGATGAAGCTCTTTCAGTTGATCACTACAAGGCATGTTTTCTAATCCTTTAATCATTCGTGTGACTCTTCTCTGAACACTTTCCAATTTTTCAATATCATTCTTGAACTATGGCCACTAGAACTGGATACAGTATTCCAACAGTGGTTGCACCAGTGCCAAATACGGAGGTAAAATAACCTCTTTACTCCCACTCAAGATTCCCCTGTTATGCATCCAGGGATCGCATTAGCCCTTTTGGCCACAGCATCACACTGGGAGCTCATGTTTGGCTGATTATCCTCCACCAGCCCCAAATCTTTTTAATGTCTCTTTATACAGCACCAGAAACACTGTAAGCATGGAATAAACAATAACAGCAGAGTAGGTCATCAGGAAAAGGATCATGAAGGAGAAGCCAGGAGGGTGCAAAGCCTTCTAAAAAGCCTAAAGAGAAATCCACTTTCAGAAACATCTTTAAGAAGATGGCTGCTTCCTCAGCACCTTCTAAGTCAGGTGACTCTTTGCACCTGGTCCCAGCAGGCTCTAGAGCCCATATGGGTCACAGTACCAACCCACAGACACCGAAGAGTAAGAGTGCCTCCACATCAGCACCATCAACAGGAGTGGGATCGTCAGCACTGAGCAAAGAGACACATAAGCCAAGGCCACGACAACCACAGGTACCAACAAAGGGTCCCAAGAGCTGCATGCACTGCAAGTACTGACACAGGCTCATAAGAAAACACAGGCTTCCAAGAGCATTTCTACACCAGCTCACAAGTGCACAGGAAGAAAACTCTTCACCCCCAATGATGACTGACAGATACGCCACTCTGGAGGATATCTTCATCTTTCTGGACCCAGAATCATTACTTCTATTGGACCTGATCCTTACCAGGGAGATTCTAACACCATCGGTCTACAAACAGTATGAGAGATGTTAATCCCCTATTACATCTATTGATTGTGGCATCCCTACACTGACAGTACCGAAGGCACCACAGTCGCCCACATTTCCTCTTTGGGGGAATCTGGCATGAAGGAAGGACCAACCTCATCTCCCAGATATTGGTTCCAGAGTCTTCTGGACCCTGCCACAACCTCATAAGATGGGGCATCTTCACCCAGGACTGCTGGTCCCCTCGCCTTGGGAACCTCCTCAGCCTATGTTGGATCCCTCTCACTGACCTTACTAGGAACCGTGGGACCCATATGTGCAATATCCAGAATCAGTATAGTCTCATTAAGAATCATGCCATCTCTTTCTCCAACCCCCAGAGATCAGCCTAGCTCCCTTAGGAGCCCATGAAAGAGGAAGAGGCAGAACCAGATACAGCAGTACCATCAGTCCCAACAGGAGTATTATCAGAATCGCCCAATGAAGTGGTTGCCCCCGTCTTGCTGTCTCCTCCAGATGACCATAAACATTTTCAAGATTTGGTGAGGAGAGTTGTGAATGAGCTCCAGATTCCTCTGGAGGAAATTCAGGACCTCACAGATTTCTGGACATGTTACACAGTTCAGAAACTAGCAGAGTGGTGCTCCCCATTAATGAGGCCATCCTAGAGCCTGCCACGATCATGTGGCATACTCCAGCAACGCAGGCCTCTGCTACTAAGAGGGCAGAAAGCAGACACTGTGTCTCAGCCAGGGGAGCAGGGTTTTTATTTATTCGTCGTCCCCCAAACACTTCAATGGTTCAGGTGTCCACTGAAAGGAGTAGACAACAGCACCCAAAGTCCACTCCCTCGTAAAAAAAAAAGGGGGTATTGACATAGAATATCAGGGTTGGAAGGGACCTTAGGAGGTCATCTAGTCCAACCCCCTGCTCAAAGCAGGACCAATCCCCAATTTTTGCCCCAGATCCCTAAATGGCCCCCTCAAGGATTGAACTCACAACCCTGGGTTTAGCAGGCCAATACTCAAACCACTGAGCTATCCCTCCCCCCAATTATGATACCTATGGATAAATTTCACCATGCGTGACAGAAAGGGGCCATGAATGGGAAACACTGCAGTGTAGGGTCAAAGTGAAGGAGCGGTGAAAAACCTACCAGAAGGTGTGGAAGGCAAACCACCTCTCCGATGCTGCACCCATGAGCTGCTGTTTCCACTAGCCTGCAATTCTGATTAGCCAATTCCCAGGCCTTGCTATCGAAGTATGATTTTTGTCAACTATTCAAAAAATTCAGAATTCAGAGACAAGCTCCCTCCAGAGGACAGAGCACAATTTCAGATCCTTATTGAGGATGATCAGATTGGTGGCTAGAACATCTCTACAAGCTGCATTTGATGCAGCTGAAACAGCCTCTAGGTCAATGGCAACAGCTACTGTTATGTGTTGTGAATCCTGGCTGTACTCCTTGGGATTCTCCAGAGAAGTTCAATCAACTGTAAAGGATTTGCCCTTCAGTGGGAATAACTTATTTAGTGAAAGGACTGATTTGTCTTTACGGTCATTGAAGTGCTCCAGGGCAACCCTTCACTCCTTGGGTAAGTATGCACCAGCATCAAAGAAGAAGTATCATAGACAGCCTTCTAAACTGAAGACCATTGCCACAACCACTCACTATAGGTCCAAATTATTATCAGTACAAGGTGTTCGAACCCCTTTGGATGAGCAACAACACCCAGAGTGTTTACGAAGGTGCTTTCTGTAGTGGCAGCACACTTCTGACACCATGGCTTGATAGTCTTTCCTTACCAAGATGGCTATTGACTGAGAGATCTCATGGGGAAGTACTTTATCAGCTGCATCTCCTTTCAATCTCCTAGTGTCACTGGGAATCTGCATGAGCACACAAAAGTCCCTTTTAGTTTCATCAGGGACTGTGGAATTTATCGGAGCAACTCTGGACTTGGCCAGAGCCAGAGCTTACCTACCTCTGCACAGGTTTAATCAATGAACTGAGACAGAGCCCTCAGCCATCAGTTGGTGCATATCTTATCCTCCTAGGTCACATGGTGTCCTGTACGTACCTGATACTCTTCACGAGATTTCAGCTTCACTGTCCGCAAGCCTGGCTTTGGATGGTATACATCTGAAGCAGACGTGCTATGAACAAGATAGTCACACTCCCCCCTCAGAGTGAGAGACTCTTTTGTTTGGTGGTAGAGCAAGGAGCAGGAGTTCCCTTCATTCTTCCCCCACTCCAGAAGATATTGATTACAGATGGCTCCCTCCTAGGATAGGGCACCCATCTGGACAAACACACAGCACAAGGAAGATGGAGTTTCTGAGCCCAGGGCTACACTAGGGGTGGGGGTTGATGTAAGGTATGCAACTTCAGCTACGTGAATAACGTAGCTGAAGTCGACATACCTCGCTCGACTTACCGCACTGTGAGGACGCCGCAGGGTCGACTGCCACCGCTCCCCCGTCGATTCCGCTTCTTCCTCTCGCCGGGGGTGGATTGCCGGAGTCGATGGCAGAGCGATCGGGGATCGATTTATCGCGTCTACACTAGATGTGAAAAATCAATCCCCGAAAGATCGATCCCTCCGTTGGGTAATGTAGACAAGCGGTGAGAGTCTAGGATGCACATAAATCTCCTGGAGTTGAGAGCTGCCCATGAGGCCTGCAAGCAATTCTGACCACTCATACAATCCCAGCATATTCAGGTTATTATGGGGCTGTCAGTCCCATCCTCACATCAGCCTCCAATTTTACCCAGACCTCTTGACACAGGGCACGGACAAGATCAGACATCCCAATCCATCTCCACCTCACGGCCTGGTATTTGGGTGGATGTCAGGCAACATGACAACTATGTTTTGCAAGAGGAAGAAAGATCTATCCCACCTATGCCTGGTGGTCAATCTGTGGAATTGGCGTATTTGTCACCAAATCATCCTACCAGCAGTACACCTCCCAGGAATACACAGTAGATTAGTGGCCAGCCCCAGCAGACACCTTTCAATCAACAACAAATGGGATCTACATGATTCTGTAGTAAAGACTATATTCAGGCAATGAGGATTCCTATCTTGGGACCTATTTATGTCGCAAGAAAACAGTAAATGCAAGACATACTGCTCCAGAGGCGCACAGGGTCAGGACTACAAAGGGGATGCCCTCCTAATCTAATGGGAGAGGCCCTGAGCGTACACCTTTCCCCCAAAATTCCTTTCTTACTGATTCAGAAGGACAGGGCAGAGATCATCCTCATTGCTCCCAGATGGCCGATCAGTGTTAGTTCCCCAACCTTCTCCACCTGTCAGCCCCATCCTCGCATCAGCCTCCAGTCTTTCCCAAACCTCTTGACACAGGACAGGGGCGAGATCAAACATCCCACTCCACAGGCACTCCACCTCATGGCCTGGTATTTGGGTGGACGTCTAGAGCAGATATGTTCGGTAGCAGTTCAAGCCATCCTAAAAATATCAGGAAGGAGTCTACCAGAAGGTGCTACTTGGCTCAGTGGAAGAGATCTCCTGTTTGGGCCCAACATCACCATGTGTCCCCAGAAGAATCGTCCTTTCCCACCATTTTAGATTATCTGCCCACCCCAAAGTCCTCAGGTCTTTGCTTCCAAGGGTGCTTGAAGGGAGCTAAGGGAATTAGCATCAATTAGTGCCACAGGAGTACAGGTGATGACTGAAGTGCATTGTCAGAAATGTTGTAGGCAAGACTGGAAAAGAAGCAAGTGCTGAAGATCTGGATTGGCGTCCTGTTGGAAGTGATGTGCATTGTATCAGGGTGATGTTCGCCCCACCACAGACAGACAGAGACACACACACACCATTTCTGAAATGCAGTTAGCACCAGATTATACCTAGCCTTTGTGCAGGTGGACAAAGGAAGGAGATTGCATAGAGTCTGTCCTCCAGCAATACCTGCTGCTCAAGAGCCAAGCAAAATAGTTAGTGATAAGGCAGACTCCTGCGACTGCTGGTGTTAGCCTCTCCAGAAATAAAAGATGGGGACATGGTCATAGCCCTGTCAGCCCTCCAGAGCAGCTAGCAGAGCTGACCAGGAGTAGAGGAAGGCTTCAGGGGTGGCATAACAGCCACACTACCTCTGTATTTATTGGGGCTCCAAGAGCCATTCTGCTTGCTCCAGACACATCTTCTGGAGCTCTCACTTTAGTAGAGTACCTGCTCACCTTCCCCTACATGGGGCTGTGACTATATGTCACAGTCAATCCCTTAGCAGAGAGCGGGTGATCCAGGGCAGCATTAGAATCTCTTAAGAGAGTAGTTCAGATTAATTTATTGCATCCACATTATGCAACTGTCCAAGTACCCTGTAGAACATGGGTCACTTTTATTTTGTAAAACATGAAAATCAAAATTTCACCTTTGGACAATCCAGCTAATCTTATGTAAGGTATATGGTTGGGAAGATTGTTTGTACATGAGACACTGGGACACTGCTCTTCAAAAATATATCTGTGCTATTGCGTGTGCAAAAATGTGTGTAGAATTGCTTGCCTAATTTCTGTGAGTAACTACCACAAGCAGATATTTTTACTTGCAAATGGCCAGTTAGGTGTGTCTGTGATGGTCCATTTGTGTCACTAAATTGGGTACTGTATTTGCAGATGCATTTTTGAAAATCAGGCCCAAAACACACTTATTTTCAAGAAGGGATCAATGACAGTCCAAGAAGTATTTTATATTCATTAGACAGTAAGTGCACAGAGTTGTAAACTGCGCTGCAATCATTTCAAGCTTTCTGTATTCACTGTTGACGTTATAAAAGTATACCTTACCAAAAGAGATCAGGCTCAACAGATTTAATAGGTGTCATAATGGCCCCATTGTATGTTATGGATTATTTGAGTTGGAAGGGATTTCCTCTGGGTCGCTTAATTCACCCCTTGCATTGTCATCGAATTACTAAATTCAGCTGATTGTTGCTCTTCTATTAATTTGTTTAGTTGGCTTGTCTCATTTATAGAACTTGCATTGTCCCAAAGGTTCCCAACATACTTTGCAGATTGCGGGCCTGATTGTGATCTCTCGCTGATTTAAATCCAAAGTAACTCCACTGATTTTAATGAAGTTACTTCAGATTTACACCAGTGCAAGTGAAATCTGAATCAACCCTCTGTGTACAGGGACCCACCCCTGAAATGCAGCCACTTCTGGGGCAGAATTCCATGAATCATCTGTGCTTGCCACATGGCATAACAGGGTTTTTAGGAGAAAACACGAAGAATTACTTATCCGGTTGAAACTATGGGCAAGATTTGAGCTGAACTGAAATTTGGCCCGGGCAATGGGGCTAACACCCCGACAGTCACAAAAAGTTCTTTGCAGACCTACATTACCAGGATTATTTCACCGACTGGCTAATCTCAGCCATGTGGTTTTAGAACACCCGCACTCTCAAAGAGCACACCTGGGGTGTATCTAAATAATCTTTTTACTGACTATTTCAAAAACAATACAGAAAACAAAACTTGGTCGTTGATAATCTTTTTAAACTACCTGTGGCCAGTAATAAAATAACATCTACCATCATATCACAAATAATTCTTCCTTAAATTTCTGTGGAGGACTTGGCCTGATAATTGTAAGCTAAGCAGCCAATTACTCCATGCTACACTGGACTGACATAAATGAAAAGATTAAAATAAAATATATTTTTTCTGTAATTTATTAACCCTGGATGAGCTGGAGAGGTGATCACATGTGACCTGTCTGAGTGATGGAAGTCTCGTAATCCAGAACTTGACTGCCTTAAGTGTACAGAATATTAGCTATGTAACTAATATTTTCAGTAGGAGTGCACTATGCTGTGGTCTCACAGGAAGGCAGCACCCTCACCTCTTTTCTGAATATAGTGATGTATAGATCCCGCAACAAAGTGCAATAAAGTGCAGGAGATGGAGGATATATTTGTGACAGCTTTGATTGTTTCTCCTCTCTCCGTGCACTGAACTACAGAAATTGCCTACTAATACATTGATCAATTAAAATGAAAATGCTTTGGTTCTCTGAGCCTAACTAAGCCCCCTATGCTTCTCAAATAGTCTGTGCCCCATGGTAATCCAGGTTGGAGTGTAGCATTATTGGTATAATTTAATCTTCTAACTTTATGGGGCGGGAGGGGAAACAACAGTACACTCATCTGTTCTCTCTGGTCACTAGAGTTCCTAAATGTTTATGCTTATATTTTTAAAAGGGGACATGGGGATTTATCTGCCAACATGTATTAGCATCAGTGTATGTTGTACTGTTAAATTCCTGAACCTCTGTCAAAATTACGGGTTTAATTAAAACAGGAACTAAACACACCTGAGCCTTGTAAAGGGCCAGTATTCTCCCCCATCTCAGCCTGCTGCAAAGCAAACTAACAGGCCATAAAAATATATGATCTGCAGGCATTTTCAGCATGAGTATATTGCAGTGAAAACCAGTTCAGCTGACTCAGTATGTACACAGATATTTTGACCTTCTGGCCTTTGAATACACATTTTAATTCTCTTCCTGCACTTGTCAGAAGTTTCCAAAATAACACATACAAAGACCTTATAATTCTCACAATAATGTGGGCTTTTACTGAGCAGCTGACCTAAGAACAGAATGTTCAGCTGAAGCAAACACATATGGAAGATGAAAACAGAAACTGACCAAAGAGTAAAGCAATGTCATAGAGTTCAGTGTTTAGACACTGAGGACTAAAAAGCACAGCTGAAGGCCTCTATGACAGGATAGAATATCAGTAATTTAGGGCTAGTTAGTCAAAAGATGTTGTTTGTTAATTTATGTTTTGGACTTTGCACAGCATCACTCAATTGGAAAACCAGACATATCCTCAGAGGATGTAACCAATGATGAAAATGTGGCTAAGTGCTAGTGTAAATAGATATACTTGACTAATTCTAAGTTAGAAAATCCTGATGGCCGCTCTAATTTACACCAGTGGGCTGTGGTCCCCCGGTGACGACCACACCATATGGAGATAGCCAGAGCATACTACTCCCTATTCTCGCTTCTCACTGCCCCTGCTCTTCTTCCCTCTTCTCCCTTCCTTCCCAGAAGATATTTTAAGAAAGGATCTAGATATCTGTCTTATGTCTTTTTTATGTAAGATTATTTGTAAAATGGCTGACTCCATATACTCAGATAAAGTGGTAGTGGGGGCCATATAAGTAAGTACTAGCTAGATCCAAGGAGGCAAGAGAGCATTGCTTATGATTTCTTGTCCTAACCTTGGTACTTTGAAATAAAGTGAATTTAAGGAAATAACCACTTTTAGCAGCAGCATCTAGTCGAGTGCTCTCCCTTTGAGTGTCATTGGCTCAGTGAGGTCTTAGGCTAAGCTCTCCAGTACTCCTTCTCCACATCAGCAATTCTACTAGTGTTGCTGAGTACAAAATAATTTTTAAAAAGTAGTAAGGTTGAAACATTGTCTTGATTCTTTTAAGACAATCGGGAAGGAAGTTTTGTTTTTAGAAAGATGTCCTATTGAGAAAAGACGCAAAAGAGTCAATGTATTACTGTATTTTAAGGTATTCAGCAGCAATTTCATCCTGTCATTTTAGGATCTGTAAAAATAAGCCTTATTTGTTCTATTGCTTTTTTCCCTGCCTTTGCCTTCATTCAGCTGTGAAACCTGTAGTTCCCCTGCCTTATTACCTAGTTTATAGACTCTGGAATGCCGAAAGTGTATTTCAGTTTGATAAATTCTTCTCTTGGTGCACTGAAATGTCACTTGTCTTGACTGAAATGTCTAATACTCTGTTACATAACTGATTTTTGGTTCATCCGTCTCATTTGACTTCTTCCAAGGAACTGGCAGAAAATAACTCCCCATAATGTATTACCCTCAATCCTGAACAAAGCCTCAATCAAGAAAAGCACTTAAATACACATGTAATGTTAAGCATGTGAATAGTCCCTTTGACTTCCATTCTACTGGTAACAACTCATTGACCATTGACTTCAATGGGATTAATCATGTACTTAAAGTTATGCACATATGTAAGTGCTTTGTTGGATAAGGAACCAAGTGAGAAAACCACCTAATGGGATTTTATATAGTGAATCTCTGTGGGAGCTGAAGGAGGAAATCCTTATCCTGGTCCTTGGGGCAACCATGTCAGTAGGCCAAATCTAGCTCTTGACAGGTATGTGGGAAGTAGCAGAGGTAGTCCTTTGTTCCCTCCTATATGACTTTTGGACCATGTGTGTTATGCCCAGACCAACTGGTCACATCTCTTTGCAGGCCTGGTGGAGATCAACCATTGAAGTTTCATCCACACACAACCTCCTCCTGCCCCCTTTTGTGTATATTCTTCACCACTGTGGACACAAGCACACCAGAAATGCACCATTTAGGTGTTCCAAAGACATAAGCGGGTAAAGGAGTTGGGGGTTTCTACTGATATACAACCAGCTGTGGGTTTTGGAAAATAGATTGAAAAATACACTTATGGAGCCAGGGAAATAAATGTAGTGGATTTAAGTTCTATGTCCCATTCACTTTTTCCAATAATGACCTGCCTCGGGATTGTTTCTCACCATCTATACTTTTGTGAAGAAGAAACCAGCACACATTAAGAGCAATGTGTTTTGGGATATATTGTAAGAGGCATCGTTAATACATTTATGAGGACATCTACAAAAAAAGATTACACTCTGAATAGTACTGTTTAAGGGTCAGTGAGAGAGATCGTATTCAAAATCTGTCACCAGAGTTTAACCAGTAAAGTTATAAATTTAGACATTGGCTTATTCGTATAATAAATTACATAATCACAGTCCAAGTCAACAAAGAACTGTACAGGAATCTAACCACCAAGGAGCTGGTTTACTGTCAGAATGTAACTAGACTTCTAAGAACAAAAAATCTTAGAGAGGAAGGGAAAAGTCAAACTTCCCTGTCATAGCAAGCCTTACCTTGATTGTTAGCAAGAGCTTTCCAGGCAAACTCCACAAACTCTTTGAAGCCAAGAAGTCCCTAAAACAGCATAATCAACACTAGCGCTGAGTGACTGATTTGCTGGGAATCATTTCCTCAAAAATTTAGCTTTTCTGTTTGCAGAATGTTCACAGAAAGATCACAACCTCCTCAATTTGAATTGTCTCAGGGCCAGATTGTGATACAATACCTTACTCCTTAGCTAGCCCCCTGATGTGATGGGACTACTTGTGAAATATTATCTAGTGTGAGGAAAGATGTCAAAATCTGCCCCCCCCCCCCCGCCCTCAATGAATATTTTTCAAAGTGCTGGTGGTTTTACTTTGTGGATCTATCACAAATAATGCACTGCAAGTATCCAATACTCAAGCATTTGAAATTCAGAGTGTGTTGGTTATATTTGATTGGTCACAGCAGTCACAAGATATTGTTTTAATTCCCTGATTGGGTGAGCCTAACCGTTGTAGTCAGGAAGAGGGTTTGACAAAGCCATTGGAGCTTTAAATATCTCAGGGAAAAGCTGTGTTATAAGGAGAGATAACAGATAAGTAGGAATTCTTGAAAATGATAAACCTTTTCCTTTCTTGGCCACACGGGCCTTGTCTGAGGTATCTTTCCTAGGAAATATAGGCTACTGTAAGATTTACTGGCTTGGTGCAGTTGAGATTTAGCTTTTCTCATCACATTGTCAGCATCACTTTCCATACCTAAGGCAAAGTTAGATTCTTTTCTAGTTCACTGAGTTGCTTCTGTGCCAGGACTCTTGTAAGGGGCTTGGGGAACCCTGTCCCCTTGTAGTTCAAAGCAGTGTCTCATCTCACAGATAGCATTTCCAATGCTGAGTCTCGAGCATGCAATCTTAAAATTATATTTCCATGAGTATACTTGTGAATACAATGCAGTCACTCAAATATTCATAGAAAGAGAAGAGAAGTGGGAGTACGGACATAGCTAAAAAAATTCATTTTTAAATCCAAACATTTGGGCCTTCTTATTTTCAGTAGTCTACCATCTTGAGTCAGCAGGTGGCCTTGATAATCTATAATTGATAAAATTATTACCTCAAATTAATAAATCCGTGGCCCTTTAATGCCTAATACCCCAAAATTACCAAAAAATGGGTGCAAAATGGCCAGTCATTGATTATGGGAACAAAAGTTTGGCTATATCAGATCAGACCAGTAGTTCATTTAATCTGCTCTCCTATCTCTGATTGCAGTTGAGGAAAGCACTGTCACACATGCTTAAAGTTAAGAATGTGTTTAAGCACCTTTCCTAGAGATAGGGATATTTTCCTGAATCAGGGCCTCTGGCAGGGAGCTCATGTCACAGGAAGTTAAATTTTCCCCTGCCCCCTACTGTAGTGCACCTGACCAGTTATGCAATGCTGTCCCTAGGAATGGGGATCCTTTCTAAACCCCCAACAGATAGGTCACTTCAGGAAAAATAGTAGTTTATTTTCCCTTATCATTGCAAACATAGCGTACTTGCAGCTACACATGATGTTGTTGGTCATGGCCCTAGAATTTGGCTTGACCACTTCCTGAGGCAATGAATTCCACAGTTGCCTATATGCTGCATAAAGTAGCATTTTCTCTTTTGAGTTCTACATTTACTGCCCTTTATTTCACTGAGTGGTCCATTAGTCTTGATTAATATTAGTCTGCAAAAGGCTGTACATCTTATTATGAAGTACTTGAAGCACTTGACTTATATTTTAGAAAACACAATCACAATATTCCACAGCTATTAAAAATCAATTAGCATTTTTTGCAGCAGATAGGCAGTTAGCCCTCCTGTCCTAGTTAAGTTACATTCTGCCAACCTAGAGCTCTCCTCTGTTTTTCAGTGTTGATACGGTGTTTTTTGCTTTCTTGAATTGTTTCAGTTTAAGAGCTGCTGCTTTATTTCCTTCCTTTCCAGAGGCAGTTGCACTTCATTGATGGATGAAGTGATTCCCATATATTTAGTTTGTCCTAGCTTTGTAGAGTTTGTCAATTGTTTTGAGACAAGCATTGGCACAAAATGTAATTGTATGTTTGTGTGTCCTAGAGGCACCATAGTCTAGTGGATTGTTTCCATTTTAGCCACTGACTGGATGAAAGACATTCTGTATATGTCTGTTGTTGTTACTTTTTACATAGCTGGGGAAGTTTGATGTGCCTTCTGTCTTACTGGTGGAGAATTACCCGTTCCAGTATGGTGGTGAATAATAGCCATTCTGCCATAATCCCACTGCACCTGGCAAGGGATGTCAGTACATGAATTTAATGCTTGTAAAATGTGCCAGATTAGCAACCCTTGAAACAGAAGTCCTCTAAGCAGGTAAAGGATGCCAGTAGTGCAAAATGCCATGCTCCACCCCACCAATATGCCTCAACCCGGTTCTGGAAGAACCACCAAACCACCTCCAACAGCCAGATGGTAGATTTATCTCCATGTCTTTTCAGCTCTTGGCTTCGGCTGAAAATGCCAGTTGTGGTTGTAGGTTAGTGTAGCGGGATGGCACCCCGCTCAGGCCCTGAAGGGGCTTGAAACAGCCCTGGGAGAGGGCTGAGGCTGAGAAGCTGGGCTGTTTGGTAAAGCAGCCAAATCTGTGGCCAGTTAATCAGGGCCCAGCTGGCCCTTATAAGAGGGCAGTGGGCCTGGAGCAGAGAGTCTTCCTTTGCCTGTAGAGGGAGAAGGGCCTGGCTGCAAGGGACCTAAGCCAGTACCTAGAGTGGAGCAGGGCTGGGGAAAGGCCAGAGGAGCTGGGGAGCTCCAGCCTAGGAAAACCCCAGGCTCCAGGCCTGGTAAGGCCAAACTGGGTACAGGGGTTGCAGGGGCAGCCCACGGGTAGGCTGAGGCAGCAGGTCCAAACCCAACCTTGCCTGTGATGAGTGGCTTATACTGAAGTCTGCCCTAGGGTGTGGGGGCTAGCTGGTGACTGGCAGTAGCCTATGACTGAGGTGAGGTGGGGATAGTGGGTTGGGGGTTCCCCCAGGGAGGGGAGACCCAGATCTGTGGGATACTGCCAGGGAGCAGCACCCCAGTTAAAGGGGCACTGGGTTCTGGGAGGGACACGGGCCAGAGCGGTCAGGCAGATCACCGGCCTGCAGAGGGCGCTCCAGAGGCTGGTGAGCTAATTCCTGGAGAAACCAGCAGGAGGCGCCGCAGGGGAGAGTCCGACCTGCTTACAGTTAGCAAACTCCAGAATTAAAAGTCCCAGCTGTTGCTGCTGCTCACAGGCATTATCTGCATCACTGGGATCAAAGTCTTGAACTGAAGTTGAAGGCTGAGATGTTATACCCATGACAGCAAACAAAGAAGGCTGCATTGTAAGAAAGGAACTGTTATTGCACTACTTTGTGTTAAACAGTTCCACACTGGCAGAATAGCTGTCTGACCTCTGCAACAGAAGTCATGACAATGTGAATAGGATCCTCAACTACCAACAACCCAGAATTGTCAATAAAATGATTTCAAAATTCATATAATCTCTTCTGCGCCGTATTGAACGATATTGCCAATATAAACAGTGCTGTTTAATGACCTGACATTTGTTTAGAACAAGGGACTTGTGTTGCACCCAGTAGAATGTGAGACTTACGTCACCTCAGAAAGATAATTATGCAAGAAACATCAGTCTGGAATACAGGGTTGTGTGGAATTCTGTAATACTTGCGTAATATGTTGACTGATATGCAAAGTAGTCAAAATTATTCCCAAAGTATCCAGCTGTTCTCCAGATTTTGCAAAAAGATAACCCATGTATAACTTCCCACAGAGTCTCACTAATAGTAATAGTGCTTTGCACTGCCATAGCCCTTTACAAACATTGATTTAATCTGAGTACCTCTCTGAGTTAGGTTAGTAGCCTGTTTTGCTGATTGGGGAAACGATGGTGAGCTGAAGTGACTTTCCCAAGGTCACCCAGTGAGCATGCAGCAGAGCTGGGAATAGAGTCTATGTTTCCTTACCCCAATTCTGTGCCTTACCCATAAGACCATCTTTTTTAACAAATGATACATCAGAGCTAATGTACAATAATGTACTAATCTTATTATGATCCCTGAGAGTAGTAAAATATATGCATCTGAGGATGACCGCTGAGAAAGGGTAGGCATTTTGAGATGGGAAACAGAATGATTTCTGCAAACTATCATATGTAGGGTCCCACCTGCTGTTAGTTATGAGGTCAGGTGGAAGTCCTACCACATGCAATCTTTCACTGACACCAGCTTGCAGTCACTGTGCCCTCTATCAGACAGCATAATCACTCAGCCTACATAATATAATAGTCCCATTGCAGAACTGTAAAGTTAGTAGATGATCCACCTTTCCTGTTAAGGCTCCTGGTTGATAACAGATGTTCACCTGGAGAAAGATAAGGAAAAATTTACCCTGCAACCAGAAGGCCCAGACAGCTGTAAAACAGAAACTGGAGAAGTAACCTTTAGCATTGCCTCTGCCTATTCTCACTGGACAGCAGCTATGTAAAACATCCTGAGTCTCAGTCTCCAAACTTAATGGCATATAGACAGTAAATCTCTTTCAAGTCCTGCTGTGACCTTGTGCAGCTTCTCCACTTCAACAGCATAATTAGCAAATGCCAACTGTACCAGTCCAGTACGTTCTGCAGTGACAGCCTCCAACCGCTGTCAAGGGGTATGTTTGTGATGAATGTCTGCATATTCACCAAGCTTTGAAAAATAGCCAAGAAAGATTTTGGACCAAGCACAGATTCAAGGTGCTTTTTGATACAAGTACAGTAACATTGTTCAGCTGATGACAGTCTATCCCAGACTTTCAGGACAGCTCCACTTTACAGGAAAAATTCCCAGATACGTGGTGACATGCAGTCTTAGCTGAGGATATAAGGCCTTCCTGAGTGATAGTACATTGGTGCTGTTGTTTTGGGCAAGTGTATGTATTTTTCTTTCCACCATCTGTCAAACAGTCCATAATTGCTACCCTATCCCTTCTTCCCTCCCCAAACCCAAAAGACATTCTTCATAGGCAGGTAAAGGATGCAAGGTGTACCTATCTTTTTAGCAGAAGGATGTATTTGAAACAATTGCACCAAGTCTTAGCAAACTTCTGCAATACAGAAACTGTATCGTATTGTCACTGAACACCTCCTTTCTTTTGCCTGTCACAGCCCAATTCTACAGTGTTTGGAAAACGTTCCCCTCCACTTGAAGCCAATGAAAATTGAGGGTGCTCATAATTTAGCAAGATGTTCTATGATAGAACCCAGGAAGAGACATAGTAAATAATGATCAGCTCCTTATCAAATACCAGTGATTTCTGTACACCCAATGAATTATTATAAAATTAATGCTGCTTTCACTCAGCCTTTTCATTATATAAGACTGCATTGTAAAGGAGATGAAATATTGAGGTCCTGATCATTTAGTATCAGAATCGCAGACATTCTACAGTGCCAATGTGCGGCTCCCTGATTCTCAGGGTCATTCTGTGCTGACTCCCATGGTCAACCGTACCAAAGGGACATACACTAGTTAGGAATGTCTGGAGTACAACATGCTCTGGCCATGCCATTCCATTCCCTACACCAGGATGGGGTTGGAGCTGACATCTCCGCCATGCCAAAATAGTACAAAGGCCAAGAATGCACCAGTGAATTTGGCCCATAGCAGTTAGCGTTCACTTAAATCAGCCTTGCAAAATTCGACTCATCCACTCTTCTAGGCTGAGTAAAAAAATTTTGATGGGTAAGTAACGTACTGTTAGTTTTTTTTCATTATTATCGACCATGATTAAGGGCTGTCCAGTCATTTTTGTGCCTATGCTGGTAAATTTTATGGCATTTTTCCAAACTGATTTATAATAATTAAAAATCCCATGCCATTCTTCATAAGAGCAGGGGTGTTAACTCAGATGTCCTGGCCTAATTCCAGGTTGGGCAATAACATTCTGCCCAAATTTCCCTCCGTGGTTTCAAATGGATATCTTATTCCTCCTGTCCTGAACTCCTTGGTAGTGCTGCTGTGCTCTTGAAATAGTTGCTGTGTTTCACTGCAGAAGTGACTGCATTTCAGTGGGGGGAGAAGTGAAGCCTATATAATTTGTTTTATTGCATAATCCTTCCGACCCTTTGGGATGAAAGATACTACGTAAATATAAGACATTATTTCTATAATTTATAAACTAATGTAATAACAGGGAACAATTCTACACATGTATTCAAGAGAAAACTTAGAGAAGGTAGGAAGAGGAAACCCTGCACTTGTGAAGGAAGGAGGAGAGTTCAAGAGCCCTTTTCCAGGCCCAAAACCTATAAATCCTCTTTTCATGTATTTATACCTGCTCCTGTATTTTCCACTCCATGCATCTGATGAAGTGGGTTCTAGCCCACGAAAGCTTATGCCCAAATACATTTGTTAGTCTCCAAGGTGCCACAAGGACTCCACATTGTTTTTCCTGAGTAGTTATGTGGCTTAGTCATCATTTCTAAGTTGGTAATGTGTGAATGCCCATGTACTGAAGAATTTTATGACCTGAAGGAAACAAATGCTTAAGTTGCCATACGAGGAGCAGTTTCTATACAATACAGCATAACATTTTCAAAAGCATGGTCAGTGGGATTTAGGCTCCTAAATGACACAGGCACATTTGAATATGGAACTTAGGCTCCCAGCTAAAATACTTTGGTGCTTTTGAAAATTTTGCCTACAGTCTATTTCTTTGATGGTGCCACCTCTGCCTTGGAGATAAGTGTTTATGAAATGGGAAGGCTAGATTACTGCATCCAACTATGAGATGTCTTCACTTGAACATCCCAAAATATGAATTTCTAACAAAACTTTTAAGATAAGGGTGAGCCCTTGAGCATAGTAGTTGTATGTACCTGAATTGAGATGCAGGCTGCTCTCCATATAGTGCAGGTTCTGTGCTCAGATGACATTGTGCTTGAAACAGCCTGCTCTATTTGCAGCCACCTGCATTCATGTCAAAGCTGGAACTGCACTCATGCAATTCGGTTGCAGGGCCTCCAACTGACATGTGCGGGAATCACTGGGTTGCATGGGTGACCTCTATAGACAGAAGGAAGTTTCGTAAGAAAAGTTTAGAAAGCACTTTACAGCATCAGAAAATGGTGGGCATTGGCAGGGCTTTCTTCTCAGGCCTGGCCTACATTTAAAAATTAGATAGCCCTGAATGATGTAGCTAGGTCTGTGAAAAATTTCACACTCTGAGCACTGCAGTTGTGTCAACCTAACCCCCAGTGTAGATGCAGCTAGGTCAATGGAAGAATTCTTCCATCAACCTAGCTACCGCCTCTCGGAGAGATGGATTAGGTACATTGCTGGAAAACCCTTTCCATTGATGTGTGAAGCATCTGAGCCTCAGTGCTACAGCAGCACAGCTACAGTGCCATAGCTGTGCCGCTGTGGTATAGACTTTGTGGCCTAAAGGACACAAAGACTGCCATGACTATGGTAAACAGTGTGAGAATAACCAGGAAGTTGCCATTAAAAAGTGAGCACATGCCAACAGTTACCACTTACTACTATCTGAGGTATCACAGTTCTCACTCTACTTAGAATGAGAAATTACTTCTTATCTGAGATCACAATGTGTGGTATGTGTTGGCAAAAGCTGATTCTATAAAGGTGACCACAGAAGGTCATACCTATGTGGAAACAGGTAGAGAACAGAGGAATCAAAGGGGGGAGAAAGAGAAGTTAAGACATCGTATAGAATAAACATTTGGTACATTTATGTGTGAATAACCAGAGGCTCTGTTTACAAATCTTTCCATCTGTTCCTTCGCCTAATCAGTTCTGCTTTCTCTCTCTGTCTTCTAACTTTCCTTCGTCTTTCCAGATGCAGGACGCTATGGGCTATGAGTTGCCATGGGTGTATTTTGTCAGTCTGGTCATCTTTGGATCCTTTTTCGTTCTAAATCTGGTTCTTGGTGTGTTGAGCGGGTAAGCTGCCAGTTTTCGATGTCCTTTTTCCAATGCTGCAGGGCAAGACTCCATAATCAGGGTTCTTCCCAGTCACCAGGATCCCTTCCTTCCTTCCTGACTCACCTCCATCCAAAATAAAAGTCTGAATCCAAGGAAGTGTTTATATTGGTTTTGAAATAAATTACTTTAAACTTTATCAGCCAAAATAACTGTCACAACAAAATGTTACTCTCTAATGAGGAAATTCAACCTCAGTCCAACCAAAATACTGAGCTCCAACTAAACTGGAGAGAAGACAACTTGGTCTCAATCATAAACTGCAGTAATGCAAAACTTTGAAAGGCCTGATGCTGGTGACTTGGGATCCCTTTGGCTGGAGCCTTGCAGTGCTCAGAAACTGAGCCTGTCTCACTAATTATCATTCCACTCTTCCAGGTCAATGATGCCATAGGAAGGGACTGGCCCTGGATCTATTTTGTTACACTAATCATCATAGGGTCATTTTTTGTACTTAACTTGGTTCTCGGTGTACTTAGCGGGTAAGCAGAACCAGGAAAATGTTTTATTATTGTTTATATTTTTCATTTATATCTCCCTTCCTTCTCTTTGGTTATGGATATAATGGGGCAGTGGTGGGTCACTCTCAGAAATGTTTAGTAGAAGCCCCTAGCTGCTTTGTGTAAATACCAAAACACGGCATCAGATGGCCCACCTGAAATGGGGGAAATCTTTGAGTAAATCCCTTTATGAAAAGCCAACACGTTGCTTTTAAAATACTCTTCTCCCTAAAATAACCTTTAGCAGGTGCCATGAAACTACAAGTCCTGAATTTTCCTGAATAAGGACGAGCACATCACTTAGCACACCAGGAAGGGATTGTTGGTAAAATCCTGGAAAAATCAGTGGAAGTGAAAGGTGACTAGCAGCATATACAGCAAATCCCTAAACATTTGTAAAATGGGAGTCTTTCCAAATTATTCCTTCTCAGCTGAGAGATTCTCTTGTTTAATATCCTCGAAACGTAGGCTGATCGGGGGGATTATTTTCCCCATGAACGGACTAACATGTTTTTCTTTAATGGGCACATCTTCTTTGCTGTACACATTACAGGGTTAGGCATGATGCAGGGAGAGGTCATTTCCTTGTGATGTTTTATAAGGGTAATCGTGAGAGTCAGATGGGGGAGCGTGTCTGGTAGGGAGGGTTAAAATGTCCCCAAGAAATGCAGCTGTTCCTTAATTCTTCATTTTAACCTGTGCTACAAAGCATCATTGCTGAGGCCAAGTAAGCAGTCGCCTCGCATAAAACCAGCTGTTAATGTACCCAGGAGTTAAACACTGTTCTGGCTTTGGTGAATGAGATAACTAGAAGATCCAAGTCAATAAACATTCTTGACAAGATTTTCAAAAAATGAATGCCTAGGATTAGGGTCCCAATTCCATATTTAGGCACTGCTGGGTACTCAAGATTGTTAAAATCAGGCTATTTTATTTAGGCAGTGCCCACCCTGACAGCACCTAAGATACTGCAGCCAGAAATCACTGAAGCTACACTACATATAAGCAATTGTTAGGGACAGCTGGGATCAACTGTGAGGTCCATCTGCAATTACATCATTGAGCTGAATCTCCTTGCCTGTGTTGACTGTACTGTGATAGCTGCACCATTTCTGCTGTACTCTTCAGTCAACCTGGAGGATTGCTCTGGGAGCCATTCACTGGTAATATCCCTGAGAAAGGCTCCTCATTCTTAGCAAACTGAAATGAGGAGTTGAAGTTTCCAAAAAATCTTTTGAAAAAGGAACACAATGTTCAACAGCTAACTTTCAAATGCAGTTCTGAATTGTACTGAGTCCTGAAATGTCTTCGCCCCTCAGACTCAGATATTGCTCATGCATTCCCTATTTCAATTGATCCATTCTGCAGAGATGTTACAAAACAATATTCCTGATGATCTGTACATTCCAGATAACCCATTCTGTGCATCTCATTTTACACCCAGCATGTCTTTTAGGAAGAGAATTATTTCTTATACTTCATCATTCAAAGGGAAGATGTTACATTCTTGCTCATACAGGCCTACATTTTTAAAAATTGCTTCCCAATAATGTGGATACAATTTTGTGCTCACAGTTAAATTAGGGTGTAATTAATTGTGCCTCCTAAGATGCCTTAATTGCACCTACTTTTTTGCAATTGAAAAATTGGAGGTTGAATTGTGCTCTGGCTAAAAATCAGAGTCATAATCAGTCATTCCTAGGTATCTCATTCCATATAGTCATTGTGGACAAGCCAAGCAATATACTATACCTAGTTATATTCTAAAGTAAATACTATACGTATACATGAACATCGCTATAGTCCTGCTACTGGCTTGACTGAAGATTAAGGAATATGGATGTATTTCTAAAGAAAATGCCATACCAGTTTAGGGGAAATGATTCCACATTATAATTACAGCAGCAAATTTGACTCAAGATTTCAGTTCCCCCAAAGATTGGGGTGTTTACATCTGTGGGTTTGTTTCAGTCCATTAGAGATATAGGTTAGCTGTGAGATTCTTAGTCAGATTCAGATTCCACTTTCCTCCATACCCATAAGCCATGGTGGTATTCAGATTCATGTTTGTGGTTCAGTCAATATCTAATAGTAACTCAAAAAATATGGCAAGTTGACAGGATATTCTGTACCTGTCAGAGTAAATAGGGTTTGAATCCATATGCTGGATTTAAAGCAATCATCAAGATCTTTAAAGAGCTGTAAATTCACCGTTTTGCTTGCTTTCCATCACTGCTCTGAGTGCTGGAGATCTTAAAAAATGGGGTATAGAACAATAAATATGCATCCCATTATCAGAGCAGGGAAGAAAAGCTTTCCCCTAAATCATACAGGACAAAAGACTCAGCCCAGTCTCATACACACTGAAAGGCACTTACCAGACATGCTCCATTTGTTGAGGTTGTACCCAAGTGAAGAAAATTGAATGTTGGTAAAAATTGCCAGATTTGCAGCCCTCAATTGATGTTGTCTATCCGCTGAAAAGAGACAGGCTGGCCATTACTCCTGTAAGCCTCCCCCATGCCACTCTCCAATCCTATTTCAGTGTTGTTCTAAGGAGACCACCTGTAGGTTTGAGATGGTAGTTCAATGAACAGGCTCCTTTGGTCCTGGGCCTCCCTGCTGAGACTTCCAATAAAAACAATTAGTGTCAAATGTGATGGTGGTGTAGGTGATGTGCCTCCTGGGAACTGAACTGAGATCACCAGCTCATTTCACATAGGATACTAAATAGCTTTCAGTCAGTAACAACAGCTGGTCATTAACAACTGGATTAGCTTGGATTCTAACTGGCTTCCTAAATATGAATTGTTCTGAATTTCATCAGTAGTTCCCTGACGTGTGTAGCCCTCAAGCGTCAAGTTTTAATGTTACTGCAGCTTAGAAATTAAGCACATTTGATTAAGTCCTGTTCTTTAGAAGGTTTTCTGAAATGGGAAGCACTTTTATGTTTTGAGAGGGAAGAGTCTGTGCCAATACTGTTCATTGAGGTCAGTGGACTAAGAATTGGGATTACTGGATTCTATTCTGCCACTTGTGGGCCAGCCCAAGGCCTATGTACTACTTAAGCCCTGTTAGGGACCACTGAAGTCCTGCTAACACTCAGTGTAAGTGGGACTTAAGTGGTCCCTAACAGGTTTTAAGTGCGATTTAAGTAGTGCATAGGCTTTTTGTTGGCCCTTTGCACAGGGATTTAATTTTGTGACATGAGCCAAGTCTTTATGCCAAAGATCAACATTTTTACACTTGTGTGCCCAGATCTAGCCACTTAAATTCATATTTAGACACCTAAAAGAGTGTTTTTCCATTGGTGTCAAATGCTCAGCACCTCTGAAAATCAGGACACTGATTTAGGTGCTCATCTTTTGGCACTCAAATTTGAAATGTTTGGTCTTAATCTTGCTTTTCCTCAGTTCACCCATTTATAAAATAGGGTTAATAATGCTTCCCTACCTCACGTTTTTTCTGAGCATTAAATTAATGTTGGTAAAGCTCTTTGAGAGTCTCACAGGAGAGATGCTATAGAAGTGAAAAGCATTATTATTATTGTTTGATCTTTTCAACATCCATCTTTTTTACATTTCCAAACAGCACAGTTGTTCTCAGGGTAAGAACACTTGATTTTTCACTTCTGACATATGGCAAAGCCCTATCCCAGGACTTATTGTGGAGCTATATTCAGAACTGAGGGCCCAGCACAGCTACGCTCCACTTTCCACTTTCAAGTCTTCATTATCACAATCCTACGAAGCAGGGCAAAAACCAAGCAAGATGACCGGGAAGAGGACCGTGCAGGCATACTTTGTCACACACTGTAACTCTGCATGTTTGTCTGATTCATGAAGACCCTTTCCTGGGTTTATTCTCTTGCCACCCAGGTTACAGTCAGGCCTCACAAAGGGCCTGATCCAAAGCCCACAGAAGTCAGTGGATGCGTTTAATGACACCCACAGTTGCACCCATTGAAGTGCAATTCCACTTCCGTTCTGGCGATCAGCTTGAGACTTGGCTTTCCACTGATGTCAGTGGACTTTGGATCACACTCTAAGTGAAAGGGAAGCACTTCCTCTCCCAGCTCCATCTGAGTTACCTGAGGACACCACACTTGGCACCAATTGACATGTTTGGGACTTTCAAAAGTATTTAGATTTGGTCTAGCTTCTCCCTTTGACTTCAATGGTACAACTCCCATAGACTTCAATGGGAGTAGAGTTAGACCAAAGCTAAGTGCATTTGAAAACCCCAATCTTTGTTGGCAGTATCACCAAAGAGGCTACAGATTAACTGGTCAGAGAGAATGAACTCGCATCTTATGCCTAGAGATGGCGGGCTTGATTCTCCACTGCCTTTATCTCATGTAGTCTTTAACACCTGTGCAAAGTGGGTGTAAAATGCTGCCACTCAGAATAGTTGCAGTTTAAACTCACTCTAGTAAATGACTACACATGGTGTGAAACAGTGCAGAATTTAGCTCAGTTCCTGTAAGTCAAGGTTGATCCACATTGGCAGGGTAGTATGGGAAGCTTGCACTGTCTGAGCCCATGCTCCACTTGTTCTGTGGATAAATGAAGGTCTGAATTCTTGAGGGCTGTCAGTCGAGTACGTTTCACCACCACTAAACTCACTTTTTAAAATAAAAGCATCTCATTGGCTTAGAGTTATGGAAGAGAAAGTTCAATCCAATTGAAATTGGATTCCATTCAGTTTAAAAGAAAATCAGTGGTTCCCCAAATATTGTTAAGACAGCAGCTGCAAAGAAATCACGAAGTTGAGAACACCCAAGAAAGAGCCACCTTTCTTGAATGCAGTCATGTCACAGGTTCATCTGGTTTCCTCTAGTGAAAGAAGAAATCCAGTATCTAACCAGAGGCCTATCTAACACCTCCAGACAAAGCTGATTCAGAATAGGATTCTCTGTCCACAGAGGAAGTAGGAGACAGCCCACATAAGACCCACCAAAATACTCGGATTAGCAACATGGAATTCTTGTTCCTGTGTCTTGTGTTTAAGCACATAGTCCATATAATGTTTTGTCATCAAGCTTCCAAATGTTCACCCCATTCTCTGGCTGTAGCCATTATGCTTAATGGTTGTCCCCCACACTTTGGATTTGCAAATGCTTCCTTCTGGTCAGGGAGACGCAGGTACTAGTCTCTAATACTGGAAACCTATGGAAAAACACACCAGCCTACATTTTCAAATCCAGCATCCCGGGCTGTGGCTGCAGTTTTTCATCCTTGTTAAATGTGTGAACAGAATTGTGGGCTCGTTTAATTATACCCACAGTTGCACCATTAGAGGTGCAATTGCACTTCCATTCTGGAGATCAGGTTGAGATTTGGCTAAAAATCAGCACTGCAGTCTCTCTCTCTCTCCAGCTGTCAGATTATTACCAGACATTTAATTTGGATCATCGGATTAAGCTAGTGTAGTAATAACCGATATTCACAAATGACTGGTGGAAAGATGCATATAGCAAAGCGTTATAACCTAAAGAGAATAACATTTTACGTAAACATATGTAAATTTCAGTTACATTCTTAACCAAATGCTGAGAGTTGGCTTCTTCCCAATGTATTTACAGAGACTAGACAGTACAGCTGTTATATCTGTATATCTGACAAGGACCACTCCATGTACATATTAATGTGACTTTGAATGAATAGAGGCAGCTGAGGGTCCAAGGTAGGGGATGTCATATTTCCAGTGCAAACCAATCTAATCCCATTGTTTTTCAATCTCTCCCACCCACATCCTGTCCCTCCCTCCTCCTTGCCAGGGAGTTTTCCAAAGAAAGAGAGAAGGCAAAGGCTCGGGGTGACTTTCAGAAGTTGCGGGAGAAACAGCAGCTGGAGGAAGACTTGAAGGGGTACCTGGATTGGATAACTCAAGCTGAAGACATCGATCCAGAAAATGAAGATGAAGGCATGGATGAGGAGAAGCCCCGAAACAGTAAGCAACTTTCCTCTGTCTCTCTCGCTGGGTTTTTAGCTAGGGAGGAGTGCTTCAAAATTTGTAGCAGTGAGATTTCTTGCAAGGAAAAACAGATCCATCCTGAGACATCCACCATTCTTGTACATTACCATGGTTGTATACTTGTAGGAAGTTGCAGGAGTGTGAAATACATATAAATAATTGGTATTGATCCACAGATCTTCAGTAACACTAACATTAAATGCTGATCTTAAAAAGACAAAAGACCAATATTTGCTGTTGGGAGTCCTCTACAGGGATACATGTTAAAATATACATCTGTCTCCTATTCATTTATTTAATTGCAGTTCAGTGTTGCAGGCTGTTGACATATGGTAAATTACTTTGAAAGGAAAGGTTTCTAGCCAAAGCAGAGCTACAGTATGGCATAAGGGCCAAATCAGCCCTGTTATACAGTATTCTGTAACTCCTCTGAAGTCAGTGGAATTGCATCTGATTATGCCAGGGTCAAATTAAGCCCTAAGACTTTTCATCTCAGGGAATTCTCTGTTATTTTTGTTCTCTGGAGTTCAGGACATCTTTGTGCAAAGTAACTGGGAATTCACCAAATGTCTCTACTAATCAGAGCTGCTGAAAGAGGAATGGTTACATGACAGCAGCAGTTTCCTATATATCCCTACATTATCCAGATCTTCCCACCCCACCCCCGTCCTCTTATCAGCACAGACTGCACATTCACTTCTCAGACACCTAACACCTATCTTTACAAGTCGCATAGTCTGGAAATGTCAGGGCTGGAACCCTTCAGACAGTTACACCGTTAAAGGACACTAGCATTGTTCTTAGCATTTATTACTAAAATGTGCATTATCAACTGCTTGATTTTGGAAGGGAGGCAGTGAAATATTTCCGTTGGGGTTTATTATTGCCCTAATTGCTGATGAAATCAATAGCTCTCAAGGAGGAAAAGGTTTGCCCTATTCTCCCTCTGACCAAGCAACCAAAATCCAAAAGACAATCACCTTTGGGACCATATACAGGCAACATGTTGACACCAAAATGATTTGTTTGAGCAACAATTAAGATTAGTATCAGAGGCTGGTGGGCTTCTCCAGGGCAAGCTCTAGCATTGATAATTGTACCACCAAAGCTCTTGATTTCGCAAAAGTGCACATTGTTAATTAACACCAATGGCCAAATCCTGTTCACCTTACTTAAGCAAACTAGACCTGGTGGAGTAAATAGGAGCTCGGTGGTGCTCCATCTCTCTAAAAAGCAGGCAGCTTTTATTTAGACACCTAAATGGGGCCTGTTCTCAAGTTTGACAATTTAGGCTCAAGAACTTCTTAGGTTAGAATCTGACTCAGGTTGTTAATGACCAAATGTTGGTGATAGCTGCTCAGTGGTCTATAATATGTGAAATGGGTCTGGAGATCTAACGGTAATTCTCAGTGCAAAGTTGTCCACGTTCAAAAAAAATCATGACCGTGATTCACTGAGCACCTTTATATGAAGTCTCAGCAAAAATACCAAGGATTAAATTGACACAGTGCTTGATACAAAGCCCACTTAAGGTAAGAGAAGGCTTTCTATTGACTTCAGTGGGCATTAGACCGGGTCTATAGAGTCTTACCTGTAGGTGGTCCCTTCCAGAAAAGGTTAAGACACATTAACAAGACAGTTTGATGAAACCCTTGTACTGCTGCTTCCTGTTTTGTATCTGTTCTGTCAGTCAGCAGAGATTAGCCGTCTCCACTATAGTTTTTATGAGCGTGAGATTAACTCTTTTTTGTTACCAGAATTTCAGAATGAATCAGACTTCAGCCTTTGACTAAGTTTGCTAATTCCAAGGTAGGCAATCGAAATGTGAGCTAACAAACTCCATTTACATGGGGCAAATCTGTGATGCCCTGGGGAAGCTGAGAACTAAAAGCTAACACATCCACAGGCTACACTCAGTTTTCTGTGTCTCATTGCCTCTAGCTGGCTCAGCTACACAAGGATGAGTTTTGTAGGTGCTTGTCTCAGTTTGTCCCATAATGTATGTAAGTCCCTCTGGAGGTTGTCACTGTTGTCCATGAATGAAACAATGAAATGTCATTAGCAAAGTTTACTAACTTGCTGTCTGTTTCTTCTTCGAAATTATTAACGAACAGAGCATCATAGATGGCATTGGTTCCAATACTGGCCACTTGGGGCACTACTGTTAACTAGTCTCCGCTCTAAAGAGTAACCATTTTCTGTAACACGATGTTGTTTGTCACTTAATCAGTTTCTCTTCCATGACAAGATCAGGCTTCGGAACAGAAGACTGAACTGTCTAATAATGCTGTAGGGTGAAATCATGCTTCTACAGATAGACACCACAGCGACGGGCATAGGAGGGAAGTGGAATGATGCTGGCTGCACATTAGTGACATGAGTCACCCTGGCAATGAAGACAGGATAGTACAGGACAGGCAGCCAAGTCACAATATGGAACACACATTCCTACTCTTCTGAAAAGAGGCTGTATGTGCCCCGGTTAGCTAATGCTGCAGATGGCATTATGTTTGCTAGCTGATGGGGGACCTGGCCACGCCCCCAGGGCTGGCAAACAAAACCCTTTTGTAGCCTTGGTGCACTAACCAGTGCAGTAGCTGGGCACTCTCCCTTTCATTTGCTTGAGCACTGTTGCCCCCTTCTCCACTAGGGTAGGATTTGGCCCCTACGGCCAGTGTGTGAACCCTGTAATACCACTGGGGAGCAGTTAATTGCATGAGAAGTCCAAGTGAAATAAATGAGACTCCCCGGGTGAGTAACCGCTCATCCATGCGAGTTAGTGGTTCACAATCTGGCCCTCTGTGTTTATAAGTAAGACTTTTTTTTGCATCTGGTGGTTTTGTTTGCAGTTGTACGAATAGAGAGCTCATGTTATAAAAACACTACAGTGTTTTTGAAATGGTTCTGAGTTTAAATCTTTACTGATGTCACAAGTTATACTGTGCTGCAAATAATTGATTTTGAAAAACACTTCTGATTGCCCTGTACCAATAAGCAGTATACATGTCATTGTTTAGAATATCTATTTGTCTTTCATGTGTATGAGAAGAAACTCCTAATATATTACATTTATACATAGAAGACTTCCCATCTTTCATATCCCACCCCCCACAAACCAGTCTCCTACATGGCAATGCAGCGCAGCCCCAAGCATTGTGCTCTAAGGAATGAGAGGCTAGGGCAAGAGTCGGCAACCTTCGGCACGCAGCCCATCAGGGTAATCCGCTGGCGGGCCGCAAGATAGTTCGTTTACGTTGACCGTCCGCAGGCAGGGCTCTCCCTCCTCCCCCGCAACTGCCAGTGCCCGCGGTTCTCCTTTCTTACATGCTTTGAGCAGTGAATTAGTAAACAATGTTGTAATTTAAATGATCAGCATTGAGCATCTCAGTTAATATTTCACAGAGGTGCTGGGGCTGTTCAGACTTCTGAGCTATTGTTTCAGGCTCTCTGCAAACTTCAACAGGTGTCTCTGGATCAGTTACACATGGGTCACTTGAGTTAACTATATCAGCTATGGATTTAAGTTTTTTAATCAAAGCTGAGATTCTGAAGAATAAGAAGGCAGCTTGACAGAAGTGCTGGTATGCCAGACCCCCATGTACCAACCTAATTTGAGTGTTACTAATGTGGTTAATATCTATTTATGATCACACCACTCATCAAAAAGATTCTAAACCAACTTACATAGAGAAATCACTTCACCTACCGCTGAACTGCAGCTATCTCTGGATGGAAGGTGAGAGCTGTATAAAACTCCATTTCCATGGGAATCCTTTTATGATGGTGTGAAGGTACTTTCCCCATAGGTGTACTATTCTTTTCACAGTGCAACATCTCATTTAAAATGTGGGGTTGTAAATTTTCAAGGGAGTGTGCTGTGCAGTGTTCATCTTTAATGTAAGTCAGACAATTACGTTTGAATACTTAATTTCTGAGCTAGATTAGATAGAGCACAGGACTAAGAATCAAAACACCTGGACTCTAGTGTGATCTCTGACATTGACTCACTCTATGACCTTCGACAAGTCACTTAGATTCTCTGTGCCTCAGTTTTCCCATCTGTCAAATGCGTGTGTTGTTAGGCATCATTGATTAGTGTTTACAAAGCTGTGTGTGATCCTCGAAGAGAAGATGTTATCATCCTGTGACTATTGTTACTCTATTTATCTTGTTATGGCGTTCTTTTTGTCTGCTCAGGTTTTTTGGTGGTTGTTTTTTTTTAAACGGGGAATAAAGTCAGCAGACTTCAAGGCAGAGTTGAATAGCAAATAACAAACTTGTTTGATTATTAGGCCAGTGCCTCAGCTGCTATAAATCAGTGAAGCTCAGAGATTCACCAGTTTACATCCTCTGGAATCTGACCCATGTAGTCTACCTAAACTAGGCCCAAACCAGAAAATATATGCTTTCAGTGTCTTCTCAATTCTAGAGCACAGTGGGGAGACTTCCTGCTCTGTAAACAGGGCTGTCTGTTCCGGCCCGGGAATCTGCCTACTGTGAAACTCAGAAGACGAGGCATAGGAAAGAGAAGTCTCACTTGCAGCCTGTTAGTTTTTGGACTGGCTGCCTGTGTCTGTTCCTAAGGAGGTTGCTGACCTTGGCCATATGTCATTAATCATATTTCTATCTGCTGTCACTCTCCTGATGCCTCCACACTGTGCTCTGAGCTGTGATGGGTGTTAACAGCCCTAAGATGAGAGGCCAACAAATCCAAGTGCCACAACACTAGGGGACTTAGTAGAGAAAAGATGGGTAAGCAAGTGAAGGCAGCCAGAGTTACATATTCTATACAGACTTCAATGGACAATATCCCTAAAAGAGACCTCGGCATTCTTCTGAACCAGTTTAATTGATTTTCATCTCTCACATCTGTTCAGGGGACATTCACAGAGCTGGCTGCATTCATCTGCTGTGTCTTAGGGAATGGCTGAGAGATATGCAGCAGCGTTATTTGCAAACATGATTTAACAATTACAGCAGATGCAGAATGGAGGAGGTGAAGAGGCATCTGGAGGCTGTTTGTGTTGATGGTTTTCATCTTTGCCCTTTTCCTGATGGGCTTTTTTGCAGAGGAAGAAAACATTAATTTGATCCAGGAGAGAAACGCACGACATGCCACAAAACAGATGCTGAGCTTCAAAATTATAGCAGAACACGATAGCAAAGAGATTTCCCCTTCCTGTTGTACAGCAACTGGGAGTTTGCCATGTTTTAATCTTTTATACGGGATGGGGTGCTCGTGCATTGCAGTGTGTAGAAACAGGAACCTCAGCGAAGGCCAGATTCTCCCTTTGAATGGCAAAACTCCCATTGACTTCACTGTTGCCATCCATGGCTCCTGCCACTCACATTTTCTCCCTCCCTCCCTTTCAGTTCTGATTGGTATAAGTTCTGCTATCAGGAGGGGTGCAACCCCACTGATTTCATTGGAGTTCACAGGTGTGACTGACAACAGACTTTGGCCCATTTTCTGACAGCAAAAGCATTTTGTGATTAGAGGTTGCTCATTTTCCCACTTAAAATCATATCCAAGACTTTAATGTAAATTATAACAAGAACTGATAGCTCGTCTAACAGGAAAAAGATACTAAGGTCTTATTACATTCCAGGGCTTTGTGGTGATGGGACTGATGCCTGGAGAAAGTCAGATCCTCATGTAGTTTAGCAGGAAAAGCAGTGGAAATCAGTGTATCGCCCCTTCAAACTATGTAGGAAAGGCTAAGAGAGTACATTAAGTGGTGACAAGTACAAGGGGTTTTGGCTGCACATCAAGATTTGTTCCTGATTCACAATAGGAATGTGAGGAAGCCCAAATGAAGAGACAGAGAGAGAGCCCAGAACAACAGGCAGGTTGTGAGCCAGGAGGAGAAAATTGCTCAAATTCTAAAATTAAAATCCTACATAGCTTGAAAAGAAAGTCTCAGGCTTCACAGAAATGACTGTAGGGTCTGTTTGACCTTTGGGGTCATCTTTACTCAAGGAAGAACTCACTAATTCTATAATGAACTAGCAATAAATAGGCTTTTCCACTGACATCAGACCTGCTTGTCTTGCCTTACAGTCCCTCATTTTGTCTTATGCAGTGTTTCTTGTGGATGGTGGTATGTTGTGGTGATCAGGTGATTTCAGCGTAGGCAGCACAGTGTTTTAAATTTGTGGCGTGCAAGGGACTTTGTCAAAAACCAACCATGTTAAGAAGAAACATCTAGTGGGAAAAGTAGAATAGGAAAGAAGAGTTTTCAGCTGAAAAGGTAAAACTTTAAGAAGGAATGGGGAGCTGCTGGATGCTGAGCTGCAGCTCTTGAAAAATCTGCTATTGTATTTAAGTGCATAACTGGGAGCTGTGTGCTTGTGAAAATCTGGCCAGAAGTGAGGGGAATACAAAAATCAGTGGAACAGGATGTGAAGAGAGAAATATTTTAGGGCGCCACCAGAAATAGCAGCCCAGGAGTAACAACCTGAGCACATTATCTTGGGATAACTCACAAGGTCTATGAAATCATTTGACTCCTTTGCACAATACGCTGATAGAGGCCACCACTTTTCCCTTAATGTTCACTTTGCTCAGGATTTACCCACACAATTCCTATTGACTTGAATGACTTTCCTTAGGCCAAATTCTGCCCTGATTTACACCAGGTGCAATCCCCATTGACTTCAGTAGGATTTGCACAGACTTTGTCCGACTGACTTTAATTATAGTTGTCTCTAAATCCTGTGCATCCCTTTGAAAATGTAAGATTTTGAGGCTGTATGCTGTGGAATGTGTTTAGTGTGCTTTGATTCTAATTCTAATGTTGATTTTAGTCAGAATAGTAAGACAAGTGAGTTGTTAATTTCACATATCAGCTAGCTCGGTGCCCTCTGAATCATATCTGCTGAGTGTACTGCTAGGTAAATTGTCAGCCCAGGAAAGCCAACATCGTGCTGTGGAATCACAAGTGAAGGAGAAAGTACATAGATGGATTTTGAGAGACCGGGATGTAAGGCTGAACTTGTAGAGTGGGCCTTGGAAAAGTCTTGTTTTGATTTATAAACTGGTCAAACTTGATGTGAAAATAACAGATGAAGATTTCAAAATGGAAAGACTAGATGTTAGTTTTAGAGAGGAACTTTTCAGACTCCAGTCCCAACCCTAACTGCTCTTTTAGGCTCACATCATCTGATTATGTAGCCAAAAAAGTATAAACTGGGCCAACATCTGCTATCAGTTTTACCAGAATAAATTTGGAATAACTGCAGTGAAGTCAATTCAGTTAATCCTGATTTACTCCAGTGTATCTCTGAGCAAAATTTGTCCCATTGTATTTCAAATGAACACTCAGGGACAAAGTGAGCAGAACAGTGGGTGGACAGTACAGTGCAGTTTGCTGTTTTGGAAGCTGTCACTCACTGTGAAGAACTCAGGAAGTAGAAGTCTGTGTAGAACTTTTAAGAGCCAAGACACAGGTTGAAAATGAAGTCTTTGTCAACCTGTTTCCTTAGCTAACCAAATAGCAGCTTGAGAATGGTGTCCTACAACCTGATTGCATTTTGCCCCCCTTGCATAAATTCCAGAAAATAAAAGCCCATGTCATGGAATGATTTATTATCTGTCAAAAACGGCTCTAAAGAAGGAGAGTGCACGGCAGCATCTACCTTTATCATTGTCCACTGATGTAGAAAATAATCATCTGGTAACGAAGAAAAGATTAGCTACAAACTCTAACCATTGTAGGCATTCTGAAAGGGAGTCTGGTGATGCGCCACAGGAACACAGGCAACCAATCTGGTCTTATTCTCAGTAGACTTGAGGGACAGAGCTATGGGGAGAATGTGCAAATGTCCACAAATTGTATTGATTCTCTCTGGGGACCAACCCCACCTCCTGCACCACATCACTGCTGGAGGATACATCAGTTTAGGCTCCAAACGTTGCTTGGGTTTGTGCTGCTGCAGTCTGTATTTAGCATGTGGTCCGGAAAAAGCTTTTGGGACATTGCTTCAGATATTGGGTTAGATCAGGGGTTCTCAACCTTTTTCCTTCTGAGGCCCCCCTCGACATGCTATAAAAACTCCACAGCCCACCTGTGCCACAACAACTGGTTTTCTGCATATAAAACCCAGGGCTGGCATTAGGGGGTAGCAAGCAGGGCAATTGCCAAAGGACCCCATGTCACAGAGGGCCCCACAAAACTAAGTTGCTCGGGCTTTGGCTTCAGCTCCAGGCGGCAGGGCTCAGAGCCCTGGGCTTCAGCCCCATGCAGTGGGGCTTCAGCTTTCTGCCTTGGGCCCCAGCAAGTCTAACGCCAACGCTGTTTGGTGGACCCCCTGAAACCTGCTCCTGGCCCCCCCAGGGGGCCCCAGGCACCTGGTTGAGAACCACTGGGCTACATCACTTCTGCGGTCCTTAGGCAAAACTCCCATTGAAGTCACTGAGGATTTTGCCTGGGTAAGTCCCTAGGTTCTAATCTGTCTGCATTTCTTGTTAACCGCAAAACTCCCAAAGTGTAAGGTCAGCAGAATTTTGTCCAATTTGAGATGTTGATACAGCAAAAAGAAGAATTGTGTGTGCAAGCTTAAATTTGAGTGCTTGCTCACAATTTTGATGTTCTGTGAATATAGTTGTTTGTATGGAATAGTATGCCATTTTTTCTATTGCATTTAATATTTTCCAGTTGATAACACTTAGCCAAATTCATTCTTGGTATAACTCCAGTGACTAGAATTGAGTTACACGAGGATGAATTTGACCCACTACGTTTACTTGTATTTTGTCTGTGTGATTAAGGTGGTTGAATTTAGGGAAATCTGGGTTCAAATCCTAGAATGATCTCTTATACCCTGAGTTGGTGAGACTGGGATCACTGCAAAGGAAGGAGAAGGGCTGTTAGTTAGCCTCCTAACACTCTATAGTGATCACTGATTATTAATCATATGTGGCTGTAACTAAGTGGCTAGGGAAGAATTTATCCTCACAGCTGAAGGAGAGTCATGGCAGCAGGAGGCCCGTGCACAAGGAGGAGCCTCCAGGAAGGATAGGGTTTGAGTTTGGACTCATTTACACTGATGCAAATTAAGAGTAATGCTACTGAAGTCCATGGAGTTGCATTGGTGTAATACCAGGGCACATGGATCAGGCTCATTGGTTCTAACTACTTCCTTATCCATTGGCTTCATAGTCTGTTTGGGGTTTTCATTCCCTGGATGATCTCAGATTAGGATTAGGATTTGTAAATCATCATATTCTTTTCCACTCGTAGCACTTTCCTCCGAGAGTTGAGATTGTCACTTTCCAAACATTAACTAACATATCTTTCCAACACTCATGTGGCCACTCTGAATAACTTGTATTTATCACATTTGCCCATTCAAATGGTTACCATGATATATGTGATAATTTCCCATTCTAAGTATAAGGAAATCCTCAAATACTATTAAGACTGATAAAATGAGTCCATGGGAAGTTTATCGTGGTTGCTCAATCTGGGTAGAGTTGCCAGGTGTCCGGTTTTCGACCGGAGCACCTGGTTGAAAAGGGACCCTGGTGTCTCTGGTCAGCACTGCTGACTGGGCCATTAAAAGTCTGGTTGGCGCGGGGCTGGCAGGCTCCCTACCTGGGACCGTGCGGCTCCCCGGAAGCAGCGACATGTCCCTCAGCTCCTAGGCATAGGGGTGGCCACGTGGGCTCTGCATGCTGCCCCTGCCCCGAACACTGGCTCTGAAGCTCCCATTGACCACCAGTGAGAGCTGCAGGGGCGGTGCCTGTGAGCAGAGGCAGCGTGCAGATCCGCCTGGCCATGCCTCCGCCTAGGAGGCGAGGGATATGCCAGCTGTTTCCTGGGAGTCGCTTGAGGTCAGCAGCGATGCCCGGAGCCCGCACCTGGCGCCTGCTCAGGTGCCCAGCCCACTTCCCCAGCTCTGAGCCCCCTCCCACACCCAAACTCCCTCCCAGAGCCCACACACCCCTCCCACACCCCAACCCTCTGCCCCAGCCCAGAGCCCCCTCCTATACCCTAAACCCCTCATCCCTGGCACTATCCCAAAGCCCGCACCCCAAGCCAGAGCCCATCCCGCATCCTGAACCCCTCATTTCTGGCCCCACCCTGGAGCCCACACCCACAGCCCAGAGCCTGTACCTCCTCCCACACCCCACACCCCTGCCTCAGCCTGGAGTCCCCTGCCACACTCTGAACCCCTCACCCCCCCCACCTGGAGCCCCCTCCTGCGCCCCAAACCTCTCATCCCTGGCCCAACCCCAGACCCTGCATGCCAAGCTAGAGCCATCCCCCCCCCCGTACCCCCTGCCCCAGCCCAGTGAAAATAAGCGAGTGAGTAAGGGTAGAGGAGAGCGAGCAACAGAGGGAGCGGAAATGGAGTGAGCGGGGGCAGAGCCTTGGAGAAGGGGCAGGGCAGAGGGCAGGACAAGGGTGTTCAGTTTTCTGCAATTAGAAAGTTGGCAACCTTAACTGTGGGTGGCATCATACTCAATTTAAATCCAATAAAATGAGTTGGAAAATGGCCTTTCATTGAAAAAGAATTGGTTGTGAAAAAGTTTCAATTCCATTTTTCAACAAATTTCAAAACAAAAATTCTCAGGAAAAAAATAATATTGTTTGGTATTTTTTAATATTTAATTTCAAAGTTGTTGGAAAAAGTCCACTGTATATCAAGCTTTTCCCATTTCCTCTTCTGACACACACACACACCCTTCCCCTGGTCTCAGAAGAAAGAGAGAGAAATGTTGAAAAGTGATAGAAAGTATCACCAGAAGAATTGCTCTGTGTAGCTTGAAAGCTTGTCTTTTTGACCAACAGAAGTTAGTCCACCCACCTCACCCACCGTGGTTGTCTCTCTAATATTCTGGGACTAACATGGCTACAACACTGCAAATAGACATAAACTGAAGAACATAAGAACAGCCATACTGGGTCAGACCAAAGGTCCATCTAGGCCAGTATCCTGTCTTCTGACAGTGGCCAGTGCCAGGTGCTCCAGAGGGAATGAACAGAACAGGTAATCATCAAGTGATCCATCCCCTGTCACCCATTCCCAGCTTCTGGCAAACAGGCTAGAGACACCATCTCTGCCCATGCTGGCTAATAACCATTGATGGACCTATCCTCCATGAATTTATCTAGTTCTTTTTTGAACCCTGTTACAGTCTTGGCCTTCACAACATCTTCTGGTAAAGAGTTCCACAGGTTGACTATTCTAAGGTTGACTTACACTTTTAAAATTAAGACTTTCTCTCCATTTTTAACTTTCTCCCTGTCTTTGAGTGAAAGTAACAGAAAGCAAACATTTGGGGTAAAATACTGGCCCCACTGGTGAAATAGTGCTAAAACGCCCATCGACATCAGTAGGACCAGGATTTCACCCTTTGACTTTTTTGCCACTGGAAAAAAAAATTAAAAGTGAGAGTGGATTCCGTTCCCCTCCCCACTCCACACCCCCCCCCCCCCACACACACACACTTTCTCTTATTTATAATGGAAGAAAAAGAGGCGGGTAGAAGTAAAAAGGAAAGTGAGTTTCCCACCCACCCCACTTTGTCTCACTTTTTTTTACTTTCCTATCCTTTTATTCACAGAAAAACGGGGAAAAGTTTAAAAAGTAAGAGGTTTGGGATCTAGTGATCTAACTTACAACCAAGGGTGCTGGAACAGTTTATATAGTGGGGGTGCTGAGCGCCATTGAACCAAACTGTAAACGCTGTATATAATGGAAAATACTTCAAGCCAGGGGATGCAACAGCACCCCTAGTTCCAGCACCTACACTTACAACTTTTTCCAGCTTCTCACATCTCTGACTCTTGCAACCTGGATTGCGAACAACATTCAGTTGAAATCTGCTAGAGCAGTGGTGTGTGACCAGCTACAGCGTATAAAAGCTGACATTAATGTTTACAGGGCACAAGGTTTTCCGCTATGAAGGTTATTTCCCTGGCAAGGAATGATTGATGAGAAGGCCATTCTGTCTGGCCTATTGGAATGGAGACTTATGATGGTGTGGGAATCCTGTTTAATATCACTGAGATCACCATGCAAAAACATCACTGAAGGTGAGCCCTGACAAGGGGCTGATAATAAATGTGGTCCTGAAAAGAACCTTTTCCAGATTAATAAATCTCCACTTACCCCTATCAGAAAGGAAAGAATTGGTGACAAGGGGCTGATAATAAATGTGGTCCTGGAAGGAACCTTTTCCAGATGAATAAATCTTCATTTACCCTATTGGAAAGGAACGCGTTGGTTGAAGTTATCAAGACATATCTGATGGCACCTTGAGTCCTCCTCTGGGAAGAAGACTTTGTGTAGGAAACAGTCTGGGTTTAACAGGGTCAGTGGCTTGCCCATGTGCCCTACTTGAGAGAAATCAGGTGATTCTGATATAAAAAGGCAGCAGGAAGCTAGAGGGAAGGGCATGATTGAGAGAGGAGCTGAAACTATCAGGGGCAGGAAGCCTAGCAGTAAATTGGGAAAGCTTAGGAAATGCAGCTATCCCTGCAGATGCTGCAGGGAGTGGGAAGAAGGCTCCTGCAGGGCCCTGAGTCAGTGCGGGGAAGGCACTAGCCGAGAACCTGTGGAGGAAGGACAAACTCCAGGCAGGGGATGCTGGGAAGTGGACAGTCAGACCCTCAGGGAGAAGGGGCTGTGCCTAGCTAAAACTGGGATAACGATTGTGAGAGTTTGTATTCTGTTTTCAAAGACTTTGTGTTATTTTGGACTACTGGGGGAGAGAGGCTGAACCAGGGCTGAGGCCTGGAGGGCTGATGTGTACCTGTATAAATGGGGATTGTTTGAATTACCTTAGAACAGTGAGTTCCTAAGGAGGCCTAGATGAAAGAGAAGTAGAGGCCCACAGGGGCAATCCTAGCCAGGAGGGGGTGCTGGGGAGGCAGTAAGTGGCCACTGTGCTACAGTGGGCAAAGCTGTCAATCACATGCCCTTAGATATAATGACCACGCGTTAACTCCAATGATTAAACAAATTGACATAAAACATGTGCAGGTCTTTAGAGCTCCTTAGAGACCTGGGATGCAGTTTTTATAAGAGGTGCTACAAAAAAGCAGAACTGACCAAGTATATACCAAGGCCAAGACTTTCAAAAATGAATGCCTAAAGCCCTGCTCTTAAATCTGTGTTTGGGAATTTAAATTAGTGGTGTCGTTTTCAAAATAGTGGAGCATCCAGCAGTTTGTACCGAAGTCAATGAAAGCGACTGAATACTCAACACTTTTGAAAATCAATTATTGTTGCAGTTATAATGTCCGGAGACACCTTCATTGAGAAAAGGGCAGCAGTGCATTCAAAGCACAGGTGGACACCCCTGGAGCAGGATTACATGCATAGGTGCTGGAACTAGTGGTTCGGGGGACTGCTGCAGCACCCCCTGGCTTGAAGTGGTTTCCATTATATACAGGGTTTACAATTTGGTTCAATGGCTCTCAGCACCCCAAGTATAAAATTGTTCCAGCACCCCTGATTACATGGCAATAATCATGCCTGAAAGCCAAAGGACTTTTTGGATGGTGTTGAGAATTCTGAGTAGTGAGGCGGCGGTGTTAGGTAATGAGAGCTGGGAGATACGGAGCATGTTGTTGGAGATGTGGAACTGTGGATTATTATTTGTATGAAACAGTAGCGTCACCTGAGAGCAGAGCCCTGTTGTGCTTTACATACATCATCAGTCTAAACAGAGAACGCGGAGAGGCAGAAAAAAGGAAGTAGTATTCCTATTTTCATAAATTCATCGATTTTTAACGCCAGAAGAGACCATTGTGATTGTCTGGTCTGACTTCCTGCCTGACACAGGTCATAGGATTTCCCTGTGTTCATTCCTGCTTCAGGCCCAATATCTGTGCATGAACTAAAGCACCTCACTTTACAGTTAAAGAAGGGTAATACAGAGAGAAAGCAACTGGCCCAAGGGCACACAGGAAGTCTGTAACAGAGCCAGAAATTGAGCCCAAGTCTCCTAAGTCCAATTCCAGTGCCTGAAACACAAGACTATTCTTGAATGGTACAAGACATGTGGTGGGACTAGACGTTGGGGAAGTTGTGCTGGTGTCTTTTTTCCAAATATAAGAGTAGATTGCTGGTGAGTGTCTTTTTAAAAAAAAAATCTTTTATTTTATTTACTCCTTTACTTCCGCTATATTGTAAATATTTTATTTGAGCTTTTACATGCAGTGAAGGAAACAGGCAGGCCAAGACTGACCTACCTAGGCCAGGGCCGGTGCAAGGAAGTTTCGCACCCTAGGCGAAACTTCCTTGCAACAGCCCTGCGCCCCCTCCCCCACTAACGTTCCCCTCCCAGCCAGCCACCCACCCACCCGCGGGCCGCGGGAGCTGAGCATGGAGCCGGGAGGCAGGGGGGTGGTTCGCCGCAGCTGCCTCCTGGCTCCATGCTCAGCGGCTGAGTGGGGAGGCGGGGGGCAGGAGGCAGCCACCCGCCGCCCCGCAAATCCTGGCGCCCTAGGCGACCACCTAGGGTCGCCTAGTGCTAGCGCTGGCCCTGACCTAGGCAGAGTGGTGTGCAGGCTGTGGCCTGGTTGCAGTAGCCAGAAATGCTGCATCAGAGGACAGAGGTGCATTGGCAGAGTACATTGGGGAAGGTTTGATAGCCTGGGCCTGTATTGCCCCTTCCTCAATGCCAATCGCACCTGTCCCTCACTTTCAGAAACACCAACATTCGCACGCAAACATTTTAAAAGCAAGAATAAAATATTTAAAAAATAAAAAGCAAGGTTTAGACAGCTAACTGCTGACCTCACAGATTCCGGCTGTTGCAAGAGACCAATGTGATTAGTTGTAGCTAACAGGCAGTCTGTGATGCTGCTTTTTCCGGAGGCAGGATTTAGACAGAAGGAATCTGGGTGACCTTACTCAGCTGAACTGGAAAATGTGCTGCTGAATCAATCGCCATCACTGGCACAATTGAGAGGAATTCAGTTACAAACAGCGCTGGCACAGCTGAGAGAAATTCAGTTATGAACAACATTGCATCCTTCTCGTTACTTAGGTGGGACACAGGATATAGGAAGCCTATAATAAGAACCTAGATGTGGCTCAAGCAAGAAGAAACAAAGATTATTGCTCTGTGACCAGACCGTCTCACGAGAGGCCACTTCCTCTGGTCAGTGGGGAGAAAACTCTCATCTACTCCAGCTATCTCTATCCAACGATCTGATAATAGGCTAAAAACCCTAAACCACCTTCTGTTTTCTCTGTTCATGAGGGGAAATACACATCCCCACACCCCAAATGTCCTAGGGGCTTCAAGTTTTGAAAGAAAGACAGAAAAACAATTCCCCCCCTGGGGGTAATTGAACCTATAACAGCTGCCACACAACACCAGTCTAATCCTCACTCCCACAGCAGTTCTTCGGTAGCTGGGTTGTGGAGGTGAGTCAGTATTTAGTGAATTAGCCTTTCACCTCTTGAGACTTGGATTCGGCCTCTGCTTGAGGGCACATGAGGTTTTATTAGTACTGCTCTCAGCCATTTATACCACCACAGCACATTTATCCTCTCTGCTTAAGAGAGGACTGGAATAGGAGGTGGTTTTCCAGGTCTTAACTGGGATGCATCAGTAAAGTTTTGTGGAGGGTCCAGGACTAGACTAGCACGGGTCATTGCAGATCAGTTTTGAGCTGTGTTCACGGCTGTGTCATGTCTCCTCAAATGGAGTAATAATGAAAGTCAAGGCAGAATTGAAAGGCATTGGCAGAGCTGCATGGGGTACGCCAGGTCAGAATGTAAGTGCATTAAAAGACTTTGGAGGACCCAGGAATGGAAGAGCAGGGGATATTTAAGGCCAGGAATGAGTTGTTTTCACACAGCTGGGTGAGGGAAGCTTGCATAACACCTTCCCACACTAAGCTTAGCTCAAGCTGGTGCTATCAGTCCCTCAGTTTTGGGAATGCTGAAAGTATTCACCAACTAAAAATTACTATTTCAAGCCCACCAGAAAATGCCTGTTTCTTTGGCTTGGAGTAATTGACCTAGTTTCGGTGTCTTATTGCAGAGGTACAGGAGCTTTAATGACACGCTTTACAAGCGAGCTTTAAGGGAAAAGCCCTTTAACTTGAAATCCTTGTTTACACTCCTGGCTCCAAGCTGTAACACAGCCTGCCCTGCTAGCATGTCTCATTCCTCTGACTCATAAGATATTATAATAGTGTCTAGTATCAGACTAATCATTATGTTAGCAGAAATGTCTGAAATAACACCTCATGCACAGCAGTGTTCAAAATTACAAACATATTATTTCCTAGATATAGCAGAAATGTAATATAATGGCCAGTATCTGAAAACGGGAAGATGTTTATTCCCATTTCAAGCTGGGAGAAGTGATTGCCAGCACAGCTCAGGGAGCTGAATAAAATCGGTTAAATATGATACATTAATACAACCACAAGGGCCTGCACCAGCTCAGCAGCAGCCTACAACTAATGAGCATATTGATCAGTAAATTGGGTTGATTGCCCCTGGGGAAGCACCACCCAAGGGGCTTAGCCAAAGATTTCACGTGAACACTGACACTAAAAAATGTCCGTTCTCACAGAGCGTTAGCCTGCCTCAGAACGTGGCAATTGCCACCTGTAAAACTGGCCCCCTCAGACTAAGGAAGCCTCACTGCTCGCTCTGTTGTTATATGTCACTTTGTTGTGTTGAACGCGAGGCGCAAGGTATCTGTAGCCTGAGATACTGCAGGGGAGAGTATTCAGCAGCAGCTGATCCCTTCCACTAATCTTCCCCACAAGGGTCCCAACCTCTGCCCAGCTGCCTTCAACCTTCTGAACATGCCCCAGCCCAGCGTCTCCTTCCCAGCTGCCAGTTCCCTCTTTCTCTTCTTGACATGTATCAACTCCTGACCAGCCTCCCCAAGGCGCTTATTTTATTGATTAGAGTTCTATGATTGTAGTTCCTGGGCGCTCCAGTCATCGACCAGGACCCTGTCGTGCTAGGTGCTGTACAAACAAAAAACAAAAAGATTCCCTGCCCCCGAAAGCTTTTTCCTCTCCACTGGACACAATCTGCAATCAGACCTGCCTTCTAGCTGTTGTCACCTGTTTGCTATAAAATCCCTTACCAAATCAGCTTCCTAGCTACAGCAACTTTCATGGCTCCCCAGGAAAGACTTCCAGCTGGACCTGACTCCCCTGGAAGTCACACTGGAAGTCACACACTCCCCCTGGACATGATTTCAGAGCCCTCTAACCTCCCAGTTGTTGGTTCATTCCCTCTCCTCCCACCTGGTCTGTCTTCTAGCTACCAAAGCTTGCCCACTAACCACAGGCATATACGCTCACCTTCTCCAACTCCCAACCTTCAGACCACTCACTCCATTTCCAGGTATTGCCGACTTGGAAATGACGGGCGGTGGGGGGGAATGTCACAAAATTGCTTGGACTCAGTTCCTTTGAAAGCATAGAAATATAGGTGGCCTGCAGCAGTCCCTGGAGATTTTCCAGTGGCCTGAACATAGCAAACTGGAATGGCCCCCTACTGCTTGTTTCTCATAGGCCATGCAGAAGGGACCTATTCATACAGCTTTGAACTGAAACAACAAAGACACTTGCTGATGTGGAGACCATCTTCAAAGTTACTGATTTGCTGCCCAGTTTTGTAGCTGTTATATCTGCAGGGCAACTGCAGAACTGATCCCTCATACCAGGCTTTGCCACAGTTTAAAAGGACACCATCAACTTGAAAGAACATTTGTGCCTGAAACGTGTGTGCCTATTCCTGTGATAAGTAACACCTAGATTCCTGGAACTTCAAGAATTGCTAGACTAGAGGGGAAACAATAGTCTCTATTTTTCTGTTTCTTTATTATGTGCAGTTGACAGCCTTTCTTCTGTGGTCACTTTCACTGGTGTGTTGATGGTCAGTTGCACTTCCTGTGTCACTAACACAATATCAACTGCTCAAGGGACAGCTCACATGCTGCCATTTCCCAGGCCCTACAAGGGCATGCTTGCCAGTTACAAAGCAGCAGAGCTGCTGCTATTTCCAAACTAATGGCTAGGGGGGTTTCTCCTTTACCCAGAACCCCTGCATAGAGCCAGGGAACAACAGGAGCCAGGGTGGATGGGGAGTTCCCCTCTGCACTCCTCAAACCACTGCCTGGGGCAGGCTTCAGTACATTGGGTGGTGTTGCTCTTGGGCTCACCTCCCTTGCTGAAAAGATGCTTAGAAGCATCAGCAGGGATGTAGGAAAAATTCTTAGAACTATTTGGAAATAATCTTTTAAAGTTCGGAAATAGTGTTTAAATAGTGCAAGACCCAACTCGAAATGTTTTAATTTAACTAGAACTCAGCATTACAGCCAGAAGGAGTTTCCCAAGAGAAGCAGACAGACTCAGGATGCTTAGGATGCAAAATGCATCCCAACCTGCCTCGTAAATGGTTGTACTTTTGCCCTTAGTTGTTCCCAGACAGGAAAACAAAACAAGCCATTTACCAGAAAAGTGAAGAGGCCAGTATAGAATCTGTTTTGCGAAGGTTAGTTTGATGTCATACAGAGGGATCCACACTGGGAGGAGGCATGTCTTCTGTTACCTGTTCTTGTAGCAAACTCTCCTAGTCTATGACCTGACCATAGAATCATAGAATATCAGGGTTGGAAGGGACCTCAAGAGGTCATCTAGTCCAACCCCCTGCTCAAAACAGGACCTAATACCCAACTAAATCATCCCAGCCTGAGCGGCGAGCTGGGGGGCAGCTGCAGCGAGCCACTCCCCACTCAGCTCCGCCTCGGGTGGGGGGGTGCTGAGCGGCAGGGGGGAAAGGCTGAGCTCCCGCGGGCGGGGGAGCTGGCTGGGGGGGCGGGCAGCATGGGGCGGACCGGCGCAGGGCTGGTGCAAGGAAGTTTCGCCTAGGGCGCGAAACTTCCTTGCACCGGCCCTGTTGGCAACAAGGGTACACTGTTGACTCATATCCAGCTTCTCGTCCGCTGTAACCCCAGCTCCTATTCTGCAGAACTGCTGCCTAGCCACTCAGTCCCTAGTCTGTAGCAGTGCATGGAATTCTTCCTTCCTAAGTGTAAGACTATGCACTTGTCCTTGTTGAACCTCATCAGATTTCTTTTGGCCCAATCCTCTAATTTGTCTAGATCCCTCTTTATCCTATCCCTATCTCCAGCATATCTACCCACTCCTCCCAGTTTAGTGTCATCTGCAAACTTGCTGAGGGTGCAATCCACACCATCCTCCAAATCATTAATGAAGATATTGAACAAAACCGGCCCCAGGACTGACCCTTGGGGCACTCCACTTGATACCGGCTGCCAACTAGAACTGGAGCCATTGATCACTACCTGTTGATCCCGACGATCTAGCCAGCTTTCTATCCACCTTATAGTCCATTTATTCAGCCCATACTTCTTTAACTTGCTGGCAAGAATACTGTGGGAGACTGTATCAAAAGCTTTGCTAAAGTCAAGGAATAACACATCCACTGCTTTCCCCTCATCCACAGAGCCAGTTATCTCATCATAGAAGGCAATTAGGTTAGTCAGGCATGACTTGCCCTTGGTGAATCCATGTTGACTGTTCCTGATCACTTTCCTCTCCTCTAAGTGCTTGAAAATTGATTCCTTGAGGACCTGCTCCATGATTTTTCCAGGGACTGAGGTGAGGCTGACTGGCCTGTAGTTCCCTGGATCCTCCTTCTTCCCTTTTTTAAAGACCAGTCTGTTCCTGTATGCCTTCTTGAGTCCCAGGAGGCTAAGTGCGCTGCTTCTATAGCCCTTCCAACCGCAGTTAGCCTGAGGAGTGATGAGCAAACTAGTGATTTGAACTTGGATGCCCACTTGGCAGTACAACTAGCTGCCACTGGAGAATGCTTGGTTTGCCTTTTCTAGCACAGGAATGAGCCATTTTCTTGAACATATGTTTCAGAGTGGGATTCCTGCATACTATGCTTATGAGAAATCCAAAATATTACAGCTGTGTCAGTTGTTTAAAAAAAACCTGAACACTATGTGCAGGGAAGTGTTAATGCACTCCTGGGCATAGATGTACATGTTCTTTCTTGGGAGTGGAGAACAGAATGCATTTGAGACTTGAAAAGGTCATCTCACTTTGAAAGGGGCGTAGATTTGATTTTGTCTATTATGTGATCTTTTGCATAATGCTTGTTCCATTCACCAGCTATAATGAACCGATATTTATGGAACACAATGTCTCTCTGTTGAGATGATTTTACAAATAAAAAATGGCAGATGTTTGGAGTAGCTGAGGGGTTTGAAATGTCAGACTAGATCCCAAGGAGATGGGATAATGGGCACACAGCTCAGCTATAGGTATGTAATAAGCTGGATGGGTATACGGCAAATATATCAATCACATACTTGTTCAAATTGGCATATGCCTCTTGATTCATCACATGGTTATTTCCATGTATGTGGTATATATACATTTATCACATGACTCTGACTGTCATCTCAACATATGTGGGGTGAGTTTGTTAGTATGAGTATATATATATAATCAGTTTATCGCCATTTCCACTCTGAAAAACCACATAATACTTCCTAGCTCAGCTCCCTTCCACTGTCTTCTGCCTTCATGTATCGATCTTCTGTCATGCAACCCAGTCTTTTCATCGTAAGAAGCTCTGTTACTATATGCTAGCTTCTCCATCTCTTTATCTTTTTTGCTTACTTTGGGTCTGATTCTCATTTATGTTAAGGCCCCTTTACACCACTCTACTTACACTGTAGTGGTGTAATGTTGCCTTAAAGTGAGTGCAAATAACAACCACTTTAAGGCCCTTTAACATTACCACAGTGGTCTAAAGGGGCCTTGTCATAAATGAGAACCAGGCCCTCTCTTTCTAATTGATGTCCTCAGCCATATTTTTACATAACCTAAATTGGCCTCTTGGAAACCACCTCTCAGTACTAATTGGACAGGCATTGGCCTTCTGGCACTCAACTAGTAGTTTCCAAGGATTTTACAGTCCTTCAGGGACCTTTTGTGATAGACTCATTGATGTACCATCTGTCCTCCTCATATACCTCTCCTGCTTCTCACTTGGCTTTTCAGGTGAACAGCAAATCATGTGTCCCTTTTCCTTACCTCCAGAGGCCATTCAGGTAGGTCCTCGTCTAAGAAACAGGGCCACTTTTTTTTCCCAGTGTTCCCTGGTCATCTTTCATTGTGAACACTCACTAATTCAAAAACAGTTTCTCTTTTGGAAAGAAGGACAAGTGCTCTCTGCAGCAGCAAAAAGTCTCCTGAGAAATGATAAAAGAATTCTCAAAGGGGGTGGAGGGAGGAACAGACTGAATAATGCATTTAATTCAGATCCTGTCATGAAAAGAAGCATCTCTGGGGAGCATGTGTTTAGTGAGTAAAGGAAGTATCAATACCCCACATTAAAAACAATTAATTATCAGCACTGGTGTTTTGTTTTATTTTCCTTTCCCTACTATGGAGCTTAAATTCCATCTCAGCACTGAACTTGTTGATGGAGTTAAAGTTGGAGATTATCTACAGAAGTCTGCTCTACTTAACTGAACCAAACCTCCATTCTAAAATGTACATTATTTTTATCCCATTGTAGGCCAATAAATCATTGGTCACATGGCCATACGATTGATGTTTGGTCACGTGGTCATAAGACACTTGCTCAAATAACTTTATAATCCAGGAAGTTCCTAACCACCAAGATCCCACTGATAATTCTAATTCCCATTTTGTCTTCTCTTGGAGGGGCCCCACTAATACTGTTACCCCTTTTCACCTAAGCAGTTAGTCAAAGTTTGGGCCTCTGTGGGCTATTCCAGTTGGGAGGAGACATTGATGATGGAGTCTGGTATTTATAATGCAGTCCTGTTTATTCACAAAGCCCTGTTTCTCCAAACACAGGAGGACCCTTAAAATAGCACATAGCTGCCTTGATCACAGCAGCAGTCTCTTTCAGCTGGCATGTCCAGGCGTTCTTTCTGGTTCTCTCTGTGGTCTTTCAGTTTGAGCTGTGTCCCTCTTTCTCATGGCCACCCACATACCCTTACCCAAAGACAATACTCTGTGGCGCTCTCTGCCCAAAAAGTCCAAATTACTGTGCAGGCTCAGATGCCCCCTTTTTCTTAAGTGGCACTGCTTAGCTATTTCTCCCAGCTATTTTAAATGAGGAGTGGAGGTCACATTTGCAGTGTTGTAGCAGTGTTAGTCCCAGGATATTAGAGAGACAAGGTGGGTGAAGTGAGAGACACAAGCTTTCAAGCTACACAGAGCTCTTCTGGTTTGAGAAAGGTACTAAGAGTGTCACAGCTAACTACAAGGTGGAACAGATGGTTTAGCGTCAGTAGTTAGCACATATTCTAATGGGCCATTCAAGGTGAAGTAGTGACAGGACTAAAAAGGGGGTTAGTAGGTTACAGACTGTTGTAATAAGCCATAAATCCCGTGTCTTTAGATTTTTAGTGTCTAGCAAAGTTATGAATTTAAGTTCCCAGGCTCATCTTTTGAAAGTGTCATGCTGGTTTCCTTTGAGGATGAGGACTGATAGGTTGGATGTAGAGTGAAAAGTGTTCACTCACAGGTGCTATGATGTTTTTATCACTTTCCTGTGAGAGTTCATTCAGTATAGTGATTGTCTGATTTCACCCACAGAGTTGTTACTGAGGCATTTCGTGCACTGGATGAGGTACACCACATGTTGTGATAGGCATGGGTAGGATCCATGGATCTTGAAAGGGGCATTGTGAGGGGTGTTGATCATTGTAGCAGTTGAGGCCAGAATAGATTAGATAAGGTTTAACCCAATCCACAACAATACAGTATCACTGTGCAGGATAGAAACCCCAAAAGAGCTTCCCATTTCATAGCTAGTTTTTTTTCCTGCCAGCCATCTGAGATGCACAAGAGGGGCTCTCCTATACACAAGCATTTACCCCCGTGCACCCAGTAATTTACCTTTTGCGTGCTCCTTGTATAATCTACACACCTCCTGGGTGTGGTGTTCTGTCCTATCTAGTGACACTCAGACCACTAAGAGAGAGATTAATGAGTCTGCTCTACAGCCTTAACTAAAAGCTAATGCTTTTAGCTCATGCATTAGAGGCTCATGCATTTAGTTCCAACGATCCCAGGTTCGATCCTGCCCACCAACGACTGGGGTCTGTCAGTGTTACACTGGCATATAAGAATATACTCATTGATTATTCCCAGGACTTTGTTAATCCTGAGAAATGAATGTAGCAGACTGAAAGCTGTATCTCGTTTAAATTAATTGGTAAAATGAATGAGTATGGCATTTCCACACACAGAGGCGATGAAAGGAGGAAGCTAGGCAGTGTTCGTGTATTAAACTGAGGATGCTCCACAGAAAAAAGATGACTTGTTTGATATTATGACAGTTGCCCACAAACTCATTCATGAATGGATGGGCAGGAGAGGCGCAGTAGGAAATGGGGTTCTTTTTAGAGATGAAGTCATTCGCCCAATGCTAACTCCATTTAAGGAGGCAGCTTGGAAACTGAAGACTGCAATTTGTTTTTGTTGTGCCTGATGGAAAAACAAATCTTAAGTTCCAGCTGGAGAATTCACAGAACTCCTTTGCTCATCAGAGTTCATAGAATCATAGAATCTCAGGGTTGGAAGGGACCTCAGGAGGTCATCTAGTCCAACCCCCTGCTCAAACCAGGACCAAACCCAATTAGATCATCCTAGCCAGGGCTTTGTCAAGCCTGACCTTAAAAACATCTAAGGAAGGAGATTCCACCACCTCCCTAGGTAACCCATTCCAGTGCTTCACCACCCTACTAGTGAAAAAGTTTTTCCTAATATCCAACCTAAACCTCCCCCTCTGCAACTTGAGACCATTACTCCTTGTTCTGTCATCTTCTACCACTGAGAACAGTCTAGATCCATCCTCTTTGGAACCCCTTTTCAGGTAGTTGAAAGCAGCTATCAAATCCCCCCTCATTCTTCTCTTCTGCAGGCTAAACAATCCCAGTTCCCTCAGCCTCTCCTCATAAGTCATGTGCTCGAGCCCCCTAATCATTTTTGTTGCCCTCCGTTGGACTCTTTCCAATTTATCCACATCCTTCTTGTAGCGTGGGGCCCAAAACTGGACACAGTACTCCAAATGAGGCCTCACCAGTGCCGAATAGAGGGGAATAATCACGTCCCTCGATCTGCTGGAAATGCCCCTACTTATACAGCCCAAAATGCCGTTAGCCTTCTTGGCAACAAGGGCACACTGTTGACTCATATTCAGCTTTTCGTCCACCGTAACCCCTAGGTCCTTTTCTGCAGAACTGCTGCCCAGCCATTCGGTCCCTAGTCTGTAGCAGTGCATGGGATTCTTGCGTCCTAAGTGCAGGACTCTGCACTTGTCCTTGTTGAACCTCATCAGATTTCTTTTGGCCCAATCCTCTAATTTGTCTAGGTCCCTCTGTATCCTGTCCCTACCCTCCAGCGTATCAACCACTCCTCCCAGTTTAGTGTCATCTGCAATCTCCCAGTTTAGTGTCATCTGCAAACAGTTGTTTCGTGATCTTGCCTAGTCCCACCTGGAAAGCATTAGCGTCAATAATAATGATAATACTTAGCTCTTAATACAATGTTTTTCATCCATAGATCTCAAAGAGCTTGACAAAAGTGAGTAGAGAATTATTATCCCTGTGTTAGAGAAGGAGAAACAGCAGCATAGAGAGGTTTGCCCGTGACGACACAGTGAGCCCATGGCAGAACAAAGATGAGATCCAGGTCCATCTGATTTCAAATCCATTGCCCTGTTTGTTGGACCACACTGCTTCCACTTGGGTTGCCCTTGTGTCCCATTACCTTTAGCAGTGATCAGCAGTGACAGAGGAAGGGGAAACCTGGTGAAAAATAGGAGTTGGAAAATAAGTCAAAATAGCCCTCCATCATGCTGGTGGACAGAATATTACCAATAGTCATATTGCAATTTCACAGGCTCTTTCTCCTAGAGGGATCCCTATCATCATCTCAGTGAAAGATTAGGCTCTGCTTCTTCTTAAAATATATCCCCTTTTTTCATGGCTTAATGGCCACAAGCAGGGCTCATTTTGAAAGTGATGGGCAAAAGGCTGGTTGAGTAGAGTTCCTTCTGCTGTGTATCACCATAGTTCAACAGCATAGAATCATACAATCAGAGAAGATCAGGGTTGGAAGAGACCTTAGGAGGTCATCTAGTTCAACCCCCTGCTCAAAGAAGGACCAACTCCAACTAAATCATCCCAGCCAGGGCTTTGTCAAGACAGGCCTTAAAAACCTCTAAGGATGGAGATTTCACCACCCTCCTAGTGAAATAGTTTTTCCTACTATCCAACCTAGACCTCCCCCACTGCAACTTGAGTTGCTCCTTGTTCTGTCATCTACCACCACTGAGAACAGCCTAGCTCCATCCTCTTTGGAACCCCCCTTCAGGTAGTTGAAGGCTGCTATCAAATCCCTCCTCACTCTTCTCTTCTGCAGACTAAATAAGCCCAATTCCCTCAGTCTCTCCTCATAAGTCATGTGCCCCAACCCTCTAATCATTTTTGTCCACTGGATTCGCTCCAATTTGTCCACATCCTTTCTGTAGTGGGGGCCCCAAAACTAGACGCAATATTCCAGATGTGGCCTTACCAGTGCCGAATAGAGAGGAATAATCACTTCCCTCGATCTGCTGGCAATGTTCCTACTAATGCAGCCCAATATGCCGTTAGCCTTCTTGCCAACAAGGGCACACTGTTGACTCATATCCAGCTTCTCATCCACTGTAATCCCCAAGTCCTGTTCTGCAGAATTGCCACTTAGCCAGTCGGTCCCCAGCCTGTAGCAATGCGTGAGATTCTTCCGTCCAAAGGGTAGGACTCTTCACTTGTCCTTGTTGAACCTCATCAGATTTCTTTTGGCCCAGTCCTCCAATGTGTCTATGTCCCTCTGGACCCTATCCCTACCCTCCAGCATATCTGCCTCTCCCTCCCAGCTTATGTCATCTGTGGCCTTGCTGAGGGTGCAATCCATCACATCATCCAGATCATTAATGAAGATGTTGAACAAAACCGGCCCCAGGACCGACCCCTGGAGCACTCTGCTTGATATCGGCTGCCAACTAGACATCAAGCTGTTGATCACTACCCGTTGAGCCTGATGATCTAGCCAGCTTTCTATCCACCTTATTGTCCATTCATCCAATCCATACTTCTTTAACTTGCTGGTAGGAATACTGTGGGAGACCATATCATAAGCTTTACTAAAGTCAAGGTATATCACGTCCACTGCTTTTCCCATATCCATAGAGCCAGTTATCTCATCATAGAAGGCAATCAGTTTGGTCAGACATGAGTTGCCCTTGGTGAATCCATGCTGACTGTTCCTGATCATCTTCCTCTCCTACAAGTGCTTCAAAATGGATTCCTTGAGGACCTGCTCCATGATTTTTCCGGGGACTGAGGTGAGGCTGACTGGTCTGTAGTTTCCTAAATTCTTCTTCTTCCCTTTTTTAAAGATGGACACTATATTTGCCTTTTCCTAATCGTCTGGGACCTCTCCCGATTGCCACAAGTTTTCAAAGATAATGGCCAACGGCCATTCAGCCAACACATCAGCCAACTCCCTCAGCACCCTCGGATGCATTGCATCCGGCCCCATGGACTTATGCATGTCCAGCTTTTCTAAATAGTCCTTAACTTGTTCTTTCACCTCTGAGAGTTGCTCACCTCCTCCCCATACTGTGCTGCCCAGTGCAGCAGTCTGGGAGCTGACCTTGTCTGTGAAAACCGAGGCAAAAAAAGCATTGAGTACTTCAGCTTTTTCCACATCATCTGCCATTAGGTTGCCTCCCCCATTCAGTAGGTGTCCCACACTTTCCCTGACCTACTTCTTGTTGCTAACATACCTGTAGAAACCATTAGAATCATAGAATCTCAGGGTTGGAAGGGACCTCAGGGACCATAGAATCTCAGGGTTGGAAGGGACCTTCTTGTTACCTTTCACATCCCTTTCTAGCTGCAACTCCAATTGTACTTTAGCCTTCCTGATTACATCCCTGCATGCTCGAGCAATATTTTTATACTCCTCCCTAGCATATAACAACACTAACAATTAATTAATACATACTGGGCCGACTGTTTAATAGGCACTGGCTCAGCGCTGGACTACTGTGCATTTGAACCCCGCTGTAGACGTGCTCTCTTCAACAATGTAGATGTATGAATGATACAATAATTAGCTCTCCTGCAGCACCTTCTATTCTGAGGCACTAAAAATGCTTTACAAACATGACCAAATGAAGCTTCGCACCACCCCTATGGGGACATGAGTATGATTCTCCCCTTTATCCTGATGGGGGAGATGAGGCACAAAAAGGTTAAAGTGATTTGCCTAGGGAGGCTGTAGCAGAGCTGGGAATATGAGCCCAGTTCTCCTAGCTGTCCTGCACATCAACTTCTAGGCTGTGATTCCTCTGGCATACACATAGAGATCTGTAGCATTTATTGCTGTGAACATCTTCCACCTATGTTGCGTTTTAGAACTAAAAATTGCATTAATGTAGCCACGCCCGAGTGCATGACGACGTGCTATGCCAGGAGTGACCAAACTTACTGACCCTACGGGCTGCATACAATAATCTTCAGAAATTCGAGAGCTGCAAGACATGCACAACCTGCCCCATGGGACGGTGCCTGCCAGGGTGCAGGCCTTCTGCCCTGATGACCCCCCGGCCCCTCCCTACAGGGCAGATGCCCCTCGTCCCACCACCCCGACGTAGGGCAAAAGCCCCGAGCTCCCCCATTCCCAGTCCTGTAGGCAGAGAATAGGGGTGCATGTGGGACTCTGGGAGCCACACTTTAACTAAAAGAGGACAAGCCACAGTCTGGCCACTTCTGTACTATGCTGATCCTTGGCTGTGATTTCAGCCCTTGTGGCCATTGCTGTACAGCCCTCAGCGCACTCTAATTAGCTTGTCTCTCACCAACAGAAGTTGATCCAATAAAGGATATTACCTCGCCCACCTGGTCTACTCGAATTTAGGACAGGCAGACCCGCCTGCAGAGAACAGAAGCAAGATTAGTGGAGGATCTCGCCCCTCGTGTGTAATAAACAGTGGATCAGTGTTTTATAATGCCATACAAACCCACACACCAGAACGTCAGTGGGCGGATGCTCACTGTAACTTCAGGTGGAAAACAGGAGACATGGTGTGGGGAAAAGACTCATCAGTCTTATTCCAGTCTGGGCACGACTCTGTAGTTCAGCTCCTCTGGGCCTGCTTGGTAGATGTTATTAATCTCTGGAAATCAGCATAAAACAGAGAATTGCATTCACAGCAGTCCACCAAGAGTTTTCAAGTAGCAGCATTGCCAACATAGAGGAGGAAATCCAACAAGTGTGTATTCAGACATGGGCTAGTCCAAATCCTGGCCCCATTGCCCACAATGCAGCCATATAACTTGGGGACAAACTGTGATTGCCTTATTTATGCAACAAGTCCCATTGACTTCAGTGGGACTACTCCCAGGAGCAAGGCAATCACAGTTTGGAGCACAGATAGCTAGATTAGTCACTCTTTGGGAATTTTGCCATTCACCGTCAGTGGGACAAGGATTTGGCCCACAACTTTAACTCAATGGCTTGTTGCTTGCAGGATTCAGCTTGTAATTAAGAGCAGAAAGAAAGGGAAGAGTCTCCTCTGACAGTGTATGTTGTAATAGTTCATACTTCCATATGCCTTTATTTTCCATTTTGTATTTTTAATTCATGATGAAGTTTTCAGACAGAAGTGGATGTCATATGTGTAAGCTGAGTTCCTTGTTTTTTTCTTTTGCCTGTCACTGGCTGCATGCTCTCTATTGATGTCTTGTTCCTGGTACTTGACACTGACCATCTTGTCTGTGAAAGGAAGCACTCCTGCTGGCTTGCCTGATAAGAAGAAAGGGAAGTTTGCTTGGTTTAGTCACTCCACAGAAACCCATGGTAATGTTCCACTGCGCTCTTTGTCCATAACATGTGTGTATGTATGTATATATATTGTATGTGAGTATATTTATGCATGTATGTGCCTCACTCCTTCTATTGCTTGTGCAGTGTCCTGTATATGTGTTTGAGGTAATAACTCCTATTGCAAAGCAACCTTTTTCTAATATCTTCAAAACTGTTTTCCATTTGCAATCAAGCTCAAATATGTCTTGAAGGTGCTTCACTTCATATCAGAAGATTACGTGCCAAATAACTCTGTTTTGTTTTCCTAGAGGGGGGTCAGACTGTATGAACAAATGTTAACCTTGTGGCTCAGTTTCTTTTTCAGTTTGCTTGGCGGTTTCTTCTGCATCAAAATATTAATCTAGCTGGTTTCTTAGGTTGTTTCTCCAAGCAAATAAGACAATAAGAGCACATATGTTATTGTTGCCCCTTTTTGACCTAAGCAGCTAATCAAAGTTCAGGACCCTAGCAATGTTCCAGTTGGAAGTAGAAATTGATGGAGTCTCATATTTTCTTTGTTGCAGTTTTGGGACATATCTTTGTTTATTTACAAGGAATGTACAAAATCTTCCTTCTCCAAACCCAGGAGAAAGAAAGAACAAAAGGAGCAGTTTCTTAGCTTACAGTCCCAAGCCTCTCTAGCCAGCAGACCCAAAATCGCTCTCCTCTACCTTTTTTCCAGGGTCACCCTGTGCTTACAGGCTACTACTGCTAGGCTTTCTAGCATTTTGCATCTGCCTTTCTGTTATTGTCTTTTTCAGTCTGTTGTCTCCTCTCCCCTCCCACACTCACCCCTATCCAAAGCAATACTCAGCCAAAAGCTCCTGGGCAGATTTCACACACTCTTCTTGTCTTAAGTGGGGGCTTATGCTTCCAATAATGTTAATTGAATGGTGCGTTCACTCCTCTAAATCTCAATGGGGTTTTAACTCAACCCATAACAAGATTTCACCCAGCTCATAAGATTATGTAAAGGAGTGGACACACTTTGGAGCAATGCATTTGGTAATGTTGGAGGGAGTGCCAGTGTCAAATATTTCATTCAGTGCTCAAAAACACAATCTAAGAAATTTAGCCTTCTCCATAAGAGACACAGTAGAAATGTTGAAGATTGTTAGGTTGAAAAAGAGGGAAGACTCTGCACTGAAGCAAGAATACAGGATTTGTTTGGAAGGGTCAGCAGATCTCTCTCCAGCTGCTAAAAGAGGACCTGGTCTCACGGCCCATTGGACATCTGCCCAGTTGCAAATACAGAGCATACCCTGAAAGGACCATCAGGTTTATCTCCTGGTGTTTGTTTAGCTCTTGCTCTGGTGGCCCATTGGATGTCTGTCTTATTGCTAACAATAGCTGTGTTCTTAGTAATACACAACGTGTTCTGACAGCCCATTAGATATCTTTCCAGCCGCTAATACACGGCATACTCTAAAGTCCCACTGACATCTGTTCAGCTGCTAACGTAGGTCATGTTCTGATAGCCTATCAGACATCTGTCCAACCCCCATCATACCATTCAGCTTGAAGAGTCATTTATTTGTCTTTAATTCATTTTGTGTATTTGGAAAGTAGGGAGGGAGGAAAGGCACATAGGGAGAAGTGCTATCCTTTGTGCCACATGACCTCAGACAGATATATACTAAGGAAGTATTTTAATTCACCAAACAAGGGACACAAGCAGTTACTCAGTTGGAGTTGTCGTGTTCCATGAACTCTTGGTGGAATGAAAGGTTTAGGGGATTGATAATGGTCTAGGAAGTCAGTCCCCTGTTCAAAAACAGATCAGGTAGATGTGGATTACAATATAATGGCTGCTCAGTGACATGTTTGTAATAAGTTTGGGGACTCAGCCTGGTTCTTAATTGACAGGTGTTCACACAAAAACTCCACCACAGTCAGTATTCACTAGCTTCCTTGTTGGAAACGCGAGAAAGTCGGGTCAAAGATTGAATGGGCCATAGAAACTGAGCTACTCTCTCATTCCTAGAGATCCCATTCCTCCAGGAATAAGGTTGAGGCACAATGGTGGGCAGTTTTGGGGAGGATTGCATCACTGCTGCTTGTGCTATAGCTGCTTTTCAAATACTAGAGGACTTCAGTCACAAGAGCTGTGAATCTGGTACTTTTCATCAGCACTCAGTTCACCAGAACATCTATCATTTATTTCAAAAAATGTAGATCATGCATAAATAAAGAAAAGGTTTTTTAAATGTTCCACTGTTAATCTCTTAGGTGGTTTTGCCAAATTTCCCCTCCAGTTTCCATTGATCCTATTTATAAACTTTCAAGGGACTAATTCACTGAAAGAAGCAGAGCAGCAGCTCTTGTCCCACTCTTTTCTGATTGGGGAACTTGTGTATATACTTAAGCTATACTTGCTTGGCCTGACCTATGCAATAAGGCCACAGACTTGCTCAGCAAACTGCATAAGTAGGGCCCTACCAAATTCACAACCATGGAAAATGCATCACGGATCGTGAAATCTGGCTTCCCCTGTGAAATCTGGCTATTGTAGAGGAGGGGCAGGACTAGCACCCCACCCAGAGGCTCCTACTCTGCACCAGGCTCCGGCTGCTAGTCCTGGCCAAGATGGGAAGAGATGGGCTTCCTCTTCCTCTGCAGGAGCTACAACTGGGGCCGGGTCAGACCCACCTCCGGGAACCTCCTCCAGCTGCAGGAAGCTCAACAGCTGCTGAGAGAGAGCCCAGCACTGAAGGCAGCGCTGCCGCCAGCAGCAGCCCGGCCAGGACTAGCAGCTGGAGTCTGGCACACAGTAGGAGCTCCTCGCTGGGGCACCCCCAGCTCTGCCCCTTCCCAGCTCCAGGTCCAGCGCTCAGGGTCAAAGGGGCCTTGGGCTGGCTGTGTGTGGGGAGAGATGACCACAGCATCCCCTTGACCATGACACCCACCCATAAGGCTGGCCCTGCCACCCCCCAAAAAGTGGCAAACTGTCCCCCATACAATGTGACCCTCACCTCTGTGCTGCTGCGGCAGTGGCGCTGCCTTCGGAGCTGGGTGCCTGGCCTGCAGCCGCCCTCCAGCCGTCCAGCTCTGAAGGCAGCACTGCAGAAGTAAAGGTGGCAATACCATGACCCCCCCTACAATAGCCTTGTGACCCCACAACCACCACAAACCCCTTTTGGGTCGGGACCCCCGCGGTTACAATACCGTAAAATTTCAGATTTAAATATCTGAAGCCATGAAATTTATGATTTTTTAAATCCTGTGACCGTGAAATTGACAAAAATGGACCATGAATTTGGTAGGGCCCAATGCATAAGGATCAGATGTTGCTAAGCTGGCCCTCCATTGTCATTGGTTGCTAACAGATGTGTTGCAAACTAATCACCAGCTCTTTGCTTTTTCTTCACTTTGACCTTTGCAGTGAGCATGCCTACAAGTGAGACTGAGTCCGTGAACACAGACAATGTGGCGGGAGCAGATATTGAAGGAGAAAACTGCGGTGCTAGGCTGGCGTGAGTACATATATAAAGATATCAATGTTGCTTCTACTGCAGGCAATATTGATTTAAAGGGTTAAATCCAAATATTTTAAATGCAGACTTAAGGGTTTTTAAACAAGAAAATGGTAAGTGGGAAGTTACGAAACCTAATAGGCCACATTCTGATCTCAGTCAGGTAAACCCAGAGACTCTTGATTTCAGTGGAGGGATTTGGGATTTACACAGATGTTAATTAGACCAGAATCAGGTGCACTATAAAGAGAACTGTTTCTATGGTCTTATCTACACATGAAAATTAAAGCAGACTACGGTAGGGTGTAAATTTGAAATGGATTAACTATTCCTGATTAACTTCATGTGAGGACACTCTTATTCCAGAATAAGAGCTGCCTTAATTCAGAATAAGGCACTCTTATTCTGGAATATAAATGTCTACGCATGGAGTTAATCAGTAATAGCTATTCTGGAATCATTCCCCATGTAGACAAGCTTTATAAATTACTTTTTAAAAAGTTAAATGAAAACCGTTTTTTTTTTAAATTAAACATTCTCCTGTATTGATGTTACCCAGACAGAATGACATCGGTCTAGTAAAGTTAGCACATGAGAACCAAAGAGTAAAACTGATTAGTCTGATTTAATGAGCTGAGTGACATGCAAAAAGCAAGCAAACATCATACATTATATAAAATCATTTTGATATTCAGAATTCTTTCTTGTTTAATTACTTAAGGTGTTATTAATAAAACAGGTAAAATAATGTAAATATATATCTGTGGTCCCAAACCTGCTAGTCTCAAGAGTTGCAGCATTGGGCCCCATATTTTTATTTTGAAAAGTGTCCCTTTAAAAGTGATGGATCCAGATTCCAGAATTCTGGATATGTTCTCAATTCAATGCACAATGCTTTCATCAGGACTTTGCACTGCACATCAAGTTCTGATTACTGTACATTGTATGGTACCTCTTATTATAAAAATGTTAATGATGACATAGAAGTACCTCAGTCAGAAAAAATGCCGTGTGTCATCAAATCTATTGGGCACATATGCAAAATATGTGAGACGGTATTTCTGAAAGGTATTTAAAATAGTATGTGCTGGACTATGGCAGGCCCTTGTGTGAGTGCATAGCAGAGGGAAAAGGCATCTTCGCTCTCCCTCTCGCATGGCTCTCACAAGGGCTGGTCCCAATTGCAGGCAGAATGCTACAGCAGTGTGCACCCAGGAGCATATGTCACGCCAAAGGGAGGAAGTGGTAGGTGGGATTATAAGTGATCTCACTACCTCAACTACCCTGCAGAACAGCCCCAGCACACCTGTGGTGCAGCCTGCACAGTCCCCTTGCAAACTGGAGAACTCAGGGAGGCAAAAATATGCCCCAAGCTCCCTGGGACCTATACTGTACAAGCATCATTTAGGCCCTATAACATTGGTCAGCAGTTGACACTAACTGTAATTACTTATCTGGTGTGCACAAGGTTATTTGCAAGTGCAGTTTGTTTTCATCACCCAGCTCACAAACCTCATGAAAAATGACGTATCCTTTTTCCTTGTGCTCCCTCCATCTGTCTGCTGCATCCACCTGTTGTCTTTTGCATAATACTTAGATTGTGAGTTCTTCATGGCAGGGACCGTCCCTTTTTTCCTTTGTGTGTATGGTGCTTGTCACGTTGAGGTCCTTAGGCGCAAGCGTAATACAAATAGTAATAAAAATGGCAAATGTATTATAGTGTTTATATAGTCACCTATAATTTAATATTACAATGTGCATTCATATTATGCTTTTCATCCCAAAGGCTCCTAAAGCACTTCCTGGTCTATGTATGTAGGGAATCACTTTTCCAGCACTGAAGTGCAACCGCCTTCAGGGTGGAAAGTGGCGGCTATCTGAAAGTGCCAAGAGACACTACACATTCATGGGTTTAGGAGACATGAAGGATGACTTGTCCTATGTTGAAACTACAGGGGGGATTTTGACAGCTAGAGTAGAATTACATTAATTGGAAAGTGGTCAAGATACTGAGGCTAACACTCAATTCTGTAGGTAATCAGGTTCTTAGATATATATTTCTGTGGGGTGCAAAGTGGGCCTAAAATAGCCAGAGATGACCAGTGGAAAATTCCACTCTGCTACCTTCTTCTCCAGCTATCCCCCTACCCAAACTGTAAGGGGAAGGACAGGACATATCAGGGGAATTCCAGAGGCTGGGCATGGACAGGAAGGTGCATGGTGGAGCAAAGCTCCTTTACACCAGATCCTCAACTGGTGTGGAAATTAAGATAGGCCCATTGCTGTTCTAAGTTCCACCAGGGTTGGACAGCCGAGGATCAGGGAGGGAGATGCAGCCATCTCTCTGCAGTTGCCACTCTCCATTATATCTGAGAACATCTCAAATGTAGTGAGAAATTGAAGCCAATACAGTTTTAACATTCCTTCCTCCAAAAAATACTAGAATCTCAGCAAACTTTTCTTTGGCCAAAAGAAGACTGGGTGCAGGTTCCTCTAGGCCCCATTGATACTATTCCAAGCATCAGGGAAATGGAAGATGCTCCCTGCCACCAGGATAATAAAAGGCCAACCAGTGTATTTGAAATCCAAACCCAAATCTGGACTGAGACCCACATTTTGCCAATAGTTCCTGTCTTAAATGGGCCGGAACCAATAATCTGGATCTGAAAACTCTCCAACTTTAGAAAAATTCAGATCTGGATCTGAACTTTGGTGCTTGGGCCCATCTCTAGTTTATTGTAGTTGTCATGTCTCCCTCTCAGGCATCAACAAGTCTGAAGTTCAGATTGTTAGGATGTACCAAATCCTGAAGTTCCTATTAAGTCCTTGTTCAATCCTCATGTAAGCCAAAATACCCCATGGAGCATGTAAAAAATTATGTAAGAATTTCACAATTTGACCTATTAAGTTCAATAAGAGTATTCCTTGAGGAGAGGCTGAGTAAGGACTTCAGGATTTGGCCTGATAATAGGGAAGTAGTGATTAGCTCAATTTGTTCTAAAATACAGGGGTAATTCTTTTTCCACTGGAATTTACATGCACAAATGAAATAACTAGTTGAGCTTTGTAAAGCTTCAATTTGTCTTTTAGGCAAATTATCATTTCTACAAATCTGGTAAAATCTCAGTGGCAATGAGTTCCTTTTGTCTTGTTATAAGCACATTTTTTTCCCAGAGGGCAGAGATCATGCTGGGCAAACTACAACCGGACATGACAGGAGCAACAGGGAGATTTCAAGTCAACGTTTATTTTTTTAATGACATCTGGCTGAAGGGTATTTAACTCCGTCAGTTTGGCAAGTCAACCTTGCCATCAGAATGTACTTATGACAAGAGGAAGACATGCCCTTGGGAGAAGGAAAGGAAAAGCAATGTTATTAAAGATGACTTAGAATTACTGGATGTTCTTTCTGTTCTTATACGAAGTAGTAGAACTTTAAAAAAAGGTCTGTGAATGGCAGAAATATCGGCACAAGAAATCAATTCCAAGCATCTCTTTTGGAAATGGAAATCTCCCCTGACAGCCCTACCTGACTTCATGGAGACATGTTCTCAGTGAGATCAGGAGACCACCCTTCCAGCAGAAATAGTTTCATGGTGAATCATCCTCCAAAGAAACCTGTATCTTCTATAGTACCTAAGCCTAGAGCAAGTGCCTTCTTCAGCTGAGCTGTCTGGAGTGATGCTAACCTTAGAACCAACAGAAGGAGTTCTAGGAAGAGTTAAATTTGGATTTCTTGATTTGGTTAATGTGCTTTACATCCAATTTATCAAAACAAAAACAAAAAATTTGTGCTAAATTCATCCCTGGGGTAATTCCATGGCCATGAATGGAGTTATATCAGGGATGGGTTTGGCTCACAATGCCTAGGGTGGTTGTAATACGTATCAGTTTTTAGGGACGTTCTGAATTTGATAGAACTATCAAGAACCATCTACAAGCATCCCAAAACTTCTGCAGTGCAAACATGACATCACTCATACCATGATGTTGCCTCCACTGTGAGGAGGTTGTGAAGGCTAGTAATTTAGCTGAGATGGTGCATTTTTATCAGTAGATCATATGAATTCCCTACAGATATAACTTTAATTTGGCGCCCATGTTGTTGTTGAATCCATGCTTAGATTCCTGAGGTCAGGCAGTGACTCCTGCTTAATATTAGCCTAGTTGGAACTGAATTTTGGACTAGGTGCATCCAAGAAATCTGGTCCTCCAGTACAACCAGAAATACGCAGTGTGACATGTAGCTCTTGCCTTTATATGAGTGGCTGATCTATAAAAAGACCCTTGTTGAGATTCGTGTTCCAGGAGGCCACAGTAGAGGGTTGAAGCATTTGAACTCAAAGGACGAAACAGCCTCAAATGATCAGCTTTCATTGGAACAATCAGCCATTTGGCATTTTCATCTTGGCCAGGATTTCCTTTCAATCCTGGTACAGTCCAGTCGTTTTGCACAGGGGGGGGTTAAAACAAAAAAGCCAGAATAAAACAAAATAAATGAGCTACACAGGCTTTTCAATTGAATATGCTATGTCCTGAAAATCTTATAAACAATGAAAGCTCTTGGCAGAAGCTGATCCGTCCGTGTATTTCCCTTGGTGCTTTTCCTTGTGCTCTTCTGGCTGGCAGAATAATTCCTCTGCAGCTCTTAGAGCAGCCAGCACAGGCATCTGTGGAGAAGGGGGAAGAGCTGATCGCATGCAGGTTTATTGTCTGCCATGGCTGCTGCTGTTCTGGGTTTGACAAGCAAATCGTGTCTGAAAAGATGCCTTTGCTGCTGCGCCATCTCTGGTCCCCACCACATCAGGAGCCATGGTAAGAAACGTCTGCCAAAAGCCCAGAAACTCACTGCTGAGTTCAGTAGGAAAATGCACAGGCTTCGCCTTTGTTTCTCTTTCTTGTCTACGACCCTCCCAAGTATCACAGCCTGGACCATTGGTACTCACGGCCAAAGCCCAGTACCTCATGAGATGTGTGTATAGAGGACAGTAGGTTGGCTTTATAGAGGAGGATCCTTCACATTTCCAACTCTGTGACTAGCCTGACCCCCGCACACCTTGCTTCAGTCAGGGCTGGAGTATCCGTTAGACTCTAAAACTCCAGCCTAGTTTCCCAGCCTCCGGTGTAACTCCTTGACTAGCAAATCACCATAGGAAACACTGTTTCACCAGGAGGGTGGTGAAGCACTGGAATGGGTTACCCAGGGAGGTGGTGGAATCTCCATCCTTAGATGTTTTTAAGGCCCGGCTTGACAAAGCCCTGGCTGGGCTGATTTAGTCAGTGTTGGTCCTGCTTTGAGGACTAGATGACCTCCTGAGGTCTCTTCCGACCCTGATATTCTATGAGTCTATGATTCTATGGAGATGCTCTGCTGTCTCTTACCACTGCTGGCCAGCAGCTGCAACTCCAGTACGATTCAGTGCCCATCCAGTCAGGCCGGGGTTGCTCTTTAGTTCTCATGGAGTCAGAGCAATAGTGTAGTGAGGGAACAAGAAAGGAGAAATGGCATCAATCTCCAGGCACTGCTTCAGCTCACTGATTCTGCCAGGAGACTGAGTATAGTTGTCAAGTAAAGATCTTCCCATCAAGTCACAGTGGAGTCATGGGAGTATCTGAACCCGTATTAGAAGCAAAGTTAACTGTCCTTTTGTCATCAGTACTGTGTCCCAGTTTACTGGAAGCCTTTAATTAATACACAAAGGGCCAGTTACTATCATCACTTACACCTGTGCATCTCTACTGATGTTAATGGAGTTACACAGAATGTACCTGAAAGAAGAGTTTAGTTCAGTGACTGCCATAGGAATTACACAAGCACATCTGAGACCAGAATTCAGCTCTAACAATTTATTAAGGTGACATATTAGCAGCTTTATTGCTGGGTACATACCTGAAACTGACTAACCCTCCTAAAGTGTCCTGTCACAGCATGCATTTGTCCCATGAAAGGTCTACAATGGGATCTTTGGTGGTTATCTCTATTTCAGGCATTCCAAAGTCCTGAGTGGAAACAAGCAAGGAATTTTTCTAGGACCTTCAAATTAACCAGGGAAGAAGGTTACCTGGAAAGTTTTGTTTGCTGTTTGACAACTAATTACACCACTAACCTGTGTCATGTCAACATGTAATCAGTGCCACAACACTAGGATTAGTGTTAAAATCTGTGAGGTCTGAACAATGCAGTTCCTTGAATATGATGAATATCCGAAAAGTAGTGTATATCCTTGAGTTACAGTTAAGTGAATTTCTATGCTACTGATGTTCTGAGAGCTTTTAGTTGTGTCCATGGGGGTTGTAAGTTATCAGGAAGATAATTACTTGGGAAGTTATACGGTAGTAGCTGTAACCAAGGTGACAAATAATTGCATGGTTATATTGTGGTGAAATCTGTACAGTGAGAATATCTGTACAGTATCATGATTGATATTACATGCTTGGAGACCTGGAAGGTGTTCGCAGAATTGCTGTTCTGGTAGATGTACAGTTATATTGGTGCCTAAATCCTCCCCATTTTCAGTGCAATAGATTTCATACCAGAATATCCCACATTTCTTCATAAACGTCTTTCTGTTTGTCTCCTATGGAATACTTGATGGTCCGATGTGTGATGGAGTTGTGTAAAGGTTTTGTCAGTAAGAATCTGGGATATAGCACCACCTTTGATTTATGCAGATCACCCTGAACTCATTAACCCTTTATATCCCATGATGCTATCTGTTGTATGTTACAGATTTATGGAGATACAATTTTAGAAAAGTTATAGGGAATTAAAAAACAAACGGGACTATTTTGGCGTCCTTCCTTCTTTAAACTTAGGTGAGTTAAACTATCATGAGTCTAACTCTGCTCTACTCAGAGAGAGCTCTAAAAACATCTAACAATGATCTAAAATAGCTTTCCTGTATTTTAAATGTCAGGATTGTAAGGGCCAACATCTGAAAACCTTCCAGAGCTAGACGTAAAAGCTGTGTCTCATTGGAAAACTGGGAAGCTCTCTTTTCCAGTGACATAAAGCTCCTAATATTATAGGGTTGTGAAGTATTAGTCTTAAACTCATCACTTTGTCCAGCACTAAATCTTGTCCCCCCTTAGCCTCAGGCAGGGCCGGCTCCAGGCACCAGCCTATCAAGCACGTGCTTGGGGCGGCACCTGGAGGGGGGCGGCACTCAAGGTTTTTTTTTTTTTTTTAAATTTACAAAAAACCATCTTCCTCTGGCGCCCCGGCCGGGGGAGCGGGGCGGCAGGCGTGCTCCACGCCCCGGCCGGGGGAGCGGGGCAGCAGGCGTGCTCCGCTCCCCGCCGGTGCCCCGGCTGGGGCAGCGGGGCAGCCGGCGTGCTTCGCTCGCTCCCCACCGATGCCCAGGCCAGGGCAGCGGGGCGGCCGGCATGCTTCGCTCGCTCCCCGCCGACGCCCAGGCCAGGGCAGCGGGGCAGCCGGCATACTCCGCTCCCCGCCGGCGCCCCGGCTGGGGGAGCGGGGCGGCAGGCGTGCTCCGCTCCCCGCCGGCGCTCCGGCCAGGGCAGCGGGGCGGCAGGCGTTCCGCGCTCCCCACTGGCAGGGGGAGCAGGGCGGCGGGCATGCCGCCCTCCCCGCTGGCCCCTCCCGGCGTTTTGGCGGGGCGGCGTTGTTGTGGGGGGGAGCGTGTGTTTTGGCCGGCGTTGGGGGGTGGGGCGACGCTTGTGGGTTGTTGTTTTTTTTGCTTGGGGCAGCCAAAAAGCTAGGGCCGGCCCTGGCCTCAGGCAGGTGTAATTTTGGAGTGGCACAAAGGGTTTGTAACAAGGGGCCAGAATCCATAGATATAACAGCATGTTTTTGTGTATGAAGGATGACTGTGATTCTGAAAGGCAGGAGGCCTGTGGTAGTAAGGGTCAGTTGAGAGGAGTGTTACAGACTAGCTGGCCTACTGTACATAATGTTTCCATGTTTGTAGAATCAATCGTATTATACAACTTATGTTTTCAGAATTCACATTTCACCCTTGTATTCTGGCTCTAGATAAAAATATCTTCTTCCTTCCCTGACCTATGCTATATATATATATAGCACCCCCATGGGATAAACCTTCTGACCTAGCAGAAGGGCATCCGAAGCAGTGGGAAGATTATTAGCTAGCCTGGCGGAGAAGTGAAGGCACTTTGCTGCAGCTCCTTGTGCACCAGAGATGTAATTATCACATGCATGATGTGTATAACACCTGCCACAATTTTTTGCTTACCTAAATAAAAGGTTCCTTAAATGCCACACAGCTCCCTTTTTTTGTAAAGCAGGAGGGACACTTGAATTCAGCCCTTGAGGTCCCCAGAGGTCTTTAAACTTCTGTCCTTCACCTTCCATCGGTCATCTCCCCCATGACATCTTCCTCTCTCCACCTCTCTCCCTTGTTCCTCCGTATCGTTCTCTAGGAGTGACCTCTCCTCTCATTCTCTATGCCTCTTTCACTGTCTCTCCCTCTCCTTCTCTCTTACATCCTTTGACTTCTTCTTCCTTCCATCCTCTGTGACTTCTCCCTTGCTCTGACTGAGCTGTCTCTTCTACTGCATGTTCACAAATTCTGATTTGCTTTAGGTCATACTTTAAAACATTCTTTAAATCTGAACATTCATTAAATCTACATGTTGTACAATCTATAGAGATGGCTTTTCAAAACAAAACTTCTTCCAAATTATAGTGTTTGGAACATCATCATATTAAGGATACCCAGGGCTGGCCCACAACATTTTGGCACCTAAGGCAGGGAGCTCAAATGATGCCCTCACGCCTCCTCGCTTGGGCCAAAACTCTGAAAGGTCTCAATTCTGCCTTCTTCCTGTTCTACTCCTCTCATGGTACTTCTCCGCTACCTACCCCAATAAAGGAGAATTAACAACTTAAAATGCCTTGTTCCAAAATTTTAAGTAACATTTAACTTTCAAATGCCTGAACAGCAAATGTAACTTTTCTTGTCTGCATAGTAAACACTGGCATTTTTATCTGTTTGAATAATCAAAGTGGTGCTTTCTGTGCCTTCTTGGTTGCAAAGATTTGAACTGCTTCTGAAGGTCCACAATCTGGGTCAGCTCATGCTCTATTGAGATGGTTGCAAAGCCAACCAGCCTCTCCTGTGTCATTGTGGAGCGTAGATGTGTTTTTATTAACTTCAGCTTGGAAACATAGGAGCCGACTTCCGTCGGCTCCGGTGGGTGCGTTGGGGGCGGGGCCCTGCAACGTCGGCCAGCGTCGGGGGCGGAGCCCCGCAACGTCACCCGGCATCCGGGGCGAAGGTAAGTGCTCCGGTCACAGGCTCGGGGCTGGCGGGGAGCTGCCGGTGGGTGCTGAGCACCCACCAATTTTTCCCCGTGGGTGCTCCAGCCCCGGAGCACCCACGGAATCGGCGCCTATGCTTGGAGAAGCTGCATTCTCCACTGGCAACTGTTACAGGAAGTGTTAGAAGTATGCACAGAGCCACAAAAGCATTTGGAAAGAGGGTGGTCATCTTATTTGTGCACATATATTCCAGAACAGCCTTTGAAGTTGATCCTGCTGAAATGTATCTTGAAAGGGCTTTGAGTTCATCACCTAAATCACTCGCATCAATATTGCACATGTCATCATGTGTCAACACTGTCTCTAGTGCCCTGCATTACTGGTGTAAGTCTTCGTCAGGTATAGTGAGGAGTTTTGGAATATCATACAACATCTCAAATATACTGCTGTGTTCCTTGAGCTGCATGAAACGTTCTTCAACTGACTGTATTGCACAATCTAGCACCTGGTTAAAGAATTCAACTTTGAATTGTTGTTTGGGTTCTCTTATGGGATTATCCCATGCCTCGTAATCAAAATGTCTTCTTCTTTGGTGACTCTTGTATTCTTGAATGGGTGGGAAAATAGCTTCAGTGTGAAGTTCCTCTGCCAACTTCTGTGCACTCTTCAGAACGTTTTGAAATCCCTCATCTGACCGGTAAGACTGTAGGTATGACTTTGCTTTGTCCAGTTGTTCCATTGCTCCAGATATATCAAGGTCAACACCTTGGAGTCTCTTGCTTACAACATTTATTTCAAACAGTATGTCATGCCACAACACTAAGCCACACAGAAATTTGAAGTTATGTATGTTTCTGGTGATTCCATTTCCCTCTGCCACTGTTCTCCCACGAACAGTTCCTGTCATAGCATTATTCTCCATAATGGCAACTATGGCATCATCTATCTTCCCAATTTGGTGTTTGATAGGCTTTATCGCCTCCACTCGACTTTCACATCATGTGGCACTCAGTGGTTTCAGTGTCAGAGAGGATGTTCCCAGATGTTGCTTCAAAATTTGCCATCGATGAGTTGAGGGAGAGAAAAATACATAGATGCTTTGAATTACATTAAAAAATTCAGCAGCCTCACTAGAAGCTGATGCTGCATCACTGACCATCAAGTTCAATGAATGAGAACTGCATGGGACAAAAAAAGCTTGAGGGTTTAACTCTCAGATCCGTGTCTGAAATCCTCTGTTCTTTCCTCTCATTTTGGCACCATTATCATAGCCCTGACCTCTCATGTCAGGTATCGCAATTCCTATATCTTCCAGCTTTTTAAGAAGCATATTTGTCATACTAGCTCCTGTAGTATCATCAATGTCAATAAATTCTAGAAAATGCTCTCTGACAGTCACCATTGCAGGGACATTTTCACTAGGTTCTGTTGTTGTTGTTACAAAGCGCACCATTAAAGTCATTTGTTCCGTATGACTGATGTCAGGTGTGCAGTCCAGAATAACAGAGTAATATCTTGCTGACTTCAGATCTGCCACAATCTTCTGTTTGACTTTTGTTACCAGTAACTGTATAATCTCATTTTGAATTGTTTTTCCAAGGTAGTGGTGTGTACCTTTCTTGGGTGGTGACTCTTCTTAGATGCTCCTGGAGTACAGCATCAAACTCAGCCATCAGCTCCACAATTTAACGAAGTTTCCATTGTTTGGCACATACCGCTCATCTGAAGTGCCACACAGTGCTAGATTTTGGGTAGCAAGCATTCTCACAATGGCAATGAGCCTTTTCAGAACATTTTGCCAGTAAAGAGACTCTGATGCAATCTTCTCTTGATGCTGATCATCTATGGTGGCCTTTAACCTTAGTCTCATCTCAAGCTCTTTCCACCTATGGAATGCTCTATGATGATTTGCTGCCTTCTCATGGCATGCCAGATTTCCAGCCAGATTTTTCCAGTCCTTTGTTCCTGTAGAACCCAATGTGGCTGGAACATTAGACTGGAAGAGTTTGCTACAAAAACAGTAGGCAGTATTCTGGGTTTTTAAGTGGTGTCTCCACTTTGTCACCATTGGGGATTTCACACCAGTAATGTGTTGGATGGAAACTTCTATTTTCATTGTCCTTGGGGAACATGAAGTTTTTCACTTGCTGTGGCCCATGCAGTACAAGGAAGTCCCTCAGACTACAGCGCAAGTGGCTACAGCCACAGTCCTGGATCATCTAGACTTAAGGAACTAAACTCAGCAGCAGCTGTTTCTTGCACCTCCACCACACTCTGATCTACACTTTTCTTCAGGAATGTGCATGGTTACATCCATTTGAGATGGAGATATGGATGCTGCAGTAGCTGCCAAGTCACCTGCACTCTGACTAACTGGAAGATCAGGCATCTCCTCACCACTCACATCCTCACTGGGGCCAGAAGGCTCACCGTGAACGTTTGTGTCTATGTATCTCAGGAGAAGCTCCTTCCTGCTTATACAGAAAAGCTTCCTTTGCTTTCTTTCTTTTTCTGAATGCTGCCCCAGAGGGGCGTTTTCTTCGTTCACTCATGACTGCTGTTCTGTGCCAGCTATAGTGGCTCTCAACACTCAATTGAAGGGGACAAATAAGCAGGCTGGTAGCAGGGCCTGAGTGAGAGAAGATATCAGTGTCTTAAGGGCCTAACTGGCTCCTACTACTTCAGTTGACTGCCTGTTCTCCTCAAGTAGGTTCAGGAAACAGGAAGCTCCCAGAGAAGCTGGTGTTAATCAGTCCAGGCTCCTGGGGGTGCTAGAGAGGTACATAAGAGGCTCCTCCTCCTCTCTCTCCCTGCAGCTCCTGCTGCTTTCTGTTATTCCCTCTCACCTTTTCTCCTGCCTGCCTGTTATGTCTCTTGTGCCCTCCTTCCTCCAGCACAGCACTCCACCATCTCTGTGCATCTAGAGCAGAGAGAATACATATGCACCAGCAGCAGACACAATTTTCTACACTCTGGGTCCTAGGGGTGCCCCCACACAGTCTGGCACCTGAGGCAGCCGCCTCAGTTCACCTCATGGTAAGGCCAGCCCTGAGGATACCCTCTGTGGGTACCTCATTACCCCATTCACTTTTAAGCTCCCATTGTTTTTTACAGCAATGTATTATATTTAGAAGATACATTATTTCTTCTTCTTTATAAAAAGATTTTTGTGGTGGTGTCTATATTCACTGCAGGCTGGTATGTGGCCTAGTCTTGCTTGCATATGACACAGCAGGAGAGATGTATTCATTGCAGAGGATTTTTCTTTGGACCATCTGCTGGTGAAATACGTTTCTATCTCTAAAATCCCTTCCACATAAAGAAATTGACCCATTGGTGTCTGGTCTGTCAGGGACGGATCTCCCTGCACAGGAACAAAATCATTTTTAACATCACTATAAAAAGCATGGTTAAGAGATGGTTAAGACTCCATAATGATTTTTGTCCCATCTATGCTAGCAGCTAAACCATTTTTAAGCTGGTTCAGGGGAAACTTTTGCTGACAACTGTCATCAGCAGTGTTTCAGTTTCTTTAGATGGAGCCTTAAGAAGAGACTTTCCTGTGCAACTCAACAGTAATTTCTCACCGATTCCCCTTATGTTCTGAAGAGCTCTTATTTGGTTATTGTTGTTTTCCGCAGCTACATTAAGGTCATTTAAACTTTACATTTGTGTGTTAACAGGCAGAGTAGTGTAATGATTAGAGAAGAGGATTGGGAGTCTATTCTTGGCTTTGCCTGTGACTTGCTATATAATGTTAAGTAAGTCACCTAGGTCATTAAACTTGGTTGCCTCAAATTAGACACTAAAATACAGTACATATTTAGGATGAAAGTGGTCTGATTTTCCAGGGTGCTGAGCACCTGCAAAGCCCACTGAAGCAAATGGAAACTGTGGGCGCTCAGTGCCTTTGTAAATCAGGACACTTTAATTTACATGACTACATGTGACTGTAGGCACCCAAATTTGAAGTTGTTGGTCATAACCCTTTATACCTTGGTTTCAGCTAAATGAAGATGATATTTGCCACCAATACCCTTTGCAAAGTGCTTCAAAACCCTCAGGTGAAAGGTGCTATATAAAGGCAAAGTGTTAATATTTATATATTAACATACATTTATTTCATATAAAAGTAAAATCCAGAGGGTTCTAACTCTTCAGTGACAAAAGGAAAAAGAAGAAGATGGTCACATTTGTATAAGACATTTGGTAACAGGGTTATGGTAACCCTTGGCATCAGATAACAGATGACCTCTTAGATAACAGAAGGGTTATTTCATTGATGATGTAGGTGACAGAATCTTCCGGTTCACATGGCACCACTCTCCCTCCTCTTACCAACAAGATTGTACTCTTCTTCTGCCAGGGCAACCCCCAGTGGCATGGACTGAGTTACAGTGTTCAAAGAGGAAAACAGTACGCATTGGGAATCCATCTTATTTCTTTCTATTGCTGTTCTCATGGAGGTCTAGAGTGTACAGTTCATTTAGAAGTACTAACAGTAACTCTTATCTTTCAGGCATCGGATCTCCAAATCGAAGTTTAGGTGAGTAAAATATAGTTATATATTTTTCTGTCATTCCACTGGTTTTGTATCCCACCTTTTAAAATTATCTTTGTCACCATGGCACACTGATAATTCTAAGCCATTCCCAACGTTGACAGATTTTAGTCAATCATCCACCAAAATCAGTGGCCATTTTACTTAATATTAGATTGAAATAAGGCCCATGAGTTAGAGGTGACACTTATCTCGGAAGTTCACATTTGCTGACGTGATGGCTCAGCCCCTGAAAGCTTCCCCATTGGTAACATTGGGTCATAAAATTATAGAAAGCTAGAGATAGACTAGCTAGATCAACAGCTGATGTTCATTCTACTGAAAGGCCAACCCACGGGCTTGTTTTCCACAGCATTGCAAGTGTTCTGTTCTCTTTAGTTGTAAATGTCTCAAGAGATAGGGCTTCCATGTTAAATTAGCCTTCATCCCACCACTGAACAGAGTTGGAATCTTTTACCCTTTTGTAGCAGGATCCATAGAGTTTCCCTACTCGGTGTTTGATTCTTAGTAATGTATCCGCTTTTAGAAATGTGAGGAGGGCCTGGGCTGACCAGACATATACTTCCATTGACAGAATTTACTCCATCATGCTTATAAATATATACTTGTTCATTGTGAAAAAGGTTTCCAGTCCATTTCCCTCTCCCGTATATGAGTCATATTGGCTTCATGGCTTTGAATTCTAAGTCCAGCAAGACTTCTAACACTAGAACGTTATAAGAAATGCTTTGGCTTCCTCAATAATTGGGACAGGAAAACTGCTGTTTTCTTCCTCATACACGAGATGTGAATAATAGTGTAGAATTGTCATATTAACCCATGCACATGCACACAAGTACATGTGAATGCACAGATACAGTACATGCATGCTGACACATGTACACACACAGGAAAGCATAAGTATGCCTATCTACATATACATGCATGTAAAGCACTCACACATGCACATACGCACTCATACATGCACACACTTACACATTTTGGACTAGATGAAGGCTGGAAAACAAGACCACCGCATTAATGCTATTTGATCCTCATGCACTTATTCCTGATGATTTCAGAGTATCTCTATTACCCAAGCACTATGATAATTTTGTCAATTTTCAAAAATAACACTTCTAGACTCTCTTCCACTTGAGCGCACACAAACTACTCGTGTTTCATAGAAAAATGCTTAGTATTTTACCTAGCTAACAAAGATTTACAGTTGAGTACCTGAGAAAATTTTACTGTAAGATTCTTAAGCAGTGGTGGAGTATTTGCATCTGGCTTTAGTGTGTCTAGGTGCTGAACTCCGTCCTAGCACGAGGTCACTGCTTACCACTGGACAGGAAATGAGAGAGACAGGTCTAGCCAAGGAAAGTTCCACTTTGTCATGTAATATGTATATAATAAAAACTGTTAGATGTATTATACAGTGCCAAGAGTTGCCTGGAAACTGGTTGCTAAGCAAGTTAAATTTTGAGGAGTAGGAGGTGTATAATTAGCTTTAAATACCTTCTGTGGTTAGTAATTACCCTCAGAAATCAGTGTGACACTCATGAGGGGCTGTGTTCATGGAAGGCATAATTTAAAGGGGTACTGTTTATTAGTAAATGACATCGTTATCAACAGGCACAGGGGAAGATGTTGAGGTCCCCCAGGGATCTCAAAGAAAATAGCCTTTTTTGACATTGTTTTCAGTACAGCGTTGGCTGTCTTATTGGGCCTGATACTGATAGGTGCTGAGCACTTGAAATTCCCACTCTTTGCTGAGACTCACAGGCACACGGCACCTTTCTGGGGGCCTCAATTCCAGGCCCATTGTAAGTAACGAAAGAATTTCAAAGTTGACTTCAGTGAGCCCTGGATCTGACCCATGTCCAGGCCCACAGTTAGTCAATAAAGAAAAGCTTACTATTTCTGTGGAAAACAAGAAATCTCTAGAGGCCTTTTCTTTCTGGTCAGCACATGCCTCCTCTCACCAAGGCATATTGGCTCAAAGGGCTCGTCCACCCAAGAACCTTAGGACTCTGTTTAGACCCATGTTTTGTTCAGACGTTGTGGTCACCCTGAGCAGTAGTGGAGACTCTCTCCCAGCATGGATTTAAAAGCCTTTCACTGTCATCACTTCAGACTCCATAATACACCTGAATGAAAGCTGGAGGGCTTAACTGAGGGATTTGCAATGGCTTACACATCCCCATTTTTCCATCCCTTTTTTCTTTCTCCCATTTCAAGCCGCTACTGGCGCCGATGGAACAGGTTCTGCAGGAGGAAGTGCCGAGCTGCTGTCAAGTCTAATATTTTCTACTGGCTGGTGATCTTCCTTGTGTTTCTCAACACCCTTACCATCGCCTCTGAACATTACAACCAGCCAGACTGGCTCACAGAGGTCCAAGGTGAGATGAGGCAGGTGGTTCTGCTTGCTGTCCTTGTAACCAGTAAGGGACAAACAAACTTACAGGGAAGGAGAAAGAATGAAAGAGTTAATGAGGTCTGATGACCCGGTATTTGAAATCCCAGCCTTGAACTACAAACAAATACAAATACAATCCTCTATTTGCAGAGGACGCTAGACAGTATCTCAAATACATGACTGCATTATGAGAGGCCTCAGAGAACACTGAGGGTTCAGCTGTTAGGACCCAGCTGTCTACCAGCCAGAGTGTTCCTTTAGATCCAGGTGAGGTCACATAGCCAGAGCTTACTTCTCTCTGTGTGTGCAGCACTTGGGCTGCCAGTTTAAGAGCAGATTCTCGGGGTTGTAAGTTCCCCAGTTTGTCACTCGAATGGCATTTATGATACATTCTGGTTACAAGAGAAGTGAGGAGGGAGGAATGATTTATGAAGTTCCCCTTAGTCTCAGTGGAAATCCTCAGTGGAAATAAGAGCAGGTGAAAGGCTGAATTAAACAACAGCAGATAACACGGCAACCAATAGCTGTAACCTGTGCCAATAGCCAATAGCTGTAACCTGTGCATCGGAATATCACAAGTGTGACAGGAGGTTGTGCATTGGAAAGCACAGTTCCTGTCGAGGTTATACAGCTGTGTAATACATGCATGTGGGAAGTGTTGTGATTGAAACCAGGGCTTCTATGCAAAACATTTTCATGCATGGATTGTCAGCACATAGGCCCACTTCCTTGGCCGCATGCTGAGCTGAGTCCTCTGTCTTTTCACTCTGACCTCAGCTGTTTTGCTAGTAGTAGTGGGTGGGATTTTTGGTGGTGGTGGGTTTGGGTTAAATTCTAATAATTATTCTTTATTCGTTTTTTCATGAGACACTGCCAATAAGGTGCTGCTAGCTCTTTTCACGGCAGAGATGCTGCTGAAGATGTACAGCTTAGGTCTCCAGGCCTACTTTGTGTCTCTCTTCAACCGCTTTGACTGCTTTATTGTTTGTGGAGGAATCCTGGAGACCATCCTGGTAGAGACCAAGATCATGTCACCGCTGGGCATCTCGGTGTTGAGATGCGTCCGACTCCTGAGAATATTTAAAATCACAAGGTACTTCTGTTTTCCATGGAGGCCAACTTTGGGGATGAAGCAGGGACAGGCCTAGGAGCACTAGCATCATGGACAAATATGGTACTTGATATCTGTTCCACACACACATGTATCCAAATCACTTATCTCCTTGCAGCTCCATTCCTTCCATTATCCTACCTACTTCTTGGTATAAACCATTTCTTCCTCCAAAGGGCATCCCAGTTTCTGCTCAGTCATCTGTGGTGTGTACCTTTGGCAGTACAGTGGTTTCTGGAGGGCAGCTGAGAACTAAAGGCACCTGCATGTGATTGAGCAGAAACAGACACCTTTTGGGGGGATGGGAGAAGGGACGGGAGCAAGAAATAGCTGAGCAGAAACTCCATAGCCAAAGCGGAGCAGTTTGAGACTGACCTGTTGGTAGGGGATTTGGGATGCCTGTGTGCCTTATGCCAGGGTCAGGATGTCCTTGGGATGGAGATATCAGCTCTTTCATAGGGAAGAAATGGGAGAAGTCAGAGTGAGGGGTTCATTGAGAATTGGTCCCCTTTCTATACAGATTGGGGAGCTGTAAAGATTGGAGGCGCGTCCATAGGCGCTGACTTCACGGGTGCTCTGTGGCTGGAGCACCTATGGGGGCAAAATGGTGGGTGCTGAGCACCCACCAGCAGCCGCCTCCCCGCCCCAGTAAATGCCTCCCCCTTCCTCCCCAGCGCCTCCCACCCACCGACGACTCTGCCAATCAGTGCCTCCCCTGCCTCCCAGTACCCCCTGCCTCCCAGCACCTCCTGCCCGATGCGATCAGCTGTTCCACGGTGTGCAGGAGGTGCTGGAGGAGGGGGTGGAATGGGGGCAGGAAGAGGGAGGGGTGGGGGCAGTAGCGCAGCCAGGTCCGGAGCGCAGGGGGAGCGGCGCTATAAAAATGCGCCTCCCCCTGTACTCACCCGGTGGCGCTCCGGGTCTTCGGCGGCACTTCAGTGGTGGGTCCTCACTCACTCCGGGTCTTTGGTGGTACCCGCCGCCGAAATGCCGCCGAAGACCCGGAGCGCCGCCGGATGAGTGCAAGAAGCGGCGCTTAAAAAGAAGCGGCGCCTTTTTTTAGTGCTGCTAAAAAAAGGCGCCGCTTCCGCCGCTTCTGCTCACAGGGGGAGCAGCCGCTCCCCCTGCTTCCCCCCTGGCTACGCTACTGGGTGGGGGCATGTGCTTGGGGGAAGGCATGGAAAAGGGGTGGGACTCAGGGCAGAGTGGGGGTCGAGCACCCCCCAGGAATCAAAAAGTCAGAACCTATAGGTACATCACTTGAAGAAATGGGAAACCATCCTCCTGGGCGATTAGCAAGTCTGGTTGGAAGCGCTTTAAATTAAGCGGGTTAATATATTAAAATATGGGAAGATGTTATCCACCAAGCTGGGTCTTTTAAGGGTCCCTGTCAAATCAAAAAGAAATTGGCATGTGCCCGTTTTTGGGTTTTTTTGCTGCTTTATGGTGACTCAAGGAGGCCTGAAAGGCTGCGTTAAATGGGAAAAAAGTTGATCGAGAAGCTCATTGCCAGCCCCAGAAGCCACAACAATGGGCAGACCAGGGAGCGGACCCTGGCAGCTTCCTCCCGCACAGTCCCTATGGAGAGACGCGCGGTGTCAGCCCTAGCAGCAACAGAGAGAGGACTCTGCCCACTTCCTCCTCCCATTCCAGTTCCTCCCTCACAGGAGGAGAGCCCCACACTGGCAGCAGCAACTGAGACCTTCTTCAACACCCTTTTTTTTTTCTTCATTTCCTTCTTTCTCTCCCTCCCTCTCCACAAAGGCACAGTGCCTCCTAGTCAGTGATTCTGTTCCCTTCTGTAATCAGGTATTGCAGAACCTGATTTAGCAGGACTTTGCCGGCTTGAGGTGAAGTCACAGGAAATGTCAGCTTCCAACTCATCCCGATTTAGTATCTCCATACAAACTCATGTAAGTGGTCATTTGATGGAGAAAGGGGTCTGGGGCTCACCTATATGGGCTTCCAGGCAGCACTTGGTAAAAGCTTCAATTGTGGGGGTGAAACCATGGGTTTTCCTGCAGACTCAGGTATGAAAATGGCCCTACAATCATTTTAAACTTCCAGAAGGAGAGCTCTGTGAAAACTGAGATAAAAACACAGAGCAGAGGAAAAGCAAGACCAGATCTGGAAGACGTTCAAGATGGCAGAGCTGTGCTGCAGACAAAAATAACTGACTTGGATGCCAGATTAGTATAAGATTTTACCCTGAATTTAACAGCCATTATAGAATCCAAAAAATGAAAAACACCTTTGAAGTTTCTGTGGTTCAGCTTACTGCCAAGGGTGGATGGCTTTCAAGGTCAGATGGCAAGGGCTGAAAAGAGGTTTACAGCCATAGAGACAGTTCACACACTGGCCAAGGCAAAGCTGTGATTATTAAAAAGGAAGGTGGCCTATTTAGAAGAGTCAGATGAAGATACAGGGAATAGGAACTAGCAAAAATAAACTATTAGATTCAGCCTCCTGGGAGGAATGAAGAGCCCAGATCTGCAGAGTTTGTCTTCTTTCTGGATCCCTGGGACTAAAGGCAAAGGGTGACAAAATTTAATTAGATATGGCTCATCGAGCTCTGGGCCGAGTTTCTAAGGAAGGTGCCTGTCCCAGGCCTAAGTTAATAGGATGCAGACAGGCCATCCTACCAGCAGGTTTTACGGAAAAAGAGGTAACACGTGATGAAGAGGACAGATGACAGAGACAGAGAGAACAGTTTACAATCCTGCTAGGAGAATTCTCTGTGAAAAGGGGCATAGATGTGGAACCTTTTGCCTAGAAATCCAGAGCGTATTTAAAGGAACTCAGACCCTTACATCTGGAAATTAGAAAGAAACTCTGAAATATGCCAAGACCCTGCTTCTTGGGAGTGTTCTTTCTAGTATAGCTGCCAGTTTTCCCATTCTTCACTCAGCTCTGAACACAGTGATGATTTAGTGTCATTAATATTATAGACACTGGTGGAATAAGCCACATGCATGGAATGATAATAAAGTAAAATACCATCCCAGAAAGGGCAGAAGAGCAGAAAAGATGACAGTGTAATGCTTTATGTCAAATATATATTTCTGACTGACAAGCAGACATATTGGACATAGAAATAGTGATAATCAAGAGGATAAAAAGAGGCACAAACCATGGAAAATATGATGGCAAAGGTATATCTTAGACAACTTAATCTTCATATATTTATGTGAATTTTCCATGATAAGTATCAAGGGTAGACAAACTCTCAGTGCATCAAAAATATGCACATATATGAAAAGCATGACTACTACTCTATATCATAGAGCAAATAAAACCACAGTTGAATGAATATCCCATAGTTTTGGGAACCACTGTTAGACTTTCAAGAGCAAACATTACTTGGAAGATTATAAATAATCATCAGAATTATTTCATGACATAAATTAAGAAGCAGCAGTATAATCTATTTGTTTTGTTCTCTCTAATTTTTAGTGTTGTGCAGAATATCTTCCTGTGCTGAGAGAAGTCAAATGACTGTCTCTTCATGAGCTATTCTAGATGGCTTTATAAAACCCTATATTTATTCCTTTATATAAACTGAAAAGTAATCAATTTATTCCTAACTATAAACTTAGATTCATATTTTAAAGCTAAGTCCTGCCACTGCGTGTCCATGGTTGGTTTTCTATTAAGTCAGTCAGGGTTCTTATACCTCCAAGGAGGTGTCTGTGTTGGATGAACAATGTTGGAAGCGCTAGTGTAGACAGCCCACCATCATTACCACCAGTTTAAGAAACATATATTTGAGACTGTATCACAAAAGCCATAGTGGAAGGTGTATAAAAACAGAGAAGAAGAATCTTGGGACTTTTAAAGCACAATACTGGGAATCAGAACTCCTGATTTTAGTCCAAGCTCTTCAGTGGATTCTGTGTGTGGTCTTGGGCAAGACACTTCTCTGTGCCTTAATTCCTCCAGTTGAAAACTGGGGCTAGCAACAGTATTGGGGTTTTGCGAGACTTAGTTCATTAATGTCTGTAAAATTCGTTGAGATCCTCAAGTGGGAGATGCTATAGAAGTGTAAACTGTCACAGTTGATTTCTTAGTCCTGATGGCGAAAGCAACGATGGTTTTCTCCTTTACAGCTCAGTTTCTGCTGCTTGTTGCTGAAAGGAATTCAAATATCTGTATGTATGACATTGTAGACAGTTGCCACGAAAATGATTGTGATGTCACAGCGTCGCATTTTTTTTTAATTTTATTTATTTGCTGTCTGATGATAGAAGAGGAGAACATGGGGGAAGAGGGCCCCTTTTCAAAATCCATTGCAGTGTGTTTGAACACTCCAGACCAAATCCGTTCCTGGGTGACTCCACTGAGCTAGCTGAGTTACTCCAAGGATGGCTTTGACCCTCCTGGTTTGGGTTTGTTCCTGAACCAGCTAAAGTCAAGCTATAAGGGGCTACTCTGGATGTACACTAGGGAAAAGGTTGAGTTTAGGTCAGGTTTAGCTGGCACACAATAGCTAAGGCTGATTTAAACTTGAGCCCTGCTCCTGGTCAAGACAAACCCTCACTATGCAAACCTGTTTTCTGAATGGCTGGTCTAGTTTTGTGCTGATGTCATGCTTGGGTTTAAATCCTCACAGGGGTGCAGGTAAGACATCACTATCAGCTCAGTTAATTACTTTGAAGTTTTAATATCCCATAAGAAAATGAATCTGGAGTGCTGACACAGCTATAAGAATTAGAAAGAAATGTTGACCAGATAAATGGCTAAGCAGTTGGGCCTGGATCCAGCAATGCATTTAAGCACCTGTGTAATTTTAAGCAAGTCAATGAGACTATTCACATGCTGTAAGTTACACATGCATTAGGGGCTTTGCTGTATTGAGAACTAAAGGAGTTGTGTCTTAGCTGAAATGATCTGAACTGGAGGAGTTTGATGTGCAGGGAGATACTCTGGAACTGCTTAATCTCTGGTGTAACTCCACTAAACTTAATAGAGTTACACCAGGGGTGAATTTGGCCCTCTTTCTATTTCACCTGCTCTTCCTCCCAAAATGTAAAAGTATGATGGGAAGAGCTGTTAATTGCACATCCATTGAGGAAGTTTGGTGGTGTTGAGCCTACCGCATCAGTAGATTTATCTTACTTCTTCAGTTTTGCATTGCCCATCGTTCTAATTGCAGTTAAACTTTAAAGCAGCCTAGCCTCCTTGCAGCACTGCCGCTGGACGGGGGGAAACACAACATTTCTCTTTGGTGCTCAGCCACTTGAGATGAGCTGATTGCTAAACTTCAGAGGAAAGGTCCACATCCCCCTCCAGACCTGGCCACCTACCTTTGCAAAGTAACTGAGCCTCTCTGACGTTTCCCTCTCCCATGAAAAAGGAAAGCAGCTCCTTTTGCCTTGTTTTCTTAGAACACTTGGTTAATGGCATCTGGTTCCACTCTGTTTGGTGTAATTATAGGGAAGGCACCATGTTCATTTGGGTTGAAAGTCATTCCTATGCAGAGGGCCCACAAAAGGTCTGTGCACCATTTAAATGCCACTTAAATCCTATTTTAAGTGGTTAATGGGACTTGAGTGGTGCACAGGCTGTGTGCTGGTCCTCTACATAGGTGTCAGTTTCACCATTTGTGATCATATGTGAAATTTACTAAAGTATAGAAGTTAGAGATTAAAAACAACGGTTAGCTCATCTTCTTCCTTGACTAATGTCGAATTAGAAAATATCACCTGCTCTCTTGGAATGCTTATGTGAAACAAATGCTAGGTGGATACTGGAAGAACCTCCCTGTTAGTGCCTTTTAGGTGTAAATCTTCAGAGGTGCATGAGGTTTTCACCATATGACTCCAGTTGGAATCAATGGGGTTAAACCAGGGATTAATATGTTCTTACATCCCAATCAATCTAAGGTACTTAAATGCTCCCCTCCTCCTTCCCCCGCTACCATAATATCTTGGTTGCCTCTTTATTGTGTTTATCCCATAACGCCCCTCTGAGGTAGGGAAGTGCTATTAGGCCCATTTTACAAAAAAGGAACTGAGGCACAGAGAGACTAAGTAGCTTGCCCAAGATTTCACTGAAAGTCTGCAGTAGAGCAGCCAATTGAACCCAGGACTATCAATTCCTAGCCGAGTGCCCTGGACCATCAACCAAGATGGTAGGCACCTGAGTGCAGATTGTTGGCATTCGTGTGGTTCAAACCTTTTTTCAATGTTTTAAAGCTGGGGGAGGGGCCAATTAATGTAATATTTCTCTGTTTGTGTGTGGTTAGAATTAGCATTCCAACAACGCAGGACTGTTCTGCTGTGCCCTCCGACAGTTAGAGAAACTCAAATGAAAGCTCATCCAAGAGATGCACAGTGACCTAAAAATCTAGAGTCACGCTCAGAGAGTGTTCCAGGCCACCCACATGGGACTCAATGCTCTTCTGGTGCCCGATCCATAAGCAGAAGGAACGGACTCCCTCATCATAAGACAGGAGATATAGAGCTGCTGATGCCTGCTCCCCTCCCATCTATGCCTGTGTAGAAGATGTGACTGGAACTTCAGAATGAGACTTGAGTCCACAGTAGCTGCTGTGGAATGGACAGTATTGGCCAGTGTTGAACTTCTGGGTGAGGAGGTACACGGGGGAGTCACTTATTAGTAGAGTAACAAAGGATGAAGGATCTGCAGATGGAGGGCAGGTTGACAGATCATGACTGGACGCTATGGAGGATGTGCAACTTGTTGAGACCCAACCGTGTGTGTGATTAGAGGGAGTGTTTAAAGGATAACAGGTTTCAGGTGAGCTCTGCTGCCAGACCCATAACTGCTGCGGTTGGGGTGATACTGGTATAGGAAAAGGGGCCACTGCAGAGCTTGAAGTGGAGTGGAAGGTGTCCAGCAGCCAAGCGGGCAGCATGGAAGCTGCTTCAGAGCTGACACTCCGTGTCCCATAATGCAGCCTGTTTGCACGCCAGAGCCAGTCTGTAGTTTGGTGCAGAGGGAATGCAAAGTACGACCACAGCCCGTCTTCTCCCCGTTCCCTTTGGAGCACTGTGAGCCCCCAGGCAGTTTGGATGCTCTCCTGAATGGGCACACAATGGGTTGAAGGCACTTTGCAACATCCCCACTCTGACCCCATCACTGATATATGAATACAGTTGGCGGGGAGGAGAGTTACCAATCCTATCCCTTTAACACTAGTTGTTTTAATAGCTGCAGTCAACATTGTATATCATTATATAAAAGGGTTTGGAATGTAGACTGTCACAAACAGTTTATTCTTCTGTCAGTAATTGCAATAAGTGGGCTTCATCTTAGTAATGTCCATGAAATGTATGCCAGTCTCAAAAGCTTTTAAAAAATGTTCTGTTGATTTTTAACATCGGGATCCAACTGGTACCAAGGTACCAGGGTGATACTAGAAAATGTCAAGCTGGAACTAGTTAGGAGCATTTTAAAGATGTACTGAGGCAATGTAGTGAGTTTGATGCATAATGAACAGTGGTCATGTGCTGTTCGCAGAAGCAAAAGGCAAAGGGGTTGTGGAGGGCCTGAATCTGACATCACACCGATGCATCTCCGGAGTATCTCCACTGAGGGCAATGGAGTTACACCATTGAAAACCAGTGTGGGAGGAGGAGATGGCCCTAAGTATCTACCCCAGTCTTCCAAATACCAGAAAGCTCAGCGGCCTCCATCCAAGACTGAGCACATGTGCGCACACATGCACACACCAGATTTTGGACAAGTCTGTATTTGCATCCAAATAGTTTCCCCATCTGTTCTTGTCTGTTATTACAGAGCCATTCTCTGGAGTCAGGTATTCTGGCTGCTGTAGCAGCTGTGAGTGTTGTAATGAGGTTAGTTAGAATGTAACTCACTGAAGCAGCAAGAACTAATCACTGTATATTGATAAGAGATTTGCAGCGCCTTAGTCTGAGAGCACTGCAGTAATCTTCTGTCTGTGTGTGTGGCAGGGGGCGGGGGGGAATTGTGTACGTACACGTGTGGTAGTAAAATTACTCATTTACTGCAGCAGGTCTCATTATCTCAGGGAAGCACATGGATGATTCACTGCTTAACAGCGTGTTTGGAAATGCTTGTTTATATGCAGTAGGCAGCCTGAAACAATATCTGATGCAGTCCGTGAGCACCTGCCCTGGGAAAGGAATCTTAACTGCCTCTCTTTGGCTCCCTTAGGTATTGGAACTCCTTGAGTAACCTAGTGGCTTCACTGCTGAACTCAGTCCGCTCCATCGCTTCCCTGTTGCTGCTTCTCTTCCTCTTCATCATCATCTTCTCGCTCCTGGGAATGCAGCTCTTTGGGGGCAAGTTTAACTTTGATGAGATGCCAACCAGGAGGAGCACGTTCGATAACTTTCCCCAGTCCCTCCTCACTGTGTTTCAGGTATGGGTCACAACAGTCCCAGCAAGGAATTGACAGTCTGCTCGTATGTGCCCCCTATTGCGGTGAGATGGGCCTGGATCATTCCTGTGCAGACTAGTATTCAGTGAGACTGGAGATTAAATTAGTCTGCTGCAGAAGGTGATCAATGACAGCAAGTTCTGCAGCTGCTGAGATGGTGGCCAAGGTTAGGAGCTGAACTGAATTCCCAGTCTATAGCAAAGGACAAGCTTCATGTGCCTAACTTGGTGGGGCCAGAGGATAGGCACTGCCCTGTCAAAGGTTAGCAAATTGCAGCGTAGCCCTGCGTTAGTTCTCTGCCCTAACAAAGTACTGCTGGGTCTGAGAGGAACAGATTCAAGAAAACCAAAATGGGAATCTAGTATCTGTATTCTGAGCACAGCTTTGCAGTTGTTCATAACAGAACAGAGGTATAGCTAGCTTGTGTCCATGATGAGGGAAAGTGAAAATCACCTGCTATACAGAGGTGTACGTAGCTGTGACTTACTCCGCTGTGCTGCATTCCTGTGGTGAGCGTTCTGTTCCAGTACTCGGTTCAGCAGCCTGACGGATGCAAACAGGCACATCATGGCATCAGATGGAAACGGCCAGGAAACCTGAACAGAGCTGACTTGGATACCTGCCCGGCTTTAGCGGACAGCCCTCATGGGGACATCTGGACATTCAGAGCACAGGCCCTCTCAGCTCCTTTTTGTTTTCTGGTTGGATACATGCACCAGTCCCAAGTTCCCTGGGGAGTTTCTCTAGGAGAGGGTGGGCTTTCTTTGTTATCATGGGGTTTTCAGGTTTGCTGTGTGGTCTAACACTGTGTCCCTTATTGGTGGGAATGTGTCATTTAGATCCTGACTGGGGAGGACTGGAATTCGGTGATGTATGATGGGATCATGGCTTATGGCGGCCCCTCTTTTCCAGGAATGTTGGTCTGTATTTACTTCATCATCCTCTTCATCTGCGGAAATTGTATCCTTTGATGCTACCTTTTCTCCACGCATGGCTGAGTTTAAAACCATGTTTTACTACCATATTGTGTCAGGGGAATATGAATTTCATGAGTGTCACCTTTATGGTTTACCTGGCTCTGCATTTTGGCTTCTGACAGCTAAAAATCAATGCCATCTAATGAATTTTAACTGATACTAAGACTTTAAAATATAACAGTTGTCAGAGTAGAATAAGGCCAGGCCAATATGCCAAATATCATTTTGGTTTAATTCCATCATCCTTTTGTTCACCAGACCTTAGTCCCTACCTTGTCCAGAAACTAATCTATGTACCTACTTACTGTATTTACAGTGTATTTTTTGCTTTAATTTATTCCATTATTATTATTATACACCCCATGTGGAACAAATATATATGTAGTTTACAGTATACAGTATACAAATGCTATAACAGTAGCATGTTTTACAGATTAGATTTTATGTGAGATCCTACATTAACTCATTTATACACCAATATTATAGAGATCTCCTTTCATATATTACAGTCTACTTGTATAACAGATCTAAAAAATGATACCCTGTTATCTATGGGTCTGAGTTGGTGCTGAGCACCGTCAGTACCCATTGACTTCAGTGGGGATTGAAGGCACTGAGCACACTCAGTATATGTGTATATGAAACACAGCTGTCCTTTCCACTGGAGTTTGCATGAAGTACATCACTGTAGATCTGTCCCAAATCCCTGTCTGCTACTAGATCCTTCTGGTTTAGTTTGTGTTCCCCTAATGGATGATCCCCTCCCCAGAGATGATACATTTTTCCTGCTGATTCTTCTACGCGATCACCTTGTAGACTCAACCCAACACCTTTGACCTTTCTTCATAATTTAGATCTCTCAGACCCTGGTGTCTGACATCTCTGTTGCTCTGTGCTGCCCTCTCTTCAAAGTGAGATAGTGCAATCCCATTTATCTGAAGGTCGAGGGAGGCAGTCTGTCATCTTAGAAAAGGCTGCAATTCAGGTCCCCCTGTAAACAGTGAAAAGGAAAACATCAGCCAGCTTTGCAAGCTAGCTGGATCTGGAAGGCTGCATTTTGGGCCCTTGACCCCACAGCATGGTTACAGTCCAGGACGGTTCTGTATATTTATAATACAAGCCTTTAACTGGAATTCACTTATGCTGTAATAAGAACCTACACCAAGGAATTCATAAGAGAAGCTGAAATTCAACTTTGTGGTATAGGGGTCTCTGAACAGTGATTGACCTAGACACAAGGGACAGGATGGAGCTACAACTCCAGCTCCAAATTTCCTAGCTTGTCCATCCAGGCCCCTCAAGTTATTTCAGACTGATTGCTTTGTACTGAACACCTTACATGCGTGGGCTTATGCTCGGACTTGACAGAGCTGCCAAATGATTCCCTTAGCACTCAGCTATAATGAATTTCACTTTGGTCCCCTTAGAGATACACTGCTAATGACAATGCTATATGTAATGTCAATTATGGCCAATCAAGTCTGTGGGGAGACCTTTAATGAGGTTGTTCAATTCAAGCACATAGGCCAATGTTTTCACAGGCAGGTGCCTAATGTTATGAGGATCTTGAATACGTATTTAGGCTCTTAAAGAAAAGTGGCCTGCTTTTTCAAAGGTTGAACCCTTGTGCAGTTTCCATTATCTTCAGTGGGACTTGGGAGTGCTCAGCTCTTTTGAAAAACACGCCACTTTGAATTAGATGCCTACATATGGATTTAGATGCCTAACTTCAGGAAGGCAGGTTTTGAATGTTTTAAAAAACACAGTGTATTGTGTTAGCCCTGGGAGGGTGTGGGTGGGGTATGTATATGTGTGTGTGTGTGTGTGGCCTAACCATTTGTGTGAGATCTGATTGCAGCTTGCTCATTGGAGCAGACTGGCATTTCAGGTGATCAGGGTTCTCCCTGGCCTGGTCTACAGTTTTCCAAGCCCATTTTCTTTACAGAAATACACAAACAGATATCCTGCTGAATGTATTTTTGGCCATTGCTGTGGACAATCTTGCCGATGCTGAGAGTTTGACATCTGCTCAGAAAGAAGAGGAAGAGGAAAAAGAAAGGAAAAGACTAGCTAGGTAAACCCATCTATAGTGATCATTTTAAAAACTAAAGTGGTTGAAACAAGGGAGCAAAAGGAACGGTTTAGTGTTACTGTGCTGCACTGCTGTGTGGGAAAACCCAGCTATTAGGGGGACCCTGAGGTCACTGTTCCTTGAACTACCTGGGCTGGGAGCATTGTGGAGGTGATGCTCAGTTTAGGAGGATGCCCCATTAATACCCTGTGGCGTACAGTTTAAAGCACGTCACTAGCTCCTGTGGCTGGGACAGTGTAACCAGAGAGGAGACATGCAAGGAGATGGGGCTTGTGCAGTAAACATGGTGTTGGAGGAGGAGAAGTAGGAAGTGATAACAACACAATGACCCCATTTGAGCTACCCTAATATTTTCTGATCCCCACCCCACCCTCAATGGTTGATGTTTATCAGGGAGAGTCTCAGCCATTACTTCCCAAGACCAAAAATTCAACCACTTTTTCACCTGTGATGCCACATCCCCCATTCCGCATCCCAGTTCCTGTGGTGCTTCTAAGGACTCCTGATAAGGGCGAAGCTTCACTCAGACTTTCTCCTTTCCTCCTGGCTGTTGGCAGCAGGGAAGCTTGATGTTCTGTCACCACCTGTTACTTCTCCTTGTCCCCCTATCTTCTTCCTGGTTGCCTGGAGAGGGTAGCTGCTCTGATACGCTGATCATTCTGCAGGACACCTTTGCAGCTGGCAGAGTATTCCTATGATCAGGAATTTTCCCTGCCTAAGAACAGGCATAGCAAGCAGAGCACAAATAACCAGCAAAGACCATCAGACTGCTGGCATGAAACTGGGAGCCATATTAAGGAAAATCTGCAGGCAGCATAACTCAGGGTCATAGCCTGAGGATTGAAAACTATTCATACAGTATATGTGATTGGTGAGAGTTGGGCGAGTGAAGAGAGAGCCTGTGGTCAAATCCCTAAGCCTGTGGTCAAATGTGTACACACACACACACGTCCATACATCACTAAGGAAGCTCTGCAAATACAGTCATTGAAGTTGCCTTTCCAGCCAATAGGAAGGAGGAGCCTGCTGGCATATATGCCAGAGGCAGAATGGAGATGCCAGCTGATTATTGTCATGTTTTGTATGGCACTACACTAAATTTCTGAAAGGGAAACCCATTTTCCCCTTTGTAAATGTTTGCCTTTTATCCTGTTGAATTTTTAGGACCGCTAGTCCTGAAAAGAAACAGGAGATTGAGAAACCAGCTGTAGAGGAGGAGACAAAGGAGGAGAAAATTGAGCTGAAATCGATCACTGCCGATGGAGAGTCCCCACCTACTACCAAGGTCTGCTGTCTCTTACCACCCAATGTGCTATGAGCAGTTCAGATTTCTGAGTGAACAAAAAGTCAGGGCACTGTCTGACCAGGGATTTGTCTCTGTCTCCTCTGTTTTTGTCAGGTCAATGTGGATGATTATCAGCCCAATGAAAATGAAGAGAAGAACCCATATCCTACTACAGAAGCTCCAGGTACATCCCATCCCCCTTTCCTTACCACTGATCCAGGAAGGAGAGGCTCTAGTTCCTAAAGTAATAACAGTTTGATATTGATTCAAATTATTTTTATTATTATAACTATCCAAGTTCTAAGATACCTCAAATTTGTGTCAATGGCTGATGTGGTCACAGCAGCCCCCAGGATTGGGGGGCAAAAAAAGTGAAGTAAAAACACTTCTGCCCTCACCCTCTTTGGTGTGCCAGCAAAGCTAACCCTAAATATGAGTGAAGAATACAGATTTTCCTGACATGATCAGTTTTCCAAAACTCATGCTGCCAATTGTCCCTGGTGGTGTTATCGGTGAAATGCTAACAGATCAGCTGCATGGTTATTTGCTGTTGTACCCTTTATTGAAGTGAAGTGAATTGTATGGTAGTTCCCAGAATTGTTCTTTTCACCCTTTTTGAAGATTGGAATTACATTTGCTCTCCTTCAGTCCTCTGGTACCACTCCTGATCCTAGTGATTTGCGAAAATGATAGCTATTAGCCCTGCAATTTCCTGGCTGTTTCTCTTGGGTCCCTCAAATCAAAAAGCAAATCAGAAAGGTCAGGTGATTTGAAATTTTTCATATGTTCAGGTATATTTTTAGGAATCTGTTATCTATTACTAGACCAAATTTACTATAATAATCTATTAAAGAGACTTGGTGGGTGAGATGATATCTTTTATTGGACCAACTTCTGTTGGTGAAAGAGACAAGTTAGCTTTCACCAACAGAAGTTGGTCCAGTAAGATGTTACCTCACCCACTTTTTTTCTCTATTATCCTGGGACCAACAGGGCTATGACAACACTGCATATAATAATCTATGACATTCTATTCTATATGTTCTTCTCATTCTCTTGTGTGAAACTCTGACCCCACAGAACCCCTCTGTGTTGCCACGCCATGCAGCAGCTGCCTAGGACAATTGGTTCTCAGAAACTCTGGTCCAGGGCTTCTCCTGCCCATTAGGAAGTAATTATTCCAATCACTTGTATTTCTCCCTCCCATTTATCACCTTCCTTGTGACCACCGGACATTATGGGCTCCTTGTCCTCTTAGCTAACCAAGCCTGTTGTGCTACACGAGGGGCCATGTGTCCATATCCTGTCCATCTGAGACAACACCTGATCTCAGACCTCTTCTTGCCCACTGCCTGCATGTAGATGTACTTTGCTGTGCCTAGACTGCCGTACTCCAGTTTTCCTAGATGTTATCTTTTCTCATCTGCAATCAGCTGTTTCTACCAACTATCAATCTGTGGCTTAATCTCTTAATTCCAGTGATCCTCTCACAGACACCATCATCCCACCCTCTAAAATCCCTCACACTCACCCAGTGCCTGAAAATGATTTGAAATGGTCATTTCATGTGTTTCCCTGCTCGCTGTACCTTTATTCTTAAAACCTCCACACTCAATCTTCCATCAGCTTCACCTGTCTCACTCCCACTAACCTCCTCTTACAGTATCTATTACACAATCCAGCATCAAACCTCCATCACCACTGGTCCTCAGAGCATTTATTATGCAACTCACCACTCTGCCCCCTTCCTCTGCTGTGTCTCCGAAACAGATCAGCACCCATCAATGAGTTTACATATAGTAGAAAGATCATCATGATGATGAGCAATTCATCCACGTAAAACAGGGTGCAAATCTTCCAATCTAGTTCAGCTACAGAAAAAATTCAAATCCCAACTCTCAGACATCCTGTGAGATCTTGGGCAAGTTGCTTAACCTCTTCCTCAGTTTCCCCATCTGTCAAACAAGGTCATCTACTTATCTACCTCATAGGAAATTTATGAGAGTAAGTTCATTAATATTTGTCAATAACTTTGAAATCCTCAGATGAAAAGCACAAAAATTGCCAAGTGTTACAGTTATAGTATTATTGCAGTCATTTACCTCACCACCTCCTTTACATGGACTATAGAGAAAAGCACACATGAAAGAATGTTTCTTAAACCCATAAAGCTTGTGAAAAGTATAAACTTCCAGTGTATTACAAGATACAATACAATAGAAACAGGAGCTGTTACAGAAATAAACTTGTTTAAAAAGGTACGTGCTCTGTGTACCGAACGCAAACATTTATCCCAAACCCTCTGAGCTGAATTCCTGCTAACGGAGGTGTGGAGAGAGAGAAGCCCATTTGTGTGCACTGGGGTTATGCATTGAAAAGGCAGCTTTTCTCCTGTCCCCAGTAGCTATGCACCAAGGTTAGGGTATGAGCTGGTTCATCTGCATTTTCTAAGGTGTTAAAAGCCCAGCCAAGCACAATGACTGGCCCTAAGGGAAGGAGAAAGACTCTAGCTCCGCATCCTGCTTTCTATCTGGAATTTATCTCATTTTGTGTGGGCCAAAGAAACTATTTTATTAAAGTAGAATTGCCTCGTAGGCATTGGCCAGAAGATGAACGTTGTTGTGCGTAGCCAGTAATCTCTCCCATCTTTCAGCGTTTCTACCTATCTTACTAACCAAATGAAGGGAAATGCTATTGCACCATGCACAAAGCAACGTCTGACTTCAGCAGGGGCTTGAAATCCTCAAAGGGTAAAAGTTCTCTTTCAAACCTTCCCCATAAGGCCCCAAGGCCCCATCTCTGCATTTCTTCCTTGCGGGTTAGTCACTGATCTGCACAGTGCCTGCAGCTCTGCTTCTTAGGAACTTGGTTCAAGAGTTTTACCTTTGTCTCCAGCCTTTCAATTCTTCTCTCTCTTGAATTCTAAAAAATGACAGTTCTGAGAACTTCTGACTGGTGTTCGACAAAGCACCCATCCCTAGTGTTTTCTCAGTGGCACACTCACTCATCTTGACACAACCTCAGGCAAGGTGTTGGCTCTGTGCAGGGCTCATATAATGCAAGAGAAGACGTTTCTAGCTGTAGTTCAACCCAGAGAAGTAACTGAAACTTCTGGGTACATAAAGTGTTCTGCACTCAAGTGAACCAGTTACTGCTACTCCATAGCGTTAAAAAAACCCAACTGTTCCTTCCAGCAGAGGAAGAGGAGGAGGAGCCTGAAATGCCTGTCGGCCCTCGGCCACGCCCAATGTCTGAACTGCACCTCAAAGAGAAGGCTGTGCCCATGCCGGATGCCAGTGCTTTTTTCATCTTCAGCCCTACCAACAGGTACTTGAGAAGTTGCTGTGCTGCAGTGTTCCAACCATGAAAGACAGGTCAGGTCTCCTGTTTGTATTGGACCCCCAAGCACATGCTGTGTGGAGCTTCCTGGCTTCAGTGACCCAGTCAGTCCTGCAGAACCCCCTGCTTGGAATCCCAGGTGGAAAACTCTGCTCTAGGGAGCTCTATGCCAGTATCGCTGCCTTAGGGGAGTTCAGGGCACCTAGAAAGTTTGTAGGAGAGGCAGATCATGAATACTTTGTGTAAAGGGGTGTCACCCTCCTCTTACAAGCCCCCCGCCCCCGATTGAGTGTGTGCGTGCCTGCAGTTTTTCTCAATTTCCTCCACTCACAGTGCCCCCTGTCAGCTGCTGTGCTCATCAGATGGGTCTTCCAACCAGGCCTATCTCAAAGCACTCAGTAATGTGCTGCCGCTCTTCCAAGCTCAGTCCTTTAACAGTCCAACAGGGCCCATCACGGTACCCTCAGTTGGTCGTATCTCTGCAGCCCTCCACAGGCTCAGTCCTCAGTCTGACCAACAGAGTCTATCTCAGTACCCTAGTTGGCCAGCTTACGTGCAAAGGTTCCTACTCTGGGATGGAGCAGCGCCCCCTAGAGACTCTTTGTCGTTTAGTCCTCTGACCCCAGCTCTCCAGCTGGGTCAGTCTCAGTTCAGCCCACTTCCTGCCCCACAGGGAACAGCATGCTGAAAAGTGGATGGAGGAAGGGAGCTCATGGCTCCACAGAGCAGGGCTGGCCTGCTGGGGGGAGCATTCGGCACCAGCACAATCTCTCTGGTGTCCATCCTGGGGAGGTGTGGGTACTCACTGCCCCCTACATAGGGCTGTGGTGCTCTGAGCCACATTCTAGCCCACAGGAGAGCAGTACCAGTCTGACCAGCACAGGGGCTCTGGGATGACCTCTACCAAAGTTGAAAAGAAACTTGGGCACTAGAAATAAAATACATAAAACAGGGGGTCTGGAGAGGCTGAGGAATTGGTATGGCATCTACAGCCTTTCATCTGTTCAGATCATTTATGATCACCAGCCCCTGAAGGGCATTACCATTTGAAGGCTGCTTGGAGGCCAGTCGTGTAGAATAAGTTGATGATCTGATTAGGCTCCTAAGACCACAAACCTATTTTATATAGATGGCTGTAAAGCCATCAAATGCCAATTATTGCCAGTCATTAGGGACCTGCTCCCATTGAAATCAATGACAAAACTCTAATTGATTTCAGTAAGAGTAAAATTTGACCCCTTGGGTTGAGTTGGTGAATTAGTGAGGAAAAGCTACTTGTATCATTAACAGTTCCCTCAAGTCCTCTCTTCTCTGCCCTATTCCCTTTTAGCTGGAAATGTCAGTAATTGCATCTATCAGTATTCTTCCATTTATGTTTAAAAAAATCATCCTCACACCCTGGGATAGTGCTAGAACTTTGGAGTCTAATTAATAGATGGGTTTCTCGATGTACCATATTGATGCACAAATAACATCAGTGCAAAAACCAGGTCCATCTGGCACCCAGGAGTATATGTGGTGCTTTCTTTGGGTGGGGGTGCTTAGTTATGTCAGACACCCAACTAAAGACATGTGGCATGATTGTGCCAAGCCCTGCATGGGTGTGCAAAGGGGAAAGGGCACAAGGAACCTCATCTCTCTTATGCCCCAGTGCAGGGGTCCTTGTGCTCTCCTGAATATAGTACCAGGTTAGTACCATGCCATTGGTGGCACTAGCTTCTCCAAAGGGAGTGGGAGATTGTGGCTGTTGCAGAACGGAAAGCATGCTGCGTCCTTCCAAGGATGTATCAGTAAGCATGCTTGCCTGATGCACAAGGCCTCCCAGAATGTCCACAGGGACATTGTGTAGGAGCATAGTCCCAACATGAGGCTGTCATAAAGGTGTGCGAGTGGATATAGTAGGCAGTCGGGTAATGGCAGTCAGGACTTTTGGATTCTAATTCTAGCACTGCCACTGACTCACTGTCATTTCTTGGGCAAGCAATGTAACCTCTGCACCTATCTGGAAAGTTGATCTAATAGGGACTGGGGGTATTATAAACAAAAGAAGGGACTGAAATAAGATGATGCTTTAGTCCTCATTCTTTGTAAAGTGCTCTGAGATCTTTGGGTGGAGGGAGCTATGGAGGTGCACAGTAAACTGGGGGAGGGCGGGCACTTTTCCATTTGACTGGAGTCTGTTTTATTTCTTGCCTGCTAAGGGTAAGAATTGCTTTGTATTAGGCTGAGCTTCAGCAAAGAGACACTGCCTGGCATGATATGCCCTAGAAGCCCCAACTTGTGCCTGATTTCCTGTTATTGTCTGAGGCAAGGGTAGTGAGTGGAGCTCTTCTAGCACCTCTCCAGAGAAATTCCAGTTCCATCTCAGGGTCTGTGGTAAATGAAAAACATGTATGGAAAAGAAGCTAAAAGAACCTCTGAAGAGTCCTCTTAACTGGGTTTCTATCTCGTTTAGTTCCCTTTAACTGAGGCAAGTGGTTTAATTTCAGGGTGAACAAACAGGAGGTCATTTATTTTAGAACACAACTAAATCTGAATAGGGACCCAAACATATGTAAACAGAATGGCTGCCATCTTCTCTTTCCTTCACTGAAGCACCAAAGGCCCAGTCCTGCAAGCTGTTAAGCATCTCCTATGGCTCCCTGAGTGGCTCAATGGGAGCTGGGGACACTCAGCACCTTGCAGGATCAGGTACAACTGGCTGGCCTAGCTTTTTCCCCCACTCCTGGGTCAGAGGGACTTATGTATAACACTCTTACAGGTACAGACCCAGCAGCAAAGGAGGAGGAGTCCCACCCCTTAGCTCTCTCTGGGACTGGTTCTGATGGATAAGGTTGTGTCTTTCCTCTCTCTTGCAGGTTTCGTCTCCACTGCCATCGAATCGTAAATGATAACATTTTCACCAACCTGATCCTCTTTTTCATCTTGCTCAGCAGCATCTCCCTGGCAGCTGAGGACCCTGTCCGACACTACTCCTTTAGGAACCAAGTATGCCTCCCATCCTTCCTCCCTCCCTCACAACATGTTAAGAGTGTGATTCAACCAGATCATGAACCCATCCATGCCAGAATAAATTAATGGCAGTGCAGAGAGGGCTGTATCGAAGACTTCTGGGGCTGTCTTGAGTAGGCCAAGGGAAATCAATGGGCTTGCAGAGAAGGCAAGCCAGGGCAGAATTTGGCCTCAGATCAATATCACAAACATCTGCTGGGGAAAAGGGGCAAGAGCGAAGGGAGACAAAATGTTTTCTATGGGGATTTTGGGTAGAACAGGTTACAATAAGACTAGGATCTAGAAACATATGTTGGATTTCAAATAATCCTTCATTTTTCAAGCCCATTTAGAACTACAGCTCTCCTGCCATGTACCTGCCTTTCACTTGAGAAACTCAGAGCCTAATTCTGACCTTCCTTATACTGGCATAAATCAGAAGTAATTCTCTTCAGGTCAGTGCAATCACACTGCAGGAAACCCAGGACTACTGAGATTAGAATCGGGCCATCGGCATTTGAGTGCAGGCTGTAAGGCTATAATCAAACTGGAGATGACCCCCGACAAGTGTGTTAAATGCCTCTACAGACCAGGCTGTGGGGGTCACTCAGCCCAGAAATGCATTCTAATCTACCTTTCTAAAAGCTCTTATTAGCCCTCGCAGACTTCGCTGCTCTCCTGAGTTTGCCTCGATTATTCTGGGTTGGCACAGAACCCAGAAAAGTCAGCAGTTGTGTGTGAGAGAACATTTTGGAGCCTTTCTAGTCTAGTTCTGAAAGAGCTTGGAAGACTTTGACAATAGCTAAATGTTTTGTAAATCTTGTTAAAGCTTAATGTAATGCTGAATGTTCAACTGTCCCTCAAAACCACATACACGCACAACCCAAAGTCTGGTTAGTGGAGGCAAAGTACATGTTCCTGGGTTTATCTCAGCTTTTATCATCGTTTTGCATTTCACCTTAAGGAGAGCACTGAACAATATAATCTGACCTATGTGATTGATTACCCACTGGTGCATTGCTGAATGTACTTACTATGGAGGCCTAAATGCATGTCAATAGATGTTGGCTCTACAACCTGGGGCTGTATTTCCACATAAACTCTAGTAGAAAGCTGTAGCTAAAGGGGATGCAACAGTTACTACTGGATGAAGAGCTAGAGGTTTGGGGAAAATCTTGTCTTGCATATTTGAACCCAGTAATGTTGTATGAAAATCTCTGCTTAATTTTTGCAGGTACAAGTGTTTAAAATGCATCATGTACGGGCAAGATATTAGGGTTTCAAAAGTGACCTGCCTTTACAGTATGACAGTAAGATTGTACCCTGCCCTGCACAGGGTGAAACTGCAAGCAGCCTAACTCCCTTTCTGCATCCACACAGGGACAACACAGTCTGGTCCATGCACTCTCCTGTGCACCAGAACTCTGCAGGGATATTGCCGCTGTTGGCAACTCTCCAAAGTGGGCAAAGGAGAGTGGGGAGACCCTGTCTCTGCACTGGCCAGTGGAATGGACCATATTTGCCATCCTAGTGGGGAGCAGTGGCTGTGTTCTCCCCGTGTTCCCACGGGCTTGTGCCCTGAATGCACAAAAGAAATGTGGTGCCTGATTCCCAATTTTGGGACCGCTGCAATGCACAAAACTCCTGCTGAACCATGGAGGTGCCTAAACTCACTCGGCACCTAAGTTTTTGCAGTAAAACTTCTCTACGCACCCAAATTTCTGCTTCTGAGCATGCGCACTGCTGCCTCTCTCCAGGCATCTGGGCGCCTTTCTCCCACCTAAGCCCTAAAGCAATTCAGAAAGGGTAAGACAGGCATTCGGCTGCCTAAGTCATATGCAGGGCCCAATCCAATAGGCATCCCCCTCTGGTAAATTCCTACAAAACAGCCAGGAGGCAGGGGAGGACTAAGACCTCCCTCATATGACTCTTTGAGACAGACAGAAAGATACGAGCACAAGAGTGACCTGATAGCCCAGAGGTTAGAGCACTCATGTGGGAGACCCAGGATCCAGTCCTGCTGCTCCAATAATTCATTATTTACCCAGAGTTCAACAGGAGAAACTGAGAAGCCCCACATCAGAATATCCCAGAGCCCAATAGTTAAAGCACCCACCTAAGAGGCAGCAGCTCCCTGTTAAGATCCCTTTCCCCCTCAGGCAGAAGGGGAACTTAAACCAGGAGTCTCCCACATACCAAGTGAGTACCCTAACCACTGAGCCAAATAATTATGAGAGAGCTCCTCCCTCTTCCCCCCGCCCCCCCACACACACATACACACCCTCAGCTTCCTGGTAAAAGAGCATAGGCACCTAATGCCAAGACAGGGTGGGTTCACAGCTGAGAATCGCTAACAGAGATAGGTGCTTCCCTGCAATAGCGTAGGCAGGTCCGGAGCACAGGGGGAGCAGCGCTATAAAAAGGCGCCTCCCCAGGCTCCACCTGTACTCACCCGGCGGCGCTCCAGGTCTTTGGCGGCACTTCGGTGGTGGGTCCTCACTCCTCACTCGGGTCTTCGGTGGTACCCGCCGCCGAAATGCCGCCAAAGACCCGGAGCGCCGCCGGGTGAGTGCAAGAAGCAGCGCTTAAAAAGAAGCGGTTCCTTTTTAAGGCGCCGCTTCTGCTCACAGGGGGAGCAGCTGCTCCCTCCCTGGCTACACTACTGCTTCCCTGCAGCCGGGACAATGTGCCTGTCTCTGAGACAGGGACGGACACACCCCTGTCATTGGCATCTCCCATTGGCTAGCTTAGACCTGCCTAGCATACTGGCTTTTGTGAATCACAAGCAAAGGTGCCAACTTCTCCCTATTCGTTTTAGGAGCTTAGGTGCCTAACTCAGGCTTTGTGAAACGCAGTGATTTCGTAGGTGCCTAAAAGTTAAGCATTATGACGCTGAGTGTCACAATGCCTAACTCCCTTTGTGCATTCAGGCCCATGCCTCTAGGAGCTGCACCTCCACACCAACCACAGTATCAACCAACCTGTGCCTTCAAGGCCCAGTTGAGCCCTATATAACTATATACTTCAAGTGAGACGTCATTCCAGCCTAACAGGATTGTACTGGATGCAGTAGTTACTCTATATTTACATGGTACAATAATAAACTGGAATCTAGCCAATCAGCATAAATTCTGCTACCATTTACCAAACCATGTCTGGATTTGACCATAAAATCTAGAGACAGAAAAGATCTACTATGTGATGCAGTCCATCTCCCTGCCATTGAAAGATTATATGTTTACTATTTCTTTGTCCAGTCCAGCTTTACCTTTGCGAAGTGATGAGGCTTCTACCACTTCCCTTGGCAGACTAAGCTAAATCAAACTAGCAAGACAGTAAGCCAAAGAGAAGACATTCACAATTTGCACTGCTAATAGTGCAGTTGAAAGAAAAGGTTTGGGGGACTGCAGGAGATTTGACTTTGACAGTGATAGTCTCCTTTGTCTCAAATATATAGGGTCAACTTCTGGTCCCATTAAAGTCAATGGCAAAACTCCTATAGCTTTAATGGGACCCAGGTTGATCCATAGTAAGATAACCATGTTCCCTACTGTTACCTGCTTTGGATGTCACTTTACACCTTGGGACCTGCCATTCTCTCGTGTCACTCTAGACAAAAGCTATGATTATGTTTAATTTGCAAATGTATATGTTTGTTACTCCCCCAATTCATGACAAGTCAGCATAGAGAAAAAAAGAGCAATAGCTGTCCCTGAACAGCAATTTGGAGCCTTTTTTCCCTCTACTGTAAAGGACACAGAAAAACTTGAATGGAAGTTAATTAAAAGAAATCACATGTTTTCCACTGAGAGACCAGATATCCTTGTATTCTCCATTTGGAAATGTCTTTGGGAAACCCTTAAATTCTTTATAAAATTAAATTAAATTAAAAAATATTATTTTGCCTCTGAAGCCACATGGGATTGTAACTCTCAGCAAAGATTTCATTAGTATGCTGCCTGTATCCTGTACCAAGAACTTCATTGTATTCAACAGGATGTTCTTACCAAACCATTTCCCATCTATTCCTTCCTGCCCTCCTATTAAAAGACTTTTGCATTTTGATTTTGAATAGTGATTTCTCATTCCAGAGATCCCTCACTGATCTACCCCTCCACCCCTATTCCCTTTTGTTTTACAGATTCTCTTTTATTTTGATATAGTTTTTACTGTCATTTTCACCATTGAAATTGCTCTGAAGGTAAAGTCCCCATCTTCTCTACCATTATTATCTGTCACTTATAAGCCTACTAGTTCTCTGCCACTATCTGTTGCTAACACACACGCCTGTTTGTATTGGGTCACGCTCAGTACCACTAATCCGATTGTGCTTATTTTTCAGATCCTAGGCAATGCAGACTATGTCTTCACTAGTATCTTTACATTAGAAATTATTCTTAAGGTAACCTATCTGAGCAATACGCTTCTCTCTCTCTCTCTCTCTCTCTCTCTCTCTCTGTCTTTGTATCACTTTAAATCCCATTGTTATCTCCACAGACAGGATTTTCTTTTGTTTTTTAGCTTAGTCGTAGTTGTCTAAGCTTCTAAACAGATCTTTTGTCCAATTTTGATAGTCAAATGACATTTGTTATTTAAGGTCAGTGTCGGCATGATGCTGCATTGGAGAGTCAATGTGAAGGGATGATTCTTTCAGGAAATATTAAACAGGGACAAGAAAAGGGCAAACAGGCTAGAAATTTACCCGAGCAGTTGCCAATTGTTTCAGGACAACAGTACATGTGTACCATATTAAGAAACATGAGCATGCAAGCCTCTCACATGTGGAACTCACACAGCAGAACGGCACTGTGTGAACCAAAGCCCTTCCCCCCTCACACAGTTTGGCATGCCAAAACCCAAAGTGAAGCTCTGAGTTCTACACCATCATGAGATTGGCGTTTGGAGCAGCCAGAAGTCCCTTGTGTCTCAATGAGAGACAAACAGCAGAATTCCATAGGGGCCCAGCACAAAAGCTCATTGTTAAGGTCTGGAGGAGAAGCCTGGAATCAGTAGCGTAGCCAGGGGAGGAGCAGGGGGAGCGGCCGCTCCCCCACTGAGCAGAAGCGGCTCCTTTTTTGTGCTCCGACGCCTTTTGCTCCTGCACTGCAGCCGGAGCGGAGCTTTTTTTTTTTTTTTGCTCCTGGCATCTTTTTTTGCCCCCGACGCTTTTTGCTCCCGGCGCCTTCTTTTAGCTCCGCTCCCCCTGTGCACTAAACCTGGCTACACCACTGCGTAGAATACCAGTCACTAAAGAATGAAGGGCCATAACTGGGACGGGTCCTGGTGGCTGAAAATCTCTGATCCAGAGAGTGAAACTGCCTGGCTGAATACCCCCTTCTGATTTTTCAGGGGAACACCCTAGCCACAAGGAAATGGAACAGGAGAATAGTTTGGCAATGAAGAAAATAAAAATCTGTTACCGCTGTCTTAACTCTGTTTTCCCCCAAAACTAATATTTTAAATAACAGTAATCAAGCAATGTCCTGGATCTCTAGATGCAGGGTTCAGTTGGCAGCTTGCTTTTTACTCAGTGAACTGGTTTTAAGCGCTGGCGGATGGCAGCATTCTCCTTGGAGCTGCTGAGATCTCATAATTCAGGCAGCTAATACAATATCCAAATGAACACTGGAAGGGCAGGATGCCCCCTGAATGATAGGAACTGGACTTGTCTGTTTGGCTTCAAAGCACCAAAAACACAGTGATGTCCAGAGAGGCTCACACTTTTTGTTGTGCTGTTGCATGAAGTGTGTGTGCCCATTAAATCTAACACCCACAAAAAACAATATGTTAAAAAGGAAAGCAGCTCAGCAGCAACATTAAATATAAGTTTAGTCCAAGCTTTAGCCCTCTGCAAAAGGGCACCTTCAAGCCATTTGACTTTATGATAGTATACCACTAATGGCCCAGTCCTGTTCCCACTGATATGAATGGCAAAGCTCTAATTGACTTCAGTGGGAGTGGGATCAGGTCCCAACCTTTTATCTAACAAATCCACTAGCAGAGTGGTCTGCTTTCCCCTGGAGAAGTGAACCTTCTAGTAACTATTTCTGGGATTCAATCCTGGTCCCATTGAAGACAATGGCAAAACTCTTGTTAAATTCAGTGGAACCAGGATTTCAACCCTGGGCTTTTTCCAGGTGTAACTGATAGGAAAGCAGGGACTGAGCACAGCGTCAGGAGTTAGGAAATCCTGAGTTCTAATCCTGTCTCTGCTAGTGTCCTGTAGCTTGACCTCAAGACAAGTCACAATCTCTCAGGGCCTGTTTCTCCACTGTCTTGCATCTTGTGCAGTTTTTTACATGAGTACCAAGTAGGTGTAAAGCACAAATGACTGAACAAAGCTCAAGACACTGGAGAATTTGTAATATGGGGCCGATAACACTTCCCTACCTCACAGTGTTGTGATAACCATTAATTAATTAATGTCTGTACAATGTTTTGAACATATAAAGTGCCATATAAGCAAAGACTATAATTCTTTAAAATGGTATTGAAGTTGTGTTGGTCAGTGCCACAGGTGGAAAGCAGAAACTGGATTATACACTTTTTAAGGATCTTCCCTGAATATAGAAAAATCGTCCAACAGGCAGTAAAGAACCACTGTTTATACAGTACTGAAACTCACCAGAGCTTCCCATCCTGATTTCAATGGTGTCTTCTTTCTTTCAAGATTGCCATACAAAATACAAGCGATAAAGGGCATCTTTACCACCTTTGTCATGGCAAGAACCCTCCCTTCCCCCAGTCAAATGTGTCCATAAGTATAAATTCTAAATTGAGGCCAGAGTTTATACTTCCTTCCCTTCTGAGTTCTGTATGACTGATTGATTGGTAGGCAGTTCCTAATGCCGTGGATGTTTGGTGAATAAAGTCATGTGCTATATCATGCTGTCTTCAGCGCTCTTTTGACTGGAATTGCCATGGGTAGCCATGGCTGGAAACTGCCAGGAAATACACTATTTGGACTAATAGCAAGAACCAGAGAACCCATATAAGGTTCTGTATCCTTCACAATCCAACTGGACTTAGCCTCTGATTGTTCTTCTCCTGCTTTGAGCAGCCTGATTAAAGCTAATCATGTTTAGAAACCGCAATGCTAGTCTCATCTAGTTGTGTTTTGAGATGGATCTTGTCCATAAAATTCAAATCAGGGTCTGAACTCTCCCAAAAAGATGCTCCCTTTCTGTGGGACAGAGGGAATTCTAAGGCTCCAGAACTGTATTTATTGACAATGTAAATAGAGAGAGGTCTGAACCAAAACTCCAGGTCTAAAAACTTCTGGACTTCCCAAAGTTCAGAGGTTTTTAGGCCTGGAGTTTTGTTCAGACCCATCTGTATTTACACTCAATAAATACAGTTCCAAAGCTAGAAAATTCCACCTGCCCCACAGAAAGGGAACATCTTTTTTCACAGAATCTCATTGTTATTCAATAGAATACACCTTCTGGGGCAGGGAATACCTCATAGAAGATGTGGAATTTTAATGTTCCAAGAGTGGGAAGTGCTCCCGCTGACTGTTCTTCCTAGTACAGAAGCTTTAGTCACATTGTCCCATGGAATCTTTCCTTAAGATTTGTGAGAAAGAAACAAAGGGAAGAGAGGAGAAATATACATGCTTCATTTCTTGAACAAAATTACAGGGACCAAACTGTGGCTGAACCTGAGGGAAAGCAAGTAGAGAGGACACGGGATTGAGTTTCTGAATCTAGGGAATGAAACAAATCAAAAGGGAATTCTGCCTATCGTTTCAGCCCTGGCCTAAATCATAAAATCCCCAAGTGATTCAGTTGTTGTTCTTGCTCAGAGGGAGGAGGTCTCAGCTGTCCACTCCAGATGGTATTGCCTGGGAAAATATCCCAAGAAACAGTCCCTTTTTATATAATATTTTTATTCAGCCTAGTCCTGGAAACCTTTAGAAAATGCAGACATCTTAGTCATAAGTGCCTTGCCATTAAAGATAAAGGGGAAGGCATTTGGTTGCAAAGAGTTGTTTTTGCAAATATTCACTGTGTTGCTTTGCTATTTCTAAGTGAATTTTATGTTCTCTATATGCTCTAATTCCAAGGAAGAATTACTGTTGGCCCCAAATGAGCACCCTCTCCCCAAATGGGCTGGACATTGTCTTGAAACTTTTCCTCATATATTCTCATGATAGTTATTTTATCCTCTCTCCCACCTCATTTTCTTTCCACTGGGACCCAAGCTGCCCACTGGGATTTTGAGGTAAAATGACTGCTGCATAAAAAATATTGCCCTTCCTTAATATATACACCTTGAGCACAACAAGTTGGACTTGGTCTGAGAGATGTTTCCCGAATAGCTGCTAATGGCAAAGTTTGTTTGTGTTTCTATGTGCCTCCTCGCAGATGACCGCATATGGAGCTTTCCTCCACAAGGGCTCCTTCTGCAGGAACTACTTCAACATCCTAGACTTGCTGGTGGTCAGCGTGTCTCTCATCTCCTTTGGGATCCAGTGAGTGAGCCATTCTTGACTGAGATAATCCACTGGTCTGTTGGGAGGATGGGAGTGGGAGGGGAGGTACTAGATGGGTTTTGTTGGCTTGTCTGTATGAGATTTTATTTATTTTTTACACTCCCCTGAACAACAACGGTCTTCTTGAAGCCTCAGCATTGTTTTCCAGACTTGTTCAGCAAGTGGCTCATACTAGCAAGGCTCAATATGAATTGGGTCATGCTGCCGGTAATGACCTGGAGCGTGAGATATCGGAGATAGCAAATGAAAGAGAAGAGTGTAGTCCAGTGGTTAAGATAAAGAACTGGGAGTCATGAAACTCTTGGGCTCTCACAGTGTTACTTCAGGAGAGTCTTTATACCGCCCTGTGACTCAGTTACTCCTTCTATAAAATGGGGTAATATAGCTCTACTCCACAGAGGTGTTCTTCCTTAAGGAATGCTTGCAAGGCACTTTGAGAGCCTAGGGAGAAAACTGCAATAAAATTACAAAGCTGTTGTTGTTACCTAAGCACTCCTTCTATAAGCCTTACCAAGCGTATGGAACTACTTGATTCTGTTAGAACTTTCTGCCTCACACGGAAGATCTGAGGATAAAGCCACGGTAATTCCTATATAACAAGAACCCAGCTGATCCCAAAGCAACTCTACCTTGTTCCTATTATGCGAATAACAGCTTCCTTAGGGCCTGATCCAAAACCCATTGAAGTCATGAGAAACATTCCCTTTGACTTCAGTGGGTTTTCTATCAGCTTCTTAATAACTGTTCAACGCTCATTTGGGCCATTATTCCCAGCCCTTGAAGAGCTTGTTCAGGCTCTTCATATGCTAGCAAAAAAGGAGAATGTTCCCAAAAGCTGTAGGCGTGGGCCTGACACCATACAACTGGAGGAGGGATTCTTCATCGGGCTCACTCCTGTATGGTGCTGACCGAGCACTCTGCCCTAGCTGTAGCAAAGCACACATCCACATGCTTACAGTTAAGCACATGAGTAGTCCCACTGAATTCAAGGGGATTATTCATCTGCTTAAAGTTCAGTACGTGCTTAAGTGTTTTGCTGGATCAGAACCCAAATGCTCAGCACCTTGCCAAGTCGAGCCCCAGGTTGGATGAGGAGCCTTTAAATTCAGGAGACATCAGGAATTAACTAACGTGCTCCTTTATTCTGTTAGCGTTTCAGCTGTGTGCTTCTTTGTGCCCTTATCTTAAAATGTCTTGTGATGATTGCATCTTGGCACCATTTTCCATTGCACGTCTGTCATGTATTTGGCAGCTTGTCCTGTTTGAGAGAGCCTGCCCTGTGTTCTGATCGTTTTGTGAATACAGTGGAGATGGCTAACGGTAGTGGGATGTACCCTGGGACTCTGATCAAGAGGCAGGGCCCTCCTGGACTATTGAGTAGGGGAGCTTCCCAACCTATCTCAGTGCTTTCTGAAGTGCCTCCTAAAAGCTCCTTCCTTTCACAGAAAGTTCTGAAACATGGTTAAAATTACATTTTTAAAAACTAGATATATTCTGAGGAGAGTATCTACCATTCTTGATGTCTCTGAATTATATATTTATTCACATCAAGGACTGTGTTCGAATGAAATGATTTGTAAAGAACTTGTGTGTGTGTGTGTGTACGCACGCACCACTCCCCTCTAGTATACTAAATCACACTATGATAATCTGTGTCATAAACCCTATACTGCCAACAGCTAATGGAGATTCTCCTTTAGCCAAAATTGTAGTAGCCTATGAAGCAGAAGGTACTGAGTTCTACCCCTGTTGCCAACTTGATGCTTTCAGTGGCATGGCATTCAGCAAAGGGATGACTCTGAAGTGTTGGGCGGCCTTGGATTTCTTACAGTATTTACAAATGGGAAAGAGTGGGTGAAACTCCAGAATCCATCTGTCCCCTCAGGTAGGTCACTTCCTATTGTTACTGAAAAAGCTGATGTACTGCTACTCTCTTCCAGGTCCAGTGCCATCAACGTAGTGAAGATCTTACGTGTCCTGCGAGTGCTCAGACCGCTGAGGGCCATCAACAGAGCCAAGGGACTAAAGGTTAGAGAAATCCTGATCCCCACAAGTAGTTCTCAAGGCTAGAAACCCAGGTTACTTCAGTCAAGTAGTACCAGCCTTTTCACACCACTCGAGTAGTGTTTAAAGGGTCACTGACAAGGCCGGAGGGCCTAATGCACTAGCTTTGGGTTGGTTTGCAGATAGGTGGGCTGTGTTTCTTGCCTCCTCTCTATCAGCCAGGTCCTTCACCTGACCAGGAAGGGTATTCATATAGATGAGGATCCTGCTGCTCTCTGAGCCGAGTTCTGGTCTTTTCTACACTTTTCTGCCTGCTCACAAGACTACAGCTCACAGTCCAGGGAGTCTTTTCTTCCTCTCCTCAGATACCACTTTATGGAGCTTGTAAACTGGGATTCTTATACTTTTGCTGAAGCCTTGGGCTTCTCCTATAGCGACTGCAGCTCAGGATGGTCCCTCCAGTTACTCTTGCCCCTATCTTTCCTTTGCAGCATGTGGTCCAGTGTGTATTTGTAGCCATCAGAACCATCGGAAACATTGTGATCGTCACCACTTTGCTGCAGTTCATGTTTGCCTGCATTGGAGTTCAGTTGTTCAAGGTAAAACCATTGGGTCCATTCATTCATCCATCTCACTGAATCATCTTCTCAGGTGGCAGGGGCTGGGGGGAAGAAAAGTAGTGTGAAGAAGTGTAGGAGAAGGGGAAATGGAGCTTTGCATGGAGCAGAAACCATCCTCAGTATTCTGTCAGATAGGAGGCCTGGGTTAAGCAATAATCCCCCAGGCTCCCATTAGCCAAGTTCCGAGGACATGAGATCAGGCATGTCGCAAAGGTGACTCATTAAACCTCAGGTCATGAGAACCAGGAGCAGCACTTTGCCACCCTCTCCCAGAAGTTTGTGGCATAACATCAATAGCAGTGGGGCTTTTCTCGGGGAATGTCCACATCCATGTCTTATACAACTGAAGGGACTCCAGATGAACGCTGAATGTTCCTTCTGTCCTCTCCCTTTGGTTTTTCCTTTTATACTCCACCCTCCTGACACCAGTTGTTACTCAGCTCTTCATGGAGGCACATAGTCAGTTAAGCAAAGAGTAAGTGCAGTCTCCTTGCTACACTGATCAACCATAATGAAGGGAGACTTCAGTCTTCTTCTCTCATTCTCCCCTAGGGCAAACTGTATAGCTGCAGCGATAGCTCCAAGCAAATACAAGCAGAATGCAGGTGAGTCCAGCCTTTCCCAGGCAGCTGCATTTCTCAGGTCTGCTCTAACTGGGTCTAACTTGGCAACTGAAAATCTCTTTTGTTTTCCTTCTGCCGTCCAACAACAGGGGGCATTATATTTCGTACAAAGATGGAGAGGTCACCCAACCAGTGATCCAGCCCCGCAATTGGGAGAACAGCAAGTTTGACTTTGACAATGTCTTGACTGCCATGATGGCACTCTTCACTGTTTCAACCTTTGAGGGCTGGCCAGAGTGAGTGCACAGCTGATCGTGGGGACAAAAGGCTTGGTGATGGGGAGCAGTGCAACTTCCCCATTCATTTCTAAGGGGAAAAAAATCTAACCATTAATCTTCCCTTGTCTAAATTTTCATGCACTGTTGCTTAACAGCTGCCACACCCCAGCCCAGAGGTGGCTGCGTTTCAGAGGTGGGTGAAGTGATTCCTATGATATCCCTTATCATCCACTCAGCAAAGTTATGAGGCTTAATTGGTGTTTGTAAAGTGTTTTGATATCTTTAAAGGAAGGGGATAGAAAAATGCAGAGGAGAAGTCGTACCAGCATTAGTATTTCTATATATGAAGATTGTAAGTTCCTTGGTGCCAGGCCTATTGCCCCTTTCACCGTTTCAGCGCTCAGCAATATTAGTAGTAGAAGCAATATTAATATTTTGATTACTACTGATTAATATTAACATTATTATTCTTTCAACCAAGTGAAAGCAATTGTTCCCATTTTGACCGTTCTGGTTAGATGCCCAGTACCAAATGCTTGGTATTGTAGAATACTATGTGTATAATAGCTCCCTGCCATGCCATACTTTGTCTGTGCTGTGAACTGCATGTGAGGCACGTTATCAATAGTTACGGAGAATGGTGAGTTTTCTCACAGGGCCACCCCACCCACCAGTGCCAGGCTGGTGTGAAATGCGACAGCACAGGCCTGTCCATGCTGGTGAGAGACGAGATCTCTCACAGTGCCAGCCTGTGTGTGCCAGGGGAGCCCGGCATCTCTCCCAGTACCATTCCATCAGGGTGACTCAGGCATGAGCTGTCTCATGGCCCTACCCTGTCCATGCTAGCCAGGCTCAAGAGCTTTCTCTTGCTGGTGCCAGCATGACTTCAAATAGTTTAAAGTGCCAAGATCATGCTTCCTTTCAGAACTCCTGTGAACAGCACCAAACTAGGACCAAGTTCCCAACAAATTGGACTGTTCCTTCTTTATCTGCGCTACGTTAAATGAAGGGGCACATCTTCTATTTTTAACTTTTTAAAGGATCAGACTACAGATAGCCCTGAACCCACAGCAGAGTTGAACAGATAAATTAAGATCTAGATCTGAACTTTCACAAAAGTTTTGGGAGTCAGATCAGGAGATTTAGTGTATGTCTTGTCCCTGTATAAAACTAAGTCATTTTTCAATATTAATAAAATTAGAAGAAAATAGCTAAAACTTACATAGCCCAGTGGGGTGTTATGAGACAATTATGTTGGAAATTTTCTAAGTGTCTGCATTGGGTTTCTCTTCACCTTTAGCCTGCTGTACAAATCCATTGATTCGCACATGGAGGACGTGGGACCCATCTATAACCACAGAGTGGAGATCTCAATTTTCTTCATTATCTATATCATCATCATTGCTTTCTTCATGATGAACATCTTCGTTGGTTTCGTCATTGTCACGTTTCAGGAACAAGGAGAGCAGGAATACAAGAACTGTGAGCTGGACAAGAACCAGGTAACTTATGGCTGCATAGTGCAACCAAAGGCATGAAATACTCGCCAAAGGAAATGCACAAGGGCTAAAATACAGCCAGGGTGGAACACATGAGGGCTATCAAAGAGATAAAGCACTATGTGGTCTCTATTTGTCATCATTCAAGAACCAGGTAAAAGAATTTCTTCTTAAAGGCCCATACATAGAGCCAAATTCTGCTGTAACACCCGTGCAACCACACTGACCTCATTGGGGGTGCATGAGTGTAATTGAGGGCTGAATTTGGCCCACAGGAAGTACAGATGGAGGCTCCAGTAAGTAGAATTTATTTATTTAGATTGTGATCTAAAAGAAATTCCATACCAAAAAAAAATTGTCATTGAAATGTATTAGTTTTTTTACACAAGGCAACCCACCTACCTTATTTTTTTAAGCTCTCCTTTCTCTTTAATAGCGCCAATGTGTTGAGTATGCCCTGAAGGCCCGCCCCCTGCGGAGATACATCCCTAAGAACCAGTACCAATACAAAGTGTGGTATGTGGTGAACTCCACCTATTTTGAGTACCTGATGTTCGTTCTCATCCTGCTGAACACCATCTGCCTGGCCATGCAGGTAAGTCAGAGATCAGAAAGCACCATAGGTGTGTGGGTGGGCAGCCCTTCAGCTGGGAGGATGTGGGAGTCTGGCAGGGCTTTAAGTTACTCCCCAACCTATAACTCCCCTGGGGTGAGAAGGAAGAGACCCGACTTGCTTGTGTGTTAGACATTGGGCCAAATTCATTCCTGGTGAAAAACCACTGAAACTGTGAATGTGGCTCTCCTCCTCTTTCCAAGAGGGCACCAATAACTTAACTCTGTTTATCCTCAATTTTTAAAAAACCACAGCAAAGTCACGGTCCAATTAAATGGCAATCCAAGGAACAAATGAATTCACAAGCCATGGACAGAAGCCTCTGAAAAGTAGAGGGGGGCCTGAACCAACACCTCAGATATAAATACCCCCTATAATTCCAGGGAGGGCCAACACCCAGATCTGAACTTTGCATCTCACCCCTTTCCTGATTGGAAAAAGAGGACAAATATCTGGGGAAGAAAAGAAAGGAGGGGGGAATGGAAGGGGAAAAAATCACTGGTATCATCTTTACTCTGTATCTGTTCTTGCATTGTTGAATGAAGACTAGGACATTTGAGTTTACCATGAGAACACACCAAATGCTATATTGATGGCCACATATTCAAAGGGGCTTCATCCCAGTCTTCTACATCATGGGTGCAGTTTTAGGTTTTGCACCTATGCTATTTCACAACTAAGTTATTGCTCATTTTGTCAGCTCCACATTTTGTGCAAACTTGCATTTGCTCATGCAGGTAGGGTGACCAGATGTCCCGATTGTATAGGGACTGTTCCGATTTTGGGGTCTTTTTCTTATATAGGCTCCTATTATCCCCCACCCCGTCCCGATTTTTCCACACTTTCTGTCTGGTCACCCTACATGCAGGTCAGGTAATTAGGTGCTTATATTTGCAGAGGATGCATTTGAAAACTCAGCCAATGGGTTCAAATTCTATCCTTGGATGAGTATTTATGGCAATGAGAGTCAGGCACATACAATTAAGGGCAGAATTTGTCTCAAAGAATGAAGTGCTGTAGCAGACCTGCAGCCTATTAGGACTACTTCCTTTCCTTCCTGGAGACTTGCTGTGTTCAAAAGCAAAGCTTCTGGAAGCAATGCCAGACAAGGAAACTAATTAGTGATGTAGTGAGAGGTATAGTACTGTCATGGATCAGTAACTAACTAAAAGACAGAAAACAAAGACCAGGAATAAAGGGTCAATTATCAGTGGCTATGTCTACACTTATAGTTGTGTATAGGGTAAGACGGTTACTCACCGTTGTAACTGTTGTTCTTCGAGATGTGTTGCTCATATGTATTCCAATTAGGTGTGTGCGCGCTGTGTGCACGATCGTCGAAAGATTTTTACCCTAGCAACACTCGGTGGGCTGGCTGGCGCCCCCTGGAGTGGTGCCGTTGCGACACCGGATATTTACCTCAGCCAGCCCAGCTCCCTCTCAGTTCCTTCTTGCCGGCTACTCCGACAGTGGGGATGGAGGGCGGGTTTGGAATAGATATGAGCAACACATCTTGAAGAACAGCAGTTACAATGGTGAGTAACCATCTTTCCTTCTTTGAGTGCTTGCTCATATGTATTCCAATTAGGTGACTCCCAAGCCTTATCTAGGCGATGGGGTCGGAGTGAGATACCGCAGAATGCAGGACTGCTGAACCAAACGCAGCGTCCTCTCTGGAATGCTGGACTATGGCATAGTGAGTGGCAAAGGTGTGCACCGATGACCAGGTTGCTGCCCTACATATCTCCTGTATTGGTATATACACCAGGAAGGCGGAGGACGAGGCTTGAGCTCGGGTGGAGTGGGCAGTAAGGTGCGTGGTGGGAACACCAGGCAAGTCGTAACACGCCCGGATGCACAAAGTGATCCGGGACGAGATGCATTGCGGGGAGACCAGGAGGCCCTTCATCCGGTCTGCCACAGCAACGAACAGTTGAGTCGTTCTCCGAAAGGGCTTTGTCCGCTCGATGCAGAAGGCGAGGGCCCTACGGACGTCCAGGGAGTGAAGTTGTTGCTCCCTTGGAGAAGCATGCAGCTTCGGGTAGAAGACTGGCAGAAAAATGTCTTGGTTGACATGAAAGGTCGACACCCCTTTAGGAAGGAAGGACCGGGTGCGGTCGCAGCTGTACCTTGTCCTTATGGAACACCATGTAAGGAGGTTCCGAAGTGAGTGCTCTGAGCTCAGATACGCGCCTCGCCGAGGCTACGAGGAAGGCAGACTTCCAGGAGAGGTACAGGAGCGAGCAGGTGGCCATAGGCTCAAATGGGGCCCCCATGAGCCTGGTTATCAGGAGGTTGAGGTCCCATGTAGGGACCGGCTGGTGGACTAGTGGGTACAGCCGCTCCAACCCCTTGAGGAACCTGCTGACCATGGGGTTGGAAAAGATCGAGCACCCACTCTCGCCAGAGTGAAAGGCCGAGATCGCTGCCAGGTGGACCTTCAAAGAGGAGACTGCCAGACCTTGCTCTTTCAGGGACAAGATGTAGTCCAGGATGATATGCACTGGCACCTGCGAGGGGTTGATACCCCGAGGGCCGCACCAGCAGGAAAAGCGCTTCCCCTTGGCCGAGTAGGTGGACCTGGTAGAGGGCTTCCTGCTACTCAGCAGAACTTGTTGAACCAGGCTGGAACAACATAACTCGGATGGGTTCAGCCATGCAGCAGGCACGCCGTGAGGTGGGGAGGTTGCAGGTCGGGGTGACAAACCCTGCCATGCTGTTGAGTAATCAGGTCCAGCCACAGCGGGAGAGTGATCGTGGTGGTCACCAAGAGCTCTAGGAGAGTGGTGTACCAGTGCTGCTTGGGCCACGCCGGGGCGATTAGGATTAGGTGGGCCCTGTCCCTGCGCAGCTTGAGCAGGACCCTGTGGAGCAGCAGAAAAAGGTGGAAAGGCATAGGACAGGTGATCCATCCAAGGCAGGAGAAAAGCGTCCGTCAGGGAGCCTGGGGAGCGTCCCTGGAGCGAGCAGAACGCGTGGCACTTCCGGTTCTCACGAGTCGTGAACAGGTCTATGTGGGGAAATCCCCAGCTCCGGAAGACAGAGTGGATAACATCTGGGCGAATGGACCACTCGTGCGCCTGGAAGGATCTGCTGAGGCGATCCGCCAAGGTGTTCTGAACCCCTGGGAGAAAGGAGGCCACCAGGTGGATGGAGTGGGCTATGCAGAACTCCCACAATCGTATGGCTTCTTGGCAGAGCGGGGACGAACGGGCCCCTCCTTGCCTGTTGATATAAAACATGGCCATTGTGTTGTCTGTGAGGACTGCTACACAACGACCCTGAAGGTGCTTGGAAAAGGCTTGGCAGGTAAGGCGCACTGCCCACAGCTCCCTCACGTTGATGTGGAGGGATAACTCTTGCGCCGACCACAGGCCCTGTGCTTGAAGATCTGCCAGGTGGGCCCCCCCGACAACCGAGGGATGACGCATCTGTGGTCGGGGCCAGGGAGGGCTGTGGGGTATGGAATGGCACCCCTTCCGACACCTTCTTGGGGTCCAGCCACCAGTCTAGGGAGGCTAGGACCTGCGATGGCACCCTCAGTACCACAACCATGTTGTCTCTGTGTGGGTGATATGCTGACGAGAGCCATGCCTGGAACGAATGGAGGCGTAACTGGCATGTCTGGTCATGAACGTGCAGGACGCCATGTGACCCAGTAGACTCAGGCAGCTTCGTGCTGTTGAGTTGGGAAGCTCTGTAGGCCGCGGATGATGGTCACTAGGGCCTGAAAGCATGCCTCTGGCAGGAATGCTCGAGCAAGAGTCGAGCTCGTGGCAAACTGGACCTGGCTGCTGGAGCTGCCGCGGATGAGCCAGTCATCGAGGTACGGGAATACTTGGATTCGCCGTCGATGAAGAGAAGCCGCTGCGACGGCCATGCACTTCGTGAAAACCCTTGAAGCCGTGGAGAGGCCAAAGGGAAGGACGGTGAACTGAAAGTGCCTTTGGTCGACCACAAGCGAAGAAAACGTCTGTGTGGCGGGTAAATAGCTATGTGAAAGTACGCATCCTTCATGCCGAGGGCAGCGTACCAGTCTCCAGGATCCTGTGAAGGTATAATAGTACCCAGGGAAACCATGCAGAACTTCAACTTGCCATGAATTTGTTGAGTTCGCGAAGGTCCAGGATAGGATGTAACCCCCCTTTTGATTTGAGGATTAGGAAATAACGGGAGTAAAACCCTTTTCCCTTGAACTCCCTTGGAACCTCCTCTATTGCCCCTATAGTGAGGAGCATTTGCACTTCCTGAATTAGGAGTTGCTCATGAGAAGGGTCCCTGAAGAGGGACGGGGAGTGATGCTCCGCCTTCGGGCGTAGCTTCAAAGTTTTGTTTGGGCCCCGCTGATGGCTTAGGGGGGCCCTGGTTCCAGCCAGCCTGATGACCAGGCTGCCTCCTCCTACCACCCAGCTGCGTCTTCTAGCGAAGTCCTGCCTAGGCCTGGGCATAGGGTAGGGGTGATGCTCGAGGGCCCGGAAGGGCCGACGCTGCATGGCAGGGTATGCATGCCCAGCGACCGTATTATAGTCCGGCCGTCCTTCAGGGTCTGAAGTCTCAAGTCCGTTTCTCGGAGAGAAAAGGGGCCTTGCTCATCGAAGGGCAAGATCTGAATCGTGAATTGTACCTCCGCCGGGAGGTTGGAGGGCTGCAGCCACGAGATACACCGTATAGCAACACCCGATGCAGGTGTTCTAGCCGCTGAGTCGGCGACATCCAAGGAGGCCTGCAAAGATGTTCTGGCCACCTTTTTGCCTTCCTCAATTAGGGCTGAGTACTCCTGCCTGGACTTCCCTTCCCCAGAGTAGATCTTTCTACCAAACAGGTCCAGGCACCTAGCTTCCTTAGACTTAGGTGCAGGGGCCTGCTGGCCATGCCTCTCCTTCTCGCTCACAGATTGAACAACCAAGGAGCACGGTTGGGGGTGAGTGTATAAAGGACCTTGAGGACGCCATATATTTCCTCTCCACCCTCCTAGCAGTGGGGGAATTCGGAGCTGGAGATTGCCAGATTGTAGTGGCGTTGGTCTGGATCGTACGTACGAAAGGCAGGGCTATCCTGGCAGGGGTGTCAGCCAAGAGGATGTCCACCACGGAATCCTCGAGCTGCACTACCTGCTCCATCTCCTCTGGGGGAGGGCGGGATACTGTGGCCTCTGGCACCCGGGGCTCCGGGTGGGCCGATTGGGAGGCTCTGGAAGGAACCCCTTGGGCCTGGTGATAAGACCGCGGTGTCCAGAAAGGCCACTGTTGTGGTCCCTGGGCAGAGTCCTGTGTGTCCCCCTGCCAGCGGCTAGGATAATCCATCCCGTGGACTTGGTCCATATGGCAACCGCTCTCCGTCCGGGAGGATCTAGATGCGGAGCAGAAGGTCCAGGGCGGAGCGGAGTGCTCCTGCCGGCTGGTACGCGGTGCCATTGGCAAAGGGGATCAGTGCCGGGATCGGGAGCGGTACCGGGATCTGGAGCGGTATCGATGTGTCTCGGCGCCGAGAGCCCGACCTGGACCCTGAAGGGGAACGTCTGGTTGATCGGCTGCGGGACCGGCTTCCCGGGGACCTGCGCTGTGACCGGCACCGGCATCGGGAGCGGTGCTGGGAGTCATAATAGTGTCGGCTGTATCTAGAGGCTGATCTTGAATGGCGCCGCGAGTGCGACCGGCACCGAGATGGGGATCGGCGCCGGAACTGCTAGCGATGCCGAGACTGGGGGTCCGCCTGGAGTGGGACTGAGACCTCGATCTGGACCTGGATCGGCGTCGGCCAGCTCCTGTGTGCGGTAGCGGGCACAGCATGGCAGGCTTGCTTCGGGAAGGGACGATCCGGACTCGCGGCACTGAAGGCTGATGTGGTACCGGTTTGGTAAGTGCGATCAAGTCCCTCACTGCCGAAAAGGTGTCCGGTGTGGAACGGCAGCGTTAGCTCTACCTCGGTGCGTACCGGGGAGCTCACGGCCACCAAGCTCGACGGACCTTGCGGTGCCAGAGTCGTCGGTGCCAGGGTCTTAGCCTGGGATGCCGAGCTCAACGGACCTTGCGGTACCGGAGTCGACGATGCCGGTGCCAATGCGGGCAGCAGCATTAGCTCTACCTCGGTGCATACCGGGAGCTCACAGCCACTGAGCTCGACGGACCTTGTGGTACCGGAGTCGTCAGTGCCAGGGTCTTAGCCTGGGATGCCGAGCTCAACGGACCTTGCGGTACCGGAGTCGACGATGCCGGTGCCGATGCGGGCAGCAGCATTAGCTCTACCTCGGTGCATACCGGGGAGCTCACAGCCACCGAGCTTGACGGACCTTGTGGTACCGGAGTTGACGGTGCTGGCGCCAGGCCGAAAGTCTTGGCTGGGCGGTCCTGTACCGGTTGCAGCTGCAGCGGCGTCGGGGCGGTGCCAGCCCAGGGTCTGTTTCCCCAAGGTTGGGGATAGCGAACGACGCCTCTGTGGTAACATGGCCGGAGTTGTCCGGTGCCGTGGCTCCTTGCTAGTGCTCGGGCGCTCCGGTGCCGCTGATGCACTGCGTGCCGACGCCATCGGTGCCGGGTCATGGCGGGGCTGACATCGGGCTAAGTGCCGGTTCTAATAGGAGCTGCTTCAAGTGAAAGTCCTGCTCCTTTTCAGTTCTAGGCTTAAAAGCCTTGGAGATCCGACACTTATCTACGAGGTGGGATCCCCCAGGCACTTCAAACAGGAGTCGTGGGCTCCCCCATAGGCATCAGCTTGGAGCCGGCCAAGTACGGCTTGAATCCCGGTGAACCAGGCATGAGCCCGGTACCGGTACCAGAAGGGAGAGAAGAGGAGAAGCCCCTTATCTCCCACTGGTATTTACACTAAACTTCTTAACAAGACTATCAAAACTATTAACAACTACTTAAAGTACTTAAAACCATTAACAATGTTAAGCGAGTGCTAACTAAGCTAGGGAGGTGGAGATCAGCTACGCTGCGCTCCACAGTTCCGACGGTCACGGGCGGTAAGAAGGAACTGAGAGGGCACTGGGCCAGCTGAGGTAAATATCAGGTGTCGCAACAGCGCCACTCCAGGGAGCGCCAGCCGGCCCACCGAGTGTTGCTAGGGTAAAAATCTTCCGACGATCGTGCACGCGGCGCGCACACACCTAATTGGAATACATATGAGCAAGCACTCGAAGAAGAAACATACATTACACGCCACCCTAGCATGGGTATAAATAGCAGTGTAGACAGTGAGGCACTCCTTAGGTGAGTAAAGACTTGCCAGAACCTTAGGATATATACCCTACCCAGCTGTCGACACCCCCAAGAAGTGCCTCCCACATCTGTGTTGCTATTTTTAGCAGTGTTGGCAGAGTCTTTCCCTGCTGCCTTCACACTACCCGAGCCTTTCACTGCCACGTGAAGCTACATGTGGATGCAGACTAGTTTTCATAGAATCATAGAATTGCAGGGCTGGAAGGGACCTTGAAAAGTCATCAAGTCCAGCCCCCTGCGCTGAGGCAGGACCAAGTAAACCTAGACCATCCCCCTAACAGATGTTTGTCCAACCTGTTCTTAAAAATCTCCAATGATGGAGATTCCACAGTCCCTCTTGGAAGCCTATTCCAGAGCTTAACTACTCTACAGTGAGAAAGTTTTTTCTCATATCTAACCTAAATCTCCAATGCTGCAGATTAAGCCCATTTCTTCTTGTCCTACTTTCAGTGGACATGGAGAACAACTGATCACAGTCCTTTTTACAACAGCCCTTAACACATCTGAAGATTATTATCAGGACCTCCCTCAGTCTTCTTCTCTCAAGACTAAACATGCCCAGTTTTTTCACCTTTCCTCTTAGATCGGGTTTTCTAAGCCTTCCATAATTTTTGTTGCTCTCCTCTGGACTCTATCCAGTTTGTCCACATCTGTTCTAAAGTGTGGTGCCCAGAAGTGAGGCCTCACCAGTGCCAAGTAGAGTGGGATAATTACCTCCCACGTCTTACCTACAACACTCCTGTTAATACATCCCAGAATGATATTAACCTTTTCTGCAACTGCATCATATTGTTGACTCTCGTTCAATGTATAATCCACTATAGCCCCCATATTGTTTTCAGAAATACTACTGCCTACCCAGTTAGTCCCCATTTTATAGATGTGCATTTGCTTTTTTCTTCCTAAGTGAAGTACTTTGCACTTGTCTTTACTGAATTCAATCTTGTTGATTTCAGACCAATTCTCTAAATTGTCAAGGTCATTTTGAATTCTAATCCCATCCTCCAAAGTGCTTACAACCCTTCCCAGCTTGGTGTCATCTGCAGACTTTATAACCATACTCTGCACTCCATTATCCAAAAAGAAAACAAGAAAAATACCTGTGGCACCTTAGAGATTAACACATTTATTTCAGCATAAGCTTTCGTGGGTTAAGAACCCACTTCATCGGATGCATGGAATGGAACATACAGTAATCAGATATTTATACATTCAGAGAAACATGAAAAGGTGGGAGTGTCTATATCAATGTTAAGAGGCTAATTAATTGAAAGGAACTGTTATCAGTAGAAACTTTTGAAGTGATAATCAACATGGCCCATTACAGACAGTTGACACAAAGGTGTTAAGGGTTTTTAAGGAGGGCGAAATAAATTCAAGTAACGTAATGACCGAGCCATCCACAGTCAATATTCAAGCCTAAGGTAATGGTATCTAGTTTGCATATTAATTCCAATTCAGCAGTTTCTCGTTGGAGCCTGTTTTTGAAGATTTTCTGTTGCAAAATAGCCACTTTTAAATCTGTCATTGAGTGATTAGAGAGGTTGAAGTGTTCACCTACTGGCTTTTTAATGTGATGATTCTTGATGTCAGATTTGTGTCCGTTTATTCTTTTGCGTAGAGACTGTCCAGTTTGGCCAGTGTACATGGCAGAGGGGCATTGCTGGCACATGATGGCATATATCACATTGGTAGATGTGCAGGTGAACGAGCCCCTGATGATGTGGCTGATGTGATTAGGTCCTATGATGGTGTCACTTAAATAGATATGTGGACAGAGTTGGCATTGGGCTTTGTTGCAAGGATAGGTTCCTGGGATAGTGTTTTTGTTGTATGGTGTGTGGTTGCTGGTGAGTATTTGCTTCAGGTTGGGGGGCTGTCTGTAAGTGAGGACTGGTGTGTCTCCCAAGATCTGTGAGAGTGAGGGATCATCTTTCAGGATAGGTTGTAGATCTTTGATGATGCGCTGGAGAGGTTTTAGTTGGGGGCTGAAGGTGACGGCTAGTGGCGTTCTGTTATTTTCTTTGTTGGGCCTGTCCTATAGTAGGTGACTTCTGGGTACTCTTCTGGCTCTGTCAATCTGTTTTTTCACTTCAGCAGGTGGGTATTGTAGTTTTAAGAATGCTTGATAGAGATCTTGTAGGTGTTTGTCTCTGTCAGAGGGATTAGAGCAAATGCGGATGTATCGTAGAGCTTGGCTGTAGACAATGGATCGTGTGGTGTGTTCAGGATGGAAGCTGGAGGCATGTAGGTAAGTATAGCGGTCAGTAGGTTTCCGGTATAGTGTGGTGTTTATGTGACCATCGCTTATTAGCACAGTAGTGTCTAGGAAATGGACCGCTTGTGTGGGCTGGTCTAGGCTAAGGTTGATGGTGGGATGGAAATTGTTGAAATCATGGTGGAATTCCTCAAGGGTTTCTTTTCTGTGGGTCCAGATGATGAAGATGTCATCAATGTAGCGTGAGTAGGGGCATTAGGGAACGAGAGCTAAGGAAGCGTTGTTCTAAGTCAGCCATAAAAACGTTGGCATACTGTGGGGCCATGCAGGTACCCATAGCAGTGCCGCTGACTTGAAGGTATATATTGTCCCCAAATGTGAAATAGTTGTGAGTGAGGACAAAATCAGCCGCACCATCAGGGGCTTGTTCACCTGCACATCTACCAATGTGATATATGCCATCATGTGCCAGCAATGCCCCTCTGCCATGTACATTGGCCAAACTGGACAGTCTCTATGCAAAAGAATAAAGGGACACAAATCTGACATCAAGAATCATCACATTCAAAGGCCAGGAGGTGAACACTTCAACCTCTCTAATCACTCAATGACAGATTTAAAAGTGGCTATTTTGCAACAGAAAATCTTCAAAAACAGGCTCCAACGAGAAACTGCTGAATTGGAATTAATATGCAAACTAGATACCATTACCTTAGGCTTGAATATTGACTGTGGATGGCTCGGTCATTACGTTACTTGAATTTATTTCGCCCTCCTTAAAAACCCTTAACACCTTTGTGTCAACTGTCTGTAATGGGCCATGTTGATTATCACTTCAAAAGTTTCTACTGATAACAGTTCCTTTCAATTAATTAGCCTCTTAACATTGATATAGACACTCCCACCTTTTCATGTTTCTCTGAATGTATAAATATCTGATTACTGTATGTTCCATTCCATGCATCCGATGAAGTGGGTTCTTAACCCAAGAAAGCTTATGCTGAAATAAATGTGTTAGTCTCTAAGGTGCCACAGGTATTTTTCTTGTTTTCTTTTTGCTGACACAGACTAACATGGCTACTACACTGAATCCATTATCCAAATCATTAATGAGAATATTGACTAGTAGCAGACCCAGGACTGACCCCTGTGGAACCCCACTTGATACACCCTCCCAATTTGACAGCGTACTGTTGATAACTACTCTTTGAGTACTATTTTTCAACCAGTTTTGCACCCATCCTATAGCGATTTCATCTAGAGGGGGGAGGGATAGCTCAGTGGTTTGAGCGTTGGCCTGCTAAACCCAGGGTTGTGAGTTCAATCCTTGAGGGAGTCATTTAGGGATCTGGGGCAAAAATCTGTCAGGGACAGTACTTGGTCCTGCTAGTGAAGGCAGGGGACTGGACACAATGACCTTTCAAGGTCCTTCCAGTTCTATGAGATAGGTATATCTTCGTATATTATATATTAGGGGTCGGCAATCTTCCAGAAGTGGTGTGCCGAGTCTTCATTTATTCACTCTAATTTAAGGTTTCGCATGCTAGTAATACATTTTAACGTTTTTAGAAGGTCTCTTTCCATAAGTCTATAATATATAACTAAACTATTGTTGTATGTAAAGTAAATAAGGTTTTTAAAATGTCATCTGTCTCTGGACATCTGCTTTTTTGAGATATTCACCTCTTGGACTAGATCCTGTGCTCCATTTAGGACTAGCCCCACCTATAATGATCTGGTAAAGAGGATAAACAATGAGATGGAAAATTTTGCAGTAGACACATTATGTGTGTTATTCAAGACTAGAGAAGACTGGGAGTAACTTCATAGGATCCTAATAAAGCTAAGTGAATGGGCAACATGATTTCAGATATAATTCATAGTTGACAAATGCAAGGTAATGCACATTGGAAAGAATAATTTGAACTACTCATGTAGATTGTTGGATTCTGAATTAACTGTAATTACTCAGGAGCAAGACTTGGCATCATTGTGGACAGTTTAATGGAACCTCTGTGAAGTATGCGGCAGCAGTCAAAAAAGTAAACAAGATGTTAGGAAAGACTGAGATAGGAAATTATATTGCAAATGTAATTATGCCCTTATGTGAATCAATAATGCATCCTCTACTGGAATACTGTGTTCAGTTGTGTTAATCCCCATCTCAAAAAAAGCAGATGTCCAGAGACAGATGACAGAAATTATTAGGTGTATGGAAATACTTCCATGTGAGGACAGATTGTTGAGATTGAGACTGATTGCTATAGAGAAGGGGACATGCTAGAGAGGTGCACAATAATGAATGGTCTTGAGAAGATAAACTGGGTGCTCCTATTTACACTTCCTCATAATACAAGAACAAGGGCACATTTAATGAAACTGAAATGCAACAAATTTAAAACCGATCAAAGGAAATACTGTTTTTAGCCAACATATAATTTACCTGTGGAATTCACAAGGTGTCATTGGAACAAAGAGGTAAGTAAGGTTAAAAATGATTAGATGCTTATATGTATCCATAAGTACATTAGATAGGAATTAAAAAATTAGGAATATAAACCCTCATGCTTCATAGCATAAGCCAACCATTAACATGTGGAGCCCCAATTTAGCAAATATCCTTAAATCCATCCCTAGTCAGCAAAGCATTCAAGTAAGTGTTTTGTTGAACTGGGACCAGAGACGAAGAACCTTCCTGTTTGAGCAGGTTATTTCATAATTGCCTATTATGCCATTTCTGTCAAGTTCCAATTCTGGTATTGGCATTTGTCAGGAACAGACTACTAGACCATATGGACTGCTGGTTTGGTCTAGTACAATTCCTGTGTTACAGTCATGAACTAATCCCAAAGAGATCCACATGCAGTCTTGCTTGACTGAAGGAAAGTTATTGCTGTGAATGAATTTAAGGAGAGGGGAGGCACAAACCTGAAAAAATATGGGCAGTCCTCTTTAAGTGGAGGATGAAACCCTATATATCCAAACAGCCATTCTTCACAATGCTTCTGGGACGCTTGTTTTTCAGCACTATGGTCAGAGCTGTCCCTTCAAACAAGCCATGAATATCCTCAACATGCTCTTCACAGGTCTCTTCACCGTCGAGATGGTTCTGAAACTAATCGCTTTCAAACCCAAGGTAGGTGTTGTAGATTGGGAATTTCTCTTCCTGTGTGTGGTGGAAGTGAGGAGAGAATATGAAATAACCCTACCCCACCCCTGCAGTCACCACCCAGTAGCTGAACTGGGCAGTTACTCTCTGGATTGGAGTCTCACCCTGTGTTTGGAAGAGCTTTTCTCAGGTAGAGAGTAGACACCTTTAAAAAGAGCAGTGCTGTTTAGGAGAGGAAGATCCTGCTCCTTTGTTATTATGAAGTCATGGTAGTTACTTCTACAGTTAAGGCTACAGCATGATTTCCATATTGAATGCTGGTCTAACGCTCTCTCTAACTTCCCCAAAACAAATTTTATAGCCTGAAACATCTCCTGATTAGTCCCCAAGCCACAAGTGATTTTAAAGAAAAGTGAAGTTAATCAAACATGATTCATTTTGAGTTATGGTACTTGGAAATTTTTCTTTGGGTTTTGGAAAAAATATTCGTATTGATCTACTCACAGATCAGTTATCAGTCTGCTCATAGTTCAAAATGGCTGGCAAATTGGGCCTGTACACTAGTGCTTTGTGAGGATTACAGAACAGGGATGGTTTGGATAATGTTAGTTTTGAATTTAATAATTTATTGTCAATGTTGGAAATCCCCATCAGTTCCTGTCTCCAGGGATTATTACGTTCACAGGAAATACACATTCCACTAATATAATTATACTAGAAGGAAAGTTGTACAGTACAGACCCGTTTACATGCAAATCCGCTTAACACATGGTAGCGCCATGCCTCCCAGTGCTACCTATTTAACACGCGAGACTCGTTAACTCACGATTCAGGAACTTGCTATGTAGCGCTACAGATTTTCTCACTAACTCGCTGACATAGAAATCGACAGGAAGTGCGGAGCGGAAACATGTTGTAGGCCTACTGGCATTTCCTCTTCCTTTTGATTGCCAATATTGGTAAAGACGTATCACGCACGCTTAGTCATTGAATTTATATTCTTGCAAAGCACCGTTAATAGATAGGCCTGCAGTGTTTGGGACGCTGTGAATACATATGTAATCCTAGATAATTATACATGTATATATAGATATCTTAAGATATTTCAGCCTGGCCCTCTTAACCCACAGTCTGTTAACACGCAGTCATGACGGCTTAACTCCCGACATCTGCGCATAAACGGGTCTATACTGTAATTTACAAGCTCTTCCAGCTAACCCAACACAGCTCTTAAATTAACTGAGGCCTTCATCTTTTTAGTGTAGCTTCAGCTACATTTCATGAGGTCTCAATATGGCATTAACAAAGGTGACAGTCTCCACCATGTCCAACAACCAAGCTTGTCTATTATATTGAAAGTTAAAGCACCACCCTTCACCAGCCTCTCATTATTCTTCTTCCCCTCAGCAGTGCACTAACTTTTTGCTCACACTCCACTCAAAGCAATATCTCTCTCCAGCATCAACTCTAAGTTGGTTCTTCTCCCTCCCACCCCAGCACCTCTATCCCCTCTCCTACCTTATTCTATAAGGCCTTTTAAAAGGTAGAGGATCGAGGAAAGTCACAGTCTCTGCCCTCAGCCAGCCCAGAATCTCTCTCATCATTCTCTTATGGATAGCACTCAGGAAGGTCACAAGTTTCATGGGTTATGGTCGAAATCTTGGAACTTTTGTGAGGTCTCAAATGTCGTGCTTGTGAAAATTACAAGCATCGCCAGCTGTACCTGAAACTTCCAATAGGCACTAGACTTACAAGTTTGTGACTTTGCCACATATGCTACCGTAGAAATTCTTCTAAGTACAACACTTTGTAAAAACCTTATATGCATGTTATATGTATAGGAACATTTCTCATGCATTTAGTAGCATTCTTCTGCTTAGGATCCTTCTTCATTACACTCTTCAAGCTTTGCTATGGACTCTGATCACTGTGAGTTTAAATTAACCTGAGAAGATTTCTAAACTAAAAACTTCTCTGTGACCTAATTAAAGATGAGACTATATGGCATATCTTTTTAACACTTTAATGCGGACTAGAACATCAGGGTTTTAATAAAAAGTCTTGAAAGCCAGGACATTCTCAGTTAAGGTCCCAGCATCAAGCATAACTCTGCCCCTACCCATGCTGAAAGAACAGCCAGCTACAGAAATTCATCATATTAAAGACAGAAACTAAAAATGCCTGAGCTCCAAAAATAGCCCCAAAACTTAATTTAATTTTAGAGGAGGTCAGACTAGATGATCACAGTGGTCCCTTCTGGCCTTGAAAGCGATGAAGGAAAAAAACAGTAAAACGGGGCATTTGCCCCCCAAAAATCAGGGTGGGGAGAATGAACCTATGGAAATTGCTAATACAGCTAAACCCCTGCCTTAAGCAACATATTAATACTGATTTATATTCTGTACCAGTGCAGTGATTCTGTAAATCTTGGAACATCAAATGTGTTCTGCAATGTAAATCCCAGTTGCCCTCCTTTTTATTGCAAAGGTAGGTGTGACCTGCACACCTGCCTGTAGAAGTGCCGTCACGCACTGTTCCATCTTGATTCAAACTGCCTGCCAAAGAAGGACGCCACCTACTTCTAGAAGACCTCTTGGATCAAGGTGGACCACTGCGTGATGGGATCTATAATCACTATCTCTGTGGGCCACGTGGTACAGCTATAAAGTGCTGCTCTATTTTGTCTATGTAAATTGGGCACAGACTTCCAGCTCTGAGAAAGATGGTGCAGCCCTCGGCTAGGCAGAGGCTGGGCACCCACTACCATGAATGGTATAAAAAATGGACTGCAGATGGATGGTTATCCCTAAGGGGGTTATCTGAACAATCGGAGAGATGAAGAGCTTGAAGATACAGTCGCCCACCTCTCCCACTGAAACATCCCAAGTTCCCCAGCAGAAGCTAAAGAGGGGATTTTAAGTGCCATTAAGTTTTCCCAAGTATGAATCACTAGCTTAAATGCTTATGGGGTCTCTATTGTAGATGGAATTGGCTGCCATTTCCAGAGCAGTAAAGCCCAAACCAATCTTTGATTAAGCTGTTTTGATGTTATGCCAAAAGCCCACTCTTTTCAGGCTGAGGCGTTTCTGAAAGTGATGGAGCAGTTACTCCTTTATGACTGACTGCAGAGGAGCAGGAGACATAGATGGGAACCTGAAGGTATCGTGCTCTCAGCTGAGCAACAACAGGAAATGCTTTCAGGAGAGGACAACGCAGGAGAAATGAATGTGAGAGAAGCAGCAGCAGGCTTGTCACAGAACTAAAGCTAGGGAGTTTGCCCTAGGAAGCACTCCACTTTCTACAGCTGCTGGTATTTCTGAACCCAGCTAGAGGCACCATATAGGTAATGCAACTACTGCTGGATGTTGGGAAGTTGTCACATACCTGCTCCTCTCCCAGCCACTCCCTAAAAGGATAGTTGGAAAGGAATGGTCCCAGCATCTCCCAGTAGTTATAGCTAATCACAATATCTCCCAGGCGGGGTCCCAGCAGGAACTGTTGAAGGAGCAGTTACTGTGTGGAGCACACAGCTAGCTGCTCATGCCTTTTCACGAAAGAATAACTGAAGAGAATGAGATAGGTGCTGTGGCCACCAGGGAGCTCACAATCACTGTGGTCCCAGCTTCTCCCTGCAGGAGTCACTGTAGGGAGCGTGCAGAAGTGGAGGCCATGTAGAAGTATAGAGCTAATGCAATCCCAGTCTCTCCCAGCATGAGTACCATAGGCAATGGGACAGTAGTGCTGGCTGAGGGGCGTTTACAGCTACTCCTATCACAGCTGTTTCTCACTGGCATTTCTGTGAGTAATAATGAAAGACATATGGCTCTTTCTGATTCTGTATGTATTTTTCACCATGTCCACGGACCTCTAGCATTATTTATCTCTTGGCCCCTGTTTTATTGAGGCAATGTGCCCTGCTTATTCAGCTCTCTTGATAGCATAATGGAAAGGAAAAAACCCAAGAAGGAATCAGTTCCATAAGCACTAATTGTGAGCACAGACTCACCCTGGCATAGGGAATGTACTTGTATAATCCAGTGCGGGAGCTACTTCTTGCATTAAAGTAAGGATTCAGTAATCAAGAGGCTATTCTCTGGGATGGGAAACTACATTTAGTCCAGGATCTGGGTTCTCCTCTTAGTACTATTCCATGCTCTGTAAACAGTATATGAAGGTGGTAACAAAACAAGAGGTTTCATAACTAAACACAGCCCTGGCACTGGGAATGCTTGGCCTTTGCAGCAACTCTGTACTTCGCCCTTCTGTGAGCAGTGCTATCTCTTTAGTTAGCCTCTGTGGGGTCAGGACAGTCTCTTTCATTTATGCCCACCCAGCAGTGGGGGTAGTGCAGTGTTTCAGCTGACACCACTTAGTAGGAGCAATACTGTCTCAAGCCCATGTCTTTCAGCATGCAATGTTTTTCTGGAGGAGAGGCACAGATCTCTCAGGTTTTATCAGTGTAAGGCAAACAGCCCATCAGCATCTAACCTACTCCAGGCATAAAGAGGGAATGAGAAGTAAAGGATTTGCTAATAATCAGAGAGAGACTTGGGATGATTAGGGCTGCTGATAAGGAAACACATCCATTGTGTTCCTTGCATCTCCCTGCAGAGTATTAACCTGCTGCTCTGAAATACCACTCCCAAATGGACCTTGAGTGTTTGTCTTGGCCGAGTCCCATAAACTGATTCAAGATTAGTTACTCTGAACAGGCAGGCAGTTTAAAGAGATGTTCTTGAGGCTTGGGGAAACGGGGGTCTGGTGTCTGTGTTTCTAATTTATAAAAAGCTTCAGCGACTCTGGTGATTTTTTTTGTGATGGTGCTTCTAGGGTTTTCTCTTTAGAACTCAAGAGTCCAGTCTGAAATTTGTACACACACATTTGTGCCCTCTGCCTACAGAACACCCATAATCTGCGTTGGCAGACATGACATTAAACACGAGGGAACAATTTAACTGCTAGTGCAGTTAGGGACATAAACTAGTTCTATAGCCCTTTACAGCAGTAGATCTCAAAGCGCTTTACAAAGGAGATCAGCATCATGGTCCCCATTTTACAGATGGGGCAACTGAGGCTGAGAGAGGCGAAGTGACTGGCTCAAGGTCATCCAGCAGGCTAAAAGCAGAGCAGGGAATTAAACCTAGGTCTCTTGAATCCTAGTCCAGTGCTCCCTCCACTAGGCCACATTGTCTTCTGTAAAGAGGCTAGTAGTAACTTCAGTGGACTTTTTCCCAGTTATGCCACCAATGACTTTAGCCATGATCAGTAGCCCAATAGGTGTCTTTAGCTAGAGAAATCCAGAACTGAGATGGGCTTGAGTCAGATCCTCAAATGCAAACACCCCCAAGCTTTGTGGGAGTTCAGATCCAAGTAGAAACTCAGAGATGGATCGTTGGCTCTATAATTGGCAAAACTGAAGGCCTGAATGCAAACACGCACATACACATGAACTTTGATTAAAATGGGACTCTGGGAACAAACTTTCTGGCTCTAACTTGTCTCTAATCTACAGTAGAATTGTATGAATAAAAGGCCTGAAAAAGAACCAGACAAATCTGTCATTCATTAGAAATGTTGTACCTTGGAGAAGTAAAAATCCACACATCCATATGTTCCCCTACACTCATGTCCTAAGCACGTCACTCTCCTTGTTGAAGGTCCTACTTGTTTCATAACCTTATGGCAGAATATACCATCACTGCTAAACAATGGTACTGGTGGACTGTTTGTTGATTTGGTGTTTCAACATTAAGACTGGCCTCTCAAGAACAGGAGGAAGAGAGGAAGGTTCATTTACTGGAACTGTCTTCTCTCCCTGTTTCATGAAAAGAACATATTTTTATAACTCATACAGGTAGAGAAAAAGAATGAAGAATCAAATTAGTCTCTACTTTAACTCCGTTGGCTTCATTAGCGTTTCAGGGAATGAATATAGGGATGAATTTTCCCCAGTGAATCCTGTAACTGTCCAGAGCCATTGGGAAATGGTTTCTTTAATTGCTGAGCCTTTCATACTGTGCTTATCTTCTCAGAAAATGTTCATTATACCCTCCCAGAACCATTTGTTGAGTCAGAAATAGGATCCTAGAAAACTGAATTTCTACTACCACTCTCTTCCTGGCACTAATTCAGGTGGTACTTCAATGGAACTACTGAGTGAATAAAGCTAGGCATATGTTTAAATACCTTGCTGAATCTGGGCCCATGTGAAGAAGGGGAATACTGGGGATTTATCTCAAGGAATCATAGATATTAGAGATGTAAAAGATCACATAGTCCATTCCCCTTGCTATCCAATGTAGAAGCCAAAATGTCTCTCTCCTTGATGGTTACAGGTAGGTGACTGTCATGTCCCCCATAAATCCTCATATAGCCAAGCCAGCCATATTTAGATCTTCTAATTTTTTCTTCATAAGCTCATTATGTCAGCCCGATTGCTGCTGTTCTCTGAGTTCCCTCCCTTTATTGACATCTTTTTGGTATAGAGGTGTCCAGAACTGTATGCATTACAGTAAATGAGTTTTGCATTCAGTGCAGGATGTACACTCCCCAGGCAGTTCCAGGAAGGATTGTGACTTTCCCTACACAAGGGAGTCCTGACTACCAGTCCATTCCTCAATTCATTAGGGAACCCTCCCATTCTCAGCCCTAATTGATGCATGCTTCCACATTTATTAATAGATCTACTTTCTCTCTAGTATTTCTTTTTCTCTGGGTATATTTGGCCATCTTTATTCCCCCTTTAAGCCCTTCACTTAGCATTAATCATACATTTGATGCTCTTATATTTCCTTTCACGCCTGCAAACTGACTCATCTGTTTTGGTTCCCTCCTGACTACTCCATTTCAGTGCAATTCCGTTTTTTTACACTCAGATCTTTGGAGTGTCTTTCACTAAGCAACATTGACTGCTTCTTATTCCTTGCATTCTTCTTTTTCAGAGAGATCACAATCTGTTGTGCCTCGGTTATGACATATTTTAGGATGCTCCAGCCATTGCTCATGCTACTGAATTTTTTACACCATCCCATTGCAGCATTCTCATGAAGTTTCTTAATTTCTGAAATCTATCATTCTTTGTATTGCTGCATTCTTGTCATCTTAGAAATATTTATCTATCATAGGCTGTTGAACAGGCATCAAACACCAGAAGATTTGAGCCCCTCTGGCATATCAAGGACTCTCGCACACGTGGGAGGATCAGATTAAGGACCTTTCTACACTAATGCAGCCATGTCAGGAAACCTGGCTGCAACCAGGCTGTCTCCAGTCCAGTTACAAATATTGTTCCAATTTGTTATGTAGACTGGATTTCAGCTGTGGTCTAAGGATTTAACCAGTTATAAAACACAGTTAAGGACCAATCTACACATGATAACTAGGAACCATATTTTTGTTGTAACCAGGTTCCCTGAGGTGCAGTGCCATGGATTTATAGCATAGAGAGGGTGTTAGCTCAGGGCTGGATTATCCGTGAGATTCAGGAATAGAGCATCCAGATACCATGAGACTCCTTAGTGCAGGCTACCCAAAGACTTTGACTGGGCTGTTCTGGTTGTTAAAAGGCTCAAACACTGTGAGTTCTTTCTGCACTGGACTTGAGGCAGCCAGGATAGGCATCAGGATGATTCCTCTCATTAGGCTTTGTTTCATCTTTTCTGCTGTGCAGGAGACAGCAAGCTAGAGGACACTGAGCTAAAAGAGGCATTGGCTAACTGGCTCGCCCACCCAGCTGCAACAGAAAGGGCATTCTGCCCCCTTCCTTTATGTCTTAGTGATTGGGAGCAGGGGCCTTGTAGTGGGGTGGATACCCTGCTCCTGCCCTGAGGGGCTGGAAACAGCCCTGGGAGAGGGCTGAGAAGCTGGGCTGATTGGCAAGGCAGCCACAGCTGTGGCCAGTTAAGCAGGGCCCAACTGGCCCTTATAAGAGGGCAGTGGGCCTAGAGCAGAACACACTCTCTTTGCCTTTAGAGGGAGAAGGGCTTGGCTGCAGGGACCTGAGCAGGTACCTAGGGTGGAGCAGGGCTGGGGAGGGCCAGAGGAGCTGGGGAGCTCCAGCCAGAGAAAACCCCAGGCTGTGGCCTAGGGTTAGGCCCATCTAGGTACTGGTGTTGTGGGGGCAACCCCCGGGTAGGCTGAGGCAGCAGGTCCAAACCCAACCTTGCCTGTGATGAGTGGCTTATACTGCAGTCTGCCCCAGGGCGCGGGGGCTAGCTGGTGACTTGACAGTAGCCTACGACTGAGGCGAGGTGGGGATAGTGGGTTGGGGTTCCCCTGGGGGGGGAGACCCAGATCTGGAGGTATTGCTAGGGGGCAGCACCCCAGTTAAAGGGGCACCGGGTCCTGGGAGGGGCACGGGCCAGGGCGGTCAGGAGGATCACTGGCCTGCAGAGGGTGCTCCAGAGGCTGGACGAGCTAATTCCCGGAGAAACCAGCAGGAGGCGCCGCAGGGGTGAGTCCAAACCTGTCACAGGCCTGAAAAGGGAAAGAGAGAGAGGAGGGGTAAGGGGGAAAAAAGATATGAGGGGCCATAAGGAGAGGGAAAAGAATGAACTTCCTTTGAGGATGAAAGTTGGAGAAGAGACACTGGAACATGAGAAGAACAAGGAAGGACCAGACAACAGAATGTGAAGACCCAAGAAAGTGAGAGAACAAAGAGACCATGTATGAGGGGAAGGAGAGGAATAACAACAGAGAATTGGGTTTCAGGGAAAGAAACAAAAGCAGGAGAGGAAATACTGTGTATAAACAGTGGGCAGGGGGAAGGAGAGAGAATTTTTAAACGAAGAAAAAATACAAGACACAGAAAGAGGAAAACATTGATAAAATGGACAACGAGACGACTAACCAGAAAAGTGGAAAGGAAAAGAGAGAGAAGTACAGAATGAAAGAGTGGGATGGAAAGAGAAAAATAAAGACGGGAAAGAAAAACAGAGGGCAATGGAAATAAAAACCAAGGAAGGAGGCATATAACTTTTAGGGTAATGAATGCTATTTTATGTACACTCCTACATGTTACTGAAGTTCCCTGGCAGGGGTCGCACCGCCCGTGTCTGAGGGGCATTGATTTCTCATTCACAAAGTCTCCTGAGGTGCTGTTCTGTGGGGATTGGAACTGGGAGAATAATTAATATTCGATGCATTTCACCTCTTTTTGTGTGGATTAGAGGTGAAACTTACCCCTGGTGCAGGGGTTTGATGCAAAGTCCTCATCACCATGTGAGCCACACAGAAGAGCCATATACACTCCCTGCACACCACAAAACTGACCTGCACATCGGCTCGAGGGCATTTTGGAGGTGGGAGGCCCATAGGTATGTTGTCCCTGGGTGAGAGGAGTGAATCTGTGATAGATAAGTTATCATTATCCTCATTGCAAAGAGGGGGAAACTGAAGCAGGGAGAGGTTAAGGTCAAAGTCAGCAAAGTGGTTAAATACATGGGCAACTTAAATACATGCCTAATCGCAGTGACAGCAATGGGCTTTTTCATGAGTGTAAAATTATGCATGTGCTTAAGTACTTTGATGAATCAGGCCTAAGTGATTAGCCCAAGGTCACATAGGACATCTGTGGCAAAGGCAATCAAAAAACCTGAATCTCCCAATAGCCAGTCCTGGGCTTTAGCCATAAGACTGTTCTTCCCTTTTACAATAGACTTTGCATTTGCAATTACCTGTTTGCCAGGGATTAGGAGTGCACTGCATACATGTTGTGAGGGTATTTGAATATGTGGCCACTGGTGTGGCAGAATAGTTCAGTTATGCAGAATTTCATACTAACGTGTGTCTTCCTGTATGTCTGAACAGCACTTAGCCCATCTGGGCTTCTACCATAATGTAAATAATTAACAGTGATTAATAATTAGATGTATACATAAAGGATCAGACTGTCTCAAGCCCCTGCCCAGGTACATGGGGTAGGGAGCCCTTCAATAGACTTGTTCTCTCCATTGCACTCCCTACACGTAGTCATTAATTACATCTGCCTATGGCTGGTAGGGGACAAAGGTAATTAACATTCCTGTGCTTAGGGAAACATAAGGACTGCTTCCTCCATGCACCTCTGGGAGGAGGGGCATAGAAGGGTAGGGAGGAGGAGAGGCCATGAGCCCATGTCCCCTCCTCACTGGCCTGAGAAGTTGGTCAGATGCACCTCAGGGAGCAGGTTGCACGCTGCATGCCTGGGGAGCCTTGGAAAGATGGAGTCCAGGTGGAGGAAGAAAACAGAAATGGGATTAGGGAGGAACTGTGCCTCCTATAACAGTCTTCCCCACAATTCTGCCAGGGTGGTGTGGATCCACCCCACCCCAAACATGAGTCAGTGGCTAAATGCCACTCATGCGCAGAGCACATGTGATAGGGTTTGTCGCAGGACAAGCACCAAGGTGGCTGTTGTTTATTATGGGCTGTGTAAAGGGGCAAGCCGGGGCTCGACCCACCCTGGTGCGGCCGGGAGCCACACTGGCTCACTGCACACAGGTGATGTTTGGGGAAATTAGTCTGTGCAGGAGTCTCTCTCGGCGGCCCTTGCGGCAACTGAAACAAGCACTGTAGGCCCGGGCCCTAGGTCAGAGTGGGGCAACAGTGAGTCAGGTACTCAGGCCCTCAGGCAGGGGCTGAGTAACAGCAGTACATAGAAATAAGCCCAGGCCCTAAGTCAGGGCAGGGCAACAAACAGTCAGTAGCTCAGGCCTCAGGCAGGGGCTGAGCAAACAGTTCAATATTAGCAAACCCCAGGCTCCTGGCTCTGAGCGGCTGGGGAGAGGGAGAGTTTGTCACCCGCACGTTGGGTGGCAGTGGGGGACGCAGGCCCACCCACTCCACTGCGTCCCAGCCTGGGGCCCTAGCAACAGCAGAAGACCCGCTGCTCTGTCAGTGGGGAGATCCTGGCCGCAACACACTGATGACGTGGGCCAGTGATTTCCCTACACCCCCCCTGAATTTTCCCAACACCCCCCCGCCCAGTTTTGTGAACTAGTTACATGCAGTGTTGCCAATTTAGTGATTGTTTGGGAATTTGAATTGAAATTAAAACATTAATACACACTTTATATGCTTTTAAAGTATATGATAAAATACGTGTATCTGAACAAGTATAATAGATTTGAAAAGTATGCACACAGACTAGCTTCCTTATACAGATTTTGTTTTTTGTGACTGTCAGTGCATTCATTTCGGTAATGTTGGCCAACCTAATAATTTCAAATGATGATTTGTAAGCAAAGTTTAAATGAGCTCTCCCTGACAGCTAGTGATGAGCTGGGGACTGGGGGGAAAGGCTTCAGGACCAGATTGTATTTACATTCACACCTAATCTACCTAGGCATCCAGCAAACAGAGCTGTGTTGCCCAAGTGATAGATTTTGGCTGGGGTTGGGTTACAAATCACTTGAATGCAGGGGGTAATGAAATGTTGTTGTTTTTATTGTATGAGTAAAGGGCAGTAGAACTGTCCTTAGCCTGTGCTGATTGAGGGCATCAAGAGAGAGGGTGGGGACAGGTGTTTTGCTTTATGCTCTGACTGAGTCACACGTACTATTTGACCTGTGCCCCTCCACTGTTTAAAGACAGAGCTGATTAGGCTTCATAGAGTGTCTTTTGGTTTGTTAAGTGACCACTAGACCTAAAATCTCTGATAATCAGGTTTAAGTGCTTAGACCTGCTGTGGGACAGTGTTTCTGTGGAAGAGATGCCCCAGTCTGCACTAGCACCGAGTTTCCCCCCCACCCCGAAGAGCTGAAATCACTGAGAGTCGGGTGGAACCGCGAGAGACTGACTCACAGAGGTCACGGTGGCAGCAGAAGGTGACAGTGTAGGGCTATTGGGGCAGAGCAATAAAGTGAACAGTGGCATGAAAAACAACAGCGGCCAAAGCATTGGACTTAGGGTGACCAGATGTCCCGATTTTATAGGGACAGTCCTGATTTTTGGGTCTTTTTCTCATATAGGCTCCTATTACTCCCCACCCCCGTCCCGATTTTTCACACTTGCTTTCTGGTCACCCTAATTGGACTATGTTTTAGTGACCTTTCTCCAGAAGCTATATTTGTGACTGGGAAATGTACATAAATATATGTTTCCTAGTAGGCCAAGATTTTTAAAATGCATTATTTGCCAAGATCTTTATTTCACATCATTGCTATCTCAAGAGGTCGTTATCTTGGGGAGTTTCTGTACTAAACTTTTTTATTATTATAACTATTTTTTATGTAAGAATGGCTATACTGGGTCAGATCAATGGTCCATCTATCCCAGTATCCTGTCTTCTGACAGTGACTGTTCCAGGTGCTTCAGAGGGAATGAACAGAACAGGGAAACATCGATGGATCCATCCCCTGTCATCCACTCCCAGCTTCTGATCAACAGAGGCTAGGGATATTCAGATCATGATGTTGCATCCCTGCCCATCCTGGCTAATAGCCATTGATGGACCAATCTTCCATGAACTTATCTAGTTCTTTTTTGAACCCTGTTATAATTTTGTCCTTCACAACATCCCTGGCAAAAAGTTCCATGGGTGACTGTGCGTTGTGTGAAGAAATACTTCCTTTAAAACTTGGTTTTAAACTTACTGCCTATTAATTTCATTGGGTGACCCCTGGTTCTTTTGTTAAGTGAGGGGATAAATAACACTTCCTTATTCATTTTCTCCTCACGAATCAAGATTTTATAAGACTATCATATCCACTCTTAGGGCTGGTCCACTCTAACCCCCCGGTTCGAACTAAGATACGCAACTTCAGCTACGTGAATAACGTAGCTGAAGTCAAAGTATCTTAGTTCGAACTAAAAGGTACTTACCGCGGGTCCAGATGTGGCAGGCAGGCTCCCCCGTCGACTCCACGTACTCCTCTCGCAAAGCAGGAGTACCGGTGTCGACGGCGAGCACTTCCGGGATCGATTTATCACGTCTAGACAAGACGCGATAAATCGATCCCAGAAGATGGATTGCTTCCCGCCAAACTAGGAAGTAAGTATAGACGTACCCTTAGTCATCTCTTTTTGAAGTTGAAAAGGCCCAGTCTTCTCTCCTCATATGGAATCTGCTCCATACCCCTAATCATTTTTGTTGCCCTTCTCTGTACCTTTTTCAATTCCAATATATCTTTTTTGAGATGGTGTGACCAGAACTACACGCAGTATTTAAGATGTGGGCATGTCATGGATTTATATAGTAAAAGTGGAGGAGCTTGGTTTGCCACACTGATCAGCTAAGCCAATACTGACAACTTGCAAAACACCATGCTTCTGGACTGCATCAACATGCAGAAAGCCTTATAAGCCAGTCACCATCAAAGCAAATTTTAGAAGAACTTAATGAGGCTGTTAAACTGAGTTGTGTCTCCAGTATTCTTATGTGAACCAACATGGCTATTGCATCATACTTTCTATTTAAGCAAGAGATACCATACACTACAAACTAGAGGCCTATGTTAAGTGCATTGTCACTTGTTAATCCTGAAGTTGGACACTGGTTCCGAACAAGACTGGCAAATGCTCACTATCTTTCTGCAAAATACTCAGCTGACTCTCTTGAAACATGTGGTGCAACAGTGAAAGACTCAGGAGTTGAAAAAGTGAAGAAAATTCTCTCACTATATTCAAAATATGTGCATACATGGCCAACAAATGCACCAATGCAAATAGGCATCAAGTATTAAGTCATTACGTATGTTATCTTGATGTCCGTGGTAGGCCAGTAGATGCATTCTAGATGTTTAGTTGTAGAAGACACATCAGCTGCATCTGTGACATCTTAGAAAAGTTAAATGCTTGTAAATTGAATCCCAAACAGATGGCTGCTTGTGCATTTGATGGAGCTACAAACTTTGCTGGAAGACATAGTGGAGTACAAGCTTTGCTCAGAGAAAAGTGTAACCCTAATCTCTCCTATACACACAGTAGAGGCCATCTACTCCAGCTAGCACTAGTACAAGCTGCAGAATCTTCAAAAGACATTAAAAAGCCACAAATTTAATGGCTTTTTTATACTCTTTTTTTCAGCATGAGTCCATAAGGACTGAACATTTTGGAAACAAATAGAAGATACACTGGGATTGAAGTTCAAATGAGTCCAACCTGGGAAAACCTGCTGGCTTTCTCATGAGTGATTCTTGGCAGTTGTCTTAAAATTACTGCAACCATTATTACTGGCTTTAGAAAGTATCCACCAAGATAGGACAGATCTAAGTAGTGAGGCTGGTGGACTACTTTTGTTACTAAGTTCAGAGAAGACTATCGCCATTCTCTCTCTTGTAAGTCTACTGTTGAAACCACTTGGGTCATTAAACAATGTAATCCAGGCATCTGCTACAACAGTAGTAGATCTTTGTCCAGAAATAGAAGCTATCCTTGGATCATTCAGAGATATCCATTGAAAATGTACTGGAAAAGCAGACTTCAGTCCAGAAGTTGACTAATGAAGGTACTTATATTGACTCCATAAGTGAAGAGGACAAGAAGTGTTTGTTAAGCCATCTGAAAAAGTACAAAGACTTGATTCTTACAAATCTACAATAGAGATTTCTGGATTCTATTCAACCTCCTCGTAGCTTTTACAGATGCCTGTCTTATAAAACACCTACAGTTGAGTGGAGTCAGGCACTACCAGCAATGGGGCTGCTGTGTGATCAGGGCAGAATAGAGAATTTTGAACACAGAGTGGAATATCATACGATGAACGAATGAAGATTTAACTTCAACTTCTTTATCATCACTAACGGTTCAACCCATCTTTGTGCTATGTTTCCTGCCATGAAAGTAGGAATTCATCTCTTGCTAATCCCAGTCACAATAGCTACAGCTGAACATAATTTTTCCTCATTGAATAGAATTTTGTGTTCTGAAAGAAGTCGCCTTCTGCCTGATCATGGGCATATCATGAAGGACTGGAAGTAACGGACACACAAGAAGACACCGAGGAGTGCAAAATTACAACAAGAAACCAAGACTGATGTAGATGTAGTGCTTCATAGTAGGCTTGAGTAGCCAACTTTAATTTTTGTGATGGTTTTAAAACATGAGTTAAATCTAATAAAATGGTCATGAAACATTTTTCAGTTTTTACTATAGTGCCATACAGCCCACCTTTGCCCTCATGGTCTCAGCCCTCGTCTGCCCTCACCCCCCACCCCCAAATATTTCAACACCCCCCCTAATTTCAATTCCTGGGGAAGACACTGACGTGGGCTCTGGCATTGTTGCAGCCAGACTAGGGTCGGCTGCCCCCGGGCTACTTCCTGAGTGTAGAGTTGTTCCAGTGGGCCGCCATACCTCTGTACCAGCCTGGGTCCAGGTGGTGTCCTCCGGGGCGTCCAGTACCATGGGTTCCTCGGGGTAGCAGGCGCAGGGCAAGTCGAGCCAGTCCTGGCAGGCCCCTTGGTCCGTGGGAGCTTCCCAGTCGTGGGCTAGGCTGGAGGCGTCTGACCTGCCCGGCAGCTGGGCTCCCAGTGAGCTCTGAGGGCGAGCCTTTATATTTCCGGGTCGCCGCTTGACCCTCTGAGGGGCGGGCTCAGAGCTCCCTAGCTCCGCCCACTCCGGCCCCCGGATGGGCTCGACCCTCTCCGGGGCAGCGGGGAGCCACACCGCCTCATTACAGCCCTCAGACAGATACCATTCAGACTCTGTTCCATAAAGCCTATTAGATGAAGGGGTCATCTGAAGAACAGGAAACCGCATTCCTCTTATTTAGAGTGCAGGCTCATTAGGTTAAAAAATACATTTGAAATAGACAAAAGCCCCCTGAACAACAAACACTCCAATAGAGAGTAATGTAACAAACTACACAGCAGGGAACTCAGGAACAGAATTGCTCTGCTAACATCTTTCAGACTACAGGCCTCAACACGTAAATAATGGATCTAGTCCCTTATGCAAACATCCAAGGAATCCTCATTGGTGCTTCCTTTAGATTTCAATGAGTTTTTAAATCAAAGATGACTATATGATCTGCAAACCATAAATCCCATTTGTTGTTGAACCTACTCTACCAGTTGTGGGACACTGATCATTAGTAGAAATTTAAAGGAGAGGAAAGCAGGCAATATAGTTAAACTTCACAGATATAGCAGACAGCTACCCCAGCCAAACAAATTGTGCAATGTGAAAAGTATTCGTTGGATAAATGAAATAGAGGGAACTGGATTGATAACAGGACAGAAAGCCTTACACGAATTTCTAGGTCACTGGTTCTAATTGAGCCCTGGTCAGCAGGGATCAAAATTCTTCACTCTGAACACTAGTCAACGTCCTGCATGAAATGAGCTAGTTTCGTAGTGGATGGGGTCCATGTCACATAAAAAAGCAGCACAATTGGTCCCAATTGATCTTTGTTGGCAATCCCAGTGGAGAGGCCAAGAATTGAATGAACATGGAGAATGAACTCCCCTTTACCCTTAGAAGTGTTCCCCACTTTGTCATGGTGGAAGCACATTGGTGAGAGATGCGAAGGATGCTTGCACTGCCACTTCCCATGTGCTTATACGATAGAGGACATCCTCCTTCTGGGATTGACAATCCAAAAACCTTTCAACAACACAAAATGTATCCTCTACTCTTTATTATTAATCATATGTAACTGTTCTAATTTTCTCCGGCAAGGACTGTGCCGTGTGATTAGCCAACCTCCTGGAGGACTGATAGGTAATCTGGTAGGCAAAGATAAATACAAAGATGCTGAATAGGAGCTTCATTAAGGAGGGACCTTTTCCTTCACAGTAAACGTACCCAGGGAATTTGCATATTTCTGCAACATTGTGACAGATTTATTTCCAGTCTGGCACTTGAGGGTTTTAATGTCATTATGAGTGATCAAAAATAATGATATGACTACACAATGCAGCGGTGTGGGAAGCACAGTATTAGCTATTACTCTTTATTAATATAGAAAATTATTAACGCTGTGCTAAAAACACAGTGGGATGGTGCACTGGGGTCTCATTCACAATGGTGCCTGCAGCAACAGCAGCTGCACTGAAAGGGAACAATATCAGGGGAAAGTTACTTGTTCTCACACAGAAGGGAAATCCCAAACCTCAGATAGGCTCATAGAAAATGGCCAAAAGTTTTCACAGGTTCTCTTCATTTAAAAACAACGCCAAATAACAGGGTACAGCAAGGCCCCATCTACAGTACTTTCTATCCTGTTAGGAAATGATATGTCAGAGGCAGTGTTGGCTAGGAATAAGGCACTGGACTGTGGCCTAGAGACCTGATTTCTATCCCCCATCTCTGCTACTGACCAGATTGGCCACGTCCCTTTACTACTCTGTGCTTTTCAGTTTCCCCAAGCGTAAAATGGGCATAGTGATGCTGACCCTCCTTTATAATACACTTTGAGATCGATGCATAAGAGCAAGTATTGGTGATGGTGTTATTCTATAGATAGAAAAACTGTACTCTCTCTAAAATCAGCACCTTTTTGAAAAATACAGAGAGAAAACTCCAATAAACCAAACTGTCTAAAAACATATGGTGCACATTGCTCAAGACTGTCAGGATTGACTCTCTCTTGAGTGTAGAGTTGTTCCAGTGGGCCACCATACCTCTGTACCAGCCATGCCAGACAAGATGTCTAGCTCCATCTCATGGCACCTACATGAACAGAGTCTGTATCCCCTCCTAAGACAACTCTCACTCATTCTGGATGCTTTCCAGTCTGTTACCACTTCCTGGCTCATCCTCCACCAAAATAAGGATAAAAGATTCTTCATTTCCAGAGATGTGCAGGCAGAAGCCTCCACTCGCAAATCCACCATCGCATCCCACTTGTTATGGTATTTAAAGAACATGGCATCTGTTTCAGAAAGAGGGAAGTTAAACTGATTTTTTTAAAGCAAAGCATTTGCTCCTATTCTCATGTAGAAGCGGCTATGGAAAGCTGGACTACAACAGTCCTGGAAGCATCAGATATAAAGGTCAATGATTGGTAGGTGTGTCCTTACATGTTGCTAACAATATCTCAGCTCATAGTTGTTTTTTGCAGGCGACAGCTTCTTTTGGGTGATGCTCCCTTCTGTACAAAGAGGGAATCTCTTTTATATCCTCTTTTTCCAGTGGATGTTGTGAAGGCCAAGACTATAACAGGGTTCAAAAAAGAACTAGATAAATTCATGGAGGATAGGTCCATCAATGGCTCTTTGCCAGGATGGGCAGAGATGGTGTCCCTAGCTTCTGTCTTCCAGAAGCTGGGAATGAGCGACAGGGGATGGATCACTTGATGATTACCTGTTCTGTTCATTCCTTCTGGGGCACCTGGCATTGGCCACTGTCGGAAGACAGGATACTGGGCTAGATGAACCTTTGGTCTGACCCAGTATGGCCATTCTTATGTTCTTATGTTTTCTTATGTTCTTATAGCAAAGTCCAGCTTTTTGTTCTTTCCTCCTCCTGTGCTGGTGTCTTGTGCATTCTCTCTCATACTTATTTGCTGGATCATGATAGAACCTGTTCATTGTAGCCCCTGGGGAGTCCACCAATGTAGAAACCTGTAGTTTCTCCCTAATGAAACATGATAGCAAATTGCACATGGTTATCAATATACAGAATGTGATATGTTCAGGCATAGATAGCCATCACAGCCATTTTGCAGTCTTTCCATCAAGTCAGTGTTCTGACTGGAGTTTAAGGTTTCCTGTGGGTTACATCCTGCTACCATGACCATGGGGTATTCATGATGATGTTATTCTTGGAAAGAGCCCATGGCTCTTTACAGAGCTTCACTGGATTGAAAGGGTTCCACCTGGATGAAGATCAAGAAGGCTGATTTCATTGTTCCAGGGGACCAGCAATGGAGATAGGGGAGCATTCAATTCCTAGTGTTCATGTTTCAGGCCTCCCTGACATAAAAACATCGGTGTGTGCAGGCTCCTGCCATTCCTTACCCTCCTTTCCCACAAAACTAAGAAGAAGCCAAGCCAACAGCAACAACAGTTTTCCAGGAGGGTTTCATCTAGTTACAGTCATTGTTCAGAGTCTTCATTCTCCATCCTTTCCCACTGTGCAGCCTGAAAGATATTCCTGCCACCACTAGGAGGCGCTTTCGCTGCTGGGTGCCACCTCCAGAGATACAGGGCATTGCCTCTGCCATGCTTCTAACCTATGGCACAGGCATCCTGAGGTCACACATTGAATTTCAGACCGCACACATGGCTGAGTGCTTATATACCACAATGACAGCTACCTAGAAAAATAAAGAAACTAAAGATATGAGTTACCAACTGCACTGTCATCCAGGTGAGAAAGGACCTATCTGATTATTTGCAAGTGAACATAGTGCTGGGTGAGAGGAACTGGACTGTAAGATCTGGAAATGGAAGTCCTTTAGCCAAAACAGATACAATACAGACTACTGTGGGGCAGGCATCCTCAGCATTGCCCTTACGCCTGACCTGGAGACACCTCCGCTAAGGAAAAAGAGTAGTTTAGATTCTATACGTATTTTCTTTCTTCTAAGACTGCCAGCCAGGAGGCCAGTTAGTGCCAGTTGGGGTGAAGATTTTCCATGTGTGTCTCTAAGAGAGAGAGAGAGAGAGATGGGGATTCTTGTGCACTGGGAACAAAACAGACACCGGTAACCCATTTTAGATATACTGCACCTTGTCAAACAGTAATCAGAGGATAATAATTTTTGGTCACTGATAATCTGAGCCAGATTCAGCCAGAGACCTAGAAATGAATGTATCTGTGTTCTATTACCAGTCACAGAGCCATCCGGCCCCTGCAACATCTTTGATTCTGACATGCTAGGGACAATATGTCTGGGCAGTCCATTAAATCCCAGGGGGAAACCACCCATCTGCTTTCAGTAGCTTCCTAATGTGGGAAATATGAGAGCCCATGAATCAGAAATGAGACTGAAGTGTAAAATAAAGATATCCGGGTTATTAAAAATGAGTCTTGCCCTAAAAGGATGGGGCTGCTTTCTTGTTAAATAAGCAAAGAGCAGCAGCATGTTCCTTTAAAAACACTTGGATTTTTGGAACTGACTCAGAAGTTGAAGAATTTGTCTCCTTTGACTGTTTATAGCTTTGATGGAGTACAGGATTTGTGTGGTTCCCTGCAGCAATGACTCATTACGACAAGCAGTAAGTGAATTGCAATGACTCTGTCGCTCAAAATTAATCCATCAATGAGTGAGAGCTGATAGTATGCAAATAGATGCTGTTTTCCTACAGTCTGTCATGATCTGCAAGCAGCTGCATCCTCCAGTTTATTTCTTCTCTACTAGGCACTGCTAATTTCCATGATTGCTGTTATGGCTAAATGGCATCTTAACATAATTTACATTATCTCCATTTGATGTCAGTTGTTAATGTAGCTTTGTAATATTCTGCAGAATACATGTGATTCTCTCAGACATGCCGGTGAGACTGTGTGCCAAGATTCAAATGACAGTAAAAGCCTGGAGGTGAACCCCACAACTCCAAGTGGCCTGCAAGAGTTTCAAAAATGCATTCCCATGTTGAACATGAAGGTACTGTGCTAGTACCAGATTGTGGCAGCTCAGCTAGCTTTGCAGATCATCAGCAAAGTCTGAGTTGATGTCCATTTCAGTCAAACAGAACTTTTGCTCTCCTAAGGGCTGGTCCACACTAGGGGGGGGGATCGAGCTAAGATATGCAACTTCAGCTACGTGAATAACGTAGCTGAAGTCGAAGTATCTTAGTTCGAACTTAAAAGCACTTACCGCGGGTCCAGACACAGCAGGCAGGCTCCCCCATCGACTCCGCTTACTCCTCGTGTGGAGCTGGAGTTCCAGTGTCGACGGGGAATCGCTTCCGGGATCGATTTATCGCGTCTAGACGAGACATGATAAATCGATCCCAGAAGATCGATTGCTACCCACCGAATCAGGCGGGTAGTATAGACGTACCCTAAGAAACCACATTCCTTATCAGGAAGTCATCCTTGAACCAGCCCATTTCCCTCCCTCCCATAAACTCACTCTTCCAACAGACACCTGGCTTAAGACTAATGTTTCTTTCCATTGTCTAGACTTGCAGATTTATTTCAGGTACTCTGAGACCAGGTCATCCTGTCAATAGTCTTTCCTGTTAGTTCCCCCATCTTCTCTCTCTCTCTCTCTCTCTTTCTATATCTTTCCCATTTTTCTGCAGTACTGTAGCAGCTTCTTCCATTGGGGACCATCTGACCTACATTCAATAGACCACCCAATAGAAACACTGAGGCTTTGCTGCACCCTTTATCTACATATGTTTTACAGTGGGAGAGACTAGTTAATTTTTGCAAACCTTGTGGTAAGAGAGCATTGAGCACCTGTGTCTAAGCAAAGAAATATCTGCACATCAATTAGCACAGAGGTGACCGTGGAATTTCCACCGGGTTGTGTACCCCTAACCCAGCTGGGATCACTATTCAGCAGCCCACCCTCTTTTTCCCTTAGGAATTCTGTGCATGGGATAGCCTGGTTTGTGCTAGAACTGTCCCCCACAGTTCCTTATTTTGAGTCCCAAGTGGTATGAGCTCAGACCTTCAGATAGGCTCTAGTGGGCAATTTCTCGGCTGTTAACAAGGCTTCCCAGCTACTGTACTTAGAAGTATTTTCACAGGATGTGTAAAAGTCATGGTCTCCAGAGATCACAGTGGCTCCATTAGTGTTGAAACAAACCGCAGTATCTTGTTAGCTGAACTCAGCAGCCAAGAAACCTAAAGATGATTGGCATATTCATTCTGAAGTGGTACAGTGTCTGCTCCCCTGCACAAATGAGATTCCGCTCCAGTCAGTCACTGCATATGTATGATCAGCTTTTCATTAATTAATTGATCCTGGGATGATTTGCTATCAGTTCCTTTTTGAGGGAAATGCAGAGAGGGACAGAAAATGTGTGTGTTTTATTGTAATGATGGGTACTTCATGTTCATGAGTAACCAACCTGGCCTCCCCCTACACAAGTTCCATAGATATCATGTACTCCAAAAAATTCCCACAAGGGGGTGACTGCAATTCCTCAATAAATCCCAGGAGAGTTCAGCACAGTGATATGTAACTCTATGGCTGAAGACAGGGTGAGCGTTTCCCTTTAAGGGTAAATTATGATATTGCACTCAAAATTCCTCTATTGCAAAAATAAACAGAGTCTTCAGTTCACTTCCCCCTCCTTCCCTGGGGGAAAAAAATCAAAACTTTCCGGTGGGAAAAATAGTTTGGAACTGTTACCTCTTTATTTGACTGAAAGCTCCTTCCTCAGTCAGCTTGCCTTTCATCAACCACCCTGATTCTCCCCAACAAGGAATCTGGCTTTGAGAGGTACTTTGAGGTCATAACAAGCAAATCGCAAAGGAGTCTAATTCACTCTCAATATGTGCTTGTAACTCTTGACAAGATTACAAGCTATAATCCAAAACCAAGCAATCGCATGGGCAGTTTTCAGATGATGTCTCAAAGAAGGATTGGCTTTTAAGAAAGGATTTAATTAATTTCCACTGAACAAAGTATTCCTCGCACCTTATTTGAAGACTATAAGCAGCAGCGCTCTATGATTTCTTTAGACTGTATGACCATAAATAATATCTTCTTGATTCAAGACCCTCTTTTTGCTATAGAGGGGTTGGGAGAGGAGGAGGGAATAGATTTTAAAATTCTATTTTTGAATTCAGTTCTTAAATCACTGAACTGTTGGGTGTGTGGATGAATAAAACTGGAAGCGTATCAGTGGTTCCTCTTTATCAAACAACCCAGGTGTGTGAGGAAGAGTTCTTCGAGTGTACCTCACACATGGGCAACAACGAGTCATTACAGGGTGTGCCTCCTATGGAGACTAAGGTGACAAGACCATGACGCACGACTTTCAGAATGAGCCAATGGCTGACTGGGATCAGCAGAGCTGCCATGTGAGGGAAACTATGGTTCAAAACATAGGCCCATTTTCTGACATCAGTAATTCCAGTGTAAACCCACAGTAACTCCATGGAAGTAAATGAAGTGACTCCAGATTTATTTCGGTGTAACTGACACCAGAATCAGGCCTAATAAATTCTGATGAAAAAAGGAACCTCTGCTCTGAGGGCCAGATTTTGCCCTGGGATCTAGATACACGGCTCCCTTTGGGCCACATACTGCTTGGCTATGTCAGCACAATGCGGTTGACTTCAGTGATGTTATGTTACTGTAATTGAGAGAATTGGATCCACTGGCTTCCATGTTCATCTGAAGACAAAATTTGACCCCAGTGGTCACCCTGATGTTACACCAATTGTGAAAATTGGCTGCTGGGCTCGGAGTCCAGGTATTCATTAAAAGCAAACGGCCAACCTGGTTAGGCCCAAACGATGATCTGCTGTAAAGTTAGTATAATCTGATGGAGGCATCTCCCGTGCTTGCTAAAAAGCTGTTTAAACCATACAAAGTATCCATGGATTTAAAAGTAAACAGCTACCATTTTGGTGAGCACAGCCCCAAACAACCAAACAGGTATGAACTTTACCCCTGTTGCTGCATAAAAGCAAACTCAGAGTTCCTATTTCAAGAGCTGTTTGGAATCCCACTGAAATCCTTCATGGGGCTGGTAGATGAACACAGAGAAGGAAATGGAAGGTAGACATATTACTGAGTCTGATCCTGCAGATCTTCGATATGTGAGCTGTACCACTACTTCAGTGGGACTGTACTCGTGTAGAAAGGCTGTAGAATTGGGCCCATTGTCTTCTGCTTTATACTCTTGATTCTTCAAGTGCCATCAGGGCTGAGGTCATATCAGGTCACACAGGCACCTTCTTGCAGCTCCATGTGATCTGTATGTGTTCTTTATTTGTTCAAAATGTGAGTGCCTTTACAATTTAATCTGCCATTCTCTCCCTCCCCTTCCACTTGGTGAAGTCTAATTACACTTTTATTCCAGGTCCATCTGGTTGCTAGAAATGCTGGAGATCACCGCTGTGCTCATGCTAATGTTTGCTGTGTATTTTCTAGGCTGGATGCTGAATAATAATATTCCCTAAATTTGCTTTTGCTCCTGTTTCCTCCCCCCAAGTAGCAGACTGTGTAATATGGGATATAAAGTGGGAAATGTACACTCACTGGGCAAATTTTTTTTAAGAGTTCAGGTTTTAAATAAGCCTGTTTCATGTTTGAACACGAAAACGTTCGCTGTGTTTTTCAGAATGGGTTTTCTTTTCTTGTTTCTCTTTTCAAAATCCATTCTAACAGTTCCCCTCACAGCAACTGTCTGGTGTGTACTCAGTCGGAAAGTGGGGTTTGCATGTTTGTTTGTTCTGCCTAAGGCATGGCCCATAAATGTGAGAGTTCTCTAGTCCAGAAGAATCCATCTGGGCTGCCTTCCAGAGTTCAGAAGGGAACTCTTAGCCAGTGTCTGACCCAGATATTGGTTGTGCCCACAACAGTCTTAGGATCCCAAGCCTGGCTTTTGCAGTGCCAGCAGTGGGATTATTTGTTCTCCGCTCTTTTCTTTCTGCAATGCTGCCTGGGAACTCGGGCTCACACTTTACCCATGACCTGACTTTCCAGCACTAAGAATAGCAAGCGTAGTGCAACTTAGGTTCAATATCACTGGAAACAAGACACAGCTGGGAATCAAGGGAGTCAGATTAGTCCATCCTTCCACAACCAAAATACATAACAGGAGTATAGGAGATCCTGTTCGTTCCTAAAATTGAAGAAAAAAGGGGATCATGTAGGAAAGGGGAGCTCTTGGCAAAGATATTTTGCAAATCTTGATGAATTCTCTTGAGAGTAACTGTAAAACTTTGCTCAGGATATTAATTTGAAAAAGAGACAGACAACCAGAAGATCAGCAGCCAGACTGAATAAGGCCTTTCTGAAAAGGATGCTGGATCCTAGCTCCCCTTACTGCCCAGGATCATTGAGGTGGATGGTAGGCAGTAGAGGCTGGTGCCACCTGAAGGTTGGTAGGCAAATTGGACACAAAAGGTTGCCCTCAGCATCAATTCACAGAGTGGGTAAAAATATCATAATATATTTGATTTAAAGCAGACAGAGCTGAGGACCCTCCACTGGGGTGTGGGGAGGCAACAGGCAGGATCTCATAAAGAGCCTAGAGAATAACACTAACTCAAGAACATAAGAGCGGCCAGACTGGGTCAGACCAATGGTCCATCTAGCCCAGTATCCTGTCTTCCAACAGTGGCCAATGCCAGGTGCTTCAGAGGGGAATGAACAGAACAGGTAATCATCAGGTGATCCAACCTCTATCACCCATTCCCAGCTTTGGGCAAACAGATGCTCGGGACACTTAAGAGCATGATTTTGGATCTCTCTTGCTAAGAGCACCAGTCTGCCTCAATGCCTTGAAGAGAAGAGCTAAGGCACAATCAGTAGAAACTGTTGGTGCCTTGCAAATCCACAAAGGGTGTTTGGGCAAAGAACCAAACATGATAAGCAATGAGTTGTAAAAGCTCCTTCTAACCCATCTCCTGATTTTATCAGGCCCCTCTTTCTCTTTTCTTAAGAGACACCTGGTCTTTCATAGCCCCAGCACAGTCCATTACAGCCTGAATGTGGACCCAATGGCCATTTCTCATTTGCAGCATGGAAGTGAATACTGGAGAGAACCAAGGGTCACCATTCCTTTACCCCTCCCCACAAAATTACGGAACCCAGGAAAACCAGCATAGCGGAAGGTGTTAGGTTACTTGGAGAAAGGTGACTCTGACACGTGAAGGACTCAATCCTGCAACCCCTACTCACAGAGCAGTCCTTACTCGAGCATGGAGTCCAATTGGCTTCAATGGTTACATTGGCTGGAGAAAGGATGGCTTGCATAAGGGATGCAAGAACTGGTCTTTGGTCTCTAAACCAGTGCGCAGATTTAAGAGCAAAACTGCTTGAGGTATCAAGGCAATAATTCTAATGGTAATTTTGAACTGTTTTTGTCTGTCTAACATTCCTTTTTAATCCCCATCCTGCCTGCCCCTTCCTTATGTAGGGTTACTTTAGTGATCCTTGGAATGTTTTTGACTTCCTCATCGTAATTGGCAGCATTATAGACGTCATTCTCAGTGAAACTAATGTGAGTATTACTCTACCCTCCCCAGGATACCACCACCACCTCCTTCTCCTCCTCCTCCTCTGTTTCCTTCTCTCTCTCTTTTTTCTGGTTTTTCCCTCCCTTCTAGTCATGCTTTTATTGAACTTGCCGTCGTCCTTCTCCTTCTCCCAGGGAAAAAAAAAGGAGGGGGAACTGCCTCCTTCTTTTTCACTTGTCATAGCACGCCCCTGGCTGTGACTGGTGAAAGCGCACAGAGTTTGGGGTGTGTGTGCTTTTTTTCCCTCCAAAGGGTAGACATGCTTGAGTGTAACTTTCTAACTAACCAGGCTTTTGTTGATACCCTCCATCATGTGAAACTTTACAGAGGTTTGAGCAGCCAGTACTATAAAGTGGTAAGAGACTATTTAATATGCCCACGTAACCTCTTTCTTTTCTTATTTTTTTCTCTTCTCTCCCTCTTTCATGCTTTTTTTTGTTTTTGTTTTATTTTGTTTTAATATTTTTTACCTTTTTTCCTTTCTTTCTCTCTCTCTCTCTCTCTCTCTCTCTTTTTCTCTCTCTCTCTCTCTTTCCTCGGCTTCTCTGCCACATGCAGCACTATTTCTGTGATGCATGGAATACATTTGACGCCTTGATTGTTGTGGGTAGCATTGTTGATATAGCAATCACCGAGGTGAACGTAAGTAGCTGGCGTCTGTCCATGATCGTGCCTGCTCTAACATTCATTTGTCTTTCCCGGTTTTCTTTTTGTTTCTTCCCCCTCCCACTTTTTTAAAGATTGTTTTTTGTTGTTTTGAAAATTTATTTTATTTTTTGTTTTCTTTTGTTTTGACTTTTGGAACGACTTAGAGAACTTTTTGACTGTTGCATCATTTTCTTTCCCTCATAATCAGCCTGGCATGAGTAAAACTGTATAGCAGGAAAATCAATGGGAAATGTGGAATGAGTGAGATTTGTGCCATGGGAAGTTGCTGGAGTAGTCCCAGCCCAGGATTTTCCATGGCATTTTGATACTTTCCACTCCACAGAGATCTAAAGGCAATTCTTTCGAGGTGGAACTGTGGGAACCAAACCTAGAATCTTTTGTGTTGATGCCCCTTGGTTTTCCTCCAAAAAAATCCCAGCACCCCAGTAGCCACAGAGAAACCTGTGCCTACTTTTCCATTTTCATTTGAGATCAGGTAAACTGGTTAAAAAATAAATCTATTATTTTACAGGGTAGTTTCCCCCCATGCCTTGGTTCCTCCGCCACTCCAAAAAAATCCATAGAAAATGTACATGGCCATGTCTCGTTCGATTTCCCACTGGACACATTTACACATCACAAAATCCACCAGCACAATTGGCACTAATTGGCACCACTTCTGGTTATCTCAGTAGGCAGGCCAAGGGTTGAATGGCCCCTGGACTCTGAAATGAGTAGTATAAGGTTTATAAAGAATATATTTTACCAGCAAAATTCATAGTTTTTTGATGGGACAGGATAGAATTACAGAATTAGTGGATGAAGGAAATGTAGCAGGTATAGTACGTTATATTTAGATTTGAGGTAAGCATTTGATACTTTAGGCCAGCTCTTACTGAAATCAATGCAAAACTCCCATAGACATCAGTGGGACAAGAATCTCAATAAATCATATTTGGAAACTTAAATCAAAATTACTTGGACAGAAGCACAATCATGGGGATTGAAATCTGGCTAAAAGGCCATAAAAATAGCCTGGTGTATCAAGTTGGGAGGAGGGCTCTCAGGCTACCACAGGTTTACCCTTATTTAATGTCTTCATCAATGATCTGGAAGAGGGAGTAATACATTAATGAAATGTGCAAATACACTAAATGACAGTGAGTTGAAAAAACAGGACAGAAATATAATACAAAGGGACTTAAAGAGTTTAGAAACATGGACAAAAAAATAACAATGAAATTCAGTTTAGAGAAACCTGAGAAGTAGAAATACTGCAAAAAGGTGTTAATGGATAGCAAATTGGACATGGATTTGCAATGTGATGTGGCAGCAGAAAAGGCCAGTGCAGTTTTGGGTTGTATATGTACAGTAGAGGTATCATATCATGCAGCAGAGAAGTAATAGTGCCCTGCTGTAACTTTACCTGGGATGCTACATTAGGTTTTGGGCACCCCACTACCAGAAAGATATTAACAAATTGGAGGGAGTTCAAAGAAGGCCAGTTAAAATGATTTAGGGAGTGGGGAGATTGATTTGTCTGCAGAAAACTGAAGAGTTCTCCATATATATTGCTTGTTGAAGAGACAACTAGGACTTGTCTACATGGTGCAACCCCGTGTGGAGCATGCTAACTGGCCTGCGTGGCCGCCACTGGTGAGCACTAGAAGTTCCCTAGTGCTCGTTAATGTAGTCCTGTTTCAAATATTAGGGAACTTCTAGTGCACACCAGTAGGGGCCACACAGGTCAGCTGGTGCACGACACACTGGTGCACATTAGAATTTGCCTCCCCGCTAGTTTGGACTAAGGCATCATATAGACGAGCCCTAAGAGGGCAGGCTGGAAATAATCTACAAACACCAAAAGGGTGCAAACCTCAAAGATGGAGAGGCATCATATAGCATAGGCATGGGAGACAGGGGCCAAAGGGCCATTTCTTCCTGCACACACTTTTTTCATGATGGCTGCCCCTGCACCATGGGCCAAATGTGAATGAGTGACATTGCAACCGGTGCATGGGGTTGCAGTGCCACTCAAATTTGGCCCGTTTTGGTTGCGTGGCCCTCCCACTTTTAAAACCCTCTAGTGCCCATCATGTAGGGTGATGAAAGGGGACTAATAGCTAGAAGTAATGAAGTGGGAATTATGCTAAATATCAGGGGAAAGTTCCTGACTGAGAGATTAATCTATGGAATAATCTTCCAAGTAAAATGATGGAAGTCCATTCATTAGGAACATTTAAAGCCTGAATATATACTATAGGGAACAACCCTGCACTGGCGAGGAGATGGACTCAGTTATCAAATGTATCTTTTCAGTATAATTCTCATGATTTCTTCCCATGTAGAAGGTTTGAGGCACATTGTCAGGATGCTGTAGGGAAGCTCATGCTATTGCTGCTCATGCTGTACCTGCTCTATGGATAAACAGAAGTCTTCAGGGCTGTCAATATGATATGCTTCATTACCATGGAATTTGTACATGAAAAAAGGGAAGAATAGACCAAACACTGCCCCCTCTCTTTTCCACCCGTCTGAATTCAAAAGCATTTTTTTTCAGTCTAGCTCCTAAATCTGTCAGCTTTGTATTTCAAAATACATAGAAAAGTATGATAAATGGCATGCCTCTGTAAGACCATATCTGTCCAAATAAACAATTGTGTTTCTTAGCTGAGAAGGCAGCCAGGGGCAGTCCTATTCCCTGAATAGAAAGTACCAATGGCATTTAGTGATGGTCCCTGTGTCCCCTCTAAAGAATTCCCCCCTACTATACAGTTCCCACAGATTTCTGCACATGTCTTTTTTGTTACCTGGCATGTTTAAATCTTCTCTCTTTATCTAGGCAAGTCCTTTGCTCTAAGTTCCTAACATTTGTTACTAAAAAAAAATTAATCATTGTTGCACAATCTTTTGATGCACTGATAAATGAGCAGCAGCTAAGGATGGAGTTTGTTCTGAAATGTTTGAAATCCCCTTGCACTTATAACACTATTGAATAAGAGAATGTGTTGTATGTTGGTGTGTCCTGTCAGATTCCCTTCCTGCTAGCAGCACTCGCTATACTACAGCTTTAGCAGATGGGCATTGGAAATAGCAGCCCACATCAAAGGGACAGTTGTCATCTTCCTAAGAAGTGTGATGTAGTTTATTGATGCACCCCTCCCCTTCTCTTAAGGAGCTTGTTGCTTGCTCACTGTTTGTGGGTCTGAGCAAACCTGCCTTGTTTGTCTGCATACTGTCTTGTCTTGTTCCAATAGACTTGGAATCTGAAAAAGTGAGAAAACCCACACAGACACACACACACACACACACACACACACACACACACACTCCACTAGATGAAGAGCTTTAGACCCCTCAGGATCAATTAAGGTGCTTCTGCCCGCCTGATTAGCAATTGACCAAGCTTAGTTTGAGATAGGGTCTCAGAAGGTGCTGGTAGCGTTCCGTGTAATCATTTCTTGAAGGTGAACCTACCTGGCTCGGCTTACTTTGTCATAAGAAATTGTAGAGGTGTGGATATGTATGAAGACTCCATGAATTCCACCAGAGACCTTCCCAAGCAGATCAGCTTTCCCTGGGAAGCACTACAGCAGTAGGTGCCATGGAAAACCCTAGATCAATAGGTGCCTCGGTTTGTGTGTAGCTTTACGCTCACATCTGTGTGTGCAATACTGCAAGCGCTGGGTTTCCCCTTGACAAGTTTTTTAAATTGTTAAAAGAGAAATTCCCAGATCATTAGGATGAGAAATTCCCAGATCATTAGGATGTGCGGGGGCTGGGGCTTTTGTGAGTGTATTCCTTTGATTGTAGTATATGTTCCTGAATGTGTTTGGATAGCTATGTGTAGGGCTACAGATCTACGTGAGAGTGTGCAACTCTTTAGATCTGAATCGCTGTGTATGCGTGTATGTATTTGTGTGCACAGGTTACGCAGTGGTGAGGGTGTGTTACAGGTCTCCCTCAGAGTTGTTACTGCCCCCAGGTAGAGAGGCTTTGCTTTTTCTCTCAAGATGTAGCAGCTCACGCTTTTAGCTCTCAAGGTCCCCAGTTCAATCCCAGATGTGTCGGCCAAGAGGGAGGTCGTCACATGCACACATATGGGGGTTGCATGGTTGTTGATAGAGTTGTGTGCGCCTTGGAGTAGGTGTGGGTGTTTTGTATATGTCTGAGTATATGAACACAGAATCTGAGTGTATGTGTATATCTTAATCTGCACATCTGTTGGAGTGCGTTTGGGTGGATGCAAATATCTGAGAGCATATGTATGTAGGCATGTTTATCTGCATGCTTTTGGGTGACTGTACACATGCATGTATATCTCAGTGTGTGTGCATGTTTGTTAGCATGCCTCTGTGTTCAGCATTATAATTAGAAGGTGTGCAGATGGGCCAGATCCTGAGGTTCTCCTCAGTTTTTCTCAGTCCTTACGCAGGTGACCACCCCCCCGCCCCACCTCACCCAATGAAGCCATCTCAGTGACACTGAAGTGAATTCACCATTAGTGCACATTGCACCAAGTTCAGGCCTACTTCTGAGTTGAGCTTTAGAATGCATTTCAGTAACTACTCTCTCAGCTGTACCTTTCAGAGATACAGTGACAGGTCTCACGCCACTCACTGTGCACAACAGACACAGAGTTAGTTTAAGATCTTGCATATGAGGAAACTTCAGGTAGTGACACAATTTTGCCAGATTCACTTTTCAATTGGCTTATTTTCAAGCCCATTATGTAACTACATTTTCAAAACTTTGCCTCTCAATTTTAACAAATGTTGCACAGCTAAATTCTCTCCCACAAAATGCTTAAAAAACGTAACCCTAAACATTTGATTATTTCAGTTGCCTTTCGTGGCTGAGTGTATATTTTTGGCCATGAAGCAGCTTAACTTATTTATTTATTTACTTACTTACTTACCTTTAATTCTGGCATTTAAAAATTAATTCCAAAGCAGAAGCCAGGTCTGCCAAATTTCAGCCATCAGTGAACGCTAAGACCTAGCTCCTGAGAATAGAATTCATGATGCTGTAATGGCTGGGGCTAGAAGTCAGGACTTGTGGATTTTATTCCCTGCTCTGGCTTACTGTGTGACCTTGGATGTAACAGCTCTATGCCTCAGTTTCCCCATCTGTAAAATAAAGATAGCAATATTTACCTAACTTACAGGAGTGTTGTCCTGTGAGTTACCTTTTACAAAGCATCTTGCGATCGCAAAAGAAAAGCATTATGGAAGTAAAAATGATTAATATCGATAATAATAATAAGGTCATGAATCTCTGCATTATAGGAAAGGAAATGTTACAGGAGTTGAGCAGAACAGAAGCCAGGGAATTTGGAATACCTGGTCCAAGAAGCAGTCACAGGGACAGATTTAGATGTCCTTACTTTCCAGATTGGCGGATACAGTACAGTATTCGTTGCTCTTTGTTCTTACTGGAGCTTTCTGACAACCTGCTAGCCTCTTCCCTGGGTGAAAGAAGTTTCTCGTTACTTTTTACTGTGTGGTATTGGAGAGGAAAATCAAGTTTGATTTGTGCACTGTGTTACTGTGCCCAGAGTGATGGAAAAAGACAGCCAGGCCTGAGTCACTGAGAGAGCTGCTCACATAATGTCCTCCTCCTCAGATTTTAGTCAGAGAAAGCAGCTGACACATCTTTGGTCCTTAGGGTCCTTCTTCCTTTGTCTATTCCCCTTCAGTGTCAGACAGCTTTCTGTTGCAGCTGAATCTTCATTTGCTGCAGAAGCCAGTCTCGCAGCAGGACATGCTTACCTGCCTGGGCTCCTCTTGCAGAGCTGCTGCCCTTAGCCAACAAAGACTTTGTTCAGTCCTTTGAACACACTGGGCAGTTTGCACATATACATGTGTGGGAATTGCATTGGCATGCACAGATATATCCATTTATCATGCACAGGCGTGGGTATCTGTGACCATTATTATGTTTGGCTGTGTCTGCGTACCTTGAAAGAGTGTAGGCTGGGTGGATTTATATTTATTTATGTCCAGACAGAAGTCTGTGCGTCTGTGTTCCTGTCAGTGATCTAGGCCATGTCGGAATGTATGGTTGTCCCCGTGTATGTCAAAGTGACATGGTGTCTGAGGGTGTATGTTTGTGACCGGGCAAGAATGTCTGCGTTTATATCCACCTGCCTGTGCCCATCAATGACCATGAAAATATTAGCATGAGTGTGTCTCTGTATGCTGAAGCGTACACAAAGGAAGTAGTACAGAATGGGAGCTACAGAATATTAAGCAGCAGTGAGACTAATAGCCAGAAGATCATGGTATAAAGAGCTCAGCGAGCCACCCGCTGAAATGTCCTGGGTACGAGACAAGATGATGAGGGGTGTAAGCGATTTGAGTGCTTGTGTGAATAAAAAGGAAAGTCTCCCCATGTACATTGCCCTCCCTTTGTAGAAGTCCAGTTTTGCCAAGGAGTGAGCAGTGTGTTGAGTCCTAGAGCTGATGGAAATGTTTTCTAACTGGGAGAGGCAGAAGAAGGAGAGAATGGTGAAGCATGTTTTCACTTGCTAACCCGTTCTGCAGTGATAGAGCTGGTGGCCTCTGGACCAAAGAGCTCTGGAAAATGACATCCCATGAGGAAGTATAGAGAAAGCCAGCCAACTACATGCCTTCCACAAGCAAACTTCAGCCGGACCCAACACACACCACCACCAGTCCTCCTCTAGTCACACAAACACTTCGTTTCTCTGCCTGATATTTAGGAAGACTGAATTTATTTACATCTTGATACGGGTCTGAAAAGTAGGTGGTGTTATAGAGGAGTCTGTAGGGGTTCACCAGAGGGGTATGGCTTTGTTGGTTTCTGGCTTTAAAGAATTTATGAGATAAGGTACAGTATGGGCAGAGACACCCAAGCCTTCAGATTCTAGGGTTATCTGGAGACCAGTGCAGTGATTTCTTCTTTAGTCCCTTGGTTGTAAGTGAAAAAGCCTCCCTTTAGAATCATCCTGCTTTTGACTCCAATAGATTTCATATGATTGTCATGAACTCCTGCTCCCATTCTCTGGAATATTTATGAAACAGCACATACTCAAGTCTCCCTCTTACCTTCTCTCCCTGCACCCTCTCTATTTCCCCTTCCCCTTCATTCCCTCTTGCTCCCCTCTACTTTGTCTCCAGCCAGACCAAACCTCACAAGATTATTTTCACCCCCAATCAAGAGTCTGAAGGCAGAGAACCAGTGGCTCAAATCCTGCAGTCCTTACTCAGGCAAAACTCCCAATGGGCTGTTTATCTGAGTAAGAATTGCCGCATTGGGCCCTATCCAACTAAATTCTATATAAGCCGCACCCCTGCAATGGGAGCAAGGATTGGTGGAAGGACGGCACACATCTAGCCTGCACTTCAGTTGGGACTTGCATCCATCTCTGTCGCTGCATCTGTCCATCTGTCTCTCTCTTTCTGTAGCTGTGCCTGGCTGGTTCTCTCAGCTTCCAAGCCCTTTGCTCTCAGATTTTGACCATCAGGCGACATTGGAAACAAATCTTTGTAATTCTGAGCACTTGCTCAAAGTGTCTCAAGGAGGGGTGGTATTTACATATCACTCAACCTTCCAAATGCCATTTGGGGAGCAGAGTCTTCCAAAATACGTAGCAAAGGGCTGTTGAAGCACAGCAGCTTCTTTTGACATCCTGTGTCGACACCCTTCTTGTTGCCATCCTAAAAGTTGTACATAGTTTGATACATACGTATATGTGTGTGTGTATACGTGCGTATATAGAACTCATTTTATTTTTGTAAAGCTGCTGATAAAACCGATGACAGGAGGGTTGGTTTGTTTAGAATTTTTTTAAATCATTCATGGTGTTTTTATTTCTGTAATAGTAAAAATGTAACGCACCACTGTGGCCCAACCTTCATTACAAAAATACCCATGTTGAAACATGGCTGTGGCAAACCATGGGATAGCATGGTGCAGTCTTCTCTTTGTGGACAGCAAAAAAAACAACCCAAAATCGTGTTATAACCCTGTTTTAACTTAGCCATATACCACTGTTAAAACATGAGTTTGTAACACATTTTTCTGCCCACAAAAACTAGAAGAACGTCCTAAGATTGTGTGACCATACCCATGTGTGAATGGGGTTGTTTTTGTAATGTAGATGGGGCCTTTTTTTGTTTTTGTCTTAACAAATATTTGTATTCAGATTTTCCAGACTGCATCATACAACTTACCCATTCCAGAGGAGTGCTCACACTTACAGTCTTTATGGAATGTGGGCGGTCAGAAAAGAACATGTTTTTTGCAGAAATGGAGGCAGTGAATACCAATGACTCCTGCTCTCCTCCCCCTCAGCCCCTCACATCCACCTAGGCACTTGAGCCATTGCCAACATCTAATGCTAATAGCAATTCACCACAACAACAGAAAACCATGTGATGCCTGGGGGTGGCGGGGTATGCATCAGAAAAGCATGTATTCCCCAGTTTTATGGAAAATGCTGAAATATGTGATTTCCACAAAATGGCATGTTTGGACTCAGTCATTACTCCAGATCCAGGACACATTTTATTGCAGGGGAGATTTAAAAGCAGGATAAAAATACATTGACCATGTTAAATCAATTATAATCTGAGAAACAGACACAACAGTACCTGTGACAAATTTTCCATATAACCGTATGACGTTAACAGCAGTGAAATGATAGGGAAGAAGTATGGTGTTATAAACTCATCTATAGATTCAGGGACCCAACACACAGGTTTTCTTATCTGGCATCCTTCTAAATCAGTGATAGTCAGACTGAGACTCACAAGCCGCAAGTGGCTCTTTAATGTATCTCCTGCGGCTCTTTGCAGCATGATATTAAAACGCTGCGTGCTTTAATTATTAACCAATCTAAATTATTAACCAGTTACGATGCTTTACAATGTTATTAATCAATTGTCATTGATATAATAATACTTGGTCAGTCATTTTGCTGTGAGAATGATAGATAGATAGATAGATTAGATAGATGAAACAATACATTCACACTACTGTGACTCTTTTGAGTAATGTTGGTCACTAATTTTGCTTCTGAACCACTGAGGTCTGAGTATCACTGTTCTAAATGAAAACATTTAGGACACTCATTAAAATGGTGAGACAGTGGCAGATTGACAGGTCAGTACGTTAGAGATTTGTATCCTTCACTCCAGAGCATTCTGCAGAGCAGCACATTTCCACAAAATCATGTTGCCCCAGCACAAATGTTGTGACCCAACAGTACACCGTCATTCCAGGTCCCTTGGAGCCTTAACCAACTCCCACTGAAACAGTAGCATAGCTGGGGGGGAGCAGGGGGAGCGGCCGCTCCCCCTTGAGCAGAAGCGGCGGAAGCGGCGCCTTTTTTTAGCAGCACTAAAAAAAGGCGCCGCTTCTTTTTAAGCGCTGCTTTTTGCACTCACCCGGCGACGCTCCGGGTCTTCAGCGACATTTCGGCGGCGGGTACCACCGAAGACCCGGAGTGAGCCGCCGAAGTGCCGCCGAAGACCCGGAGCGCCGCCAGGTGAGTACAGGGGGAGGCGCCTTTTTATAGCGCTGCTCCCCCTGCGCTCCGGACCTGGCTGCGCTACTGCACTGAAATTCATGGAAACATTGACTTCAGCAGGTATTGGACTGACCGATGGCCGACTCCTGCACTCTTTATTCAGTCAAAATTTTCATTAGTTTGTAAGATCTTCAGGGCAAAAACCTTGTGTTCATTCTTTCCTATAAATTGGATAACCCGCTGTTGGTGCTATATTAATAATAATATTAGTGCGAGCTTTGATTGAGTAAGCAATGCAAACTTTGACTCTGAATCTGTTCAGTAGTGAGACATACATATAGCATAAAAAGCATGTTTAAAAAGATACATTAGGTTCTCTGATCAGTATTTGAATTTTCTTCTGGTTTTGTTATCATCTAACTTTTGAGATGGCGCTATGATATTGTGGTGCTGGGCATCCTAGAAATGCTTATAATAATAAACTGATACTTTTTTTTTTAATATAATTTCAATATTTATACAGAGCACTTACTAGTTAAAACAATCAAAAGAACAACCAAAAATAGCATTAAAAACCATCTGAGGTTTCATTTTTCACTGGTTATCCTTCACATTGGTGGCCAATGAAACAATTCACTTTTGCCCAGCTACAACTTCTTTAAGTTTCCATGAATACACGTAAGAACTGTGCCTTTGTATGAGTTTGTAGAGATTCGAGCACAATGGGTCCCTGATTCTAACTGAGTTCCCTGGTTGCTTCTTTAATATAAATATTAAATAACAACTCACCAAGAACCAAAAAGTCATATGTCCTATTGGAAGATGCTGAGCTTGAAAGTAAATGTTCAAGTCCTGATTGCTGTGTCATGTGGGGCAACCCCCTGAAGCAGTGTGGGGGTTTCCTACCATCCACTTTCGCTCCTTCTTTCAAGACTTAACCAACCTGTACGTTTCAGGGAATTTTGCCCTATGTCCCTGTTTCCACATTCAGAATGCAGTTTTAAAATGTACATAAAGGGCCGCCAAATTTCACCGTGTTCAATAGTGCTGCAAAAAAAAAGTTTCACTTTCATCAAGATCAAATTAGTTGCTTGTAATCTTTAACCGTCTGCCAGCCCAAGATCTCATGCACACACCATATATGTAGAGTACACTATTTCATTACCCGCTGTGCATAGTCAGGGCCCTGCTTAATATGTACAAGAGGTATAAAAACACACATTATATCCCAGCCTGCAGCATCAGAAATGCTAGTTGTGGTGAATGCAACAGGAGCTAGGCTGACAGAAGAGGGGAAGAGACCCAGGAGGGCATTTATCCAAATTATCTCCTACCCTATTCTTCGTCTCCTCTATTGCTTCCTTCAAACAAAAACCTCTAAACCTTTCTGAGACCCTTGTGGCAATAGCATATTCCCTGCAAACTGGGTACAGTTTTCATGCCACACCAATGGTCAGTCCCCCTCTCCCTAAAATTTCAGGCATCAGCTGTCTCTCTCCCTCTCTCTTCACCTGAACGCCTGACTACCAGCAGATGGGGAAGATTAATCCCCTCTTCTCTTTTGTGCATTCCTTCTTTAGTGCACTAGAGATCAGGATATCATGGTGATGGGCACCATTCTAAAAACCTAGATGGACAGACAGTGGATCCCCTCTGCCTGTGATATGTGACTCCTGATGTTCCCATTAAATAAATCCAGTTGACCAGCAGGACACACTTGTGTGGCTCCTTCCCACGGCCAGATAGAATGTGGGCTGTCAAAGTCACTGCGCCTTGCCTTCCCGCAGTAGACCTGGATGGGCTGATTTTCATGGGGATTGGCTGAGAGGAACAGAGAGTGCTGAAAGCAGCTTCTGCCTCACGTATCTTCTTAAAAGTCTGATAAATGGAGCACAGTCACACCTGAGTCCAGCTGACCTGGCTGTAGGGTTTGGACTGGCTCTGATGCTCTGCAGATTTACAGCTGGAAATGCAGGTCTGACTTTGACCAAATGTAAACTTGACTAGGGCAGGGAATCGTCTCGTCATCCACCCACTTTTAAACCGGGATGTACCAATTGTTTAAGATTGTATGCAGTCGTCTAACCCTTCACATTGGCTTGTCCAAGTGAGTGGGAGAGAATTTGCTACATGTGACATCACTTCCTAAATGAAACTCACATAATGGCCAAGATGCCTCCGCTCCAAAGAAACATCTGCTAATAAGGGAGCATAAAAACAGATATTGGGAGATGCCAAATTCAGCTTCCTAAAATTAGGGATTTTGATTCCAAGCTCATTGTCTGCTCTGAGTCCACTTCCATCTACAAACTCATGTATGTTAACAAAGAGCATTATGTTTCACACATCCCATCCCTCCACATTACTGAACTCACCAAAGCAGTCACCAGTTATTCTCAGAGAGATATCCCTGGAACAAAACCATGTTGCTCATTGCTTTACAACAGCAGGCCATGGTCTCCATAACACACTCAAGTAATGCCTATAATTAACATTTCCAATCCCAATATGGCTCATAGACTTTATTGTATCCTATATTAATATTCACCAGCCCAATCTACCTCCATAAGCATTTCCTTTTAAAGAAACTTCAGCCTCTACATTAAACAGCTTCCTAATTAAAAAGGCAATGAAAAGATACAGCCTGTGAATTAAATACTAATTGCTCCAGATTTCAAATGAAAACTATCCTTAACAAACTCTCTCCTTGGGCTATTGATGTGTCTGGACAGACTCCCTTGGGCAGAGACTTGATATGCTAGAATAACTCTCCCCATCAGGGACTGCTAATTTGCTTGCATTCACAGTCTGTTGGGCTGTATGTTCCAGTTGCATTCAGATAAAAGTTTTTTCCTGGTTTCAACCAAATGAGCAATGTCTTCCAGCATCTCCTTCAAAGTTTAAGACTGCTCACCAGGTATCTTCACCGTGCCTTTGGGCTGGCTACAGGCATCATCCTAGCATCATTGCAGGATCTTTGGGCTGGCCCAGTGCATATCTGGCTATCTGGAAAAATCTGCTTGTGATATAGACTCATACTAAACCTATTAGCTCCCAGGGAAGTCATTGCACTAAGCTGTGGGTGCCTGTTCAAGGAAGTCTATATCTGAAGCCACATAGCTAGACTGCAGATCTTGGGTCTGTTTCTGCCCTCGTTTCCCATCAGTTCAATAGGAGTTGCATGTATGTAGCTGAGGGCACTGTACTGGATCCTCTCATTCCTCTCAGGCAAATCCCAGAATGTAATAATGGGCTGTTGCTACTCCTCACGGATGGAGGCCTGCAGAGTCTGATATTCTCAGCCCTCCTTTTTAACATATATATGTGAGACTGCTCAGAGAGCTCGAGAGACATCAGAGACTCCAGTGTCACAAATACACGCAGTCTCCTTCTCAGCCTGTGCATCCCCAGGCCTCACTAAGATGTCCCAATGACTGTAAGCCCTTACCAGGTGGATGAAGAGCAAATGGCTCAAACCCTCAACCCAGGGAGGACAGACGCGATGATGACAGGAAGCGGGAAATGCTTCAAGGAGCTTGCTTGCTGATCCTCTGACATCACCTTCAATCTGATCATCTGTCGTCAAGGGAGCACTAAGCCTGGAGATGAAGCTCGGCTCTTCACTACTGCTGGACACAAGGAATGCAGTAGAGGCAGTCTTCTTCTGCCTGTGACTGCCCAGGAGACAGTGCCCTTTCCTCTCAGAGGAGGACCTTGCCATCCTGATCCATATTTTGTCACGTCCAGGTTAGACTACTGCCAGTCATTCTCCTTGGGGTTGAAAGTGAACACCTCTTGAGGGCCACAACTTGTACAGCACACAGCAGCCTGTCTCATAAGTAACAAACGCTGGCTCCCTTTTCACTTCTGGACCAAATTCAGGGTCAATTTGTGATGGGGAGGAAGGGGTTAAAAGCAGCCTAGGGAGGCTGTGCAAGGAGCAGCCAACCAGAGAGGCTGAACAGAGCAGCTAATCAGGGCCCAGGAGGCCAATATAAAAAGAGACACAGGGCAGAGCAGGGTCACTTTCTGCTGGGAGCTCAAGAAGTAAAGACTGTGTCTGTAGCAGGCTGAGAGACCTGCGGCAACCACTGGCAGGGACCGGAGGAGCAAGAGGAGTTCCTAGCTAGCTGCTGGGACTGGGTAGTTGCATGTCCAGAGGAAGGGCGAAGAAGGTGCTAGGGCCATGGGGAAGGGGCCCAGGGAGACATAGCAGCAGTGAGAGGAATTTGAGGCACAGCAGGAGGCTGTAATACACAGGGTCCCTGGGCTGGGTCCCTAAGTAGTGGGTGGGCCCAGGTCCCCCCACTCACCACTGGGGAAGTGACTGGACTACTGAAGGAGATACAACCCCCCACCCTGGAAGGGGGAAAACGTGGAGAGTGATGCAGCCGGAGGGCCGAGTCATGAAGAGGACGCTGCAGTACTTGGACTGAGGCAGGTCTGCCGGGGTTGACGACAGTGGGTGAGGCACCACCAGGAGAGGGCATGCCAGCTAAGTGAGCTAATCCCCCATATTAGCAGCAGGGGGCACCGCTCTGGTGAGTGAACCCCGTGACACCATTTTAATATACAAGAACCTTAACTGGTTCACACCTGACTATCTCAGAGACCATCTCCTCATCTATTTCCCACCAAGAGAGCTGTCGTTTCACAGGGGTGCTACAGATATGCCCATCATAACTAATACATTAAACTGATGGAGGCAGGACTTTCCTGATGACAGACAGATCCCTGGCTGTGGAATTCCCTGGTGATAGGGATCTGACTGAGCCACAGCCAGACTGCACTCAGGTCAAAATGCCAACCCCATTTTTCCCACAAAGCATCATTCCCTCCTATCTCATAGGGATGAGGAAACTTAAGAAGAAAATGGAGAAAGAGGGAAGAGAAAGGAGAGATGAAGAAAGGATGAAAATCTTCAATCCTGAAGAGGTGGAGAGAGATGATCACCCTTTAGATTGTATTGCTGACCCTATAGCTGTGTTCTGCACTTGGAAGTCATGGTGATAGGTGCCTTACTAATGGGAGTAAGAGAGAGATTGTGGATACGTCTAAACTGCAATTTAAAAAAATCCTGCGGCAGCGAGTCTCAGAGCCCAGGTCAACTGACTCAGGCTCGCAAGAGTTTCATTATGGGGCAAAAATTAGCAGTGTAGACATTCCTACTTGGGCTGGAGCCTGGGCTCTGAAACCCAGTGAGGGGGGTGGATCTCGGATCCCGGGGGCATGGAGTGCAGCAGACAAAGAATGTGGCCTAGTAAATTGAGACGAAAACTGGGAGCCTGGATCTTGGAGTTCTGACCCAGGTTCTGCCTCTGCCTCACTTTGTGTCCCTGCTCAGCTATCTGCGTCTCACTTTCTTCCTCTTAAAATGGGGGTGACATTAATAACGGATTGGGGTGCTGTGAAGGTTAATGAGTTGATATTGGTACAGTGCTTTAAAAACAGCACTACATGAGTCCTGCTCAATGTTACTGTCGTCTAGTGAAAGCTGAGGACACAGTTCCTTGCCACGTCAGCTGCCTCCCATCTCTGCCTCCTCACAATAAACCTGACACCTTACCAAGTGCCCGGGTCTGAACCTGGTGCCTTCTTTTGACTAATTCCTTCCTTCTCTCCACCTGCCTGACCACCATCCCAATCAGCCCTGCTCTGACTCATGGATCATTCCTTCCCTGTCTCTACTGATATGCTCCTGGGCCTGGACTTCCTCCTTCAGGATCCCTGCCCAACAGCGGAATCAAGAACTAACAGTGAAGAGACAAGTCCTACATGGAGCCCATGCTGGGGCTCCTGGTTTCTGGGGCACAGGTCAGTATTCACTCTAGTCACGAGTCCCAAACTGCCAGGCCTCCTTGAAGCAATAAACTCTCCGAGTCTGGACTAGCACCTTAATACTAGTCACTTTGTAAGGGCTGACGTTTGATTGCAGTCATATTAAAAATGACATTAAATATGAGGTTCATGTATAGGGAATGACCCTCCATAATCCTCATTACACTCCACACCATTCAGAGAGCCTGTCCTAAAAATGCTATAACCACCGCCCACTCCAGCTGAGCTTTCAGTGTCTATGTCCCTGCCTCAGTCTTCAGTTCCTTCTTATCTGGATGGGACTTTCTTCATGTACCCATTCCACAGAAATCAAAGAATATAATCACAGGTGAATTTGCACCTGCTTTACTTAGTCAGGATTAGAACTAGCAGCTATTACATTGTGGAGATAAATACCACATCTCTGATACTATTTAATGCTAGCTATGCTCTATATCTTATTTCTCAGGAACCCTGGGGCTTGATTATCGTAAAACTTGAACTCATCATTTACCCAGATTTAATTAGAAGCATTATTAACACATCCTGAAAATTAAGAATAATTTGCATGTACTGTACATGTTTTCCCAGTTGTACTTTTCCTCTGAAACTCAAGTTTTTAAAAAAATAGCTCACAGCTGTATGAAAAGTGAATCTTTCATTTAACTGTCCAATAACTTTCAGTCTGGGGTCATTTGCATAGCCAAATTAAAGCAAGTGACTTTCTTTATATTTACCTTTAATCACCTGGAACCATAACATTACTGTCTCTGAAAACTTCATGGATATATATGTCAGATATTAAATAAATTAATAAGCTAGTCAAACTGGCATGATTTGCATATACAAATGAAGCTAATTAGTAGTGCAGCTCCCTGAATTTAAAAATCCTAGAATTCTTAGGAAATGAAGATAGAATTGATTACTTTAAGCCTCACTTGGTATATATATTTCTTTTAAACATCATGAACCATATTGAAAATAGGACTAAGTTGTATATGTGGAGAGGCAAATAAATATGCCTTTTACAGATCTGAAGTTGGATAGACTGCATATGAAACATGGATGTTAAGTTTGTATGAGCTGACACTTACTGTAATGGTACAGTGACCCACATTAGCAGGGAATAACATAAGTGTTATGACAAACATCATCTCAGGCCTCACCACGCCTGTCCCAATAGGTATGTGAAGCTCCATATTGCACCAGATGAAACTCAGTCTCTACATTAAAAGAGATGACATTATATTAGTCTCCTCTGTACAGCAATCAGAAGTTTATCCTGAGATAGATCCCACTGGCACCACTTAGGCACAGTGCTGTTCCCATTGAAGTTGGTAGGAATTTTGCCATTTACTTCCATGAAGACAGGATCAGGCCCTTTGATTCACCATATATGTGAAACAGGTGTGCCCCTCTCAAGCACCCACTAAACTCAAACTAAGCAAATTGTCTGTGTTTTATGGATATGATCAAAACTACTGCATTCAAAATGTTTCCAGTAATAATCAAAGGTACTGGAAACATTTCTGGAGAGTAGCGAGTCTTAAATGCCTACATGACTGTCTTTTTGTAATAGCCAGTGAATCCATTGGTTTCACTGTAGGGTTGTATGTGTTGAGAATTATTTCCTCCATAATCCCGTAGCACTCCCTCAGTTCATCTCTTACAGGAATGGCAGACCGATTTCTGCCTGGAGGGTTGATACATTTACAAACATCAGTGGCAAATGGATTACCTTCAGAGGTCTTGTGATTAAAACCCCCAAGAGCAATGACAGACAGATTACTCAGGTTTTGTGATAACCCCTAGAGTAATGACTGAATAATTACTGCCAGGGTTTAAGATAGTTTTATGCTCTGGACTTCTTCTGGGCATCCAGTTGTCTCTGGAGGACTTGTACTGTTCTCATCACCTGACAGTGATGTCCCTTTAGTCTGTTCAGACTAGAAACGCGACGGAAAATCTAGTAGCTTTATTAGAGTCATTGGAGAAGTGATAATTTGGCTCCAATGTCTTTTATATATATATTCTGTTAACCTCTGATTCTTCTTTGAATATACGTCCATGTGGCTCCTACTCTAGGTGCACATGCACCCCATCATGTTCCTCGACTGTTCTACCTCAGTTTCCAGGCAGCACGTTTGATACAAGGGTCAAGAGCCATACTCAGACCACTAGTAACCATCCCATAACCTTCCTCTTGAATGCTGACTTGGTTTCTTCCATCAAGCATCATTGTTTAGGATAACAACAAACAGATGTGTGCTGGAAGTTATCAGCCATGACTACCGCATCCACTTTTAGCCCCTAACCCCATTCATCCGCTTCCCTGTCCCTCTTCAGTGACCATTGTTATGAAAATCACCTGAAAGAAGAAACAGCTTTCCTGTTTTGTCTAGGAGTCATAGAGGAATGCCTCTGGAGTACAGGGGAAGTCACTTTTGTCCCCAGTATTTCCTTATCCTGAAAAAAAAAAAGCCACTTTCATTCTATCCTACACCTGAGAAGACTGAACAAATGTATTCACTGTTCCACATTCAGTATGGTAATGCTTGCCTCCATCATCCCTTCCCTTCAGGCTCAAAATCGGTTTGAGGCTCTCGACCTACAAGACTCATACTTCCCTATTCCAGCCACTCAGCCCCACAGGACGTACCTGCAATTCACAATGGAGCCCAGTCATTATCAGTACAAAATGCTTCCATTTGCTATCTCCACAGTACCAGAAGTCTCCACAAAATGCCTAGCAGTAGTGGCAGCACATCTGAGCAGATGAGGTATTTGCATATATCAATATGTAGACAATTGGATTATCAAAGGAAGATCTCATCAAGAAGTTCGAAAAGCTGTGAACTATTCAGGCAACTGGGTCTCATGGTGAATTACAATAAATAGTGTTTCATTCCAGCACAGAGGACAGAATTTGTGGGAGCCCTAATCAACTCCAAATAAGCAAAAGCATATCTTCCCAGTAATAGATTTCTTTCCCTTCAAATGATAATCACCAGTATCAAATCAAATCCGAAAACTACTGTAAGAAACTGCCTCAAACTCCTAGGCCACATGACAGTTTGTATACACGATGCCACTACCCAGACTTCATGTGCATCCATTACAAGGCTGGTTAATGTTGGTGTATCACCCACCCTACAAGAGCATCTGAATTGTGGTCCCTGCACACATCCTGTCAGCACTGAACTGGTGGTTAGGGTAAAAAAATGTTCACAAGAGGGTTCCTTTCTCCACATCTCTTCCAACAAAGATGTTTATCACTTATATATCAGTACCAGTTGGGGAACAAACCTGAAACACCTACAGATACAAAGGGCTTGGTCTCAAAAGGATATGACTCTTTACGTTAATGTCCTAGAATTCTGAGTGATCAGATGATCTTGCATAGCATTCCAGCCTGTGTCACAGAATTCCATGGTGCAAATTCTCACAGACGACACATCTATAATATACTATAAAGCAGGGAAGTGCCCTATCATCACCCCTACGTTAGGAGGCTATCATGTTAATGGACATGGTTCCAACAATACAGGATAACCAGTAACCATAGTTGGTCTTCATCTTCTAGGAGTCAGCAACCACCCAGTAGGCTTCTTGAGCAGACAAACCATCACCAGTCACAAATGGTCTCTGAAGAGCTCCATTGTCAAACCAATCTTTCACCTCTGGGGAAATCCCATTACAGGCTTCTTTGCCACAAAAGATCACATGAAACATCCAGCCTTTTGTTCCAGGGGAGACATGAGACTGGGATCATTACATGACACCTTTCTTATATTGTGGGATCAATGTCTAGTGCATTTCCTTTGATTCCCTGGATTCCAAGAGTGATGTGTAAAATCAGACCGGAAATAAGAAATGCAACACCCTGTTTCAAGGGCCTTGTGATACTATCTTGACAGAACAGACTGTCTCTGGATCCTTTTATTGTCTTCCACAACCTGCCTTCCATCCCCACTTTTTCAGAGTCCTCCTTATTTGGGATTCTGTATTAGCAAGGGAATTGAGGCTCTGCCATATGCCTTGGGGTGGGGCACGAAGACACCATGGCACATTGGTGGCCTTGACGGACCCTGCTATTCAAAAGATTCATATCTCCGACACATGGGGCACATGCACACGTACAATGGGATCCACAGACAATATCATCTTGAAGAACCACAGTTACTGTAAGGTAAGTAACCATTCATTTCCTGGTGTGCTCCAGCTCTCCCTCAGCCTTCATTTTACTGAGTCCTTTTCCAGCCTCTAACACCACAGGAGCCCTTTGTTTCTCCTCCGCTCCTGCTCCCAGTCTATCTACCTCTTATAAATGCAGTAATGTAAAAAACAAGAACATATAGGCCAATCATTTACAACTTACATTATGTTTGACTCCATGAATGTCTTTATGCAAGAACAAAGAGGAGTCTTGTGGCACCTTAAAGACTAACAAATGTATTAGCGCATAAGCTTTCGTGGGCTATGACCCGCTTCTTCAGATGTATGGCTTCTTCTTTATGCAAGAAGAAGCCTGCCCTGGGTGTCTCCTTCCTTTGTAGTTGCAACAACCACTTTTAGTTCCCAACCACTTTTAACTGTCCCAGGACTGGCTGTGCAGGTGTCTGTGACTGGTACTCTAGGTTCTTTCTCTCTACAATACCAGTTGGCTCAGGACACAGCCTCTGGAGTGGGCCGCAAAATGCCACTGCTGCCCATCTGTCATTCAGTTATGTGCACATTACTCTGCAGCAAAGCTTGCCTGGCCTCAAATCCCAGTCTTGAAATGACAAGACTGGTTTGGGGTAGCCAAAGCAGGTTACAGCCTGTGCAGATGAACAGAAGGCAGCAGATAACAAATGGTAAAGCCAAAACTCTTCTTTAAGAATCTGCTTTTGTACATAGTTCCTAGGCTTCTTATAAATGAACCTCTGTTTATTTTAAGGAAACCTTATTGTCCATTTATATGGAATTTATATACTGATATTTAAACTTCATTTCCAAGTACCTACCAGCACTGCTTAAACCCCTGTGAGCCTGTGTGACTTCAGTGTTCCTCCACTCTTCTAGGACAAGCAGCTAGGGTACTAGATGCCCTGAGCCTCTCCTAATCCCACTCCAAAACCAGTGCTGCTTCACAATGCATAGGGCTGGCAGGGACACTACAAATAGCTATCTCTGTGACATAGTTAGCCATGCTCAGTCTTATGCACCAGCAGCATGTCCTCAGATGTCTCTGCTCCAGTCCACAGGGCCTTGCCCCGTGGAATCAGGAAAATGTTTTGGCAGTGTCTGTGGTTTCAGCTTGTGAGATCCTTGCTCCAGAAACGGCAGTTGGACTGAAATCTATCCAGCAAGATGGCGGCAGCAGCCAAAGGCAGTCTCGTCTGAACGACAAGCCTGCAGCAACGAAGGTTGGAGTGAGTGTGCTCCATGCTGCTTGGGTTAGAGGCTGTCCCTCATGGTGACAGTAGAAAGAGTTGTGCTGTTTTACTGACACATTCCACGAGCCAGGAATAAAAAGTCACCCCGCAGCACTTGTTGACAGAGTTTGTTTAAAAGGATCACATTCCATGCATAGCTAGGGATGCTCATGATGAAACAGCTACTTATGGATCTATAAGGGACTGACACTCACAACAGGCAAGGTCCTTGCATACCAATCCATCAGCAATGGTGGGACATGGAAGTTCTCACAATGTTTTCGAAGTATCGGAATATTTTCAGCAAGCAACATGGAAGACCAGACTTTTAGAACGTTCAGTTCACCATCCCCTCATCTCATACCCACACCCATACACACACACACCCATACACACACACACGCACACAGTACTCCACAATTTCAAGAGAGCAAGACTTTATTAACTGGAGACTACTAGGTGGAACATATTTTGATGTTAACAAATATTTCCATTGGGTTATAAGCCCTTTTTGTGGGAAGTATCAACATTTAAATTATATTTGATGCTTTCTTAAAATTCAGGCCAGCTGCTCAAGGAGTGGGAGAGGAATTACCCAAGATCTACTTTGCTTCTTCAGCCATACCAAGTAGACAGTCTCTGATTCATAGTTACTTAACGGGTTACTGATTGCTCAGTATTAAGAGCCACATGCTAACTATTTTGGTGCATTCATAGCTTCTTAAATATCTTTTCATATAGAATTGTTTTCACTGTTACATTATTATTATCCTCACATTCTGGTCAAATACTGATGATATCAGAACTATGAGTAAGGAACAGTAACTTTACAGCATTTACAAGGCTTCTTGAGACAGCCAGTCACAGGAAAACTCTATTTCTGATGTCATCAGCCTGGTCATATTGGTAATCCTGAAAGATTCCCAGAGCCACCTGAGAAGCGTTGAATGCCCTGGATTCCTGTTGACTTCAATGGAACCTGCGGGGCTCAGCACCTCCTAGCAGGAGCTCAGCACCTGGTAGGATTGGGCCCTCTCCTGTGAGCAAAAACTCAAGTTCAAAATAATGTTTTGTAAGACAGACCAAAAGAAAAAAAATATCCATTGTCAGAAAGGAAGAATTTGCGGAGCAGCATTAAAACAAAATCTTTATCTGGCCTGTAAGAAAAATGTCTGTATGGGCAAATTTCCATCTTCAGTATTCCAGCCAAATTTTCTTTGTTTAATACTTGAAAAGAAAACACAAGAGCAAACATCTGAAAGATGAGGGTAAAAGCAAAGAGACCCTAGAGTGCAAAAGCAATGAGTTAACCTACAAGAGCACCAGGGAGCTAGGGGTAGCTTTCATTTTTTATTGTCCTCATTTGCACGCGTCACTGGCTGTTCAGGTCATCTAAAAATACAGCCTCAATTTACATAAAAACAAAATACAAAGCAAATTTGGTTAGTTCAATGTCCTCAGTGTGTTCCCGTTGGCAGAAAGCACAGGAGCATATTGCCCGGGTCCCAAGTAGCATGTTGGCTGAGTTCAGCTGCAAGAGAAGAAGCAGTGCACCAGTTTCACCCTCACTAGTATAGCCACAGAGAAAAGCTTTAGAGACATTTCCATCAATTGGTGTGTCATGTAGGCTTGTCCCTACAGATTAAGCTGGTGTTTATCCGAGGGAGCCTACATAAAGTTTTCATTCATTTTTGGATTCTCTTGTACCCTCTGGTACAGCCTGGAGCACTAGCTACTGTCACTGGTTTTCAGAACTAATCTCCACACTGGTAATGGCCTCAAAGGCTAATAAAGAAAGAGGGTCATGCACAGTGTTCGGCGTGGTTAGGTTTCTCTAGGGGTAGCTGGAGCTCAGCTGCTACCAGACTCCATTGGCTCATCCATCACTTCCCTGGAGTTTCTTTGCCTGTGGGGGTGGGTGAGGATAGACCATGGAGAGGGCTAATTGGCAGCTTTACCATCCCACTTTCTACAGCTGGCAATGGCTACTGTAGGGTTGCCAAGCGAGTGATTACATTATCTCAGCCTATTGTTTTAATAACCGCCATATAATCACTGAGAACTGTATGCTAGGACATGGGGACATATAAATAGAAAATGTCATAGATTTGGGCTATTGTGGGTTAAATGGGTTTGCAGATCGGACTGAAATATTAGAAGATGGCTGCTTCCTATGCAGAAGTGGCCTGAAGTTGAGATGGGGAGCTCAGTTAGCTGCTGTACTGGGAGATATTGTCCCTTCTGAGTTCTAGCTAGAGCTGGAGGGTTGGGATATCAGAAACATATTAGCAGCATTTTGTCCTCTACTCCCTAGGAGGTTCAAGATGCCTAGAAACCCAGAAAACACTGGGCCAAGTTCAGATCTATTGTCAGCAGGTGCAGCTCTCATCGGGAGTTGCATCCACGTTTGCCAGGGCTGAATTTGGTCCGCTGCATCCTTAGGGAATCAGCCCAGTCTACTTTTGCATTCTTTTCCCCCCATTTTGCCCTCTTCTGCCATTTTGTTGCTCCTGTGTTAGCCTGGGCCTCTTATTGGAGACTTATTACAGCTTATTTCTGTCTCCCTTTCTTTAAAGCCAGCTGAACATACCCAATGCTCTTCCTCTATGGTAAGACCAAAAATACAGACCACCCTCACAGCTTCTGTGACAGTCGTCCTCTCACACTCCTTTACTCTCTTCCCCTGATCATGGGTTTTTTCTCCAAGCCCAGCCTAATTATCTCTGCATGAAGCTGCTGTGTTGTGTATTTGTGAGAGTCTGGTGTTCACATGAGCTGTGAATATGCTACATATGTGTATTTCTCATGCATCCTGAGTTTTCCTTTGGTCAAGTTAATTGTTGTCCTACCTTCTAATGAATTACCCAGAGAGAACAAGAACTGTTAAGATTTCTTGTTAGCAGCTAACTTTCTATATCAATTTGACATTGGATTGACTTGCAGTGTGATTTCAAATCCAAATTTACTATAAAGGTCCGGGGCTCTGAACCTCTGATGAGCTGACATGATGTAGTAGTGAAGTTTAAATTCACCTTTTGTGTAAGAAGAGGATAAGCAATAACAATCAAAAACTACACAGCCTTTGAGGGCTACATTTTAAAACATCATACCATCGCGTGTGTATTACACCCATTCTCTGTGTGCAGCTATACAGAGCTTCCTTGCTCTGTCAGAGACACGCACATCAGAGAGCTGCTGGAAAATGAGAGTGTAGCAAGCAAGGAGGAATCTATTCAGACTGGCCAAGCAGTTGTCACCTGGTCTTACACTGTCCAGCTCCCCAAGTAAACATAACAAATGTGGAAGATGTAAACAAAGTTTATGCACCGCCATAGTAGGTGCAATTAGGCCGTACCCACATGGGAGTAAAATTTTAAAGAATTGGCCTTAACTCTCCTTTGAATTTAGAGGAAATTGGGCCAGAGGGCTTACATGGGATGGGAGTGGTGCACAAGCTTTGTAGTTGCCTTCTTGAATAGTAATCCTGGATGTAGACAGGCAAGTGTCATGTCTATTTAAATGCTCACAGCCAAATTCTCCTCTTGTTTACACACCATTGACTTTAGTGAAGTTGCGTTGATGTAAATGAGAGGAGAATTTGGCTTGCAGACTATTGGTGGCGTTAAAGTGGTAGGAGGGGCGGGCAGATGTTAGGATTTGGGGGGATACTCATTGAGGTTTGCTCCTGGAGGTTGTCAGTCCCCTCAAAGTCTCCTTCACTGATCAGTATGCTCAGCCAGCAAGAGGCCACACAGCCCCACGTTGAATTCTGTGCCTTGCCAACAAATGGGGGAACTCCCCGCCCCGCATTGGCCACAGGTTTAATGGTCCCCAGAATCCCACACTGTAGGCTGGAGGAAGACACTAGCTCTCAGAGGTTTCACTGATGATTAACATGCTTGGTATATCAGGCAAAACTGCTCCTTTAGTGCAGCTCTGATCTACTAGACACGGCACAATGTTTCTCTGAGATTCTAGCTTGAAGTGTAAGTAGCCACACCATTGCAACTCACATGCTGGAGCGGAGGGTCAGCTGTGAAGTGGTTGAAACCCTTCTGGAAGCAAAGACTACAAACAACAGGCTGGATAAAGGAACAGACACATGCATCACGCACAGGGGCTCTGGTCACTGCACCTTGAATCTAGAATTTTTTCTAGTAATCTCCGAAATATAAATCCATGTAGTTTCTACAGCTTGGATTTCATGAGGAATAGAAATGCAAGCAGATGCTGCTTATTTTGAGCTATAATAGGAAATCCAAAAGCTCTGTTCTCTCCTGGTTTATACAGTGGTGACTAGTTAAGAAGGGGTGATCTGCACTGTTTCTGAGTCCTGAATGTTACTCTCTCAGTAGTTTGGTGCTTGACATCAAGTTCTTGGCTTTGCAGCAGGGAAGGGAGGTGGTGTCTATGTGCTTCTCTGGCAGAGTGAGTAGGATGACAAGATTATCTCCCTATATAGCACAGGGTTATGTTCCCACAGCATTTCCGATGGAAACTACTGCCTACATATATTTAGCACAATATTTTCAGCGGGGTTGGGGGCAAAATGAACTGGGAACCCTGTAACTTTGTTCTGCACAATTCCCCCAAGCAGAGTGATTGTCTCACCTTGAGCTAGGCAGCGGGGTTCCTTACACAAGCTAAGGCAAGGCAACTGACTCCTTTTTGTTCAGGAAGCTGTTGCCCAAGCATATGTGAAGCATGAAGAATGTCAAAGCTGGTTGCAGGCCCTGGGGGAAATGCTTAGGGACAAGGTTGAAGCAGTGAGAAAAGCAGAGGCCAGGAGAGAGACTATTTAAAAATACTCCTGGCTTGAGTGCTAGCTATCAAGCCAATATTTAAAAAAAATACTGGGCAGTGCATAGGCTATGGGAAATACAGAGGGGTCATGAGAAAGAGGAAGGGCCCAGAGCTCAGGACTGTGAGGGCACAGTGCAGAGCACAAAAAATACAGCCATGCCACTGCAGAGATGGGAAGGCTGATTCCAAGACCCAAGCAATGCTAAGAGCTTGGCTCAGTGGCAGCCCATGCTATGCTCATGGGGGACCTCCAAGCTTGGGACCTGCCAGAGTTCCCCAGGCAGAGCAGGCTAAGTATGTCATGGATACTTAGTGCCAGATTAATCAGGGCAGCTGGATGATGCACATTATGTAGTAGCTCCAGCGACAACTCCAAAAGAAAACTGTCTTTTTCCCCCCACTGTCTAATTGTGACTTCTTGGCCACTATAATTACAGAGGGGAACTGAGGGCTCCTTGAGGAAGATACTGTCAGGAAAACTATTCCATTACCTTTAGGACCCTGATCATGAGTTCAGGCACCCTCAGTAAGGAACCCAAAGGAAGGGATTGATGGGAGGTTGCACAGTCCCACTAGGGAATGCTAAATCCAGAGAACCTTTAGGATGGCACCACAGCCTTGGATAGAAGGCAGGTTAGCCCTGCATCAGTCCACCTGAGCTGCCGGGGCTCGTGCAATGCCAGAGTGCTTTAACAACGAAAGGGAACAGTGCAGTGAGCTCTTCCTACGGAGTGTTGTCTGTGACCCAGGATCTTTGTTCCTCATCTGCTGTTATAACTACTGCCTCTGTGCCAATGGGTTCCAGAACGCAGAGGAAAACTCGCGCATCTCAATCACCTTTTTCCGACTCTTCCGCGTGATGCGTCTCGTGAAGCTCCTGAGCCGCGGGGAGGGCATCCGGACGTTGCTTTGGACCTTCATCAAGTCCTTCCAGGTATTCCTTCACTTGTCACTAAGCAGACATGCCTGGAAAGAGGTATTTATGCTCTTTTGCCTATCAAAGAGAGATGTTCATGCTGGCAGGATGGGCCTTAAGCACAAGGGGCAATACTTTCTTCTATGCAGCAGGCCAGCACATAATTTAAGTGGGACTTCAGTGGTGCAAAGGCTTCATGTTGGCCTTCTGCACAGTGATGAGCTCTAGCCTAGGTAATTCCTTGGGTCCTATACACACTTGGCATCTCAGGGGACACGCTGGTCTCTGCTTCAAATCAAAGTGAAAGGCAATTTAGACATGAAACCACAGCCCTGATTGCTTTATAATCATTAAGATCCCTAGCACTTTGTAAAAGAGAAGGGATATTGACTCCCATATATTGGCCAAATTCTAACTCCCGTCATTACATTCTACCCACAGCTCCCTTAAAATTCTGTCTGCAGTTGCAGAGGTATTCTGTATCCATGTTTTAGGTGAAATTCACTCATGTGCAGAGGGCCAGGGTAAGGCTCTGCACACCACTGAAATCTCATTAAGCTCCTAGCCCTTGTGCTGCCTCTCTCCACAGGGGTAATTTTCCCTTTGTGCCCAAAAGTGTGGTGTAATCAGAGGTGAAAGTAAGCCGGTACGGGCCGGCACGGTGTACCGGTAAGAAAGTGGCCGCTGGTATGGGCCAGTACACAGCCGATGTTAAAATGCTGCCGTGGCAGTGCTTTAAGCACCGTACTGGCAGGTCCGCTGATGGGGCCCGGCAATTTAAATCGCTGCTGGAGCCCCGGGCAGCGCAGGCTGGGCAGTGCTGAAGGGCTGGCTGGGGGAGTCCGGCCCAGCCCCACCCCCTCTGCCCAAGCCCCCTGCTCCCCCACCTTGCCCAGGAGCCCGACCGCCCTGTGTAATGATAAGTCCTTTAAGTTACTTTCACCCCTGGATGTAATGTAGCTGTAACCTCTTAAACAGCTGCTGCTTTTTCACCCCAGAGCTAGCTGCATTTCAATGGGAGGTAAAGTGGTCTAGGGTTTGTAAAGCACTTTGAGATAATTCAGAGTGAGAGGTGAGATATAAAGGTAAGGTGGTATGGTTATTAACCTATTGCACCACAGCAGGAAGTGAAGCAGACACTCCAAATTGAGCCAGATCTGCAATCTAAGGTATGGGAGTAAACAGACTGGGTGAGGAGAGGGGGACCATGAAGCATAAGACTCATTTGAAATAATGGTTTCAAACAGTTGCTGAGGTTAGCCAAGTTCCAGTTACTAATGAAGCCCAGCATATTTCTGCATTTCACAGGTGTTTGACATGGACTTATTGGGCCAACACAACCTGATACTAGCAGGTTCAGCTTCTGAGGAAGTGTCTGGGCCAAGTATAGGAGTGATGTAAATGGTGGTCTAAATTAAATATCAAGGGTAGGGTGGTCAGACAATGTGGTCTAAGTAGGTAAAAAAGTAGCATGTACCAATGTGTGATTCAGCGAGTGTGCAAATGAGTGTAACACACAAGCCAAGCAATTCACAAGAAGCTGAAAGAGAAAGCAGATTTCCCTATCCCCACACACAGGCTCCATTTCTGCTCCCAATGAAGGCAATGACAAAATTTCCACTGACTTAACTGGGAATGGGAGCTGGTCCACACTTTTAAACTTACTCTGCATCATCTTCACCCTTTTCTGGAGCCGAATTCAGCCCTGCTGTAAGTGGCCACAATGCCCATTGACTTCAGTGGAGTAATGCCTGCCTATATCAGGGACTGAGTTTGGTCCCTTCACAATACAACTCCTGGGCACTGTAAAATAACACCATCAAGTTGGTGTAAATGACTCATTTTGTCCACTCACTGAATGCCAGATTGGTACAAGTCACACTACCGCTTAGAAGGCTTTCACCTGTTTTTCTGACCAACTCATACCCGTAACCATCACCGCTAACTTTGGTTCGCTGTGTGAGCAGCTCCAATGGGAACTATTTTGGCAAGGTGGGTAGGAAAGAGATTCACTGACACAGCCCAGTCATCGCCAACCCAGGAAACACAATGAAGTTTTCAAATTCTGGCTGCCCCACCGGCTTAGGAACAGCTCCTTTCAGTTCTGAGATCAGCTCTCCCCTCCCCAGACCAGAAGGGGTGAGAATGAGGGAGATGTGTTTGCAGCTCGGGTAACCAAACCCACACTAGCTTTAATCTAGTCAGCACAGCTAAAAATAGCAGTGACGCTGCAGCGACACGGGCTTCAGCATGGGCTAGTAACATACGTCTGTATCTGGGGTCCCAGGCAGTCTGGAACAGCCCAAGCAGAACCCCAGGCCTCCACATCTTCACCTATTTTTAGCTGCGATAGCTAGATTAAAACGAACATAGGAGAGCTTACCCAAGCTGCAGTCACACCTCCAGCTACAGTGTAGACATACCCTGGTGGGAAAGGAAGTGGCTTCTCTGAGGCCCTCTTGGCTGCAGAGTCACTCTGAGGCAGGGCTGAAGGGTGATGGGAGGAAGTCAATGGAGAGGGCAGAGTGCGAGGACTAAAAATAGCTATTGCTAAGAGCTCTCTGGTCAGCCAGTCCCACTGTGAAATCTGAATTTCGGTGAGTTTTTTCCCTGGGATTGTGCATTTTTCTGTGTCTCAAAATATGCCCAAGAAATGTCCTGACTCATCCAGGACAGCCCAATATTCATATTCCCCCTGCCTCCCACCACCACCACAGCCATTGCTGTGATTAGTGCTGTACTGGTGGATCTGCATGTTGATCAGAGGAGTGGTCTTGTGTTGTGGGAAACCAGTTAGCAAAGCTTCCACATTGTGAGGCATCAACACAGACCAGAATGGATAACCTGAGTAGAAGAAAATAGTAGCGGTGTTGAGAGCAAGGTAAGGGAGTGAGAACCAAGAGGAAAGAGCAGTGAAACCAAGGAGAGACAGAGCTGAAGTGAAGTAAACCCAGGAGAGTGGGACCAGAGGGAAGTGAGAGAATCCTGGAGGATAAAGGAGAGAGGAAAAGGAAAATAGAACAAGAAAGGGGGATGAAGTAAGTAGGAAAACAAAAGGAGGGGAGTAGAACAGATTGAGAGAGTAGGGCAGGGAAGGCAGCCTTCTAGTGCCTCTTCTAAAGATATAAGAGCTTCTAGGAGCTTGGCCTTTTGGGCCGCTGTCTGGACGCTGTCCCCGGACCACTTCTGGGGTCTCAGCTACCCCCAAGCCCATAACCTTGATTTGACCCATAAGGGCTCTCTCCAAATTTACAGACCCAAATTCCAGTTTGGTTTACCTCAACTGTGACCTGGAATTACCACAGGGATTAATTTGCCCATTAGAATTAGTAGAACACCGAAGATTTCCCTGCCTTGCATTCCATTTTGATGATTTAGATGGATTGTTTAAAGGTAAATGCAAAAGATCTAAGCTTTAAATCCTGTTTTAAGATTCTAGTTCACTCGTGGCCAAATCCAACAGTCCTTACTCTGTCAAAATACTTGTGTAATCATCTCTGTCTGAATAAGGACTGCAGGATTGGGCCCTAATGAAACGTAGGGGTAAACTTAAAATTTACAAATGAAATTCAAATAACAATACAAAATTCTGGACCAGACACTCCCAAAAGAGAAGGTGTTCAGTACCCAAACCAGGGTCAATATCCAAATTTTGCAGATGGCTCTATAATCTGTAAAATGGACCAAACCAAAATCTGAGATCGCAACACCCCCAAACTTTGAGGTGTTCAGATTTAGGATGGAGATGTTAATTCCACGGCTTGAGCCCATCTCTGCTAAATATCTTTAAAAAACTAGAAGTTGGAAAGTCAGTTTCTCCTTTAGGGTCGGACTGTTATGCTTATAAGCACGCGGGATTTTTTTCCAGGGGAAAAGGCAATACGCTGTGTTTATTGAAGATACGAGAATTAGCATATGCATTCAATCACACCACACATACACACACACACACACTGTTCCACCAGTTGATGTTATAGTTACTAGTCCAGAGTCCGGATCAATCTAGTGGCCAGCTAGGTTGATCACGGGTAGGGAGGAGCCGGGTTTTGTCGGTCGCGACACGATGCTCCGGAGAAGTCTTGGCAGAACAAGCCCAAAGTTTTATGGCAAGGCACCCTGTTTATATAGTGATTTTATTTTATTAGGACTAATGAGTTTTGCACCATTATGCTGTAATTAATTGTTGTTTGATGAGTGCTTTTTTTAAAAAAACATTGTTTGTTTTTTTAATTAAGTTTTTTAGGGAGTTATTTTATGCTGGTTTTGATTACAGCTATTTTGTTTTTATTGATAGGTGCCTGTTTTATTTTTACAGTTGTTAATTTGCCCTTTTTAATAAGGGCATGTTGCAGCCTCCTGGTGCCCTTGTGTTTGTCTCCAGTTCCTCCCTAGACCATCTGGTTTAGCGATGGCCTTCACACTTATTTTTTAATACATACCTTCCTCATTCTCACACAAAACAGAATTAATTTACACAGAACATTTTGAACAGGAACATCAAGTTGCAATGCAAAAGAAAACAATCATGGCATTCTTTTACTTATTTTTCAATGCTAAACCCACAACAAAATGGTGACCCTCAAAGGTCTGTTACTGCCTTGAAATCAGTCCAGACACAAAGAAATTCTGGTCGATGCATTTTTACCAATGGCGTATTAGGCCATTCCTTTTTGCTATTCAAAAAGGGTGGCTGGCAGGATCTGGTCAAATCACACATTAATACATTTAATACATGCTACATTATTATATTATTTTTTATTTTAAATTATACAAAATACAAACATAAAATGTTATTTCTACAGGACCCTGTGATGTGCTGAGTGCCCTGGATTCCTGTTAAAGGTAGTGGAAGCTGAGGACACGCAGCATCTCACAGGGCAGGTCTCCTACTTACAAGCCAGCACCAGCTATCAGGACTTTGCATTTCCTTTTCAACAGCTGATCACAGACACCTAACACATCTCTGACACCACCATAGATACCTAAGTCAGAGCAGGGAATGTAGCTCATGCCGCTTTCGGTGCTTGTGATATCATCAGCCATAGCAGGAGAAGCCTTGAACTTTGGTCTTGGCACTTTATGCACTTCTCATTTCACCAAAGTAGCTGCAGAATGTCACACTAACGAGCGTCACTTGCTGCTAATATCAGGGCGATGCTAATGATAAGTTTTCTACGTTTGGAAGACGAGCAGAGATCAGACCTAATTCTGATCTTACTTTCATTGGTGTACAACAGAGTGATTCCATTGAAGTTAGTGGAGTTACACTAGTGTACGTGAAAGCATAATTGGACCTATCTTGTTTTGGGTGATACAATGGCTGTATTTGAGGCACCTTGGTGAAATCAGATGTCGATCAGTAGAGGCATCTAGTGGTCAAATGGATAAATTGCAGACCTCAGTTGATTCTCCTCAGGCCATCTTGATAAAGCAGGGCCCCAGTAGAATATGCCTGGCTCCAGCATGCCACATTATCTGATTAATTGATATAATGTGTTCTGTTATTTTTTTCCTCCAGGCTCTCCCCTATGTGGCTCTTTTAATAGTGATGTTATTCTTCATCTATGCGGTGATTGGAATGCAGGTAGGTGATTTTCAAGAGCTATGTTATCTTTCACACATGAGATTCTGGAGAGGATAGCTGCACAAGAAGTCACCCGATCATTTTCTGGTCCTACATGTAGCTCCTCTCCTAATCATATAATCAGGCATTTAGGAAGTTGAGCTCAGACAATAAGCCTGAGTCAATTCAGAAAATATTGACTGGGTTTGCACTGCCAACAGGACTTGACAACCACACCAGCCAAACCAAACAAAAACACTGTGTAGGAGCCCACAGAGTATACACTAAAAAGAAGATCACAGCCACCCAACCTCCCAAAGGAATATCCCTACAGCCATATCAAAGGTGGTTTACTGGCTTGCTCATTATCACACAGCAGTCAGTTCAAATGGCTCCTGGTCATGGTGGTGATCAGGCCTGATTATTCTCTCACCCCACTTTCACATTGGTGTAACTCCATTGACTTCAACAGAGTTACTCATGATTTACACTGGTGCATAAAGGTATGATCAGACCCAACATCTCAACTCTTTACTTGTGCCAATTCCTCATGAAGCTGCATCAGTACTATATTGTATTCCGCTTACGAAAACAAATTTGGAACCAGCATGAGCATTAATCTATGCAAATGACTGATACTGTATACAGACAAGTGGAAAAAGCTATTGATGTGCACACAGTATGTGACTGTCCCAGCTATACATTGCATTCCTGCCTCACTTACTGGTGATGATTTTTCATGCTAAGCTTTACTTTCCACTTCTTAGTTAATCAAAGGTCTCAGAACAACCTCCAGACCATCAGAGGTTAGAGACCAAAAAAAATAAAGGCATGGTGTTTTACTTCCAAAGGTCTTTCACCATCCCACAGTTCTTATTCTTCACGATGGAGCCAGAAATTGTTAGAAAGAATGTAAGAAAGGTGAGGCAAAATTCATCTGATCCACTATGCCTTATTTTTTTTATATTATTTTTATCATAACCCCAATTTACCACCTTTTCACTGTCTACTCTAGTCTCCACTTTCTCAAGAAACAAAGCTTGGTATCTCTTGATTTACTTTAGACTGTCTCTGTTGCCTCCTCAATAACTCTGTCTATTTAGCTTTCCAATGAGAGTGATCACTTTTTAAAACTTTCCAGTTTTGCCTTTATTAATCTAACTAGCTAATGTTACCAAGATCTTCCTAGTATTCCCTATACAGTATAGGGAACAATTTGGGAATAATGCACTAACGTTACCTAGCTGCTACTACTACCATTTAATGATGACCTCTGTGTGCCTATCTGTCTGTAGTATCTCAAATGAGCCTGTCACTGTAATATTGAATGATCCAATAATTGTATTATCTTTTGTGAGATAGTTATGCCTGACTTTCCTATTTAATCCTAATTTTAGATTCAATCCCCTGTTTTTAACCATCTCAGCAATGAGAAAACCAGATGTCTATCAGTTGTGTCGATCCCTTTCCAAATTCCAAAGACGTCTGCTAGGTCACCTTCTAGTCTCTGCTTTTCCAGTGAGAAGCCCAAGTCTTTGATCGTTCCTCATCACTTAGATTCTTCAGGCCCGTTATAATGTTTGTTGTCCTATACTGTGCCAAAGTCAATAATGGAATTAAAGGTAGTTGGTTCACACTTATGCCCCCTCAGTTTGTGTGCTGTCCTGAGCCTGCCGAAGCAGAGTTCTTGAAGAAAGCCTTCAGTATCCCATTGTTGAGCAGCTCACTTGAAAGCCTAGATGACAATGTCATAAGCATGACAATACTTTGACAATGACATAAGAATTTCCCATATAAAGGAGATCTATCCGTTCATCTTAGCTACCTCTCTGACATGAAGTATAACAATATTCAAGCCTCACTACCTAACATGCCCAAGTGGAAAAATACAAATTGATGCTGATGGATGAAGCTACCAGTCTGATGATAGTCCAAGAGGCACTGTCTGGAAAGGACAAGAGGGCGGAACCTCCTCCTGCATCTTCCTCTACTTGCAGCTCTTCCCTCACGCGCTGTTTCACCGCTGAGTAGTGTAGCAAGCCTGTAGTAACACTGCCAGTGCCTTGTATGAGTTGAAGCTGGGTAGTTAAAAGGACAATCAGACTCTTCCAACAGGGAAACTCCCTCATGTACTGTCTCCTGAAAGGAAAAATATGGGCTGCCTCAACTCAAGCTGCCTCTGAGTATTTGAGCTGTCCTCCCACGACAGTTACTCCCAGCGCCTCCTCAGTGCAGCTGGGGCTGTCACTGCCCACCAGAGGGGGGGGGGGGGATCTGAACCTGGAGAAGTCCAAAGGGCTCTTGAAGAGCATTCTATTTAAAGATGGCCCTTCTGAGATGGAACTGTTTCCCTGTAATTCTCCCTGCACTTCTCTCCTTCTGTTTATTTTTTAATTACTGAGGATATTTGCATGCAAAGAGGCTCTTTGTTCCTCCAGAGCCGCTCTGTTCTTGCTACTCATTCTGGCTATGAGGTTACTACACCCTGTCCATGAAATCAGCATCATGGTGATATCAGATGGGGAATAAAGAGCCCTGAGTAGATGAAGTTCTAAGAGAACTTTCTGGCCTGGCAAGGCTTCCTCAGCTCTTGGCAGTGGTGGCTATAAACACGAAAGCTGTTCAAGATGCATTCAAGGAAGCCTGAAACCGTCTGAAACTCCCCTGCCTTTGGGTTTCATTACAAACTCAAAACCCAGACCTTGCTAATCTAAGATTCGCTGAGGAGTGTGGGCTGGATTCTGTGATCTGACTAAGCTGAGCTTGGTGCAAAACTGGTGGAGTTGGTGGGGAGCAAAGATAGCTTTAACCCACCTTTATGCTCCTCCAGTTTTGGGGACATAATGCCAGTCTCCTTTAATCCTAAGGCTGACCCACAGCCAGTCTGCTTCCCTGTGTAACTCAGAGCAGCATAAGGGATAGGGGTGGATGAATCCACGTGGACTGCCACTGAAGAAAATGTTTGTGCAAGCCCTAGCAAAGCAAAATTGCCATTTCCCTCAGCTCTGATAAATACCAAGATTCAAGTACAAGTACATTCACTGAGGAGGATGCCCTTTAATAAGTGTGCTGCTTAGTGCCCAGATTCATCCCTGATCTAACTCCAATGAAGTGAATGGGGATTGCACCTTTGGGTTTTTTCCAAGTTTTTAATCAGTGGCTCTTAAACCTTTCTGTGCTTGTATCACAGACTACTACTTGATCCTTAAGACAGCAATTTTCTGATGGACACCTGCCTTCCTCCGTCTGCTCCCACACCTTCCCTGCAGGAACTAGAATGACTGAATTCCTCAGAAGTACCATTAGGACAGTAATGTGTTAGGGAAAGAAGATGGAAATGAAGTCAGTTTGGTATGATGGGGCTAGCTGCTTAGTTACCTTTCCCCCTTGTGCCATTTATTTCCTCTCCTTACATGTAGGACTTTGCACTTACTAGTGCTGCATTTGTCCGTATTGCCTACAGCCCTGACTCGAATCTCTACAGGTCGCTCTGCAGTTTGCCTCTGTGTTTATTCCCACCCTGGCTTCAGTGTTGTCAGCAGATTTGATTAAGTTGAATTTTACACCCAAAAAGCCCCAATGAAACAAAAACACACAAAGAAAGAGACTTGTTAATAGGTTTCCCTGTCTGTATAGCAGCCCAAACACATGCATACAAGGGAGTTCTGGCAGGCATCCAAAGAAGCCATTAAAACTTCCTAGCATGGCAGGACCTCATATTGTTTCAATGATGAAAGCTTCACCTCTCGGATGGCAGTAACTCCACGGAGCAGCTGAGCTCCACAGATCAGAAGTGAAGAACCTCTGCTTTAAAAGATATCTCAAAGCTTCTGATAGGTTTTCTCTCTCAGTAACTGTCGCTCTGCTTGCTTTGCCCTCTCCGCCTCCCCCCACCCTCCTTGTCTTCTGATTTCTCCTTTTCCTCATCCTGCCACACCCTCTTCACATGCTGTGCTCTCTCTCTCTTTCCCCTGCCCTCCCTCTGGATAGCAGTTCTGCTCTCACTTTTCTCCCTGTTCACTGCCTGAGGCGCTCCTGGTTAGCCATTGCAGGATTCACTAGCACTGCAAGTGTTACCCAGAAAATGTCTGATCCAGAACTTATTGAAATCAATGGAAAGACTCCCATTGCCTTCATTTTTGATCAGGGTCAAGCACCAAGTCTTGTATGTCCTTGTGCTGTTCTTAATCATACTTCTCATTGACTTCAATGGGAGTTTTGCCCCAAGTAAGGACTGTAGGATTCAGCCCATAGTTTTTTTATTCTTGCCACTGTTCTGTGTCCATGCAGCAGTGCTGGTTTGGGGCAGAACTGTTTTGAAGCAACACCTGGCAGACATGGTTGCACCATTGCATTCTGGGGGTTTTGAAACGCCTATCTCCTAGCACCAAGCACTGTCGCTATAGACCTTTTGGGGTAAATTCCAAATGTGAGGCACTACACTGTACTAGGGCACAGCTGTTGTGTGCAAATGCCAGGCATCTTACAGACACTCGGAGCTCAAGGCAATCCAGACAGTGCTCTGTTGCAATGCTTTTCCTCCTAGTGCAGACCAAGCCTCTGGAAAGCCAGTGAAGGGAAGAAAAATTGCAGCCTCTCCTCTCTCATTGTTTTTCTTTCCTCTGAAAACATCTAGTGTGAGTGCACATTGAAATGAGATCCCCATGTCACATATTCATGGCACATGCAATAATGAATGATTAGTTATGTTAATGGTATATTAGAATGTGCCTCTTGTTTCTATGTGGGTGCTTTTCCAGTGATATAGCACAAACAGGAGGAGCAGTAGCAAATATTGGAAACCAGCAGGAAACATCTTGTAGGAAGGGGGCAGGCTCGAGTGCTCATAATCACTAAGATGCAAGGAACTACAGCTAACAAGAGTGTTTTGGGGGCTACAAGGCTAAGTTGACAAGACCTCTGCTTTCTGCTAGGTGTTTGGTAAAATTGCTCTGAATGATACCCCAGAGATCAACCGCAACAACAACTTTCAGACGTTCCCTCAAGCAGTCCTGCTACTCTTCAGGTGGGTGTCTTGGAGCTTTGGACTGGGTGCTTCTGTAAGGGTGACTTTGTGCATCTGGACATGCCTTCTCCATTTTTACCATAGCTTGATCACGAGATGATTAGAAATACAGTGTCCCAAATCCAGAACCCAGAATTTGCTATTTTAGGGAAGACCATTGGTCTACCTGGCCTGATATCCTACCTCCTGCAGTGGCCAATACTGGATGTGTCAGAGTAAGGCAACACCCCAACCCCATAAATTCATATCCAGTTGTTCAGTGGGCTGCTTGTGTGGGAGGGGAATTATTTCCTTCCCCTTCAGGTGACCAGTTACACACTGAAGCATCAAATCTGATCACCCCAGCTGAGCCACAAATGTTGATGTTGGTCACAAAACTGTCCATTCTTTTAAACCAACCAAAGCATTTGGCTCTCTGACCTTCTGCACCAAGAAGGGGAACCTTTAACACAGTGTTCAAGTGGTTCCCTTAAATTTACAGGAACATAATTGCCTTCCTGGAATACACCAGTGGCCGATGCAGTCCAGGATTTTGTCTCTGACAGTGGCCACTGTTTCAGAGAAAAACCTAAAACTCCCACAATGGAAAATACTGTGCCACAGGGGGAAATTTCTTCTTGACCCAGTTGTTGATCAGCTGATATCCTGAAATACTGTATGCTATCTCGATGTACACATCTTCCTTTTATTGTTGTGCTTATATTTATATGGTACTTCATCCACTACAACCCCCAGATCTTTCTCCCAGTAAGGGTTCGGTAGCGTTCAGCCAGTATACAGCATCCATAGGCCACAGAACTTCCACTCCCTGTGCAGGTTATTTATTGCTGCTTTGGCAGTCTGTCCTTTTCCCTCACTCCCTTGTGGAGTATGTACTCAGAATGGAATGCCAAACACCAATCAGGGAACTGTTCCTTGCTCAGTTTGATACATCATCCCTCCCCTAACTGGTGTTTGGCACCCAGCTCTGGCTATCTGTGTCAGGCAGGGCAGAGAGTGCTGAGGACTGGACGTACTGAAGGAAAGAGTTTGCAGGGGTACAGCACTCTTACATTGCCTGCAGGTTTACAGGGAGTAAGGACAGGGGAAATGGGCAGCTCAGGAGAGGACAGGGAAGAAAAGGATGAGGGAACTCAAAATGGGAGAAGCAAAATGCTGATCTCCTTCCAGCCCTCTATACTCTCCTTCCAGCCCCACAAAAATCTCCTCAAGCATCTGGTCAGAACATGGCAGCCCCATATCCATGGTATACAAAAGCAGGTGCTCCAGTAATGGATAACATGACGATAGCAACAAAGCTAGAAGGAGAGGAACATGCCAGTTCATGTTAAACCTGTCCCATCACCCATTGTATGTAGGCCATGACTTCAGTGGGAGCAGGAGAAAGCTTTTCATGTGCTAACTGCTGCTTCCCTTTTGAAGTGGTCATTGTTGACTTCACTTCCCCATTCTCAAGTATCCCTTTATGCCCAGGTGTGCCACTGGTGAAGGCTGGCAGAACATCATGCTTGCGTGTCTGCCAGACAGGAAGTGCGATCCTGAGTCAGAGCCAAACAACTCTACTGAAGGCGACCATTCCTGTGGGAGCAGCTTTTCCATCTTTTATTTCATCAGCTTCTACATGCTCTGTGCCTTCTTGGTGAGTCAGCATTGGCAGCACAAATGGGACTGGCCTGTGACTGCCCAGTAACCCCTTACTTCCCTGGACACTGACACTGTGTAGCAGAAAAGTGATCTCATACATGGAAAATCTGATACACATTGTCCACAATGGCCTCACATGACAGTGATAATTGATGCCCACAGTTCATGCTCAGGAGCCTCTCTCTAGAGCAAGCTAAACAGCCAGTCACAACATAAACAAGGACACCCCCCATCAGAAGAACAGATTAGTGGCCTGAGGTCTGAAGTAAGGCCACCAGTGCCTCACTCCCACCTTCCCTCCTACCTTCCATCTGTTTTTTATCCACTGCTGCTATTACTGTGAAAATGGCATATCCCTCTTGCATCTGTTCCGTCCTGGCAGTGCAGTTCTCCTGGTATTACGCAGTACTGCGGCACGCACTGTGCAGCTGGCCATTAGAGCTCCAAACAGCCTTCTAGAATGTCTACAATATTGTTAAACCATTTGGCTCAATGCCAGTAAATGACTCCAACTCTGCCCCCAAGGGAAGAAAAAAAAACAGGCCTCTCCCAGGAAAAAGCCTGTATAAATAGGTAGGCCTTGCAGCATGTCCAAAAGCTCAGCAAACATGGGCTTCATCAATCAGTTGTGGGGGGCAAGATTTGAGGGGCCTTTGCTGAGAACATCTTGCCTCCAACACCTTCCCATTTAAATCAAAAGCCTCTGCTTATCTCACTTGACATAGTGTCACCCAGGAGAAAAGAGACAGTCAAACCACACCGGGCCATGTAATTCAAAATCCAGGCTTTGGACGCAAGCTGGAAGCCAAGTAAAGCCTGGTGTTACATGCCTCCTCCTTCACATCACCTCTGTCTTTGTTTGCAGATTATCAATCTTTTTGTAGCTGTTATTATGGATAACTTTGACTACTTGACACGGGACTGGTCCATTCTGGGGCCACATCACCTTGACGAGTTTAAAAGGATCTGGGCAGAGTATGACCCTGAAGCCAAGTAAGTGACCGGGCCTGAACTTTAGAACATGCTAACTTCTAGTGCACAGTCTCTATTCTCTCAAAAGTCTGGCATCCCAGACCCAATGCAATAGGGTGGCATCTTCTCTGTGGCAGGAAGCATATCCGGCAAGAATACAGTGTATGTAAATTTCTGTGAAAACTCTAAAAGGGAAGCAGCAGCTGAAACCTCCCCCATCTCTCCACATGTGAATCAGATACAGAAGCAGCCTGTTCCAGGATACATCAGCAGTAGAAAGTCTAGTAAATGGTCTGCATTTTTTCCCAGCTGCACATAATTTTAAATTGTGCACAGCATGGAAAAATATAGGCCATTTATCAGATTAATAAACAGGCCAGTGGGGGATATGCATTAAGAAGGAGGCTTGTTGAGTGGATTGGTACACTGGATCACATGCTGTAGTACTGAGACCCAGCCTGTGACCTGGCCAGTCTGACCTTTCTTGGGTAGCCATAGAAACAGGTCTTTGAGCCCTTATAAGACCTGGATTCTGTTACTTTTATGCCTTCTGCTCTGCATCCCATATTTAGCTCACACCAAAGCTGCAGCGTACATTCTTTGTGTTTCCATGTGTCATCCATGTGCCAGCCACTATGTGGTTGTGCCAGCCGCAGCCCTCATCACTGCATATATGCATTGTATGTGGAGGGCCAAATTCTCCCCTCTGTTACACCCCTGCAACTCCACTGATGTTAATAAGTTTGCACAAGTGCAACTGACAGGAGAATTTGACCCACAGGCACCAATATGGCTCAGTCTGAAACACACTTGGGCTTGATGCTCATTTACACTAGACCTCTTTAAGCCACTCTGACAGTGTAAAGGGACGTTAACATCGGTGTAAATTACTTGGCTCTGACAAAGAGATCATGAGTTCAAGACTCATTGGATTCATAGCTAATTCTGGCTATGCAGCGTTTGGGGCTGTGTCACATTGTTAGAAGTGACATTTAAACAGAGGTCCCTGGTGGCTGTCCAGAACAATTTTCGATAAAGATAAGGGATAATCTCAGTGCTGGAATAAACATTCCACTTGTTAATAAAACAGACCCTAGTATCCAAGGCATGTTGACATGGGGAGTTATTTCAGAATAGCCATCCCTGAGGCGCTATCCCTGACTAACCCCATGTGTGGACGCTTTTATTCCTGAATAAGAATGCTTTATTCCAAATTAGCTTAATCCACTTGGTTTAAAATAATTCAGAATAAGGCACTCTTATTTCCAGAATAAGAGCATTAATTCCATGTATTAATCGGGACTAGTTAACCTATTTGAAATTCACATCCTTCTTTATTCCAGATTAATTCTTATGTGTAAACAAGCCCCAGGACTGTTTGTAAACAGGGTTAGCCATATGGTTGCTGGAGCCATATGACAAATATCACCTGTAAGGATCCACCTGTGGATGGTCTCTTTTTCTCAATCCTGTCTGCATGTCCAGGCCACCCCTTGCCTGCCTGAGATTCCAACTCTGGTTGTGGCAACTCCCATCCCTCCCCCATTTGAGTTTTTCACTTTTGGTGACCCATTTACAAAGTTTGGAAAGCCAAATTGCAGCTTTCAAAATGGGTGTATGGAGGCATTAAGAGACTGGATTCTTTGCATTGCCCGTTGGCCACAGAGAGAGATAAGAGCATAAACAAGAATTGAGGGATGGTGGATCAGGGTTGTGTCTGAGACAGAGCACCAAGAAAAGAGAAACCTCGTGCAGCTGCATGGGTCACAAGGCCAGCCCTGTCTGCAATGCTATTTACTAAGGCCAATGTTTTCAAAGGTGACCACTGATTTTGGATGATTCAATATTTTGGGTGCCCACAGTGTCAGGTTGGGCACCCAGAAACTGAGGCACTGAAATCCATGGCCAATTTTGCAAATATTGGCCTAAGTGTATAATGATCGTTGTGTTTTCTTCCACAGTCAAACTAGTAGGAGCTAACTTATGGCTGTGCAAGCCTGGAGAGATGCACTTAGTATGAGAGGCACCGTATAAAGCCACCTGCTATGTCACGTTAACACAGAGTGGTTCTGGCAATCTTGGGATGGAGACCTCATATATGTTTCTAACAGCATCTGCTCTCAGGCCCTCTCCAGATGGATTGGCAGGCCCTTATACCATTGATATTGTATTTTCTTCCCCAGGGGACGGATCAAACACCTGGACGTGGTGACGCTGCTCCGGCGGATTCAGCCTCCACTGGGTTTTGGGAAGCTCTGTCCTCATCGAGTGGCTTGCAAAGTAAGACAGTGCAGTTGTGGGGAGGTTGGAGGAGGGAAGAACATCTCAGAGGAAGCCCAGATGTAACAAATTACAGCTTCATTTACTGATAATCTAGAGCGTAGGTTCTGGAGAATTATCTTAGTAAACACTGCTTGCTGCTGTATTAACTTCTAGTCAGGCCATTTGTTAGCCTACATTATAGACTCCTTGCTAGAGTTTGCAGACTGCCTGGCACAGGAATGATCAGGTATACATAGTGGTAGATGCTATATAGACATATTATCTGGGGAAACACTCATGTAGGCTATAAAGACCCATCTGAGGAGGTCTGCTGCCCTCTAATGGGGAAGCCAGGAATAGTATGTGTTTACTCTGAATCCTATCCCTGCTTGTTTCAGATGGGAGTAACCTCCCCCAGGGCTCTTCCGTTGAGAAATGGCAGGCAGTTTCTAGTGGCATTCATTGCCCTGGAAGGAATCCATTAGCCATATCAAGCCACTATGTGACTGATAAGGCTCTTGGATAACAGTAGCCCTCAAATATAAATGATGTATGCATGCAGTAGAGAACAGATAAATAGATAAGGTAGATATGGTCTCTGAAGGGTAGACAGAAATAACAGGGGAGGGGAAATAGCTTTTAGATTTTTCCTTGTACCTAATAATGCACCTGGGATGAGTTATCATTCCTTAAATAATTTCTACAGACTGAACAGCAGTATTACCTACATATTGAAATAAGATAAGAGGAGGGGAAGAGAGGAGAGTCTTTGTGTGAAAATTTCCTCCTCAGTTAAAAGCTTCCAGTCATCAGAAAGAATTTTCCTTTGTGAAGGATCTGTTTCTAGCCTTTGTGTTTCCTTTCTCCTCTATGGACAGATTTGTCCTTCTCCAGAGACTTACAAAGTTGACATGTTCCTCTTGTAGCTGGTTATCATCAGTCTTAGAATATAACAAGGCTTTGGGCAGAAATACATTATTTTTTGTGGCTGCAACCAGACCACTTCGGCCTGTTATTTTGCCAGATCTCGCATGCTAAACAGGGTCTGGTTGAATCACTGAAACCCAGGAACTGCAGAATGTGGAGCTGGGGAGTCAGCAGCTGGCATTTTTCCCTCCCAAATCAGCACTGAACCATGCCCAGTGTGGAGGTGTTGGGGGCAAAGTGTTAGTGAAAGTGCCATCTTTAGGATAAAATGTAAAATCAAGGCTCTTGTGTCATTTTAGATCACCTGGCACAAGGGGAAGGATGTTAATTCCACTTTATCATCCACATTCTGATTTAGACAGCAATAGTCTGCCTCACTAAAATTCTCCATGAAGTTGCAGTAGGATATGGTATTAACTTCATGTCCTAAAAGGTAGTGGAGAGTTTCTGTGATCTGTTAAACAGCTCTGCACCAGAGGTAGCTACATTTCAGTGGTGGGCAAAGTGATTCCGTATAGATTGCAAAGCACTTCACAGTCATTAGGAATTAAAGATGCCATGTAAATGTAAAATGTTGCTTTTACTGTAATAAAAACCAGTTTGTGTAGATGCATTGTGGGTACATGCCCACTTGATACTGGAGAAGGTGGAGAGATGAATTATGTCCCAGCCTAGAAAGGGTTATCCACACTGAGGTACTGTAGTATATGCCTCTGGGCAAACACATTCTACTGTTATGATGGTATGAAGCATCCTTTCCTATCTGTGTAACCAAGCACATGGACTATGCCTGCATTGGTGGGGGGGTGATAAGTCTGGAGCGTGGTATGAGGGCATGAGAAAAAACGTTTGATGAGTAATGTGTACTGACTGCATGATTGTTCTCTTTCTTCTCCCTACCCCATAGCGCCTAGTCTCTATGAATATGCCACTGAACAGTGACGGGACTGTCATGTTTAACGCCACCCTCTTTGCGTTGGTCAGAACAGCACTGAGGATCAAAACTGAAGGTAACCCGCTCAGGCTGCACCTCTTAATCTCAAAGAATGTGTATGATGCATGTGGTTTTATTTCATGCATGTGACTGTGTGTGATGACTGGGAGCGTAGATGGATGACACCTATGCTGAAATGTACTGGGTCTGAAAATGACATATGGAGATCACATGCATAAAATGATTCCAGCTATTCACTTTGAGTGTGTGGCATGGGAAGCAACTATAAATGTGTAGAAAGGAATAACACCCCAGAGGGACGGTGCAATGTTTCTAGCTAAGCGTCATCCAGGCAACTGGTACCTTTGTAGTATCATTCCTGATTATTAGTAGTTTTCCTAGACTTCCCTCTTAGATGATCTTGCAAATAAAGCTGCAGCCCTAGTGCATGCTCAGATAACAGTCAGGAAAAGAGGGGGCAAGGTGGCGTATGTGCCAAAGCTGTAAATCTGAACCTTCAGAGGGCAACAAATAGGCTCTGGGGTAGCAGCCTGAAATTACTGACCATTCTAGGATGGAGAAAAGATGCTGCCAATCACTGGCCAGTCCAGAGGGCTAGATCTTCTGCCCCCGCTCTGTCACCTTTGCACGGCAGGGCAGGAGAGCTGCCATAAAGGACAGCTGAGGAGATCCCTTGTGTAGGGGAGTCCAAACGTGGCATGGAGCTGGTCTGGCCATATAAGCACCACCCAGTACTGGCCTCCCTAGCTGTCAGAGGTAATAGAGGACATGGCTGAGAGTGCCTTGCAATCCTGGGCCAATAGAACTGTAACCTACCCTGTTCTAAATTACACTGGGGGCTGAGTCAGCCCCTGCCTACCCTCAGGCTCAGGGGATCAGCTACAAAGGTGGCGTTAAGCCCTTGGAGTCTGTGCTAAGACAGCGTGACTGAAACCAAGGATCTTGGCCACAAACAGGCATTTCTCAGGTAAAAACCAACCTTCGGGTCCCCTAATCCATCTCCCGTTGTAGAGCACATAGAACCAGAAACAGGATTTGACCTTCACATCTGTCCTAGCCTCAAACTCTCTTGTGCTTCCTCCTTGCACTGTTTCGTTCTTCAGACTGTTCCTTGTGTTAATCATCTCCTGGGGAAAAATGCAACTTTGCTTCCTTAAGCCTGGTCTACACTGCAAAGATAGGTTAACTGGCAAATTAGCCGCTTTCATTGACCTAGTCGTGTATGTGTCTACACTTAAATGTGTCTCCCACCAACATACATGCCCCATTCCAGCATTGCAGTAACATCCCCTCCCAGAACAGCTTTGAGCCAGGGTCCATGTACTGAGGTTGACACAGTGTGAGTGTAGACACTGCGTTACTTATGTTGACCCTAACAGTCCTCCAGCAGCTGTCCCACAGTGCCTGACACTAACCACTCAGGTCACAATTGTGAACACCACTGCCCACGGGTCAGTGGAGACCAGAAGGCAACCCCACCTTTAAAGCACTGTGGATTTTTGAAATGTCTTCTCCTGATTGTCCAGCTTGGCAAGCGCACCGTGACTTAGCAGCTCTCTAATGTTGTGTGCAACTGTCCAGCTGCCCATGCCAGCTACGCATTCCAGACGTGCTCCGGCTTGGAGTAGACAGGAGGTATTGGATCTCCGGTTTTATGGGGAGAAGAGGCTGTGCAAGCACAGCTATGGACCAGCCGTAGAAATGTGGCCATCTATGAGCAGATTGCACCGGGGATGCAGGAGAAGGGGTACACAGGGATCGGCGGCAGTGCTGCGTGAAAGTGAAGGAACTGCATCAAGAATATCAGATGATCAGTCTGCTGCTGAGCTGCGGAACTACTGCGCTTACAAAGAGCTTCCTGCCTTACTTGAGAGACCCCACCCCCACCCCCACCCCACACACCACTGTGGGAACCTCCGAGGAGCCTAAGTCACTAGCACCTGGCATGAACAGCGAGGAGGAGGTGGAGGAGGAAGGGGGACATTTGACCAGGGGTCCTGCTATGCCATGAGCCAGGACCTGTTTGGAGTCTCCACCGCAGTCCAGTCAGTCCCAGCAGTCAGGCACAGGCGAGTCCAATGCAGGAAAAGGAAGCTCGGGTAAGTGTGTAATTGTATTTCCCATTGAAATGATGTACTGATGGGGCCCCCAATCCAACAGGATGTAGCTATCAACTTCTCATGAATTGACTTGTGCTAGAAGAGGTAGCAGCACACGAAAGAGAGGTAGCATTTGTATCTGCTTTTCATTCCCCTGGAGAGTTAGGCAGGGGGAGCATGCAGAGCAGTTTGTTTGTGAACACAGAGATGTCCCTTGAATCCTCCTGAGAGATCTCAATGAAACTTCCCTGGCGGTGTCTGCAATCCCCTGCCAAAGGTTTCTAGGGAGGGCGGCCCCTCCTCTATTTCTTCCTCTGCCGTAGGATGCTTTCCCACACCAGTCAGCGATAACTTAGGCTGGCACCCATTGCAGTACATAGGCTAGCAGCATACGGGCCCAAGCGGCTTCAGGATGCCAGCAACAGCTGTGCTCTCTGCGCCCTTGTTACCCTCAGGAGGGAGATATCAGCTAAAATCATTGCTGCCTGGGGACAATGGTGCCGGTATTCAGTGCCGTTGCCCTACACTCATAGTTTCATGCAGCCGAGCAATTCCCTCTTCACTTCCCTCACTCGGGCAGGCCACTCTCAGCGTGACTGGTGCTGTGGTGCACAAGCACTCCGAAGCACAAGTGGCAGTGAGCACGTCTTGTTTAAATCTTTAGGGGAGCCAGGGAAGGGAGTTCTGAATCTTAACTTTCACTTTCCGTTGTGACTATACTGACAGCGGTAACTCCGTGTTTTATTGCAGCTGCTGCCATGAGGGGGTTCCCCCTACATGCCCGCGGAATGCCTGAGTCAGATAAGGAGGAGAAAGAAGAGGACTCAGGATGACAAGTGCAGTGAGATCCTGCAAGCCAGTGCTGCATCAGAACGTGAGCACAGGGCCTGGAGGGTGAATGTTGCAGAGAGCCTGGAGAAGGAAAGAGCAGACAGGAGAAAAGCCCAGGAGTCCCAGCAGGAAGAGGGGAGGGAGATGCACCGGACACAATGGGGCTTCTCCAATAGCAGACACAGATGCTGAAGACTCTTGTGGACCTACAGGTTCAACAATCCTGGGGTCGCCTCCGTTTGCAGTTCCTGGGTAACTCCATGAAACATCTCCCCACAGTCCCCTCAACATTCTCTGCGGCATCAAGGGCCGCATCCCTACCCCTACCACTCCACTGTGAGGGACCCACCTTCACCTACACTGACCTGTGAAAGCCACAGTTGCTGTATGTGTAGGTAAAATGAACATCCCTTGTTAAGTTCTGTTCCATTCATGTATTAATTTTTTAATATATTTGCTTTTAAATTGCACAGATTTCTCTTTGCACAGGTTTTGTTACTGAATAAAATTATATTATTTGGAAAATAATTCATCTTTACTAGTTCACAACATATGCTGCAAAGTCCCTAGCAGTCCTCTCCTTCAAGTGCTTCAAAATTGATTCCTTGAGGACCTGCTCTCATGGTTTACCTCTTCTTTTCCACGCGAGATTCAAAACACCATGGAGGATCTTCCCTTCACTGGCGAGAAGTTATTTGCAGCAAAAACCAACGGGATGCTGCACACCATGGAGGATTCCAGAGCGATACTTAGAACCCTAGGCATCCATACACCGGCAACTAGAAGAAGACAATACAGGTATCAGCCTTACCAATGCCCACGATACCCAGCCTACACACAACAACAGAGGCCAGATGACACCAGCAGCAACACCGCCAGAGACCCGGGCATCAACAATGACGCCACACAACATCAGCACAGTCACAACCTCCTCCATCTAATAAGCGGATTTTAAGCCTTGGTCGAGGGTATAGAAGACCTCCCACCTACTCCAGCACTTATACGTCCCATCCAACCTTTTGGTCACCGTTTACTCCCATTCTACCACAACTGGGGAGCCATCACTATGGACAGATGGGCCGTAGAGGTCATCCGATTGGGCTATTCCATCTCCTTCCTGTCCATACCCCCCACCCAGCCTCCCCACCCCGTCCCTCTTCAGGGACTCCTCTCATGACCACTTGCTCCACCAAGAGGTGCAACATCTTCTACAAATAGGAGCAGTGGAGACAGTGCCCGATCAGCACAGGGAAAAGGGTTTTTATTCCCACTACTTTTTGACAGAAAAGAAAGGTGGGAGATGGCAACCCATCCTTGACCTCAGGTGACTCAACAAGTTCATCAACAAGCAAAAATTCAGAATGGTTACCCTCAAAGCCATGATTCCAGTGCTGGAGCAGGGAGATTGATTTTCAGCCCTCGACTTGCAGGATGCTTATTTTCATGTCACCATACACCCCGCCCACGGGTGTTTTCTCAGATTTTTTATGGGCTCAAATCACTACCAATACACAGTTCTGCCCTTTGGCCTCTCAATAGCACGCCCGTGTCTTTTCCACGATTCTCACAGTGGCAACGGTGCACCTACAGAAAAAAGGAGTCATAATTTTTCCCTAACTGGACGATTGCCTGCTCAAGGCACAGACTCTCGGGGAGGCCATCCAAGCCATGCAGATGACCATCAACTGCTTCCAGCGTCTGGGCCTACAAATAAAAACAAAACCACATTAACTCCTACTCAACGACTAGAGTTCATAGGTGCTCACCTCGAGTCCATAACCGGACTAGCATCTCCCATCTGACAGATTCAACACCATAAAGAATCTTGTCGCCAAGTTGCAAAACAGCCCGCAGGTCACTGTCCGGGACTGTCTGCAATTTCTCGGCCATAGGGCCTCTTGCACTTCTCTGGTCAAGAATGCACACCTCTACGTGTGGTGCCTGCAGGGTTGAATGACCACTGTCTACAGACCGAATGTGCACAGCCTAAACAGACTTCTATCCATACCTACCAAAGTCAAGGACTCACTCACATGGTGGACTCTTCCACACAACCTCTGCTTCGGAGTCCCGTTTGTGCAGGAGTCCCCCCTCTGTTATAATTACCCTGGATGCTTCCCTCACAGGCTGGGGAGCACACATGGCACACCACACCACTCAGGGACTCTGGTCCCCTACAGAAGCTTCACTACACATAAATCTTTTAGAGCTTCAAGCGGTCCGCAATGCCTGCCTCCAATTTCTCCCACACATCCAGAACCACACACATCAGGACCGTGACTGACAACATCGCCTGCATTTTTTATATAAACTGACAAGGGGGAGCTCGATCCCACTCGCTCTGCATGGAGGCTATGAAACTTTGGAATTGGTGCCTCCAACACAATATCCAAATTTCAGCCTCCTACCTACCTGGTTCACTAAACACCACTGCGAACAAGCTCAGCAGATCTTTTCCCCTAGATCCTGAATGGGAGATAAACGATACCATCCTATACAACATATTAAAAATATGGGGCTACCTGTGACTGAATCTTTTTGCAACCACGACCAACAAAAACTGCCCAGAATTCTGCTCCAGAGCAAGCCTAGGAAAGCACTCAATGGGAGATGCATTCATCATCAAATGGAGCGACGATTTCCTGTACACATTCCCCCCACAATACCACTTCTTCACAGGGTATTACAAAAAATGCGAGTGGAGAGGGCCAGAGTCATACTAATAGCCCCTACGTAGCCCAGACAGGCATGATACTCATTTTTAACGGGATGTCAGTTTGCCCGCTGATGCCACTTTCCCCGCCCTTCCAAATCTATTATCACAATGCAGAGGTCAACTACACCACCCCAACGTAATGATGCTGCACCTCAAAGCATGGCTCATCAATGGTTCTCTAATGAGGAACTAGATTGCTCTGAACAGGTACAAAGAGTACTATTACATAGCAGAACATGATCCACACAACCACCTATCTCCATAAATGAACTTGGTTCATTCACTGGTGCTCCACCAAGCAAACCGCTCCTGCTTCCACCCCTCTTTCACTAATACTAGACTATCTTTTAGAACTTAAACTATCTGGGCTCTCCTTTAGCTCCATAGAGGTACATCTAGCAGCAATTACGGTGTTTCACAATAAGACCGGAGACACTTCTAACTTTGCCCCCCCCCCCCCCCCCCCGCCACCCCCACATCACAAAGTGGTTCCCCAAGGGCCTCCGGACCCTATACCTGGACATTAGACCACCCACTCAGCCCTGGGACCTATACCTGGTCCTCACATGCTTGATGCGCCATCCATTTGAGCCACTTGCAACATGCTCTCTCCTACATCTATCCATGAAAACTGTGGTTTTAGTTGCCATTACATCTGCCAGACATGTAGGAGAACTTGGAGCGCTTATGGCTGACAAACCGTACACTATATTTTTTAAAGACAAAGTCACGCTCTGAACACATCCTAAATTTCTCCCGAAGGTACATTCCTCCTTCCACCTCAATGAACCTATCTATTTACCAACCTCCTTTCCTAAACCACATGTGAACACTTTTGAATCGGCAATGCACACATTCGATGTGCACAGAGCATTGTCCTTTTATTTGGATAGGACTAAGCCCTTTAGGGCTTCCCCTAAACTTTTCATTTCAATTGCAGAACGATCCAGAGGCAAATCCATCTCTACCCAGAGAATATCCAATTGAATAGCAGACTGCATCCATCTATGCTACCAACTAAAGAAGATGAATCCTCCAACTTCTGTTAGAGCACACTCCACCAGATTGTCTGTGGCATCCTTACGTAACATTCAATGTCTGTGGCATCCTTATGTAACATTCCCCTCACAGATATTTGCAAAGCTGCCATCTGGGCTTCAGAGCATACCTTTGCTAAACATTATGCTCATTCTCAGGGACCCCTGACCGACATTCAAACGGGCCGAGCTGTGCTGTCTACAGCTTTCTTACCAGATCCGAAGTCCCTACCTCATTAAGAGATACTGCTTTTCAGTCACCTGGAGTGGAGCACCACAGAGACATCTCTCTCGAAGAAGAGGAGGTTACTCACCTGTGTAGTAACTGACGTTCTTTGAGATGAATGTCCCTGTGGGTGCTCCACTACCCACCCTCGTCCCCTCTACTTTGGAATTTGGAGCGGTCTCTGTTGTAGAGAAGGAACTGAAGATCCCAGGCCACGCATGCGTGTTATTGAGGCACATTTGACACGTGAGGGAGGCACCGCGTATGCATGGCCCATGCAACTGCTGTAAAAATCTCTGAGCGAAGGCGCAGGGGCGCACCAACAGCTGGAGTGGAGCACCCACAGGGACACTCATCTTGAAGAACGTCAGTTACTGCATGGGTGAGTAACCTCCACTTGCTTGTTACTGTACAGTGTGACACAGCTCATAGGTCCAGTGACAAGCACAGTGTAATAATCATCAATGTACCACAAGCAACACACAATGAATCGGTGCATTGACAGTGTTATATTCATAGATGTACCCCAACCTCACATAACTCCTAGCAGGCCCCCAAAAGTGCAGGGCCAGGCAGTGCACAGAACACCACAGCCCATTACTGCGGCTTGCTGTAAAAGTGCTCTTTCAAAGCCTCCCTGAGCCGGATAGCTCCACGTTGAGCTTTCCTAATAGCCCTTTTGTCTGGCTGTTCAAACTCAGCAGAGAGCCACTCCACCTCTGCCATCCACCCTAGCGGCAGCTTTGCCTCACAGACTTTATGCAGGACACAGCAGGCGGCTATAATCATTTTTTTTCACTGAGCTCCTGTCTTGTCAGTAAACTACACCAGTCTCCCTTCACTCTACCAAAAGCACATTCAACTGTCATTCAGCACCTGCTGAGCCGGTAGCTGAATCTTTCCTTGGTGCTGTTGAGGTGGCCGGTATACGGCTTTGGGAGCAAGGGGTAGGCTGGGTCCTCCAGGACCACTGTTACCATTTCATCATCCCCAGTGGTAATCCTCTGGTTGGGAAAGAAAGTCCCTGCTTGCAGCTCTCTGAATAGTCCTGTGTTTACTTAAAGATGTAAGCGTCATGCACCTAACCTGACCAGCCAACGCTGATATCAGTGAAGTGTCCCCAGTGATCCACCAACACTTGCATAACCATAGAAAAGTTGCTCTTTCTGTTGATGCACTCTGTGGCAAGGTGTGCTGGGTCCAAAATAGAGATATTTGTGCCAATTATTGCCTCATCACAATTTGGGTGCCCCATGGCTGCAAATGTGGCCTGCACATTTCTGAGAGTCAAAATCCTGCATAACAGGAAACGATTGATGGCCCTGCACAGTTGTATGACAGTAGCCCCCACAGTGGATTTTCCAGTTCCAAAATTGTTTCTCACTGACGTTTCCACAGTGCGAGCGCCACTCACTTCTCTGCTGTCCATGCAGCTCTCATTCTGGTGTCCCTGCACTGGAGGGCTGGGGCAAGCTCAGCATGCAGATCCAGGAATGTGGCCTTGAGCGTCTGAAAGTTCTGCAGCTGCTGCTCTTAGTCCCACTCTTGCATTACGATGCGATCCCATCAATCAATGCTCGTTTCTCGGGCCCAGAAGTGACGCTCCACTGTCTGCAGATGCTCCGTGAATGCCACCAACAACCTTGCATTGGTTCGTACTATGTTTGACAGCAATCTGTCCTCCATGAAATCATCATGTTTCCCGCTGATTTGGGTCTTCTTACAGCTCTACAGTTACCAGAGGATCGTGCGTCCTGTGCCTGCACTGCTTATGACAATAGTGCAGAGCTGTGCAGGCTCTGTGCTTCTCTCAGAGATGGTGGAGAACGAGGATGACAGCGTGGGGTCGTGGGATTTTTTTAGAAGTCTGAAAATTATGGGCTATAGATGACAATATGGGATGGAGACAGTTGAAAACTGGGAAGTTGACCTCTTGCTCCCAGTCACCCCAGGGCGACTCGTTTTGGCTCCACCATGCATTGCCAAAACTTCCCAAAAGACAGTGGATGCTGGATGGTGGTGGGTTGCACATTGGGATACCTATCCATGGTGCACCACACTGTGCACCGATACAAGCACTCCTGATGAGTACGCGCAGTGCTGACGCAAGGAGCCAAGTACACACACGTGCACAAGGAATATACCAACTGTGGTAGCTTTATGCTGATGTAACTTGCGTCGACCAAAGTTTGAGGTGTAGACGTGGCCTTAGTTTCAAACCATGTAAGTGTGGTCTTCATGGATAAAGCAGGAGACTGGGAATCAGAATGCATGAATTCTAATTCCTGACTTTGACACTGACTTGCTGTGTAATCCTGAGCAAGTCACTTAATGTGATCATTCACTAAGAACTGCTGGTATGCACAGTGCTGTGCAGAACATTGGGGAGGATGGAGTCCCCAAAGGAGCTTCCAGTTTTAGGTCCAATCCTGCAAGCTCACTGTGGCAGGAGGTGGAGGGGACTCCTACTGTAAGTCCACAGGGGGCTTACAAAACTGGGCCCCTCATTAGTCTGACAGAACATTAGGGGTTTGGAAAGCACCAGATGGGGGTGGAACCTGCAAGGGGTGCAGAAGACAATATTGATTTGGTTGTAAGGGCCTGGGAGTTCACTTAGGGTAACAATGATAGATTCCATGAGGCAAGTGCACTTGGGGAGGAGAAGGTGGTAGTTTGATCCACCAGGAGAACGAAGGGAATTCCATGCATAAGGGACTGCATGGAAGAAGGGGCATACATGAGAGTCAGAAAAATAAACCAAAGGAGCTGTAAGGTGGGCAGCTTGGGAAGAGAGAGGCAGCTGGAACGGGATCACAGACGATGGAGATACTAATATTTACTCACTCCCAGAGGTGTTGTGTTGCTTGATTCAGTAATGTCTGTTAAGGGGTTAGAGTTCCTTGGATGCAATATGCAATATCCTAGTCCCTGGTGTGGTCCCCTCAAGTACTTTTGTACCATGCTTATATACCTCGCAGGTGGAGCCTATTAAGCTCTCAAAGCCCTCATAAAATAAGCAAGAATATCTTTAAAATAGCCTTTGTGTTAGTTCATCAGAACGCTTTGCATGTCTCTAGTGCCTTCCCCGTAGCACTTCACGCACCACCAAATTCAGACTCTGGACTTCCCTGTGAGGTGGGTAGTACTGTACCTATGCTTTGCAGATGGGGAAATTGTGGCGAAGAGCTGGGAGTAGAATCCGGGTCTCCTGACTCCCAGCTGGGCTGTTACTACAAGATGGTTCTTCTTTCAGAAGTATTTCCCCTCCACAGGCCCTCTCCTGTCACTGCTCTGCCTTCACTGGACCTCTGAAAAGGCGGGAAGTGCTGCATTAGATCACGCATGTGGTCATTTATAGCATAAAATGGTGCTACAGTTTTCTGGCTCCCTTGGCCAGGCTGCCGCAGGCAATGCCCATCCAGAGCAGACGTCCGACCACACCCAGAATCAGAATGTGCAGTCCCACCTTTCCATCTGTCCATGGGGACGTGTGAGCAGCTCCTGAGTCTCTGCACATTTAGGAATGAGACTGCCTGCTGTGAGCACCAGGGAGTAAGCCATGGTCAGACAATCCCATTGCCTACATCCAGTTGCCCTCTGCTGCTCCTGAAGCGTTCTCCTGCTGTAAGAGAGTACATTCGGCAGACTTTTGAGCCACTCTTTTCCTTTTGGGATGCTGCAGCATAGGTGTGAAATTTTCTCCCCTGCTGGAGCTGGCTCAATTCCTCTGTTCACTGATTCCCCTGGCAGGTAACCTGGAGCAAGCCAACGAGGAGCTGCGAGCGATCATTAAGAAAATCTGGAAGCGCACCAGCATGAAGCTGCTGGATCAGGTTGTGCCCCCAGCAGGCGGTGAGCAAACTAGCCTTTCCTTGTCTGTCTGTCTTGTCACCCGTTTGTCTACATGCAGTTTGTGTTTCCCTAATCCTGTCACTTTTGTGGTCCTGGGTAGGATATGGGAGGCATGCTTTCCTCTACAGGATGGTATCTGTCAGACTGGACATTACAGCAGGTTGAGTGCTGATCATGCCTGTACCAATGTAACCCTCTCAATGGGCAACTTTTGGGAGGAGGTGGAGCTGTCAGGGTGGGAGAGAAAACAATATTCTCAGACCCATACACCAGATCTAAATGGAGTGATGTTTACAGTTCTCTACGCACTCCCAGTGAGCCAGGGACAACAGGATTTTGCCTTGCATTGCCCATGGCCTTTCTCCGGAGGGCTAGATGCTTATCAGTATTGCATAACGCTAACGTGATCCCTGGTACAGGGTGTTCTATTTATTTGCCTTGTCAGTGACTATTTGCTGCCAGGGAGAGAAGAAGCAATAAACATTTAGTAGCTGTAGGCAGGGCTTTCGAGAGCAGAGTAACATCACTTTTATCAGTGTGTCAGAAATAAACCTTCAACCTTGAGCTAAGGCTGTGGCCTCTTCTCCTGGGTTCCTGGGACTGTGGTTTCAACTTGTACTCCTGTCAGATCCATATGGACGCAGTGGGCCAGATTCTCAGCTGGTGTAAATTGGCATAGATCCACATCTGGCCCAGTATGTGATTGAGGTAGATTTGGGGAGTATGCACCAGGATTTTATCTGAGGCATGCATTCTGTCCCCCTCCCCCTCCCTTTCTTTTCTGCTACCTACTTTCTGTCTCACTCTCCCCTCTCACCCTCTGTCCCACTTTTCTCCTTCCCACAGCCCCTTTATCCCTCCCTCCTTACCCTCTTGCTTGACCCCTCCTCTTAGCCCATCCTCCCCCAACTCCTGACCCTCTCACAGCATCAGAACAATGACCCCCTTCTCTTCTGGTCCATCCATCTCCTGACAGCTCATCCTAGGCAGGAGCATGAGTGACACTTGTGGTTTCCAGACACTGGGTGTCTGGTCTCCCCTCTTGTACCTTAATAATGAGCCTTCGGGCTGGGCGGGTGAGCCTTCCCGCAGCAGCGCTGCATTATTGCTGACCCCCCATTCAGGCTTTCACTCAGAATCGCACTTTGGGGATCGTCTATATTTAAGGTCAGATGCTGAAGTCTTTGCTCAGCCCTTGTCCTCTTGGAAGTCAATGCCCCACAAAACTTCCATTGACTCCAGGTGGGTTTTGCCTAAATAAAAATTGAGTTAAGATTTGACTCATTGACGGCAATGAGAGTTTTGGCTGAGTAAAGGGAGAGCAAAGACTGCAGGATTTGTCCTTTGGTTTGAAGCAATCCAAGTTCCCTTTTGGGTTATAGCAGGTACTAACTCACAATAGGACGTTGCAGATACACTGAGGTCTTATCTGGGAAATTGGTACAAGCCACTGAAATGGTCAGAAGCCATGTCTTTATAGCAAATGTACCCATCAGGTGGCCCTGGAGTTATAGGCATTCTATACCAGTATAGCTAACCTATGCCCATAGATGTAAGCCATCTCTAACCCCCACAGAGCCCCTGCGAACAGCTATGGCTCTGGAGTAAATGTGCCCTCTAGCCTGCTCTACTTGTACCCTGAAGACAAATGTCTTTGCCTCTCTTTGGTTCCTGGTATTTCTTCTGTAAATGGCAAAGCTGTGCAGCGTGTACTGGTGAATTCACTGTTTACAATCAGCTGCTTGTTTGCTTTTGGAAATATCTCCCATGCAGATGATGAGGTGACAGTCGGGAAGTTTTATGCCACTTTCCTGATCCAAGAGTATTTCCGGAAATTCAAGAAACGTAAAGAACAAGGCCTCGTGGGCAAACCCTCACAGCGGAATGCTCTCTCCTTGCAGGTGAGTGATGGGCACATATGGGCCTGGGTGCCTCAGGAATGAAACAAGGACATCGAGCTGGAGGTTCAGTAAGTTTGTACACCTCCTTAACCTTGTTACAGTCAAGGACACTTGGCCATGCCTCCTTCCCAGCAAGTGCCATGCACTCTGGGGACTGTACTGAGCAACTGACAGGCCCCCCATTAGAGGGAACATTGGAGGCACCTTGAGCTGCCACATCAACCCCTCCAGATAGACGTTCATCTATCAAAGGCCATGCACCCTTCCTTATGCTGGCAGGATGCCTGGGTGAATTATGTTTATAGTTGATAAATCCGTTGGTAATGTTTGGGAAGTGCTTTGGGTTCCATTTAGATAGCTGGTACTAAATAAATGTAAGATTGTTACTGTTGTCATGTTTCATCTTAAACCCCTCTGAGGAGGGAGTCATTACGGATAGGTAAGGAAAGGTGTCTGGCAGTTAAAAAACCAAGGTAGATGCCTAGATTCAAGAGGCATCATAGTCCAGTGGATAGGGCATGGGAGTATGAGTCCTGGGATCTAGTCTCAGTTCTGCACTGATTCGCTATGTGGATTGCTAGATTGCATGTCAGAGGCTTCCATTGCATTTCTGAAAAAAGAATTTTGCGTTGATTACAGCTGCAGAACTCAGGGCAACCCCCACTTCTGAAACGGTTACAGTAAGAAAGAGAGATAACACTGGACTCCAAGCAAACAATTTGCCATGTGAGAAATAGGCTGATATGTACACAGAATCAGCATAGGACAGCTTAACTGTTTCCTAGAGCAACACTAATTGAGACACATTCCAATTAATAAGGTTTGGTAAATGCTGGGTATAGTTTCTGGCTAAAATTTCCAAATCCGGGTGCCAAAAATTCAGCTCTTCGCTCCATATTTAAGTTCCTGAATAAAATTGGCCTGATTTTCAAGGATGCCGAACGCCCGTTGACTTCAGCTGGAAGTGTAGGTGCTCAGCTCTTTTATTTGTGTGCCTGAATACGGATTTAGGAGCCAAACTCTAAAGCACCCACACTTGCTCATTTGGGCTTGTATGTTTATGCACATGTGCTGTATTTGTTAAAACAAGCACCAGGTAATGAAGGGTCCTGGGTTCTATTGCCAATTCTGCCAGAAATTTGCTATGCAGCCTTTCGCAACTTACCCTCTCTGTGAATTGGTCTCACCCCATTCCCCTTTTAGAGGTGGTAACAGTACCTGCTGACCTCACAGGGCGGTGATGAGGTTAAATTAATCAATATTCATAAAGTGCTTGGCAAGAGATGATGTGCAGTGTAACATGATACTGTTTTTATTGCTCACCTAACTACATGGAGACAGAGTGTTACATGGTACTCTTTTCCAGGCCGGGTTGCGCACATTGCACGACATTGGGCCAGAGATCCGACGGGCAATCTCCGGAGACCTGACAGCTGAAGAGGAGCTAGACAAGGCCATGAAAGAAGCTGTTTCCGCTGCCTCTGAAGATGATATCTTCAGGGTAGGTGCTGCTGCTGTAATCCTTCTTTGCCTCTTGAATGAGGCTACGTGCTAAGCCCAATACATTAGATTGGGGAGTGCTATGTGGTACATTTCAGTTTCTCTCTCTCTCTCAGTTTCCCAGGCTGTATTAGAGAACAGAAATGGAAAATATAAAGCTATATGTCAAATAGAATCAGATGGCCAAATCCTGAGGGCCTCATGTAGTTTTCACTCCATTTTTCCTCAGTGGGAGTTTTGCATGAGTAAAGACTAAATACAGTCCGAGAATGTCAGGGTTTGACCCACAGAAATTGAAAAAACAAGTCAGGTGGTCACCTCCATGCTCCATCCTATGCATTATTGATCCACTACATTCTCTAGTGCTTTGTTTAGTCCACTTTTAAGTGACCCAAGCAATGGGTCTTCCGGCACTTCCCTGGGAGATGGTTCCACTCCCTCATACATCTCACCATGGAGAATTATTTTCTGAACAATCAGCCTACGTTTTCTTTTCTTAGTTACGCCTTTGGGCAACCCTCAACATTCACTCTCCCTCCTTAGTGCCTCTACCCTTCAAATCTTACAGAAAGTTACTCTATCTCCCCTTCATTATGGCTTAGTCAAGCTTAGTCAAGCTCTACATAACAGACTCTTTAAACCTTTCCTCACTAGTCCCTCCTGCTGGTTAATAATTTTTGTTGCTGTTCTCTGAATTTCTTCTAGTAAGTGGATCTCTTTCTGGTACTGTGGTACGCAGAATTGAACACAATAGCCCAGATTCTCCATCCCACCCAAACTCAACACAGGAATGGGGAGGAGGTGCAAAGATGGCTCTTCACCACTTGTAGGTGTCTCAGAGCACTACATTAGAGCTCATCTACAACAGACCCCCCCCTGTCCCATCACAGCCCCTCTGACAGAGATGCCCATATTCTAGGGATATTTCCTGGTAGGGAGACATTCTGCTTGTAAAGGGTCATATCACAATGCCAAATTGGTCCCCAAATTTTCTTTCTCCAAACATTGCTTTAAGGTGCATTGTCCTCATTTGCACCTATTCTCCCTCACCAAGAGAAAATGTTTTCTGTTTTGCTGACAGAGGGCTGGTGGCCTGTTCGGAAACCATGTCAGCTACTACCAAAGTGATGGCAGGAGCTCATTTCCCCAGACATTCACCACCCAGCGCCCTTTGCACATCAATAAATCTGGCAACAACCAGGGAGATACGGAGTCCCCGTCACATGAGAAGCTAGTGGATTCCACCTTCACTCCCAGCAGCTACTCGTCTTCGGGCTCCAACGCCAACATCAACAACGCCAACAACACTGCCTTGTCCCGCTTCCCCAGCCCACCCAGCTACCCAAGTACTGTCAGCACGGTGGAGGGGCATGGCACACCCTTGTCACCAACCATACGAGTGCAGGAGGCCCCTTGGAAACTCACTTCCAAACGGTAAGCTCCAAAGAAGCAATGGGCTAATGAAACCAACGTATATGTACACATTTTTAAAAATGATATTGCCTAGTTAAAGTCATGCTCCGACAGTCTAGAGCAGGGCTCGGCAACCTTTCAGAAGTGGTGTGCCGAGTCTTCATTTATTCACTCTAATTTAAGGTTTCGCGTGCCAGTAACACATTAACGTTTTTAGAAGGTCTCTTTCTATAAGTCTTGAATATATAACGAAACTATTGTTGTATGTAAAGTAAATAAGGTTTTTAAAATGTTTAAGAAGCTTCACTTAAAATTAAATTAAAATGCAGAGCCCCCCAGACCGGTGGCCAGGACCCAGGTAGTGTGAGTGCCACTGAAAATCAGCTTGCGTGCCGCCTTTGGCCCTTGTCTAGAGGCAGGACAAGGTGCTGTCATGCATGGGATTTGAGGTGAGCTCTCAGGCTCATCACTTGCTGCCTAGACCAGCAACGCTGCAGAAGTACCACACTCAGCCTCTGGGAATAAGGACTGCTTAGCACAGGGGTCTCAAACACGCGGCCTGCGGGGTTCTTCCGTGTGGCACACCAAGCTCCTCACGCCTCCCCCCCCCCGCCCCGCCCCTACCCCTCTGCCTATCCCATGGCGCCGCAAGCAGCTGCGTACGGCACCAGGAAATCTGGGGCACCACATTTCCTGGTGCCCTGCGCAGCTGCGTGCTGCTCCGCCCCAGCCCTGCCTCCTCCCGCCCCACCAACCCCGTTCCCGCCCCCCCCCCCAGAGGACTGGGGCCAGCTCCCCCACTCCTACCTGTGGAGGCCTGGGGCCAGCCACACACACACACCCCGCTCCCACCCGCAGAGGCCTGGGGCCAGCCACTCCCCCCCATGGAGGCCTGGGGCCAGCCACACACACCCTCCCGCTTCCTCCCCGTGGAGGCCTGGGGCCAGCCACTCCCCCACACTTCCCCCGCATGGAGGCCTGGGGCCCCACACAGCCCCCCCTTGGGGGGGGGCTGCATAGGGCACCAAAATAGCTAGGGAAGGCCGTGCCTGCACCCCTCCTGCACCCCAACTCCCTGCCCTGAGTCCCCTGCCACACCCTGCACCCCAACCCCCTGCTGCACCCCTTACCCTTCCTGCACCCCAACCTCCTGCCCTGAGCCCCCTGCTGCACCCTGCACCCTGACCCCCTGCCACACCCCTCACCCCTCTTGCACCCCACACCCCAACTCCCTGCCCTGAGCCCCCTGCCACACCTCCTGCACTTCCTGCCCTGAGCCCCCTGCCACACCCCGCACCGCCACACCCTGCACCCCAACTCCCTGCCGCACCCCTCACCCCTCCTGCACCCCACACCCCAATTCTCTGCCCTGAGCCCCCTGCCGTACCCTGCACACCTCCTGCACCTCAACTTCCTGCCCTGAGCCCCTGCCACACCCCGCACCCCCCCCTGCACCTCCGGGGGCAGGTTGGTGGCAGAGTTGGGGTGAGGACTTCGGGAAAGGAGTTGGAATGGGAGCAGGGAAGGGGTGGGAAGAGGCGGGGCAGGGGCGGGGCCTCATGGAAAGGGTGGAGTGAGGGCGGGGCCGGAGGCAAGGGGTGGGTGTCTGTGATGCGGCCCTAGGGCCAATGCACTAGTCCTCATGCGGCCCTCGTGGTCGTTTGAGTTTGAGACCCCTGGCTTAGCACCACCATTGATCAACACCCTCCATCTCCCAGGCTATGAAATTGGTATCTGAAGGGAGCTGCATCCTAGGCTGTAGGGAGGTGTTTTATCTAAGGTGTTTTATCTAAGGGGAGATGCAGTTCATACTGAGAACACTAGAGGAAAGACTCTAGACCAGTATTTCTCAATCAGTAGGTGACAGCTCCCAGGGAGCTCATAAAATGCAATCAGAGGGATGCGAGGCATTCAAAAATGTATTATAATCTAAAGCAAAGGAAATTTCATTCCCAATCTCTCCATACAGCCTTACCCTTCAAAGTCAGGTATTCGCTGTTAACCTGTCAAAACACACATGAATGAATTATATCATAGGCTTATCGCTGTTATCATTCATACATGTTTTACTCGGTTATAATAAATGTAAGGGGTCATGAATATTTCTGACTTCAAATAAAGGGTTGCCAGCCTGAAAAGGTTGAGAAACAATTGTTCTAGAGACGAGAATAACAAGACGAAGATGCCAGAGGTGTGTGAGTTTGCTTGAATAAAGAATCCAATAGCTTTTCCATTTCCCAGCCTTCCTTTAAGAAGCTATAGGAATTTCACAGCTATTTGTTTCCATAAGCCTCCTCCTCCTTACTTGTGTTTATGTTACATTCCTGACATAGTCTTCTTTCCCCCCCTTGCTTCCTTGGTGAACTAGGACACATTACTATGAAACATTGGGACGGTAGGTGTTTCCTCTCATGCTGTAATGTTCTCCAGAGTTGCTCCTGTTGAAGTTAATCTCCAAATCCCCATTATTGTTTCACTTAAGCCCTTCCTTTCAGTGCCAGGAGGGTTAAAAGAAGCACAGTAGAGCCTCAGAGTTACGAACACCTCGGGAACGGAGGTTGTTCGTAACTCTGAGAAGTTTGTAACTCTGAACAAAACGTTATGGTGGTTCTTTCAAAAGTTTACAACTGAACATTGACTTAATACCGCTTTGAACCTGTACTATGCAGAAGAAGAATGCTGCTTTCCCTTTATTTTTTTAGTAATTTATGTTTAACCCACTACTGTACTGTGTTTGCTTTTGTGTGTGTGTGTCTCTGCTGCTGCCTGATTATGTACTTTTGATTCCAAATGAGGTGTGTGGTTGACTGGTCAGTTTGTAACTCTGGTGTTCTTAATTCTGAGGTTCTACTGTAAGTAGTATGATATCTTCAGGAGACATGCACCAACTAGGTTCCTCTAGCTATAATGCAGACATTATGTGTGGACTCTGGTAGCTGGATTACCTGGTGCAGTCATGTGGAATTTTCACCTCAGTCTCCACATGATCTCAGACCTGACCCTCGTCATTCTCTGATCATTGCAGAGTGAAGTCTGTTTTAGCCTGTTCTTACCAAAATAGTGTAGGGCTTGGCTAGAGCTTTGCCATGTGGGCTGATGAGGGAATGACACTGTTATTCAGGACCTTTTCTTCACCCAGACAGCGATGATTGCCAGTTATCGCGTCTGATCACTCAGACACTCTTCCTTGGATTTTTTTTCAACTGACCCAAAGCACCATACATACACTCATTTCCCTCCACTCCACCAAGTGGAGTGAACCAATGACTGAACAACCATGTGTCTCCATTTCTCCTTCTGTTCCCACATGGTGATTCTCTGCCACACTGCTCCCTGCTGAGAGCACAGGTAACAAAGTGAAAGTGACTGGGCTTCAGATCTCTGAAGCGCTCCATGCTGGCATTTCAGAAATCCAGCTTCTGTTCAGTTGCTTGCACAATCAAACTGCAGCCTAATACCAGGAAGCCCAGCCCAGGAAATGGAGGAAGGAGGAGGTAGAGATGGAATTCAAGGTGCTTCACCCACCACAAAATTTGAATAGCACCCATTGAACTCAATGGAAATTTCTCATATTCTGTAATTGGAAAATAAGGACCACGGATGGGAAAGACAAGGGGGGACAGACGATGAAAGAGAGCAGAGGCAGAGAAATGGCACAGTGAGTGGAACACAGGAAAAAGAGACCATAAGCATCACAGCTGAGAGGAGTGGTACAATGTCAAGGAGACACCCTTTGAAATTCCTTACCAGCACTTTGTGACAGCCATAGAAGAAAATCCAGTCTCCCTCAGGGAATCCATCTCAGGTTTTATACTGAGCCCCATGGGACAGGACTTTAGGAGTGTAGTCAGTGCCCTGTGAATGCTCATGCAGTGCAGGCATGATCAATTACATTCATAGAATGTACATCACTACTGACTCTTAATGCTTTGATTAAGGAGCTCCAACTAAGTGGGGACAAAACAAAGGGTCACTTGTATTTATGAACTGTGCTTCTGTCTTTGATCATTGATTTTTGTGTGATGGCTCGGCACTGGGCCATAACAATAAACGCAGACAGATGGAGCCCTGTCACTTTTGTCTCAATAGCAGCTTTTCTTTACCATCTCCAAATTTTGACTTGCCTTTTTTGCTCATTAGCTCCAGTTCCAGAGACAGCCAGCTGGCAATCGTTTGCCAAGAAGAAGTGTCTCAGGATGAGACTTACGATGAGAATTTGAATGAAGATGTAGAGTACTGTAGCGAACCAAGCCTGATATCTACAGAAATGTGAGCTTTGAAATACAGTGGCCAAGCTGTTTGGGGTTTTCTGGTTGGGGGGCTGTGTGATATCTTTCTTTAAAGACCCGTCATAAGTTCAGCCTAGGGAATGGAACTGGGGGAAGGCTAATAAGAAGAAACAGGTTTGCAGATGGAACACTGCACCAATCCAGATATCAAAGGATGAAAAAATGTGCTAAGCCCAGGCAAATAGTATTGGGAAAGGAATTTTTTCTATGACTTTTTGATGTCCCTTTCCTCCCAGTGGTACCACTGACAGTGCTACCTCCAGGCCCTTTCACCATCCATTTCTAATGTCTAAAGTTCACAGATTTCATCACCAGAGCTTTCTCTGTTCCATAGTCTTGGATGCTGTCTCTGGAGCATTTAGATCTAGCAAACTAACAAGTTAGCTACATCCCTTCTTCGTGAATAGAGTGTTCTTCCTCTTCCCCTTTTCCTCATCTCCTGCCAAATAGTGCGGCCTTTCCCTAGTAGAAGGGATATCCCATCCAGCATGATACCCTGTTCAAGTGATGGCTCAAAACTCTCTGTTTTTCACTCTAGGCTCTCATACCAAGATGATGAAAACAGACAACTGACTCCACCTGAAAACAACAAAGGGGAGGGCTCCAGGCAGTCTCCAAAGAGGGGGTTTCTTCGCTCCTCGTCACTGGGTAATATTCCAGCGGGATGTACAAGCTGTGCTTTCTGATGCCTAGACTGATTTCTCACATCTTGCTCAAAAAACCTGTCATGTGTGGCCTCAGGTTTTGATGTGCACTTTGCTTCCCAGGAAGAACATGAGACACAGAGTGCAGGATAAGATCTTGACAATGCACATGTCTTACCAGCAGGCCTCTCATTGCTTATATACTGCTCAGTCAGTGTATAAGTCTGTTGGTTCTCTGGATGGCAGCATCTATGTGAACTGGTTGGTTAAGTCTGCATGTGAACAGGGGAACTTATCAGAGCTCTGTGGGTCCAAAAGAACCTTTTCATAGAGCCAGCAGATGGAGTGAATTAGTATGTGGTAGTATTTTCTTTAAATATTGAACAGGGAGAAAGAAAATCTTCTTTCCTCTCTTGCAAAAGAAAAATGATGAATTTCAGTACAAGCAAATACACCGAGAATCTGGTCTCTGCTTTAATTGTAACTGAAACTTTTCAAATGTTAGGATTTGCAGACTACAGTCAAGTGCGGTCCTTTGACCATGCAGGTTCACAGAGGTACCAGCCCCCTCACATCAGTGAATCTTTACATTGTTGTAACATGGTTCATTTCCTCATCTAACATTGTTACAACTCATTTTGCCACACCATTCAAAAATCTTCTTCTAGCATACCTAGGAGGATCCTCAGTAGCACAGTTTCTACTAGCACTATTGTTAAAAAAAATAATCGCTGTCCAGAATATGTGCTAGTTTTCAGCTGTCTTGGAACATAGCTGTTGGTCAAACTTTATGGTGCTTGACAAACTTTTTTAAATACAGTTGCTCTAGCAAGGTGCAAGGTATCAAGGTAAAAAGGACAGGGCCTATAATGGGGATTTTTCCTCTACACCCCCAGAGGTATTACACTGATACCACGCTCAGGTCAGAGAGTCTCTGTAATATGGTGTGAATGATCATCACAGTTCTGTGCCATTGGTATTGCAGGTCGAAGAGCATCTTTTCACTTAGAGTGTCTGAAGAGACAGAAAAACCAAGGTGTCGATGTCTCACAGAAGACAGTTCTGCCGTTGCATCTGGTACACCATCAGGTAAGATTTAATTACTAAGCTGCGGCCCACCAACCCAGATGGACATTTAACATTTGCAGTGCTTACTAATGGCACCACTAGCCAACCTTTCTGAGACCATTTAGGACTGTTTTGTGCAAATATCAAATATGCTGTTGTTAGAAATTGTTTTTGTGCTCCTGTCAGCTCCTAGTGTCAGTATTGTACTGGTTGGAAGCACAGCTTACTGCATATGTCAGTGTATGATCCACGATTATATTTCTACAACAGGCTGAAGACTCAGTTCAGTTGTGCTTCTAACCAATTTAGGGCCCATCCTGCAGCCTGTTCAATTTAATGGAGCTGCTTATGAGAGCAGAGACTGCAGGATCAGGCCTTTGGGGGAGATATTCAAAAGGCCCAAAGGCCAGTTAGGTGCCCATTTTTTACTGAGAATTAATAGGAGCTGGGCAATTAGCTGCCTTTTGTGCCTTTAAAAATCTCCCCCTTTATGAAAAATGTTTGGGTAACTGACCCATGGCACTAATAGAAGACTCTTCTGTTATCCCATGTCTTTGTCGGAAATCATCAGCAAAGCAGATTTAGAAACCATTCCTGTTTGTGTTAATGTCAGTTGCCATTGAATTCAATGGGAGGAGGGCTGGAAAGTTAATGTGGAAACTTTCTGCTTACAGATAGTACAAAATCACACCTTTTTATTTTCTATGGGCTGGCTTCTGATTCCCTTACTCACACTGAGTAATACCTTACTCTATGAGTTGTCCTGTTGACTTGTGGAATAAGGTACCATTCAAGGTGAGTAAAAGTATCAGACTCTGGCCCTATGGAAAGAGGGATTTCTTTGAATCACTTGTTTAGTTAAAAGGTACTACATGACTCATGAATTATGTATTTAATTCTTTTGAGGGACTGGGTGGCTCAGGGGACTAGTAATGGATATTGATCTTTTCACTAATAGATCTCTACATAAAATCCAATGCAGGTTGGTACTAACTGAAAGTTATTATAGTACCAACTAAGGCTGTGTCTATACTAGCACTTTTGTCAGCAAAACTTTTGCTGCTCAGAGGTGTGAAAAAACATACCCCACCCCACCCCGAGCAACGTAAGTGTTGCCAACATAAGCACTCGTGTGCACAGCGCTATGCTAATTGGAGACACTCTCCCACCAACAAAGCTACCGCTGCTCGTTGAGCTGATTTTATTATGGGAGAGCTCTCTCCCATCGGCATAACGCGACCACATGAGCGCTCTTACAGCGACACAGCTGTCTCGGTACAGTTGTGCCACTGTAAACTTGTAAGTGCAGACATGGCCTTAGTGTCACTGGAGACCTAAATGAAATGAGTTGATAGTCTCAGTCCAGTTTCTAGAGTAGATATCACCAAAACACATCACCACAATTAGCAGCACATGATGTTGTTGGTGGGATCAGAAGAGGGGTCAGAGATTTAAAGGATATGGAAAATGAACTATCCTGTCACCCTACGTCAGAAGTGTTGGTCCCTCCGGTACAGGAATGACGGCACTCTGGCAGGGTTATGTGGGGGGAGTTTGCACTGCTGCTAGCTGTACTGTACCTGTTCCATGGACAGAGGATGTCAGTCTCTAGAGCTTTTGACCTGGCACACTTCACCAGAACAAAATAAGCCATTTTTAACGGAAGCTTTGTAATATTTACAAAATGGATCAGTGGAAAACTAAACAGTGTTTTATTACCCACAGCTGTGTATCATAAAGGTCAATCCATCTAAGTTTCCAATTAGCATAAACCCATTCAAGCCATCCTTGTACTCTTTCCTCTCTGCCTAGTCATTCGAGTTGTGCTTCTAAGAGCTGGCTAGTACTGCATTCTTTCTCTCTCTGTCTGAAGGCACTAGCAGTTGCAGGGCTGAGTCCCCTGCTCCAGAGAAGCCATTCCCCAACAACATTCTCCCCCCGGTTGTGTGCCACGCCCCCTGCCATGCCCTGTAGCCGTGGCTGGCCACAGAAGACCATCCCGACTTTACGGCTTGATGGAGTGGAGTCCAGTGAGAAACTCAACAGTAGCTTCCCATCAATACACTGCAGCTCCTGGTACGCTGACAGCACTAGGTGCAACAGCCCTCGGAGAGCCAGGCCGGTCTCCCTCACCGTCCCCAGCCAGACTGGAGGGAGCAGCCGGCAGTTCCACGGCAGCGCTGGCAGCCTTGTTGAAGCGGTAAGTCGACAAAGTTACAGAGGCATGGGAATGATGGCAGCAGCAACTAGAAATGAGTCTTCTTTAGGGTGGCTGTAAGAGGATAGGTATTAGTAGTGCAGACAGCAGTGCTGGGCTTTGGTAGCCATTTCCAATCAGTGCTCGGTAGCGTGAGTAGGAGGAGAGAGAGGTTTGGTTGGGAAAAGGGAATGGCCACACAGGAGCTGGGATGGTGGATGGAAGGGTGATGGGACTGATGATGCTAGTGCTAATTTTTATCTTTGCGTTCTGTCTCTCGTTTCCCGCTTGCTTTTGAAGGTCTTGATTTCAGAAGGACTGATGCAGTTTGCTCAAGATCCAAAGTTCATTGAGGTCACAACCCAAGAGCTAGCAGATGCCTGTGACATGACAATAGAAGAGATGGAAAATGCAGCAGACAACATACTCAATGGTAACAGCAAGCAGAGCCCCAATGGCAACCTCTTGCCTTTTGTTAACTGCAGGGACCCAGGGCAGGACAGTGCAGGAGAGGAAGAGGAAGAGGTGCAGAACCCGGATTGTAGAAAAAGTCAGGAGGAGCTCCAGGACAGCAGGATTTATGTCAGCAGCCTGTAGTTGCCAGGGCTGAAGCGATGCTGGTTTTTTATTTGTTTCAATGTTCCTAATGGGTTTGTTTCAGAAGTGCCTCACTGTTCTCGTGACCTGGAGTAACCGGAACAGCGTTCTTCATTCATTTCTGTTGGGACGAGTTGCAGAGTTGGGTGGTGTAAGAGAGCTTTTCAGGAGCGAATACAACCCCAGCATGTGTCCATGAGGAGGAGGAAGAGGTGGAGGAGGAGAGCCAGCTCCTGCTTGTTCTCAGTCGCTGCACAAGGAACGATGGCTGCTTCCTGAATGCAAAGGAGAACCTCAGCTTCCTGTGGATGGCCGTAGCCAAAAGGACCCTGCATCAAACGGGTGTCTTTCAACTTTGCTTGTAAAAATCATTTTGCACATATTCTGTATGAGCCTCACTGTCTCCATAAAGCCAAGGCCCTTTTGATTTGGAATAGAAAGATGAACTTCTTCTGCTGTGGATTCCAGTACCTTGTTGGGGAGGAGGAAGCAGAAGAAGCCTTAGGGGACATGAGAGGCAAATGGCAACACTGCAGGAAGGCTTGTTGACAGAAAATGCAGAGACTCCCAGGCAGTGGTCTATGCCAACCAATCAGAGCTCAGGCAGTCACTTCTGCCAACCAATCAGAGCTCAGGTAGCCATGTCTGCCAACCAATCAGAGCTCAGACAGCCAGCTGTGCCAACCAGTCGGAGAGCGGGTAGCAAGCTTTGTCAAGCAGAGCTTAGGCAACCTGCCCTTTTCTAAGTGAGGTGGTAATGGGCTTATGTAGATCTCTCCTTATTTTTGCAGTTTGATATTTTCTTGAAAGCATGTTCCAATTTTTATTTTGAATATTTTTGTTTTGTTTTGGAGGGAGAGGGGAGAAAGGAGTGTTTACAAAGTTTTGTAACCACCCACCCTTTTTGTTTTGTTTTGTCTTCACCTTTGCAAATGTTAAATTGGTTTGGTTACATTGTATTATTTAAACTATTTTTTCTCCTTTGAAATTCGGTAGACGCTATAACGATAGAAGAGTTTTATCAACCATTATGTACACCAAGAATTTGTAATTTAATTTGATAGTAATTGAAATCTCCTTTTTTTGTTGTTGTTTTATAATTTAAAGATAGTAGGCAATGCACTTGATATAGTCTTGCACATTTGAGTGATTGATTTGGATTCTTTTTAGTGCTAGGTATTTTTGTGAGTGAGTGTGTGAGTGGCACTGAGTGAGCGTGTGTGTGTATGTGTGTATAAGTGCATACAGTTCTCCACTTCCTGGTTTTACCTTCAGGAGATCTGTATCTGGGGCCATTTGAATGCAAAAACAAACCACTGTCTCTGCTTTTGAAAGGGGAATCAGTAACTCTTTGCATTTTCTGTTCCACAAGATATGCAAAAACAATGCAATAATATTAATTTTAAAATACAATTGTGAGTTGTGTTGGCATTAAAACTGTATAGAAACAAAATTAAGGGGAAAAACAAACAAAAATGAGAAGGAGTTATGCTTCGATATATTCCGTGTGATGTTTTATTGCATTGATAATGTTTCTGTTGAAGAAACCGTAATACTTGAATTCAGGTCAGTTTCAGTATTTTTCAAATATTTTTTTAAAATGAATTGCAATTGTGCCAAGCGAATATAATGAATTGAATTAATTTTGTTTTAAAAGATCACTTCTTGTATATTTTGCTGCATGTAAAGTAAATCATTTCGTATTTGGAGTGTGCCAAGCTTTACCTTTGAACTTTTAAGTGCTTTTCTATGTGTGGTTGGGGAAATGGGTACTAAATATTTTTTTTCATTTTTTAATTTGTACAATGAACAAAGTGTACCTAGTGTAAGTAACTAGTCTGCAATCCACTGACAGGTTGAACGTTACTGATTTTGCATATCTTGTGTTCACTTTCCTTTTTCCTCACTCCCTTAAACATGCACAATTAATTTCTGAGTAGAGTAACTTGCTTCCTGAAACCAGGACATTTTATCCAGTCTTTATCCTCTTCCCTGTGCTCAGATTCTCTCAATATTTCTTCTCACTAGGGTGGCAAAATCCATATGCCAAGCTGATCTGGTAAGATTTCTAGGAACTCAGCTGGCACCAGCAACTCTGGGGGGATGGGATTATAATACGTAATTTCATATTTCTTTCACTGATTCTCTAACTCTTGGTCATCAGTAATAGAGGTACATGACAAGCAAATGCGAGAGGCAGAGTCATTAGCTAGGGAAAATAATCTAGCTCTGCCCTTGACTGATATTCCAGGGTAAGCGAGGTGAAAAGTTCTGAGTTGTTACTCAAGAGAATTGCACTGGTACTGCTCTCAGCTGGAGACACTGAGGGTTAGTGACATGAGCCCATATTTTGCACTCCAATGTGCAATCTCATCATTGTCCTCATTCCTGAGTTTATGGGCCAGTTCTGGGCCTCAGTCATACTGCTTTAAATCTGGCATAACTCCACTGAAGTCAATGGCACTGTGTCTCCCGCCCAATCTTGTTATTGAATCTGAACTTCCTCTTGTCCCTCCTCTGCCTGGCACTTGTCTCTTACTAGTGGCGAACCAGAAGAGAATTGTAGATCTTATGCAACTTGCTGGGTTTTCCTTGGAAATGGATTCTTCATTTGAAACCACTTGAAACGGCATCATTTGGAATCTTGGCTGTCTTTGTCTAAAACTCTCACAAGTTTTGCTCCATTTTCCAGATGGATCCCAGAGTTGCAGATCAGTACTGAATAAAGAAAAATGATCTGACTCAGGAAAATCAGAACCAAACTTTCATCCAAAACTTGAGCTTATTCTGAGATCTGAAAATGTTAAGTTTATTATGTATATTTCCTCTGTACTTTCCTGGTTTTGAATGGGGCCTAAAGGGGAAATAACCAAGGGATATTTTTGGTGGTATTGTATTCCAAGTTGTATAAAGTGGCCAGAGGCACTTCAATATGTCCTGGATATCTTACAAGGAAAAGCCTCTTCTCAAGAGATTTTCAGCCTAGTTATTGAACCAAAGAAGCTTGCATCAGTTTAGCTACACATTGTGGGGGTCAAAGTCTTGAAATCCTTAGACTTACCTAGGCAAAATTATGCATAGACATCAATCAGCCCAGTGCTGAGCATTGTTACTGGTTCTTTACTGAGACAAACTCTCATGGAGTTTTGCTTATGACTTGCATATGGATTCAGGATTTTACTTCTGGATACTTATCTGATCCAAATCAAACCTCCAAACCTTTTGAAGATTCTCCATTTTTAGTGCTGTGATGCATAGGTCCAGTGCTATTGAAAATGAAGTAGCCCCACTCCTAATCACCTCTTTCTGAGAGGGAGTCAGGTAGTAGAGTCTCCCTAGCTCTCTTGTACTGAATAAAGAACGAGGAGTACTTGTGGCACTTTAGAGACTAACAAATTTATTTGGGCATAAGCTTTCGTGGGCTAAAGCCCACTTCATCTGTACTCCTCGTTCTTTTTGCGTATACAAACTAACACGGCTACCACTCTGAAACTTTTCAGAGTAGTAGCCGTGTTAGTCTGTGTCAGCAAAAAGAAAATAAGAAAAGGAATACTTGTAGCACCTTAGAGACTAACAAATTTATTTCAGCATAAGCTTTCGTGGACTACAGTCTGCTTCGTCGGATGCATAGAATGGAACATACAGTAGGAGGATATTTATACATTCAGAGAAACATGAAAAGGTGGAAGTAACCATATCAACTGTAAAAGGCTAATTAATTGAAAGGAACTGTTATCAGCAGGGGAAAGAAACTTTTGAAGTGATCATCAAGATGGCCCATTACGGACAGTTGACACAAAGGTGTTAAGGGTATTTAACTAGGATATTAAACTAGGGGAAATAGATTCAATTAACGTAATGACCGAGCCATTCCCAGTCTCTATTCAAACCTAAGGTAATGGTATCTAGTGTGCATATTAATTCTAGTTCAGCAGCTTCTTGTTGGAGTCTGTTTTTGAAGTTTTTCTGTTGCAAAATTGCCACCTTTAAGTCTGTCACTGAGTGATTAGAGAGGTTGAAGTGTTCACCTACTGGCTTTTGAATGTGATGATTCCTGATGTCAGATTTGTGTCCATTTATTTTACTGAATAGTTCGGTTGTCGCACATTTAGTGGAAGTTGTTGGTGCTCATCACCTCTGAAAAACAAGCTACTAATCTGCAGTAGGCTTTATTGAAGTCAGTGGGAGCTCTGGGTGCTCATTTCCTCTTAGGATTTGGCCTCAGGATAGAGGAAGAAGCTTACATCATCTACATCCTTCTGTGAAAACTGCTATTCCCTCAAAAAGAACGAAGAGTACTTGTGGCACCTTAGAGACCAACACATTTATTTGGGCATAAGCTTTTGTGGGCTAAAACCCAAGATGAAGTAGGTTTTAGCCCACAAAAGCTTATGCCCAAATACATGTGTTAGTCTCTAAGGTGCCACAAGGACTCTTCGTTCTTTTTGCGGATACAAACTAACACAGCTACCACTCTGAAACCTGCTATTCCCTCAGTGATCACACCTTGCAGAGGGCTGGAGAAACCCTATGTCTCTACTGAACAGTCCTCTACATCCTACTGATTTAAATCCTTGTGCAGAGAGGACAATGCAGATGAAGATGATATTTATAATTGGGGAGTGGTACTAAAAGCTGAACTTGCTGATGCCAGCTGTGCTAATTTCACTCTTTGGAAGATGGCATTTCATTTAGGTACTTTCTGACATACAGAGTGCAATAGGCCTGAGCAAAGAGCTACTGCCTCCTTCAAGTGGGGCAGGGTCTGGGCCATGGTGGGGAGGAGAGGGCAGGTTTAGTTCCCTGTTGTGTCTTTCCTTTCCCTGTGTATTGGAGCAAGTGTCAGGTACAATCACTGCACTGTGGGTGGAAACACTGAAGAAGTGAATGATTGAGGAGTTTTGTGTAAGGAAAAAGAAAGGAGGAAATAGTCTTATCTTCATCATTTGAGCGTGGTTGATCTGCAGCTTGCTAACAGTACACTGCAGACTAAAGACATTTCTTACAAAACAACAAACCTGCTCTCTTATCACCCCTGGTCATTACTCCAGGCAGCACCAGGCCGGTCACACTGGATGCATTTCTTTTTTCTTCCTTTTTCTGTGTGGCTGCCATGATGGAAAAAGTGGGACTGATGATCCAGAGCTGGAGTTTCCTTATCCACAGACCTTTTCTGCATCATCTGCCTCTTCAGCTGGACATATGAATGATGATGATGATGATGATGTAGATGCTGCTGCTACTGTGAGGAGTTCAACTGTTTGATTCCCCTGCCCAACCGCACCCCAGTCTGGAGGGACAGCTGAAGGAGCGCCATGTACAGAACTGCATCTATTTCTGCTTTGTTTTCTGACACAAACCCCTGCCCCCTCGATGACTATGACAACAACAACAAAAAAAGGGCAAATGCATTTTTTTACATTTCTTGATAATTTTCAAAGCAATGTATCATTGCTTTCTTTAGACTGATGCCAATATAACAGTTGTATGGGTCTCAGCCAGGCTCCTGTGTCTTTTCTGACTGCTAGTTTCAGATTGCTGTGTGAAATGTATGCATGTTTGCACACAGACACAATCCCACAAGGTGACAGACTCACAAGCCAGTCAGGTTACTAACATGCTTTTTCCATGCAGTTGGAGGCCTCTTGCTTCTTACATACAGATGAAAAAACTAATCAGCAAACCAGAGAATATTCTTTAATGAAGCAGCCACATTTGGATAGAACTGAATAATATATATATAAAATCACAATACAGCCTTGACTGTCCAAGTGTCATATGGGACACTGAGTAAGAAGTTTGGAAACCAAGGGATTTTAAAGTAATTAACATCTACCAGGGAACCTGGATCTACTTCAGATAGTTGTGAGTTTTGATAAGTTCAGATCATCAAGATTGTAGTGCATATAAAGAAAATCATAATTCCAGTCAAAAGACCTAAATCGCTTCTCACTAATGCCAGTGTAAACCAAGTATAATTCATTTGAAGCTAATGAGGTAATACTGATATCACACAGGTGTGAAATCAGAATCAGGCCCAGAAAATTTATTTTTTCTTCCCTGAAGGAGCCTGACTATAAATTTTGCATAAACAAGAGCTGTCTAGGTTTTTCATTTTTATTTTAATATCTGATGTTAGTTGGCTTTGTAAGATAAATTCCCATTTTTAATTAATAAGCCCAGGGATCGAAACAGTTATCAGAAGTTCAGTCCCAAGAGAGTCCCTCTGCTGCTGCTTTATTTCTGAGGATCTTACAGTAAGAGCTGTATGGCCTCCCTGCTTCAGTGGGCCTGACATGGGGGCAGGTGAGAATGGCTGCACAGCAATGAAATGCATGGTGCAGCACTAAAAACAGATGGGTCTCTAACTTAATACAAAGAGGTCTGTGGTATCACACTGGGATGAAAGTCTCTCCTGATATTAAATTCAGTGTCCTGTTCAAAGCCCCTATTCTCTCCACCTTGTAGAGACTTTGCTTAAGATGAGCATAAAGGGCAGCCCCTCTTTAGAAGTGAACAGTCCTGTCTAAAGGGCTACCCCAAAAATGCATCATCAATAAGTAAACGATCTACTTCAGCATTACAAATGACTTCACAGGCGGCAAAAATCAATAGCTCACAATCTCACCACATTTTCACACTGTTGCTTCTTTATTCCATCTCACTCAGACAACCTGCTTTCATTGAAATCCACCACATTCTCCAGCCACTGCTTTCACTTGGTCCAGGAGAAAACTGGCTGGGTCATAGGCCAAATGCTATGCCACAAGCACAGACCAGGGCAGATACGCCTCCTTCCTAGAACAGATGCTTGCCCAACCTTCAACCAACCTCCTTCCTATGCAGTAACCCTCCCAACCATCTTCCCCGACTTAGCACAGCACCCACCTGCCACTAGTCTTTGCACCTATATGATAAAAGTCCTGAGTTGTTGTCCAGCCAGGCAAAATGTAATCTATTCCCCAGAGAGAATCCGGGGCTCAGTCAGACTAGTATTCAATACTCCTTAAGACCTCTCAATGCCATGACCTCTTGTGGAAGTGACAGATGCAGGGGTGTCCAGTCCAGCTCTGACCATTTGAATGGGGGAAGATCTCAAATAACTCAAAGTGAGATTTTGAATATCACATTACAAACTGCTGCATCACCCAAGAGAGATACTTTAAAAACTGCCTTAACAAATGAATTCAAAATGAGGGAGTCTCCCTCCAAATGAGTAACACATGGCAACAACAAGGGAAAAGCTATTTGGGGGGTGAAATCTGCCTGGAAGTGGCTGGAATCCAGCTCCGTTCCAGAGGTGAAAACATAGTTTAGGGCCTGATCCTGTAGTACTTACTCAGGATAAATTCCCCTTGACTTAATTGATTAAAGACTGCAAGATCAGGACTTTACAAGGCAGAGGTGGGTATTTTCTTGCCTGCATCTGATTAATTTGGGGACTGATCCTGCAAGGTGCTAAGCACATGTATTTCCCATTGGCTTCCACGGTCGATTTGGTTGCTCAGCATCTCTCAGGCTCAGACCATCAGCTATCAATGTTGATAAATGTAAGTGTTTTGCCTTCATTTTAATTGCTCAATGCTGTTAACTGAACTGTCCTAGGTATACGCCACCCCAGATGTAAGTCTCCTCTCCCACACTTCTCTCCACCCCAGATGTCCCTACCATCTTCACTGAAGCCCTTCCCAGTACTAGTTCTTTACCACATCCCACAATTTTATACCCAGGTTTCATGAAACCACAGAAATGCTTTTGTAAATAATGCTGTACAGTTTGTAACTGTAAGTGTACGCCTGTCATCGGTGCCAGAGTCCGGCTTGCCCTCTCGCACGTTTTAAAAATCAACAACGAAAAGTTAGAGCGAATGGCCTACAACTGAGCGATAGGGTCATCTCTGTGTGGGACAAATGTATATTCCTGTAAGATTGCATTTTTATCTAAGGAATGATGTTATTTTAAAAATTGCTAATAAATTTCTAAACAATGCCTAGATTGGTTTAGTATCTGTAAATTTTATCATAACTTCTTTTACCCCTTCTCTCAACAGTGTCTAAAAGCAAGCCAAGTGCCTGCAAACCCTTATTCATTTGAATAGTCACATTGAAGTTAATGGGATTACTCATGTGATTTAAGGGTTTTCAGAATTGGGTCCTTGGAACTGACAGACTATCCTGATAAATATCACCCTAGAAAATTCAGTTACATTTTATAATAGAATGACCCTAATTACATTGTAGTTACTCTGTAATGTCTGACTATAAAGTGTAACCCATGTAGTTAACCTTCTGGCTATAGGATTTTGTGCTACATATATATCAAAATGTATAATTTTGGTATAATTACAATTAAATTAATACCTTAAGCATGGAACTAACAGGGTATTAATAAGTAACTCAGTCACCTATTTAGCTTACTGATTATATGAATTTGTGGCATAACTATCCTGCAATTTTTTTTTATAATTCCAGTGGAACAACGCTGTAATTACACTGTATAATAAACCCATAGGTAATTACAGCCACTGTATTGCAAAGTGATTCAGAAAATTATTCTCCAAAAAAATCAGTGATTCTTCTTAAACTGTTTATAAATAGCCTCTGAGCTTGGTAACCAAATGTTGCAATTGGGGGGTCTTCCAGTGCAGACCATAATCACTGGAAGCCTTTCATTGCAGCATGAGGCTCTGAGGAGGAGAAACAGACACAAGCCAAACTCACCATTGGCATAAGCTGATCTAATGTCATTGAAACGGAGTGGCATTTTCTTATCCAAGAACTAAATTTGGTCTTCAGTTAGAAACTTTTACCACAAAACCATGAGAAACTGGCTTGATCTCAAATTCCATTGCAACCCGAACATTCAGCTCAGGTTTCTTGAAAAGTTCATTTATCTGCGACCCACTTCAGGATCAGGGGAGCCAGGTTATGGTTTTGTGTTGAAACCATGTGGAGTGTATGGTTTCGATGCAAAATCAGATGAAACTCCAAGGTTTAGAATGTATTTGAATTTCAGGTTGAGGATGTGTTCAGACCGGAGACTCAAAGTGAATCCTGTGGTGGTGGGAGGAACTCCATGTACTTCAGCTAAAAGGTTTGCACAAGCCCTTGTGAACCAAAAGCACTGAAAGTTATTCCCTACCACAGGAAGATTTAGTACTATGCACTTTCATAACACCTTTCACTTGAGGACCTCAAACCACTTTAAGCTAATGTTTATGAATTAAAATTCACACCACCTCAAGGACTTTGATATATCCCCAGTTTACTGATGGGGAAATGGGCCCTGAGAGGTTGTGACTTCCCCTAGGATACACCTGAAGTCCAAGAACAAAAGCCAGTTCTATGACTTTTCAGCCCCATGATTTAGCCACAAGACTATCCTTCTAGCAATAATGTGCATATAATACATAACTAATTCACAGTTCACAGCAAATGCTGAGGGAAGAAGTGAAAACTGGAGTCCACCTCTGGCTAGCCTGTCACAGGATAGCCAATCTGAAGTCTGCATAATGCTGTGTGTTAATGGATCTTTCCCCTGGGCACTCCAGCCTTTGACGGCATGGGCATGGCAGTCCTCTGGCTTGCTCTTTCTGTGTTCCAATGGGCAATTTACGGTCAGAGTTAGAAGGAAACAACAGAGCCAAGAGCTCTGAGAGGCACTGACTACAGTGCACTTGTTGGTCTTTTGTTTTTTTAAATCTGCCCCAACAGGCAATGGGTTTTCAAACATGCATGAAGGGAAGTCATGAAAATGGGAAAATAACATAAACATTGTAAATGAAACACAACAAGCCTAGGGATTTATACTGGGATCTAAAGCCTTTCCTCTCTAAATTCAAATTGGCTTGGCTCAGCAGTGATGGGAAGTGGTTACTATCTGATGACTCTATGAATTGTAGTCTCAGCAAAGTTGCAGCCACAGCACAACCACAAACTGGCACTTTTACTTGCAACTGCCATAGAAAGGCCGAGGACTAAATGAACAGAGATTAATCTGTTCTCTCACCCCTAAGGTGGACCTTTCAATAATGTAATAGGAAGAGAGCCTGAGACATATGCCCTTGTATCAGAGGCCTGGTTGGAGGCAGGACCTGCTCACAGAATCTGGCAAGAAGAGGGCTGATATTGCAGAAATACACATTCCTAAGGGCATGGCTACACTTGCAGATGTAGAGCGCTGGGAGTTAAACCAGCCTTCGGAGACCACAGCAGGGAAAACACTGCCGTATGTTTACACTGTCAGCTGGAAGCGCACTGGCGTGGCTACATTAGCAGCTCTTGCAACACCACAAAGAGCAGTGCATTGTGGTAGCTATCCCAGTGTGCAAGTGGCTGCAATGTGCTTTTCAAATGTGGGGTGGGGAGGGGTGTGGTGTGACAGGGAGTGTGTTGTATGTGGGGGGAGAGAGAGTGGGTTTTTTGGGGGGCTGAGAGCATGTCAGCATGCTGTCTTGTAAGTTCAGACAGCAGCAGACCCCCCCCCCCTCCATCCTCCTCTCACACACACACTCACAACAGCAGCATTCCACACTAATGGTTTGCTTTGTCCCAGAGCAGATAAGCATTCCGGCTGTCAGAAACGGAGCATTGAAAGGGGATAGCAGCATGCCTGTAGCAAGCCGATTTCAAAATAATGAGAAGAGTGGCCACTTGACTTCAAGTATCAGAGGGGTAGCTGTGTTAGTCTGGATCTGTAGAAGCGACAAAGGATCCTGTGGCACCTTATACACTAACAGAGGTATTGGAGCATAAGCTTTCGTGAGTGAATACCCACTTGACTTCAGGGGATTATGGGACATTTCTGGAGGCCAATCACCACGCAGTAATTCAACACCTCGTTCACACTGACGCCCGGGCGTTTCAGCCAGGGCACAGCAAGCTTTATGCTTTCTCAGGGAGATGGATTACCAGGAGCGCTCCAGCTGCAGAGTCCAGGTGCCTTGCCAGTATGGACACATCAGGAGTTAGGGCGCCCGGGGCTGCTTTAATGCGCTCTAACTTGCAAGTTTAGCCAAGCCCTAAGAAGTGCTAAGCACAGAGTACTCACACAAACACACCCCAATATCAAGTGGTACCAGAACATCCCAATATCAAGGATGATACAAAAACATTCCCCAAGGATAACAGAAACACACTGACCCTTCCTAAAAGATAAGGTCAGGATGACAGTACGTAACTTGTTTATATCGGGGTATAAAGATGTATCTCGGAGTATTTTTGGCCAGTGAAAAGTCCCGCCACTGACTGAGCTGCATCCATTTTCACAGGCATACATGTCTTAGTATCCTCATAGAGTCTGCCAGGTGCTATTACTGTGCTTCGTCAACAACAAACCTGGCTGGGTGCCTTCATACCATAACAGATCTTGTGGTCATTAGGCGGTTTGCTTGAGGTCTGCTGTGCCAACTGTCTGCAGAGCTGGGACACACAGGGAGAACACACACACGCAGCCACATGTGAGAGTTAATGTACATTGGTTCAGTGTGGCAAAGTTTTCTTTGATGCTTTGTAGCTAGAGAACTTCAGTCTCCAGCACTGTCAGGACAGCACTTACCATAAGCAATAAATTCACTTTAATAAATAAACTGAATAACACAAAAGTTTCATTTTGACTATATGTGGGCAATACAGACCAAACAATAGTTGGCTGGTGAGAATTTCAGCTTGCGTATACTTTGCTTGGGTAGGGTCAAGATGCAAAAGGCTTTATTTTCCATTGCCTTGCACTTTGTGTGGTCACTTATACCTGCACAGTTTAAAATGCTACACAATCCGAATGGTGGCATCTTACACCCAACTTTGCACAAGTATACTTGACTACACAGGGTGCAAGGCAGTGGAGAATCAGGCCCTAAATTCAGCTCTGGATTGAGTTTGATTAAGTTCAGATCTGGGGGTTTCATTTGGCTCATAAATAGAAAGCCCATTTGGAGAATTTGCTTCTGAAGCCAGAATTGGATTTTAGTCATCCCCAAAGTTCAGCAGTGTTCAATCCAGCATTTTAGTTGAAGGCTATCTTTACGCTTACTGTGACGGCAATGGTTGCCACTCACTTGCCAAGTTTCCTTTCCTCACATCAATACACCATGAACCCACAAAGGAAATTATTTACCTTGTATTTTTATCTTTGCAACTGAACATAACCTAGCTTTAGGATCTTACAGGATTCAGTGTCAGGGCCTCCAGAATGTTGCCCTTCCCCAGAGACCTATAATGAACTGTTTGAACAGGATGGCCAGGTCACTAGCTTGTTGTTTACCTGTTAGGTGTGTGGAGAGTGAATACTCAGGAGGCTCAGACACCAGAAAACTTTGATTGGAGTCCACATTGCTATTGAAACACAAAGTAATTTTCAAAACATGCTGGCTCCAACACTTTCTTACTCAAACATGTTTTTTTGGGGCAAGCAGGGGGCAGGAAGAGTGCCTGTTCCAGGAGCAGAAAGCAGGGAGGAGAGTGTCTCAGTGGAGGCAGTGACAATATGTTTAAAAATAACACCTTCCCAGAAACAAATTCCGTGTCTGGAACAGATCTCAGACCCCATTTGTACTCTGGGACCCCTGCAAGACAGATTTGGGCTGCTGCTGTGTGGGTATACAGGGTAGAGAAGAGCTCCTACTCTCCTACAGATCCCCCCTGCAGGGCCAGCTGGGGGCTGTCCACCCTTCAAACCACAGCGGTTAACTCTGTGCGCGCCTCAAAGGCAGGGCCGGCTCTAGTTTTTTTGCCACCGCAAGCGGCCGAAGCAACAACAACAAAAACGCCTTTGAAACGTGCCACCCCAGAAATGGCCGGAATGCCCCCCTTCAGATGTGCCGCCCCAAGCATGAGCTTCCTTTGCTGGTGCCTGGAGCCTTCCCGGCTCAAAGGCATCGCCTCCCCCATCGCCTCCGGCCACTGCGGTTCCCCACCGCTCCCTTCAGCAGCTTTCTGTAGCTGTAGCCGCGGTGCCCAGCTCTGCGTCCCTCACCGCCTACCAAAACTGGCACCGACACACACACACACACACACACACACACACACACACACACCCCCCCCCCCCCCCCCCCCGAGAGAGCCCAGGCGGCCGGAGGGGCCTTTCACAGCCCTGGCTCTACAAGCACCGCCCCTTCTTTCCCCTAACCCACCTCCCCTTCCGTACGTACACCTCCCGCTTGGCCCCGCCCCGTCCCTCGCTAGTAAATGTTGGTCCCGCCCCTCACCAACAGGCCCCGCCTCCTCCCCGGTGCTCCGCCCCGGCTAGGTGCCGCCCCCTGGCGCCCCGAGGCCCCGCCCCCTGCTCCTCCTCAGGTGAGTGCCGGCCCCGCCCCCTCCGGAAGCCGGAGCCGGAGCCGGTCTGTGGTGCGGGGCGGCCGCTGCGCTGCGCTGGCTGGTGCCATGGGGCGGGTGACCGCGGCGTTCCCCCGTCTCCTCCTCCTCCTCCTGCTGCTGGGGCCCGGGGCCCTGGGGCTGCGGCTGCTCCTCAGCGCCCCGCCGCCCTTCAACTGCTCGCAGCTGGTAAGAGCCGTCCGGGCCGGGGGAGCAGCGACCGCGGGGGGCGGGGCGGGTCAGTCCGGGCCGCGGTGGGGAGCCCCGCGCCCTCCACCTGCCCTGGGCGGGGACACGGGCCGGGGGCTGCTCCCGGGTCCCCCCACCCACCCGCCGCTCGGCCGCTGAGGTGAAAGGGCCCCGCGTGAGGCGAGACCCGGGGTGTGTGTCACTGTCACCGGCACCCGCCCACCCCCGGGCGTTACAAACCCCCCTGTCAGCGGCCCCGCCCGGCCGTGGGGTGGGTGGCAGCTAGGGTGACCCGATGTCCCGATTTTATAGGGACAGTCCCGATTTTGGGGTTTTTTTCTTATATAGGCTCCTATTACCCCCCACCCCCGTCCCGGTTTTTCACATTTGCTGTCTGGTCACCCCAGCCGCCTGCTCACGGGGGGTGACCAGACAGCAAGTGTGAACAATCGGGACGGGGGTGGGGGGTAATAGGAGCCTATATAAGAAAAAGACCCGCAAATTAAGACTTCCTGTATAAAATTGGGACACCTGGTCACCCTGCCCGCATCACAAATCTGCCTTGAGCCCGACCTGTGACTGGGAGCAGCAGTGGCCCCCGGGCTGGAGCCTAGGGGTGGGAATAGCCTGGGTGCTGTTCCTAGCTTTCCCATTATTTGCTCTTGTCACCTTTGATTAAAATCCAGTAATCAGAAGTGGCTGCAGATTTTGAGAGAGCCCCCCCCTTTTTTTTTTTTTTTTGTGGATGCCTGCAGACTCTGATTTTCAGAGGGGTTGATCGCCCACGATTGCCACTTTTGGAAGCTGCTTGCGTTCATTGTAGTGCCTCTGAACATTAGGCATAAAGTGCCCCCAGGTTTAGGCACCCAAAATCACTTTAAAGTTTTGGTCTGTAATTCTGCCTCAGTTATCCTATCTGTGAAAGGGGAATAATACTTGAAATTTTTGTCAAAACCTGTGACATCTATTGATGAAAAGTCCAATTGTATTAGAATTGGATCTGTATACAAAGTGGGGTTTGGTTTTTTAACCATCTTCCAAGGGCCCAGGGAAAAAATAATTTGCCCGTTACCGGTGGTTTTTAAATGATTTTCAAATGTGTCTGCATTGTACACTACCTCTGAAGAGAGGGCCTCTCGGAAACATTTCCAATCCCAGACTCTTTCCAGATATCTCACCTCCCATTCCCTTCAGCAATGGTGTAATGTTTCTTTACATGAAGAAGTAATGTAAAGGCATTATTAAAGATACAGGATCAAAACAGGCTTACTTTAATTCAGTAAGTGAGGATGTATGGTTTCCTCATGTCTGCTGTTTAATTTTAAAATGTTTCTAGCCTTTACAGTTGTGAGGAGTGTTCTAAATATAAATGTGAGGCAGCTGCTGCTCATAACTTTCCCAAGCAGCAGCAGAATGAAATTTGGGAGATTCTGGCGATTTTCACTGATCCTGTACAGAACTCTGTGGGTAGTAGTGAAAATTAGCTACATGGGAAAGCTATGAGAAGCCCTAGCTGTGTATTTGTACCAAAACTTTCCCTGCAAACCACTTAAATTTTTCCACGTCATTAGCCCTTCTTTGAAAATTGTCCCCTTTCTGAGAAAAGAATGCTCCCAGGAACCTCTAGTAAACAGCAGCTATGGAGGGTCACTAGTGCTTGTTAATCTGCTAAAAAGAAGAATTCACATGAGTAATTGTGATCATCTGGATCAACCCTAGGGTGACCAGATAGCAAGTGTGAAAAATTGGAACTTTTTTTGAGGTATATTGCGTATATAAGACACAGCCCCTAATATCAGGACGGTCCCAATAATATCAGAACATCTGGTCACCCTAATGCAGCCTCCTTGCCCATCTTGCAAATCATCTTGAAGAACCACACTTATTATGGTAAGCAAGTAGGGTTTCTTGTGTTTAGCTAGTTAGCCTCTGGAAACCCTAAGGGAAGCCTGGTTTGGGACTAAATTAGTGGGAAGTGACTGCTCAAATTCAGAATTCTACATTGAGACAGAAGCAGCTGCACGGATCAGTTTTGAGCACCACTCTTTTCATGGAAATTGCATAGGGCTACTTTGAAACATATTCCCTATTGTAAATGGTCTTCAGTGCAGTTTCTGTTTTCCATATTCCATATATAACAGCAATACCTCCATCCAGGTTAACCAATTTATTTGGGCCTAAGCTTTCGTGGGCTAAAACCCACTTCATCAGATGCATGGAGTGGAAAATACAGTAGGTAGACACACAGACACACACACACACACACACACACACACACACACACGAAAATATGGGGGTTGCCATACCAACTCTAATGAGACAAATCAATTAAGGTGGGCTATTATCAGCAGGAGAAAAAAACTTTTGTAGTGATAATCAGGATGGCCCATTTCAAACAGTTGACAAGAAGGTGTGAGTAACTGTAGGGGGGGAAATTAGCATCCTGATTATCACTACAAAAGCTTTTTTTCTCCTGCTAATAATAGCCCACCTTAATTGATTTGTCTCCTTAGAGCTGGTATATATCTTCCTACTGTATTTTCCACTCATGCATCTGATGAAGTGGGTTTTAGCCCATGAAAGCTTATGCCCAAGTAAGTTTTTTAGTCTCTAAGGTGCCACAAGTACTTGTTCTTTTTGCTGATACAGACTCTGAAACCATCCAGGTTGTGTATTTCCATGGTGGTTAAAGTCCCATTGGCCAAGATAAAATGGGATCCCCTGGAAATGCACTGCTTGTCACAATATTGGGTTTTTCTACAGCTTTGGAAGCTGACTGTGATTGATGTGATCTACGCTTGACAAAGCAACTCTTATCCTAATGCTAAGCTAAAATATAAATATTGCAGAATTTGCCTGGTCGGTTGACCAGTGTCCGGAATTAGGCCTGTCACTGACATGTTTGAAACAAGTGAGTAGCCCTGGCTGGTGCTGAGATTTGCCAAGCTGCCTGGAGTTCCTGGGCAGGATGTGGGGCTGTGCCAACATCTCCGGTTTGGTAACTTGGCTGAAAGTTGTCACTTTACCCTGTTGCTTCTGCAGAGCAGAGCAAGGCTGGAAATCTGAAGTGAAAATTAGGTGGCTCTTCTGCTGGAATAAGAGTAAGAATTTCAAATGCATACATTCTTGGCTTTTCACAAACATGGGTCTAGGGTCCCCTTTCTCTCTAGGTCACTACAAGGACTTGGGCAGTCAGGCCTGGTGGTCAGGGTCAATGCCAGAGTCCAGGGGTCAGAACAAGGGTCAGAGACCAAGGGCAATAGCCTGAATTTGGGACTGGGGTCAGGGTCCACATACTGATCCCATGGGGCAGGAACGGAGCCAGAGTTCAAATGCCAAAGCCAGGGGTCAAAGCTGAAATCAGAGCTCCAGTACTAAAAGCAGGGGTCAAGAGTCAGAGTCCCAGGACTGAATCTAGGGTGCAGAGCCAGAGTCCAAGTAGTGAAGCCAAGTGTCTCTGCGTGCTGCCCCCACCCCGAGCGCTGACTCTGCCAACTGCGGCCCATGGGAGCTGTGGACAGCAGCATGTGGAGACCCCTTCAGCTCCCCACCTAGGAGCTGCTGCCAGAGGGGGGTGTAGATTGCTTTCGGGAGCTGCCCGAGGTAAGCGCTGCACCCCTCATCCTCTCCCACACCCCAACCCTTGCCCCAGCCCAGATCCCACACCCAAACTCCCTCCCAGAGCCTGCCCCCTGCACCACCTCCTGCACTCCAACCCCCTGCCCCAGCCCAGAGTCCACACTCCGTACCCAAACTCCCTCCCAGAGCTGACCTCCCCCCCCCCGCCCCAAACTCCCTCCCAGAGCCTTAGGCAGGGGTGGGGTGGGACTTGAACCTGTTCTGGGCACCACCAAAAATTATACAAACCTGCCACCCCTGAGTGTCCCAGCTGCAAACTGCTGTCTCCCTCCCTCATTCCTGTAAACATTCAATCTGTACAGGCTCAATAGGTTCTGCAATTTTTAACTGCTTATTAAAAATACCCCAAGAGAATAGTCGAAGTGAGCTGTAGCCCACGAAAGCTTATGCTGAAATAAATTTGTTAGTCTCTAAAGTGCCACAAGTAATCCTGTTCTTTTTGCTGACACAGACTAACACGGCTGCTACTCTGAAATCTAAAGGTTTAAAGTACACTATGCAATGAAGTATGACAGAAGTCTCACAAATAGAGAAAAAGGACATTGCCTGATTGGTTGTCTGCTGTAACCACACAGATCAAAACTCCGTTAGCCTATTTTTACAGATTGATGAGAATAACACTGCAAAATAACATATACTCATCCCTGGACACCTTTTAATTAGTTGCTTGGATTCTGGTTGTCTTTATGCATACATGCCAAGCTGCATAGCAATTTAGTATAAATGAGCAGGAACATGACAAGATGTGCATTGGCTAAATGCAGTCAAATGTCTTTACATACCCTGGATGTGCATTTGTGGACTAGGTGTATACGTTACTTTACTTCATTTTGAATTTTCTTCTAACTTTAATGTTCTATAAATTTATATAAATTTTATAATCTGTCCAAGAAAATCTAATAATATTTAAAAATAATAAGAGGAGTAGTAGTAAATAACAAAAGTGCTCTTTTAGGTATACCTGTAAAATTTTAGATATAAATACACAAAAGTTGTCTATTTAAATTTTTGCATTTGAAAAGCCTCCAAATCTCCCTTTTCCCTGGACGGCATTAGCCTGAGCCTAATTTCAGAGAGCATACCATTGACACCTTTCCCAGTCAGCAACAGCCGCTGTAGTGGGTTTTTAAAAAGGAAACTGTTACTAAGCAAGGTTTGTGATACGCACTTCCCTTTTGTAATCCTAATCAAGATTCTCCTAATGATGATGATTTGAGCAGGTTGGGGCAAGCAGCAGTAACTTATGTTCTTGAAAGCCCTGATCTGGTTGCTGCAATTCAGGAGAAGGGGCAGAGAATGGGAAGTGCCATATCAACAGACCCCTGTGATGATCACAAAAGTAATACTAAACTGTTTCCATGGGATGGAGAGGGAAATGAGGAGTAATTTCTTAAAAATACATTGAGATTTCAATTTTGTGAGCCTGATTCATCACTGTTACTACAGTTCTGCAGTGGCAAACCAAGAACCTTTTAGTAAGAGATGTTTGGAGGCAAGATTCTATCCTCCATATGTGCTCATTTAAACATAATCACATAAGTTAAAAGCCTCTTCAGTCAGCTGAATTGCAGCTCTCGACCAACACCTTTGTCATTGCTTCTCTAACTGTTTTATAAAAAGGTTTGGTTTTTTAAGCCCTGTGGGATGCAATGTTTCATAGCCCCTACCAATTTTAATAAATTGTTGGAAAGACACACAGAATGTGCTGAGAACCTGGATCCCTGTTTGAGTTCAGACCAGCAGTTTTAACTTGGAAAAGGGACAAGGGGACCCACAAAAGACCACACAGAAGGAACACTCAGAGAAACTGTTACACTTCATGAAAATGATGCTGATGGATAGGGGAGAAAGTTTCTGCAGAGAGGAACTAGAGAAAATGTATTTCTATCTGGGCCACAGTATGTGTTCCCCATTTTCCCTTCTCTGCTAACTTTTTTTGTTTTGTTTTTGTTTTTTGCTGTAGACTATTGCTGCTAGCCAGAACAAAGTGTCACAGCTAAAGCTAGTCAAAATATTCTCAACACGCTTTTCATCAAAAAATGTCTCTTTAACCAAAAAGGATCAAAATTTTACTTTTTGGGGCGGGGGGGGGTGGCAAACAAGCAAACTAAAAACTGGAATTTTTTCATAACATTTTTTAGTTTGGGGCTTTCAAAAATAGAACATTTTTACTGAACAGCTTTAGAAAGCAGAAAAATTAAATTTTGTTTTTGTCAATTAAAAAATTTCAAAATTTCCTGTGGAAAATTGACTTTTTTTTTTAAACCAGTTCTAAACACAAATTTGTTTAGGAATTGTTATTTGTATAGTGTACACAGAGGCTAACTAATCTGTTCTTGCAAGATAAGGGATCAGAAAAAGGAAGTGGCAGTAAATCATAAGTAGGTCGGGCTGCAACAACCAGGCACTTGAGAGGCAGCTTACCAAAAACATTACATGTACTCATGCTCAGATGAGAGGTAACCCCTGCAAGCTTGGAACTCTTCCTATGCTGCTGCAGCCATTTTTTAGGGGACAGCAGGGAGCCCTTCCCAGCCTAATGCAGGTGCCTTTGGGTTCCCACAGAGTCCTTCTGGGAAATGTTGGCCTCCTATTAATTTTATGACTCAGTGCTGATGGACCAGTATCCAATTTTCCAGATTTGTCATGTTTCCCATTGCACACAGCACTGTGATTTTTTTTCTAAAGCATCAACAAGAAGAATAAAACATACAGAAAAGAAATGTGGTTGTTAAATAATCAGATATAAACATTAATTTATAAAGCCACTGACCCACGTCTTCATTTTGCCACTGAAGCTAGCCTCAAGTAGAGCTTGGCAAAACTTTTTGGATAAATAGATTTTGTCCAGTGGTTAGGCACTCCCCTGGGATGTGGGAGACCTGGATTCATCCTCCCCCACCCTCCCAAAATGTAGAGCAGGGATTTGAACGTGGGTTTCTTCCATTATAGAAGAGTGCCCTGACCACTGGGCTTCGGGATAATCTGGTGTGGGCTTTCTCAATCTCTCCGCTTTAAGACATTCCACAGGGATTTAAACTTGCATCTCCCACCTCCCAGGAGAGTGCCCTAACTAGCATGTTGTTGTCATTCTCATTATTTTTTTGACCCATTGACTATCCATTGTCATCATGAATAACTGAATTGTCACTATGAACGACAATGGATAGTCATTGGGGCAGGGAAGGAGAGTGGGAATGACACTCTAGCCTAGTGGTTGGGGAACTGGCCTAGCATTTGGGAGATCAAAGCGCAAGTCCCTGCTCAAATGACTGTTTAATTACTGTACTTATAAAAAGTGAAAGTCAACATGAACAGTTTTTATCTGACTTTTCAAAATTGCCAGCAAACCTAAAAATCCATTATTTTCTCAGATGTAGCTTCAAGCACCTCCATGTTGTCTTCCATGTTGCCTTTTTTATGCCTGGGAAAAATTCCCCATCAAAAACTGATAAGGCTTTTGCCTTATCTTTTAAATCCCTTCTTAAACCTATCTCTGTAATGATGCCTACAAACATTACTGTGTGGCATTATTTAAAGTGGTGAACTGTCTTCTGCTTTTATGCTAAACTGTTCCCTTTATTATTTCCTCGTCCTTCTAACCTTCCATTAGTCTGTTTCTGTGGAAACTCTTGCACATTTTTAGCTTTATGGAGATAAGTGGTACTCTGGCTTCTTTCTAAAGATGAATGGTCCTCCCAAAGAACATCCCACCAGCCACCTGTCTCTCTTACACAAGTTGGGATCCAGCTTATGTACTCCTACTGACCACCACTGTGACAATATGGCTTGTGAAGGGAGGTGGCATTTCAGATAAGTAGTTGCTAGGTGATTTAGGACTTTCTAAGTCAAAACCAACATCGTATGTTCTACCTAGTACCTAGCAAGTAGCCGGTGTGGATCCAAAAGTGCTGGTATCATGTGCTCCTGGCAGGACAAATGAGCTGCCAAATTCAGCTACAGCTTCTGATTCTGGATAGAGCCTTAGATGGTTTGAAACACACGCAATACTATGGTTTGTGAAATAGTGGAAGTTGGCGGGGGGAGGGAGAACATGCAGTGTGGTAAAAACTATTTACACAAATTAGAGGTCACATAATTCAAAAGTGATGACTTATCACTGCTTGTTGTCATATATGTGGTTGTGTGAATTATTCAACATGCCCACATTTTTGATGTAATTAGTTTTTTAACTGATTTTTTGTATACATTGTAAGTATGCCGTGTAGAGGAGAAGTTCTGTAACTAAACAGAAGTAATTGTGTATGCTCATTTGATTATAGTTCCCTTTTGTTACGCAGGAAATTCTAGCAGGTCAAAGTCTGATGTAGCCTGTCAGGTTCGCTTTAGTTACTGCCTCCCCTGCTTCAGTTGGTTGTTGTCTTCTGATTTGAATTGTAATTCCTGCTCTGACTGAAGGTGAAAATATTTCAGGCTAACTGCATTGGAAATGAGGATCCTGAAAGTAGATCAGAGCAAAAGATAGGAGTCATGCTCGATGACCGAAGTAGTTTGTCTTCCATGAACACTCTCTTGGTTAAGTAAAACTGTCAAACTCTAGGGTGTAACAGTAGCTACTGGAGTCAGTGGATACTGACCACTCTAATGCGAGAAGGGCATTAAGCTTTGCAAACCTGTCCCATGTCTAGTGTCTGGGACTGGCCAATAAAGCCAAGTCTCTTACCAACACTCCTGTGTATTGCACCTTTACTACACAGAGCCTTTACATGTGCATTTTTCTTCAGTTCCAGATAATGGTCTTCCTTTAAGAGCACCAGCATTGATCTAAATAGCTCCCAGCAGTTGGAATTAGTCTAATTAATAACTTTTATATAATTTGAAGAATGACTGATTTGGGTAATGCAGCATTCTGGCAATTTTTCAACCTTTGAGGCTGTTCTTCACCGCATATCATGATCCATACCAGCTATAAATACGCACAACCCTGTGGCCCCCAGTAAGCTGATGGCTTTATCCATACTTTGCAAACAGCCTGGAAGAGTGCTGAAAATGTAGATTATGTTAAAGTAAGATGAAAATTTCACATGGTATCAGCATAACTTGGAGCATGTCATACAGCGGAATTCTTCCTCTAGTTGATTGGCACACATAAGTATGTTACGATTGCCTATCTGCAGAATGTGTAAATCATCTGATAATATTAATGAAATCCTCTTAAAAGATTGGAAAACCAGCGATAGTTCTGTGAACCTAGGTTAGCACCTGGCCCAATGGATATAATTTCAGTTCTCCTTCACCTCAAGGTGACAACCTCCCGTCCAAACCCTGCTTATTTTAGACATGATGGGGAGCCTTAAACAGCCTCCCTCTATTTTCTAGATTTTTAAATGAAGTATTAGAGGAGTGGTAGTTGTTGCAGTGTTTACAATGTATTTGTATTGCAGTACTACTGTGAGGCCCCTAGTGGAGACTTGTTGTTTTAACATCATGAGCACACAACAAAAAGATGGTTCTTTCCCCCCAAAGATTTTATATTCTGAGAGCTTAGATCAGTGGTCCCCAACGTGGTGCCCGTGGGCGCCATGGCGCCCGCCGGGGCATTTATGTGCGCCCACCTACTGACAAGGGAGTGCTTCCGCCGGACAACCCGCTGCTGAGGAGCGTGGCCGCCGGACAACCGACCGCCTAAATACCTCAGAGAAGCGGCAACGCCAAGAAGCGTTGCCACCAAAATGCCGCTGCTTCTCGGCGGCATTTTGGCGGCAACGCTTCTCGATGACGCCGCTTCTCGGCGGCATTTTGGCAGCTGGTCGTTCGGCGCCCGCCACACTCTTCTGGGAACATGAATATGCTATTGCAACAGAAAGGTTGGGGACCACTGGCTTAGATAGAAGTTACAATGCAACAAATGTCATTAGATTTAAAATCTGCGGTTGCAGTTGGAATTGAAATTAATTGCTCTGTCTGCTTTGGAGAATTGAGGCAGTACCCTCTTTGATATATATCCTGGGATGGGAGGGTGAAGGCGATACTATAGTTATACAAATATGTATGTTAATGTAGTATTCTGTTCAAGGTTTTCCAAAACCAGTAATGAGCAACATCATATAAAAAGTCATCTTGGTTCTGTGATGTGTAGCTATTTGTTTAAATGACCAAGCAGTGGGATCGGAGCATTCCTGTTTGCTAAAATTTTAACCCTTTCTTTGCTAAGAATTATGCTTTTTCCTCTAGGGTGTTGGGAGGGGAGTCTGGGACCTGTAGTAGCTAGTGATAATATGAGAGGCATGATGTTGTCACTTTTGTCATACGGATCTGTGGTCTATAGCAATTATTGGGGTCTAGCAAGGAGTAGTTAGATCTTTAGATGTCATAGGCCTGGTCTACACTGTGGGGGAGGGGTGTCGACCTAAGATACGCAACTTCAGCTACGCGAATAGCGTAACTGAAGTCAACTTACCTGGGCGTCCACACGGTGGTGAGTCGACTGCTGCCACTCCCCTGTTGACTACACTTCCACCTCTCGCGGCAGTGGAGTTCCGGAGTCAATGGGGAGAGCGTTCGGGGATTGATTTATCGCATCTACACTAGACGCAATAAATCGATCCCCGATAGATCGATCACTACCCGCCGATCCGGCGGGTAGTGTAGAGGTACCCTAAGTTGGTCAAGTCTAGTCTAGACAGTAATAAAGGAGAAGAGAATCACTGGTATTTTCCTGGAGGCCTGGTACAGAGATGCCATTGTTTCCTTGGCAATATAGTTGTGGAACCAGCTTTCCAGAAATCTTCTCCCGGATTCTTAAACCCAGGCAGGGAAATATAGTTCAGTTTTGTGCTGTTTTTTCGCTCTCGTCTTATAGTCAGGAAGTCATTCTCAGTCTCTGTAGCACATAAACTTTTTCTTTAAGGAGGCAAATCCCTAGCAGTATGTGTGGTTATACAGGCTTAGGATGCTTAGGTACTGAAAGCATCTTAGCCTGACTAGTAAATAACCTGAATTTTTGCCTCACTAGACACAACTTTTAATTTTTAAATGAGCCCAGCTATGTGTGAACAAAGGCTTTTTGCCTGATAGTTGAAGAGGCCAATATGGGGTAGGAAGAAGGGAACCCTGCACTGGAAAACAAGTAAGTTGAGAGTCTGGAGGAGGGTGGAATGGGGACCTGCACTAAGTAGGAGGCATATCTACTGCTGCTTCTGCTTGTAGGATTTCATTCTGGTCCATGATCTAGTCAATATACCCTGGCATTATAAATAGATTATATATTATTGCAGGGATTACCCGTTTTGTCTGGCTTGTGAGTATCTATAGATGATCATTTAATCTACAGATGTGGTTGCTATAAAAAGAACATTCCAGATGTCATGAAGGGGTCCAGCAAGACAGAAAGCCCAACAGAAATCTTACTGAGTGCACAGGACTGACGTTAATCTCAAATATCTTAATTTCAGTGGGAACAAACTTCTTTTTTTGTCACAATCCCCATCAACCAGTTGATGTTGCTGGATAAACCTGGATATTGTTGCCAGTTCTGTATGGACATAAAAAAGAATGGTGTAGGGGGGATGTCAGTGGCGTATCTCTCCAAATGGCTTTGCCTAGAACAGTGGCTCTCAGCCTTTCCTGATTGCTGTCCCCTTTTCAGGATTCTCATTTGTTTTACGTACCCCCAAGTTTCACCTCACTTAAAAACTACTTGTTTACAAAATCAGACAAACATACAGAAGTGTCATAGCACACTATTACTGAAAAATTGCGTACATTCTCATTTTTACCATATAATTATAAAAGAAATCAATTGGAATATAAAGATTGTACTTACATGTCAGTGTATAGTATATAGAGCAGTTATAATCAAGTCATTGTCTGTATGAAATTTTAGTTTGTACTGCCTTTGCTAGTGCTTTTTATGTAGCCAGTTGTAAACCTAGGCAAATATTTAGATGAGTTTCCATACCCCCAGAAGACCTTTGCATGCCCCCAGGGGTACGCATACCCTTGGTTGAGAAACACTGGCCTAGAACATTTGGTTTTGGGGGAAGAGACTCTGATTAAATCTGCACTTTGTTGTTCAGTTTTTAGAGTGGTAGTGTAGATTGAGAAACTGAGTTGCAACACTTCCTCCTCCTGCCTCAACTGGCATCTTCTTGCCATGATGAGTCAGCTTCTTCTTGAGTAGTGTCCCTATGAGTGTTCCACTCCAGTCGTGCTTGCGCCCCCTGCGCCTTTGATCTGAGATTTCTCATAGCAATGTCCATTCGGCCCATGCATGCGTGGGACTCAACCTCTTGGCCCATACCATTGCTATATAGTACTGCATGGGATAACCATCCGCAGTTCCTTTTCAACTGCCCCAGCTTGAGACACAGCCGTAGCTAGTTGTACACATTTGTTTTTCCTCAACTATGTTCTCTTAGCTTTTGTAGTAAGTGTATTATAGTAGTTAGTACTTAGTAATAGTTGTATTAGCTTTTTTTAAAACCAAAAAAAAATTCCATATATATAGCTTTTAGATAGTTTTCCCCTACTCTGGGGAGGTTTTGCCTTTTTCAAAGGTATACCTGGTTCTCCTGGATTCAAGCATTGCCTGTTGTGCCAGGAGACAATCCCAGTGAGCAACAGACACTCCCACTGCATCTGTTGCCTTGGGGAAATCTCATATTTCCCAAAAGTGCAACTTCTGTCTGGCATTAAAATCTACAGCCAGAAAGAACAAGGAGATAAAACTTCAACTCCTTATGATGGAGAGCTTGCTGCATCCAGCCTTTGACCGAGGCCAGGAGCTTCCCCTCCCCCATATGCCAGTCTCCAAGTAAGTCGCCTACCTCTTCTGTCTGAGCCACACTCCTCAAGGGCATCTAAGAGGAAGACCCAAGATTCTTTTCATAAGTCTTCCAAAGACCTTGCCCTGAGTTTCCAGGTAGAGAATCTATCTTGAAGTTGTCAGCCTCCCCAGATTCCAGTGGTCTCTGACATGGTACCCTGGAGGCTGCTGGTTCCTCAGATATTGAGAGCACCGCTAAGTGAAGAGACCCTAAAATATCAGGCTCCAGGACACCATGGTGGCGAAGAGCTCTACAGTACTGAAAGACTGCTCAGGCTCTGTCCAGATTCCTCCCAAAGCATTCAAAACTTGTGGTACCATCAACTCCTTCACTAACATTACTTCAGCTCAAGCCCTGGACAACGCTGCAAGAATTCTGGCTTCCCTGAGACCTCACGATGTCAGAGACTCCTGATTCACTATTGCTCGGCTCTGATCTCTTCTCGGTACTGAGAACTTCCAGATCTCTGGACACCCGTCTGGTACTGATGGTGGTACCTCAAGCTTCTTCTGTTGCCCCACCATTACTGAGTGACTTGGAGGAGGAGGATTCTGATGAAGATTTTGCCTCAGCCTCCCAAATATCTATGCAAGGCTCTGCACTATGCCCCTGTGAAGGTTCTTTTCCTGAGGTCCTGAGGAGCCTGAGCTTACTTGTGACAGACATCCACAACTACCATCCCACCGGGACAAGCACTCATGGACTCCGCCACCCGTGCCATATGCGCGACTCCCGTGGCCATGCTGGGACCACTGGGCAGCTTATTGCCATCGATGCTGTAAGGCCTCAATCTCACCCTCCCTTTCTAGGAGATCGGAGCCTCAGGAAGAGACCTCTGAGGAACAGGAGGACAGGGCTGATGAGGTTTCTCCAAGTGCAAACATCTCTTCATCCCCGGATGAAGCTGTCATGCCATCATTACCATCCCTGGCTGACGATTTTAAGCAGTTTCACGATCTCATCAAGAGGTCACGGATTCTTTACAGTTCCTCCTTGGGGAGACTGAAGAACTGCATCATAAGCTGCTTGACATCCTGCATACAGCCTCCACTTCCTGCCTTGCTCTGCCAGTCAACAAGGCAATGCTGGATCCTTCAAAATTCATGTTGCATACTCCGGCCTCAATTCCTCCCATGTGCAAGAGGGAAGACAAAAAAAATATCCTGTTCCCACTAAGAAGTCAGAATTATTATTTTTTCACCCGTCTCCTAACTCTTTGATGGTCGAGGCTGTTAATGAATGTGGAAGGCAGCACCACACTAAATCTATGCCCTATATTAAAAATTGTAAGTATTATTCTTCAGCTACTTTACAGTTTGTAATTACCAACTACCAGGCCTTAATGGTGAAGTTCAACCACACAAATTATACCAAGCTGATCTCCTTTATTGAACATCTGCCAACAGAACACAGAGTGGTACTAGACAATTCTTGCTGAAAACCAGCTCCTTGCCAGGACATCTCTGAAGACTTCTCTCAACATTGCTGATGCTCATTCAATTTCTGTGGCAGTAGTTATGAGGAGACCATTCTGGCTTCAGTGCTCAGGATTCCCTAAGGAGGTCCAGAATACAATAGGAGACCTTCCTTTTGACCGCACTAAGTTATTCGCTGACAACATGGATGAATCTCTGCATACTGTGGCAAATTGCCAGCACTACTATGATGGGTCCCGCACTTTCTCTTCTTGTGGGGGGGTTTCAGGGTGCCATTTCTTGCCCCTGAACTGGGGTAACAGCTATCCTACTAGTATCCCAGGGAAGGGGAGTGGAGAGGGAGGGACCCAGGCACGCCCTCTACTCCGGGTCCCAGCCCAGGGGCCCTATGATAGTAGGTGAACCACTTGTACCAGTGATTCTTTCCCCTGGGCTACTTCTCTCTCCTGACCTTCAGCTTGTGGGGCTTCCTGCCTTCCCTCTGCACAAGCCAGGTGTCCCTTTACCTAGGATCTTGGTCGTCTTAGCCTGTTGCAGCACTTCTCAAAACTCTCCTCCACTTTCCTTCGAACTGCTCTTTGTTCCACCACCAATCCACTCTGCTTCACTCCTCCAAACTGCTCTCTGTTCCACCACCAAACCACTCTGCTCCAGCTCCTCCTCACTCTGCTCCAGCTCCTCCTCTGGCTGATTGAAGCAGGGGGATTTTATCAGGTGACTGGCTTCAGGTTCTCTAATTGGTTTCAGGTGCTTTTAATTAATCTACAGGGAATAAGGCTTTTCCTCATCCTAGATCACTCTCCTGCTGCCTTCTGGCCATGCTGTATCACAATACATTAAAAGATTTCAGGGCCAGTTTACAATCTCTGGGGATCTACACACCTGCCCAGAAGAGACCATTTAGTAGGTCCCAGGCAGTACAGAGATCCTATTCCACCCAGTTCCCAAGCTCACAGAGCCCTTATGAACCTCACCACAAGAGGCAGAGGTTCCAGAGGAGGAAACCACCCAACTCCTGGCCTTCAAACTTCACAACCTTCCACCTCGAAGCATCCATTTTTGATGGGATGATCCAGGTCCTGAGCTGCCATCCTCTTTCTTACCGGCTGCAGTGTTTCACCTGTCTTCCTCCCTTTGGCAACTGCCTTTACTACTTCTGGCAGGCTTGAGAGCTCATCGCTCATGGACAAGTGGATTTTGGAGATGATTTCCAGAGGGTACTCATCCGCTTCAATTCGCTTCCATCCCCCCAAACCTCCTTCCCCATCCCTCTTCAGGAACACCTTCCAAAAGAACCTGCTGTGGCAGGAAATACTCTTCTACACCTGCATGCTATAGAACCAGTTCCTACACAGCACAGAGGGAAGGGGTTTTATTCCAGGTATTTCCTGGTTCCAAAAAAAAGAGCGGCGGTTCGAGACCCGTCCTAGATTTAAGACTACTCAACATCTTTGTAAAGGCACAAAAATTCAGAATGGTGACACTTGCAGCGATAATCCCATCACTGGACCAAGGGGATTGGTTCTTGGCCCTTGGCCTTCAGTGGACATATATCCACATTTCAATCCACCCATCCCACAAACGATTCCTACACTTTACAGTATGCCAGGACCATTTTCAGTACAGGGTGCTCCCTTTTGGCCTATCATCCGCCCCCAAGATCTTTTCAAAGGTCATGTCAGTAGTAGCAGCACACCTACACAGGAATGGAATTTTGGTGTTCCTTTGCCTAGACGATTGGCTTCTAAAAGGACACTCCTTGGAAGTAACTTTGTAGGCAGTGTACGAGTCCATAAAACTCTTCCTCAGACTGGGCCTGCAGTTGAACATTCAGAAGTCAACCTTGACCCCTGTTCAAAAGCTAAAATTCATAAGGGCTTATCTTGATTCATTAGTAGCAAGTCTTCTTCCCAAAGCAAATTTATGTCTCTATCCAACTTAGTTAATATAATTCAGATCAGCCTTCAAACCCTGATCAGGAACTGTCTTTAGCTACGGGGGCATATGGTGGCTGGCACTTTCATTATAGATCATGCCGACAGCTCATGTAATGCCTTCCAGGTTGGTTCAGGACAAGCAGACACAGTTTAAACACCCTGCTTTCCATACCCACTTCTGTAAAGGAATGTCTCATTGGTGGAAAGACCCCATAATGTGTGTGCTGGAGTCCCATTAACTCACCCTTCCCCAGTGGTTGTCATAGTAACAGATGCTTCCCCGTTGGGATGGGGAGTGCATGCATCTAGACACCCATACATAGAGCCCTACTAAATTCATGGCCATGAAAAAGCGTCGTGCACAGTGAAATTTGGTCTTGTGTACTTTTACCCTATCCTTCAAAGCTGGGCAGCTGGAGAGTGGTGGCTGCTTGCCAGGCACCCAGCTCTAAAGGCAGAGCTGCCACCAGCAGCAGCGCAGAAGTAAGGGTAGCAATACTGTTGCCACTATACCATGCTACCCTTACCTCTGTGCTGCTGGTGGAGGGGGGATGGCAATCTTCAGAGCTGGGTGCCAGCCAGCAGCCACTGCTCTCTGGCTGCCTAGCTCTGAAGGCAGCACAGAACTAAGCATGGCAATACTGAGGCCCCCCTACAATAGCTTTGTAAACCCTATTTTTGGTCTGGACCCCCAGCTTGAGAAACACTGAGTCTTAAGGGCTTTCCATGTTTTATACAGTAACTCCTCACTTAACGTTGTAGTTATGTTCCTGAAAAATGCGACTTTAAGCGAAACGATGTTAAGCTAATCCAGTTTCCCCATAAGAATTAATGTAAATGGGGGGGTGAGGTTGCAGGGAAATGTGTGTGTATATATATACTGGTACACAGCGATGATGATTGTGAAGCTTGGTTGAGGTGGTGAAGTCAGAGGGTGGGATATTTCCCAGGGACTGCCTTACTGCTAAATGATGAACTAGCAATTAGCTGAGCCCTCAAGAGTTAACTCGTTGTTGTTGTAGTCTCACACTCTACAAGGCAGCACGAATGGAGGAGAGGAGAGGAGACAACATGGCAGACAGAAACAGACACATACCATGTGAGAGAGAGAGATGCGCGTTGCCCCTTTAAGTACGCTGACCCCACTCTTAAGTACACTGCCTTGTTAAGTAGATCAGCAAGCCGAGACCGCAGCTGCTGCCAGGAAGCTCCCTTCGTCCTGAGCCCTGTCGTGTGTCCCCCCCTGCTCTATGGAAGATGGGGTAAGCGGGGTGCAGGAGCAGGGGGGAGGAGGACACCCTGACTTGATCCCCCCCCTCTTTTCCCTCTTGCTCTCCCCCCTGCATAGCAAGCAGGAGGCTCAGGGAGCAGCTCCAAGGCAGAAGACAGGAGCAGCACATGTCAGGGGGGGAGGGACAGCTGAAGTGCCGGCAATTGATAGGCTACTGGGCAGCTGCCGCACAGGGAACTTAGGAGAGCGGGGGGCTGCTGGTCCACCCTGGTTCCAAGCCCCCACCAGCTAGCTGCAACGGGCTGCTCTTCCTGCAAGCAGTGGACAAAGCAGGCGGCTGCCAAATGACGTTATAAGGGAGTATTGCGCAACTTTAAATGAGCATGTTCCCTAATTGATCAGCAACGAAACAACGTTAACCGGGATGACTCTACGTGAGGAGTTACTGTATTTTGTTGTTTTCAAAATACATATTCATGTTTGTTACAGCACCATGAAATTTAAGGTTTAAATATCTGAAACCATGAAATTCAAGATTTTTACAATGTTATGACCATGAAATTTACAAAAATGAACTATGAATTCAGTGGGGTCCTACCCATACAGCTCAGAGCAGGTGGATGCCCCAAGAAACCACTCTGCACATCAACTTCCTGGAACTCAGATCATTCAGATACGCCTATCTCCAGTTTCTTCCACTAATCAGAGGCAAACACACAAAGATCATGTTGGGCAACGTATCATGCATATTTCATATAAACCAGCATGGGAGAGCAAGATCCTCCTCCCTGTGTGCTGAGGCTATAAAGTTTGGAATTGGAGTGTGCGCCATCAGATTGTCATCACGACAGTTTACCTTCTAGGAGTTCAGAACATGACCGCGGACATGCTCAGCAGACACTTCTCTCGAGACCACAAGTGGGAGATTCCACTATACTTCACCACATATTTCGACAATGGGGCACTTTTCAGATAGGTCTTTTCATCAAGGCGATATACAGGAAATGCACCCAGTTTTGCTCCAGAGCCAGGCTGATCCCTGGGGGATGCCTTTCACGTCCAGTTGTCCATGGGTCTTCTGTAGGAGTTCCCCCCGCAACTCCTCCGATATCCAAAGTTCTACTCAAAATAAGAAAGGACAGGGCCAGTGTTGTTGTTCTGAGATGGCCCAGACAAACATGGTTTCCTTACCTGATACAGCTGGCCATGTTCTCACCGATCACTCTCCACCCCTCGTCTCCTTTCCCAGGAAGATCCTTCACCCCACCTCAGAATCCTTTACCTCAAAGCGTGGCTTGTCGATGGTTCTCAGGCATGGAAATGGCCTGTTCACAGCAAGTAAAAGGAATGCTACTACACAGCAGAAAAGAGTCTACACGCTGCACTTACAAAAATGGACACGATTTTCCCACTGGTGTGATCTCAAACACATTGAACCAACAACTTGTCTGCTACCAGACATACTGGCCTGCATTCTAGAACTAAAGAGCTCGGGGCTATCGCTGAGCTCCACTAGAGTTCGTCTGGCAGCCCCATCAGGGCCTTCCATTTTCCAATAGAGGGCCCTGATGGCTGCCAGATGAACTCTAGTGGAGCTCAGCGGTAGCCCTGTATTTGCCTGCCCAATGACAATGAGGTTTCTCAAAGGCCTCCGCAACCGGTTTCTGCCATTTAAATGCCCTACTTCAGTTTGGGACATCAATTAGGTTCTTAAATGATTTACAAGGCCACCATTTGAACCTGTGCCTGCCTTAATTGAGGAAAACAGCATTTCTGGGTGCTATCACATCAGCTTGACAAGTGGAGGGGAAATAGGGGCTTTTATGGCATACCCCCCATTCACAATATTTTTCAGAGTCACGGTCACATGACCGTACCCCAAGTGTTTTGCTATATTAACAGGGCCGGCTCCAGGCACCAGCCGACCAAGCATGTGCTTGGGGCGGCACCTGGAGTGGGGCGGTGCTGACGGGGGTTTTTTTTGTTTTTTTTTTTTTTAAACAAAAAAACACTCTTCCCGGCGCCCCGGCCAGGGTAGTGGGGGGCGGCCATGCTGTGCTCCCCGCAGGTGCCCTGGCTGGGGCAGCGGAGCCGCGGCCATGCCGCGCTCCCCGCCGGCGCCCTGGCTGGGAGAGTGGGGGGCCGCCGTGCCGTGCTCCCCGCCGGGGCCGCGGGCGAGCCACGCTCCCTGCCGGCACCCCGGCTGGGAGAGTGGGGGGCGGCCATGCCGCGCTCCCAGCCAGGGCAGCGGGGCCGCGGGTGTGCTGCGCTCCCCACTGGCGCCCTGGCCAGGGGAGCGGAGCGGCCGGCAGCTTTTTTGCCTGGGGCGGCAAAAGAGCCAGAGCCGGCCCTGTATATTAATCACCCTATTCACCTCCCCATCTTCCACCCTAAACCTAACTAGGATAAGGGGGAGCCATTGTTCCACACATGTGATGTCAAGCAAGCCGTGGCCTTTTACCTTGGTGTAGGACTAAACGTTTCAAGCAGACTTCCAGGTTGTCTCCATCACAGACAGAACAAAAGGAGCTAAAAATCTCTAAACAGAGGCTATTTAGGTGGAGAACTGACTGTATTAGTAGCTGCTACCAGTCTCATATTCTCGAAGAACCCACTGACATAAGAGCTCACTCTGAGATCCATTTCCATCTCCACAGTCTTTCTTAAGAAAGTTCCTATCATTGAAATATGTAAAGCCACAACTTGGGCTTCTATGCAGTAATTTGCAGCTCTGCTTCCGATACTGTGTTTGGCTCAGCTGCACTTTCTTCCATATTGGACTGAAGCTCACTCCTCCTTAAAGGGGGACTGCTCAGTAGTCACCTAGAGTAAAGCACCCATAGAGATGCTACTTGAAGACGAAGACGACGAAGACGACGAAGAAGAAGAAGAAATGGTTAGTCACCCTGTGCAGTAACTGTGATTCTTTGAGATGTGCCCCCCTATGACTGTTCCACTACCTGCCCTCATTCCCCTCTTCTTCAGAGTTCCCTGTCATGGGGCAGGCTTTGCAGTAGAGAAGGAACTGAGGATGGTTAGCCCATGCAGTGCTATATAACAATACCATGAGGCTGAGTAACACACATGCTGTGCCCATTTGGCCTGTGCTATGAGAAATCTCCAATTGAAGGTATAGGGGGTGCAAGCACACCTAGAGTGGAGTGCACATAGGGGGACATCTCAAAGAACCAGTTTCTGCACAAGGTGAGTAACCATTCCTTCTCTGCGAAGGCAGAACTCCTGGCTGTTGCTTCCAAATTTTCCACCCAAGAACACGCCTCTTGTGGGACTACACTCCCTATGGGCCTGCAATTGTCAAATGTTTCCCAGTGGGTGCCAAACCAAGAAAAGTTGGAACAACAGCTGTGCTTCCAGGCACCCATGACTTATCTGCCGATAAGAAAAACTAATACTTAAAATGAGAGCAGATGGCTTTGCCTTTTGTGTAAACAACTTATCACCGTTTATGCAAGGACTTTATTATGAAGTACAGTTTACAATAATTACAGGTAATCTGAAATTGTCCAAGGACAGAATGATTTCATTTAGGTGATTGGTTTTATCTAAAGGAGAGTAATTGTTTGTCAGACTTGTCCTTTTTATCTTGAATGTTTGTTCTTTTTTAAATCTAATTTCCATAATCTGTGGCTCATTACTTTCTTTAAATTTATTGATTAAAGGGACATTTTCAGGTAAAATAACATACCCTTATATATCCTTTAATTCTGTTACTAACACTTGAGTTTTTGTGATAATTACATTTGTTTCAACATTTATTATATTCCTTTAATTGTATTTCTCTCAATTTAAATAGATCAGCTGGCTTTATATTGGTTTACTCAATATGTAATCACTTTCTACTTGTCATTCACTGGCAAAGTACAACAGAGTTTGGGTTGCAGATGCTACATGGGAATGTTTCAGTCCAAGCAGACTGTTCTTATTTGAAGATATAAAAGTGGTGAGAAAATGTCCCCACTTGTGCTTACAGATACTTTATTAACACTGATAGAATGTAAAAATCCAATTTAGGAATTGTCTAAACATAGAAGTTGCATCAATTTAACTTAACTGATGCAAGGGCACTCTTAAATTAGTTTGAGTGCCATGGTTCAATATACCAACTTTAGTATTTTTTCCATTAATATTAAACTAGAAGCTAAGTGTAATGTCAGTATTGCTCTCATCACGATGGTCCTTCTACCCGTTGGAGGGCACAGTTAATCAGAGTTTCTAGTGGTGCCAGTGCTTAGGCCCCAGCTCAGTAAAGCTGAAGATGAAACACTGATTTCAGTGAAACTTTGACACATGCTTAAGTGCTTGCAGAATCGGGGGCCTTAGTGCTGGAATCTAGCAACGAGGCTGAAAGTCTGGTTTCCCACCCAATAAGTTATTTGGGGACTAGAAGTAAGGGGTCCAGGTGAAGTGAGAGCAATGGTCATTCCCATTTATGAGCTGCTGGTTTTGGGGGGGTTGGTGTTTCTTCTCCCCCTCCTCTCCTATTGAGTAATAGCTGGAGGCTCTGATTCTCTCTGAATTTGAGAGGGTGTTTTCCTACCTTAACCCTAATTCTGTGTTAGGAAGATAGTGAGTATAGGCACTGCCACTTTTAGTGAAACTTTTTTGTTTTTCAAAACCTCAATGTTGAACATAAGCTACTTGACAATGTCCCTTGTAAATAAAAACATTCTTCACTAAGTTTATTTTAGCTCTCAGGTAAATCCTTACATAAGTCTCTGTGTAATTCACAAATTTAGAATGTCCAGATTAGTCAGACCCTACCGCCTCTTGGATTAGTACAACTTGAACGGCCTACCGCATGCCAGTGGAACAATATTTTCCAGTTTTGTAATAAATTCTCTGACGTGATGACCTTTGATGTGGCCTGAATTTTGTAGTAAATTGAGTATCTGTTCCTCAAGTACTTCTGTGATATTACTTACAGGACATCCAGATATGTTTACCTGTAAAGTACTATTGTTAAAATTACATTTGTACCCTTTTCTACTTTATAGTGTATGTAACAAGGACCTGGAAGAGGCTTTTAATTTTTCTTGTTACCTTAAAAACATCTGTAATGTCAAATCTGGTTTTCCCTGGTTTGCTGAAGGATTTTTTTGAGGTTTGGATATTTGTGAGTTCTCCTACACTAATTGAAGAGGGAGTAGCTGTTGAAATTTCAGCAAAGACTAGAATTTTGCAGCAAGTTCTTTCTGTAAAAGGACACTTTTGTTTTTTTAATAATGAAGCCAGAGATTATGGGGGAGCCTATAAGTCATATGGAAACTACAAACTGCTTTGTCTTCACTAGGATTTTTACCTCATGTTTGCAAACTCTCAGGTTAAGAATGCACCAGTTTCCCAGTGAAGACAAGACCATGGTTTTCCAAGGTAGACCAGACGTGGAAAAAGAAGCAGAATCACATTCCCTCTGCCTTTTTATTTCTTTTCAGGACATCTTGATTCTTCATAAAATATAAAAGGGGCAGTAATTCATTTTTTCTGACCTTTGTAGTTCAGCTTTAAAAGTGGTTCTCAAGAGGATAAAAACAGACTCTCCTTTTAGAGGACTGGTACTTATTAAAGATGCTAAAACACTTTCTGTGCCTTGGTTCTGAAGAGCATCATAGAAATTAAAGGTGGAAAACAGCTATTAGCTCATGCACTCCATGTCCCTTGAAGCAATGCAGGATTGTTCTCGACAGTTTCTCTCCAGTGATTTGTCCAATCCAGTTTTAAAGTGACCATATTTATTTCTATTCTATTCTGTTCTAGCACTTATGGACTTCCAGTACAGACGAGGGCTTCATTGTACTAGGCACTATACAAACAAATACCACAGTGACAGGCTCTGCCCCAGAGAGCTCACAGTGTAGGTCAAAATGATCTCAGAAGTCGCAGGTGGCTGCCAGCATTACCAGTGCTGGACGGTAATAATTTGTAGCCATCATGGCAAAGACAGACCTATCTGATTCAAGCTATGGGACTTTCACCACCTCTCTTGCGAGACTATTCTACAGTCTAACTAGACTTCATTTTAGGCAGCTTTTCCTGATATTCAACCTAAATTTTCTTTTTAATTTCACTCCTAGCAATAATGTCACCCTAAATGCTCCATTCAAGTACTTGTAGATAGTTATCGTGCCTATCCCTGAGCTGTAATTTAGCCAAGCTACATGCTGCTGTTTCCTAGTAAGTCTGTTTTTCCAGGACATACTTGTTGCTCTTCTCTGTGCCCTTCTGTCAGCAGATCAGGATGAATAAATGAGAAAACAACTTCTATTATCTCAATAACTTTTGTTTTCTCCACAGGATCTAAACTGCCTCGTAAGAAACAGTAAGTCAGTTTTTCTTCTTTCTGGTATATTCCCTCCTGTAACTTTTTTGTAATTGAAGTCAGATGGTGAGTGCCTCTGTTTAAGCCACTGAGAGGTGGCAAAGTTAAGCATTATCCTGTTAACCAGCATTATGAGCTATCATCTGCCTGACTAATCCAAAACCAGCTCTTTCCAACAGGGAAATAGGAGTTCAGGTCTCTTTTCAGGCCAGAGTTCTTGAAAAGAGCAAATCCATAATTTTTTAGCTTCTGTTCAAAACTGAGTCAATTCTAAAATCTCACCATAAATTTTTTTTGGTTAAGTTTGTTGTGTGTAATACGTATCCATCCCACACTATGCTTACTAAGTCAGCAAGTAAAATTAGATGTAAACTTAGTGTTGCTAAAGAGCAATAAAACAATGAAAACGTTGATAGCAATGACTGTAAATTACCAGGTATGATCTTCAGCAAATTGATACAAAATGGAAACAAAATAAAGCCTACCATTGGTATAGGTCCATTACTGGATAGGTATGTTAAAATTATCGGTAATGATGCAGAAAAGGCAGAAGTGTTCAATAGCTATATTCTATACTTGGGAAGAAACTGGGTGTTGTATTTGTTTCTTACAATGGAAAATTAAATACTTCCTATTCCAACAGTAACTAGGAAGGATATTAAACAACTTCCAAAGTTAAACATCTTTTTACTCTGCAGGACTGGATAACATACACTAAGAGTTTTTAAAGAATTGGCTAAGCAGCTGTCTGAGCCATTAAGTGAACTGAATCGTTAATTCACGGAGTGTTTCAGAAATCTTGAAGTACAGTATTGTGGAAGTGCCAGAGGAAAAAGCTAATGAGCCAATATTTAAAAAGGGGTAAAAGGGATGCTCTGGATAGGCCAGTTTGCTTAACATCTATCCTGGGCAAAAGCATGGAAAGGCTGATGGCAGGGTCTGTGTGTGCGTGCAATAAGTAAAGAATTAAAGGCTGGTAGTATAATTAATTCCAGTTTGCATGGTTTTATGGAAAATAGGTCTGGTCAGACTTGATACTGTTTTTGATGACATTACAAGTTTGGTTGACAAAGGTAACTGACATAATATACTTAGACTTATGTAAAGCATTGTCTTAATACCTTATGGCATTTAAAATTAGCATTATATGTAATTGATATGATACATAGCTAGATTTTTAAATCCATTAACTAACTATTAGGTCTGCAAAAGTAATTGTAAATGGGAAATCATCATCCACAGGGTGTATTTCTAGTATGCGCTCATAAGGCCCAATGCTATTCATTACTTAATGATCTGGAAGAAGATGTAAAATCATTGCTTGTAAAGTTTGCAAATGACATACTGATGGAAGTCACCAACTAATGTGAGCTCCCAGTGCAATGTGGTGACTAAAAGAGCAAATGAAATCCTTGTTTGTATAAGATGGGGAATATTGAGTAGAAATAGGGAGATGTTATTACCAGTATATATAGCATCAGTGAGACCATTTCGGGACTTCAGAAAGGATGTTGACAAACCAGAAGGGTCAGAAAAGAGCCACAAGAATGAGTCAACATCTAGAAAACCTGCCTTACCGTGAAAGACTAAATAAATTCAGTCTGTTTGGTTTTGTCTGAGAAAGTTAAGAGAGAACCTGATCAGTGTAGAAGTACCTAAATGGGAATAAGATTGCTGAGGGTGGATTCATAATTGTTTGTTTCTAAAGACAAGAAGGCATTATTAAACCTTCTAGTCTGACCTCCTGTATAACACAGGCCATGGAATTTAATCCAATTACTCCTGTATTAAGATCAATAATTTGTATTTGATTAAAGTATATCTTCCAGAGAGAAATCCAATCCTGATTTTAAGACTTCATGAGATGGAGAATCTATTGTTTCCCATAGTATTTTGTTCCAGTAGTTAATTACCCACACTGATAAAATTGTGTGCCTTATTTCTAATTTGAATGTCTGGCTTCAGCTTCCAGATATTTATTCTTGTTATGCCTTTATCTTCTACAATAGAGAGCCCATAAGTGCCTGGTGGTGTCTTCCTGTGAAGGTGCTTATACACCATAATCAAGTCACTTCTTGATCTTCTTTTAGATATGCTAAACAGATAGAGCTCACTGTATGGCATTTTTCCTGCCTATATTTTTATGGATCTTGCCTGCACCCACTCCGATTTTTAACATCCTTTTTAAAAAATGTGGACACCAGAACTAGCCGCAGTATTTCCGTATCATTCTCACCAATGCCATATACAGACATAAAATCACCTCCGTGCTTACTCCTCCTCTGTTTATACGTCCAGGGATTACATTAGCCCTTTTTGCTACAGCATCACATTGGGAGCTCTTGTTTGTCTTCTATAACCCCTAAATCCTTTTCAGACTCACTGCTTTCTGGAATACAGTCCCCCATTCTGTAGGTATGATGTGTATTCATTGTTATTAGAGATATTAGAGATATAGGGGGAGGTATGGCTCAGTGGTTTGAGCATTGGCCTGCTAAACCCAGGGTTGAGAGTTCAATCCTTGAGGGGGCCATTTAGGGATCTGGGGCAAAAATTGGGGATTGGTCCTGCTTTGAGCAGGGGATTGGACTAGATGACCTCCTAAGGTCCCTTCCAACCCTAATATTCTATGATTCCAACCCTGATATTCTATGTTTGGCTGTATTCAAATGTATTTTGCTGAATTGGGTCCAGTTTACAAAGGGATTCAGGTCTCTGTGTATGACTATCCTGACCGCTTCATTATTTACCTCTCTGCCAGTCTTGGTGTCGTACACAAATTTTATCAGCAATGTTTTTATATTTACATCTAGATCATTGATAAAAATACCGAAGAGCATTGGGCCTAGCACGGATCCCTGCAAAACTGCACTAGAAACACCCCCTTTCAATGATGATTCCCCATTGACAGATCTCAAAAAACAGTTCAGTCAACCACTACTTAATTCACTCAATGTGTAGTTTATTGATGCTGTATAGTGCTATTTTTAATCAGAACATTATGTGGTAGTAAATTAGGTATTTAACATCTCTGCAGTTACCTTTATTAATCAAACTTGTAATCTCATCATGATATGAAATCAGATTTGACATGATGCTTTTTCCATAAAGCCATGTTGATTATATTCCCATCCAGAAGGCTCATTAATTTAGCAAAACATAAGAGCCAATGGCTGAAAGCTGAAGCTGTCATACTCAGACTAGAAATAAGGCAGAATTTTTTAACAATTAGAGTAATTAACCATTTTTTTAGGGGTCCACAAATGAAAAAGATTGAAGACCACTGAACTAGAGGAGGGCATAATTGCATGCACTTGTGCAGGTCTTATATCACCATGGCTCACTGCTGGATGAACATAAACAGCAGCCACTCTGATACATTACCACAGGGGATGGAAATAAGCTTAAGAAACATCTTTGATTTGACTGACAGGTACCTGCATGGACCAGAGCTGGTTACAGGTTTCCACATGGACTCCCTCCGCTCCAAGTGTTCTTGATGTCCACCCTGACGTTTTCCATGACGAGGGAAAACTTCTCCCTGTGCTGCGGATAGAGTGGAAGGTGGCTACTGATGGTAAGTGATCACTTAACATAGACATGGAAGGGAAGGTGCTTAGAGAGATTATACAATCTCTGAAAGATAGTGATGGGATTGTAGTGTTTGCAATCATTCACTGGTCCAGCTGTGGAAGTAGAGCTTTGAGATGGGTTTTGGACAGCTTGTCTACTGGTGAGTAAATGTTAGTTCAGTTCTCCCTCCCTCATTACTTAGTCTTCAACAGAGATCAAATGCTGCTGTTAGAATGGAAGGGCAGCACTTAATGTGGAAAAAATAGAGCACAATAGTGGTACTTAACTTTACCAAGCTGAGGGTAGGCTCCCAGTGCAGTCAGTGTCTGATAAAGATCTGCAGTCCAAAGCCCTAAACTGGGATCACTATAGTCTGATTTTTTTTTTAATCGGGTTTACATTTCATAGATGATACTTCGAAAAATCTCAGCTACAGTATTGAGTGACGTTTACTCCAAACTGATCCTGGATGTACAGATGGATCTTACAAACTAGGTTTATAAATGTGCACAGACTGATGGCAAGAGGAGCTAGCTAAAAAACATTCCATTTACTAGAAGCTAAGAATTGTTTAAGCATTGAAGGACTCATAATAGTAAAAAGACATGTCTACAAAACCAGAAGTTGGGGAAGGCCTAATGGAAAGGAGAAGTGAGGGAAGAGTAGACTTATATGCCTGGACAGACTCCTAACCTGTACTATTCATAGCTTTATATTCCTTCTTGTACTATGAATAGTGCAGGTTAGGAGTCTGTCCAGGCAGAGTAAATGTAAGTCACTCGTGTGCAGCTGTCTTGAATCCAGGGCAAGTTTCTTCCATTTGGGATAATCTAATCCAGACTTCCTACATGCATGTGTGTCTTGGTTCTCACCAGATGCTCTGTAACTGGGCGCCTTGTGAAATTCATGCCAGTGACAATAAGGGTTGGTGTGTGGGATTGCCCTTCAGCTTTCTCCCTTCACTCTTCAAACATACTTGGTTTTCACAGACTTGGGAAATCCTCTTTGCACACACTAGTCAGCCTAAACTGACCATTGCTGGAGTCAGGATGAACAATACTAGGTGTCTGCTGAGTCAAGTGGTGCACTCCAAAGTTGTCTGAGCACTGGTCTAAACACATTTTTGTACCACTATAACTCTATCAGTTTATCAGAGAGGTAGCCGTGTTAGTCTGTATCCACAAAAACAAAACAAAAAAACATTCTTTTACATCAGTTTAGAAACAGATCTAGTTAGAGGGTTGTACCATTTTAGTTTGGATGCAGGTATAAATGTGCTTATATTAGTATAACTTATTTCTATACATTTACAGAAATAAGCTATTCTAATACAAGTACCTTTTATAACTGTGTCCCCACTAGAGGATGGTACTGCTTTAACTATGTTTGTTTCTAAAATGAGTTATAATGGTACAAAAACTGTGTAGACCCGCCCTGAGATGCAAGGCTGGAGGATTGGGGGGGCTGGTTATAGCACTGAGATACTCTGAGGTGAAGTTGGAGGGTTGGATTTATCTACTAGATGTACTTTCTGCTGCCTGTTCATGCAGCCCAAGTGCATTTTGCATTATGAATAAAATGGGACTTCTCGGCCTCTGATATCATGACCACACATTCACCTACTTGCAGCCAGTCTCCTTAAGATCCCCCTCCGGAATCTTTCGTGCCAGTTCCCATGGCACTTCATTTAAGTGCCCCACAAACTGGCGCAGCTGTTTATGGGCTGCTCTTGTCATGTGAAGGTAGCAGACAGCAAGGGACTTAGTAAATCTGCTTTATTAGATAGGATAAAGTGAATGGGAATGGACCTGTGACGTATCCCAGGCATGCTGGCAATCTCTGAGAGTGGGGTGAGGTAAAATCTTTAGATTTGGAATTGCCAGAACAAAACTTTAACCTCTCCCCTTCACTCTTCCCCCACCCCCCCAGCAAGCATTCAGTATCTCCGGGGAGTGGAGCTGGCTGTGCTACAAGTGAACAATAATCGACAAATCTGTGCCCAGTTTGACTTTCAGAACAACCTGCCACTTCAGGTCCGTCCGGATGGAGGCCGGGTGAGTAAAGAGGGCTCTGACAAATGGTTTTCTAACCCACAGCTTTGTTTCCTGTTCACTCGGTCAAATAGCAAAGCTGTCCGTGAATAGCACAGAATGCTTAAACAGGAAAGATGGCCTTGTGATTAAGGAAGCCTGGATTCAATTTCCAGTTCTGTCCTTGACTTCCTCTGTGACCTTGGGCAAATCAGATACTCTGTGCCTCCGTTCCCTATCTGTAAAATGGAGACAATGTCAGTACTCCCTTTTCCCACCACTTCTGTCCTTTGGATTGTACCTGCCCTCCTGGGCAACTGGGACTATGTATTACTATGTGTGTGTGTGTACAGTGTCTAGCAGAGTTGAGCTTCTGGATCATAGAATCATAGAATCTCAGGGTTGGAAGGGACCTCAGGAGATCATCTAGTCCAACCCCCTGCTCAAAGCAGGACCAACCCCAACTAAATCATCCCAGCCAGGGCTTTGTCAAGCCTGACCTTAGAAACTTCTAAGGAAGGAGATTCCACCACTTCCCTAGGTAACCCATTCCAGTTCTTCACCACCCTACTAGTGAAAAAGTTTTTCCTAATATCCAACCTAAACCTCCCCCTCCGCAACTTGAGACCATTACTCCTTGTTCTGTCATCTTCTACCACTGAGAACAGTCTAGATCCATCCTGTATGCAACTGTAATACAAATAATCCTAGCAATCATTGCTTCATCTATGGTAGTCATGGCATTTATAGCATAATTTTAATTCACTCTTTCCTTATGCCCCAAATCCTTTTTTTTTTTTTTTTTTTTTTTTTTTTTTTAAAACCACACCTTGGAAGAAAGCACTGGGATAAGAGTGGTCAAAGTCTTTCCCCACCCCTTGTCATTCATTAAGGTTCTTATTCAGAAAGAGACTGTGTAGCCACAGTTTCTACTAAGGAAAATAGTATTTGCAGGTGCACAGTATCTCTTAGGATCAAGCCTAAGCACACTGTGGAGAAAAACTCTGGCCTACAGGAGCATAGTGACCTTCCCCAGAATTTTGACATCTTCATTGACGTAAAGAGAATTGTGGCTAATGATATAGACGTGAGAAACACCAAAGCAAAGCAATTAGCTATCCATATGAATACGTACACTTACAGAGCACTGCAGAATTTATTCTGGCTTGCACAATTTCACTCATACAAACTACTGGGGGGTATAAATACTTTTTTTCCCTTAACTTCACCATTATTCCTTAACCTCTCCTTAACCTGGAACAGAACTGAAATCTGTCCAGACAATTAAGTGATTTCTGGGTTGTGATTCCCCCATTTCAGCCCGGAGTTTCCATATAGTGACTTGGACCTCCCCAAAAATAACCTTACCCTTCCCATTCTGAACAGGCACATGTGGATGGGGCCAGGGGAATTCTGGACAGGTTTAATTAGCTTGGAGTTCATTTCTCAACCTAGCTGCCAAAAAAAATGAAGAATGGGGGGACAGAACAGGATCAGCTATTAATTTGTGTCTTGACAGATTAGTTGTCTGATAAAGACCCTATCCTCATCCTCTGTTTCAGTGGAACTTCACTTTCAACCGCTTTGAGGTGGAGCCTGGCCAGATGTACCAAGTGACTGTCCATCATCTGCCCAAACTGGGCACCAGTGGAGATCACAACTGCAAATCCACCTCTTACACGGTGCCTGGTAGGGGAGTCCTCTGATGCCTTTTATTAAGCCTTCAGGTGGAAACATCGGTTTGCCAGTACTGAGAATAGGCTTGTTTCCAAGCCAAACCAGATCAAACAAACTGGAATATGACTCATGAACAAGCATAGTTAGAGAGTCGGATTGCTGATAGAATTGTTAGACCTGCTCTCTTCTCCTACTTCAAAAAGTAAATGCTCAGTCCACACTTTCACAGTGCTACTGTGGTTCCTCCGCAGAGTACATACACCAGGTCCTGTGCTGCAGCATACCCTTCACATCCAGGCTTTCAGAAGCCTATGTTGTTAGTGTCCCATACCCCAAAACTATAAGGCTCTGCTTGGAGAGTAGAGTGCTCAGAACAAACTTTCACTCTAGATAACAGTGGCTCCTGCGGCGGGAGACATGCACAGGTCATTATGTGTTCCATGAACAGCTGGGCTGAAAGTCTGTGGCCTGGTTCCTGGATTCTGCAGGGTTCCAATATGGTAAACTAGAAATTCTGCAGCAGAGAGTTTTTAAAAAAAAAAAAAAGATTCAGAATTAAATATGAACAATAATTGCCAATACAGTAGCTAATCTGGGCGACAGCGTGGATTCTGGAGTAAATGCATTTGTTGGGTGTTTCTGCTAAAATGCTCAGCAGTGAAATAAGTGGAAGTGAACCCTGTTGAGGTGAATGAGGCAGTTCACACCTGTGAGCTAATCTTTCAGGCTCTCTACAAACTCAGAAACAACACTGCATGTGTTTCACTTTGTCAGTTATCTTCACAACCATGAGGGCTAAAAACATAAGCCAAAATTTTCAAACCAGAGTGCCTAAAATTAGTCTTCTAAAGTCATATTCAGGGGAAAATTTTCCAAGACAAAATTGGACATAGGCAGTCAACTCCTGGTGACTCGGTAGGGTTAGGTACCTAACAGCCCTTTGTGCCTTTGAAAATTTCCCCCTAAAAAGATTTTTCACAGGAACTCCACTGACTACACTGGCCACTTTTTATTTAGGCTCCTAAAATTTGATTTAGGAGCCTAATTTAGGCACCTAGGCTTGAAAATTTGCCCATAATTTATTTTAACAGGAGTTTAAATTCTGAACACAGTTCTGCTGCAAAGGATGAATTTGGTAGCAAATCTGCAGGTGTGAAATCACGAAACTCACAGGACCCTGAGTGTGCAGTTGGGAAAGCAGGGTAGGCCAGTAGCGTAGCCAGGGAGGGAGCAGGGGAGCGGCCGCTCCCCCAGTGAGCAGAAGCGGCGTCTTTTTTTGCTCCCGACGCTTTTTGCTCCTATGCTGCAGCCAGAGCAGAGCATGTTGTTTTTGCTCCCGGCGCCTTTTTTTGCTCTTGACGCCTTTTTTTTAAGCTCCACTCCCCCTATGCTCTAAACCTGGCTACGGCACTGGGGTAGGCTCTAGGTTTTCAGATTTATACTTGACTCTTACCAGTTGGAAATAGTGCCTCCTACTTCTATCCTCCTTTGTTCCCATAAATCTTCTATTTTGAGATGAAACTGAGCACCAGAGCTCCCTGTTGACTGGGGCTTGGCGTATGATTTGTGGGACCCCAAACTGCAAATGAAAGTCGGAGGTTCAGGTTATGAGGAGTTTTCCCTCTGCTGGAGGATAGAGTGGGCAGTGAGTTCTTCCTTCCTCTATCCCTCCTTCCCTCCCCTCCCCCCTTCCACTGGAAGAAGATCAGACTGGGTTGAGAGTTGTAGAGCCCAAGTAGTCAGTTGGCTCGTAAATGTTTGAGGCTAGGTCAGTCTGCTTGTTGATCTTCTACAGACTCAACAATCCAGTCTGCCAAGTCAAGCTCAGAGAGAAACAAGGTAACTGCAGAAGAACGTCAGTCAACAAGAGTATCCCAGCTAATGGAACCCCTGGGTGAACTCATTGGAAATGGTGGCAGGACATCTTTGGTGGAGGGGTCTGTGGCTGTGAACCTTTCTGCTTCCCGAGATCAGTATGAAATCCTAACTCACCTCTTTAGAGCTTAGTACACACCTTCCCTCAGCAAAGGCTACAGAATAGTCCTTTCCCACTAGAAAGCTTTGTCCTGGAATAATCCATAAAAACATGACCTGAGTAGAGAAGATGGTCCACACTTGGACAGCAGTGATATGCTGCTTTTAATTATTGTGTTTAGTGACTAATTACTTTGGTGATGGCTGCACTGAAACCAAGGGCTCCACCCTTCTAAAGTAGACTAAAAATTATCTGACTTCTAATGAGAAAATGTGTGTTCAACATTCTGAATTTAAGTGTAATGTTTCTGTGAAAAGACCTAACACACTGTCTTTTTGCTGCAGATTGCAGGGACCCTGTGATGAAAAGAACCATGCCATGTATGCAGACAGGTAAAGCGGGTCTGTCTCCATCTGTTAGAGCTGTGGGAGTTGAGAGGTGGCCCGTTTGAGTGCTTCTGAAAGTTTTTGTAATTCTGGTATATTTTACACTACTTGCAGGCAGCTTGTGGGAGCCCAGTATTGATGGCGAAAGTCTAGATGACAGTTCTCTGTTGGTGAGTTTTAACCCAGGGATGGAGTCAGCCCGCTACCGGATCCATGTGACCAGTTTCCCAGATGAGGAAAAGCAATGTAAGGAGACTACACATATTTATGAGGTAACCATCTTCCTTCTCACATTTCTGCTGACACAAACCAAAACTGAAACCCCTTTTCCACATTCACTCAACAATCAGCATGAGCCCCAATCCAGGGAGAGCTCATGAATACAACTGAGAAGTTATTTCCTAAGAACTATTTTTGTGACTTTATTTTGAATGTGCTTGGGAAATTTTACTCGTAGGAGGCTGGGGAGTGAAGGATCAAGTTTCAGAGAAGAGCTACAAGAAAAAGTAAAGGATTAGAAAATATCCCTTATATTGAGGGACTCAAGTAGCTCAACCTGTTCAGTTTAGCAAAAGAGATTGAGGGGTGATTTGCTCAGTCTAGAAGTACCTACATGGGGAATAAAAAATTAACAGGGCTCTTCAGTCTAGCAGACAAAGATCCAATGGTTGGAAGTTGAGGCTAGACAAATGCAAACTAGAAATAAGTTGCACACTTTTAACAATGAGGGTAATTAACCACTGGAACAATTTACCAAGGGTTGTGGTGGATTCTCCATCACTGACAGTTATTTAAATCAAAGTTGTATGTTTTTTCTAACAGATATGCTTTAGTTCAAATCGGAATTAATTCAGAGAAGTTCTGTCGCCTGTGTTACACAGAAGGGCAGACTAAATGATCAGTAGTCCCTTCTGGCCTTATAATCTATGAAGTTTGACTCTCAGAAGAAGAACCCCAAATACCAGTGTTGGCGTTTGCCCATCCTGGGGAACTTGTGGGAAAAAAAACCTCCTGAAAATTGACATTATTTCCCATCCTCACGGCAAGCGTGTGGCTAGCAATTGTGTATGTGTAGACAGGCCAGTCTGTCCCATTCCTTCCATTCCCAGCATCCCGCTTACTCTCTATGTATTGATGCATATTAGGATCACTAATGTGGCATGTACAGCTAAAGATATCTGGCAGAGGTATAAGGCCCAACTTAAAAACAAAAAGGTCCTGCCAGTTGTCATAAGTAAGACTCCGTGTCTGTCACAGAGGTTGTGGAAGTCACGGATTCTGTGACTTCTGCAGCGGCCGGTGTAGCTGACCCTAGGGCTGCCCAACCAGCTAGCCTCAGAGCCAGCTGCTCAGGCAGCCCTGGGGACAGCCACACTGGCCGCTGCTAGAGCGGCACTGCAGCCAGCCGCTTGCGCAGTCTCACAGCCAGCCACACCAGCCGCTGCTCTGGAGGCCCTGGGCAACTGGCTCCGGGGACCGCCTGAGCAGTTGCCAATGCGGCTGGTCCTGGGGCTCCCTCCCCCCTGGCGGAGGCTGGAGCGGTGGCGGGCCCCCTGGGGCTCTCTACCCCTTGGCAGGGGCCGGAGCCATAGCAGGCCCCCAGCTTTCCCCCCACAGCGCCCCCTGCTCCAAGAGTCAATCATGAGTATTTTTAGTAAAAGTCATGGACAGGTCATGGGCAAAAAACAAAAAAAATCACAGCCCCATGATCTCTCCATGACTTACTAAAAATACTCATGACTGAATCTTAGCCTTAGGGCTAGTCTACACTTACCAGCTCTGTTGGACGCGTCGGATCGATCTTCTGGGTTCGATTTATCGCGTCTTGTCTAGACGCGATAAATCGAACCAGGAAGTGCTCCCCCATTGAGGCTGGTAATCCTGCTCCACAAACGGAGCAGGCAGAGTCGACAGGGGAGCCTGCGCGCCGCGGTGTGGACCAGGGGTGAGTACTTTGACGTTCGAAATAAGATACTTCGACTTCAGCTACGTTATTTACGTAGCTGAAGTCGCGTATCTTACTTCGAACTTCGGGGCTAGTGTAGACCAACCCTTAGTCATAAAGAATATTGTCCCTGAGGATATCAGTTGTATTCCGTACTCCATAGATGTCAATCACTTGCCTGTTCTAATGACCCAAGTGGCAGTGCAAAGACCGCTGTGTTTAGTTTGAAACTAAACAAAAGTTTGCACATTAAATTTTTAATCTTTGCTTATTAAATAACCTTAGTAAACACATTAAGGTTGTTTAGTCCGACCCTTAACTTTGGAAGTCTCTGACTTAGGTGCTTAACCACACAGTCTTAATACCAGAGCTAGGCAAAACTTTTTGACTAAACGTTTTTTGGTAAAAATGAAAACTTGGAGATACCAAAACATTTTTCAAATTTATGTCGATTTTGAATTGTTTCAGGTTTAAAAAAACAGAAGTTCAAAAAATCAGAACATTTTGTTTTGACACTTTCTAAACAAAATGTTTAGAGTTTTTTGTTCAAAATGAGTTTATTTTGAAACGTCCTTTAATTTTATTTTAAAATAAACATAAAAAATGCTCAAATAAAATAAAATGTTTTGTTTGACTTGAAACCGGTTTTTTTCATTTTTTTCCAGAATTGCCACTGAACCAAAAAGTCTGTTTGCCCATCTCTACTTAATACATGTATTCAATTAAGGGAGTATTATAACTAAGGCTAAAATTTTGTCACAGATATTTTTAGCAAAAATCAGGGACAGGTCATGGGCAATAAAGAAAAATTCATGGAAGCCCATGACCTGTCCCTGACCCTCACTATATTATTCTTCTGTAGGGCTGCTCTCAGCTCCTATTAAAGTCTGTTATAAACCCTTCCTGTGCCTAGCACCATAACATCTTGTGACCCACATACTCCCACTGTTCTCATCCTCATTTTCCCACCCTTCTTCAGATCTTTGCCATTTTCTTCTGCCTTCACTTGTAATCTTTTTGTCTGTTAGTCTCTGCAGAGTGGACAGCAGCACCGTGTGAATGTCACTGTCAAAATCGAGAAAAACTTAAAAGCCTGTTGCAGATACAAAATACAGGTTGGATCTCAATTCTTTTCACTCAAGGGAGGAGAGGGGAAGTGGTGAACAATCTCTGAATATTAGGTTGTTTGTACAACATGGACCTCTGTCCATGACTAATCCCCAGTTGCCCAGGAAAAATTATGTACACTTCTGAAAGAACATCATATACATAAATGAATTCTCAATAGACAGTGGTTCATCCTTACATCATTTTCCCCATACTAATCACTCCTGAGAGAGACTGGGAGTGACATAGCTGTAGGCACCCCTAATGGCCAGTTCCTGTCTGCCAGATTTCTGTGGAGTAGTCCCAGAATCCTTAATCCTTTAACATCTTGGAAAGAAAATGGGATTATAATCTTTGTCTCAAAATTTGCAATGGGGGACAGGATAAAGCAAGTTAGTTACTTCCAGTACTGTGTTCTGATTTCCTGATTTGTTTCAACTTCAGATTCAACCATTCTTTACCATTTGTGGCAACGACTGTCTGAGACATTCTGCTGTCATCCCATGTCCCTCAGTTGCTCCAAGTGAGGACTCCTTTCCTCTACGTTAGATTTGCATTATTTTATAGGTGATAGCTGAGCCTTGATCTAACTTTCTGTTCTATGTTTGATTCCTTTTCAGCTACATATCCTGCAGGTAAGACAATAACTCGTTCCTATTCCTATTAAAATCTTCCTTTGTGATTATTTTCCTCTATATGTAGTATAGGAAGGTGTATGAGGAAGAATGTTCCCTGCTGCTTTTTCCTCACCTGTTGGAGATTCTTTTGTTTCCCTTCCCGCTTGATGACTGTTTGCTGCTTATATGCATATTAAGCAAAGCACACATTCCTTTGTTCAAGACAGACCTATTTGCCAACTTCTGCTTGGAGCATGTGGTGTTAACACCGCACAGTCGTTTAGGGCTTGGCTATACTTGCACTTTATATCACAATAAAGCCTCCTAAAGTGCTCTACCTTACTCCCCGTCCACACTGGTAAGGCACGTAGAGCGCTCTAACTCCCTGGTTAGAGCGCTCCTGGTAGTCCACCTCCCTGAGAGGGATAACGGCTATTGCGTCTTTGCTGAGAATGAGGAGTTAAGTTATTGTGCTCTAATTGACCTCCGGAAACTATCCCATAATCCCATTAAACCAAGTGGCCTCTCTTCTCTCTGTTGTGAAATTGGCTGAGGAATGCGGAAGTGCCATTTCAAAGCTCCGTTTTAAACAGCGGCTGCTTATCTGCTCCCGGCTGCTTATCTGCAACAGTAAATGTTTGCTGTGAGTGAGAGGCAGCGGGGTCGGGGGGGGTCTGAACTTACAAGATAGCATGCTGACACACTGTCAGCACTCCAAAAACCTTCTCTTCTCTCTCTCTCTCTCTCCCACATACACACAACACACTCCACCTCACCCCCCTCATTTGAAAAGCATGTTGCAGCCACTTGAACGCTGGGATCGCTGCCCATAATTCACCGCTCCCAATGCCACTGCAAGTGCTGCAAATGTGGCCACACCAGTGCGCTTGCAGCTGTCAGTGTGGAAAGATGTCCCTGTGGGTGCTCCACTTCAGGCCCAGCGCCTTCAATCGGAGATTTCTACAGTAGTACCCCTATGGGCTGCGCACGCCCTGTGCCTGCCTCTCGAGCTGTCTGTTTGAATAGCGCGTGCACAGCCCGGGCTCCTCAGTTTCTTCTCTACCATCCCCGGCTAGAGACGGAGGTCAGCAGTGCTCTCTCAGATTCACTAGTTAGTTTGTTTCTCAGTTTAGGTGGATATTTTTTTAGTCATTAGAGTTACCATTTAGATAAGCTACATTAACTGTTGCATTTATTTCTTAAAAAAAAAAAAGAGAGAGAAAAATATCTCCACAGTTACAGACATGCCTGGCTCCCCAGGCTTCAAGAGATGCGCCTCCTGTAAGGATGCCATCCCCATCTCGGACAGGCATTCACAGTGCATACGCTGTTTGGGGGAGTCTCATGTACCCCAAAAATGCATCCACTGTACCAAATTGCAAGCGCGGACCCGCAAGGACAGGGAGCTCAAGCTTAAAATGCTGCTCCTGGAAAACTCTCTCAGATCTGCATCTGACCCTGGCCAGCAAACCTCTGAGACACCCTCCAGAGGCAAAGCAAAAGCAAAAAAACGGCCAGTTTCCTCCTCCCTCAGGAGCTGTTCCTCAGGGGGAAAGTTAAAACAGGTAACTCCTGCTCCGCGGCTCAGCTCCTTTCACAAGGCAGGCACTGACCGTGAGTCGGCTGCCCCTCTACACAGTGCTGAGACTCAGGGCTTTCAGTTGCCCGTCTCTTTCAGCTCTCCCTCTGCCACCGCTGTCAGTACGGTGCTGAGAGCTGTCACAGTGCTGGCAATACAAGCGGCGGCTGTGGCACCGCCCTTTGATCTTGCGGCGCCGAACCCTCTTGAGGTCTCCAGCCTCTATTGCAATGCTTAACTTAGGGGCACCTACTCCGCAGAGCCAGCTTGCACCCCCGGGACACCCTTCGGTGCATCAGCAAATGTCCCAGCAGACTCTGCCTCCATCAGCTACACCGGCACCAACTCCTCATCAGTCAGCTCCACCGCACTTTCTACAGCCAGAGGAATTAGGGGTGTTCCCATGCTTCTGAGTCTCCTCTTCTCGGCACCAGCCTATCACCGAGACCTTTAGCGCCCTACCTTCAGTACTCCCCTACCACTTCAAGCCCCTCCAGTGAAGTGTGGGAGGAGGAATACGATGACCAGATGTTTTCCTCTCAATACTCTCCCCAGATTCAGTTGCCTACAACTGGGAGACGCACTACAGCGCGATCACCATATCCTCAAGGCTATCCACACTGGTATGGAAATCACTGGATGGGACCACCTATGCCCCCCCCCGGGGGGCAATGGCCACACTGGGGTCCATGGACCTACCCCACACCACACTCAGGTGTTCCGCGGGCTGCCCAGAGGAAAGCTGTCAGACCCTCCCCACGGGCGGCTTGCACTGAAACCCAGATAAGACCTGAAGTGGCTGCCACCCCTACAAAGGACACTGCCCCGCACACCTCCTCTACAGAGATAACACCACAAGACGCCACAGTGCCCCCACCACCTCCCACTACTGATGAGCTCACTCACTTTCAAGAGTTGTTCAAGAGAGTCGCAGAAGAGCTCAAAATTACCCTGGAGGAGGTACCTGAAACACACCACGAGCTTACCAACATCCTGCAAGCTACGACTTCCTCCAAAATAGCCCTACCAATTAATGGGGCCATTATGGAACCTGCTAAAACTATTTGGCAGACCCCAGCCACAATAACACCCACTAGCAAGAGGCTAATATTTTTGTCCCATCTAAGGGTTCTGAGTTTCTATTCACGCACCCCTCACCTAATTTGCTAGTGGTCGACGCAGCCAATCAGAAAAACAAATACCAACACTTTTGATCCAATCCATCAGACAAAGATAGCAAGAGACTGGACTCCTTCGGCCACAAAGTGTATTCTTCTTCCACTTTGCAGTTTAGAGTAGCAAATTATGCGGTGCTCTTAGCAAAATATGACCACAGAAATTATACTAAAGTAATGCAATTTATTGATGATTTGTCAGAGGATAAACGACAGCAATTTAAGGTGGTGGTATCCAAAGGCCAAATGATCTCCCACACGGCTCTTCAAGCCATGCTTGATGCTGCGGACGTAGCTGCCAGATCCACAGCCACGGCCATTGTCATGTGGCGGGCCTCATGGTTTGCCTCTTCCTCCTTTCCGAAGGAGATACAGAATACGGTCGAAGATCTCCCCTTCGATGGAGACAAGCTCTTCACCTCTACAACTAATGAGGTCCTTCACTCCATGAAGGACTCACGTGCCACACTCCGATCCTTAGGCAACCACCTGCCTCAAAGAAGAGACAATATAGATATCAGCCATACCAACAACCGCGTTACCATACCTTTGCGCAACATCCACCTTTAAGACAATATGATACGCAACAACGACATAGACCCAGGAACCAACGACGTCGCCCTCTGCAATCAACGGCAACCCACCCTCCTAACCCAAATAAACAAATTTGAAGTCTTGGTCGAGGGTATAGAAAACCTTGCACCCTCTCCAGCACCAACTCCATCCAACCATTTCTTTGGACACCATTTGCGTCCGTTCCTGGCCAACTGGAAAACCATCACTACGGACAGATGGGTCCTGGAAATTATCAGATCGGGTTATGCCATCCCCTTCCTCTCCTTACCTCCCACCACGTCCCTCTTCAGGGACCCCTCTCATGAGCAATTGCTCTGTCAGGAAGTACAACACCTCATACATCTCGGAGCAATAGAGGCGGCACCCCCTCAACACAGAGGGAAAGGGTTTTACTCGCACTACTTCTTGACGGAAAAGAAAAACGGCGGTTGGTGCCCTATCCTCAATCTTTGACATTTGAACAAGTTCGTCAAGAAACAGAAATTCCAGATGGTTACTCTCCCAATGATAATTCCAATGCTGGAGCACGGAGATTGGTTTTCAACCCTCGACCTCCAAGACACACATTTCCATGTCTCTATCCACCCTGCCCATCAATGTTTGCTGTGGGAGTGCAACACTACCAATACAGAGTCCTCCCATTTGGCCTCTCCACTGCACCACATGTCTTCTCCAAGGTGCTAGCAGTTGTAATAGCTCATCCCAAAAAAAAAGGAATCCTCATATTTCCTTACCTGGATGATTGTCTCCTCAAGTCTCCCACTCAGTTAGAAGCGAACCACGCAACTCTTGCAACCCTTCACTGCTTCCACACCTTGGGCCTGCAAATAAACAGAAACAAATCTACCTTACCACCTACCCAACAAATCGACTTCATCGGCACCCACCTTGATTCCACCACTGGTCTTGCATCTCTCCCCCAGGACAGATTCCACACAATGGGCAACGTTATTACCCAGATACGTGCCAGCCCACAGACTACAGTCCGAGACTCCCTACAGCTCTTGGGACATATGGCCGCTTGCACATTTGTGGTCGCAAATGCTCACCTTTACATGCAATGCCTTCAGGGTTGGCTAGCCACGGTATACAGACCAAACACACACAGGCTAAGCAAGTTATTAACAATACCCCAGAATGTCAAGGACTCGCTTCTGTGGTGGACCTCTCCCATCAACCTCTGCACCGGGCTTCCCTTCCAACAAGATCCCCCTTCAATTACTATCACCACAGATGCATCCCTCACAGGATGGAGAGCACACATTGGCCCTTCACCACTCAGGGTTTCTGGGCCGCTTCGGAAACCAAGCGTCACATAAATTTGCTAGAGCTCCGAGCCGTACGCAATGCCTGCTTCCATTTCCTTCCCATCATCCAAAATCGCCGAATTCAAATCATGACCAACAACATCACGTGCATGTTTTATGTCAACAGATGGGGGAGCCCGGTCACACTCCCTCTGTACAGAGGTGGTAAAACTTTGGAACTGGTGCCTTCAACACAATATCCATCTCTCCGCCTCATACCTGCCAGGTTCTCAGAATACCACCAATCATTCCCCATAGAGCACGAGTGGGAACATGACACCATTCTTTCCAACGTTTTCCAGACTTGGGGATATCCCCAACTGGATCTATTTTCCACAGCAACAAACAAAAAATGCCCGACATTCTGCTCCAAAGCAGGCCTGGGGAAACACTCACAGGGGGGGGACACCTTTATGCTCCCATGAACCGAAACTCTCATGTATGTGTTCCCACCAATGCCTCTATTGCACAGAGTAATTCAGAAGATATGAACAGACGGAGCCAACATCATTCTTATATCCCTGCATGGCCCAGACAACTGTGGTACCCCTTCCTCCTGCTCATGTCAGTCAAGCCTCCCATTTCCCTTCCCCCACTCAGCAACCTCCTATCACAAGGTCAGGGACAACTATTTCACCCCGATGTACAATACCTCCACCTGAGGGCCTGGCTGATCAATGGTTCTCTAATGCGGAGTTAACATGTTCGGACTAAGTGCGCACTGTCTTGCTGCACAGCAGAACACACAGCACGTGCACTACCTACCTGCATAAATGGAAATGGTTCACATCTTGGTACGCTGACAGACCTCTCCAGCTTCTGCTTCACTCCCAATGATACTGGAGTACCCGTTACACCTTAAAACATCTGGCCTCTCTACGAGCTCACTCAAGATCCACCTCGCGGCAATCACCGCCTTCCACCATAAGATTGACAACGTTATGGTCTTTGCCCATCCAATCACCAAAAGATTCCTGAAGGGTATCCATATGTTATATCCAGATGTAAAATGGCCTGCCGCACCTTGGGATTTACACCTAGTCCTCAAAGCCCTGATGCATAAACCCTTTGAACTGATGGCTACCTGCTCCCTTCTCCACCTATCCATGAAGACCGCCTTCCTCATAGCAATTACATCTGCCAGATGAGAAGGAAAAATGGGAGCGCTTAGGGCGGACCCTCCATATACCACGTTCTTCCACGATAAGGTCACACTCCGCATGCATCCAAAGTTCTTACCTAAGATACACACTCTTCCTTTCACCTCAATGAACCTATACCCCTCCCAACATTTTTCCCCAAAACCTCACGGTAACACCTTTGAATCGACAATGCACACTCTTGATGTGTGCAAAGCATTATCCTTTTACCTGGATAGAACAAAACCGTTTAGGAAAACCCCCAGACTTTTTGTCTCTACTACTCAGTGCTCACAGGGAAATGCCATCTCTACACAGACTTTCCAAATGGATTGCTGACTGCATACGCCTTTGTTACCAACTCAGGCAAATACAACCTCCTACATCAATTAGGACACACTCTACCAGAGCTTTTCTTTCTCCGTAATGTCCCACTATCCAATATATGCAAGGCAGCTACCTGGGCATCTAACCTTACCTTTGCTAATCACTACACTCTCATCCACACTGCAGCGTCCGACACCAGATTGGGTAGAGCTGTCTTGTCAACAGCCTTCTTGCCTCATCCGAAGTCCTAACCATCCTAAGGGATACTGCTTTTCAGTCACCTGAAGTGGAGCACCCACAGGGACATCTCTCTCGAAGAAGAGGAGGTTACCCTGTGCAGTAACTGGTGTTCTTCGAGATGAGTGTCCTGTGGGTGCTTCACTACCCGCCCTCCTCCCCTGTACTTCGGAATTCATAACGCACCCTGTTGTAGAGAAGGAAGTGAGGAGCCCAGGCTGTGCACGTGCTATTCAAACACTGACAGCTCGAGAGGCAGGCACAGCGCATGCGCAGCCCATAGGGGTACTGCTGTAGAAATCTCCGATCGAAGGTGCTGGGACGTACCTGGACCTGACGTGGAGCACCCACAGGGACACTCATCTCGAAGAACGTCAGTTACTGCACAGAGTGAGTAACCTCCTCTTGTGTTCAGTACAGCATTTTGTTGCTGGATGAGACTCATTGGCCATGTAAAGTTGCCTTATTCTGCTCTTCTTGTGCCATAGATGATCCGATTATGTGGCTATACTGGTGTATCACTGTCATCTGCATTTTACTGGTGGGATCAGTCATAGCTGGTGCTATTTGCATGACCCGAAGACAAGCAGGTAAGGACGATGTCAGCTGGGGAGTGAGACTCAGAGGCACGCTTGTGCCACTCCCTCATTTCTCTTCATTTACTTCCCTGAATCCTTGTGTGATGCTCTGCCATCAGGGAACTGCCAGTACAAACTTTTCCTTCAGCCTGGTCCCAGCGCTCATGTAGTATCCTAATGCAAAGCAACCCAAACTTTTTCCAATTAACTGTTATGTCCATTGACCGAGGTTCCACTCTGGGTGAATCTAACACCAGAGAAATGGGGTTTCACTTTTCCATCCTGTGTATTTTCTGTGTTCCCATAGGACTGAAGCTAAGTTTCTGCAGATCTGCTTCTCCGGTTCTGTGAAACGTGAGAGCGCTGCTGAACTGAAACTTCCTATTTATCCAAACTACTGATGATACTAGATCTCTAGGCATCTGTAGAAACAAGTTCTGCTAAAATATTTTGCATTTATGTAGCACTTTATCAGAGTAGTTTACAAAGATTGTGACTTGTCCAAGGTGAAACAGTGAGCAAGTGGCAGAGCTGGGACTAGAACCCAGGTCTCCTGGATTCTAGTCCCTTGTGCTAACCAGCAGGCAATTTTCACAATGATATAACACAACTCTCTGTGATGATCATTTTTGTCTGAGCTGGTTCGGCAAGTATGTTCTCCTTCTCTAGACAGAGAATTTGATGGGTAAGAGAGGAGAAGAGGATTGACTGTAGATGCAGCCCCTCTCCTCTCTAGGGGGGAGATGTGGTGAGGCGGACTCTGTAGCTGGCTACGGAAGAGACTTTGAGTGGAGTCCTTAATCTTCACACAGTGCTTTTCATTAGGTTTGCTATCAGAGATCCCCCCACTGTAAGGTGTTTGCTTTCTGGTCTTTGAAGGGCACAATTCAAAAACATAATTTAAATTTCTTTAGATTTGACCATGTATTTTTTTTCTCTTTCAGGCCGCCAGCATAGGAAATACAGCAGCCATGGTAAGAGATACTTTCAATGCTGTAGGAGAGTCCCTTCATGCTGCACATTCTATGAACCTGCCTTAACGTCCCTTTGGAGTCCATACCAGGATTAATTTGCTATTAATGTTTCTTGATACCAAAATATTGCTCGGCAACTTTAAAGCTGTTCTCTTTAACCAAAAGGGACTTATGGGGCACTAGCAGCCTTGGACAGAGAACACCCAGGTGTGAAGCTTTTTCCTTCCCCCAGGGGGCTGCTGCTTTATCTAATGAAATCCTTTAGAAACTATGGATCCGCACATGAGATGAGAATGGGCTGTGACTGCATTTGTCCATCTGTGTCTCCTAAAGCTAAGCTCCATTGCTTGGGGACCTGTCAGGACAGGGAGCTCAGCTTTCACTTGCGGGCTTGAGGAGTGCTTTTAGAGTTGCTTGGCTTTTTCACTAGAATAAAATGGTGGCTGAGAGAGCAGTCTTTTTTTTTTTTTTTGCTTGTGGTAGAACATCAGGAGAAGGAGGAAGGTCCATGTCAAAGGGCCATGTCTCTGGCTTTATGGCAGTTGGATCTTGCCATGTATTTATCCGTGTGGTGTGTCCTTGGTCAGTTAATTGCTTCTGGATTACCCAGATACTGCTTCAGCAAATGTTATTGGAATGAACAATTGTACTTTTTTTACCTTTTTTCAGAGCTGTTACCTCCACAGCTGACTCCACCATCCCTGAGGCCCCGGAAGGTTTGGATTGTGTACTCTGCTGACCACCCACTCTATGTAGATGTGGTGCTGAAGTTTGCCCAGTTCTTGATCACAGTCTGTGGTACTGAGGTAGTCCTGGATCTGCTGGAAAAGCATCAGATTTCAGAGATCGGGGCCTTACCCTGGCTTACTCGACAGAAAAAGGAAATGGAAGAACTATCTTCAAAGATCATCATTTTGTGTTCTCGGGGCACCCGGGCCAAATGGCAGGCTATGCTTGGGAAGGAGGGGACAGCTGTGTGTCTCAAGCAAGATCAATGGCAGCCTACTGGAGACATGTTCACTCCAGCCTTGAATTTGATCCTGCCAGACTTCAAGAAGCCGGCTTGTTTTGGCATGTATATAGTCTGCTATTTTGAGGGCATAAGTGAGGATAAGGATATTCCTGACCCATTCAATGTCACATCCAAGTACCAGCTGATGGACAGGTTTGAGGACATTTACTTCCTGATCCAGGATATGGAGAAGTTTGAACCAGGGCGGATCCATCAAATCCAGGAGATCACCGCTGAAAACTACGCTGAAAACTCCAATGGCTTGAAGTTGAAGGAGGCAGTACAGACATTCCAGGAATGGCAGGAAAAGCACCCTGATTGGTTTGAGAGAGAGAACACATGCTCAGAAGATGAGGACCTGCAGTCTCTGGACAGGGAAATACCGGAGGAATTAATGCTGGGTAATGAAAAGGTAATTATGAAACAGCAGCTGCATGTACAAGAGCCTGATCCCAATGGCTGTTGCGCAGTTATCCTCCATGTGAATGAAAACGAGGGTGGAAGTTTTAAACTGCAGCCTCAGCTTAATCTACGGGGGGATCCAACTTTCCAGACCCTGATGATTCCTGTGGATGAGGCACCTCCAGTTCAGATGGTGGAGCCAATTTCTGTTACAGGAGGTAAAAATGCAACTAGTCATCAGGTGCTGACCAACATGGATTGGATGGAAGGAATTCCTCTGCTGGAGACTAGTGTCCCAATGAGGAACAGCATCATCCTTCATGATGATTTTGATGTCCCACCATCAGACAACCAGAGATCTGCAAACCACCTCCCAAATGAAGTGAGGCAGCAGCTGGAGGGGTTAATGTACTCTCTTTACCAGCAAAGTATCATTCCTTCTGAGCCATCTCTTTGTCAAGAAGATGCTGAAGAGCAGCAGCAGCAGCAGGTGGTTTTCAATAACCCATGCAAAGATCAGAGACAGTCAGTGCAATCAGACCAGGGCTACATCTCCAGATGTTCTCCTTTGCCTCCTGATGATCTGGTGGAGGAAGAGGAAGAGGAGGACCAAGAACAGGAAAACAAGATGCCTCCTCAGTATCTCTCTCCAGAGGTCTTGGACAGTCTAAAGAGCCTCCAACAGAAGCTGCTTTTCCAGGAAATTCAGCAGAAATCTGTCTGGGAGCACGTGGGTGAGATGATGGACACACGTCATTCTGCAGAGGACTCTTAGACTCTGTCCAGGACCATCCCATTTGAAAAATAGGGCTGGAGGGTGGTAGTGTGTATAATTTCAGCACTCTTCTTCAAGCAGTCTCCTCATACTTGTAAAACAAGTGTCCTATGTTCTAATCAGTAGGAAATCTCTCACTGATGCATATCACCCGGAGGCAGACTTACCAAGTGAATACAGTATGGTCCACCTACCTATACCTCTTAGATTGGGAGGTAAAAGTTGTGCTCTATCTCTGAATGGAGGAAGATGACAGCAATGTTAGTCTCCAGCATGTGCTGTGGAAGAATCGGTACTAAATCTGTTACTCCATAAGAAATCTACTGTGTGTAGAATCCACTGTGAACTAATTACAGGCAAATTATTGTGGTCCACCAGGCTGCATCTCTCAGCATGCCTGTCACACCATCATTCCAGCTTATTGTAGAAGACTAAAGTCACGCTAATGGAGGAGGGGGTAAAGACTCTGATTCTGATATCAGAGTTTATTAACTAAGCTTTATTGTAAATGCTGCAGTAAGTAATTTTATGCCTCAGATCACAACCAGTGATGACTAGGGCCCTACCAAATTCACTGTCCATTATGGTCAATTTCACGGCCATAGGATTTGAAGATGTTTAAATCTGAAATTTCACAGTGTTGTAACCGTGGGGGTCCCAACCTAAAAGGGGTGGGTGGGTGTGTGAGAGAGCGTGAGAGGAGAGGGGTGTTGTAAACCTGTTGTAGTGGAGGTCATGGGATTGTCACCCTCACTTCTGTGCTGCCTTCAGAGCTGGACTGTCCCTCCCCTGCCCAATCAGAGGTAGGAGCCCTCTTTGCTGGGGTGCTCCCAACAGCGCACAGCAGATCGGACACAACTCCACAAGCTGCCTCCAGCTGCAGGAACCTCTGGGGCTGCAGCCCAGTCCCAGAGAGCGTCCTACAGCAGGTGGAGGCACCTGGAGGTGGGTCTGGTCTCCTCCCCACCCCTCGCCCCAGAGCAGCTGTGCAGGAGATGGACAAGTCCTGTTCCTTCCCTGCCCAGCCGGAGCTAAGAGCCCCCTTTGCTGGGGCGCTCCTAGGAACAAAGGGACGTCGGATTTCACGGGGAAGGGCTTATTTCACGGTCCGTGAAATTGATAGGGCCCTAGTGATGACAGATCCCAGTAGGCCCACTTGTGGTAGTACCTGGGTGCTGGGATTTTCTAATGCATTACACGCGTTGGCATTGCCGTACTTGCCTGGCCATTAAGCAGTGTAGCAGGATGCTGAGCAGTAATTGGGATGAACATTAAGTGGGTACTTTCCCCTCAACCTATGATGAGTGGAAGGCACTTGAAAAGCAGCAACACCAAAAGAAACGTAAGCTTGGTGGTCAGAAAATGGGATAGGAGCTTGCAGTGCAATTGCAGCAGAAAAACGGTGCTTTGGGGCTGCATATGGTCTTCACATCATAGCTCAGGGAGGAAATGTGTTTTTTCTGTTGCACGGATGGTTCCAACCAGGATATTGTGTTCATTTCTGGGCATCTCAATATCAGGAAGACTTCAAATTGGAGATATGGAGAGAAAAGCAGTCAACACAATGAAGGGTCTGAAAGACGGTTTGGAAGAAAAATTTACTAGTAAACAGTGCTGTCAATCACATTTAATGCCTGTGATTAACTGAAAACAAAATTAACATGTTAAGCCCATAGCAAGGAAGCTGAAGAAGCCTCAGCCTGCAGCTCCCTGGGCAGCAGGGGAGGGATTAAAGAAGTCCCAGACTGCAGCTCCCCGGGGAGGGGTTGAAGATGTCCAAGCCCACAGCTTCCCAGGCAGCAGGAGGTCTGGAGCCCTGAGGCGGCATGGGCAGCGGGTCTCATGGTGGGGGGAGGCTGTACCTCCCAAAACAGCCAGGCGTGGCCCCGCCCTCTGCTCGCTGCGTGCAGCTCCAGTCCTCCAGCCCCTAGTGCTCCGGCTGGGGCCGCCCGCCTTCCCGCACTCCAGGACTGGGGAGGGGTGGGGGGGTTGTGGCTGCACACCGCCCGCCTTCCTGGCGGTCCAGGGCTGGGCAGGCTGGGGCCATGCGGGCTGGGCTGGGGGGCTAGCCTGGAGCAGGACTGGGCCGGTGGCTGCAGTTGAGGGGGGGCTCTGCTCCGCCGAGGAGGCGAAAGGTGGGGGGCCTCAGGCAGAAGGGGGGGATGGGGGCTAGTCTCCCCCAGCCAGCCATTCACGCGCCGCCCATGCAAGGGGGGGCTGAAGCTCCGAGAGGGGCGGAAGCCCAGAGCCCCCAGCCCTGATCCTATATTTGAAAATATAGAAAAAACCCCAAAAATATTTACATTAATGGCATTCTAATGTTTGTTTGTTTGTGTGATTTTAAACTGCAATTAATCTCAATTTTTTTAATCACTTGACAGGCCTAGTAGTAAGCATAGTTTGAACATATGTTTTGCCCAGGGGTGGGGAATATAACCAACAAGTGAGGGATGCTGGAGTGAAACCAATGTAAGATGATCCCTGGAGATGTAACTAGTATTAATGTAAATTTGAACAAAGGAAGTTCAGGCTAAACATTGAGAAACATTTCCTAGTAGTGGAGACTGTGGAGTCGTCTCCCACAAGTTGTGCTGCAAACTCCATCAATTGAGAGATTTCAAAACTGGTTTTAACAAACTAGGAGAACACTCTGCAGTGAACAATCCAGCATTGTCCCTTGTGGGATGGGCTAGATGGTTTACTTTTCTAATCCTATGAAGCTGGAGTTTACCCCATGCACTGTGGCAGCTTGTTCAACTCAGCCAACCAGGGAATGGCTTTTTGAAGAGTAAAAGCCCCCAAGCCAAACTGCCTTTTTTTCCTCTCCCCTTTTGGGATCATGCAAGACTGCTGCCTTTCCACCTTGCTAATTGCTTGGGTGTTGGACAACAAGATGTAATCTTAGGTCTTGCATTTACATGAAGCATTTTTCCATTCCTGAGATGGCTAACTGATTTTCTTCAGCCTAGGCTGATTACATCTGAACAACTTCAAGTATTTTCTTTTTATATGCTTTATACATTGGCTTTTCAAATGAACGTTTTGAGTAGCTATTACTCCACATCGCCACTTCTGACTATGCAACCAATACAGGGATATATTTTTATAACTGATTGTATCTAGTTTTTTTCTAATTTTCTTTTTTAAATAAAGGAATTATATACTTTCAGAAGATGCTCACACTGAAATGATTAAAAGATCTAGAATGTCCTCCTTCATTTGGTTTTCACCTGTGAAGGACACTTCCCCCTAGAACTCAAAACAAAGCACTGACGTATGAAATTGAGCCAGTCATGAAATGCCAAAATGTTTAGGAAAAGGGGTGCCACCTGGGATGAGGGAGAGAAACCCCTCATTGAAAGTAGCCTTCACGAAAATACTAAACATTTGTCTGTGGGATTTGGTTGGCTGAATGTAGGACCATCAGCAAACAGAACTGTCCATCTGTGCCTGTACAGCCCCAAAGCCGCCAGCAGCAACGTTCCTGCAAATAACAATGCTCACGACCAGGAGCTATCTTCATTTTATGTTCTGTATAGGACCAAACATGTGGGTTGGGGCTAAACAAATAAACAGCACTGAGCTCAACATGCTCTACGATCATTTATCCCTATGACCACTGAGGGGGAAATAAGTGTTACTACTCTTAAAGATGGGGAAAGTAAGGTGCCTTTTTTTAATGCTTTTTTTTTTTTTTTAATTGTAAGCCTGTGAAGACTTCACAATTACCTGTACAGTTTGTTTGTTTTGGTAAGTCCTTTTCAAGTAAAAGTGCTGAGCTCAGAATAGAAGTGCTGCCTGAACTGTGTTCTTGACTTGTTTATACCCTTCTCAAGTACTTGTCCTTTCGGGTTGAAATTTCTCATTTGGTTCTGAGTGAGGAAATGAAGGTTGAAGAAAATCCATTGTTGCTTTTAAGTAATCAAACGGGGAGGGCAAATAGTTTGAGTGAACATTTTAATGTAAGCTGTTGGCATTTAGTTTGTGAACATGCCCTGCAATACCCAAATCAATACACTGATAAGAAATTCAAAGGGAAAGAGACATACTTGGTCACAAATGTCTAATTTTATTTTAAGAACAATCTCATTTATTAAAAAATACAAACTCAGATTGATGCTAGTGGGGATGCCAAGCCTCCTTGTGCCACAGGCTGTATCTTTTCTCTGATTTCATTTTCCACTCCCTCGGGTGATCACCTCTCACTGTTTGCTAGCCTCTTAAATGAGTGGCCTGGACAGAACAACTCCTCCCCTAACCAGTTGAATTCTGGTGCAGAGGTAGTTTGTACACTAGTGTATGACAGAGTGGATGCATAGAGGCCTTTATCTTCATATGGCAGATAGTGGTTTAGCAAAATTATTCACTTAAGCCAATAATTAGAGTAGGGTGGGTAGATGTGGGCAGAGAAGCAGGCCTGCATATAAGGTGAGGGGGCATAATTTTCAAATTGTGAATATACTCATTCAGCAGAACAAGGTGGGGGGATTTAAAGAGAGGGGAGTTGCAGAAAGCAATGGCAGGCTTATAAATAGAAAAGAAATTAAAGAGCGTTACTTGTTTCATAAGTGGTGGTAGAGCTGCCAATTTTGACGTCAAGGTCCTTCCGTCAAGTCAGATATACTAACAAAGCTGCATGTTAGCCAAACTGCTGCTAATTAGGTTGGCAGTGGGAGGAGGTCCGGACACAAGGGCAGGTACTGGGAACAACTCCATATACTAAAGAGAATAAAACTTCTACAGAGCAATCCAGAGCAAAATACATATATTCTGGGCCTCTTCAGTATGCTCAACTCACTGTGAATCAGAGAACAAATGTAACCTTAAGAGTAATGCACTGCTTATAAAATCTTGTCATGTTGATACTAGATTTAAAAAACCCTGCCATCTGATTAGTTAAATGTCCAATATGCCATTTTCACACCAGTGTCCGTTAGATGGGGGAAGGCACTTGCTGTTGAAACAGCCATTCCATTGCAATTGATATCTACGGTGAAGTAGAATCAAAGCCAGCGTTATATTAACAATTCTGCTGTGACTTCTACTGTCTGAGCTGTATGAATATGTGCCAGTGACTCAGAGGGGCCAAATTCTTTGGGTTTTGAATGTGAGGTTAAGAACAGCAAGGTTTAGTTCTGGCTAAGGCAGCTTTTCTCTCCACCTCTTTTTGGTAAACTGGCCTACTCTACAACGTGGCTGTTTGACAACAAGGAGTGGAGTACTCTTTAGTTTAGGGTACTGATTCATTATTGTTTGAAGGGTATGTTGGTTTGTTCTTTGAGTATATTAGTTTTCTGTTTAATACTGACTATTTTGTTGGGGGAATCCCTATGTGCATGCAGGCACACCGGCCAATTCTTCCTTTTGGCCAGGAAGCTAGCATCCCCTTGACATATCTCAGGTCACAGAGGGAAAGTCCACAGTACTTAGTTTTACAATCACAGTCACTCACAGCACCAAGATTGTCCAGACAAATAAAAAGTTACTGAAGAGAAGGCCACAGGCCGGAATTAACACAATTGCCCTTAACAAGCGCTGTGTTCTGGGCTCAGATAAAAATAAAGCACTGGTGGGAAAGTTAAGCCTAGTTCTTTGCAGCTACATCTCCCACTGCCTGTTCTTCCCAAGCCAATCACCCCTAGCAGCTACAGCTCTAACAGATGGACACTTTAAAGCTGCCCTTCCTGAGCCAGAGCTGGGGGCTGCCATAGTGCTAGGGCCAGAAAAGCCTAATGGCAATTATACAGCTCCACCCATGGGAAGCAGAGGGAAAAGTCCTCAGCCTGTAAACGTTGTGTGATAGCAGTGCCTTAGAGAGTAGGCCATCCACCCTGCTCTGAGAGCAGGGAGGTAGTGGTAGCAGTTCTGGTGCCATGACTTCCACTGAAGCCCAAGGGTTGAAGGGAGGAATGTATGTACAGGTATGAGGAAAGTCCCAAGTGTGGTGTTTAAGTCTGGCACAGGCTTTGGATAGTGTTGGTTGCACTTTGTTCCCTCTAACTGGGCAGGATGGGATTATAACCCTTCCTCCATGAATGCAGTCCTATCAAAGAGCAGCTGTGAAGAGGAAAAGTTACTCTTCACCCTGGCTGGTCCTACTTCAGTTCCACTGGTTCCAGAGGCAGCTACAGATGGGTAACAGGTCATGCCCTAAACTGGGCCAAAGTGATTTATGGAACTTTAAAAATTAAGGACAGCTGCATTTCACCAAGAGCTTTACAATTGACTCCTCTACCCTCGCCCACATGCACATGGAGAACAGTGTTGGGATACGGTAGTTTTGCACCAACGTTTATGCGCTACATCCTGGGATCCTTGTACAGGAAGCCCATTGTAGCACTTCACTCTCCATGTCTGGACATTAAATGAGGTTCAGCACCTAGCCCAATCCAAGCAGCACCAAGATTCCCCTGCTGGGGTAGAGGGGAACATCCTCAGCTCTAGGGGTAGTGTGTCCACGTACCTACAGCCAATCTTCCCAGCCTGTCTAATCTCAATGGAGGGTGCCCTTACTGTCCACATAAGAAATAAACACTGATCCTTAAAACATGCATAGCCACAGAAAAACACGACCCCCAACACATAGATGCTGCTGCTTGAACAAGCAGGTTACCCTGTTCTCACCGGAAATAAACATCTCAGTCTGGAGGGGCTTTAGGCCCTGAACCATGTCCATTTCAGACTCACTTGTCTCTTTAGCACATAAAGTCAGCACAAGATGCAACGAGATTCAAGCACAGAGGTAGACATTTTCCACAAGGGGAAGGGTGGCTCCCAGGATGGCTCCCCTTGAAATTTCCTGGTCACCACCCTATTCCGAGAAACTCCCCCAATTGGGGGTTCAGAGATCTCTTTCTCAATTCACCTCAATGGGTGGAAAACAGAGATGGTACCTTTGCAGGATACTAGCTTAAAAGCAAACCTCCTCTTTGTGGTCACATACATGCAAGGAGGTCTCATCACCACTTAGTCTCTGCTAAAGTCTCTCCCATCATGATCATCAGGAGCTGTCAAAACAGCCCACTGGTCTCCATTGCTTAGGTGCTGAGGAATAATGAAGAAACAATGGCACCCACGTTGCCACTGAAGGACATGATGCAAACATGATATTGCACAGGAAGGAGGAAATAGACACCACAAAAGGTGCAGAGGCCTGCAAGGACAGGCGTACTTTCCCAGGGAAAGCTTCTGCGTTATTCCCTAGGGATAGTAAGTGTGATCTCTGGTTAGACTCCACTGATGGATTTGTTCAGGGAAAAGGGAAAGAGAAATGAGTGTTAAACTAAAAAAAACCAGTGTCTCTCCCCTGCTCTTAATTGCAATGTCAGTGATGTGGGGACCCTGAGCAGCAGGCAGAGCAGTTCTGCCAGGGAGATGAATAACTTCCCCTAGTGTAATGGCAGTATTGCTCGGTGACTTTCAGCTGCATGGGGAGCAGCTTTGTCAGGAGCAAAGGACTGGTGTGGAGAATCTGACCAGTTTAGAGTGGTAGGTAGATAAGGCAGGGGATGGTTGGGGAAGCTCTCTCTACCCTGTGATCTTTGGGAGGTGGGTACCCCCCTCTTTATTCCCCAGTCCCCATAGGCAGTAGTGTTAGGAGGCCTCTCAGAGACAGGAGACCAGTAAAGAAAACCTGATCAGCTCCCAAGGTTGGGGAGGCGGCAGAGGCGTGTGGATCTCCCCTGTCTGTGGCAAGGAGGTTGAGTTCATGAGGGTGGCCAGGGGGCAGGTTTAGCTGGGTAATTTCCCTCTCCCCTCAGTTCTGGAAAGTCGAGCTCACAAGATTAGGAAAGGGGTAGAGTTTAGGGGGCAAGGATAGGTATGGGGGTAACCTCCTTTCCCCTCAGCACTATGTGGCCAGCCCATAATACTGGTACAGAAGCCAGGAGGTTGGTAGTAAGTGCAGAGGTCAGTGCTGGTTATGTAGAAGAGAGGGCTTGGGGTATGGGTCTGAAGGGCAAGGGCTGGAAGTAAGGTCTGGTAAGATTACGCCCTCTATCCATCCCCACTGCTTAAGGTTAGGTGTTACTAGGTGGCAAAGTGGGGTCGGAGAGGACAGGGTTACTGGGGGCAGGTGACTAGAGGGGGCAGGGGTTCTGGGTGGGGACAGCAGAGGGGCAGGGTTACTGGGTGCAGGTGAGTAGGGGGGGATAAGGGGGCAGGGTTCCTGGCTGGGGATGGGAGAGAGGTGGGTGGGGGTAGGGTTCCTGGATGGGGATGGGCAAGAGGTGGGTGGGGGTAGGGTTCCTGAATGGGGAGGGGAGAGAGGTGGGGGGGGGGTAGGGTTCCTGGATGGGGATGGGCAAGAGGTGGGTGGGGGTAGGGGTCCTGGCCGGGGATGGGCAAGGGGGGGGGGTAGGGTTCCTGGATGGGGAGGGGAGAGAGGTGGGTGGGGGTAGGGTTCCTGGCCGGGGATGGGCGAGAGGTGGGTGGGGGTAGGGTTCCTGGATGGGGAGGGGAGAGAGGGGGATGGGTGGGGGCAGGATTCCTGGCCGGGGACGGCGCAGGGCTGGGACGGCTACGCAGCCCCCACGCCCCGGTTCAGTTCTGGGCGCTGACCGCCAGGGTGTTGACGTAGCCGTGGGGCCCCATGTCGTTCTCGGAGATGCAGTGGCTGAGCTGGGCGGCGCCGGGGCCCGGGCCGGGGGCCGCGCTGTACTTGGCGCCCCCGGCGGCGGGGCGGAGCAGGCAGCAGGTCTCCATGGCCTCGAGGCCGCGGCAGGCCAGGAAGAAGAGGTTCTTGAGCATGAAGACGGAGAGCGGCTGCTGGTAGCGCAGCAGCAGGAGGCAGCGCAGGGCGAGCAGCGGCGCGTCCAGCAGCCCGGCGGGCAGCAGCAGGTGCAGGGCCAGGCGGGCGGCGCCGGGCGGCCGGGCGGCGCTGAGCTCGTAGAGCCAGAGCACGGGCGAGGCCAGGCAGAGGAAGTAGACGGCGATGAGCAGGTAGCGCAGCGGGCCGGGCAGCGGGGCCGGGCGGCCGGGCTGCAGCACCAGCTCCAGCAGGGTGAAGCTGTCCAGCAGGTCGAGGCAGGTGGCCAGGAAGGCGGCGGCGGCGCGGTGCTGGGGCGGGGGCTGGGGCGGCAGCAGCAGCTGGCCGGCGCCGTCGGGGCCGATGGCCCGCAGCAGGCAGTAGAGCAGCGGGGCGGAGAGCGCCAGGGTGACGCGGAAGCCGGTGGTGCCCAGCGGCAGGCGCAGCTCGATCAGCTCCAGGATGGAGGTGCCCAGGATCAGCGCCGCCTTGGGGGTGAAGGCGATGGAGTAGATCAGCCAGGCCAGGTGCGCGTAGGCGAAGTCCCCGCCCCGCAGGGGGCCCCCGGCCCGGCCCGCGCCTCGGCCGCCGTGCGGGGGGTGCAGCAGCAGCGGGTGCAGCGGCGGGGGCGGAGGGTGACCCGGCGGGGGGCGCTCCCGGCGCCGGGCCCGGCTGTTGCGGCAGAAGAAGATGCCCCAGCCGGCCGCCAGCACCAGGTCGGTGGCGATCCAGCTGCACCAGTAGAGGTCGGTGACGGCGATCAGGTAAAGGTCCAGCAGCGCGCCCTGCCCCAGCAGCAGCACCAGGGACAGCGCCTTGTAGCCCCAGCGCGACCCGCCGGAGCCCCCGCCCGGCCACAGCAGCCCCCCGGCAGTCGCCGCCGCCGCCCCCCCGGCCGGGCCCGCGCCCCCGTACAGCTCCCCCGCCGTCATGCCGCAGCCCGAGCTGCTGCTGCTGCTGCTGGAGGCCGGGGAGGAGGCGGCGGGGGCCGGCGCGGCCGGGGCCGGCACCAGGGGTTTGCTGATGCTCTCCTCCTCCTCGCCCCCGCTGCTGCTGCTGCTGCTGCGGGCCCGGGCCGAGCCCGAGCTGGAGCTAGAGCCCGACACGCGCCGGCTGCGGCTGCCCAGGAAGAGGGGCTGCAGGTCGGCGGCGGGGTGAGCGGGCGGCGGCGGCGGCGGCTGGAAGGAGCCGGAGGAGGAGGAGGAGGAGCCCGAGCGCTGGTTGGAGACAGCTCGGTGCATTGTCCTCCCCGGCCCCAGAGCGAGGGCCCCGGGCCCCGGCCGCGCCCAGCCCCGGCCGGCGGCACCGAGGGTCGGGGACAGCGGCTGGGCCAGGGGCTGGCGGGGGCCAGCGAGAGCGGAGACCCGGCCTGGATCCGCAGCAATCCCGGAGCGGATCCGCGGGCGAGAAGCGGACTCCGGAGAAGGCAGCGGCGGCGGCTCCACGCGCGCGGGGGGCGGGGAGAGGCGGAACGAGGAGAGTCCCCGAGTCAGTGGCGGGGAAGCTGAAACAAGGCTGAGCCTTCTCCGGCAGCTCGGGTGGGTGGGTGCGTGGCTGGAGCGGGGAGAGGCGGTGCAGCCGGGAGGCAGGGCCCGGACCCCACGGGGACAGAAGTGTGCGCTCAGCCCCCGGGGAGAGGAACCCCGCGCCTGGCTGGGCTGGGAGCACAAACGCTGCAAATTGCGCCCCTTGGTCCAAGGCAGGCAACTGACCAAAACGAGCCAGCCGGTGGTGGCCAAGCATGATGACTTCAAGCCTCGTGAGGCCAGTTCTCAATGCTACAGCCCTATTACTGATAAAGTCAAACCATCTTATACCCAGTAGTCACTGCTGGAAATGCATATGAAATACCTCTAGCCTCCTGATATATTGTTTAAGCAACATCCGTGTTTCAGATTCATATAAGAGGGTTGGAAGTACACAGGGTTGATAAATCCATGCTTTTGTATATCATTTCACCTTCTTTTGGTGCCTGACCCTATGCAGATCCTTCCTGGCTGAGGCTGCTAAACCAATTCTTAAGATAACTGCTCATTTGATGATAGTTTGCTGCGGATGCATGAAGTCATCTACTGTTTCCAGTTTGTCTGGGAGCACAGATGCTTTGTGTCACAATTTTTGCACCAAAACTCTGCATTTTTGTTTTTGCCCAAGAAACCCTTAGCCCAAGGGCAGCTGCCTCATGCTGGAAGCTTTCTAGTGCTTTGCGATCATTTGTGTCCTGATCAAAGATGGTAACCCAACATCAGCCATGTCAGTGAAAGCGCTTGACCTGATTGTTGACCTGATATTTGGTTTAGGTTTGACACTAGCGCTGGGTTGAAGCAGGGATGTGTCCTGGTCCCCAGCCCTGTTAGTCTGCTGTACAAAGGGTTGGCGCCTTGAACATATCACTGCAAATATTGGTATAACTGTCAGGGCAACCACATGACAAGCTTGTCTTAAATTACTTGTATAGTCCACAGAAACACTGAAATCTATCCAGCGCAATGACCCACCCCAGCATCTGCTGCATTTTCTCATAGAAGAAGGGGAAAAGAGGGCACCTTAGAGCTGCCAGGCAGTAGTGTAGTGGTTACAGAAAGAAGTGAGTTAAGTAAACACCATAGTTCCCAAGTAAGTAGTGGGGTTACCTGAGTTTCTCCTCCCTACACGACTGCTGCAACATTTCATTTGAAGACACACGATAAAGGATTTCATCCAGCTCAAGCCTCCTTAATGGAAGGCCAAACTCACTTTTTCTGCCCAGAAAGTGAGCCGATCATGCACACCACATTCTGCCCCTCCCACCATGCTCTGTTTTGAGCTGATTGGGCTGAGATGTGTGCTTTTTCTTTGAGTAGCCACTGTATAGTCACACTTAAGGGGATTGACGCCTCCTACTGTGGAATCTTCTGGCCTGCAGTGGTCATTGGGCCCCTCACCCCTCCATGAGGATGCCCAGGGTGGTAAAGGGCATGGGGAGTGTCACAAACCACCGCTCGGTTTCTTTGTAACCGCTGAAGGTGCAGTGAGCTGGCACTCTTCCTCATCAGTTTTTTTTCTTCTGCCCTCGTAGGACTATTTTTGGTCTAGTTAGTTAGATTGGTAAGTACAGTACTACAAATGTCTTTATCTAGACGCACAAAGAGGAACTGGTACCCAGCCAGCATGAGTATCATCTGGACCGACAGATGCAGGAGGACCACCTCACAAACCCCTATGTTTGAGGGAGGCTCCCCAGGCCCATTTAAGTCTGGCAATGTGTAAATCCAGCATAGGTTTTAGTGCGCTGCTAGTTTAAGTGAAGACTTTACCCACAACACTCAGGAGCGAGATGCCTCTGTAGTTGTTGCAGTCACTTCTATCACCCTTGTTCTTGTAGAGGGTGACAATGTTGGCGTCTCTTATATCCTGAGAGGTGGTCAGTCAGTTCACCTACCTTGGATCTACCATCACGGACAACCTCTCACTGGACCCTGAGATCAACCGTAGACTCGGCAAGGCCTTTACAATTTTGGCCAGATTGTCACAGAGAGTATGGAACAACATGCTGACCATCAACACAAAGGTCGCTGTGTACCGTGCATGTGTGTTAAACACTCTTCTCTACGCCAGCGAAACTTGGACCCTCTGCGCTTCGCAAGAAAAGAGACTGAACACCTTCCACATGCGCTGCCTCCGTCGCATACTCGGGATCACTTAGAGTGATCGAATAACGAACAACGAGGTGCTGGAACATGCCAAGATCTCCAGCATGTTCACTCTCCTCTGTCAACGCCGCCTCAGATGGCTTGGCCATCTAAGTCGCATGGAAGATGGATGGATCCCCAAAGACCTGTTGTATGCCGAACTTGCCTCAGGAAACAGAGCTACAGGACAGCCCCACCTTCGCATCAAGGATGTCTGTAAGAGGGACCTGAAGACTGTTCAAATCGACATCAACAGCTGGGAAGAGCTTGCCCAGGACAGATGCAGATGGAGACACGCTCTGACTACTGGATTGCAAACTGGTGAAGACAAGCTGCGGCAGCTTGCCGAGGAAAAGCGGGTTCAACGAAAAAGGAAGCAGCGGCTCCAACCCACAGCTGACACCGCCTTCAAATGCAGCAAATGCAATCGAGACTGCCACTCTCGTGTGGGGCTCCACAGCCACAACAGACGCTGCACAACCATCAACTAAACATTCCCCATGGACGCATATCCATCGTCTCTCGAGACTAACGGACGCCAACAACAAAGTTTAAGTGGCTGTGTGCTTGGCTTAAGCAGTGGCCTGGTCCCTGGATTTTATCCAGCTGACTGAGCCTAGCACTGAGATTCTGGCATAGTCAACACAGCCCCAAGGTCCCCAGATTCCTCTGGGCCATAATAGCTTGGTGCCAAGGTGCCTGTACCAAAGCCATGGCAGCAAAGAATCGAGCTCTAGCCAAGCTAGTGCCAAGGTTCTGACATAATTGACTCTAGTGAGTGGCACTAAGGTCCCCAGATCCGAGTCCAGAGCCAAGGCTCTGGCACCATGCTCTCTGGTGAACCACTTGATGAAGTGGTCTGCTGCCCATTATATACGGCATACTGAGATAGTTCTGGGGACTTTGAGTCAGGATTTTGGCATTAGTGACCAGTATACCACTTGCCTGAAGTGTCCAGCACCAGTAAAAGTGGGGTTTTTTTGGTCCCTGGATGTTTGGGATCCTCAACTGAGATAAAGGACACCAGTTGCTTGGGATTACTGGTGAGTAGTGCTTTTCCTCAGCCATGCAGCAGGTAAAAAATTGCTACCTATAAGATGACATTGGCATTATATCAATCACTTATTTTAATGGGAAAAACTCTGTTATATCAGGGCAACTAGTTACAAGTATCCATCTATTAGCAGTAATTTAAAAAAGAGAGCAAACCCTGCTATTCTGACCTCCTGTACCTCAAATGTCAGCATAGTCATGCATGTATCTGTAGTCATGTTATAGCTGAACTTTGGTCCATAAACAGATTCCATAATAGTGTAACTGGGTAATATCTTTTATCCAGGGTGTGTCTGTGGCCACCATAAGACTGATTATAAAAGGTACCACCCATTCTTGATATTACTTATACCTGAGCTACTTATGGTTCTGGTCATTCAAGATGTAAAAGGCAAAAGTAACATGCTTATCATGAAATTCAGAGACTCATAGAATCTCAGGGTTGGACGGGACCTCAGGAGGTCATCTAGTCCAACCCCCCTTCTCACCTCCCTCAAATCTAAAGTACTATTTCCAGATAGTGGACTTGGATGTTCACTTTGTTCACTAGCCTTTTGAGGTTTGTGGACTCTAGAATTAAACTATGTGCGGGCAGATTCTTTGAACAGAATTTTGTGCAATGACACAAATGTCCTAGTTAGCTCTCAGTTGGGCATTATGTATGCTGGAAGGGGTGTAGGTCTCACAATTGTCTCCAGTTCTGATAGCAAACGTGACACAGTGTCGTACTTTGACTGGAATCAGGTGAGCCTCTGTACATTCCCGCCATACTGTTGGTTCAGGAGATCTGCAGATCAGACTGGCTGGAGCCAAGGTTTTGTCACTAACCGTAACTATTCTTGGCAGCATTGTTTTCAAACAACCTAGGTATAATGTTAGCACCGCTTTCTAATGTACTGGATCTTTGTCTTCAGATTAGGGTAAGCATGAATTTTCTCAGGTTGAGCATGAATTTTCTCAGGTTGACAGCCTGACTTTTGTTTCGCTGACAGGCTTGATGATAATTCTTCAGAAGTCTACTGGGTCCTATTGAAAAGCAAGAGCTTTTGACCCAAGAAATTTCTATTGCTTTTAATGTTGCTAGAGCTATTATACTTTGAACAGTGAGACCTGTGTTTTGGTTCTACCAGTTGCATGGGTTGTGAATTCAGCTGCCACTCTGAAAATCTCAGGGCACCAGTCCTCACCCACCTTGCAATAGTCTCGTTTCTGGAAGGGTTGCTCCATATACCACGAGTGTTGCTTGAGGTAATTGTTTTGTCTTGATGGCTGCTGCACCAAAGGCATCTGAATGTTCTTAGCAATGCACTTGGCTGTGCTATGGGTACCATGCAGTGGCGATATTCATTTAGCTGCCCTGGAGGTATTGCCTCCAGTGCATGGATCGCTTGTGCCTTTTGATTGGAGTTTTGTTTCCCAAAGCTTTTGGGACTTGTGGTCTGCTATTGGTCAGCGCATCATCTGTCCCATACACCTGGCTACTATGAGGAACACTCCAATTACCATTCTGGGGGTAAGTGGACAGGAAGACTAAAAAGGTGTTAGGGACCTAGTGAAAACCCTTGTGCAAGTGGCTGTTGGCCCCTTACTGAAACTTAGAGGGGGTGTTTTGGTTGGTCCTCTCCCAATACCAGCAGAAAAGGGCAGGGCCAAAGAGGAGTCAGGATCCTGAGACTGACAGGTCCCCAGGGCCAATGGGGAGAAGCCAGCACTCCTAGTCAGTAGGATTGACAGTATGGGCAGGCCAATAAGGGAATCAAGGGCCTGTCCTGTGAGCTGGGACCACTAGCAGAGCAAGGCAGAGCCAAGATGGGTGCAGCAGCCCAGAGCCTAGGAGAGTGCAACAGCCCCAGCAGCTGGGGTCAGAGCAGCATTGGAGTGATAGTGGTGGGGTGAGTCTCCAGCACTTGCAGAGGGTCTGGTGCACTGGTGTAGGGAGAGAGGAGGAGATAGGCTCCTTTGCCAGCATCTGTTGGAAGGTATTAAGTGCAGAGCCTTAGTTGGACATGGCCTGACTGGAGGCCAGAACCGAAGGTGGAGAACGGGGTCTGTCACATAGAGCCCAAACTCATCCTGGGGCAGTGCCATCACGGCAGCACGTTCAGGTCCAGGAAGACGACACTGCACACTGTTGTTACTGTAAAGTTTATTGCACTTTAAACATTGCTGCACTGACCCTTACCCAGGCCATTTCCTCACAGTGCTGATGCTGCAGAGTGCCCTTTAATCCCCAAAGAAAGTTTTGGTGCAACTGTAAATCGATTGTATGTCTGTTCAAATGAATTGCAGTGATTGCAGGTTAAAAGGATAACAAGGGAGTTAGAAGTATCCTGGATTGGGGCATCCACATCCCTGTCCCCAGAGGGACTGAGGTAAATGCCCAGGAACCCCTGGACTCAGTTCTCCCTGTGTTGTTGGAGTCCTGTTCACATGGGGCCAGGAGGGAAAGTCAAGGTGGGCAGGTACCAGGGTGAAGTGAATTGGGTCAGGGACTCATATCCTTTCGTTACTCAATTCAGTCCGGGTACTGCGAACATAGCGAAATTCCCCTACTACGGTGGGACAAATCCCCTGCTTACACATGGGAAAAACAGAAATGGTATTCTCAGTCTCAAAAAGCAAAATACATTTGTGGTCAAATCTTTGAGCATTGCAGGGTGAAATACAATGAGCTAACTGTTTCCCTGGTGTTCCAGTATATCACAAAATTCCTGGTGCAACACATGGCGGTGGTACCAGTTCTTTAATAGCAAGCAACAGTAGCAATGAAGCACATAGACTTAATTGTAAATAACCTCCACCCCTATCTCCTCCATTTTCAACAACTTTCAAATTATGGCTAGGGTGTCTGATTAAAACTGATACCAAACCCAACTGAAGCCAACAGCTGCAAGCAGGTTTTAATAAAATAGATATTGCAACTGCCTAAAAATTACCATGTTCAGGCTTCACAATTATTTGGGAAGTAGGAAGCAGAGGGCCCCAAAAGCCTTCTCCCTTGCCCCCATCCCTCTTTAGTGGGAGGGCCTGGCTTTGGCAAGGGGCAATTGTTTTTGGCAAAATTCAAGAGGCAACAAACCAGCTGTTTTACTTCTGGGAAATGAGACAAAACATGCTGATTGTAAAGCCCAGGTGCTAAAATCCTAATTATGTCTCTCAAGCGCTGTCAGAAATTGGGAGCGTGAGGAGGGAAAAATGGAAGAGGTTACATTGAATTCTGAGAGTTTGAATTAGAGGACTCACATTAAGCCATATTTAAAATACACCAAGTGTGGAATGGGAACACTGAACAGTGATTCTGTGATGCACTTTTGACACTGCAGTTATCTGCTCAAGTCAAATGCGCATGATGGAAGCCTATAGTCTTAGGCAGAACAGTTTCACCAGGCCAGTAATAAAATACAGAGACATTTCAATTTATTTATTGCAAACACTGAAAATTTGTCACTAAAGTGCTCATTCTGTACTGTAAATTCATGGGTACAGTCATTTTGCTATAGAGTGGTAGACCAATGGTTCCCAAACTGGGGTTCATGAACCCCTGGGGGGTTCGCGAAATGTTACAGGGGTTCTTGGGGAAAAATTCCCTAATGGCGGACAGAGCTGTCCGTAGGGACCCCGGGCAGCATGGGACCAGCAGCCCAGAGCCCCAGGCCTTCCAAGAGCTAAGCAGATCAAAGCAAGCATATCTATCACAGTGAGGAGATTTAAACGTCAAGACTCCTTATAAGACATGTTGCCATTTTCATAATATAATAAAAATACTGTAATGATGAATAATAAGTGTGTAATAAGCATGTCATAAAAACAAATTTTATATTTCCAAGATCACTGCTTTTATAATTTATAGTCAGGTAAAGGAGAAAATCCCTGGAAATATTCATTTTTGGAGGGGGTTCGCAAGACTTGACATTTTAGTGAAAGGGGTTCACAGGTTATTAAAGTTTGGGAACTACTGTAGACAGTACATACATGTAGCCATTTGTTACCTAGTTAAACTGAAATGATTACAGCCTTTAAGGAAAAATGTGAAATGCCATGATTATGCTCCAGACTTTTTTTAATTAGTTTGTGCACTTATTTATGAATAAAACAGGTCATAACAGCCCTGGCAGGGGTTTTAGAATTGATCCTAGGCCGAGGCAAAAAAATGAAAGTTAAAAAGGCCAGCTCTCTCATTTAATCCATTCTATTTAACTAGCAGGAATTTTTTTTTCTCCTACTAGTCTTTGTTTTATTACATTCGAGTGAATTTATTGCTTGTGAAAGATAGGGGCATAACACTAAATTCCTCTCTTTATCCACATAACAGATGCACTACTGCTGCCCTTTCTGGAAGTTTCCTCCACAGCCTTGCCAATGTGCCTCAACCCAGACACAGGAGGCCTGCTTCTAGGGATGGGAGACAAGTTTAGGCTTCACGTTCATGCTCTTTTTCTTGCCAGTCTCATAAGAGGTTGCTTACTGTCAGCAGGGATGTTGTTTTTAGTGATTAGATTCTTGTCCACTGGGACAAGACTCATTTAATAAAGGCCGTTGAACAGGCTTCTGCAATTAACAACTTGCAGTCGCTGTTGACATAGGCCAGTGGTTCCCAAACTGGGGTTCATGAACCCTTGGCGGTTCACGAAATGTATCGGGGTTCTCAGAAAAAAATTCTGTAATGACAGACAGAGCTGTCCTTCGGGACCGTCCCTAAGAACCCCGGGCATCGGCAGCCCGAGCCCCATGACCATGACTTCCTGGCAGAACAAGTTTAAGCTTTGTTGTACTCGTGCGTTGTTTGCCTGGACTGCTCAAGACCCGAATGCTTGTGGGAGAAACTCTTTATTTGAGTTGGCTTCTTAAATACCTTCATGCTGTTTCGTGTCTGGTACTCCTTGATGAAACATGTAGGAGGCTTTATTGAACTGATATGAGCTACCAAAGTGAAATATTGGAAGAGTGTTGCTGTTTTCATAATGTAATAAAATTAATAATGTAATTATAAATAATAATGTAATAATAAATAGTGTGTACTAAGCTTGTCATAAAAAAACCAAATCATTTCCAGGATCACTGCTTCTATAATTTATGCTCAGGTAAGGGAGAAAATCCCTAGAAATAGTCATTTTTAGGAGGGGATTCGCAAGATTTGATATTTTCATGACGGGGTTCACGGGTTGTTAAAGTTTGGGAACTACTGACACAGGCTGATTTGAACCATTCAGCTAGAACTGAAAAACTCTGCACATCCCATTGTCAGTCTTCTGAGGCATCCAGTTTTCTGTCATGTAGTTGCTTCAGTAGTGACTTCTAGTAGAACTTCCAACTATTTTCACAGCATAACCTAGATCACTACTGCCAGGGGGGAAAGATGAACCTCATGCTTAGGCCAAACATTCAATACGGAGGCCAGGTAGAAGATGCAAAGTTTAAAAGCATGTGACTCCCCCAGCCAATCAACACTCAGGATTTCCCAACGTTCTGAAGCAATACTTCTTTTGCTCAGCCTCAGCCAGCTGCCAGAGGACCTGTGGGCTTTGCACATGGATGCTGAATAGAACAGTCACTTTTGGTGGAATGAGTGGGAGGGTTTTGAACAGATGAAACAGTGGCAGTCTGTCAGTGTCTTCCATGATCCTAACCATCTTGGTGTTGCCCACTTGTTACACTTGGGCTGGTGCTTTTTCAACTGCAGTTTTGCAAGGTTGCCTTTACATGAGCCTAGATTTGTTCTGTGTCTGCAATAGTAGGTGAAGATGGCCATTGTTAACGTACCTGAGTCAGGAACAGGCACCTCAAGCAGGGGTGTGTGTTAACAAACGTCAAAGGGTGACTGGCCCCTATAAGGAGAGATGGTGTCAGCCACACCTGTGCTATAATTAATTAGCTGCTGCCCAGCCTGACAGGGCAGGACTAAGGCGGGTCAGATGATAGATTAGCGGATACCTGGGCTTTATAAAAGGATAGTGAGAGCAGTCTGAGCTGGAACCACAGGGAGCAGGGGAAGCACCTGTGGAAGGCCCTAAGCCAGATTCTGTAGGAGAGTGGGTATGTCAGGGGAGCCAGCCTGGGGCAGATCAAGTGCTGTACTCCAGTGACTTCGGTGGGGTTTACACCACTGGTGAATGTGGCCCATTGATTGAAAATTGCTACAAAGATGTATTGTTCAGGCCAAATGTGTCAGGTCATGCTCAGAATTTTTGGACAAACAGAACAAAATACAGAAAAAGAGACCACAGCAACCCTTAAGACAGAAGCTGCTAAAGAGCCCTGGCTGCCAGTGCAAACATTCATAAAACACTCGCTGTATTAACATTTTTAGTTCCCCAAACAACTCCCCTTAGCTTAGACAAATACACTCGTTCAAAGGAGTAGCTCTGGAATCAGGTTGGTTTTAATATTAAAGCTAAAATTCACATCTAAAATAGATGTAAGCACACTACTACAGAACATACTGTAGAGTCTGAAACAGCTACCTCGGGACTATGGAAGACAAGGTTAAACTCCAGCATTGGGATAGAAGGAGGGACTCCCTGAGGCTCTGCTCACCCAGTCTAGTCTGGTGCCACTGGTGGGGTTATCTCCCTCTCCAGAGATTTCACTCTTCCTCACCCAACCCCCATTTCTACTGGATGAAATTCAAGCCCCTCCTCATATACAAGGTGCTCAGTAGTTATGCCCCTTTTTCTGCTCCGCTTTGCTCTTTTCAGACTTTTTGCCTTATTCCCTTCGAGCCTCATCCAAAGCCCACTGCCATCAATGGCAGAGGCAGATGCTCCGCAGCTGTCAGTCCCATATCTATTGCTAGTCAAACAACCCATAAAGAGGCTCACTCCAAAACAGAAGGAGTTGAAGTGTGACAAGAATCTGTGGGCATTGAGGGTGTACTCAGTTACGCAGTTGGGAGTACATGATACATAGAGTACAAGAAGCATTGGCAATGATACTGAGGCCATAGTCCCACAGAATATCAACATTTCTTGTTACTCACTCGAACTGTTAAATGGTTAAGCTGTACTTCACCTGCAGCTATTTCCTATAGATCAGTGTTTCTCAACCTTTTTGAGATCATGGACAGGCTTGCTGCCTTCCTAATCTGTGTCAGGGAGATCTCAGGGACTGGCACCATTAAGAAACAATGCTTTAAACAGAAGGCAAAGGGATTTCACTTCACTCCAACACTGAGGTACAGCCATTAAAGGACTTCTCTTACGTTTTCCTCTCCCCTCCCCAGCCAAATACACACAAGCATGCTGCAAAATAGAACATTCTACCAAAAAGGTTAGGCCCTTAAGATTCATAGACGACAATCATTTGTCCCCCAAGGTCACTCAGTGTATGGCTAGAGGCTGCTATAAGTGGTGCACTTGTCTTGGAGGGGTGGGAAGAAATAGGTTTTTTTGCACTACTCTTTAATCCCTCACCACTTTTGGCTCATGCAGACAGACAGACTGCAGAATGCACTTGGTGTGCCCTTACTTGGTTAGAACACTGGAATTGAGAGCAAGGAGAAGTGGTGGAAGGTCCTCGCCCTACTCCTCTACCCCTTCCCAAAGAGAAATGGTTTCAAAATCCTAATTAAAAGCCTTAGAGTGAAAAGTTATGGGTCAAAATACAGCACTGCCTCAGCATCATGGTCTTCAAGTAATAGAACCATGTGATTAACTCATTACCAATAACAGGAGCTGCTGAAGGCCGCCCAACACTCATAACCACAACAGGTTAGAGGATCACACTGTTAAAGCTATTGTGGCATCTAAAGATGCCAACAGGTACATAGGCACTTTTAATCCCACTAGGCCCCTGCCTCCACCTTTAGGTGCCTAAATATCTTTAAAAATCTGGCCCAGAATGACAAGTGGAAGGAGTGACCAATAGTTATCAGTCAACAGCTGTTTTGTGACCCAAGCCTATGTAAGGCTCCTGCCCAGTGGAAAGCTGCCCACAGCAAACAAGACCCATCATAATTAGCACCCTTACTGGCTGGCTATGCTGGGAGACCACAGACTGAATTATCATAGAGCAGGGGCGGGCAAACTTTTTGGCCTGAGGGCCAAATCAGGTTTCTGAAATTGTATGGAGGGCTGGTTAGGGGAGGCTGTGCCTCCCCAAACAGCCAGGCATGGCCTACCCCCCCCCATCTGACACCCCCCCTCCACTTCTCACCTGCATCCAACCCCCGCCCCCTGACGGCCATCCTGGGACACCACCCCCACCCCCCGACTGCCCCATCCAACCCCTCCTCTCATTTCTGACTGCCCCCCCAAGAACCCTGCCCCATCCAACCACCCCTTCTCCCTGACAGCCCCCGGAACACCTGCCTCTGACTGCCCCCTGCTGCCTCATCCAACCCCTCCTCTCCTTCCTGACTGCCCCCATTCAACCCCCTTGTTCCCCACCCTCTGACCACCCTGCCCCCTATTTACACCCCTGCCCCCTGACCACTACCCCAAACACCCCTGCCCTCTATCCAATGCCCCCCCCCGCTCCTGCCTCATAGAGCAGCACTACAGCCACGCCCCAAGAGCACCAGGACAGGCAGCCATGCCACCCGGCTGGTGCCACCGCGCAGCACAGAGCACTGGGTCAGGCCGTGGCTCTACAGCTGCGCTGCCTGGCAAGAGCTCGCAGCCCCGCCGCCCAGAGCATTGCTGCAGCGGGGGAGGGGGAACAGCAGGGGAGGGGCTGGGGGCTAGCCTCCCAGGCCAGGAGCTCAGGGGCCAGGCAGGAGGCTCCTGCAGGCCAGATGTGGCCCTACGGGCTGTAGCTTGCCCACCTCTGTCATAGAGGATGAGCTCCCCTTCCACTGTTAGAGGTCACCCAGCTAGGTAAAGGTTGAGTACACAAGCAGCGATGATGGGGCTGCTCTACAAATAAACAGGACTTGTGATGGCAGGCTGGCACAATGGCGTGCATAGTAAAGTCACTTAACACTGAAAATTCACTTAACATAGAGTGGCTCATGAATTTAGATACAATTCCTATGGCTGGAAGGCCTTCCTCAGTGATGTGTTAAGCCTAAAATCCTCCTCTGCATAAGAGACAGGTCTGTAAATGGTGTCATTTGGAGCGACACATATTAGCAAGACTGCTTTACACTTCCACAAACCAAGAAACACAGAGCAAAGCCGCTGTTCTTACACCCACCATGACTGTTCCCGGTGACGCTTGACCTCACTAAGACCTACGGGGAGAACAAGCCCAGGTAGCACCGGGAAGGCTAAGGAAGGAATAGCTTCTCATTGTAACTTTCATAGGACTTGGTACCAAGGATTCTCTAATGTTTGGCTTTTCATTTCTTTTGTTAAAATGTAACTGACCGAATGCAACCCTGTATTCACACCCTATTGTAATAAGCGTTGTATAATATATGCCTTGTGAGGTACCATTTGAAAACTAATAACTCCCTGGTCAGTCATAACCCGGTGAAATGTATGTAGCAACATTATATGTAAAGTTATGAACATAAGCTGAAATCATGATTGGAGGGTGTTTACCAGACAAACCTGGGGAATGGATAAACTTGTTTCTCAAACACAAAGGACAAGTTGACACCACTAGCCAGCTGTCATCAAAGCTGACGGAGCACCACCTATCAAGTGGCCATTCTTTGGCAAGGAAGAGGGGAAGGAACGAACAGATCTGCATCTTAGCACACAGCAGCATGAAACCTCCCCACCACCAGACTTCATAGAATCATAGAATATCAGGGTTGGAAGGGACCTTAGGAAGTCATCTAGTCCAACCCCCTGCTCAAAGCAGGACCAATCCCCAATTTTTGCCCCATATCCCCAAACGGCCCCCTCAAGGATTGAACTCACAACCCTGGGTTTAGCAGGCCAATGCTCAAACCACTGAGCTATCCCTCCCCGCCATATCTCCTTGCTCTCCGTTGGAAAGAACGTTACCTAGGCGTCACTCCTAGGAAAACACATTTCAAAGGAGGACTGAACTATAAACGTGAGGGGCAAAAATACCCCATGTTATCTCTCCCTATCTGATGCAAGAGATTTTTCCACTGCTCTATTCTGTGTGGAAATACAGCACGAGAAACGCTGTCCGGCATTAAAAGCGCGGAAAGCACTGTTCAGCACTAAAAGTGCTGACCTGTCACCGTTAGCTGAAGTTGGAAGCGATTGAGATTTGGTCTTGGTTGAATTACTAACATTGGAGTGGTGACAGTGAAATATAATGTTAAGGTGCATAAGTGTATTTGTTTGATAATTATAAGAATTGAAATGGTTAATAAAGATGGTTTTAAGGGGGTAGAGCTAGGGGAAACAAAATGACTTTGTAAGCAGTCACAGTCAGAGAAATCCAAAATGGAGGTCTGGGAGACATTCAACCAATAGCAAACAGGCAGGCTGAGGTGAAACAAAAGTCACTCCAAAACCTGAGAGGAGGGGTTAGGTAGAACACAGGTCTTCAAACAGGTCCAGCTTTGATTGACACATAGAAGGCTTGAAGCTGATAGGTTATTTCTTTAATCCCTATCATTATCAGCCAATCAGAACAGATCAAAATACTTATCTAAGACAGGGAGCTGAGCTGGCAGGCTTTAGCTTGTCTTGTGAGTGAAACGGTATGGGGGGGGAAGACGGTATTGTGAGTGAAAAGGCACTTGTGTGTGGGCAGAAGGTATGGAAGTAGATAGAAACAAGACCACTAAAAGAGCTAAATTGCTAAGAAGAAGCAAGCAACAGAAAAATAGCTCCAATTAATAATGCTATTATGACTGAGCTGAAGGACCAGTTGAATGGAAGAAACATCAAAGAAGTGAGCATAAGGACATACACATTTATACATTACATAGAGTATGTATGGGATAATAAAATTGGATGATTGTGTATGTGTTTTATTGTTAATGTTTAAGAACTTGCAGTCAGCATCCCACACGTGACAGGCTATTGCAAATAGAATGTAACCACTTAGTGCAGTTTTGGGTCCTTTGATATGCATCTGTGCTAACAGAATTTTATATCTTTGTTAAGAAAGGGGTTAGTTTATTTCTTTGATGTATGTATTTTAGATCTGCTGTGTTTTCATTATGTGTTTAGAGTTATTGTATTAGGAAATATTGTGTGAAAATTTTCAGTTTTTGAAGAATTACTGCTTCAGTGTCAATCCTTTGAGCAGACAGCTGTATCTGTGTCCTCCCAAGGGTTAAGAGTCTGTTCTGGGGAATTCTCCACAGATTGCCAGGGTTTTACCAGGGGGTTTCTACCCAATTCCTCTAGGGTGGACCTACTAAACCAGGCAAAACTGACAATATTTACTGATACAGGCAGGCCATTATAGCAGTGCTTTCGGTCTGATTTTTAGAGTAACATATCCATCTCTCTCACTTAAGACAACAAAAGAAACAGCAATTAGATTGTTGGGAGCAGATCCTGGCCTGAGTTTGGTGAGTGTACTGAAAGTATGTGGGAAGGGATTTAACAAACTGGAGTTAGTTCAAGGTGAAATTTAGAAAAAACATCCTTTTTTCTTGTAACCATTTCTAACATTAATGCCTCATTACTTGTACTCACTTAATCTCTTTAAGTAAACTTGTTTTATTCTTTAATTAAAACTAATCCAGTGTTGCGAATTGTTTGGGTAACTTCATTGACGGTAGCAATGTTGATCACCTTAAAGGGGCAACATAATATATTTGGACTGTCCAGGAGAGGGCTGGACATTGCAGAACACATGTGTTTTGGGGGAAAGCTAGGAGTGGGGGTCACTCTACAAGTAGTGACCAAGGCTGGTGGAAGTCCGTGTGGGTGGGGGTGTTGCTGGCAGGCTGCTGGGGTCAGGGCTGTGGCTATATATGGACACTCAGGCTGTGACCTGCATGCTGTTTGTGAGGAGCCTAGGGGGGAAGCTACAGCAGCAAAGCATGGTGAGGCACCCCAAGTTATGGTCAAGTGGTGACAGCTCCTCATTGGTCTGTATTACACTTCAAAGTATCACAATAACCAAGGGGATGGGGAAGAAGAGATACACACACTACCTCTTTGCTAGGGTCACTGACAGAATACACACCTTGCTTCAGAGACTACTGCCCTCTGAATTAGTGTTTCAAGTGGAAGGAAGGAGCCTAGTTCCTGGTGCAGTCCTACTAGGCTAATCCAGTGTTACCAAAGAGAGCTATGAAAAATAAGGTGCTCATAGAAAATCAATAAACCAATAAACCTGAACTCTGATATTGTAACAGAACAAAATATACTTATGAAAAGATCACAGCTTATGCTCTGCATGAGTGGCTGCTTAAAATGGGTATGTTTGCAAAGAGACTGTGGCCTTCAATGCTGATCTCATTTAGTGATGCGAGTCAGTAACTCCAGTGATATCAACAGAAGTGCACAGGCACAAAAACCAGAGACATCAGTCAGGCCTTTCCCCTGGATATCAAGACTCATTTGTGGTGCTGCCAGGGTGGACCACATGAATCTTTTAGAGGATTAAAATTAACCTGTTTCTAAACTGACATGTTTCATAGGACTGGAAGGGACCTTGAGAGGTCATCTAGTCCAGGCCCCTGCACTCACAGCAGGACTAAGTATTACTAAGTGTTCATGGTGAGTTTCACCTTCAGAAATTTTCACAGATATTCTTAAGGATTTTTAATGGAGAGACAGGCCTCAAACTCTCCCCTAATAATGAGGGCTAAGGAACTGGAAGGAAAGTTAAAGCAGGGTCTGGCACAGCTGCAGCAGCATTAAGCTGCTAGCCAATCCAAGAGTAGCAGTGACTACTTTGGAGAACACTTCACTGGGGGGGGAGAAGAGGAAGGAAAGAATTAGAGTTTAGAAACATCCCTGAGGAGCAAATTACATCTAGGAAAAAACTTCTGCATTTAAAAAGCACAGAGCCCCTAGGTTTGGCTGATGTTTATAGCTCCCCTCCCAAAGGGCAAACAGCTCCACGTAAGAGAATAAAGTAAATAGGTGATCTGTCACAGCAGTCAGCAATGCAGTGCAGGGCAGGCTTGAGCTACTGACCCTAGTTCCCAGGAATCCCTCCCTGGGGATTCAATGGGGGGGCCCAGAGTAAGGGAGGTTTCATCACGCTTATGGATGATGCAAGGGTCCATTTTGGTGCCCACCCTGACCATATGAGGGCTTCAGAACCTAGTGCTGCTGCATAATACAGCTTCCTCGCCTCTGATAGTTTATAATCCCAGGTTAATTCCTTGGCATCTTTGGAGCAAGACTGCTTCTGCTCCCCCTTAGGAAGGGGGAGGGGGCTGTTGGCAATCAGAGACTGCGTTTAAAGTTACAATGAAAAGATTTTAATTCCACCTTTAGCACTACACCAAGTTGCTATGGCTGCCCAGGCTTTCCTATGAGTTAAGATACCACAGCTTATGTTGCTGGGGAGCCATGAAACGGACGTGAGGACACAAGAGGCAAAGTTTCTGATCCAGCACAAGGTCAGTGAGAGCACAGGTGCTCTATCAAGACAACACTATGTGCACTCTCAATCCCCAAACAGGGGTAGTTAGCAGGCCAGGGCATCAAAGCACATTTGGAAGAGACATTAACCCTTCATTATCAATTTCACCCCAGGCAGAGGGTCAGTACATAAGCCAAGCTCCACTTATGTCCTACACAAACCTTCAAGTAGGACATAACTGATGCATCGGTCTATGATCCTCCCCCCCCCCCCCACTCCTCCCCAGTGGGAAACAGGAATAAGCCTCTCAAGCACAAGGGAAAAAGGATCTGGCTGACCAGAGCTTCACAAACATGGGGGCAAGGGTGACAAGGATGATCTATCCCATCCTGTCCCCATTACAGTTTAATGCACAGGAGCAACAGCAGTGTGTAAACATGGACCTGGCCAGATTAAGATTGACCAACTGATATTAAGACAAGGGACCTTTGGCATCAGGCCCCACAAAGCACTGGGAATTCTTTTCCCCCCACTTTAGGACAAGTTAGGCTTGACAATCCCGTTCCTCCCCAACCCTAATGACTACATTTTGCCGCTCCCATTTCACTCTTGGCTCCAATTCTCCTGCTCAAAGACAAGCTTCACAGCTTCATTCACATCCTGCACCACATAAGATGCCTCCACTAGGCTGGGGTCAAAGCGGAAGTCCCGGTGCCCATGGAACACAGTCTCCATCACGCTCTTGTGTAGGTCTGCAGGCACATCTTCATGAGGATTGTAGACCCCAGTGCAGACCAGAATGGACTTGCAACTCTCCAACAAGACGTACCAATCCTTCCTCAACTCAGAATGGTCCTCACTCTGGGGATCCACCACCCCCACACTCTTCACCTCAGCCTGGGCACGGGCCTGACACGCAGCCTTGAGGTAGTGGTTGTAGACATTCGCACCATAGATGTCAGACATTGGATTATCCCTGTGCATGGCCATCAGATGAGGAAAATCAGTTACTTCACAAGTTTGACTTGAACACAGGCAGGCTGGGATTGGTCCAGCATAAAGGTGAGTGGGGGGAGGCAAGGAATGAGCTAGAGTCAGGTACTTACATAGAATTGGGCAGGTCAGATCAGTGGCCTGTCTAATCCACCATACCAATTCTAGCAGTAGCCAATGCCAGATGCTTGGGAGGAACATGGTAACAGCCCCAAGTCAAGCCAATGCTGGTTACAAGGAAGATATTCCTTCTATTACCCCCTCCGCCCCCAAAGAATGTTTGATGGGCCTTGTCTGAAGTGGCTGTAAAATGTAATTGCTGGCTGATTGATGCTATTACACAGATTTGAAATTCTAGAGCTATGCTATGTATCTCAATCACATCCTGGAGCAGTGACTGAAGCAGGCTAACTATTCTAGTCAATTCATGGAGATGCAGGGAGCTGTGGTTTAGTGACCTTTTGTCCTAATGCAGTTCAGATCAGCATTTAGAATATGAAGCTCCAGAAATGCCTCAGGAGTTTAAACTTAAAAAAATAATAATAATAAAAAAAATAAAGTAAACAAATAGGACTGAAGGCCCCCCAAGGAAACACACAGGAAGAGGTCTCTTACCCAACAGCATAGAGCCTGCAGATGGGAGATGGCCACCCTCGTCTTTCCACCTGCTGTTTCATCAGATATTCAGCGTATTGGTAAGTGACAATGCTGGGTTTGCCGATCAGGGCCTCATACTTCAGCTCCCTGCCAGTCACTTTTTTGTAGATGTTCTCCAAGCAGACAAGAAAGGTGCCATGGCCAAATCTGCCCCAGAAAAAGTGTCATCAGTGCCCCCTGGCCCTTTGGCATTGCACAGAAGTCATTACCCATCTTATGGCTATGATCATCTCCCAAGAGAGATGAAACTATCGTGATCCACACCTACACGCGAACAACTTGAAGACAGAAGAACAGAAGTCCCCACCTTGCCATTCCCTTAACCACTAAAGGTAACACCTCTGACACATCCCTTCTTTTGAATTTACTTGGATATTAAATATGCAGAGAACCTACCACTCCCAATACAGAAACCACTCCAAAAAGTGTGCATGACATGTTAATTCTCATGCATTCCTCACTGTCTGAGACCATTTTAGTAACTACTGGACATTGGAATAAAAATCTACCCTCAGACATATGAATGGCTTAGAGAATCCAGCAGCTGCAGACATTGGCCAAGTTCTGCATTTTTATTTAAAACTCAAACTTTTTTTTTTTTAATTATCCACTTGGGATGAGATGTCTGGTGCTTGGGCTTGACCCAAGAGTGGTGGATCTTTTGGAAAAGTGTGAACTGAATTCAACGATGGCCCAGTTTATGCAAAAAGGATTTAAAGGAAAAAAAAAAAAAAAAAAGAAACGAACGAGAGAAGAGGCTTTTTGCACTTAAATAAAAAGTGCACATTTTTCTGTTGCCTCAACCCAAAAAGGGTTGAGCTTCAGAACTGTGAAGTCACCGTAATCATAGTCCTTGACGCAGAAAGCCATCCTTGCTAAGTATGAAGAAGGTGTTTGGTTTAGCAGTACTGAAGTATCTACTTAGACTTGGGGACCTAAATAAAAAGGCCTAATTTTGAAAATATTGGTCCGAGTTCCCAATGTAACTTCGAGGTCTCTCCAAACAGTGCCACCCTTTCAAACACTAGAAACAAAAAAATATACTTTAACTTCACTAAAAACGGTCTCCTGGCCCCATTTCAGAGATGATGTAGATTAGGTCTCAAGCAGAGGTCATCAACAGGGTCGCTGAATAAACTAGGCTAAAAAGTGACCTTAACAAATGTGTTTTTCACCTTGGCATCTTGGCTTCTGCCATCCACAAAAGATCCATGTTACAGGCAAAGACAGGTATATGGGGATATGGCACTGCTGCCAGGTCTGCCCCAGGGTTCCCGTTGCTCAAGAGGACATCAATAATCAGCTGCAGGCTCGTCTCCCACCGGACTGGCTCCCCAAACAGAATCACCCCTGAAACATTTAAGAGGTACCGTACATGAAAGTTCAGAACAGTCACCCATTCAACAAATAAAATAAAAAACACTCAGTCCACTTCACTACAATATACTTCTTCTGGAAGGGGACAGATAAACAGTGTGTGCTATGGCATCTGAATCAGTCATTCCATCAGGTGTCCTGGTCACTAAACGGCTATCCAGCTGGCTTTGCTGAACAGCAAGCCGAATAATAGCACACACACATGGACAAAGCATAGCACTTACCTTCTATGGTAGGGAAGTCAGTGGTCAGAGGAGGCTGCCAGAAAAAACAAGCAAGGCTGAGTTAATAAAACAAAACTAAACCCCTTTGGTATTGACATAATGTGTTAGTAAAGACGAGCGCCAAGAATTTCAGGAGTGACTAGTCATTTTGGAAGCCCACATTTAGAAGTCTTCAAGGGGTCTGATTTTTCAGATGGGTGCTCAATACTTGCCGAAAGTCAGGCCCCTTTAAGAAGTTTTAAATTGGCCACCCCCATACACCACCAACCCACCAAAAAAAAAAAAAAAAAAAAAAAAAAAAAAAAAATCACTAATAATTAATGAAAAAAAATCTTGGTTGTAAACACTAGGGAACAGTGAAGAAGTACTGGGGGGGGGAGGGGGTGTCAAAGCTACTGCAGCTCTAGCTTCTTCCAGCAGAGGCCACTGCAGAGAGCTATTTAAGAGTGCAGACCTCCAGGCAGCTCAGTAACAATCCCAACCGCCCCCAGCAGGAGTCACTCTAATGAACGGGGTAAAGAGGGCTAGTTATAGATGATCTCACCGCTATTCTATCAAGGGCCAGAACATACAAATGCTGTAATCCCAGGTCACCCAGGCACACAGAGAGGTTGATATTTACCAGCTCCTTTGGTCTACGGCTTTGATCAACCATGTCCAGCAGGGGAAATGCCTTCCTCACATCCTGTATGGTAACCACATTCCGGAACCCCACACTATTTCAGACAGTCAAGGAAGGAAATAGAGCCTGCTCTTTATAGATTATGGGCTGATTTACAAAAGCACCTAAGGGATTTAGGAGCACAAATCTCAGTGACTTTCAATAGGACTTCTGCTCCTAAGTCATGTAGATGATTTCAAACAGCTCACCCCAGGTTGGAAATCCCATTACCCTATAAAAGCTGGGTCATTTCCTTCCCCTACAGAGTCTGCCTGAAGTCCAATATTGACTCAGGGCATTACTAGAAGACCATCCCACAGCACCAGAGATGACAATTCAGATCAAATCCATTCACGGCAACTTTGGAAGTCTCAAGAGCACAGCAGGACAGTGACTCAGAAACATTAGAGAAGGAGGGCTACAGATTCAGACCTGGTAAGTGGGTGCAAATTCATGGACTTCAGTGGACTTACTTGTGCCTACATCAACCCAGTGTGGCCTAGTAGGTCTAAAGGTTAAAAAGGGGCGGGGGGGGGGGGGGGAAAAAGAGTCTGTGGGTAAACTTGTGCAAGAGAACACATGGTGGAGTCTCCATCACTGACAATTTTTGACCTTGGAATCTATGAAAGAAGCTTACCCATCAATAGTCTCTGGTGACGAGACAGGTGCAGCAGAGATGGAACAGATCAGGCCTACACAACTCGTAAAGCGGCAAGGGCCATATTACTCCAAAGAAAACAGCTGAGGGCCGAAACCCCCCCGGCCCCACGGAAACACCCCCCCCACCCCCCCTGCAGCGCCACCTGCCCCGCAGAAACCACCCCTCCGTCCCCAGCGCTGGGGTGTAGAAGCCTATAGAGGGGGAAAGAAACAATGCGCATAGGGTGACCAGATCACATCAGTAAAATAGGACCCGCCCCCTCCCCGCTCGGCCCCACCATCACACCCCTCTTCACCCCTCCCAGGGGTCACTATATTACTGTACACAGTCAATCAATGCAATTGTAGATAAATCTCTGCATTATGCATTTTTGTATAACTTTGATACGACCTTGTATTGAACCTTGGTAATATGTTATAGTGGGCCCCTAAGGTAGTATAATTAAGGTAAAAGAAAAATGTCTTTTTGCTAGAAGTAGAATAAGATCTTCCCCCCCACTTTGTATTCAATTGCCCTGTTGAATGAATGAGGAAGGCGTGGAAGGCAGGCACCTCCAGACAGCTCCAACCCTTGGAGAGGGGATTTGCCCCCCCTCCAGCCACCGACTCACCTCCCCGCGAGCTGCACAGTGAGCCCACGCTGGCCGCATGCGGCCCCTGGGCCGCATGTTGTGCGGGCCTGGAATAGATTAATAGATTTTTAAGGCCAGGGACCATTGTGATCATCTAGTATGACCCTGCATAACACGGAAATTCTTTGACCTGTGAAATAGTACTGGTAGCTACAGGTCAGAATAGAACAGATATATTTTGGCAAAGCTTTTGTGGGTGGGTTCTAGATTTGGAGCAGAACAGGGAGTTAAAGAGCGGATGCATCAGCAGAGTTGGGGGAGCCTGGGACCCGATTAGCAGAGAAGAGTACACTGACAAAATTGTGTAAGGAAAGATTGCACAGCACCTGCCTATAATATGCTTGACTGCTGCCTGGCATGGACTGCATTATAAAAGATTACAGAAGCTAGGAGTCTTGCACCAATCACAGTAAAATGGAGGCACGAAGCATAGGCCGTAACTAACCCAGTCAGTGCAAGAAGCAGAACAGGCCACAAGGGTGCATCCAGAAGACAGACTGCAACTTAGTCCAAAGTTTCAAGTCTTCCAAAGGGTCTCCTCCCCACCAAGAATAAATGCTCAGAAAAAACTCAAAAGACCTTTAGCCGCTCCCCCACCTCCTGCAGGCTGGCCACACAAGTGTCCCAGTACGTATCCAGATATCACTGCTTCCCAGGCATGGCCAGCACAGCACAGCTGTGAAGCTCTGATGGAACAAGCAGGGTCCACACCTCAGAACTGCAAAGGATACTTCCTGGCATTCTCCTCCACTGGCCCCTGCCCAGACACCAGCATACACTTCTCATGGAACTGACGGAAGAGATGCAGGGGGCTGTGGGAGAGGATCACTTGTTCTGGAGACACCTGCAGGAGGAAAAAGACCACAGGGTCAGCAGGATGGAAGATCTCTCCATTCCCCACACAGCACTCAGCTGTTACCCCCTTTCCCCCTCTTTTTTTCCTACTCCTCCTCCAAATGAAAAACAGCCCACACTGAGGTGGACTACCAGGGCAACCCACAGCCCGAGTTCCAGCTGGTTAAGTCAATACAGAGAAGAACTCTGCATCCACAACCACCACCCAAACCGACGTGCATATAGATAATACTCTCTACTCCACTGTATTCTACTCCACTGTATTCTATTCACCAACGCACTAGGAGCAGATTCTGAAGTGGAGCTAGACCTCCGAGAGCAAGGCCGCCACACATTCCATCCCACTGCATATCTTGGGCTAGAGCCAATCCAGCACCATCTTTTGATGGCCTTCTTACCAGCCCCAGGTGTCTAATGAACTAGGGACCATCATCATTTAGATAGCAACATTGGGGTGCTTGGCAGTGTAGGGACCAAAGACATAGGGTCTGCCCAGAGGCGCTTAGTCTAAATATTCAGCCACTATCCTTCTGAGCCTGGTGAATTAAAAACAGCTTTGAGAACTAGTCTGGATTAAACAGCTTTAAATCTTTGGACTCAATGGGTTGATCGACTGCTCCAGAATTCTAAGCTGGAGAGTATGCATGGCTACCTTGCTCCACTGGGTCTTACTTGCTGCTCCTATACAAGAAACATGTGGATGAATCAGCTCAATGGTAAGGACAGAACTGGCAGCAAGGCAGTGCTGATGTCAGCTGTGCAGCTACAAAACCATTTGGACTTGTTTTGTAGCAGTATAATATCTCCTTCCGCCAGCTCAGACATATTTTCAGTTACAGACACTGGGATAGGTGACTGGCCAGCTCAGGGAAGTGGAGTTGGGACACGAAGCCTTTTGACAACTAGTGAGCATGTTGTTCCCTGCTGATGGCTATTTGCGATCACATTTCATACACACTGCCAGACTAGTTTCAAGTGACCAGCTGTACATTGCACAAGAACATCTCCCCAGGGCCTCTAACTGGCTCTTGCTATTACATGCTTAGTTTCTAATTTTGACTAAACTTGGGTTCTTCTTTTAGCTTTGGTTTTGCAATCCTATAGTGCTGAAGAAAGTTAAATAAAGTGAATGACTGATGACAATGGATTCCCACCGAGCTCCTGCTAGGGGGGACACTGATGAAAGGAGACATGGGATTTCTGCTGTCGAAGTGAAGAGTCTCCTGAACATGTACTCAGCATTTTTACCTGTGTAGCTTCAATTTAAAACCCAAGGCCTCCACCCAATGCCCCAGGACAGAGGAGGTGGATTCTCTTGTTACCTCCAATCCCAGAGCATCGGAGAGTTCCTGGGCTTTGACATGCTGCAAGCAATTCCCAGCATTTGTCACAAAGACTACCGGCACCTGGAGCTGTCCATTAGAGTCCACCAGTTTCCGGAAGGCCTCCTGAGCAGCAGGAATCACATTGCGTCCCCGAACAAGCACTCCATCAACGTCAAACAGGAACCCAAAGGTCGGAGGAGTCTGAAACATAAACAGATTGATAGCAATTACTGCAGCACTGGGGGGGGGGGGGGGGGGGGGAAGTGACCAGCTGCTCCAAAAAAAAAAATAATAATAATAAAAAAATTTAAAAAAAAAAATCCACTGGAGGGGGGGGGGGGGAGATGAAGGCTAAGGAGGAGTATTATTCCCAACCTATCCCATGCAATAACACTCATCCAATGATCTACCCCTCTCTCCCCTCCCCCACCCCTTAATAAGAAAATGCCAATGTGTAAATTAAAGGGAGGAAACTTAGTCCAGTTTCTGAAAGTCAGGAGTCCTGGCTTCATTCCTGACTCTGATCTACTGTGTGAGGCTGGCCATCATCTGACCTCTGTGCCTCAACTTCTGTATTTGTCAAATAGATCTAATGGTACTTATCTTTGTGAGCACTTTGAGATCTGTGGATGGGAAGCCTATATAAAAGAGTGGCATGTGTTAACAACAGAAATGAGTCTGAACCCGACCACCAGGTCCATATCTCCCAATTAGGGGCTAAGTGAATAGATCCCATCTCTGTGATTCCAACCCATCTCTGGCTTTTGCTTATTATGGTAGAGTGGTGCAAACTGATTTGGACTGCACCATGCTCTGCTTTTACAGAAAAAAAAGGAGAAAGTGTCCCTGGAAAGGAGATGAGATGGTCCAGAAGCATGACTACATTATACTTGCTGGTCCCAGATCAAAAGCTCCTTCAGGAAACAAGCAGCCATATTTACCCAATATCCAGTTGACTACCCAGGAGTCTAGCTGCCCCTCTCCCAGAGCATCTTGCCCAGAGCCAGCCTTAGGAACATGCAAAGTAGATGACTATTTGGGGCTTCTTGCAGTCCAGCATAAGTTCTGTCAATGGGGCATTGATTCAGTCAGAAAGGTGAGAAAATAAAAGCAGAGTGAGCTACACTTACCGTTAGCCCAGTTCTATGGATAATTCACAGCTGTTAGTGTGTCAGAATGCATGACAGTGGCACCACTGCCCATCCACTAGTTAGTGCACAGTTCACATTGCACTAGGGGCTGCATAGAAGCAGCTGTCAGATTGCATTAGAACAGTCCAGCAACCACAGCAGAGCACTGAGAGGCATTTGCGTGTTCCTTAAGGGACAGACAGTGAGTGAACATGTTCTAGCATCCCTGTTAGAATTCTGCTCTACAAGACAGGATCAGGACAGAAGCCACTGCTCCCATGACTTGTGACCAGCCTCCCCCTCCTCCTGGCACGAGCTGCGAGTCTGGTTTGCAGGCCCAAAGGGATAAATAAGACAGAAAATATCATATTGCCTTTATATGAATCCATGGTAGACCCACATCTTGAATACTGAATGAAGATGTGGTCACCCCATCTCAAAAAAAAAAAAGATATATTGGAATTGGAAAAGGTTCAGAAAAGGGCAACAAAGATGATAAGGGGTATGGAACAGCTTCTGTTTGAGGAGAGATTAATAAGACTGGGACTTGTCAGCTTGGAAAAGAAATGACTAAGGGGGGATATGATAGAGGTCCATAAAATCATGACTGGTGTGGAGAAAGTAAATAAAGTGTTATTTACTCCTCATAACACAAGAGCTAGGGGTCACCAAATGAAATTAAATAGGCAGCCGATTTAAAACAAAGGAAATGTTTCTTCACACAACACACAGTCAACTTGTGGAACTCTTTGCCAGAGAAGGTCGTGAAGGTCAAGACTAGAACAGGGTTCAAAAAAGAACTAGATAAGTTCATGGTGGATAGGTCCATCAATGGCTATTAGCCAGGCTGGGCAGGGATGGTGTCCCTAACCTCTGTTTGCCAGAAGCTGGGAATGGGGGAGAGGGGATGGATCACTTGATGATTACCTGTTCTGTTCATTCCCTCTGGGGCTCCTGGCATTGGCCACTGTCGGTAGACAGGATACTGGGCTAGATGGACCTTTGGTCTGAGCCAGTAAGGCGTTATGTTTTTGTGGATATATTCATCTAGGTGTATTTTTTAAGCCAACGATTAGAGGAGCCTCTCCTGACGATTTTAAAAATACAAATAAACCGATGAACTGTTTCCGCTTGTCCCAGGACCAGGAGAGAAAAACCTTGTGCTTTACTGCTCCAGTTATGGCAAATGGGTAGCTTCTGGTGGCTTCATAGGAAATACTGTACCCGTAGGTATGGAGCAAGTTCCACGAAGCACTTCACAAACTTGCCCCAGCTGGGGAGGTTTCGGAGGCCCCCCGTGACACAGCTAGAAAAGCGGAGGCACGGCCGTGGGGAGTGTGGGGCACGGTCAGGAAGTCAGCCCAGGAGTCCCACTCCCTGCTCAGGGGAGACACACACACACCCCCCCCCTGGGGTGTCACCCCCTTGGCCTCACCCACCAGCCGAGCCCCGCCAAACAAGGAGCCGACCGAGCTCTTGCCCTCGAACCAGCGCGACACATCTGCCCCCAGCGCCCTGCAACCCGCAGCGCCCGCCCCGCCCAGCGCGGGGCTCTTACCTCAGTCACCCCGGGGGCGCCCCGGCCCAGGCCCCTCTGGCTACTCGGGAGCGGCGCCCAAGGCCCCCCGCGCCGCCATCGGCTCATGGCAGCTTTGCTCGCGCTGCGCAGGCAACTTAGACCCATCCCCCGCCGCGAGCAGCCCCTCCTCGCCCCCCCGCTGCGCCCCCGAGGACAGGAACGGGGGCTCCATCCAGGGAGTCAGACTCTCCGGTTGGGGGGGGGGGGGGGGGAAGACTACAGCTCCCAGCATGCCCCACCGAACGCGGCGCCGGTTCCATGGCCCCGCAATGCATTATGGTAAGTGGTAGTTGTATTTCCGCCTCCGGCCAAGCGGCGGCCGGCCTGGACGCTCCAGGACTCCATCTCCCGGCATGCAAAGCTCCAGCTCAGCGCGGGCGGGAAAGGGAGGTTTTCCGTCCCGGGGCATGATGGGTACTGTAGTTTGGAGCCCGCTGCGGAGGTCATTATCCTGGCTGCGCGGGCCGCGCGCCCGCTGCTGTCCCCAGCTGGCTCTTGCGCCTGCGCCCTGGTGTCTAGGGGCGGCTGCGAGTTCTGCAGGGGCTATAGCGCCCCAACCCCGCAGCGTGGGTGGCACAAAGTCTCTTACGTCACAGTGCGGTGCGATGGCGTCACAGGGCAGCACGGCCTGGCGCGGGGCTGTTCTTCCCGGGCCGGACCTCGGTGGTCGGGGCGCCCCGAGCAGGCTGGTCACTATTGTTGGCCGAGATAGAAACACAGACAATAAGAATGGGGGGGGAGGGGGTGCGCGCTGGGGGCCTGGCATTGGGGGGGGAGGGGCGCACAGAGCCGCAGATGGTGGGGAGAATGGGAGAGGCTAGTATGGGGAGCGGGGGAGGCAGCGGGAACTGGGGGCACACAGAGCCCCTGGCAGAGAGGGTGGGGGGCACACAGAGCCTGTGGCATGGGGAAGAAGTGAGGGTTGCAGGGAGTCCCTGAAATCGAGAGGGGTGGGAGAGGGGCACACAGGGAGCTTGTGGGGAAGATCGCAAGTAACCGCAGGTATGTGCAATCAGCTCAGCCTACAGAGGCAACAAAGCGTTGCCACCCTCAACTAGCAAATACTTTCATTCTCATCACCATGCCCATGGCAAAGGGCAGCAAGTAGATTGTGTGTCCGGGCTGGTAAGTTTATGATAATTTTGAAAATCTAGTATAAAAGGCTGCTTTGCAGATCCCAGCACATCCATGGTAAAAAGCAGGATGGGAACAGTGCTTATTGTGGGACCCATTGTACACCACACTCTAAGGGCAGGCCAGTTGTGAGTTCTGATACCCCACACCAGATGTTTCCCACCACCTGCAGAGATCACCCTGCATTTCATCCCTGCCAGGAATTCAAACAATATTTTTTTAACTGGCCAGCAGGTGTCACTTTGTACCACAAGAATACAACCACTGATGCATTAATAAGGTAATAGGAGTTGGAGATCAGTTAGAGAAATTAGCATACTGTTGGCACTCAGTAAACAACAGTAAAACAGAAAATGCCCACCCGTTAACTAAAGTCCATCCCCACTGCAAGTCCCCAGAACATATCAATTTAACATTCAATAAGTGATTTTAGCAAAAGGCCACCTCTCTGGAAGGGGTAGCAGAAAGGCCCAAAGTGCTTACATTTAAGATGGGAATAGTTTAATTTTAATAGTTTATAACAAAATTTGAAATGTTCTTGCTGTCAGTTTTTCAGGTTAGCCAAGAGGACAGCCTCAGAATCTTTAATTTTCTATTGGAGTCAGATCTGGTCCCCATTAAAATTACAGGTTCAGTAACCCCAGAGTGAAAGGGCGATTTCCTCCCAAGATATTGACATTTTCCATTTTGTTAAAGAAACATTTGATTGGGTACATATATTCTAGAGTATTTTCTGCCCGGAATCATGTCAGTGAAAGTGGCTGGTATTGGGTAACACTTTCTTGAAGCTTCTAAATGCTGAAGTGAACTAGGGCCGTATGTTCAGCACAGAAGGGCGGGTGCTGGAACCATGTTCTAGGGGCAGATGTCTTTATGCTCATTACTCCATATGACTAATGCAGAGATCAGCCTTTTGTGCAATGGAGGTGGGGGTTGGGGCTGCGATGGGGGGGAGGGAGGAAGCATTGCTCACTACAGAGTTATTGCATTTGGACAGGCTCCCACAAATTACATTTTCCCTCCAGCCAGTTACAGCAAAATGTTCCTGTAAAAGGTGGGAAAGGAGACTGTACCTATTTTTATGAATAAGATTATCCAACAGGCTGAAGTTTGCGTGCCATTCACAATAATCTACTACAACATGGCTGCCAGACAAACATCTGCCCCTCAACACACACCATCCACTGGCTGCTGAATCATGATAATTCCAGCAACTGCCATACCTTGATTCTCTCATCTCTGCACTAAATCCCTTCTGGATCAATTCCCCTTCACAGGATAGCATAACTCCCATTAACTCCAATGAGAAGGTTCTTTTTTCCTATAGGGTGACATTGGGCCTTAATCCTCCTTCCCCACACAATGCAGCTGCCAAATTCCACAGCAACTCACTCCACAGCAACCCATCACCGCTACCTTCAGAGTCCTCCTTACCTCCACCACCCCACTGGAGCACCTCTTCCTGCTCCACCCATCACCACCTTTCCCTTCTTTGCTCAGCACCAGTGTTTAAACCCAGATTTCTCTTTCCGGGGCTGGCTTTAACAACAGACAAAGCAACCAGTTGCTTGGACCCCTATTTTTTGGGCTATGTAAGATCTGCAACCCAAGTGATTGTCCTATAGCAGAAGCAATAGGCATAGTAATACCCACCTGTAGATCCTTTCACCTGTGACCACCATGCCCTGTTGGCTCTTCTGAGGCTGATGCCAGAAGGCCAGCACTTACAGCCTGATTTCCTCCTCCCACACACTGGCTCTAATGATTGAGTCCCTACCAGTGGTAGGATAGCTGGCTCTCCTTCTGCCTCTCCTCCTCTGCACAGCCCTGCATAGCTGCTCAGCCTGCACCATGCTCATCTAGTGATGAGCAAGTCAAAGGGAAAGAAAAATATACTAAAATGCATTTCATATACTGTAATTACCAAATGGGGAGGGCATTACCAGAAACTAGTGACCTGCCAGAAGAGGTGAGAGCCCACGCCCATCCTCTCATTAATAGACAGAAGATGCTTGACCCTCTTTTCAGTATTGCAGCTGTAACCCCTGAAAACACAAAGTTCTTAAAAAGAAAAAGAAAAAAGAGAGAGAGAGAGAGGAAATAATTACCTGATTAGGCATCACAAGGCTTGTTTGTTGCTTGTTCACATAGCTGTGAGGTTCTGTTCAAAGAATTGGTCTTTCCCTAGCAGTGAGAGACTGATACAGTGACCAAGGCCAGAAGGGTTTGTTCATGTACTGAAGCAGGCTGAGTGATGGTTGCTGATTGGGCCACATCTCAATAGCATTATGAGTTCAGGTGTGATGGCTAGAGGTGGGGCTGTGCTCTAAAGGCCAACCACAAAAACTTGGAGCTGGAATGTACTCAGTCCTATTGATGAGATTGTAGCTGACAGGAAGTTTAGATCTAAGGGCTCAACTCTAATTTCAACCATTTAAAAAGCAGCTATTTTATTTTCCTTCTCTTAATGTTTATATATTTGCATGATTTGTGACATCAGTGGTAGGGTGACCATGTGTACCTTATTTTAAGGGACCATCCGTTATTTCATTGATTTGTCCCTTAGGGTGATCACCTGTCCCTTATTTTAAGATGTATTGAAACATATTAAAACTGATAAACTTCAAATTAATGTTTAAAATGGTACTTAATTGCATTGTAAACTTGAGGACAGTAGAAATGCACACTTGAGAGAAAATACATGATATGCTAAAGGAAATGGTGTTTCACTAAAATGTCCCTTAAAATAAAGTATTTTTCCCTTGTGGTTTTCCCTTATTTCCATCCAGCAAAGATGGTCACCCTATGATGGAAGCCCAGAATACAGGACATGGGCCCTCATTGTCCCTGTCCCCACCTGCATGACCCCACCACTGACAGCGTGACCTCACACACAGCATGCATGTGAGATCCTACTGGAGCAGCGTACTCTTCAAAATGGCCTCCTCCGTGCATGCTTTAGGACAATACCACGTCTGGTTTTACATCAGCACTGGGCAGGGGACAAACCAGACAAAAACAGGACTGTCCAGCTTGTTAAAACCAGACGAATGGCCTGCCTAACAACCACAAATGTTTCAGGCATTTCCTGGCTATTAGTGATCAGGGCATAAACATTTAATTGATTAAGGTACTTCCTAGCCAAGGCACTCAGGTCACCGTGCAACACCATACAAATATGATCACAATACAATACATTTGTAACGAAGAGCTACCTACTTACCATTCAAACAAATAAAACCAAAGGGGAAATATTACAAAATATTGAAAGAGTGATGGGGAAAGGTAATAAGTGTGAGGCCTGCTATAGTCATAATAAAACCCATTTGAAGCAAGTGGCAGATTAAAGACCCCATGGGTTTTCTATTCTACAATATCTGAACGCCTCCTGAGGATTCATCTCAGCCCCTCAGTTCTTCCAGCTGTTCATTCGCTGACAGGAAATGCTGTCCCCATTGATCATTATTGCTTAGGGCAGAGGTCCTCAAACTTGCTGAGCTGGTCACATGCTGCCTGCTCTTTTCTTTGATTCCAGCTGCTAAATTGTGTTAAAAGAAGCTAAAAATACTGCTAATAATAATTAAAATACTGATGTATATAGAGTAAGAGATATAATGATGAAACATTTACTCCTTTGTAAAGAGCTGTGAGATCTACTGACAAGAAGCTCTGTATAAAAGAGCTAAATATTATTATTGTTGTTATTCGATAATTCCTTTTATTTTCCCACGTAGGCAATTGCTGTAGCTGCCACAGGAATCTTACGTGATCACATATGGGAAGTGAGGTGGTCCCAGCAATTGTGAATGGGACAGGAGGTGTCCACGACACAAGCGGTGTACTGAGATTTGGCACACACGTTGAACAAAATTGAGAATCCCTGATTTAGGGGCATGATTTTGAAAAGCACTATGCACCTTCAACTCCTATTGTATCTCTCAGGATTAAGTCTGAAATGGAAAGATTTTTTTTAAAGAGCAAGAGACAGAAACAGACCCACAAAAACAGATTTAAAAACTCATTCAGTTTATTAACTTTTGAAAGAAATAAAGTAGGAGTTATTACTTACTACATGTCTGTAGAGCCCTGAGTATAATGTGAGGGGGTGGTGTCAGGATTCCTTACGCACCATCACAAATAATAAATGATGGGTCACTCTAAACCAAACCCCACATCCAAACTGCTTCCAAACTCTGAGGACATTTGAATCCTAACCTGATTATGTCTGACCCTTTCTTTATAAGGAGTCAACCCAAATCCCTGGATGTTTGGATGTTTGGGGAGGTTTGGATCCAGAGCCAGACTTTGTGGCCCATCTCTAATATAAGGCAAACTAAAAGAGAGGACTGTTCCCAAGCAGGGAGGCAGTCCAGGCCCTCCCCGTTTCCATCTGTCATTCAAGAGAACTGGCTGTAGGACCTTCTTGAGGTGAAATTCATCCACTGCTATAAAGGTCTCTGGAAGACCTGATCTTGACATGGAGTACAGATCCTGTTGAAAGAGAGATGCAAGGAGGAACATAGTGGAAATTCACATACAGAGAAGTCTGGGCCCTCCATTCAATTCAGACTTACTACGTTAAAAACAAAATCTGATTGGGATGGTGATGGGGAAGTGTCTACAACCAGATCTAACCCAAACTGGGATACCTCAGGTGACAGGGCAATCGCTGGACTGGTCACTGGTCCAAAGATGAGCCATTTAAGGCAACGCTTCATTTATTTGAGTTAACCATCTGGAGAATTTCAAATCCCATCAGATTTGCACAGTATAAACCTTCATATAGTTATGAAGAGTACCATCCACTGAAAGCTTCCGGGCACTGGGAGCCTTGCACCACACTGACTGTCAAGAAATAAGCGTCCCTGAACACTTACATCATGATTCATGCCAGACATTTGACTGGATCCTTCATAGGAAGGTGGGAGCACACTGGTTGCCAGAGCTGGCAATGGTAGAGCAGACATTGCAGAGAACGCTTGCAGGTGATGGCTAGAGCAATGTTGCCGGCCAAAAGGCCATCAAAAATTCAAGCCTGCAGGAGAAGATAAGCATGGAGTGTGTGTGCCACCATTGCTGTTACTAAAGGCTTTTTGCCGAGGTGGAAATGGAGGGGATACTGGTGAGCCTGTTAAACAACTCATTGCTCTTTTCACAGTTATATAGAAATATTATCATCTTCCCACCCTGTCAAGGCTGATTCCCCACTCTGGCACATCGAGTGCAGAAGGTGGGGGCCCGCAAGGATTCTAAAAATTAATACTGGCCACTCCAGGCATGTATTAAACTCCCAAGGTTACAACTTTTCTCTGACCTTGGATTGGTAGCTGGTGCCACCACTCAAGTGCAGAGCCCCTTTGAGAGCCCAGGAAGGCGCAGTTGGGAATACCTTTCTGTGGGGTACCCTCAAGCCCTTTCACCCCCATCCCGCCCCCCACCCAGAGAAGAGCTGAGAAAAAAGAAGAAAAAAAAAAGAAATCTGCTCTTGCCACCAGCTAATTAAACAACATATCCACAAACCACTTAAGACACAAAAATTCAATTCTGTTCTTAAAAAAGGTAAACTTTATTAATAAAAAAAGGAAGAAAATACATCTGGGAACTCAAGCTATTGCTAGATTTTAAAAGAGCAACTACAAGGATTAAGCACCAAGAATAGCTTTCTTGAGGCCTAGCTTAAAGGTTACAAGCATAACAAAAGCACCTGGGTTAGCACAGAGGAATCCACAAGCCATAATGAAATAAAAGGGATAAACCTAATCGCATCTTCCTAGACACTTCCTGATCTACTTACATATCTGGGGTTTTAAATGAGTAGTTTCTAGGTATGATACTGATGATTTTTCATACCTGGCCCAAGCTTCTTACAGCATAACTGCTACCCTGTCCACCTCTCGCCAGGAGAACAACAGACAAAAGGGGAGTCTTTTTTTCAATTTTAAAAAGTTCTAGCCTTCCCATTGGCTCTTTTGGCCAGGTGCCCACTCACTTCCTTTTACCTATGCATAGCAGTGAGACTTTTTAACCCTTTATAGGTAGAGCAATTAGAGAACAGCTACTAAGAGGGATTACAGACCCGTTTACGTGCCGATTTCAGGAGTCAAGCCATCACGACCGCGTGTTCACAGACCGCGGGTTAAGAGGGCCATGCTGAAATATCTTAAGATATCTATATATACACATGTATAATTATCTAGGATTACATACGTATTCACAGCGTCCCAAATACTGCAGGCCTATCTGTTAACGGCGCTTTGCAAGAATATAAATTCAAATGTGTAATCTAATAAAAACATTAAATACGCAGTAAATCACTAAAACTTTGAAAAAGTACCAGTTTGTGGCCCCCTCATCGGCTGATCAGCTTTCTCTAGAAATCGATACCTGCGCTATGCCATGATGCTTTTTAAAACAACTTATAAACCCCTTGCTGGCTAGGAACGATTCATCCCCCGTTAAATTTCCAAATTTTGTTGCTTGGGCTTGAAGAATTGGCCCACTTAGTGGCATTCCTTTCAGCCTTTCCTGAGTAAACCACGTGCGCATGGCTTTGTCTATTGTGGGTTTTGCTGAATAGCGCACATGTTTTTGCTTAAGCCTCGTGGCAGAATCGATATTTTGTACAAAACCATTCAGTTTAGATTAGTTTTTTAGCCATCCTCGGAGAGTAGATTTGGCAATCCCAATATCTTTTGAAACTTTGTCCTGGGTTTCTCTGCTATTTACTCCATCTATTGCAGCTAGCTTTTCTTCTACAGTGCGTACATGATACGTGTTTACCAATATCGGTGATCAAAAGGAAGAGGAAACGCCAGTAGGCCTACAACACGTTTCCGCTCCGCACTTCCTGTCAATTTCTATGTCAGTGAGTTAGTGAGCAAATCTGTAGCGCTACATAGCAAGTTCCTGTACCGCGTGGTAACGAGTGCACTGAGAGGCATGGCGCTACTGCGCATTAAGTGGATTCACACATAAACGGGTCGCGCGTAAATGGGTCTGTACTGTACTGGCTGGCAGGGTGCCCATAAAAGGGAGCTACCCCCCTCCTTCATTTATCACACCCCCGTATCAAAGATTCACACCTAAGAGAGTCCCAACTCACTGGTGAATACAGGCTCCTTCGCCACTCACACGTAGCAAACTGAAATCCACTGAGCATGCTCAGAAGGACCTACATTTAGACCAGTCACTAACACACATACCCTTTTCACATCAGTTTCCCCAAATATTACAATAAAAGCATCTTTCACAGCCAGTGTTTGTGATGTGGTGCCGTAACTCACTCACATCAATACGGAATGAAATACTCTATCATTTATGAGAGCCACAATAACCCCGTATTAATGAAAACATGAACATATAACCAATAAAACTTGATTGGAGTTTAAGAGTGGCTACTGGATGTTCAGGAGGAAGGTAGAGATATGCAGGCTGTGGGTTATGATATGGAGGCAGTTGTGGTTGAGAAAGGAATGGATGAGTGAGGTGTAGATGGTATTTAAATAAATGGAATTTATTGCTTACTTCTGCATCTTTTATGGTTTGCATTGGTGGGCTGTGCGGTCTAGCAATCTTAAATTAACCATATTTTTTGCATAGGAATATACATACACAAAAACACGCTCCATGGAGTTTGGGTTATTTAAAATTGTGAGTACCGTGCATGCACACACTACAGCGGAACCACTTATCGAGGTAAATATATTTGTGCTCTACCGAAGTATTGTGACTGAGATTAGTGAAAATAAACACTGCTCAGGATAATTAGTATAATATGAGGTAATTAACCTGAGATGGACAGACCTGGAAATGACAGGCCTACCAATCTTATGCATTGGAGAGAAAGACTCCTTTAACTGGGAACAATTTTAAGAACATTTTAAAGTCTCCAGGGCAGACCTTGAGCTGGCGTAAATTGGTGTAACTCCACTAAAGTCAACAGATCTATGTCAATTTACACCAGCTGAGGATCTTGACCCCACAACTCTTATACTGAAGGATTTTGCTAAATCCATTTAATTGAGACAGCCAACATCTGAATCAGAATTTTTTTAAGCCTTCCCTATTCAAAATTGTCAGACCTGAAATCATCCTGGCACAATCACGGCTACTTCTGCAGTTTTTGTCACAGTTATTTCAAAGGACTCTAGCTAGTTACTATTTAAATTGTGCTATTGCTGCTTTGTCTTTCTTCTGCAGAGCTGATAACTGTGAATGACACTGGGACTGTATTGAAGCCATATCGAGGGACTAATTCTTTGATACATCGGGGATCTGATTTCTATGGACCCAGGGGCTCACGGAAGGCACACTGGGCCCAGATCCTCCTGCAGTGGGATCTGCCAGTATATGTTGAATAATGAATCCCATTGAAATCAAGAGGACTTCACATGGGGGCAGGGGCCTGCACTAGTGGATTCCAGTGCTGGATCGGTGCTTTATTTAATATGGATCTGAGAGATACCTCTTGAAGCCAGGGGTTCTTTTCCAATTGAAAAGTGCATTGGAATCCCTACAAAGGTGGGTCCCAGAGTGAAGTGCATCTCCTTTCAGCAATCAGTGCTTGCATTCTTTACTGATCACTGCTTAACAAAGTATACAAGTCTTGAAAGCATTTGTACAGGTCCATCAGCTTGTTTCTAGCCCTTACGCCTTGAGATGTCAGACCTTAGACCTGGTTCCTCAGTCTAGCAGTACTATTCTGGCACCGGGCCCAGGGTCAAACATAACCAGTCGCAGATCTCAGACAAGAATCGCTTTCAATCCTTGCCCTCCTGAAAGTCAATGGGCTCAGATGGTGGGATGTTTGTACTAGCCATTTCCTGAGGAGATATTTATTTTATAATGATGGGAGGCAAAATCATGAAGTTCTTGCTCAGGGAAAGCTTCCATTCACGATAATTAAAAAGTGAGTAAGCTCTTCAGGATTTTAATGGCATTTTGACTTTAGTTACTTTGATCATTTGCAGCACTTTTTGCTTCTGTTTTAAAGGTTCACTGCTCTGCTTCACCTGCACCCAAAGACTTTAATGTATAGAGGTGTGGGAGATTGCTATTAACTATAATTGGTCAAAATCACCCGGCTCCAGGCCACAGCTTGAGCACTGTTTGCTCAAGTGACATAGAAAAATAATTCTCTCTGTATTAGCAGTAGCCCCCGTTCCCTCCACCGTGCAGACAGTCTCTCAGAGAGGAGACTCCTCCCTACTACAGCTCCCTTGGAAAAGCATTGGAGAGGTCAGCTATAAACTGATCCCATTTTTTCTGCCAGACCTGTTTGGCCTGGGCTTTCTCCTCTGGCAGCAAGGAGCTGTATCTGTGGGATGAAAAAGAGCGAGGATCAGACATGGGATTGGGGTGGCTGGGGAGGGGAAAGTATTTCAGGATCCAAGTCCAAAATGAAAAGGCAGGAAGCTGGGAAAGATTAACCCTTTGTGTTGCCTCAGATAAAGATTAAAAATGTTGTCTCTGTCACCTGTTCCTAATGGTGGAAAGTAACAGATTGGTCCTCCAAACCCCTGTAGGATGCCTAGGATTGATACAGGCCTGGGCATCAGCTTTGGGAAAATAGCCAACGCTTAAGGTGCAGGCCAGAATGTGTTGGGCACATTGGCCAAGCCATCAGAGGATGCATAATGGGTCTCTGCAAAACATGCAACTAAGTCAAATTCAAACAAATGAAAAGTGATTTGAAAAAAAATCACCTCTCTCTCTCTCCTGCCCAAGGCAAGGCTCCATAGGGAAATTGGCACTGGATGGGGGAGGGGAAGGAAACAGACACACACCAAGAGATGCTGTATTGACAATGGACAGCGTAGACTCTGGAATAGCACAAGCCCCTCACATCCTGCCCTATGAGAGACACGGGGAGGACTTCGGGTCAGCAGAACCCCAGCCCAAGTGACAGAGGAGACTCTGGGGCTGAAAACAGAATAAGGTGGCTCTCTGCAGAGCAGGCAGATACCTCCCTAAGTGTCACGCCCAGTGCGAGAATGTGTGCTTACTTTAGAGAGTTTAGTGCCAGTTGTTTTAAAGTTCTTAGGTCAGCACGCATCCCGCCAATGCCCATGAACACCTCATAGAAGTCATACGACACGCCCTTTGATCCAAAGACAGACGGATCATCTGGACTAACCACGATAGGGTGTCCCTCTGCCATCAGCTCAGCAGCAGGATGGCTCCTCAAATCCGATACTAACAGCAGGACCTTGGGATGGGGGGGAGGAAGAGGAAGAAGCATGGATGGGTTATTCTTACAGATATTTGCAGTATATATTTATACTTTGTTTGGAAGCTCTTTGGGGCAAAGACTGTCTTTCTATCATATGTTTGTACAGCACCTAGCACACTGGGACTGGAGTCTGTAACAGGGTTTCCTTCCCCAGACCCTCCTATCTTAGTGTACTTCTAGCTTAGTTTTCCCTACTTCTGCGCCTCTGGGGTACTTGCACACCACACAACGGATGTGAGGTCTGGTTAATTAATACTATGAAACAAAAAATGTCTACCCTACACAGAAAGAACTCACCCTACACCCTTGTTACCCAGGCTTTCCAACTCCTTTCTCGCCCTTCCCCCGAGGCTTCACAGTCACTTGTTTCAGGCCTCTTCAGGCTAAGCCCCTCCTTGTCTCTAGTCTCAGGCCTCCAGCCTCCACAGTGGAGAGCTGTCTTCTCCTCGCCCTGGTCTCCCCAGCCTTCTGTAGAGTAAGTATTAGCTAACACATGTTAACAGCCTAGTGTACACAAAGCAGTGTGCCTTTAACATGTGTTAAACTGGTCAAGGCTTTAACTCTGTTTGACACGTGTTAAATGTGCATTGCTTTGTCTACACTAGACTGTTGACATGTTTTTGTTAGCACCTTACAAATCCTAATCTAGACAAGGCTTCACAGAGTGAACCAAGAGTTTTGCTTTATATATTCTTATAGACAGACACATGATCCCAAGTCACCTGATCCCTTAGACATGTGCTCCATCTAATAACTAAAAGTCCCCAAACTCTTGTCTTAAAGGAGCTACCTCCCTGTAACAGGCATGCTGGCCAGCACACATACCCAAAGGACCAGCTTCCTGTTACAGGCCTCTAGGCACTACCACGATACAAGTAAATAATCATAATAATAGTTCATATACATATTCCTAATTTTATGCTCTGAAGGGGAAAAAAACCACCAAAGAGATCATAACAAGGGAACAGGTGAAAGAGAAAGCAGAGACCATATGCAATTTCCAACAAGTGTGGCAATTAAAACGAGCAGAGAATGTCTCCATAATGGTTGAGTTAAAGGACAGGGACTCAGTCTCCAGAGTAGTCCTCTGTCCCCCTCCCCACAATACGTTCTTTAGAACCGCCCACCTAGAAAAATGCATCTGTTTCTCACCCACCTTCCAAAAATGCAAATATCCTCTACATTATATATCTCCCTCTCAGAATGACCTTCTATGGCCAATGAGACAGGAAAAGCAGTCATGGAGCAGAACAAAGAGCACCTGGAGAGTGGTAAAGGATAACACAGATACATCCTGCCCCCCACCCTTAACCAGTATCTACACAAAGGGCAATATATGTTGAGCAATACCCTGCTGCAGGTCATTTATCAAATTCTAAATTTCTGGTCCCAGCTCCTGACTTGAGACCTAAGGTCACTCAGGTAGATCCTACCTGGTTGGAGATTGGGCAGAGTTCTATAGGAACATCCATCTTAAGGGACAAATTCTTGGCGACTGAATGTTTAATGAGAGCGAATCCATGGCCAATCCGACTGGTATTGAACAGCAAAGCATCGAGCACATTGTTGTCTACAGAGGTGCCCTGCCAGTCTGAGGAGAGAAAGATGGATCCAAATCACTGCCATGTTATATGGAAACAGATCTTCTCAAACAGGTAATTGATTTATTTTATTTTTTAAATAAATGCCTCAAATACAAACTAACAGGCTTCCTCATGGCTTGCCTCCTTTGTCTAACAGGGACTACAGCACCGCACATCATCAGATGGGTGAATAAAATATTGTGTGTAAACACGTTATTCCAGCAATAAAGGACAAAGGGTATATTGAATTATTTGAACACACATTTTAAAGCTAAGATATGTAGCTGAGTCAGTGACATTCATTGGCAAACGGGCTTAAAAACATGACTCTGACTGGTGATGGCCTCAAAAATTCCCTCTCTGGTGCTGGTCAGTGTGGGAGAGAAGACAACTGATCACACTGCTCTGGGAAGGAGATGGCTATGCCACACCAGTGGCACCTCCTGCTGCCTGACTCCAGAAGAACAGGCCCAGGAACATCCCAAGATGAGGAAATGAGAGTGTTCAGTGCAGAAGACAAGTGAAGGGGACAATGAGTATCAGACACAGGCAGAGATGGTGGTGATGGTGAGGGACATGAAGACAATGGGAGAGAGCAGGAAGCAGGCAGGGCATGTAGAAACTGGGAGGAACCATCCAGCATGCTATGACAGTGTGCTGATCTTCTGCTGACAGAAGAATGATGGGAAACAGACTATACCAAACCTCTTCCCCTGATACAACCACCAGCTCTCCTTCTCAGTATCCAAGTATCCATGCCCCCACATGACCTGTGTTCTCATGCTTACCAGTCTCACCAGCATGGAAAAAGTAAGGCAAATGGACTCTTAGGGAGTATGGAATGGTCAGGGCATCCTTCAGGTCCCACAGAGAGTGTCCTTCATCCTCATACCCAACCTGGGAAGAAAAATAAAGATGTTTCTGAACATGCTCCAGGTGATCATTAGTCTTTTGGCTTGAAACTACCCTACGTTGCCATCTGAAATTCCAGTACTGTATTCCCATTTTTTGTTAAACAGATCCTCCACGGGTGAAAACTAGCATAGTTCCATTGACTTCCACAGAGTTATCCTAGTTTGCAACAGCCAGGAACAGGCCCTCCCTGTAAAAGATAGGTCATACACATGTTTTTAACAAGAGCATAGTGCAGCCAGTAAGGATGCTAGTGCATGTCGCTGCCATTGCATCTCCACCAATAACAGAATTCCCTACATTTCTGCACTCATGCTCACATACACATTCCCAATCCCCACCAAAGCTCTTATTCTTGAGATAGCAACTAACACAAAAGCAGCCTGAAAATGACTTTGCAGAACATCTGGGATACTGGTTGCTGCTCCCTTGCTTTTCACCTTGACAGATAGTCAGATTTTAGACGCTGTGTTTGGTGTCAAGAAGAAAGGTAACTTATATCCCATCCTAGTTTCATTAGGCACTTTTCCTCTGTCTCAGTCCTGAATTGTAATGGCCAGCACAAGTCTCGTGTTGCAGATACAGCTGTTCGTGACTACGTAGGTGGCATTCTTTCCTCTGAGAAAGACTTAGTAACATACCTGTAGAGTCTCAGGAGACAATGTGAAGTCCTGATTAGAACAGAAATCAGGACCACTTGTGGTCACTGAAAATCCCACTGCATTTTCTACAAGATTTGGCAGTTTCCTGGCCAAATTCCAACTACACAAATTACATCCTGCCCACTTCAATTTCATCTGCAGTTTAAATTAAAGAAATTATTTTTCACTTCACTTCCTAAATGCAGTTATAAAGTATGGCTGTGAGCCATTCTATAGCTACTTTTCCCCAGAGGTGGCTGCACTGCAGTGGCTGATGCCTATGCAAACAAAGTTATTTGGGATCCCGCAGGACAAAAGACAGTGGGGCAGCAATTCAACAGCTTGCTTTGCTGCTTTTCCCCTCTGAAATCTCTTCATACCAATAATCACAACTCAGCCCGTGTAATATTAAATACAAAACCAAGTAAGAAATAATACAAAGATACCAGGTCAAATCCTGCCAGAGTGTCCGGGAACGTGGCTCGGAGGACCATGGCCTTATAGACAGCTTTTTTAATCTCGGTAACGTTCTGCTTTCTGAAAACCAAGAGACAGAGAAAGGTGCTGATGCTCATTTCCATGGAACCAATTTCTCAGGTTCTGTCTGTATTATGACCAGAAGTGTTAAGGGAATATCCAATAGTAAAAAAAACCACATAAATGCCTAAGAAAAGCCCAAATGACTGGAGTTAACCAGCATCATGCACACTGTTTGGGACTAATTGGCCAATCTCCCCGTATCAATAAGCCAATGAGGGGGCAGAACCAGAACAGCTGTATAGGTAATATTTAAACATGCTCTGTGTATTATTTTTCAGGAGTTTTTGCATTTTAATTGTGTTTTTAAATTAACCCACTACAGACCATAGGAGTCTATTGGATTTGAATGTGTATAAAGGTTTCTGGGAAGGCAGCATTTGCAGGGTCCCTGAAGGAGCTTTGAAATATACAGTACCAACCCCCCAGCTGTTCTGCTGTTGCGCCTGCTTCCACAGAACTAGATGATGCATCAAAATTCAGGGAGAAAAAACATAAGGCTTTGAGAAAACACACTCACTTCTCATGTGCGCACACACACAGGAACACAGCCTCCTGCTCACTCATTGCCACTCCCTTCAGCTCAAAAGTAATCATAGAATATCAGGGTTGGAAGGGACCTTAGGAGGTCATTTAGTCCAATCCCCTGCTCAAAGCAGGACCAATCCCCAATTTTTGCCCCAAATTCCCAAATGGCCCCCTTAAGGATTGAACTCACAACCCTAGGTTTAGCAGGCCAATGCTCAAACCACTGAGCTATCCCTCCCTCCTTTTAATCACTTTTCCATACACACCATCATTGCTAACAAACCCCAATCATCTTACATGTACACATACTCGCTTCTATGAACAAATATACACATTCACCCTCCGTCATTTCCACCTGCAGGTGTTTATATGCTGAAAAGCACTTCAGGAGTTCATGCTCTAGGCCTCACTACACTGGAAGCAATGCAGTCTGGATCACTTCCAGGGTCTCTCTGTTGTAACCACTTGTGTCACACAATTGATCCTGCCTGCACGACAACATGACCATTTACACATAGAACTCTTCCACACTTGCCCCATGCGAGCAGCCTCTACCTGTGTGTTGTAAATATAATTTTTGCTCCAATAAAATCAGGGTGATCCTTAACAAACTGCCTCGTCACCTTCTGATATGTTGCCACAGACCAGGATTCATTGTATTGGGTCCCATCCAGTTCATATACCTGTGGAAAGAATAAGCACGTACAAAAAAAAAAAAAAAAAAAAAAGCAGAGGATGGTCTGTGATTAGTGAGGAGGAAGAAGTGACACTGCTAAACTTTGAAGGAAAGATGGAACAATTCTGAAGTAGTCTGTGGCTCAAATTAAAAATGGCAGGTGTATAAGGCCAGAAATCCAAACTGTGTCCAGTGCCAGGAAGAGAAAAAAGAATCAGTAGTTAAATTGTTCGGGATACCTTTTCTTGGTCCCTTAATAACCAGCAAGCACCAGAGAACACTTTGCTTTCATAATATATCATACAATAACCTGACTTCTTAACACACATACATGGTAACCAAGAGCCCTGGAGTTCAGGGATTCTCGGGAAGAACATGAGAGCTTGCTACAGAGCACCTCAATTACTGAAGCACTGCATCTGCATGTTAGGTTGCTCACAAATACCATGTCTGTCAACGATGGCAGGAGCATGGCAAGAATAAAGAAAGGGTTGGTTTTACAGTTAAGGTACTAGACTGGAATTCAGGATATTGGGGTTCAATTCTCATCTCTGCCAAAGATTTCCTCAGTGACCGTGGGGAAGTCAGTTAATCTCTGTGTACCTCCAGCTCCCTATTTGTAAAATGGGGAGAGTACTGCTTCATTTATCTCATCTATTTAGTTTGCAAGCTCTTCAGCACAGGGACTATGTACAGCGCCTTGCACAATGGGACCCCGGTTTTGGTTGGAGCCTGTAGACAGTACCTCAATATTAATAATAAGCAGCAGGGGCACTGTCCAGACTTTTATCACAGGTGGACTTTTATCACCAGCTCCATCCCCCACTCTCACCTTGTCCTTTCCTTCCCTCTCCTTCCATCTCTTAATCTCCCTGCCCTTCTTAACCACTCCATCCCTAATTTGGCTCTCCTCACCTTTCTCTTCGTTCCCCTGCCCTCTCTCCCTTATATTCATCTCATTTCTTCCCCGCCTGCTCCTAACCACTCTGGGCCCCTCTTGCATTGTAATCACCACCTTCACGGGCACAAGAAGCCAAGTGGAATTTTGCAGATTATCAAAAGGACATTTTCCACGACCACAGGGAATCCAGGACGGCTGGCTTTGCAAACACTGTTGCCCAAGCCCTCCAAATGAGTCTCTAACAGCGGAGGTGTCAGCCTGCGCCTTTGCACCCAATCCACCTTTATTGTAGAGTTTAGTTGGGAGTGATAGGTAGAGATAGGCCAGAAAGCTATGCTAAAAGCGCTGGCCTCTTTCCAGTAAAGAGCTTTCCTCCATTCTCCTCCCAAGTACAAATGTTCTATCTGGGCTCATTGGCTGTCTGGTAAATGAAGGGTTTTACTGCTTTTAGCATCCCAGACATCTTTGGCTAGTCTACCTCTGCTCACTGGGTCCATTTCAACGTTGACACTGCTACTGTTTTCTCTTCCCAGCTGCCATAACAACAGACATTTGGGACCAGTAAGTCAAGCAAAATTGGCCAATCACCATCCTCCACAAAGCAAGACAAACAAATCTGTGTCATTTTTCCCCCCATTCAAATGTTAGTGCTGGCAGAAAGTGCCAGAATGTCTGCTCTGGGGATGCTGTGGCTGAGCTGGGAACACTTCGACAAGTGAGAAGGTGATTCAGTCTCTGTATTCACAGCCTGCCTCACTTCTAAAGCAGATGCCAATGAGGACATTACTTAAAACCAATTGCAGTCATGATGTGTGTGATATAGACATCGACTGTTCGAGCTGAACTGAGACCACCACCCATTTCATGTAGTCCATTAGATAGCAAGGATTTATAGTGAATGCCAATGTAGTTTGGAGTGAGACTAGAAACCTACATGCTAAAAAGGTTAGCCCATTCACAAGGCTCTATGTATTCAGGGGCAAGCTGTGCCTACATTCTGTTGCAAGACCCCCCGGATTCTGTGTCCTTCTGATGCGACCAATTGGAAATTACGCAGCAGTTTCATTAACTTTTTTTTTAAGTGTTTGCCTCTGTTATTTATTTTGATATTAAATTTTATTTGTTTCACAATGTTCCCATGTTTTCAATGTGTTGCAGATTACAGTATTGACAACATGGGGCCGCACTGTAAAGTTGTCACGATGAAGATTTTATCAGGGGGCAGTCAGGGCTTTTGGCACCTGGGAAGGCATTCAAGGCAGTTTGGGATTATGGGATAATTATACTGATTATAGGTAATAATCAGTGAAAAAACCTGATAGTCTAAATAACAACGTTATTATCCTTAGGTTCCAGTGTTAATTGAAAAGAAAGGAGACGTTCACAACTTTCAGAGCTATTGTTTCAGGCTGTCTATACATTCTGGAGAGAACACTGCATCAGTTTGTGTTCCTAAGCTTATCGTCACAGCTATGAAGACTAGAAACAAAAAAACAAACTGGTCAGATTCTGGAGCACAGTTCTGCAGCAAGGGATGGATACCACAGCAAATTCCATAGCCCTCCAACTGCAGAATACACAGAGCCTCGCCTATTTCATTCCCCTGAACAACAAAGTGTGATAATCACAGTCCAGATACCCCAGTGGATGAACAGGGGTCTGAACCCCAAAGAGTAAGTGATTGAATCAACTGACTGTATATACTATTATTGTACTGTAAAAGTGCATTGCGTAAGGTCTTTTATGAAAGCTGATTATACACTGGTCATATCATTGTGTGATGTTTGCAGAGGTGGTATACAAAGATCTATGTATCTATGCTGGAAAGAATGTTCCTAAAATATATTTTGAGGATAGCCTTGATAAACCAGCCTGCCTTAGACAAAGGAATGTGGATTTACCTGTCTGGGCCAAGCTTTGTAAGCCATAGACATTAAAGTACATTTACATACAAGATAAATAAAGCAATAAAGCTAACAAGCATCAGAGGAAACAGCTTAGTAAACACACCGGGGAACAGAGTCTGCACCTCCAGGAAGTCTTCGTGGTTCCAAAGACAATGGACTTTGGGAGCTATAAAAGGAGCAAAAAGGGACACTCTAGTGATCCATCACTTAGGAGACATAGGGAACAGCAAACTCTGAGCCTGTGAATGGTGGATTCTCTTGGTGAGGAAGGCAGGAGCTGCTGGTGGCTAGCTGTAAGCGAGGAACTGTTTTAGGCAAAGATATAGCTTGTTAGAATTAAGTTTTAGGCACTAGAAAGCATGTTTTTTTTTTTTTTTGGTAACCCTTTCCCATCTCTTTTCTTCTGCCACTTAAATCTCTGGTCTTTGTTACTAAACTTATTCTTAGTTTTACTATAGACTGCGTTAGTGCTGTTGTATTGAAGTAAAACATGAGTCTTCTGCTAATCTACCAGGCTGGTGTGTGCTCCCTCTCTTTGGAGGCAGCAAACATAATACCTTCTGTGAGTGTCCAGGGAGAAGAACTGGACACTGTAGAGAGACGTCTCTGGGGGAACTCAGGAACTGGGGTTCATTGGTTGTTACTTGCAAGGCAAGGTTTTGACTGGCGAGACTCAAGGAGTTTGCTGGCAAGGCAAATAGACTGGAGTGTCAGGGAGCTGACCACACACTTTAGCAGCAGCCAAGCTCTCACTTGCTGAGCCAAAGGGTGACACAGTGGTTTACGGTTCCAGGTTCCCTGAGCAGACTGTCAGACCAAGTTCCCAGCAAAGAGCTTTAAAATGAAGCAGATTTTTCCACCCCATATGGTCAGCTGTGCAAGGGTCTGAATCTAAATACAAGACAGGGCTGGAGAAAAGTTAGAGAAATGTTTTAAAATCATATTAGAAAAGCCAAAAAGTGTGTACCGGTGGCAGTAGAGCTCTTATCTCGACATACTGTATGTTATCCTCATAGATCTCCAACAGCCCTTGATAGAAATAGGCCTTGAACACAGGTGCATAGCAGATAAGGCCAGAAACAGTGAAAAAGACATTCTCAAATCTTCTCCAAATGAAAGCCTGCGTTGGGTATGTCAACTCAGGGTTGTCAGTCACCAGGGTCATGTTCTTCAGCAAACTACAGAAGGAGAAACAGGACAGCTGGATTTAGGAGTGTACACAAGATGAGCTGGGAGCTCAGTAGCCAGGAGTCACAGAACACTATAATCCCTTCTATTTACATATGGGCCTTCCCACCAAAGGCCAAGATGTATGCGTATGGGTATCTGCCATTCACAGCCACCTCAGAGGTGGAGTGAGGGAGCTTTTCTGCATCAGCAGCACTACCCAGTGTGTTTTAGGTCACATGCTGGAGGGGAAGGGACAGGAAGGAATGTGAAGAATAGTGTCTCACCCAATGGGGGCCGACTTCCTGACTGGAGCCTCTAGGCATTATCACAATACAAATACTTTCCAATTTAAACTACAGAGGGGATTATTTTAAAGTAATTGCCTTCCGCCTCCCACATTAGACTGTGGCTGACATAGGGTTAACAACCTAATCTTGCAAATATAATCATCCCCATCATCTTAATTACAATGATTGGGATCTCAGTTCTACTCTTTACCACCTCCAAGAGGGTAACACTCTCTAGTCACTAGGAGGCAGCATTGTTTCAATATCACACCCTTACTAAACAAGTTACTTTCCTTAATGTCAGAAAGGTACTAAAGTGTGACTTGTTGAATCTACAGAATAAAATGGTTATTAAAAAAAAAAAACCAACAACCATACTTTAGTCCTACTGAACCAATCTGGCTACTCCATTATACCAATGCAAAAGTCATAATTTGCTGATGTCAGCAATGGATTTGATTTTTCAGATTTCCCACCTGGGAACCAACTGGCATGACTCAGTTCCCGCATGTTTCTTACTGGGATGGTATTCTGTTTACTTTATAGAACTTGCCCGAGCATACATTTCCTCACCACAAGCATAGGGGGCACCAAGTAGTTTGGTGGAAATAGAAAGAACTTGATTATCTTGGGGAGTTTGGTGGAAATAGAAAGAACTTGATTATCTTGCAATTACCATGAGCAGCTGCAGGCAATTCTGTTTGAATTTACATTGCGGTAATATTTATCCTCTAAACAGCTCCAATCCTGGACTCAGGGTGGTCACTTTTCTAATGGCAGTAATTCTCTTAACTTGTCAAGCTTGCCACCTGAACATTAGTTTATCAGATCTTCAAGATGGAAGTGTAAAATCAAAATAGCAATACAACTGGTGAATAGGTTCATTTGGGGATGGAAAAATTGTAGGAGTTACAGTAAGTTGCAACCAAGGGGGAAATAGCTTGATGCTTAAAAACTGACAGTCTTATCAGTCTGAGTAGGTCTGATTTTATCTAATATTAGACACTAAACAGGTTTGAGTCTGGCTAGTACTTGGATGGAAGATCACCAGAGAATACTTTCATGGCTTGTTGCTTCTCTTTGATAACTGTGACTGCTCTTTAATGCTATTTAATGTGTGATGTCTTTCCTGGTGGCTTAGCGATAGTGCTCTGCTATGTTATATAGAAGAGTTAGATATGATTCACGCTCTTATTATCTTGTTCCAAGAGGCATCAGTGTCTAGAATTAAAAGTCACTGTCCTATTGCTATAAGATGTGATCTTGTCTAACCTCATAAACAAGCAGTGCTGGGCCTGGTCAGAAGGAGGAACAGGAGACCATAAAGTGGAATCTGTTCACCAGGCATCTTGTGCACTGGCTGCTTTTTTAGTCATTTAAGGAACCCCTTCCAGTGGTTCTGGCTGCACTTCTTCCTCACTTTTATTCATGTGGGGGGGGGGGGGGTTGTTTTTATTTTTTAAAGCAAAATTATATACAAGTGACATTCGTGCCACCTTAAGGGTGAGATTTTAAATGCACAAGAGTCAGGAAATTCAGAGTTAAGGTTTCCACAACAACTTTAGCTCTGTCCTCTTGGGCATGACAACAGGGCTTTTGTTCCATTAATACACAACATCACGCAACACAAGATCCTGTTCAGGAAACAAGACAATAAAATGGAAAGGAACTGCACCTTAACTAGGGAGGCATATATGAAGTATTCCGTATTGCTGCATGCAATGGCATTCCGCATTTCAGACCTGTTCTGGGGAGCACTGAGTGGTGACAGTGGAACATCACCCTAGAAACCAGGAATGCAAGCACCAGAGGCATCTTTTCACAAGCTTATCTAACTGAGTTCAGCTGGAGACTAGCCTTAAGTAGAGAGGGCATGCTCCTGCTCAGCGGGGGAGGGTGGAAAGATTTTGTGTGGGAAGAACCTGGACTGCATAGCAAGCCTCTAGAAAAACAGATGCGGAGTTCCACTTTAAGCAAACTCCCCCAGATACTGGCTCAAGGGAAGTTATTCTCAAAATGCAGGTCAGCTGAGAACACCTGCCTAGAGGGTGAGCCTGGAGTTTGTCCCTATCAGGTGTAGAAACACTGAAGGAGAACCTCAGGGTGGGTCAAAAGACCATGTGAGTCGATTCATGTGACCATGCATAGTTTACTTCTAGATAAGGACCAATAAGCAGGTATTTATCAAAGTAATTTTTCCATAGATTTTCCTGGCACAAAGACTTCTTCGATAAATATGCGTAGTGCTCTTTTCCCCATGTATATAAGGGAGAAAGAGTGGCCCCTTACATAGATTCTTTTTTATATAACCTGTTGTGTCTACGTAGCCTGTGCTCTTGTGTTAGAACTAGTAATAAGCCACCAACACTCCTCCTAAAAAAAATAATTGTTACATTTTTACAGATCCCCCTTCCCTTGAGACTAATTATTCATAGGTATTACTGTGAGGATATAGTGATCCATCCTTGATAACATGCTACTCCTTTAAGGGATCAGTAGGCCAACTCTTTGCCATGAATAACCTACGCAGACAAATCTGGGGTTTGCTGATTCTCTAGGGGAAAAAACCCAAGTCAGTGGTTAGATTCAGCTAGAAAGACCCTGCTTGGATCGTGTGATACGATGTACAGAATAATGCTATTGAAATGCATAGGCACAAGGGGACAAAATTACAGGAGACCTGCATAAGTCTACTTTGCTTCTTTGTGGTGTAGAGCAGGGGTTGGCATCCTTTCAGAAGTGGTGTGCCGAGTCTTCATTTATTCACTCTAATTTAAGGTTTTGCGTGCCAGTAATACATTTTAACGTTTTTAGAAGGTCTCTTTCTATAAGTCTTTAATATATAACTAAACTATTGTTGTATGTAAAGTAACTAAGGTTTTAAAAAGGTTTAAGAAGTTTAACTTAAAATTAAATTAAAATGCAGTGCCCTCCAGACCGGTGGCCAGGACCCAGGTAGTGAGAGTGCCACTGAAAATCAGCTCGCATGCTGCCTTTGGCACCCGTGCCATAGGTTGCCTACCCCCGGTGGAGAATTAAGGCCGCCTGAAAGGTTTGTTTGCTTGTTTTCTATTCTATATGGGTTCCTACCCTGCATTCATCAGCATAGTATCTGAGCACCTTCCAGTGATGTATTAAGAAACATGACTAACATCTATCACATGTGGTTCATTTTATCTCTCATCCTCTTTCTAAGGGGAGAACTGCAAGTGCAATGAACTTTTGGTTTGGTAACATACACTCTGCTCTGAGTGTCTGTTAAAGAAAGTAGGCTGAAGAAGTGCACCCTGCACCTGGAGCAGATGGCGGTGAGGTTTGTGATGGTCCTTGATTCCCGTGGAAATTTGTTCCATTCTGAGACCAACACCCAAGAAAACTCCATCTCCTACACTGAGGAGCTTTACCCTTATGGCAGAAAGTTCCATTGTGCTCAAGGAGTGGAGTCTACATCCTGGAGCATTAGCTGATCTTTTAGATATGCTGGGCCCCGGCCTCGGAGCTCTTTCACCTTACGAATATCAGCAATGTCAGCTTTGCTTCCTTGAGTGTCTCCGAGCATGTTTACTGTGAGCACTCATGCAGCGTCAGAGGTATTGACTATTTAACAAAAAAGTCCTTCCAAAGTGTTAATCACTGGAATTAAATAGGGGAGGATTTTTAAAAATGTTTTTAAACTCCCTGACCACGAACCTCTTCCCCTCTCTGTTGCTCAGCATTCAGTCTCTTGCAATATCACCACTTCACTAGCTCTCCAGCCCCCAGAGTACTCTAGGGTCAGGTCAGACAAGACCTGAATTTCTAATATGAAAAACAAACAAAAAAAAGAACTGGGGTGGGGGAATAACGCACACTGTTCCAGGGCCTCTCTACATTACAAAGCAGCAAAAAATATAAAGATGGGTCCCTTTAACTTTGCAGATCACCCTTAAGAAGGGGCATCATTTCAGAAATAGTCTGGTGGGAGAGGCAAAGTTGTGTGTCAGCATACAGAACAGTACAGTAACTCCTCACTTAACGTTGTAGTTATGTTCCTGAAAAATGCAACTTTAAGCGAAACGATGTTAAACTAATCCAATTTCCCCATAAGAATTAATGTAAATGAGGGGGTTAGGTTCCAGGGAAAAAATTTTCACCAGACAAAAGACTATATTATATTATAGTCTTATATATTATATTATATTATATATATATACATACATACATACACACACACACAAAGTTTTAAACAAACAACTGAATACTGGTACACAGCGATGATGATAGTGAAGCTTGGTTGAGGTGAAGGAGTCAGAGGGTGGGATATTTCCCTGGGAATGCCTTACTGCTAAATGAACTAAGCAGTTGGCTGAGCCCTCAAGGGTTAACTCTCACACTCTACAAGCAAGCAGGAAAGGAGGGAGGACAGAAGTGTTTCAGAGATAGAGATGCGCATTTCTCCTTTAAGTATCAAGAGTGGGGTCAGAAGTACACTGCCTTGTTAATTAGATCAGCAAGCCCGCAGCTTCTGCCTAAGGCAGCAGCTCCCTCCCTCGTGTGTCCCCCCTGCTCTATGGAAGATGGGGTAAGCGAGATGCAGGAGCAGGGGGCATTAGCCCCCCTCTTCTTTCCCTCCTCCCCCCCACACAGCAAGCAGGCAGGAGTCTCGGGGAGCAGCACATGGCAGTGGGGAAAGGGACAGCTGAACTGCTGCAATTGATAGCCTGCAAACGACGTTAGAAGGGAGCATTGCACAACTTAAAATGAGCATGTTCCCTAATTGATCAGCAACGTAACAACGAAACAATGTTAACCGGGGCGACTTTAAGTGAGGAGTTACTGTATATGTGTCTATATCATATCCTGCAATAGTGGAGGGGGAGGTGTATCGGCTGTACACCTATGAAAAGTTGGTGGGAGGGCAACTGCCTTTCTTGCCCTATAGCAAATGACTCCCTACCTTTAGGAAGTGGTTATATCTTCATAACCATACTGTAATTTTTGGAAGGAAGGCTATTGTAGTAACCTGTCTTCCCCACACCGCTTTTAAACTTGAAAATAAAGTGTTTGATTGTTTGGTTTGTCTGTTTCCAGTCGTTCATTCCACTTCCACATTGAAAACTAGTGGAAGGGTTACAGCCCCTGGAAAACACTTTCACCCTTCCTCTCACACTTGCTGATCCTCCCCATTTTGTATGTAAGAGAGCCTGGACCTTCCCCAGATGCCATATGCCCATGACACATACTTCCAGGCACCCAACTAACCATCAGTTACCACCTCAGCCTGTCGATGCTCAGGGGCAAACAGAAGGAGGGGAAGTCACTTGCGGGGCACATGTTCAAGGGACTGGGAGCGTTTCCAAAAACTGAGAAGCATAGCAGATTGGGGCTCATTCCTGGCAAGAGACCAACTCCTCCCTTGCCAGAATCCCTCCCCATCCCCCAGATTAGCACCCAGGGAAGAGATCAAAATAGGAGGGGGAGCTCCTCAGTATGGTAGCTGTGATCATGTGCCTGGACTTTATGTGGGGACATTGCATTACATCATCTTGTGGTGATGGACACGTTAAGTGCAGTGAGAGGCAGAACAGTCCAGTGGATAAACCTGGGCGCTGGGTTTCAGGGGACCTGGCTTCTGTTCCTGCCTCTGCTGCTGGGAGAACTGGGCAAGTCACTTCACCTCCCTGTGCCTGTTTCCATCCCCCCAACCCCATTCTCTTGTGTATTTAGATTGCTTCTTTGGGGCAGGGACTGTCTCTTATTATGGGCTTGCCTACACTTAAAATACTATAGCTACAGTGCTTCAGTGTAAACGCTGCCTACACCAACAGGAGGGGTTCTCCCGTCAGCGTAGGTAATCCACCTCCCTGAGAGACGGTAGCTAGGGCGATGGAAGAATTCTTCTGTTCACCTAGTGCTGTCCACACCAGGGGCTAGGTCAGTAAGACTACGTCTCTCAGGGGCCTGGATTTTTCCCACCCCTGAGAGACATTGATATATCAATGTAAATTCCTAGTGTAGACCAGGACTATGAGTCTGTACATTACCTAACACAATGGGTCCCTTAACTCAGTTGGGGCCTTTAGGTATTACTGTAAAATAAAAGATAAGGGGACACTGAATGGCGATAAGAAGTGTCTCTGAAATAAGTTCATGTCCCAAGCAGGCTGCTAGCCAACATAGTCAAGCATGCGGTGTGGGGTCCTCTGCAGAGGCACTTCCCTCATGCTCTCCCTCCCTTATTCCTATAAATGGGGTTCTCTTGATTAGACCAGGAGGGAGAGTCTGTATTCTGTAAAATAAAACAGAATGGGGGGCTTGAGGGATGTTCCTCAGAACACCCTGAAACATTCAGGGCAACCACCTCTGTTCAGATATTTCAAAAGAAGATTTGATGCAAAATCCCTCTTGTCTATTATTTCTTTCCCTCTCTTCTGGAGAGGCAGAGGGGAGCTGGTGTCATGGTCTCCCTTTTCCCCCACTCTCCCTTGGAAGGGGTGGGAAGCCAGAAGGGGAACAGTCTTTCCTCTAGAAGAAGCTGATGGAGACGGGACTTGCTGCTGGCAAACATCTGCTTCTCCCATGAGGTGCTGCTGCTTCTCAGCCTACTGACAAACAAGGCTGGGAGCCCTAGAAACTCTTCAGCCACAGGCACCACCTTCTCCTTCTGATCCCATTTCCAAACTCCTCAGCCTGCTGACTTCTCACCTCACCAGCTGAGGAGGAGGGGATGCTCTGGGGAACCAGCACTCTCTAGCCTAACAGAAGGCAGAACTCTCCCTCTGCTTTTAGCAAAGGAAGGGGAGCTGCACTAACTGCCACTTTAATTCTTGGTAGCTCCTCAATCTGAACTGTCTCCCAAATCATTAATGCTCCATTCCAAAGTATCTTCCAGCTGATAAGTGATCAGTGCCCTAAGGAGCAAACAGTCTCTGTTTAAATATTTGTGTATATTACATTTTGAAAAACGCTACATTGAAAGACCATTAAGATTGGACAGTCAAGCGCTCAAAAGTTAGGAAAAGCCAGAATTAAGGTTGCCTGTGCACATGCATTATGGGAAAATCTTTCATTACAGGATCACATACTATTTTTTCCACAGGAAACCTGCCTCATTCAGTGCACAGGACAGACAGTGCAATCCCTAGCGCGCGCGCGCGTGTGTGTGTGTGTGTAAAAATGCAATTTGAAATTGAGAGTCCAGTTTCCAGAGCAGCCACCCCAGGAGGACGATGGGCCAGGGTGACCTTGCAAGACATGTGTCCTGTTAGCAAATAACCAGCAAGCAAAGAATAATAGTGCTATAAAACTCCAGAGTGCCTTAGACCATTGCTCACACACCTGTTATCAAACTCACTGATGTTGTGCAGTTGCTTCCGGTAAGTCTCTAGCAACACCCACTCTGAGCAGTCCTGCGGCACTGGGCTGGGTGGGTGAGGCTTGGAAAACTTAAACTGAACAGTACCCACATGGGTGAAGCAGATGTAGCAGTCAGGTAGGTAGGTGGCATTGTGTACCAACCAGTCCACGCTCAATATTGCATAGTCATGCAGGTGTAAGACAGCACCTGTGGGGGAAAGGGCAAACATAACAAGAAAGGGCTGCTGAAGTGAAGGGGAAGGAGCGTCAACATGAGGACAATTAAATCCACCTAAGCAGGCGTGCCTGGAGGGTCTCATAGATACAGTCATGAGCAGCCCCCACAGTAACAAGACTGCAAACCTGCCCTGCCTCCCCCCATATGAGACACAGATGGCACATTCCACATCAAACACAGGACAGGCAGAGCGTGATGGCTCAGTTTGAGGGGAGGGGGGGAAATCAATAGGGAGTTCTACGCTCTACTTCTCCACTGGGATGGAAAATGCACTGAGTTATTAAAGGTCTTTCAGACACACTTCACTGTGAGAGAGATGGCTCACACCCCACTGATTTAAAGAGGAACTTTCACACTAAGCAGCACTTTACAACACATGCTATTTTAATAGACAGACCTGAACCAAATCCCTAGATCTAAGCAGTTTGAATCCAGATGTGATTTTTTTCATCTAGCCCCTATTTTTACTGTGGGCCAGACCAAAACCTCAGATACTGACATGTTGGGGAATTCTGAGGTCAGAACAGAGAGCTCTATTCATCGCTACTACTTAATCAAACACACACATTTCTGTCTTGTATTCATAGATTTCAAGGCCAGAAGTGACCACTGTGATACTCTAGTCCAGGGATCTCAAACTCAAATCACCACGAGGGCCACATGAGGACTAGTACAATGGCCTGAGGGCTGCATCACTGAAACCTTTTCATACAAAGATACAAAAGCCCCCTCTTCTGCCCCCGCCCCCATTCCACCCCTTCCATGAGGCCCCGCCTCTTCACCGCCTCTTCCCACCCCTTTCCCGCCCCCACTCCAACCCCTTCCCCAAAGTCCCCGCCCCAATTCTGCCCCCTCCCTGCCCCTATTCCAACCCCTTCCCCCGGCCCCGCCTCTTCTCCACCTCCTCCCCTGAGCGTACCGTGTCCCGCTCCTCCCCCACCCTCCTGGAAAGTCCTAAGCGCCACCAAACAGCTGTTTGGCAGTGGGAAGCGCTGGGAGATAGGCGGAGGAGCGGGGACGTGGTGCGCTGGTGGGAGCAGGGGGACTGGGCGGGGGAGATTGGCTGCTGGTGGAGTCGGCGCCTATGGCAGGCTGCAGGAAATAACTCCACGGGCCGCATGTTTGAGACCCCTGATCTAGTCTGACCTCCTGTACAACACAGGCTATAGAACTTCCCCAAAACGAATTCCTAGAGCAGATCTTTTAGAAAAACATCCAATCCTGATTTAAAAATTGTCAGTGATGGAGAATCCACCACGGATCCTTAGTAAATTGTTCCAATGGCTAATTACCCTGACTAAAATTTACACCTTATCTGCTGCTGGCCATCACCACCTGCTTTGAGATGCACCACTATACTGCAGTAGATTGGCAACTGACAGAGCTTTTACTGTGACAGTCCATGGAGTGTGAAACTCATTCTCCTCACACACACAGTTCAGACCATCCCTCTGCATTGTCAAATATCATCCTAGAACTCTCCTTTTTAGAGATTTTTTAAAATGTTAGCTCTTGTGTAAAACCTCCCTTTTTAAAAGATGCTGCGGGATCTGGATTTTTTTGATATATTAATTTACATATCACAGCAATTTAATTGACTGTGGATTACATTGAACTCCTTGAGTGTCAAGAGGCACTTTATAAACACAATAGTTACATTATTAGCGTATTTGACTTAAAGAAAACATGACTTAGTTGTTAAGATGCAAGGCTGCAGGTCAGGAGATCTGGGATCTATCCTAGGCTCTGCTTGCTACACATTTGTGTGTGTGACTTTGGACAAGTCATGTAAAGCCAAAGTTTCAAAAGCACCCTCTGATTTTGCATGTCCAATGTCAATTGGCCTCACTTTTAAGGTGCTGAGCAACCAAAGTTCCTGACTTAAATAGAACTATGGTGGTTTAGCACCTTTGAAAAAGCAGGCCACAGCAATCTAAAGTTGGGTCCCCAAAATTTAGGCAGCATTTTCTGTGCCTCAGTTTCCTATATGTAGTCTGGGATTAATATTACAATTTAATACTTGTATTACCATAATGGTCAGAGGCCCCACTCTTGATTGGGGCCCCAATGTGCTAGGCACTGTACAAATATAGAGACCTAATCCCTTTCACAAAGGACTTACTATAAATACTATAGAGAAGCTACAGGAGATTCACTAGCGCTTGGGAAGTGATTTAAGTTCCTTTGGAGGAAAGGGATGTAAAAGCAAAAGGAGTTAAACATTTTCCTTGCCATTTTTTCAAAAAGCTAAGATACTTATATTTTTAAACCACAAATTCCCTGCTATTTGATTCAGCAGTGAAGGGATAATGGTGAGTTCGACATCTCAGTTATTTCTGTGGTAACCAATCATGATGCCATAAACCCCGGAGTCTGACATCACCGCAGGGACAAGCTAGCGGATTAGGGAGATGGCTCTTATTCAGACAGAAACAACAGACCAATTCAGAACGGTGGAAGCAGTTTACTTTTTGTATAAATGCTCTCTCCACAAATGTTCCCCAGAGCAAAGCTCTGCCTTGCACCCCAATAGCCAGATTGAGAGGGTTCCAATCTATCTGGTACCTCGAACAGATCAGTCTGAAAGGAGAATGCATTGCACAAGAGGCAAGTGTGTTCTCAGATTTCACAGTGAAAGCCTTCTGTCTTCACCTAGAAAAGGAAGCCTAATTAAAATACTTTTCACTGCCTCAGAGAGAGAAGTGGAAGGGTAGAGAGAAGTCAGTCAGCTGAGAGTGAAGGCCTTCAGATGTACAAATGCATTAACTCCTTGCTTCCCACGTGGAACTGTCAAGGTCACAGCAATTCAGAGAGTCAGCAATAGCTAACTCCCTGCTGGTTAGACTGGATGGCTTAGATTTCAGATGGCCAAAAATATCCTCCCAACCATTCAGTATATTATGGTTATTAAGGACTAATTCTTAGAATGCTGACATGTTCCAGACTGCTAGCAAAACAAATGCTTAGGAGGACATTGTGCATGTATTTTACACTCATATAGTGTCTTTCATCCTAAATCATCCCAAAGCTCTTTACACACTATGTATGCACCACACGGTGTAATGCAGCCACCTCTGAGGTGAAAGGCAGTAGCTAGCTTGTACACAGCAGGCTGCACAACAGTGAAGGGAGGAGAAGTTTCGGCCAACGACCATAGAGCAAATTCCTGCGCTTACAAACAGAGATCTTTCTCATCTGTGTGGATCAGAACTCAGTTTTTAAGGTCTCAACTGAAAGGCCCTAACAGAAATTCAATTTTCAGATAGACATTCTATAGATCATACAAACACACAGTCTCCAACGCATTAATAGATGTATGCTGTACACAGCTACTTGTATAAGGACACATGTGAACAACACCACAGGGCAGCATGTTTGGTTATAAAAGGTCAGTCGCAGGCCGGGGACGTTTTAGAAGGATGAGCACCCCCAGCGCTGGAGTGTGCTACACAGAGGTCAGTGTCTTTCCCATATTATATTATTTTGTCTTCTTTCTCCTCCCAAGTGAGGTAAATGGGGCTGGAAAGGTCCATGCTGTACAGTTATACAGGATACTCACATGTTTGGAAACCCTCCTGGGCCAGTGTAATCCCTCCTTTCCTCCAGCCCAAAAGAGCCAGCCCTAATAGAGTTCCTTCCAGGATCTGAAGTTGCTCTACTCAGCACCTGTTATAAGATCCTTTTAGTTTGGGTGCAGCAGGGATTTCACACTGACAGATTTTTGCCCCCCTCCCGGTCTCTGTTTTATCACAGAAAGCATTGGGACAACCAAGAACTCTCAGGCCAGAATCCTTACCTTTTGGCATACGTTTCAAGATGCTGAACACTGCACTTTGATCAATGAAGCCTTTGGCCCTGAAGAAGTGCATGCTGGGTGGGAAATATCCAGTCTCCCGGGCCTTGGCCACTTCCATCTTCTTGAGGCTTATTAGATACTCATTGACCTGCTCTTCCCACTTCCCCAGCACCAGATTGCCGCCGGTCCGGCGGACATTCTCCTGCTCCATCAGGAAGTCCCGCAAAGGGATGGGAAGGCAAAGAGGGACCAGACTTAGGACAAGGAATACCAGCCAATCAGCCTGAGGCTTCATGTCATGGACACACCTGGAGAAAAACCAATCAGAGCTGTAAGTGCAGGTCAAAAGGTGACATCGCAAAGGTGGTGCACTGGCTCTTTAACAAAGAAGTGGCACGATGATGTGTGCTAGGCCATCCTGGTGAAGGGCCCTTGCAGGAGTGGTAGGAGAATCTGAGATGAATCAGGAGAAATACCTGACACTCCCAAGTATTCAAAGGAATCAGTTTTGAAATGCATTTGACTCAGAACCATTCAAGTAGGCAGTAAGATCCTGTGAGGAGAGGGTGTATCGCTGTTGGATCAGGCTGACAGTACATCACACTGTCCAGCTTACTCAATGCTATGGGAAGGGGGTCTGTGGCAAAGGACTGGCCCTAGAAGCAGAGATTTGTGAGGTCAGGACATTATGCTTCTGAGCCATCCCTATGTGCTAACGGACCGACTAAGGGACACCCAAAGACAGGGCAGCATGCTCCTGGGCCAGCCTGTAGGTCAGAGTATGTATGTGTGGGTGGGTGGGTGGATGGATGGAGGGGGATAAGGAGACAGGTCTGTTGTCCCACAGAGTATGCTGAACTTCAGAACCATTCAGGTTCTGTTACTCGACAGTCCAGGAGAGACCGTGCTGTTCCCACAGCAAAATGCGTTCTCGCTGTTAAAAGGGATAGTTCTGGGGATTTCACATCAAGCTCTCAGTGCACCAACACCCCCTTCACACCAGGAGTCAGGCATTTCGCCTGCATTGTGCAGGAGGTCAGACTAGATGATCATAATGGTCCCTTCTGACCTTAAAGTCTATGTAATTTCCAGTGCCCGGATGCCATAGGCCACAGGATGCGCCACAACTACTGGCACCATAAGAACTGGTAGGAAAGAGAGAGAATGTGGTGAGTGATAGGAATACATAGGTCAGAGAAGACAGACCCATGCAAAATGAGAAATGACTTTCCCTCCCCAAAGAGCATTGTTGGAATACAATCTTCCAGCAATGGGCACCAGTCTGGAGGGACGTAATCATATCAGACCAACCCAGGCTTGAGAAGGACTCAGGGCTGCAAGATAATACATGAGCTATAGGGAACTATGTCCCCAAACACATTTCCTGCGTCAGCCCTCTTCTCAGCTCCCCCATTGCTGCAACTCCCCCCTTTCTGCCTGCTGCCCCATCACGCTCCCTCCCACACTATAAGCTGGCAGCAAGATGGAATATCCTATACAATTTAGCTCAGGAATTTAGGGATTAAATTCAGCTCTAGAGCCAGCCAGTTCTGATCCCAGCATAGCAAAAGCATCTTAAAAAGACACAACAGCCTCAGTGAGACAGACCCACTTACTGTCAATTTTCTCTTCCTTGCGTCCAGAGATCATCCAACTGCAACCGAGATAGCGGGTCCTAGTCACCGCTCCTTCAGACAAATAGGTACAAAGCAAAGCAGCTATTGGACAGGGAGGCAGGAAAGGTTATGAGAAAAAGAAACTAAAGGAATGTAAGGAGCAGAAAGCCTTGGCAGGCCAGGTGAAGAGGGCTGAGGTAACAATAGGCTGAGCTAGCAGGAGGACATTCCAGAGCTGCATGGAGAATGGGAAATGGAGAGCCAGAGAGCAGCAGAAACATTCCGACACATCCTCCACACAGGATATGGTCAGGGGAAAGGAGTGTTCTATGATTTTAACCTCTAGTGGTTCTCAGATAGCCAGCTGGTCACATAGCATAGTCCCAGCTGCTAAATTTTAACCTCTTCACTGCCCTCACGTGAGGAGTCACTGTCATCTCTGTGTAACTGCCACCCACTCATAATCTGACAGTTTTACATAGATGACAAATGTACTCTCAGGAGAGGCCTGGACCCAGGCTATTTTACAAACTGCATTGCTTCCTACTCTGAGGCCCCACCCAAACTGCCACAGAAATACACATCTGCTGAGCTATTTTAACACAGTTCAGGGTAAGCCAGTTTAAACACAGTTTTGCCTGGCTATTGAAGACTAGGAACAACTACATTGCAAACACTATTTAAAAGACCTTTTTAGACAAGAACCCCAGCTAGTTGTATTTAAACACACTTTTAATGAGTTTTGTCCAATCAACATTGACTAAACAAACTGGGCCAAAGTCATCCCTGATATAATTCCACTTTTACTAGAGCTGAATTTGGCACACAGGGCCAATTCTGCTCTCACACTAGATGTAAATCAGGAGTAACTCTGAGGTATACAGAGCTGGTCACACTAACAAGAAATCATGACAATTATTGTAATTTTGAGGGTGTTTCCACTTTGCGTGGTTCAAAATGGACCCTTTTGTTTTTTTTAAACATTTTAAATAAAAAATGTTAGAAATTGTTTATCAAAGACTGTTTTCAGTACATAATAAGAATAACAATCTAGATAATTATTTAAATTACAAATGTCACCAAAAATGAAAAAAAATCAACAGTTCTTAAAAATGAAAAACAATCTCCAAACGTCATTTTTTAATAATGCTTTACATTGCAAGATTTCAACCGGCACTAATTGGTACTAAGCATGATCAGAATCCGGTCCCTGGGGCTTAAACACCTGTTAGTGTGGCCAGGGCCGGTGCAAGGAAGTTTGGCGCCCTAAGCGAAACTTCCTTCCACCAGCCCTGCGCCCTCCCCCAGCTAACGCCGCCACCCCCGCAGCAGCCAGCTCCCCCCACGGCAGCTCCCCCCCCCCCCCCCGCTGGCCGCATCAGCCTCCCCCGACCAGCAGCACCCCCCCCAGCAGTGGCGTAGCCAGGTTTAAAGCACAGGGGGAGCGGAGCTAAAAAAAGGCACCAGGAGCAAAAAAAAAAAAAAAAGCTCCGCTCTGGCTGCAGTGTAGGAGCAAAAGGCATCGGGAGCAAAAAAAGGTGCCACTTCTGCTCAGTGGGGGAGCGGCTGCTCCCTCCCTGGCTACGCTATTGCCCCCCAGCTCCTGGCTCAGCCGCGGAGCCGGGAGGCAGCCGCAGTGAGCCACCCCCCAAGTTCCGGGCTCAGCCATGGAGCCAGGAGGCAGGAGGCAGCCACCCGCCGCCCCCTAAATCCTGGTGCCCTAGGCAACCGCCTAGGGTCGCCTAGTGGGAGCGCCGGCCCTGAGTGTGGCCGCCCTCTGAACATTCCAACTGTATTCGACAACAGGTGCCAGACCGGTCTCTTTTCTCTCTGACTCCACCAGCCGAATGTGACAATGGTTTCTCATGGGGTGCGCACAGGTGGAACGGAGTTCAACACCTGCGGTATGAAGGGGTGGCCTACCTGTAGTTCTATCAGGGATCTACCACGCTGTCTTGCAACAACTGTTAACCTTGACTGACCCTGGTTTTCAACTCCAGCTTAGGGAGCATACATGGAGGGCATCAGGAATCCATGCTTGATGGCCAACTTAAACATGGCAGAATGTTTTTTAGTGTGGATAGAGCCTAAGATGGTCTCTCCTCTGGGGCAGTTTCAAGGGACTGGAGAGTATAACCACTTTCACTGAACAGGAGAGACACAGTGCTCCACAGCAACTATTAGTTCCCTAAAAACAATACAAGGATCAGAGGATAGAGTGTATGAGGAGAGAGGGGAGGGAAGAGAAATGCATGTAGACTAGAAAAGAAAGTTCAGCAGGGACAAGAGCTCTGTCTATAAATACCTTCAAGGGAACAATATAGATGAAGGAAGGGAATTACTCCAATTATCTGAAAGTAGTAAAGCAGAGAGCAACAGCCTAGAGCTAGAACCATAAAACCAAATTCAGGTTAGGCATTAAGAAAAATGTCTTTACAGAGAAATAGGACACTAGAGACAGACTCCAAGAGAAAAGTGTTGAGATATCATCAGTGCAGATAGCTAAGGGATTAGACAAGACACATGTACGGAGAAACAGTAGTCCACAGAGCACTGACTGGTGGTTCTCAGATAGCCAGCTGGTCACACAGAATTTGCTCATCCTTACATCCCATCTGCTAAATTTTATTTAAGCTAATAATCCATAAAATACTTCCATAACAAGACTTTTCTATGTAAGCAATTGCAGTAATTGCCACAAGGTTTGTATGTAAATGCAAGGGGAGATGATCTGTGAGATCATAAATGGGGGGGCAGGTGTTCATCAAAATCCTCTCTCTATTAAAATGTGGTCCATACTATGAAAAAGTTTGAGAACCCTGCACTAGCGGGATAAGGACAACGAGATTGCATTTATATCATATGTAAAAGGATCCCAAAGCACTTTATTAACCAAGCTGTACCAACTATCCATATAGAAGTCACTCCACCTGCTACTAAAACATAGCCCTCTCTGGGGTGAAACATGACAGCCATTTTAAGCCCACAGCAGTGAACAATATGGAAAGCAGAGGGGAATTTAGCGAGGTAAAATGTAATTACTCAAGTTGGAATTTGGCCAGACACCAGAGTTAACAGCCCTATCCTTGTGAATATCATGGTTTCTTTAATGTCAGGGCCTTAATTTTAGGCCTCCTTGGAAAGCCAGGCATGACACAGGGAAACTTGTACAATACAGAGGATCAATACAGATTAACTAAGAGGCCTTTTCCATAAGCAACCACCTCTAACCCCAATTCTGCCACTCCCTCACTTCTCTCATTCAACCAAAACCCATTGGAGAAAACTAAAGCCCTGTCCACATTACCAGGGGATAACATGGTTTGTGGCTACATAACACAACTTTAAAGGCACATTTGTGCCCTGTTGCGCTCTGGGGAAGAGGACTTTTACAAAGCTTTCAATTGTCTTTTAGCAGCAGGCAGATATTCTCAGTGAAGTACCCTGATGCAATTTCATTCCCACACACCAACCCAAAAGAGCCAGTTTTCATTTTATTCATCCATTCTGCAAAGTTCATCTTTCTTCTCCAGCTTCCACTTTCAGGACCAACCCATTGCACCACAGCTCAGCATGACAATGTTGCAACACAACATCATTGCACTAGCCCAAAAGAAATGTTAGGACACCTTGCTCATTTGCAGGGCAATGTGAAAATCAAGGCAAAGCATACACAAATCGTGTGAGTAACGTGTTCCTCCTAACCAATTTTTAGAAGCAGTTTTGCTAATTCACAATGAAAGTGGAAAGATGCTCCCTCAATAGTGGTTTGAGAGTTGGAAGATTGGTGTTCTAGTCCTGGCTCTGCCACTGGCACGCTGTGTGACCTTGGGCAAGTTACTTAACCTCTCCACTCCAGTTTCCTTATCTGTAAAATGGGGATGATCCTTCCCTAGCTAGTTCACAGGGGCACTGTGAAAATTATGATGATTTATATAACCATAGTACCTATCAGCTGCAGTCATGGACCAGGACCCCATTGTGCTAGGCACTGTACAGACACAGAACAAAAAGACAGTCCCTGCCCCAAAGAACTTACGATCTAAGATTAGTTAGTGTGTGTGAAGCATGCCAAACACGCAAAGGGTATAAGTATGATCAGTTATTAAGGATTGACTATCTCACAACACTTGGGATGACTAAAACATCCCCACCAGCCTGATAAATAACCTATACTTTTGTCTGGCTGGGCAAATAAGGTGGTCAGTGTGGGAGATCTGCAGGGAGGAAGAGGCATGTCTGCTGTGGCCTGTGCTTCCAGCTTAGCATCCGAACCTGTGACCCAGCAAGTTCACCTACAACTTGCTCCATCTATGCACATAAACTCACCCTCGGGCTGCCTTTTCATCCATCCTGAGGTGCACCTACACCCACCTGATGACATTTAAAAAGAGAATCACAGTTACAAGAATTGGAACCTGGTAATGCGGCGCTGGGGAAAAAGCAACACTCCCAGGTTAACAATTAATCACACGGGGAATGAAGCCACTGATTCGTAATCATTGCCTGGCTCCCAGATATAATAGCCGTGAATTCCTGTGACCACCATCTGAGACGAGGCGCTTTGGGCTATTCCCAGTGCACTTGCTAAAATTCAAATCAGTCGCAGAGCAAGTCTCTTGGCTCGGTGAGCTCAGGCGCTTATCAGCAAGAGGAGTCAGTGGTGCTAGCCAGCAGCAGTCTGAATACCCCCCCTCCCTCACTGTGCTGTTACTGAGGTTTCATTTTCAAGTAACACTAAGTAAGAACTGCATCATCTCCTCCCTTCCCCGCCCAGGACTGTTCTTTGCTTCCATAACCCCAGACTTGTAGCTACAGTAACTGAAAGGACAAAGCAAAAAAAACCTTTTGTATGGTAACACCAAGTCACTAAGGGCCAGGGCTGCAAGGCCCTGAGCGCCCTCAATTGTCAGGAATTGTCAGAGTCAGGGCTCCGCACCGCACAAGCACCAGGTCCCAGGCTGTTTCCAAGGTTTCTGTGCAAGGCACCTAGAAAACATTAGCAGGGCCCCAAGTCAATTATTTGTTTTTTCCTCATCTCTCAGCTCTCTCCGATCTTGGGCAGTAAAAAAAGAAAGCAAACTGAGTAACAGACTGCATGTTGTACCTCCTGCTCTCAGGGTTACTGAGAATCCTCATCCTGCTCGTTCTCTCACTTTAAAGGAAGGAGAAAACCCAATGAGCTCCTGTCAATGTGGGGATTTTTTCCATTAGTCATTTCACATAAGTGCCTGCCCCCACTGTCTAACCTTCACCCCTCCTCCCCAAAAAACACTTATCCTCTCTAAAGCTTGTGCTAGACATACTGTTGCCCACCAAATATCTGCACAGGTAGGGGAGTTCTCTTCCTTAATTCTACCTACTGTAAGCTGCAACCTGCTCCTGTGCATGAGGCAGGGAACAGAGGAAGAGACTTAGGTCCAAATAATACTATAAAATTAACTATGTTGGTGGATGTTTCACCTTATAGTGGAGACAGGACCTAACCCAACTCAGATCTGCCCCATTTCCTACTAAAACCTTGGAATTGGCTAATTCTGCTCAGAACAGGAAGAGATGACTCTGGTGCAGGGCCGGCTCCAGGCACCAGCTTTCCAAGCTGGTGCTTGGGGCGGCATCAAGAATGGGGCGGCAGTCCGAGTCCTGGGGCGGCAATTCAGCAGCTGGTCCGCTGCTCTTCCCTTGCCGCCACGGGACTCAGACTGCCTGCGTCGGGGGCCCCGCAACGTCTGCCTGCATCAGGGGCAGGGCCGCGGTGCCTGCTTAGTGCGGCAAAATTGTTAGAGCCGCTCCTGCACTGGTGGGCCCACACTAGTGCTCCCACCACTAGCACTGGCAATAAAAATGCCTACCACTGATAAGAAAAATAGTCCAAGTAGACAAGTGTTTGGTTTCAGCTGCATAGGTGTGACCAGCAGTAGCATAGCCGGGGGGGGAGTAGGGGGAGCGGCTGCTCCCCCTGTGAGGAAAAGCGGCACTGAGGCGCCGCCCGAGCCTCGCTGGGGCGGCGCTTTAAAAGGCCCGCGGCTCCTGCCGCTGCAGGGAGCCGCGGGCCTTTTAAAGTGCCACCGGAGCCCCGCTGCCGGAGTTCCGGCGGCGGCACTTTAAAGGGCCCGGGGCTCTGCAGCGGCTGGAGCCCCGGGCCCTTTAAAGCACTGCAGGGTGAGTACAGGGGGAGTGGGGAGGCGCCTTTTTATAGCGCCGCTCCCCCTGTGCTCAAGACCTGGCTACGCTACTGGTGACCAGCCTATGTTACAACCAATATGGCACAGTAGACTGTATAGATGGGACTGAAGGTAACACCAAAACAACTGTGGCCCAGCCATGAAATTACTGGGTCTGCCAACAGGACAGTAGCTATACTTTACACAGGGACTTCTCTCTTAACTGTGTTATCATCCTATATTTGATTCCACAGCAAAAGCTACCTTAAACAGCTGGATGCAGTTCCTCCTCAGAACTTATACCTGTTTTTGCCTGCAGTTTATAAGCCAGTTCTCCCACTCCTCTCTACTGTTTACCCTCTGGGAGAGAAAAAGGATGGATGCTTGATGCAGAGAGGGATGCAACTTCATCTGGCTTTGCTTGAAGGTGCAGCGAGCTGGAGGAGAGAGATGGTTTGTGGTGTTACAGAAAGACAGCCGTTTGTTGCTGCTTTCCCGCCTTACTTTTGTGAAGATTCACTGCTGGAAAGAAGCAATGAAAGATGATGTGGAAAGTTAGTGTAGCCAGGGCAAGTTCATAAAGCAACTGCCTGTGCTACAGAAATAACCAGGTTTAAGCATAGTTTTGAAACACGGCTAGGGCTGGGGTGGCAGGAAGCACAGCATAGGAAACTGTGTTTTAAGCACCATATAATTACACTAAGGGTAAAGTAGCATTCCTTTTCATTCATGATACCACACTGGAGAAAGAAAAGTTTTAGAGCACAGTTGAGTCACTTTATACCAGTGTAACTCACCCCACTGACTTCAAGAGGTTTTTTCCTGATTAATACTAGTGTAAGTTGGACCAGAAATAAGCTCTTAGGAGCATCTTGTAAAGTGCATTCAGACCTCACTCTTGGATGCTAAAGGGTGACAAGAGAAGGAGGATCAAGTGACCAATGATTGCTGGAGACTTTGGGATTCCTTGTTCAGGTGAGTTGACTAACATCCACCAATAGCCTTGCTAGACTCTCCTTTTCTCCTTCACAGCATCAAGGTGAACATTTTTCAAGTTATATTGATAAGGGGCAGCAGGCGAGCTGTCTGGCCGACATAATAGGTTCAAAGACTTCAGTCTAGGAACATTCAGACTCTGCCCAAATGAGGGCCATATTGGAAACTTGCTAGGAACATGAGGGGTGTGGCTAATTCGCATAAAACAAATCAAGAGCAGCCCCAAGGCTACTTGGGTGAAGTTGGACCATAGCATGTTGGAACCTGCAGGCTCCGTGAGCCACACCAATGCCTGAAGGAAAAGCGCAGCTTTGGACAACATAGTGGAATTCCAATGAGTGCAATCTGGCCTGAAGGCATGTTTTAGCCACCCTAGCATTAGTTACCATTTATTTCACTGATGTAAACCCCAGATGGCTACACACAGTGATCTTAGGGAACAGGGATACATCCCTGTGCACACTGAGCCAGTCAGGCTCTCTGGCAATGTATCAATTGCTATGCCTGTTAATCACTGAAGCTCAAGGAAATACACTTAAAAGAAAACAACAAACCACTAGATATAGGGAGCAGCCAGAACAAGGCTAGCCTGTTGAAATTACATTGTAATTAAAACATAATAAAAACTGGCATTTATTGATGAGTTATATTAACCCTGTCTGAAACCATTTGAGCAAATTAAGCCTCATAATGGTATTTTGCTTCACTGTTAAAAGCATTAAGACATGACATAGATCAATAATAATACCCACGTTGGCTCTTTGTTATTGGAAGAAGAAAGCTTTGCTGCTGGAAAGCTTCAATTGGCATGGCTTCAGCCAATAAGAAGGCACCTACAAGGGACCCTGCTGGCAAGCCCCAAAAGATAATGCCAGGGTACTTACATGGGCATATAAAGCATGCTGTCAAAAACACTGCCAGGAGCCCAGCTGTCCCACTCCAGGGGACATTTCCAGGGTATTTGAGTGAGCAGATACCAATGTATGCCCCAGAAACCATTTCCAGGGCCCCTGCTGGCACATAGCAGTGGATGCTTCCAGGGGACTTGCACGGTCATATACCAGTGCCTGCCTCAAGTGCCAATGCCCCCCCTTACATATACCACAGATCCTACATGGGCACAGACATGTCTCGGGGGGGCGGGGGGAGGTTCTGCCAGGGCCCCTACAGGAAAATATACTAGTGAATGCCTCAATGGGCACTGCCAAGCCTGGGGCCTGTGTCCCAGGTGAATTGTTCTCTAGATGTTTTGCAACGGTTACAAACCTGTAAGGCAGAAAAACTGATAGACCCTGGGCTCCTTCCTTCCTTCTCCCAGCTGCTTCTGTCTCTCTCAAGCCACACAACAGCTGAGCAGATAAACAACTTGCCACCTGCTCCCACCTCCAACCCCGCCCCTCTACATCGGATATGTCTCCACCTCCTAGTCCAAAGCTCTGTTCCCGTGTTTGTATTCTCCTCCCTTAAGGCACAGTCTCCTGCAGCAACACAGCAGCCGCTGCTGCGTGCCCTCCCCTTTAGCTAAAGGAGGGGCACATTGTGAAGAAAGCGATAGAGCTGTCTGTTCTCATTGCAAACCAGCTGACACCTTGCTTGAAATAACAACTTAGCTTGCATCCAAACTAAGACAGACAGGAAATCCCACCCTCTGTCTTTGCAATGCCACAGCATATTCAGATTCTGAACAGCCTGACCCTACTCCCCTTCTGCCTGTGCAACTGGGCAGAGAAGGCAGGAGAAGATAAATAGTGAGCATGGAAGGAAGATCAAGGGAAAAGGAGGCAAGGCCTATGAAGCACAATAGCAAACTGGGTGGTACCTCAGTTTCCCTGCCTGTAAAATGGGGATAATAATGCTTAATCAACATTGTAAAGCACTTTGAGACCTTCAGCTGAAAAGTCATGAAAAGTGGCAAGTATTAATTATTATTACTACCATAAAGGGCTCCTAAAGATGAATTAAAATAATGAAATGAACCATCCTTAATGCCCAACCATCAGCCTCTTTCAGCTTCCTCATTTCTGGGGCAGATAAATCATTCTGTTGTGTTGAGTAAAGTATATGATACAATGAATGGTCTTGAGAAGGTAGACGAGGAACTTCTGTTCTCTTTGCCACCAGAACAAGGGGACAGTCAATTAAATTAAAAGGTGGGAAACTGAAAAAAGGAAATACTTTTTCACACAATGTGTGATTACACTGTGGAACTCACTGCCACGGGAAGTTATTGAGACCAAGAGCTTAACAAGATTTCAAACTGATTGAACATGTACCTGGAGATCCAGAGTGATCATAATGAATGACAACAAAAATGTTAAACCTCCTACTTCAGGGTTTGGGCCCATCGCTGACTTCTAGAGATCTGAATGAGGCCCATGTGTGGGGCAAATGATCCCACATCTGCCTACTGCAGGGTTCTTACACCTTCTTCTGAAGCACCTGGTGCTGGACACCGCTGGAGATAAGATACTGAACTAGGTGGACCTCAGGTCTGACCCAGTCTGGCAATTCCTGTGTGTGTGTGAAGCACCCACAGGAGTGCAATGGGGGATAGGTTTGGGCACATACAGTATGACTTGACATTTTGCCTAGGAACATAGGATCAGACCAGTGATCCAATACTCTGTCACTGACAGTAACCAGCACCAGATTCTTCAGGCAAGACGTAAGATCTCACAGTAGACAGGAATGGAATTAACCTGGTCCCTGGGAAAATTACTCCATAACCCCAAATATCAGAGGTTGGATTTAGCCCTGAAGTATGGGGCCTTACAGTGTTCCCATAATTCTTGTGTATTTTGTAACATTTACTATTTTAACCCCTTTTGAATCCAGCTAAACTCTGGGTCTCAATTATATCTTGTGGCAGCAAGCTCCACTGGCTAATTGTGAATTGTGTGAGAAAGCATTTCCTTTTATCAGTTCTGAACTTGCCACCTTTCAATGTCATTGAATGTCCCTCTGTTCTCATGCTATGAGAGAGTGTGAATAGAACTTCCCGATCCATCTATTTTATACCATTGATATTTCTGTATGTTTTTATCAAACTAATTGGGGGGGGGGGGTGGAATTGCACAGGTCCAGTTCAACTCAAATGTGACTGTGGGAAAATGGCCCTGTTTTATTGAAAGATTCTGCTCCCTGTGTGTATTCAAAATGAGAATGATTTCATCTAGTGGTAAGAATAAGTTTTCATTGTCTTCTACCCCTGCAGAGCAAGTACAGATATAGGAACGGAAGCTGTCTTCTACTGTAGTTTCTGCATCTTCCACAGAATTGTTGGCCATGCTTTAACTGCAGAGCCAAATTCCATCCCCAGTTGTGCCCGTACAACCCTGCTGAAGACGATAAGGTTGCACAGATGAAAGCAAGTGAAGAATTTAGCTTGCAGGATCTTATATACTAATGATGATGCATGAGGAGAAAAGAACCCGATGAACCCTCAGATCTCAAGCTGAGTTTGCAGGGCTGCAAAGTACAAAAATATTCTCTTTATAGTAAACTGAGGAAATTTGCCCTGGAACAACTGAGACATAGATACAGAATCCTATGACACCATTTTTACTGACATACTTTTCAGACTGAACAATACTTTAAAATGACAAATTAATCACCCAGAATTGTGGAAAGCAAAAGGATCTTAGCTTTTATAACCCTGACATTTTCCAGACTGCCAGCCAAATCCATGTGTAGGATTCCATGTGTGTATATACCCACGGTCTCCAAAGGGATAACCAACACAACACACCGTGTTTTCAGATGTGACTGCTATCCTTCTAGTGGGTTTTGGCACCATGAAGTTGCAGTGTAGAGTCCGGTGCATCTATACATCTAATTAACATTACAGTAGCATCCAAAATGTGGTAGGTACTCTTTACTACTTATAGAAAGACACAACCCTTACCCAGTCTACAAAGACAAAAAATAGGGGAAAGTGATATTATACATGCAGAAATACTATTCCCAGTTGCCCCTCCACATAACCATCACTAGTTATTTTTGCAACTCTTCCCTGTTTACTAATGTGAATTTATTTTACCTATGCCTATTTACTGTTCATTTTGTCATGTCTCCTGCCCCACCCCATATATAATGCAATAATGTCTGCCAAACAATGTACTGCATTACCCACTTCTAAAATTATCACCTCCCCACTGGGTTGTCTCTCCTCAGTATGGGAGGATGGAAATGGCTAGCTTATCAGCTCCGAAGATATTTTCCCCTCCCCAGTTAGTGGTATTCCCTGAGCCCAGCTGATGAAAGACACAGATGTGTCTGCTGAGGAGCAGCTCTCGGTGCCTCCCTTGTTCCCCAGAGCCCTCTTCAGCCAGTTTGATGTCTAAGTGGAAGGGAAGAAAATAGGCTGACAGTAGGGTTACCACCCAGACGATTTTCTGAATTGATGAGCTGCTTTTTCATAGATTTCATAGCCATACAAATAGTGATCTTGTTGGATCTCACAAGCTAAGTAATGACCTCGGACAGGAGCGCTCTAGGGAAAGCCTTAGGAATGAGACAAAGAAAAAGCAAAGGAAAAACATCATCAGAGGAACTAAACACCAGCAACAAGAAGCAAGGGAAGTGCAGCCTGCAACAGTCAGAAGCAAAATGACTGCTGGTTTTGTCTCTAGTTTTGTATTTAAAGGGCCAGCAAGGCAGGCATGCCAGGAAAGGCTACACCCTACAGACTTAAGAGATGCCTAGGCAGGCAGAGAAAAGGGAGCTTGAATTCTCAACTCTTTGAGGATCAAGCCTCTGAGTGGAAAACCATGCTAAGCAGGAGGCTGGTGTTAAAAATAGTTACGGTGTTCTTTGGTGTTATTCCAATAAATATGATACTAAAATAAAATCCAGATCCCTTTAGGACATCCCTTGCTTCCCATGCTTAAAGTTCACTATCATACCATCATAGCAAGGGCTGTCAGAAGTGGTGTTGGTGATTCAGGATAATGTCTTCATTGCAAAGTTAACTCAAGTTACAATCTGAATGTTGCCCCTAATTCAAGTCTTGTCCACATACAACTCTTACCTCAAGTGTGACAGCACATTTGACTCAAGTTGGCTCAGGGCCTTCCCGGGGGTACACGCAAATGTGTGAGTTAGCACAACTCGTCAGCTGCTATGGGTGCTGCAGAAGCCCATATTCTCTCATGCAGCGGTATTCGAAACCGTGTCACTGAATGAAGAGGATCTTTTTCAAGCATCTTCGGCCTAGAATGATCGCTGTACACAGTGGGCTCGCTTCACTCAAGTGCTGATAGTCCTCCAGTGCCTTCCCACAATTTCCCTGCCCTGTGTGCCGAGATAGGACAGACAAGTTCTCCCACCGTCCGCTGGGGAAGAATTCACAGAGCAGCTCATCTTACTGCAGTGAAAAGAACCATGAGATACGTCCCTAGAGGTTGTAGAGCTACAGTGAGTGCAGTGCTAGTGTGGACACAGCAACTTGAATGTTATTTGGCAATGGGGCTGTTCTCACTTGAGCTAGGTTAACTCAAGAGGAGTAACTCGAGTGTGATACTTCAAGTCAACTGCAGTGAAGACATACTCAGTAGGTGGCACTCTTTCCTCTGAGTAAGTGTGAACCAATGTTCCTTCATGATGCTAGGCTGCTTGCTGCTGAAGGTGTGGTCTTTCAGAGGAAATTGCTTATGATCCAATAGTACTTTTCCCCCCTAAAGTGCAGAGTATTAACTTCAGTGTCCTGAATATATTCCAATTCTGGAAGAACTAGTAGAGAGACAGCATGATCTAGGGGAGAAAGCACTGGGTTAGGACTCAGGAGACCTGCAGTCTGTCCCTGGGTCTGCTACTGACCTACTGTGTGACCTTAGGCCAGTCACTTCACCCATTGTGTATCTGTTTTCCCACTCATTTTGTGTCTTGACTACTTAGGCTGTGAACTCTTTGGGGGTAAGGGCTGTCTTTTGCATCTACAGCACACAGTACAATGGAGCCCCAATCTCAGATAGAGCTCTTAGGTGCTACTGTAATACTACATCTAGCACTAATGGCAGTTATATTATGGCCTCCTAAATTTCTTCCAGTTTCCACTAGCTATTACTTCTTGTCCTGCACTGTTAAACAGCTGCTATGTTTCAACTAAGAGGTAGCTGCACTTCAGTGGTGGGTGACATTATTTCTCTGTAAAAGTGTGAAGTGCTCTGGACTCCATAAGGGTCCTATGCGGAAAGAACACTTCATGTTGTTCTGCAGTAACCTTCTCAGGCAAATACTTGCATTTGTGGGGATGAGCTCCAGAAGGTGCCACCTTTAGCCATGCAGAGTGCTGCTTTGATGCAGACCTTCCATAGTGGCACTCTACCTTGATACAACAGGGAGAGGTACATTTTGCTGTACAATGAATAAGCTCAGGGCAAATGTTGTGAAGAAATTATGTTGGATCCCATACGCCTTGTTTTTCTACACACCAATTTGCCTTAAACACTACAAATCCAGATATGGAGGGGAGCACATGGCCCAGACTTCCTGCTCTCTCACTCCTGCATCCCCCTGGACTTCATGTTGAAGCCCTAGAATAAGGCAGATCTGGTAACTGAGAAGCCTCATCTCATTGCTCTTCCCCAAATGAACTGTGCTGCTCCTGCCAGAGGTTTTATTTGATGAAAAATCCTGGAAATAAAACCTCCACTCTCTCTATTCCCTCTGCAAAAATCTCCCCACCTCCAGAACTGCAGGCTGCTGCTTTCAGCTCTTCTAATTAGCTAGGCAAGGCAGTGCTCATTAGCCCCACCTGAGTCACTCAGCTACTTGGAAAGAAGAGTATTAACCCCCAAATGGCCATGTGGCTCCCGGAAAATAGGTGACTAAGAGAACTACCCTCAGTTAGGCACCACGGCCCAGACCCTCAAAGGTTTTTGGCACCCCTCTCCCTTTGTGGATCTGGACCCAAGTGGCAACAGCATGACTAAAAAGGTCTTTATTCCTACTGCAGTCTCAGACACTAAACAAAACCATGTCACCAGTTCTCTGAGGGACCCCACTATTCCCCGTTACTCCCTTTATAAAATCTTGGGTATGTTTTCTCCAACGCTGATGCTTGGCAAGTAGAGACAGGTTGGCACCCACAGAGTTAATGGAAACCAAAGCTCTTCTTGATACCCTCATACCAGAACTTCTCTCCCAATACACCACATCCTCTCTCAAGGGATTATTTGGATTGTAGTAGCCTCTCATGGTCTCAATCTAGATCAGGGCTCCACTAGGTGCTGTACAAACAGATAAGAAGACACAATCTCTGCTCTAAGGAGCTTACAATCTATAAGTAAAGACAAAGACACACCAGGGTAGTATCAAAAAACAAGAAAGAGTGGATGGGTAAACAAGATCATGTGGCTTCTTGCATAGTTGAGCATATTACTAAAATAGTATATTTTTAAAATATTAATCTATAAGGAAATTGGGGCTGAAACTTGGAAGGAGAATGGCTGGGAATGAGGAGACTGTAGAACAGGAGAGGAATGCAGGAGATGGAGAAAACTGATGAGAGCAGGAGCTGGAAGGGTGTTAGGAATATGGCTATTCAATCTCTCTCTGTGCCTGGCTACCAAGAAGTAGCACTGGCAAGAGAGAAACAACAGCCAATGGCAGAGCAGAAATAACAAAGACTGAGAGTTTCAAAAATTCAGTGAACCTGATGATATCTGCAGGCTGGATGGAGGTTGGGAGTGCAGGCGTGTCCTGGACTCCTGACATACCACACCCATCCCCTGAACACAGCTAGTGAGTTGTGGGAGATAGGGGATCTGAAACCTTTTTATAGACTTCATGTAGGGCGGAGGGGAGGCCATGGGGTCCTGGTTGGGACCTGGCCATTTGTGCCAACAGGCAAGCATTATAGGACCAGGAATTGTACTAAACACACCAAAAGCAACCCATTCACATCCTGCCCCTCCCTCCCTTCATACCCAAAAGCCAGGGCCAGAGCAGAGTCAAGGAGGGCAATTCAATTCACTAGGGCAAGATAAGTGAAAAATTGGTGATAATACTGAAGCAGAGTCCTTCAAGCCAGCAAATAACTGGAGATTCCAAGGAAGCCCCTCAAAGCAGCACTCAACCATTCCCATTGGCCACCCGCTCTGCTCCGGCCCTGATCCAAAAGGCTGTGGTGAAAAGAGGGGAGGGTTGGCAAATTGAAAGCGACAGTCCTACCCTTACTTGGCAGCCGTCTCGCAGCAGCTGAAACGGTCCCCTCACAAACCTTGGCCTTGCCCACAGCATTTAAGATGAAGAGTCACACACACCTTTGGGCATGTGGAGACATCTCTGTTCAGATGTCTGGCATTTTCAATGCAACTTGGTAACCTGAAAGGTTAAAAGAACACTGTCTAGTTAAGTATATTTGTACAACTTCAAATAAATCATAATAAAAAATAATCCAGAGTCACCTATGACTTTGCAGTTGCCACTTTATTGCACACCATAATCACACAGAACATTAAGGTGAGAGGAGGGATAGAATTCAGATCTTCTGTCTTATGGCACAAGCACCTGACACTTAAACTAAAGGGAAATCTTTATTGGCTGTTAGCAGTATAGAGATTATGACACATAGTTAAGCAGCTCTGATTCCATCCAGCAGGGAGCAGTGGCACATCAGACAGTTAATTACAATCATTTGTAGTTCTGTAGCACCTTTCATCCAAGTATCTCAGAGCATTTAACAAACATCAATTAATTAAGCCGCATAAACTCCCTAACAATAGCTATGCATTAGCTCCATTTTACAGGTAAGGAAACTGAGATACAAAGATCCCTGTTACTAACAATACCTTTGACCACTAGAACTGAGAGCATTAAAAAAACCTAACTTACTTTTCACTGTTTATGCTGCTTGATTACTTCTTTGTATTTCTCTACGTTTGTACAATGAAAATAGTGTGGCCAGTTTCCCTAGTATTTAAAGTCAGTTTCACTTTTTGGCTCCTATTCTCTAGCACAGTGGTCTCCAAAGTGGGGTGCGCAAGACGATCCCTGGGGGTGCGCGGCAGGAGGAGTGCCGCTGGCACGCCAGCGGCAGCTCTTCTACCTTTGATTCTTCAGCGGCAGGAGGAGCACCGCCGGAGGAGCATCAGCGGCACATCGGCGGCAGCTCTTCTACGTAGCAGCTCTTCCCTGTTTTTTGCTTCGGTGGCACACCTGCGGCAGCTCTTCCACTTTTTTTCTTTGGCAGCATGCCTGCAGCAAATTTTTTTTTTCCTGGGGGTGCGCGATCAAAAACGTTTGGAGACCACTGATCTAGCATACTCCTGCAATGTTTGGGTGTTAAAACAGCAGGGGAATATTTCAACCCAAACCAAAGAACAACTGTCACTTCATTGTATTTTTAATGTAATTGAAGCATTTGTATCATTATGCTTTGGAGAACCTGTTTTGTTTTATTTTATTCTGGGCCTAAACCACCTGTCCCTTTAAAGAAAGGCAGCTAGTCTGTCCCCCACAGTGCAGAAGATTAATTGAAAACAGGACTCACTCCAGAGAAAAAGGTTCCCTAGTGGGGTGCAATTATGATAGTGGTTTAGAAATGCTATTTGCAGCTGAAAGAGAGGTTAGGTAAGCGACTTCAACCTAAAAACCTTTGAGGAAAGGATAAACTTAAACCAGAAAATGACAACCATAGGACCCACAAAATTATATACAGTCTTCCATATATCAACAAGATCTTTGATCAGCTACGCAAAATTTTATTCCCCATTTGCCTGGGACAAGTGCGGGTTTTTGTTTTGTTTTGTTTTGTTTTGGACAGGTGAGTAAAATATCATTCAACTTTTTCACCATCCATGATACTTGCTCCTTAAGAATTTGGAGAATCCACCACAGGTAACTAATAAGCAAACAGTGGACATGCGGTAGAATTCTGATCACAGACCGCAGGACATTTCAAACTCTTAGCCCTGGTCTACACTACAAGTTTAGGTCTAATTTAGCAGCATTAGGTCAATTTAACCCTGCACCCATCCACACAACAAAGTCTGTTTTGTCAACTGAAAGGGCTCTTAAAACCAATTCCTGTACTCCTCCCCAGCGAGGGTTTTAGCGCTAAAATCAACCTTGCTAGGTCGAATTTGGGGTAGTGTGGACGCAATTCAATGGTATTGGCGTCCAGGAGCAATCCCAGGGTGCTCCATTGTGACCGCTCTGAACAGCACTCTCAACTCAGATGCACTGGCCAGCTAGACAGGAAAAGCCCCGGGAACTTTTGAATTTAATTTCCTGTTTGGTCAGCGTGGCGAGCTGATCAACACAGGTGACCACGCAGAGCTCATCAGCACAGGTGACCATGCAGTCCCAGAATCGCAAAAGAGCTCCAGCATGGACCCAACGGGAGGTACTGGATCTGATCGCTGTATGGGAGACGAATCCGTGCTGGCAGAACTCTGTTCCAAAAGACGAGATGCCAATATATATGCCAAAATCTCCAAGGGCATGATGGACAGAGGCTACATGAGGGATGCACAGCAGTGCCACGTGAAAATTAAGGAGCTCAGGCAAGCCTACCAAAAAACAAAGGAGGCAAACGGTTGCTCCGGGTCAGAGCCCCATACATGCTGCTTCTATGACGAGCTGCATGCAATTCTAGGGGGGGATCCTACCACTACCCCACCACTGTCCGTGGACACCTGCAAGGGGGGAGTCTCACGCAACAGGGATGAGGATTTTGTCGATAAGGAAGATGAGGAGGAGGAGGCAGTTGAGGATAGCGCACAGCAGGCAAGCGGAGAATCCATTCTCCCCGGTAGCTAGGAACTATTCATCACCCTGGAGCCAATACCCTCCCAACCCTCCCAAGACAGGCTCCCGGACCATGAAACCAGAGAAGGCACCTCTGGTGAGTGTACTTTGTAAATATAATACAGGGTTCAAAAGCAAGAGTGTTTAATTATTAATTTGCACTGAAAACATGGGAAGCATTCACGGCCAGTACAGCTACTGGAAAAGTCTGTTAACGTGTCTGGTGATGGAGTGGAAATCCTCCAGGGACATCTCCATGAAGCTCTCCTGGAGGTACTCTGAAAGCCTTTGCAGAAGGTTTCTGGAGAGGGCCTTATTCTGTCCTCCATGGTAGGACACTTTACCACGCCAAGCAAGTAGCAAGTAGTCTGGAATCATTGCAGAACAAAGCATGGCAGCAAATGGGCCCAGGCTTTGGTGGCATTCAAGCAACATCCATTCTTTATCTCTCTAGCCTCAGGAGAGTGATATCATTCATGATCACCTGGTTGAAATACGGGAGATTTGTTTAAGGGGACATTCAGAGGTGCCCGTTCCTGCTGGGCTGTTTGCCTTTGGCTGAAAAGAAATCATCCTCGCGGTTAGCCATGCGGTGCGGGGAGGCCCGTTCATGCTGAGCTGTTCTCATTTGGCTACAGGGATCTTCCCTGATACTAGTCACGTGGTGGGGGGAGGGGTGAAGTGATCATCCCAGAGAATTGGGGGGGGGGAGTTGGGTTGTGCTGCACATTAACCCCAAAACTGCAGCCCCTCCTTTTAAATGGCCAACCCAACGGGCTTTGTTTGTTATGGGAAAGGAGGGCGCTGCTGTTTGAAACCATTCCCACGTTATGAGGGCTGAAGAAGCCGAAACACTGTGGCTTACCATGGCTGCCTGCAAGCCGAATTCTGTTTCCTAGCTGTGCGTGTGTGATCTCTCACACCAAACCGGCAGGCATGCAATATAAGAGGCAAAATGCGACCTTGTACCAAAAGCACATGTGCTATGTAATGTGAATAGCTTGGTTCACTGTGAAAGAGTTTTCCCTTTGTTCTCTAAAATGTATCTTTTTAAATACTACTCTCCCTTTTTTTCCTCCCGCAGCTGCAAATGTTTCTATGCTCCCTCCATCATCTCCATTCCAGATGCTAACGCAGATAAGAAGGCGAAAAAAATGCACTCGCGATGACATGTTCTCAGAGCTCATGCAGTCCTCCCGCTCCAATAGAGCTCAGCAGAATGCATGAAGGAAAGCGTTAAATGAACGGGATGAGAGGAGGCAGGAGCACGATGATACCAGGCAGGATGTAATGCTGAGGTTAATGGGGGAGCAAACGGAAATGCTCAGGAATCTTGTGGCTCTGATGCGGGAAAGGCAGCAAGAGCACAAATCGCCGCTGCAGCCCCTGTATAACCGCCTGTCCTCCTCCCCAAGTTCCATATCCTCCTCACTCAGACGCCCAAGAATGTGGGGGGAGGAGGCTCCGGGCACCCAACCACTCCACCCAAGGATTGCCCAAGCAACAGAAGGCTGGCATTCAATAAGTTTTGAAGTGTAGTGTGGCCTTGTCCTTCCCTCCTCCCCCACCCCTCCCGGGCTACCTTGCCAGTCATCCCCCTATTTGTGTGATGAATTAATAAAGAATGCATGATTTTGAAACAACAATGACTTTATTGCCCCTGCAGGCTGTGATCGAAGGCGGGAGAGCGGTTGGCTTACAGGGAAGTAGAGTGAACTAAGGGGGCGGGTTTTCATCCAGGAGAAACAAGCAGAACTGTCACATTGTAGCCTGGCCAGTCATGAAACTGGTTTTCAAAGCTTCTCTGATGCGCAGCACGCCCAGCTGTGCTCTTCTAATCACCCTGGTGTCTGGCTGCACGTAATCGGCCACCAGGCGATTTGCCTCAACCTCCCATCCCGCCATAAACGTCTCCCCCTTACTCTCACAGATATTATGGATCACACAGCAAGCAGCAATAACAATGGGAATAACTATAGGCATTTCAACATCCCCAACAGTAATTTTCTGGTCTGGGAAGTAAGTCCCTTCCTGCAGCTATTCAAACAGACCAGAGTTCCTGAAGATGCAAGCGTTATGCACCTTTCCCGTCCATCCCACGTTGATGTTGGTGAAACGTCCCTTGTGATCCACCAGTGCTTGCAGCACCGTTGAAAAGTACCCCTTGCAGTTTACGTACTGGCTGCCAAGGTGGTCCAGTCCCAAGATAGGGATATGCATTCCGTCTATCGCCCCACCACAGTTAGGGAACCCCATTGCTGCAAAGCCATCCATTATGACCTGCACACTTCCCAGAGTCACTACCCTTGATAGCAGCAGCTCAGTGATTGCGTTGGCTACTTGGATCACAGCAGCCGCCACAGTAGATTTGCCCACTCCAAATTGATTCCCGACTGACCGGAAGCAGTCAGGCGTTGTAAGCTTCCACAGGGCTATCGCCACTCACTTCTCAACTGTCAGGGCTGCTCTCATCTTGGTGTTCTGGCGCTTCAGGGTGGGGGAAAGCAACTCACAAAGTTCCAGGAAAGTGGCCTTACGCATGTGAAAGTTTCGCAGCCACTGGGAATCATCCCATACCTGCAACACTCTGTGGTCCCACCAGTCTGTGCTTGTTTCCCGGGCCCAGAATCGGCATTCCATGGCATGAACTTTCCCCAATGCCACCATGATGTCCAAATTGCCACATCCCATGCTTTCAGAGAAGTCTGTGTCCATGGCCTCATCACTATCGTGATCGTGCTTTCATCGCATCCTCGCCTGCTTTTGCAGGTTCTGCACATACTGCAGCATAATGCGCGAGGTGTTTACAATGCTCACAACTGCAGTGGTGATCTGAGCGGGCTCCATGCTTGCATTGCTATGGCGTCTGCGTGGGCAATCCAGGAAAAAGGGTGCAAAATGATTGTCTGCGAGGGGTGACTGCAGGAGAGCAGAGTTGCAGAGGAAGCGGTGGAGCCATACACCATGGACGAGGACGGCTTGCAGTCCTATTGCACCGTCTGCCACAAAGGCACCCAGGAGCTGCTGCTGTGTAGCAGTGCCAGCTGCTGCAGGTGCTTCTGTGTTGAATGCTTGGAGGTCCTGGTAGGGCAAGGTACCTCAGCCAAGGCAAAAGAGCAAGAGCCCTGGAGCTGTTACATGTGTCAACCACAGCAGTGGTATGGCGTCTGCCCGGGTAACCCAGGAAAAAAGGCATGAAATGATTGTCTGCCATTGCTTTCACGGAGGGAGGGGCGACTGACGACATGTACCCCAAACCACCCACAACAATGTTTTTGCCCCATCAGGCATTGGGAGCTCAACCCAGAATTACAATGGATGGCAGAAACTGCGGGAACTGTGGGATAGCTACCCACAGTGCACCGCTCTGTAAGTCAATGCTAACCACGGTAGTGAGGACGCACTCCGCCAACTTAATGCACTTAATGTGGATACACACAATCGACTGTATAAAATCTCTTCCGAAAAATCGACTTCTATAAAATCAACCTAATTTCATAGTGTAGACATACCCTTAGGAAGCTTGCCCTTAAATCCACACTAACACATCGTGAACCAAGCCCAACAGCTTCTGTTCTGGCTGAACTATGCTTGTTGCAGAAATGGGGAAGGGAGGGAAGGGCACCAAAGGGCACTACATTCGTGCCTCCCCATGGTTAGGAGTCATCTAGGGGCCTGTTTTACTCCCAGTAAGTTTGAGAGGCGTGGAGGCTGTTGTACTTGTTCACCATTGTGGCATCCAAGAATAGTGAAGCACAGCAGCAATCCAGAGATGTCCTTACTCCAAGGATGGCTGTATACCATCCAGGGATATCCCTGTGCTATAGGAATTCCTTGGTGTGTAGATATGCTCTCTTTATAGCTCCTCTACACAGCAGAGGGGTGTAAATGGGACATAGGGCAATAGTAAATTAAGCTCTGCCTCTGGAACCAGTGAGACACCTGAACAGGTGACTGGCCCTGGCATAGCCCTTCTCTAAGGTCATGGAGAGTGAAGCATCCAAAATGGAGAAAAGAAGGGCCACAGTTAGAGGGCCTTGACAAGGAATCCCCAGCTCCTTCCAGCATCACCTCAGCTCCTGTCTCCTCAGCCTACCAGATCAAGGAGCAGTGGATATAAAAAATCAATGTATCTAGAACTGCTTGGACATGTCTCAGCAGATTAAAATTATTTTAAAGGCAATCAGGTTTGGTTTTTCCCCCTGGCCTATTCATTTTCCATCTGCAGCTACTGCTAGGGTTATGATGTTAATTTTATATTCCAGGGGCAGTGCCACTGCCAAATCTTCTATGAGCACTGCTCAATACTCTGGGGCCAATCCCATGGTTATGGTGAGCTGCACTTTCTCCCCAGAGGAGTCTCACTTTCCTGCTATGGAAAAGTGCTGGAAAACTTCACATAATCACATTCAAACACAAATCTTTCAGGCAATAGCAGAACAATTTGCTGCTACTGCTGTCACCTACTGAAGTAGGCTGCAGCTCTCTACTTCATCACGTCCATGTTCGCTATACTCTTCTCCCATCTAATTCCGTCAGGCATAGCCACATGGGCTGATAATACTTTTAATATATCCAATGCCTTTCATCCAAGAATCCTATAGTTCTCCTGGGTATTGTAGTATTTCCCCTTCTCATATCAATTCAGCCAACTCTGGGATGGAGCATATACAGTAGCACATGGGAACATCACACCTTTTTAGTAGAGAAAGGGAGAGAACTCCCCGCCACTGAAACTTCCTAGAAGTGTTTTAAACTAGCAGGATGTAATTGCTCAGGTTGCAATTTGGTCAGAACACTGGAGCTCACACCCCTCCTCATGGGATTTTTAGTACCACGAATGATTAGGACCCAGATATTACATCTCACCTGAAAGACGGGGCCTCCAGATGCACAATACACCCTAGCATTGTGCTGTTAGATTGACTCAGCACTGACTCTGAGAGAAGACTGCTGTCTATTGAATCACTTCCTGTCCTATCTTGGGTTTTCCTTGGAGGCCTCCCATATTGACCCAGCCTATCTTATGAAAGCTAACAAGATAACAGCTAACCAAGCTTTTATACCATGCTCATCACTATGGTATCTGAGTGCCAGCTCACGATGGCATGGTTAATGTGACAGAAAAGGACAAGCCCTAGCTTTGTTGAAGGGGGTGAGAGGGTGCGAGGTTAGGATTTTCTGTTTGTCTGACACTCGAGCTCTCTGATTTAAGTCTCTAAACCCCCTCAGGCTGAGCTGTGACTCACCGACAGTGTTTGATCATATTTTCAGAGCAGGATTAATTTTGCTTTATTGCTTGTTCACGTAACGGACTAGTATCATCTTCAAAGGGCCATTCCTCAGAGGAGAAGGAAGGAGACGTGCTCCATAATTTAGTGACCATTGCTTCTAAATTAAAAGGTTAATAGCTTGACAAATTCACATTTTAACCCTCTAGCTTGTCTCCCTCTCTAATTGCAATGCACAACATTTTTATTTGAATACATGAAAGGTCACGAGAGAGATTTGTGTGTATGTCTGTATCTATGTCTCTATCATTAAAGCTTTGCTTCTTCCTTTTGGGGCACATTCTGATTTCTCTGACACCAGCATGGAGGTGAAGCTACCCTGATAAATCAATGGAGTGTCTTTCTCTGGTTGTATGCTAGTGTAACTGAGATCAGGATCTGCAGCCCCTGTATTGGAATGAAAGAGTTGACAAAGGAACAAGAAGGGGAAAGAGGGTAACTGGGAAAATTAGCAGGAGCTGCTGCGTGCTGAGCACTTTTGAAAATCAGGCTTCTTATTTAGGTGTCTAAATATGGACTTAGGACCCTAGCTTCAGGCCCTTACTTTTGAAAATCTTGGCCTAGCAGTCTGGAATAGTGGGGTGTAGTACTGTGTATCCGAGACTGAGGTGCAAAAGCAGATCTGTGTGAGCGACCAGGACTGGAAAACAGGTCTTGCTGTAGGTCAAACTTCAGGTGAATTGGGAAGGCTGTAGTGGAAGATCATGACTTAAAATCATACTAGAAACAGAAGAGACATTATGTCATGTAACTCATCACCCTACCAATGCAGGGTTCTTCCCTATTGCATATTCACTAATGTTTTCTCAAGTAATTAAAAAAATATCTCAGACAATGGGGCATCCACCACAACCTTAGGGTGACTGGCCTATTCCACGACTTAATAAGTTTTACTATCAGGATGCTTTTCTTGATAGCTTGAATTTAGCATAGAGGACTGCAGGTTGGGCTTGAAGTGCACTGACAGAGCTGCTTGGGGACACAGGACTAGAACAACAGGTGATTCTCAGATCAGGATTGAGATGTATTGGTAGAGATTAGTTTGTGAACTCACATTTCACCGTCCCACTTTATGCCTAGCTATAATGAATACTTGCAGCTCTCACATTTATAGTCCACCACACCCATTTGCTTGCCTAGTGTACTGAAATCTGATTGGTATGGTAAGCAAGGAACTTAGCTTCAAGTTTCATGGTGACCCAGAAGTAAAGGTGAAAAACAGGGAACAGGGTACAGATGGCATAGTCTTTCAACTACATACTGCCAGCTTATACCAGACTAGCGACCAAAATTGGTAGCCATCCAATGACAGTTTTATGGCCTATGTACAATAAGTTTGGTGGTCTCAGTCCAGGCCATGGTAGATAGAGATCACTCTTGAATGATGTTTGCTGCAGAGAACTCAAGGATTACAATTAGGCATGCCTAGGTGTGGTCACTCCAAAACCAGGCATAGGCACTTTGCTGGGCCAGCATAGAGGAAGTTTGCACTACTGTTGCCCATGTTGTACCCGATCAAACTGAAGACTTCAATCTCCAGGGCTGTCAGAACCAGCACCAGCACTGCAAAAATAATAATAAAAAAAGTATCAATTAAAACTGTAGCAAAAGCTCTGTGTGTGGGGGTGTGAGGCGATGATGGTGTCTGTACCATGTAATATACTGAGGGGTCAAATTCCGGGAGTGACAGTCAGAGTACAGTGGATGAAGGCCTGAACAGTGATGCTCGGAACATGGTACTTGCATGGAGCAGGTGCCTGAAGTATGCGGCAGGTGCCCTGAAAAAGTGCACTGAGTGATTTTCCTCATGCCTCCTTGCTGACACATGCAAAATACCAGTCTACTTCCAAGCACCAGTAAATGTATATTGGGGATGTTTGTCTTTGCCATGATGAGTGTCATCAGACCAAATAGCCTAGCTCCATGGAGCACTGCCAGTCTTAGAGCTGCTTCATGAACAGGTATTTGAGAGGGTAAGGAAAAGGAGTAGAGAAAAGGCTCCCAGCACCCACCCCACAACCTACTAGCATTTTGGGTTTGATCCAATGCCACTGAAAGAAATTAATGGAAATGCCCATGGATTTCAAGAATGGGCTCCTGCATATTTTAAAGATTCTCTTTACTGGGCTGGCTGAGTAGGGCCCAGACATCCTGTAATTCACTAGTTACAAGAGACTATTCTGGGAAGAGTCTGGAGATGACTCAATGGATTAGTCACCAGCCCTTTCCCTTCATCACTGTACCAATTAAAATCCCCTCTATGAATCAGGCAGCTGTAACATGCACATATGCTGCCCAGAACAACCTACACTCCATCCTCTCACACTAGCTTTATGTCCACACAGTCTTTAAGGGACTTTAATGGAGCTCATCCTGATTTAGGTTTTCCTATATTAGTTACACTGGTGGAAGCTGTTCAAATTGATTTCATTACACTGGTATCAAATCCTAATGTAGATGCGCTTAAACCAGTTTAAATTGCGTTTACACTAGTTTAGCTTAACTACATTTATTGAATTAAGATGAACCAGTAGAAAAGCTACTTAAACTGTCTTAAGAGCACCTACATTAGGGATTTAAATCAGCAACTAAATCAGCTTTGTGCCACATCAGGGCAAGGTGCCTTAGACCAATGTCATTGACAGGATAGTCAGCCCCCCTGTGTTTGGGGCTCATGGAGAAACTGGATTAAGTGTCTCCCTTTCACCTGGAATAATAATGATATTTAGCACTTTACAATTTCAAAGCAATGAATGAACACTCAGGTACTGCAGTGATTTGGGGGCATAGGCTTTTATAACACCTGGCTAGATACCAGCATTAGCTAATTAGGCCTCACAACTTCCCTGAGGTACTTAAGACTATTCCATTTCATTGATGGGGAAACAGGCATAGAGAATTGACTTCCTCAAGAGCACACAGTGATTCAGTGGCAGAGCCAGGAACTAGAACGCAGGGCTGCTTGATTGTCAGCTGGATGCTCTTTCCCCTATACTGTACTGTCTGGTTTCCAGACTATGCACCAGTCTGAGCTAGTGTCCCATTTCTAGGGACATAGCAACACTGCATATGTGGTTCATATTTGCACCACCTGTAGAGAAAGCTGAGCTAGCTTTGGTCTAACCAGCTGGGGTACTGATTGCAGTGAAGGCATAGCAGGATGGGCCAGCTGTCTGGGTAATTACCCAGGGATCTGGGTGGGCTTGTATAGCCTCTGCTTCTTTAGATATATACTAAGGCATTAGTTTCATGCAGGATTTAAAAATAGACTACTCTTAAATTCTACTTAGGCTGCTGTGCTGGAGGTGGATCCTACATTTCTTTAGCCAAATTCAGCAGTGACAAAGAGGGGTATAAGTAGAGTAAAAAATGCATGTTAGTAAAGTAGATTAACTTGTACCAATTTGGCACTCAGCAGTTGTAAGTAAGGAAGTAGTGGAGCAGGAAAAGCAACTACCAGGTGGGTGTCAAATCAAGTAGGGGAGAAAGGATCTGTTTGATCTTACACCTTCCTAGTAGTTGCTTTTCCAGCCCTCTTGTTGTGTAAATGTGCACACTCACTAACTGTCAAATCAATGGATGTCACACTGCTTTATTAATTACACCCAACATAACTTTTATATCAAGATTGAATCTGGCCCAGAATCTTCCATGGAGGTGACATCTGCTTACACCAGGTTTGAATGTGAACCCTATTGTTCAGGGCAGAAAGTTGCAGTGCAAAACTTCCAGTGGCCTCCATTCGATCAGTGGTCTGGGGTAACCCAAGATCCCTCTCATATTGTGTCCTGGAAATCAAAATTATGGAGGGGTTGTTAGAACAAAGGGTGTTCTAAGAGGAGCTTATATGCAGTTGGGAATTAGAGTATCAGAGTAGTTCTGTCCAAGGGGGTGTTATAATTGAGAACCTAATAGGTTGTAATCAAAACATTGTTTTAATTCCCCCTAAGGAAAATATTATATCCCCCCTATAGAGATTGACAGGGCATTGCTCTGTGCACAGAGTACTTCCATACTGAGAAATGTCCTCTTCAGTTCATTCTGGGGCTGTTCTCATTGCTTTGAATGTCTTGCCTCTGCAGCTCTTTACACCTTTATAGCAGATCAACCTGAAGTTCCAATAGTGAACCCCCATGACTCTTTCATTAGGTGTTTGACATTGTCTAGGACCCAGCAGCAAAGCGGGTGGTACCCCATTCCTCTGTATCAGTGCTACCTGTACTGATTGCTACTCAATGGACTGGAAACAATTAAAGCCTCTGTTTATTTATGCTGTGCCAGTGCTGCTTGTTGAATGGCAGAGGACAGTAGAAGTGGAGACAACAGACCTGGAGAGACTTGAAAGCATTTGGATCTGCATGTCTCTTCACTCTGCTTCTTGTGGAGGATTCCAAATCAGATTGTTAGCTCCCATCTTTGTCAGTTGTTTGTGGCTATTCAAGCCAGCATGTTTCTCACTTCTCTGACAGACCTACCTATCAGTTCTTAGCAGCCACTCTCTGCCTCAGCTGTGCCCATGGCTGACCACAAAAGAACAGATATACATTGGACTCATTTTAGTTCAGCGCTTTGATCTTGAAGAATTCTGAAAGATCCAGATTCCAGAGCTAAAAATCCACTGCCACAGATTTTTGTTAGCCTGATGATTGCTCTCCAGGGGACAAAACATCAAGTTACAACCTGTGGTTTTCAGATTCAATGGATTAGGAGCAGAAAATCTGTTGAGACCTAAGGTTTAGATCTCCTAGCTTGATATGTACTTCAGTAAAACACACAGCAGAGGAGCTATAGTGGACAGGAGGCTTTACCATATCTATCCTAGCCACATTCCCACTGGGTAATTACTTTCTGACTGTCTAAAATGCCCCATTAAATTGACTATGGTATTCCTAACTTTCTTTCCTAAGGTGCGGGGATGTAAGTGCTATTAAGCTTCTGCTATGTTTCATCTCAGAGGTGGCTGCAATTCAGTAGTAGGTGAAGTTATTCCTGAATACTGTGGTTTGTCTTGCAGTGCATCAGCAACATTTTCAGCAAAGTTCTAATTGCAAAATCTTAAATATGGTGACATCACAAGAAAGAGCACCGGCAGCCTTTCAGATGCTAGGTCAGACTTGCAGAAGAAACAGTCCCTGTCTTGTGATTGACCAATCATATTTTAATTTATAAACTGCGCAGATTGGATATAGAAATCCTGGAGGCACAATAAATATAGAACTTCACTTTTGCAACTGCATTTTTAAAAGTGTAACAATTAGGGTACATCTACGTTTTAATTTTTAGTCATGTTTTAACATGTTGATGAACATGTGCTAACATGACTGCAAATTCTAGTGTGGATAGGGTACAAATGTTTGTTGCTAGTCACATTTAACTCTAGGCTGCAGGACTGGTGTATGATCTCCTGAATCCTAGCATTAAATACAACTAGGGACAAATGATTTGTGTCCTGTCCAAGCTAGAATTTGCAATCATATATATGTAAAAACATAGCTAAAGATTTAACTGTAGACATACCCATAGCATGCACCTCATTCAAGCAAGAGAAGGTGTGCCTCTGGTTGACTGCACCACAGCTAAAAACTAAGGGCTTGTCTACACTACAGGTAATGTTGATACAACTTACGTCGCTCAGGGTGTGAATAACCCCCTGAGTGACGTAAATTACACCGACCTAAGCACTGGTGTGGACAGCACTATGTCGGCGGGAGAGCTTCTCTCGCGAGCATAGCTACCGCCTCCCACAGAGGTGGTTTTATATGCCAACGGGAGAGCTCTCTCCCGTCAGCATAGAGCATTTTCACCAGCCCTCCAACTGCGCCCTGTAGTGCTTCTAGTGTAGACTAGTCCTAAGTCAGTGGCATAGCCAGGTTTAGAGCACAGGGCGAGTGGCGCTATAAAAAGGCGCCTTCCCGCTCCCCCTGTACTCACCCGGCGGCGCTTTAAAGGGCTCGGGGCTCCAGCCGCTGCGGAGCCCCGAGGCCTTTTAAATCCCCGCCCGAGCCCGGCTCCGGCAGCGGGGCTGGGGGGGGTGTGCGCTTTAAAGGGCCCGTGGCTCCCCGCAGCAGCAGGAGCTGCCGGCCTTTTAAAGCGCCCCCCCCCGCCCAGCTCCGGCAGCGGGGCTGGGGGGCGCGCTTTAAAGGGCCCGCGGCTCCCCGCAGCGGCAGGAGCCACCGGCCTTTTAAAGCGCCCCCCCCCCCCAGCCCCGCTGCCGGAGCCGGGCTGTGGGGGGGGGGGCGGCGCTTTAAAAGGCCGGTGGCTCCTGCCGCTGCGGGGAGCCGCGGGCCCTTTAAAGCGCCCCCCAAGCCTGGCTCCCGCAGCCAGGCTCTGGCGGTGCCTTAGCGCCGCTTCTCCTCACAGGGGGAGTGGCCACTCCCCCTACTCCTCCCCTGACTAAGCTACTGCCCTAAGTGTGCTGGGTGGGGATATCAGACCTCTCCTCTAATGCTATTCCGGCTTCCAACTCCTCCTCTTCCCCACTCCTTATTAGAGTGACACTCGATCAAGCCCTGTTCTCTTCTCTGCCTTCGTATAGTTAACATCTGTGCCCACCCAGCTCCTTCCTGCCCACCTTCTTTGACTCTAACATCCGTCTTTCCCTTTCACCACACTCTCCCACCCTTATCCTTGATGACCTCAACCTTCACACTGATTTACTCTCCAAACCTCTCATTTCACGTCTTCCTGATTTCACCTACTTGTTCCACCCTAAGACCTGCATTAACTCTCCTGCTCCCCAAAATAGCCACATGCTTGACCTCGTTTTTACTAAACACTGCACCCTCTTCCGGGACTCCAACCATCTCCTTCCACATCCTCCTCCTGTCATTGCCACTCTCTCTTCCACACAAGCTTTTTCTTCTTCGCCTTTAACTCACAGAGCAGGATGCCTACAACTTCTGCCTCATGTTCCTTTCCTTTAACTCTATGCTAGATCTTCTCTAACCACGCTTTCAGCCCTCTTCACTCCACTGAATTTGTTCTCCCCAGGGTCTCTGACAACCTCTCCAAGCCTCTGTTCCAGTTTCATCATCTCCGCTGCTTTTGACACTGTCAGTCATATTCTCCCCTTCTTGAAATCTCCTCCTCCTTTTGTGATACTCTCCTTGTTCTCCTCCTCCATCACTGCCATTCTGCTGGCATCTTTCTTGGTGGATCTTCCTCCTCATCACACCCACTCTCCATGAGTGTCCCATGGGACTCTGTCCTTAGCCCCCTGCTCTGATCTCTTATGGACGGAGCATCCTTCCCAAATTAATGGCAAAACCACTACCCTCTCCTCACAGCCACTTCTGCTGTGATGCCTCCAATAAATCAGCCAACCAATGATTGTTTCTTCATGTGGGAGTCAGGTATAGCTGATTTAGTTTATTTCATATGGTTTGGAACTGTCAAGAAGACATGTAGTATGTAAGTTAGTGGCTCCCAAACTGTGTTTGGCAGAGACTGCGCTAAGCCTGCAGCCAGCTGACTGGTCAGGAGGTGGCCCATCAGACTATCTACTAAAATGTGGGCCACATGATAAAAGAGTTTGAAAACCTCAGATCTAACTTGTGTAACCACATTATCTTGTCATTAGCCTTGTCTTCTGTCCCCCTGCCTTTTTTTGTCTCACACACTAGTCTTGTCCAACATGAAATTATAAACACTTTGAGGCAGGGACTCTGTATCTATATGTTTGTACAGTACCTTGCACTATGAGGGCCTCATCCAGTTTGGGGCTTTTGGACACATCCACAATACAAACAATAGCTAATACTTCAGTAGCGTCTGTCAGCTAAGGATCTCAAAGTGTTTTATGACTAAGCTTCAAAACGCTCCTCTCAGAAAGGTCATTATCATTCTCATCACATTACAGATAAGGAAACTGAGGCATTGACAGATCAGATAACTTGACCAAGGTCACAAAGGAAGTCCAGGGCAGATCCAGGGACTAGAACTCAGGCACCCTCTCTCCAAGTCCTGTGCTTTCAGCTGTCCTGTGCTAAAGATGTCCTGTGCTAAAGAAGGCTTTTGAACAGTACCATGTTCACCACCAAATCTATACGCTCAGAAGGCAGGAGAGAGGGAATGAAAATGCATGCATCTGAAGAAGTGGGTATTCTGTTAGTCCTGTGGCACCTTATAGACTCTTTGCTGCTTTTACAGATCCAGACTAACACGGCTACACCTCTGATACTTGAAGACATATGGAATTGGTTAGGATATCTGAGACAGATCCCTAGAGAGTAGAAGCATCTTGGGATGTAGGAAGGTGACTAGATTGGAATTATCTTCTATTTTATACATCAGTGAGTTAAACGAAGGAGTGTGCACCAAAGGTGATGAGACTTGCTGAAGATAAACTATTGAGAGAACTCAATACAAACAAAGGAGCAATAAAATTCAGAACTGTAGCTAGAGCAGTGAGCTGAAGCAATTCACACAGAGAATGTAAGGCAGTGGTTCGGGTGTGAAGAGTTCGATAAGTTATGGCTGTTTTGAAGAAAGTGGTTTTAATCTATTTTAAAACATTGTTTTCCTTGATTTTTATGAAAAATTGGACCACTCTGAAGCCCCATGCTCCTGGGAATGAGCCCTTCGTGAGAACAGGGCTCTTCAGGTTTGGCTGGCTCCTCTGCAGTGCAAACAGTTCGAACACTCCAAAAATGGCAGACTGCTGGTATTTCTATATAGATATTTTAAAAATCTCTTCTCACATTTTGTTCAGTAAGGTTTAACCTAAAACTAGAAACCCTGAATGTAAAGGGAAGGAAGCAATAAAAATTAGAGACCCTTTTTGATTATAGCACCACAGTAGTTAGAGATGGAACGGGCCTATTCAGTCACAATCCATCCTTGTCCAAGGGCAGGATACAGGCCCCTGACAGAAGACATATCTGACATTAAACTAATGCTGCACTTAATTTATGCCAAAGCAGGTCAAATATCTCAAGCCTTTCCAGGGGAAGTGGAAAATATTCCTCCCTTTCCCTCACCTCCAGCCAATTGATTCCTTCAGACAGGAAGGAAGTCACCCTAAGTCACCTGAAAACATTTGTATTAATATTGGCACTTGGAATTTGGCAGATTTCTTCAGGAAATAAGATCTGGAAACCCAGTGATGATCTTGAACAAAGATGTGGGGATCTCCTTTGTTCCATCAACTCAGAGTTCCCTCTCAATACGGTTTCACAAAGTACAAACAACTCAGCAGCTAGAGGATTTGGGGTAGGAAGGAAGAAAGAGTATGCAGAAAAAAGGTGTAGGGGTGGGGGTATGTGGGAACAATAAACAGAAGAAGTGTAGGGGATAAAGAGGACAAGGGGGAGAAAAAATACTGAGCAAGTGGGGCATCAGAGGTGGCACAGAGAAACAACAAGCAGGAGAAGATGGTTGAGCGGAGTAAGGAAGAGACATTGGGCATAACATGCTTTGCTTGTGAGATGGAACACTGAGTATTTGCAGGAAAACACAGATGAGGTGTGTGCGCATATAGGGGGGTAGACAAGGACAAAGAGGAACTGCCGTCTTTGCACTGTGCACAACAGCAGGAAAAGGGCAAATCAAATCTGCGAGAGCACAGGCTTTTGTGTTGAATATAACACATCTAAAAAAGTGATTCAAGAACAGCTTGAGTGTCTGTCAGTACATACACTGCTGTGGGCAGTTCCAGGCACCTTCATATAAAAATAACATTATAGCAACAGAATGGGTTCACCATAATAGCAGGGACGACAGAGGGAGCCAAATTAATCCAAAAATGTTAAGAGAAATTAGGACTGTAGCTCTTTTGAAAAGGAGAGATTAGGAGACTTCATTAAGATTCACAAAATTCTTAATGGGATAGAGAGCTGGGATGGTACAAAGCTGTTTGACCTAGTGTCAAGAACAAGGGGAGATGCGACAATAAGATAAGCCACAGCCGGACACTACAGGAATTCAAGGAGGAATGTCAGTACAGAGGGAAATGTACATACAAAATAAACTACCCTATGCGGCAACAGGATCAAGAAAGAGTTCTAAGAAGAAATCAGACTTAATTGAGAAGACAAATAATGTTACAGGGTTCACAGAGGCCTTGTCACCCTGAAATTTCTTACACAAAGTTATCGTATTTTGCGCTGCTCTTGTGTGTTGTTAAAATGCTATTTGCTAGGCTGCAAGCCTGCAACCTCCTCCCTCTGCATTGACCCTATGATAGCTAGAGCTGGATTAATCCAGCACAGACAGATACAATACACAAGAGAGCAGCAGCCTCCCTGCTCAGTACAGAGTCTTAGAGTCCTTGCTTCTTGAAAGAGGCTGAAATGATCCTGCCGCTAACATTTTAGTCTCATGTAAATAATAGATTGCCTGTCTAAGGACAGTTTTTTTTAAAAGTAACTCATGTACAGTTCTGGGGAGAATAGACACAAAGACTGTACTTAGAAAGGTAAATAATAAACTGAGAAACAGTATGTATTTAGGCAGGCATCTTGGCAAGGTAGGGAGCAAAAGAGTGCCTGGGAAATCTCTGGGGCGGGTGTGAAATTTACAACAAATGAGAATGAGGTCTGTGTCTGAGGAATGCCTGATGCTGGCTCTTGTAACACTGTAAAACATGTAACACCATTTATCCACATCACTGCCCCATTTCAGTATTGACATTCATAGCCCTTATCCACATAAATACATAGGAATTAGCATACCAGATCAGACCAGTGGTCTTTCTAATCCAGTATCCTCTCTGGACAGTTGCCACTACCTGATCCTTCAAAGGGAGGTGCAAGAAACCCTGGACAATTATAGAACACTCTGCATGAGAGACCTTTCTCCCTAATCCACCGCCATTAGTTTAGTGGTTATTTTATCCCTGAAGCCTAAGGGTTTATATCCCTTCTAAAATTTATTTTTATCCTGTCTAAAGTAACCATAAATGTTCTCAATATCCATATAAATGTCTAACCCTTTTTGAAATCCTACTAATCTCTTTGCCTCAATGATACATTATGGTAATGAATGCCATATGTTAATTATGCATGGTGTAAACTATTTCCTTTTGTCATTTTAAATTTGCTACCTTTCAGTTTCATTGGATGTTCCTTGATGATCTAGTATGAAAAAGGGTAAACAGGCGCTCACAGTTTGCCTTCTCTAGACCATTCATTATTTGATATAGCTCTGCCACAGAAGTTTTCAAACTTTTTGAGCGGAGCCCCCACCCCCAGTTACAATTTTGGTTGCATCCCCACCTCTCAACCCAGAGAAAAACAGACACATGTAAAAGTATGCTTGATATCTTACATAAACCTAACAGAGACCTTAATACAACTTTAATTACATACACCTATAACTTTCAAATACACAGATACTTACCAATGGCACAGCCAAGGAAGGCTTCCTCAGCAATGGGCTGCTTCTACTTTGCAGTGAGGTTGCACCATTAGGGCAGGGCCAATACCTGCCCCTCCCCCATCAGGTTTTCAGGGTGGGGGAAGGAGCGTGCGATGGTCTCGTGGGGTGGAGCCAGCACTAGGTATGGAGGCTGTCAGGAGCAGAAATTGGCATGGCCATGGCAGATGTTGACGCTGACCCACAGGCTGGGTGGCCCACTGAGGTGAGTCAGAAGGTGGAGGTAGCACGCCTTCCCTGCCCTCCATGGGGGCTGGCCCAGCCCCTATTATGCAGGATTGGCATGAGCTGCCTGGTGTTTCCGCTTGCCCCCCCACAATGTTCCTCCATGCCCCCATATGGGGGGCGCACTCTATAGTTTGAAAATCTCTGCTCTACCATGTCCCCTTATTTGCCTCCTCTCTGAACTAAACAGCCTCTGTCTTCTCTAAGGTATTTCTGAGGCTTCACTTGGGCCAAATATGCAGTGGTACAGTGTACCAGCATGTCTCTCAAACTGCCTTCTTTTTCTCCAATGTCTCAGCTTTTGTTGTAACACAAAGATTAGATGTCTAGCTATTATGGTTGCAAAGAAAATCTTGAAAACTTGAACAGAATGCAAAATGACATGGTGACATCTGCTTGAGTTTGCAGAGAGTCTCAAATAGTAGGCCTGAGAGGTGTGAACTGTCCTATTTATCTCAATTGCCAATGACAATACCATTGACTGAATGATGCCACTAATCTCTCTTTCTCATCCCTCCCTAAATCAAGGTGCTGAGCCCAGCAGGACATCTGAGAGCCACCAAGAGGAAGCAAACCCCGAGGAATGCCATGGAGACTGTGTGTGTATTTAAACCCCACTGAAGGGGAGCAGAGCCAAACCCAAAGAGCCTACAGACATGTGTGGTCATATTTGGATCCCCTGCACAATCTACTGAGAGCATTGTCTTATTTTGGTGTGAAGTAGATGGGACGTGAAGGAATACCAATACCTTTCCCCTCAACCTCTCCATTTTGACCCTAGGTGTTTCTAATGCGCCCTCACACATTTACATACTTTAGTCCATGCAAACATGAGGAGGTACATGTACAACGATAGTTACTTGCTCTCTGCTGCTATTTAAACAGCAGCTTTTGCTTAACGCCACAGGTAGGAGAGGAGAGATGGAAAGTTGGAATCCAAAGGTTCCATGACAGCCAGTGGCAGTGGTCCAGAAGAGGAGGGGGAGGGATAGCTCAGTGGTTTGAGCATTGGCCTGCTAAACCCAGGGTTGTGAGTTCAATCCTTGAGGGGGCCGTTTGGGGATCTGGGGCAAAAATTGGGGATTGGTCCTGCTTTGAGCAGCGGGTTGGACTAGATGACTTCCTAAAGTCCCTTCTAACCCTGATATTCTATGATGGGAAGAGGAGAAGGAATAGCCAGTTAAAGACAATACAGGAAGTGGCAAGGTCAGGTAAAGCATATGGGGAAGACAAGGTCAGAGACAAGAAACTGAACAGAATAAAGGAGAGATAGTGGAATTTTATAAATGACCAGAACCAGGTGGGAGTAGGAAGGAGAGAAAGGGGGGACAGAGAAAGCCAGCCAAACAGCTTGTATAAACACAGTCATTGCACCGGTTCAACTAAAACTATGATGCTTAAACCCATGGAATTGTGTGTCGACACTACATGGCTTACATCTGTTGAGCTTGCCTCTGTAAACTGATGTAAGCCAGGTTTAAACTGATGTATTGCATGCATCATCCTTTAGTTGGTCTGGTGCAACTTCTGTTTTTAACCCAGGCCTCAGAACAGGTAGCAATTATACCTAGGTCTTTTATGGTGCTTTTCATCAGTAGGTCTCAAAAAGCTTTACGAAGTGGTCAAGATCATTATTTCCATTTTACAAAGGGGGAAACCGAGGTACAGAGAGGTAAAGTGACTTGCTCAAGCTCACCCAGCAGGCCAGTGGCAGAGAGAGCGAGCAAGCAAGCTAGCTCCTGGATGTAGCTCATTGCCCTGGGAAGGTGAGAAGAGTGAATTGCCACCTGGCCTATCTTTTGCTTAACATAAAAATATATTAGAAAATGTTTCTTCTTCTCCAGTGCACTAACTCAACTTGAGTCTCAGATACTGCTGATGCACCGAAGCACTAGCTTGAAGATAATTAGTTAAAATGAGGGGTTACATTATTTACAGGGCAACATTAGTGAAGCAGAAGAATGATGCAATGTGGTGCGGGGATTTAGGTGGCACATCTAGGTTTACTAGAAGAGAACTATGGCTCATCCACAGCCTTCCTGGCTGCAAAGAAAAGCCTGAAAACATGAACCCAAGTGCACCCTAAAAGCTCAAAACCCAGAAGGCAAAGTAGAAACTCTCCCCCCCCCCCCCCCCGCATTTGCTGATTTATTTTGAAGACTGAGTCCTGATTTTTGAACACTTGGGATTAGCAATACTGACTAGTCCTCCCACATGATCCCCCTCTTCCCCCCTCCAGCATTGGCTGCATCACCCATGTGCTCTGCTACCTGCACCTTCCTAAATCACAGCACAGCCTTCAGCACCCCTGGCTCCCCCGCCCAGGCACTCCAGACGCCTGCTCCCTCACGCCCTTGGGCAGCAGCCCCAGGTCAGCTTCCAGAACCCTCCCCCCGGCAACTCCCCAGCCACGGCGAGCCCGCCCCAGGGAGGAGCGAGTCGCTGCCCCTCAGGGCGCAGCCCTAGGGAGGGGGGCGGGGCGGTCCGAGCGCGCCCCTCGGCCGAGCCCCGGCGGGCAGCGAGCCGGCTCCTCTTGTTGTGATGCGAGCCCGGCCCCGCCCCCTCCTCGTGCGCGGCCCCGCACCGCCGGCCCCTTTGCTCCCCAAGCCCCGCCCCCTTCCTGCCTCCAACTCGCTCGCCCGCCCCCCAGCTTCGCCCCGCCTCCTCTCCCGGAGGGCCCCTCCCCTCTTTTGTCCACTCCCCAGACCACGCCCCTCCGGCCCCGCTGTCTCCCAGTCCCCGGCCGCGCCCCACTCAGGGCCCCGCCCCTTTCCCCAGGTGGCCCCACCCTCTCCCTCTAAGCACCGCCCCCATGCCATCGACCACGCCCCTCCCTCCCCCCCCCCCTCTGCTTCCCCCCGTAGCCCCCTCCCTCCCACCCCCCCGGCCCCATCTGTTTCCCCGGCGGTGCGATGGTTACATTGTATGGAGAGGGCAGCAGCGGCGGCGGCGCGAGGAGGAGGAGGAGGAGGAGGAGGATGGGTCCGCGCGGCGGCCGCCAGCAGCAGCTCCCCCCCGAGCAGCAGGGGCAGCAGCGCCACCGCCGGCCCTAGAGACCCCCGAGCCGAGGCGCCAGCCCGGAGCCCCATGCGCAGGCGAGGGGGCAGCGCGGGGCCGCCGCTGGTGCTGGGGGGCTGCTGCTGAGCGGAGCGCGGAGACGGCGCGGGAGATGTGCCCGGAGGAGGACGGAGGCTGCGGCGTGGTGGGGACCGGGGGGCCGGAGGGGCTGGGCGAGCTCCGCTCCTGGTGGGAAGTCCCGGCCATCGCTCACTTCTGCTCCCTCTTCCGCACCGCCTTCCGCCTGCCCGACTTCGAGATAGAGGTGAGCCGCGGAGGGGAGCGGGGACCCGGCGGGACCGCGCCCCCCCCCCAACCACCACCGGGCTGCCCCGGGGCAGGAACTCTGCCCGCGCCGCCCGCAGCCCCCTGTTCCCGGGCAGCTGCTCTGCCTTCCCCGCCTGCTCTCGGGGCGGAGAGGGAGCCGCTGCCCGAGGTCCTGGGGGGCTGGGCGGGGTGCTCCCTCGCGGTCTCTCGCTGGCTGCTCTCGGGCTGCGGGGGTTGTTTGGGGAGCGGCCCCTCTGCCTTGGGGAAAGCCGCCGCCCCCTCCCCGCAGCCCGGGCTTGGTCCCTGCTCAGTGCCAGGGGTTTGAAGCCGGATCCTTGCTGGGCATCCCGTGCGCATGGGGAAAATTTCTTTGACGGAGACTTTGCCCCAGGAGGGTCTGGCTGGAGCCGGTCCCTGCAGCCCTGGGAGACCGGCGATGCCAAGCCTAGATCCGGATCTGAACTGCCCCCAAGTCCCGGGGACGGGCCGGATCCCGCTTCGCTTCGGCCCGTTCTAGACAGACCCGGAGCCGCGTCTGCTCCCGAGCCGCCCAACCCGCCCCACGAGACAAACTTCGGGGTGGACTAAAGCCGGGAGCTGCCTGGGTGCCCACCTCCCCCAGGGTCTACTGACTGATGCCAGGCATGTGGCTGCCTGCTCTCCATGAGCACCGACCCCTGCGGAGGGAGGCTGCTTCCCCTCCCCACACAGTCTAAGGCGAAAGATCCGGACTGGAGCCTCCTAATCCCCCCCCTCCTTCCGCTGTGAGTGAGGCTGGTGTCCCCTCGGACGGCTGGCTTGGAGTTTGTTGTTGTGCCACCATTATCCCTGCAGGGACCTTGGAGGGGAGGGGAGCTTGGCTTCTCCCCGGCTGTGCGTGGAGGTACCACTGCCCCAAGGCTTTGTGACAATTGAACTCAAACCAGAAGGGTCTGCGCTACAGAGGCTGGTTGTGTGTTAGCTATTCCCGTCTCACGCTGCCCCTACGGGCTTCGCTTGTTGTGGGGAGAGGTGTTGTTTTGGAGGGTGTCATGTTGAGACAACTCCAAATGTCGGTAAATCACCTTAAGGGTTTGGAACAAGTAATGGTGATGATGATTTTTGTCCATCAGTGCGTCTGAGTATAGCACTGCAAACTATCGAGTCAATTGCTACAGTCTTAGTTACAGAAAGAAAAAAAAATCATTCTCTGTTGTTATAGAAGCAAATTGCAACGCGAGTTCTGCTTTCCTTATCCCCCATTCTTAATGTTTTCTAGTAACGTTTTTTGGCTAACTCTTTACCAGTATATTCATGGCTATTCTTACTTTTGTTTAAAAAGTAAGTTTTGCGTTATTTTGATGTAGTCTTTAAATTGTTTGTTTTTGTCCAATGCCCATAAACGTTTGAAATGCAGTACCATTTGCTTCCTTAACATTCTAAATTATAGATTAAGTGTGTGACTTTGTGTGTGTTTCAGAATTCATGAAACGTGGAGAATAAGGAGATCAAAAGAAGGGAGGAATGAAGGGTGTACCCCAATAGATCTTCTAGGGCCTGTAGCTCTTACTCCCAAGATCATAAGCTGCTTAGACCAATGTGATTAAACCTGGGGATTCCCATCTGTTTGTAACAGATGTAACAACTTTGGTGTTTCTCTGATGCTTTTTCAAACTTTAAAGTGTACATCAAAAGCAGAGGTTTTGCCAAGTAGCAAAGATGACTTCCGAGGGTTTTGTGGGAAGGATACATGAGTAAAATATAGAGGAGATGGCTGGGGGAAGGGGGAGCTGCTTGGTGAAAAAGTGCGACTGTGCAATATGGTAGTGAGGAGAAATATTAAAATAAATGGAAAGGGCATATTAAAGAAATCAAGAGAAACAATTTGAGATCTCATAAGAAACCAGGATATTTAGGGTCAGCAACTATCCTCACATACTGATCTATCAAATAACAGATTATCATAGCACTGGGATTTTATCATCTGGTTTGCTATTATAAAATATAGTGTTAGTGTTGGAAACTTGCACAGTGCTTTGCAGAATATAAAATGTGTTCCCTTCCCCAGCCACTGCCCAAAATGGTGGCTGTGATAGGAGGAGCTTGTCCTGCAGTGACCTCTCTCTGGCTAGTGTCACCCTTGGCTGTAGACATACAAGAAGACCATGGATGGGGTTGGAGTTAGGCAGCAATGAGCATAAGCTGAATACAACTAGGTATGTTTTGTTGAAATGTGGTTGCGCAAGAAAGTATGCTGTATTAATTTTAAGTTGTGTTTGGCCTCTTCTGCTAAACTGGTAAGAGTCTTCCTGCCTGGACAGTTTTTTCTTTTGGTGGGTGTGTGGGTGGGGTCATAGTTGGGGATGTTGGATGTTTTAACTTAATGGTGGATGATGCCTGTTTTCATTATTTGAAATGTTGAGAAATCTTGTTGGGGTAGATGGATGCATTAGGGGAACATTTATGTTCATTGTGCAACTTTCAAATAATTTCTGGAGTGAGCTGAATGGAGTGCCACAAGCACATTGTCTCTCAGCAGTGCACTATTTACTAAATTGAAATATATTTTCAGATATATACATATGGTTGTGGGTAGTGTCTTGTAAATATTTTGTGTTTTGGGTGGTAAATGCTGCAAAGTTTGGCACAGTAAGAAATCTTTTCTGTTTGCTTCTAAATACTATCTTGGCAGCATATTGGCAGTAAACTGAGAGAACAGTAAGGCGGTGAGTGTTTTTTTAAGACAGTAATTGCCCCATGAATGTGAATTCCAAAGGCCCCTTTCCAGAGATGCTTAAGGTTCAACAGGATGTGTGAATTCTTAAAGGACAAAACTCCTTGAGCAGGATGTGAATTTCTGAAGAGGGGGAATCCCTTATGCAGTGTGAAATCTTGAAAGGGGAGAAGGTCTCCTCTCAGTGATGCAACTCCTTTGGAAAGGGAACTCCCCTCCCCTTCCTATTCATGCAAAACACTAAAGGGGTGGGGTGGGGAGGCTCTTTGGCCCAGCCTTGTGAAGTCTTCCAAGAAACCTAAATTTACAATGACAAAAAGGTCAACTCACTAGCATTTCAGCTTAGCAGGTAATTAGCATCTGGCTTGCTTCACCAGTGAAGTGAATTTGAGCTCCGCATCAGTTCCAAGAGCTTGCTTAGGGTGGGGTAGCTAACCTCACCTGGAAAGAAATTAGGAAGGAGTGTCTTATGTCTTCACTAAAAATGCTGCAGTGGCCGGACTGCAGTTGCGACACTGTAGCGCTTCAGTATATACACTCACTACAAGAACAGGAGGGGTTCTCTGGTCACTGTAGTTAATCCATCTCCCCAAGAGGCAGTAACAGTCTACACTGGGGGTTAGGCTGGCTTAACAATGTCTCTCAAGAGTGTGCTTGATTTTAACCTTAGAAATATTATGCATATCCAGTCTGGTTTTCCCTCGGTTTTGGTGAAGGACATTATGGGGTGTGGAAAAGTGTCTCTAAGGCTTTGGCTACACTTAAATTTTATAGCGCTCTAACTTGCTGGCTCGGGGGTGAAAAATCACACCCCCCCCCCCGAGTGCAGCAAATCTGAGTGCTTTAAAGCGCTAGTGTGGACAGGCTTTGAGCGCTGGGAGCTGGGCTCCAAGCACTCTGAGCTAATCCCCTCCTGGAGGTGGATTACCAGGAGCACTGGGATAGCTCTCTCCCAGCGCTTGCATGCGACCACACTCGCGCTTCAAAGCGCTGCTGCGGGAGCGTTCCCGTGACAGCGCTTTAAAAATTCAAGTGTAGCCAAGCCCCAGGATGTATATTTTGGTCTCGCACCTTAATTGAAGGGGCACTGGTGTGCACTTTTCTACAAAGAGATCCTTTCTTCCAAGTGGTCATAGGACACTAGTGTTTATAAACAGGTGTTATAAAAAAATAAACAAGCAAACAGAATCTGAAACTAAGGGTTATTAATCCACAATTAAAGTTTTATTGGCCTGCGTATTTCAGTGATGGGTATATTTTTGTTGTTGACATGATCATGTCAGTAAAAGCCCTTGTGCAGATCCAGTTAGATGCAATTTAAGGTTCTTTACATCGATATAGCTTCATTTGGTTCCCCAACCAGTATAAATTATACTGGTATAAACATTTTTATAACTGTCTACACTAAGGGGAGATTTGAAGCTTAAAGTTTTGCTACTTTAACTATGCTGGCATAAAGTGTAGATAAATCCTAATTCTGTTTTTTAAATCCCTTTCTTAATTGCTGGCTTTCAGTCTCTTGCAATGTTAGATTTCACTAGTTCTCCAGTCACCATAGAGTTTCCTGGGTAGACAAAATCTGAATTTCTAACATTAAAGGTTTTTTTTTCCTGATTGTTTTTTTAAAAATGTCTTTATTCATCATAATAAAAAGTAAAATCAGACACAGGCAATTTCCCCCCCCCCCCTTTGTATATCATCTTTAATTGGAGTACAGGGAAGGCTGGGAGAAAGGTAGCCTTATTGTGTAGATTGCTTGATAATTCTTGGAAAGTTCTCTGTGATTTTGGTACAGTGATACATCTGAGCTCTTTTGTTTTTCTTTTTAAATGCAAACCTCTTGCCCTGTACTTACTGAACTGAAAAAAAGTGAAGCTTCCAGATGTGGGCTGCCATCAGCAGCTGTACGTGTCAGAAACCTGGGAAGCAGATGTTTTGTTTTCTTTTTCCTGGACCATTGCGTGGTGAGAGGCTGGAGAAGGGGAGTGGGTTTATGAAGCTGGTTGGCTCAGATAAAGAAGTGCATCCATCAGGCCAGGCTCTGGGTATTGTTATGGGAAGGGCGGTGTTGAACACCAAGCCCCCATGCTGGCTTCAGCAGATGCAGTTGCCTGACAAGGCACAGGGCTCCTCTTTTCAAATCTACACGGCATCACACAGCAGTGGACTCAGGAGGGGTTCAGCTACAACCAGGTCAAAAGTTCAGTGGGGCATGAGCCGAGTGCATCTGTGTGCATTGGGACATGTTTGGGTTCATGCAGAATTTTGCACACACTTTTGTAAAATTAGGATACTACATATTGTTTTTGAGGAACAGCTTGTGAGCCAGCTGTTATGTACAAACTTGTATTCCCCTTTAAAAATCAAATTATTTTGTTTTCTTGCTGCTATTAACATTGGCAGGACACTGAGAGTTTGCCCTCTTCCCCTCAAATATTAGTTTGGAGTGAGGTCTGATCACAAATCCCTAGTGCAGAGGTTCTCAACTTTCTTCCTAGGTAGGGTGACCAGACATCCTGATTTTTCACACTTGCTATCTAGTCACCTAGTCCTAGGTTTTTTTGTTGACATGTAGAAAAGGTGCTTTCTGCAATCATATTAGCTAACATGAATGAAGAAAGCAACTCTTCCCTCCCTGTCAAGATGTAGCAATAGTGCAGACCTCATCCTGATACAGTGTGTCTCTTGTACATTTACCCCTCCCATTTGTAATTGCATATAGAAGCATCCCTATGACAGCTACAGCAATTGTTTATGAATAAGATAATACTTGTGTTTAACATTTTCAGCTGTATTTTCATATAGTTGAGAAACTGGAAATTGGCCAGAATCATGTCACCATTCAGCTGTTTTGGTTCCTTTAGCAAGTGCATGGGGCACATGAACTACAGTTTAAGAATCTCTGCATTGGTGGGTCAAAAGGGGGTGACTTTCAAGTATGTGCTTCAAAATAATCAAAACATTGTTAACTTAGTTGATTTGCAAAAGGGGAAAGCCACATTGCATAAGGGAAATATAAATCTTTTCCTGTGGGTTTTAAAGTTGCCTTTGGGCAGATTGCCTCTGATAACTTCACTATGGCTTTAAGGGGGAAGGGATAGCTCAGTGGTTTGAGCATTGGCCTGCTAAACCCAGGGTTGTGAGTTCAGTCCTGGAGGGGCCATTTAGGGATCTGGGGCAAAAAAATCTGTTAGGGGACAGCACTTGGTCCTGCTAGTGAAGGCAGGGGACTGGACTCAGTGACCTTTCAAGGTCCTTCCAGTTCTATGAGATAAGGCATATCTCCATATGTTATATTAAGATGCTTCTCTCCTCCTGCCTCCCAATGTAGTTCACACACTGACTGTATTGTTACCTACTTCTCTCCCTCCTTCCAAAAGAAAATGCACCCCTGTTCTAACAGACTATTTTTACCTTCTCTATCTAAACACTTATCTGTTCAGTTTTCTGACCTGTTGCTCTTTATCTATTTCATGCTACTTCCATTGCCTCCCATGTGTTTAAAACTACACCTGCTTTGCTACGCTAAGATTTTATCACGTTAAAAATATACCTTTTTTTCCCTAGTGAAGACAAAGCATCCGAGTCAGAATTTTGTGACCTCCATTGGCCTATCAAAGCACTACTTCTAAATTCACTTTTGTGGACAGGTCAACATTAAAATGATAGTTGCCCACACCAGGACTTATTACCATGCCTTTAGGGTTCTCCTCTTTTTCTGTAACCAGGGTCCTTTGTAATCCATGATGTTACAGCCACAGAATTTACTATGGTATCTTTCTTGCCCCAGAATAGTGCTTTGGAACCTAAGGTTACATTTAAAATAAATAACTGCTAGCCGTATGCCAAGGTTGTCGAGAATATCTTTAAAAAAAGAACAGAATATTAAACCAATGCAGAGTTTATCTTCCTGACTTTGCCATCAGTATTAAATGATATCTCTGAAATGTTTGAATGGCCCCATTCATCTTTTTGGATTGTTTACTCTGAAACCTAAAGACAGCACTTTTAAATATCAACAGTTCACTGCTTAACAATTTAGCAGCATTTATCTCCTTTCAAACGGCCTCTCATGCCTTCTTGGGTATCAAAATCTCCAACTTTTCAGAACTTTTAGCTTCCCTTGCTATCAACTTCTGGGATGCAGTTGAGTTGATAGAAAAAGTTAAGACACACAGAAATTAAGCATCCTAAAAATTTCTGTTCTGCTGAACCAAAGTATCACTGAAATTTATGGTCTTGCTGCAGTTTAGGTCCAGCTTGCCATGAGAGTGTGTGCGTGTGTGTGTGTGAGCTTTCATTGTACCCAGCAACATTTTCTTTTAAAAACTTTTCCAGTGCTTTAACTGATTTGTATTAAGATAATTATGTAAATAATTCACTCCAATATTATATTGTTAAAATCTCACCCCACTGCTGCTATTCCTTTGGGTCATCACCTGATTATTATTATTTATTATTTGTATTACAGTAGCATCTAGAGAACATATTGAGGTCCTACTGTGCTAGACATTTGGCAGAGGGGTAGATGGTCCCTGTGTGGAAGAGCTTACAGTTTAAGGCAAATGCAACAAGTAGGTGTAACAATCACTCAGTACAAACTGGGCAGAAAGCAGTAATAAGGGAGTACATATATAAAGACCAGCTATGTTTATAGCTAAATAAGGTTGACATTGTTAAATGTTTTAAATTAGATGTAAATAAATAAGATGTTGCTAGCCATTTGCCTGTCCGTTATCAGTTAGTATTTTTCCATAGGCATCCTAAGTTGAACAGGACCTTGACATCTTTTGAACGTAGACTGCTCGGTAGCTTTACAGACTAGTTCAGGGAGATTGTTCCATACATGAGGGACATGGAGGTGCATCTGGGAGAAGCAAACAATTGCCGATAGAGGCTAGCATTGTTGGCTGTGGAGAGGAGGTGATGTGCAGTGGGTTAAGATACAGAACGAATATGTAGGCTGTGAATAGACTGTGAAGCGCCTCAAAGCATCCGATTTATTCTGTGGAGAAATCCATAATCCGTGTTTAATTATGATCTTTGGGCTGGTATATATAACTTTGGGACTACATGCTACTGTTGTTCCACAGTGGAACTCTCGCTGACATCAGTGGTTTGCACAAACATCAAGGGGGGAATATGATGTTTTTGTAGGAGCTAGGCTTTTAATTACCAATCATTTAGTCAGTACTTGATTTTCACATTCACCATAACTTAGTGGGGAAAATATGCTTTAGGGCCAGAGCAATTTCTGCTGTCTGTTTCTCTTCCTTTCCCTGTTTCTCTTCTTCTCTCTTTTCTCTTTATATTTCCTCTCCTGCACCAGTTCCCACCTTCTTGGACTTCACTTCCACAACCTGCCTTATTCTGTTTGCTAAATGATCAGAAGCGAAATAATTAACACTTAAAATAGCAGTGTGACACGTCCTGGAGGTATCAAGGGTTGTGAGGCTCCTCACTGTCACCTGTCCTTAGTGTGAGGAAGCCTTGTCTGTCCCTGCCATGGGTCAGCTCCCCAGCTCCACCGGCCATGGACAACACAAGCACTCCCCACCAGGTCTTGCAGGTCCTGCTGTCGCTCTACACATAGGAGCCGACTTTCGTCGGCGCTGGTGGGTGCTCGTGCCCCGGCCCCGCCCCAACGTCGCCCGGCGTCGGGGGCGGGGCCCCGCAACATCGCCCGGGGGCGGGGCCCCACAACGTCGCTCAGGGGCAGGGCCCCGCGCCCCGCAACGTCGCCCGGCGTCGGGGGCGGGGCCCTGCAACATCTCCCGGTGTTGGAGGCGGAGGTGAGGTGAGCTGGGCCCGGGTGCGGGGCTGGCGGGGAGCTCACCCACCAATTTTTCCCCGTGGGTGCTCCAGCCCCGGAGCACCCATGGAGTCGGCGCCTATGGCTCTACAGATAAGTGATTGGCACACAACCTTTGAGCCCTCTGAGCTTCTCCCTGGAGTGTTCAGCCCTTGGTCCACTGGACGCTCACAGTATTCACAGATTCACTGCTTCTGAAGGAACAATGCACCCCCGCTTACCAGTTCTACCTCAGATCACCACTATGCTTAACACACAGCAATTGTGTTTGATTTCACTATAAACATATCTAAGTTTATTTAACAAGACATAGAGATTCAAGTAGCAAGTTGAAATATTGCAAACAAGCGGTAACAAATAAAATAAAATCATAACACACATTCTAAAGCCTAGACTTAACTTACAAGATACTCTCATGTCTTATAGAGTATTGTTCACCCAAAATCCTTGCAGCGCTTTACAGCCACGGTGGCCGTGACCCTCCTTTCATGATCAAGCATGCTGTCCATTTGCCTCCTTGGTGAAGGATTCCATATGTTTCCTCACACTCCAAGATACACCAGAACAATCCTTTATCTTTATTCCTAAACAGGGCACCCCCTACCTAGGGTGACCAGATGTCTTGATTTTATAGGGACAGTCCTGATTTTTGGGTCTTTTTCCTTATATAGGCTCCTATTACCCCCACCTCCTGTCCCAATTTTTCACATCCTACCCCTACCTGTTTGTTTCATCCTTTACATTTCCTTTCTTGTAGGTTTCGGGACATGGAAGATCGCTTCTCAGTTATTGTTTCAAATTGTCTGCAGACGGGAACACATTTGGTTCACGTTTTCACAACCATGGGAGCTAGAAACTTTTTTTAAACGAATGCTTGAATTCTGCATAATCTGAATATACCATGCCAGTCATAAAAATACATCAAGCAGCCTAGGTGTTTGACACCTCTGGACTAAGACCTGGTTTTTTGATGCACTTGAAAAGGGAGGAACTTGAAGAAGGAAAAGGTGGGGGAGTCACATTATCAGAACAACAGGCCAGGAAGATTATTTTAGCATCAGTGTTTTGAATGGACTCAAGGTGTATGTCAGAAAGACTAGAGAAAGAGGGTTGCAGTAGTCAAGATGGGAGATAATGAGGGCCTCAGCAAGAACTTTAGTGGTGTGAACAGTGAGAAAATGGCAGATCTTATAAATGTTATGGAAGATGATATAGTAAGAATTGGACACAATCTGGATGTACAGGTCTAGAGAGAGGGAGGTGTCAGATAATCCCCAGGTCATGGATATGAGTGACAGGAAGGAGGATGTTCTCAGCAGTGACTAAGATAGGGAGAGTCAAGGGGTTTGGGGAGGGAAAATAAGGAGTTCCATTTTGATCACGTGACAGTTACATTGATGGCAAGACATCCAGGAGGAAATATCACGGAGGGAACTGGAGTTTCAGGATCGGATTGAGGGATACGGGTCCGGAGTTGAGGTAGAATTATGAGATGATTGTTGAAGCTCTGTATACTAAGGTCGCCTAGGCTGTGGGTATCCTAGGGAATTTCAGAAGGAACATTATGATTGGTGATAACCGTAGTGTAGACAAGGCTTCTGATACAGCTTGAGCTGTATTCCTAGGGCTTCCACAGGTGCACTGGTGCAGCTATACTAGTGTTAGCCATGGCAGGAATTTTTTTCTAAAATTCTTAAGTGTAGAAAAGGCCCTACAGAGAGAGGTGCTGGAGGAGTTGTGGAGCTGTGTGGGACGTTCTCAAGAGATGGAGAGAGGAGGAAGAGGAGAGACACTAAAGGAACGCTCAGAGGTAGTAGAACCAGAAGAGCACAGAGCCAGGAAAGCCAATGGGAGGGCAAGATTTTGAGAACGGTGAGGTGTAAAATTAAGAGGTTGAGAAGGATGAAGATGGAGATTTGAACTATCTTGTTTGGTTTCCCTTTTACCCTTCTAATCCCATCTTACTCCTGTCATAGTTGCTTCTTTTTGCTGTCCAGGACACTCGATAGAATTTGCTATGGCTCCTCTTAATCTGCAAATCAGGGTCACTGTAAATCTGGGGTCAAGAGACTGAGGCCTGGTCTACATTACAGCCTTGCTCCTGCCAATGTAAGTGCCCTAATACACCGACATAGTAACTCCACTTCCACAAGAGGCGTAGGGCTTATGTCGGTGTAGTTAGGGCAATGCAGTGTCCGTGTAGACACTGCGTTACTTACATGGCTGTTGCTTGTGGGAGCTGTGAAATTGACAAGAATGCCCGGTAGGCTCCCTAACGTGAACCCCATGGGGCTCAGAGCTTGGCCTAAAGAACGAGTACTCGTGGCACCTTAGAGACTTAACACATTTACTTGGACATAAGCTTTCGTGGGCTAGAACCCACTGTGGGGGGCTCCAGCTAGATCCCAGCTTCTCCCCCCCGTGCTTCTGGCTCCCCGCAGGCAAAGGGGGAACCTGGGTGACATCCCAGCTTGGAGTGGGGAGCCTGGGTGGCTGCTGGGCTCCCAGAGGGAGCTCCACCCGAAGCTGAGAGCCTGGGCTCTCAGCCCCCACATTCTTCCTCTTAAGTCAGTGGAAGTGCTCCTGGTGAGGACGCGTGCCACTGACATAAAGAGGACAGTGTGGACATGAAAAACCGCAGTAATTACTGTGGTGGCTGTATCTCAACTTAACTTATGTAGACTTAAGTTTTCAGTGTAGACATGCCCTGAGAATGGCTTTAAGGGGTTGTCTGCACTTACAAGCTACATCAGTTTAACCTGAATCTGTTAAAAAGCTAAGTTAGGTTAAATCTCTGCGTATAACAGTTCAAACGTGACATATCAGTTTGCTTGCCCCTGTGAGGGTTTGTCTATATCAGGGGTCGGCAATCTTTCAGAAGTGGTGTGCCGAGTCTTCATTTATTCACTCTAATTTAAGGTTTCATGTGCCAGTCATACATTTTAACGTTTTTAGAAGGTATCTTATATTATAAGTCTATAATATATAACTAAACTATTGTTGTATGTAAAGTAAATAAAATGTTTAAGAAGCGTCATTTAAAATTACATTTAAATCAAAATTAAATTAAAATGCAGAGCCCCCCCCGCCCCAGACCAGTGGCTAGGAGGACCCAGGTAGTGTGAGTGCCACTGAAAATCAGTTTGTGTGCCGGCACGAGCTATAGGTTGCCTACCCCTGGTCTATATACAAACTTGCACCAGCTTGCTTAAACCAGTTTGGTTAAACTGGTGCAAACCTGTGTGATGTATATTGGTTTAAAACTGATTATATTAATTAACAAGTCAGGTTTTCAGTGGTTTGAGTGTGCACACAGTAGTTGACACCTGTGTAACTACACCAGTTTAAAATAATAATAAAATAATACCTTTAAAGTGGTGCAAAGTTATGTGTAGCTCTCTGGGCTTTTTCTCTCCCCACATAGCACTGTATATTGCTGTGCCTTTCTGCCCCTGGCATCTGTTAAGTGCCTGCATGATGGGTGAAGAATGAACCTTTATAATGTCTATGGATGCTTTCATAGAGTATTTGAAGAAAAACTTCCTCAATAAAAGGGCTAGAGGGAAATGAAGACTGTCAAGGAGTTAAAAGTAACCAAATTAAAAGTTTATTGCTTTAAAAGCTTATTGCAGATGTTTATGAAAATTAATTTCCCCCTTGTCACTATAACCAACAGCATCTGCTGTGATTGTGAGAACAATGCAGCCTAGTGATTCCTCCTTCCTTACAGTAGTGAATTCTTTTAAACACAAGCTCTCTGCCTCAGAGAGTGTATCCTTTCAGCAGGCTTGTTCTTTTTAATGGGTGCCCATTCCTGGGGTCTCCATTGTTTCAGCAACAATAGCACTAGGGGCAGCTGATTTGGTTGACAGAAAATGTGTTAATTTAACAGATCTATTCCCTTTAGCAAGTCTCCTTTCTATTGTGTCCTCCTTTTCTCTTGGTTTCTTGGAAGGCTGTGTTAGCAGATTCTCTTAGGTGGGACATTCCTGTAATTAGAAGTGCTCTGCAGTCCTTTGTTTAAATAAACAGATAAAACACTTGATAAGGAAAATGGATTTTAGGGCATTTTGTTTGTTGCCAAAGTTGCTGGAACACAAATTTTCTGTTTGATTTCATGCTTATTTTGTTTTTTCTCCGTCGAACATTGACTTAATTGAACTGGGCACAACACACAAACTACACCCAAGGACTTTACTTTGTGATTGTCACTGCAAACTGACCCTGAGTAGCTTGTCCTTTTAAAGGCAGTTGTATTTCTTTATGAACATTTTTTACTTTATAAACTCTTAGCTAAAATGCAGCTTATCCACTGAAAATATAGCTGTGAAATAGCAAGAAGAATGGGAATGCTGAAGCTGGCTGGAGAGGTTGGTCCTGGTACATAAAATTAACACATTTGGTTTTAAAGGTTACTGCAGGGAGAGTTGAAATATGAGGGCGGTAATAGACCTTATCTATTCTAGAAAAGAGCACCAGTTTAACTAGATCCATTAAGAAATCAATCCAGTTAATCAGTGCAAACCTCTGTCAGGCCTTGTCTACACTGGCAAGTTTCTGCGCAGTAAAGCAGCTTTCTGTGTTGTAACTCCTGAGGTGTGTACACTGCCAAGCCACTTAGCCCAGGGCTACACTAGGGGAGGGGGTCGATCTACGATACGCAACTTCAGCTACGTGAATAGCGTAGCTGAAGTCGGCGTATCGTAATCGACTTACCTGGCGATGAGGACGGCGGCGAGTCGATCGCTGCCGCTCCCCCGTCGACTCCGCTTCCGCCTTTCGATGAGGTGGATTGCCGGCGCCGACGGGGAGCGCGATCGGGGATCGATTAATCGCGTCTTAATGAGACGTGAAAAATCGATCCCTGATAGATCGATTGCTACCCGCCGATCCGGCGGGTAGTGAAGACCTGCCCTTAGTGCACAGAAACGGTGCAGTTGCAGCGCTGTAAAAAAACCACCCCAATGAGAGGCACAGAGCTTTCTGTGCCGGGGCTACAGCGCCACGGTGCCAGTGTAGACACCCCGGTCGATCACAGTGCTGTGATTGGCCTCCGGGAGGTGTCCCACAATGCCTATTCTCGCCTCCCTTGTCATCGCCTCTCTGGCCCTGCCCTCAAGTGACCAAGTGTGAGCCCCAGCCCTTAAATTCCTTGGGAATTTTGAAAGTCCCCTTCCTGTTTGCTCGGTGATGCGTGAAGTGGTCTCAGCGCATCTTTCCAGGTGACCATGTCTGCACCAGGCGATCCCCCGCTTGAAGCAATGCTGAGCTGCTGGACCTCATCAGCATTTGGGGAGAGGAGGCTGTCCAGTCCCAGCTGCGCTGCAGCCGTAGGAGTAACGATATCTACGTACAGTTTTCATGATGCATGACTGAAAAGGGCCATGACCGGGACACACTGCAGTGCAGGGTCAAAGTGAAGGAGCTGCGGAACGCCTACCACAAGGCGCAGGAGGCAAACAGCCACTCCGATACTGCGCCCACGAGCTGCTGGTTCTACAAAGAGCTGGGGACATGATACTCAGTCGTGACCCCACCTCCACTGCAAAGGCCACTATGGATATTTTGGTGGCTCGCGTGCCAGTCGAGAGAGGACCGAGCCAGGAGGAGGAAGAAATCTTGGATGAGGATGTGGAGAGGGAGGGGGACCCAGAGGCAGAGGATGACTCAGAGGTCAGAGATGCATGCAGCCAGGAGCTCTTTTCTACCCCGGGAGGAGCCTAGCCAGTCACAGCTGTCGGAGCTTGGCGAAACGCAAACAGGAGAGGAGGCCTCTGGTAAGTGGCTTTGATTTTGGGAATGGCTGAAGTGAGTTGTTGGGGCAGGTGAGTTGCAGAAAGCAGGCTTGTGTCTGTATGATGCGCATACCACCACGTGCCTAGTCTGAGTGGCTGAACAGGGTGTTGATTGACTCCCTCACTTCACAGGAATCTGCCTCAGAGATCTCCACGAAACTCTCATGGAGATAATGGGCAATCTGTTGCCGCAGGTTCTTTGGCAGAGCTGCTTTATTTCTTGCCCATTAATGGTAACTTTCCTGCGCCACTCTGCTGTCACTGGCGGGGGTGGGGGTGGGGGGAGCATTGCTGCACACAGGCGAGAGCCGCATGAGGGCCAGGGCAGAAGCCGCAGTCTTGGAGAAGACCCTCCCTTGATTCCCTGCTCACCCTCCGCAGCGCGATATCTTCCATAATGAACACAGCGTGTGGAAAATGTGGGGACAGTAATGATTTTAAGGCCCCCCCACCCCTAAAGTGCTGGCTCTCCCCAAGAGCCACGTGCTAAGTGTACAGTATGGTGTACTCACCATTTTGAGGGTCTTGTGGCTCATGTGTGCTTGCCTGGGGTCAGCCAGTTAGTGACAGGTATGTGAATAGTGGCTCTGTTTTAAATCACAGAATCAGTGGTCCATGTGTTGCAAACAATACTGCTTCTGTAAAATGTTGCATTTTGGCTTCACAGATATGACCTTGGGAGCCCAGCCTCCCTCTTTGTTATCGCCGGCTGACCGGCTACACAAAATTAGAAAGTGGCCACAAAGAACTAAAGAGGACTTTCTGTGTGATGTCATGATGCACTCCGTGGCCGAAAAGCAAGAATTGAAGGAGTAGCGGGACAGCAAGAAGAGGGATCGAAAGGAGAACGCAGCACGCCAGAATGAAGCCACGGAGTGACTCTTAAACGTTATGGAGTGCCAAGTGGACATGCTCCAGGCACTACTAGCACTGCAAACCGAGCAGCTACGCGCGCGTCCTCTCTTTCTCATGCGCCTCCCAGACACTACCAACACACTTTTATCAACCTCCTGGCTCCAGTCTGTACCCACTGCATTCCACTCTTCCCTTGTCACAGTCCAGCACTGCAGATTCCCAGTACCCACTGAACTCAACACCTGTCCCTCTGCAGTTTAGCCCTGCTGAAGTACAGTACCCACTGCACTGTACTCCAAAGGAGAAGGTTAGATATGAGACCTGGACATACACAAATCTTTAACCGTCCCGGGACCCCACCTCCTCCTGGGACCCTCCCTTCCCCCATCCCCCTCAGTGCTGATGTGGTTTTTTGTTTCTCTCTCTCCTCTGGTTGTTGTTTTTTAATAAAAGAACTGTTTTGGTTTGAAAGCAATCTTTATTCCATTAATTGAAAGCAAACAGCACTGCGAAGCAACAGCCAATTTTCTTAAACCTTCACAGTGCATTGTGTGCACCAATCACAATCATCTCCTAGCATTACAGGCACTGCACTCGTGAGCATAGCAACAAATATTAGTGGCTTTCAGCTTCAAATTGCTGCCTCAAAGCATCCCTGATCCTTATGGCCCTATGCTGCACCCCTCTAATAGCTCTGGTCTCTGGCTGTTCAAATTCAGCTTCCAGGCGCTGAGCCTTAGCAGTCCAGCCCTGAGTGATGCTTTCACCCTTCCCTTCACAAACATTATGGAGCATACAACACGTGGCTATAAGCATAGGAATATTGTCATCAGCCAGGTCCAGCCTCCCATATAGGCAGCGCCAGCGGGCCTTTAAACAGCCAAAAGAACACTCAACAGTCATTCTGCACTTGCTCAGTCTGTTGTTGAACCACTCCTTGCTGCTGTCAAGGTGCCCCATGTATGGCTTCATAAGCCAAAGCATTAAGGGGTAGGCGGGGTCTCCCAGGATCACAATGGGCATTTAGACTTCCCCTATGGTGATCTTCTGGTCCGGGAAGAAAGTCCCTGCTTGCAGCTTCCTGAACAGGCCAGTGTTCTGAAAGATGCATGCGTCATGCACCTTCCCATGCATTAATGTCCGTGAAACGCCCACAGTGATCCACAAGTGCCTGGAGAACCACTGAAAAATACCCCTTCCGATTAATGTCCTCGGTGGGCAGGTGGTCTGGTGCCAGAATTGGAATATGCATGCTATCAATTGCCCATCCGCAGTTAGGGAAGCCCATTTGTGCAAAGCCATCCACAATGTCACGCACGTTGCCAAGAGTCATGGTCTTTTGGAGCAGGATGTGGTTAATGGCCCTGCACACTTCCATCAACACGAGTCCAATGGTCGACTTTCCCACTCTGAACTGCTTAGCGATCGATTGGTAGCGGTCTGGAGTAGCCAGCTTCCACAGTGCAATCGCCATGCCCTTCCCCAACGACAGGGCAGCTCTCATTCTCATGTCCTTGCGCCGCAGGGCTGGGGCGAGCTCATCACACAGTCCCATGAATGTGGCTTTCCTCATCCGAAAGTTCGCAGCCACTGCTCGTCATCCCAGACTTGCATGACAATGTGATCCCACCACTCAGTGCTTGTTTCCCGAGCCCAGAAGTGGTGTTCCACTGTTGTCAGCACCTCCGTGAATATCACAAGCAATCTCATGTCGTAGCTACTACGTGTGGTGAGATCAATGTCGAACTGCTCTTGCCTTTGTAGTTTAAGGAATAACTCCATTGCCACTCGTGACGTCTTAGTGAGAACGAGCAGCATATTGGTCAACAGTGCTGAATCCATTCCTGCAGACCAAAGAGGCAGAGCGCGCAGTACAAAAACCATTGAAAGATGGCGTCAAATGTGGACAAAAGCACAAGTATTTCTGGGATACGAAGCAATGCATCATGGGGTATTGGGACAGGACCCAGGATGCCCCATGACCCCCTTTGCCTTCCCACAACTCTTAGTGGCAGAAGAGGAAGACATGCTCTGTGGGATAGCTGCCCAGAGTGCACCGCTCCGAGTACTGCTGCAAGTGCCACAAGTGTGAACATGCTATTGTGCAGGCAGCTGACAGTGTGTACATACAACAGCGGTTTCCCTTCAGCGCTCTTTGAGCGGCACTGTAACTCCCGGCAGTGTAACTCTGCCAGTGTAGACGTTCCCTATGATGCACCTAAATCAATATAAGCAAGGGTTAAACCAGTTTAACTTAAGTCAGTAACTGATGTTTTTCAAATCAGTTTGGTGCATTGTTTAGTATAGACAAGGCCTCATGCAGTATCTGGGGTGCTGTAAAACATAGGCCTTGTCTACACTGCCACTTACAGCACTGAAACTTTCTTTGCTCAGGGGTGTGAAAAAACACCCCCCAACACCCCCCGAGCGATGCAAGTTTCAGCGCTGTAAAGTTAGCTGTTAGCTATTCCCCTCGCGGAGGTGGTTTTTTTACAGTGCTGGGAGAGCTCTCTCCCAGTGCTGGAACCGCGACTACACAGCCATGGTAAAGCGCTGCTGTGGCAGCTCCTTAACATCAGCCGTGTAGCAACAGTGTTCTTGATGCTGGGATTCATGATATATTAGGAGCCTTAAGATTTGATGGTCTTTGCCTGCATTTGTCTCCTCATTGGTGGAACAGTTTGTGCTATGGCTCCTCCTCCAGTTAGTATTATGTCCACACTAGGAGTTGGAGAGGAGGAATAGCTCCACACCACCAAAACGGAGCATGGAAAAAGAAACCAGTGTTTTCATCACAGGTGAACCATGTGCACTCAGGAGCACAGAGTACAGATTTTACTTATCCAGGAGTCAAACCACACAGGTCTTTTGCAGGGAGGGAGGGGGAGGTGAAAATTAAGCTTAAGAGCCTAAGTGCTTGAATCCTAAATGGAGCTAGTTAATGATTAGAATACGGGACGGGAGTTGGAGAAGGATAAATAACACAGCACCCTCTTCTTGAATGCTGAAAAGGTTCAAGCTACATAAAAACCATTGCTGAGGTTATTTAACATGTGCATCATCAACGAATTTTGGGCCCAAAATGTAAATTGCTTAATGACACTTCCAAAAATAAAAGCAGGGAGTGCTATACTAAAGGTATTTACAGTAAACTTGAAAACTGCATTTCCATCTGAGAGTTTTGGACTTAGTATTGTTATGGGTAACCCCTAAATTTACTTTAGCTGGAAGAGATTAGAAACAACTTTTGTTTTTTGTTTGGTGTTTTTTTTCCATTTAGTATATTCGCTATTTGAAAGCACTTAGCATATAATCAGTTTCAGGATGTTATTAGCGCATGTCCTGCAAAAGGGTGTTTAACAGAAAATGCAGCAGCAGGAGAATTGAAACTGAACAGGTAGCAAGAGGCTAGGTATACCAATGTGTGCGCAGGGAGGGTGGGAGAGGAGTAGTGAGCTTGAGCACAGTCGGTGGGAAGCACAGGCACATCTAAAAGACCCTTCTTAATCTAAACGGGAAGAAAAGCCCCAAAAACATATTTTATAAAGAACTTTTACTAATCAGGACATACTCTTGTAAAGGTCCCCTTTAAACCTTCCCCTCCAGTCCTGACCCCAAACACAAAGTGAAAGTGACTGGTTTAATTTCACTGTCTAAGATGGCAGCATTGCACAGATCAAACATAAATGGTGAAAAGTAAATTTGGTTTAAAAAAAAATCAGCAATTTCAGTAGTCTGAGTTGTCCTGTTGAAATAACTCCCCTCAACTGTTGTGACTTCTAAATGGTCTAGGAGGCTGTGATCACACTGAGTCCAGGTACCTAACATCAAGGCTTCATGTCGCCGCTGAAAGTCTGTGAATTGCATTGCCTTGTAGGACAGGGCAGCCATGTAGAATAAACCTGGTATAGCATTCTTGCTTGCTTTTCTTTCAGCCCAGTACATAGTGCTAGGGCATAGGGGACCATTTTGCCTTTAAGATAATTGTGTGTTGGAGAGGATCAAAGAGCTTGAGGGTTTCTTGGTTGAAAGGGGATTTTCTCCATGGACAGCTGCAATAGTGCATTAGTACTGCAATGGATTATCTTTCCATGATTTGTGGGATCTCAACCAGATATAGGGGGCCAGAGTGAAAGCCTTCTGTAATAGGGAGACCTCTAATGCCTCAGAGCACCGACCACTGGACTTTTTTTTCTTTTCTTTTTCAAAACAGGGTATTGCAGCATGTACTTAGACTGGAAATAGTGTTTGGGGAAGGTGGAGAAACCAAACAACTCTCCATTACGATTAACTGCAGCTGGCGCTCTACATTTATCCTGTTCTGTGATGGAGCTGCTCTTTGAGGAGGGTGAGAATGGAGCAGATTCCAACCGGATGTATGATGTCCTGCAGGGGCAGCGTGTACTTGGGAGGGAGCAGCGGGTCTCCTCAGGTGAACAGACTGTTTGTGGTAGGTATCAAGATTGCCAGATGCCCAGACTTAGACTCATTTTGTGAAGATTCTGTTAATGGTTGCTCTGAAAAGTGGCCTTTTGGAGCATGGATGGGTGTCTGTCCTCTATTGTTTCTCAGTGGTGGAGAGCTTTTTACTACTGTATGTGTGGCTTGGCCTTAGAATTTGTGCAGGTGGAGGCAAACTACCAGACGTTGAGATCAGGTTGTGATTTGCCTCCCTAATCTGGTTCCACTGCTGGATAGAGAGAGAGGATCTGTATGCGCATTGCAGAGCTTTGGACTGTTGGTCCCAAGGTGGCCTGCTACCTGCTTTGCTTGTGTTTAAATCTGGCTGGATTGTATCCTTATACAGCTCAGTTAACAAATGTTGAAACCGCACTGGCCTGGTATTAGTCATGACTAGGTTGTGCACTTCTTCAGAAGTGTCTTGAATTAATAGGCTGGTAGAGCTTGCTTAGTGTGGCCAGAAATATAACTGTAACAACAACATTTTCTTAGTCAATCTCTTTGCTCCCCTGTGTGTATTCAGAATATTTGCTGACTGTAATGACAAATACAGTATAAGTTATGTTACCTCTTTCTTAGACCTTGAGAGCCAGGATAGCTATGGGAGGGTGAACTGGGTTCTTTTCCAGCTTGTTATTCACAAAATAAATTTCAGTTATAGAATCTGTTTCACTAGTGATGTACAAGACAGAAAGAACCCAACTTGACTTTCAGATCCCATGGCTTGCAGTTAGGAAAAGCCTCTTTCCAGTTCTATTTGTAAACTGATGAGATTTAATCTGAAATCTTAAAGACAAAGGTGGGCCTCCATATGCCATTTATAGTTACTTCTCAGAGTAGCAGGAACTACTATGCCATGTGAATCTTGAGTATGCAGGAATATACCGCTAAGCAATCATTATAAAGTGTATTTTTTCCTCTGAAAAGTTGCTCCTTGAATTGTTAGGTGACATGCTTCACAGGTGTATTGGATAAGCCTCCAGCTAGCCAATCAGGAGAAATACCGGTATTAAATTGCTGATTGAATAGACACTTTCCTGTTCCCCATGCCTGGATTTCTTTATCTAACCTGTCCACTTCATCTGGAAAGACTGTAGTGAGTGGAAAGGAAAGAGGATGTACATCCTCCCAGTGCTAGATTTTGTCTGAGTAATGTGCTCAGGGAAGGGATGAGTAAAACGTGATGATATGGAGGTTTCACATAGAAAGCTGACTCTCTAGCTGTAAACAATATATCATTCTGGGAGTTGGAATTTCTAAACTGGACGCTGGTGTCAGCAGAGGGCCATCCAGAAGGTGAGTTTGAACTGCATCGCTAACCTTGGGTCACTGGGGGGTGCTTATGCTGTTAGGGCTGCTGGTGTCTGAAAGTAGGTGTAGAAGAGAATGTTGGATAGCAGCAATTTTAGAAGGAGGAAAACCCCTGAGTGAATGCTTCAGAAGTGGTGAACTGGGACAGCTAGGGCTTGGAGCAGTGATCCTAACTCTCTTTTCTCCTTTCTCCCCACCCCCAAACCCTCCATCACGCTGTGTGGAAGTGTCCCAGTTCTTGCAGCTGTGTTAATTGTAATGGGTCATTTAGTTCTGAAATCCCTGTTTAAAAGGGGCAAGTCCTTGCCTCGGTGTGACAGCTGCCGCCTTGCACTTTCCCCCAGGCTGGAAATAACTGCATGTGACATCGGAGCAGAGTAGAGTGGGGGAGGGAGGAGATTTTCTGGCTTCCTCTTAGTGCTCTAATGGCTTTGCTGTGTGACTCTTTTCCCATGTGGACTATAGCAAAGTCATGCCCCACATACTTAGCAGATCTCTCCACTGGCAGTGCTTAGGCAGTATAGAAACTCTCTTATGCAGTCGGAGCTCTGCTTCAAGACCATTGCTGATTCCAGATCCACATGAGAGTTGCCGGACTTCACTGTGCAGGGAAGGGAGCGTGCTATGGTAGTACTGGAGGCTTCCTCTGAGTGTAAAGGAGGCCTGTTTGAAATGACCATACTTGCCTTTCTGTAAAGGGAAGCTGCACCACTCTATAGAAAGGCCGGAAAGGCAAAGAGATTTGAATAGGGGGTTGGAAAAGGATTTCTTTCCCTGCTCCTATCCAAAATCCAAAGCATTCGTCCATGGAAACCCTGCCAGCTTTTCCTTCTAGCTGAAGGGCCTTCTCCTGATTGGAATGACAGCTTTGAACTGGAAGACATTATTTCATTAGCTTGCTAATCAGATACAGAGATTACCTGATTGGCTACTTAATAATTAAATGAAGTTGCTTCTAATTCTTTGAGCACACACAGAACTAATTGAATTAACCCTTCACTGCCCTGCATGTCTGGGGTGCTCTTCTGTGAAATGGAGAGGGCTACAGGCAGAGCCGTAGAATTTGGGGGGTGGGAGGAGGAGGGCAGAGAGGGTTATTGTGGGTATGTGGATGATGCTACAGACCCCAAGATGTTGTATCCTTTATGAATGGAATGGCAAGTCCGGAGAGTTGTGTATATACATTCACCTTCAGGAACTAGCCCTCAGGCAATGACAAATGCCCTCAAATTCAGCCAGTCTTTGATATCTTAACGGGGCGTTGTCATCTTGATCACTATGCTTTGGGGTGACCATACTTAAAATCTTGTTTGAAAACTACCTCGGGAATTCCCCTCAGTTCACAACTGCATCTCTTGTCTAGGAGTTTGTGGATGGTGAATGGGCTGGTGGCTTCATATCCACCAACAGGGCTGTAAGTAGGAATTAAAAGACTCAGGTGGGTCTTTCCTGAAGTGACTACTATCAAGTCGTGCTGAAACATGCTTCCTGGAGCCCCCTGAGCAGTCTTCCTCCAAACTCTGCCACCACAAAAACCCAAACATACCAGCAGTCTTTATTTATTATTATTATTATTATTATTATTATTATTTTTAATTTATTTTTTATTATTATTTTTTTTAGCATGAACGTGATTAGAATGAACCTCTGTCAAGCCAGTATCCTGCTATACCAGTCACTCCTTTGGGCCTGGCTGTTTCAGTAGTTAGTTGTGTACACAACAGCAGCAATGCAAGTGCGGCAGGATATTGCTCAAGGAGCCAAATCAGGGCATGCAATTTTCAGATAATGCTGTAAGTGCGTGGAATAAATGTGGGAAGGGTGTTAAGGAGAAGCATGGTGAGACTGGACCCCCACATCATCCTGTACTTAGCCACCTTTCTGTATAAGATGGGGAGAAAGTAATTTTCATGACAACAGATTTGCTCCATAATTCAGAATCTCCAACTCCCCATCCGTGATAATCGAGCAGTGATGTGTAGTATCAAATTCTTGCTGCCCAGACAGCAGTGCTGCTTTTGCTTATCTCTTACTGGCAGCTTGCTAGAGCAAGTTCCTCTTGCTAGGTATGGAACATAATAGTGTTAGGAGGCCATCATACCTTTCTCCAATGCTTTCCATCACTCTCAACCTCCTAAACACTAAGTACCTAGTTACTAGACTAGTTGTCTGCCTTTTTCTAGAAGATTGGTGGCAGTAGTCATGTGAGAGCCTGGTGGTCTATTGGGAGATAGGTGTTTGGGCTGGGTGGTTTGTTTGTCTTTAAATCTTGCTCCCAAGTGGTTCCACACATGGTGAGAAGCTGTAAATGTCCATGAAAACAGAGCAGCAGACTGCTGGCAAAATAGTGGGCACATTTCCAGATAACAGTTGACATTTAGAGTTCTCTGCCCAGTGTAGAGCATTTGAGAGTGATGGCCCCCACTATCTAAGGTCATTATTAGGTTGGGATGGAGGTAGAAGGCTTTTTAAAGGAGAGAGAAATATGTGAAAGGAAGGGAGAAGACAACTCTTAAATGTAGTGCCTGATGAGATAGGTAAGATCTTCATTCATAAAGTAAGCTATGGATATACTTGTTTTCCTCACCCCATTGACCCTTCCTTCAAATGTCCACAAAATTATCTTCCTTTTTCTCTCAATCCTCTAGCAAATCAGAAGCAGGATTTCCATTTTGTAAATTATCTACCTTGTTTTTTCTGTCCAAGGGAAAAATCAGAGGGGGGTCTTTTCCGGCACGTGGGCTGAAATATATTGAAAATAAGTTTTTAGATTCACACTCACTGGGACAGACTGGGTGCTCCTGGCAGAAACCAGTTGAGTTTTGGTATTGAGAATAATTAGTGTCGTGCTTTTTGCTGTAGAAGAGTGATGTGTACTGACAAATGCCGGCCTAGCTTCGTCCAATCTAATACAAAGCTGTGTTCTGGCTTCATGGGGAGATTCCAGAAATGTAGCAGGGTACTCTAGTGGGATGGTGGATGTGCTCATTTGTGTGCAATTAACCATAATGCTTTTCTCTGACAGCAGTTTTGGTATTAGAGCTCTGGATGCACTCATGGAGGCACTCCTCCTGCTCCACAGCATGCTTTGTATGCCAGAATGGGAGGGATTTGGAGGGGGGAAGGCTTTAGCCACTTCTCTCCTTTTTTGTTTTTGTTTATGGGTTTGCAAAATCAGATTAGCATTTCAATGTCACCAGCTTTGAAGCAAACGCCCCTGGGGTGTGGTGATAGTTTGGCTGTTCGAGCATAGCCAGTTTGAGATTGCCATTAATGTTTCTCCTCCCCCCACCCCCAAACTCCCCCTCGTCCTTCTGTGCTGGTGAAGCCTAAGGCCTTGTCTGCATTGAGGATATGCCCAAATTGCTGTAATCAATGTAGCTGCGTTTGTGCAAAATCCTAGTGTAGACAGGCAAAGTCACTATGCACTCTGATTTACACTGGTGCTGCTTACTCCATTTCCAAGCCAAAAGTAGACTACATTGGTATGAATTGTGGAACAGTGATTTAAGCTATATCTACACTACAGACTTTACAATGGCTGTATCTGAGCTGCTGTAAGATCTCCCGTGTAGCCAGCCGCTCTATGCCGATGGGAGAGAGCTGTCCCGTCGGCATAATTAAACTACCCCACAGTGAGAGCATCTCTTGCCGACATAGCACTGTCCACACCAGCGCTTTTGTCAGTGAAACTTATGTCGATCAGGGGTGTGTGGTTTTTTTCACACCCCTGACCGACAGAAGTTTTACAGACAAAAGTGTTTGTGCAGACATAGCCTTAGTCTGCATATGCTATGACTTTTACCTGTGCAGCTACAGTGGTGGCTGGTGGCAAAAATCCCTAGTGTGAACAACATCAAAAAACCATTTGTTAGAAGCTATTTTTGCTGCATGGAAATCTTGCCTACACTAAGAAGGCTACCCGTTGATGACAATGGGCGCCACAATGAGTGCAGCTGTGCTCAGCCTAACCACAGTTTCTAACTGGTGTTGAGCGTGGCTTGTCCTTGGCTACATTTGCTGTTAATCTGTGGTGTGCACCAGTTCAGTTGCACCCATTCCTGGCACCCGCTGTCTGCAATGGGTAGTTTTCCCAGTGAAAACAAGGCCTTAATGTTTAACAATCCCTGGGGTGGTGGGGGGCGGGGGTGGTGGTGGAAGAGAGAGTGTTAACATGGTTGTGCCAGACAGTGCAGACACATGCATAACTTTGTTAAATCAGTTTACAAGTTACTCTCCAGACCTGGAGTTCATCTTTACTGTAGTGTTAACTCCAGGCATAACTTGAGGCTTGTCCCTAACCCAACACCCATGCACACACAAAAATCTCTGGCTTGAGTTGAGTGGTGCTTTAAACTTGCACTAGCTGGCCCATTGATGGCATGGGTTTAAAGCTCAAGAGCTGCTGCCGCTTGACCTAGTAATGCAGTGGGGGGGTGGTACAGCTACCGAGGGCCGCCCAGAGGATTCAGGGGGCCTGGGGCAAATTTCGGGGGCCCTTTAATTAATTAACTCACCCGACGGCGGGGCCCCACGTCAACAGCGACGACGGGGCCCCTCCGCCGAAATACTGCCGAAAGCGGCGGCCGCGCTTAAGCAGCCGCCGCAACACTCCCGCTGCAGTTCCACCAAATACAGCGGCGGCGATCAAGCAAATGGCGCAGGGCCTGATTCTGGGGAATTGGCCAAATTGGCTTAAAGCCGGCCCTGCCTGGCAGCGCTCCGGGTCTTCGGCGGCGGGTCCTTCACTCGCTCCGGGTGTGTTCAGCGGCACTGAAGGACCCGCTACCGAAGTGCCGCCAAAAACCCAGAGCGCCGCCCCGTCCGTAAAAGCTCCGCCGGGATTCTTGTGGGGGCCCCTGTGGGGCCCGGCAAATTGCCCCACTTGCCCCCCCCCCCCCCCCCGGGCGGCCCTGCAGCTACTCAGTGATTGTATTAGCAACACACACTGCATGCAGCTTGAGTTGTTTTTCTGTGTGCCTGCTCTCACAAGAGATATCCTGAGCTAACGAAGATGAGCCCTAGGACAGATTTTTAAAACTGTAAACAGTCATGCCTTGTTCATTCTGACTGATACAACTGCATTAGCAGAAACAGTTTTTAAAACCAGTGCATTGAATGTAGGAGAGGTCCTTTGGTGCTGCCCTGTTCCCCTGAAGCTGCACTCATTTACACTGCTGTAAATTTGGAGTAAATCCAGTTACCCCAAGTGGATTTATTCTAGACTTATGCTGTAGTAATTGCAAACAGAATTTCTTCTGAAATGGGAGCTAGCTCTTTAGGACCCCATCTCGTTCTCTATATACCACTACTTCATTACTGTGCACCATCCAAAAGGTGCAATGAATGAGGAAGGAATGATGTAGAAATAAATATGACCACATACTTTAAGACTATCATATATGCGAGGATGGCAGACTTAAGGTTGTGTGAGGCACTTTAAGGGTAACACGTTAAAGGAAAAATATGGGTTTGTACCCTTTTTGCTTTTCTGATGTAAAGAAGGCATGAGAGGCTTTTCCCCCTAACAAAATCAAATAAAATGATGATTTTTTTTTACCACAGAGAGATCAGGAGTGATGAAATTGGTCCAAGGGAATTAACAAATGGAGTTTTAAACAGTCTGAATAAAAATTATTTCCCTTTCAAGCAAGTTTCACTTTCTTGATATTTGTGAAGTTATCCTATCAGTCCTCTGGTCTTCAGAGAAACTTCTAGGTTAGACAAAACCTGATTAAAGTGGAGAACACCCCCCCCCACGCCACACACACAACAAGTAGTAAAATTAACCCCTCTGTTACCTCCACCAAACAAATCAAAGCTAAAGAACCTTTCAGGCCCCCTTTACACACAATAAAGAAGCAAAAAGGGTACAATCACATTTCTTTTTCCTTTATAGCTCACCATTAACTTTGGCATTTTAGCTTAATGCTTCCCTTTCCAACACCAACATTTTTTTAACATACAATAATTAAAACAGATCTGTACTCCAGCTATGTAAAGGAGAGGCCCCTCCCTTCCAAATTCTAGTTTTAAATCAGGGGAAATCTTTTTTTTTTTTTTTTTTTGAATGGATGGATGTGTGAAATATCCCTTAATAAATAGGAGATCTGAATGTTGAACTAGACAACTTTTGTGGCAGTGAAAAGGATACTTGGGATTAGAGGAGAAATGGCAGGATGGAATAGTGAGAAGGTGCTTGTCCCTCAGCTCTTACCCAAAGAGAAGAGCAGGAAACCTCCCCACCCTTAGTTTTGGGACTACTAGGGCTGTTGGAGCAGGGTGAGAGGAAATGCTCTAGGTACTACAGGAGAATACAGGCTTTATGAACAGGTGAGCAGCTGAGTGATCTGGACTAGTTTTGTAGCCCTTATGGTTTTGAAGCACAGTTTGAAAATATGAATTGAACATTACAGATGCTATGACATCTTGAATCTGCAGACTGCCTGAAACAATAACTCAGAGATTGTGAACGTCCCCATTCATTTCAGTGGTTTGCTGTGCTGGAAATTTGAAGATGACATTTAAAATGGTTACATTGTTAACTATTTCACTGCTGGTGGTTTTAGCAGAAACATGCAATTAACTGGCTCCTCTCACAAGCCCAGAGTGCCTCCTGAGGCAGTAGCGTAGCCGGGGGGGAGCAGGGGTAGCGGCCGCTCCCCCTGTGAGCAGAAGTGGCACCTTAAAAAGGAAGTGGCGCCTTTTTTTAGCTGCTTCTTGCACTCACCCGGTGATGCTCCGGGTCTTCGGCGGCGTTTCGGCGATGGGTACCACCAAAGACCCGGAGCGAGTGAGGACCCACCACCGAAGTGCCGCCTAAGACCCGGAGCGCCGCCGGGTGAGTACAGGGGGAGGTGCCTTTTTATAGTGCCGCTCCCGCTGTGCTCCGGACCTGGCTACACTACTGTCCTGAGGGGACCAAAAATTTGAAACTCTATTCAGCTGCAAAAACAATTCCAGCTTTGCTTTTATGATGCAGCTGTGAGTTGTCAATACAAAAATCTTTTGCATATTGAAAAGTTAAAATATGGGGACTATGTACATTTTTAAAATATAAAAATAAACAGGGTCTACTGCACCGAGTGTATTTATTCATTTTATTTTTACTTTAAAAAGTACATTTTAAATATAATGAACCTGCGGCAGAATTTCCAGTTTGCCACATACACATACATGGGGCCTAGAGTGTAGGAAACAAACAAGAACTATTAGAAATGATACTGTTAATGGAGATCGAGATCTAGAAAGCAAAGAACACCTCCATAGTTCAAGACAGTGCTTTGAAATTTTGCCAGGGTAGTTCTGGTGTCAATAGGGTTTGCCAACTTTATAATCACACAAAACTGCACACCTTTGCCCTGCCCCTTTCCCCTGCCCTTTTCCCCTTGGCCCTGCCCCGTCCTGCCCCTTCTCTGAGGCCCTGCCTCCTGCTCACTCCATCCCCCCTCCCTATGTCGCTCGCTCTCCCCCACCCTCACTCACTCGCTTATTTTCACCACTTTGGGGCAGGAGGTTGGCGTGCGGGAGGGAGTGAGGGTCCAGCTGGGGGTGTGGGCTCCGGGGTGGCGCCAGAAATGAGGGGTTCAGGGTGCAGGAGGGGGCTCTGGCTGGGGGGTGGAGCCGAGGGGTGTGGAGTGTGGGAGGTGTCTCTGGGCTGGGGCAGGGGGTTGGGGTGTGGGAGTGAGTATGGGCTGTGGGCTGGGGGTGTGGGCTCTGGGGCAGGGCCAGAAATAAGGGATTCAGGGTGCAGGAGGGGACTCTGGACTGGGGCAGGTGTTTGGGGTGGGGGTGCAGACTCTGGGAGGGAGTTTGGGTGCAGGAGGGGATGAGGGGTGCAGACTCCAGGCAGCGCTTACCTCGGGGGGGCTCCCCGGAAGCGGCGACATATCCTTCATCTCCTAGGTGGAGGCACCGCCAGCTGGCTCCACCTGCAGGCGCCGCCCCCGCAGCTGCGGTTCCCGGCCAATGGGAGCTGCAGAGCCGGCACTCGGGGTAGGAGCAGCGTGCGAGCCCCCTTGGCTGTGCCTCTACCTAGAAGCTGAGGGACATGTCTCCACTTCCAGGGAGCCGCGCAGACCCAGGTAGGGAGCCTGCCAGTCCTGCTAACTGGACTTTTAATGGACACCTGGCAACCCTCAAGGAAGTGCCTCTTGCTGACTTCATTCAGATTTGATCAAATTATAAGATGTTGAATTTCCATGAGCACTGTGCATGCAGTAGGGCCTCTCTTCAGCAGTTCGTGCGCTCACAGAGCTGAACTTATGGGTAGGGTACATATAAAATGGCAGCTGGTGCTGCCACGACAACCGCTGCCTCATCAAAAAGGACCTTTGGCGTGGTGAAGATACATTAGAGCATGAGCTTTAGGCTTACTTTTTAGTAACTGTCATTAATAATGCTGTGCCCTTCACAGCCTCTATTACTGAGCAAGGCCTCCCAGGTTATATAGCCTGCAAGTAGAACCGAGACTTCTAATGTGGCAGACACAAGTCTTAACCACTGTCCCCTAAAAAAGAGGCTGCTGCTGAGCTTTTGTCCTTGACTATGCTATCTGTAAAATGGGACTGTTCCTGCATTCTTTCAGTGTGTTGTGTTCTTCTATAATGGCTAGGGTAACCAGATGTCCCGATTTTTGGGTCTTTTTCTTATATAGGCTCCTATTACCCCCACCCCCGTCCCAATTTTTCACATTTGGTGTCTGGTCACCCTAGTAATGGCTGCTCTACAGAGAACAGCCTTCCTCTGCTACCAGCTAATGTAGTTCGTACTTTTAACTTAAGTGGTAGCTCCAGTGCTGAATATTAAGGATTGAGACACTGCTTCTGCATGACGGAGAGGGGGATTATTGCACATTAAAAAAAAAAGATTAAAAAAACCCTCCTTTAAATGATTTACAGTACAAAATCAAGTACTTGATCATTCAGAAGTATTAGATTTCTGGTTGCCTGTGCAATTTTAATTCTGCTCCCTTGTGCATACACATTATAAGTCTTTAATTACAGGATCACATACTTTTTTTTTTTCTTTTTCCAGAGGACCCCAGCCTCATTCAGTACAGAGAACAGATAGTGCTCAGGGAGTGAATCAGGATTGTGTAGCGAATGAGGCAATTGCTTGTAGGATTCCCAGGGGTGAAAGTAATATAAAAGACTTACGGGTATGGGGGCCTGCCTCTGGGCCCCTGGAAGGGGTGGGGCCTCGGGCAGAAGGGGTGGGACCGGGAGTCAGCCTCCCCCAGCTAGCCCTTCCACACTGCCCGACTGGTGACGCCTGGGACTCCGGCAGCAATTTAAAGGGCCTGGGGCTCTGGCTGCTGCCGCGGTAGCAGCGCTTTAACATTGGCTGTGTATGGGCCGGTATCAGCGGCCACTTCTTACTGGTACGCTGTAGCAGCCCACTTTCATCTCTGAGGATTCCTGCCTCATTTGCTGTAGAATTTGGAAGGTATGTAGAAAATGAGGCAAAGGGACTGCTGGAAGAGCAAGATTGGTCTTTTTTTGGTTGTCAGGTGAATGCCATCCAGGGGAACTTCTGATATGATCCTGGGCAAGTCACTTAAACCAAAAATTTCCCAAGTGTCCATTAACTGTGTTCCTTATTTTCTGGGTTCCCAACTTGACACACCTTTTTAGAAATGCTGAAAACTCACAACTGTAACTGGACTCAATGGAAGCTAGAGATGCAAGTTTGGCACTAAGAAATTGTAGTCTGGAGGAATGAGCATTGAGGGTCATGAGGTCTTGAGTTCTAATTCAGGTTCTGCCACTGATTCACTGTATGGCCTTGAGCAAGTCATTGTCTCTTTTTCTGTTTCCCCATCTTTAAAATAGGGATCATGATACTTACCCATGATTGATTGATTGATGGATGTCTACAATGTTTTGAACATATAAAGTGTTGGAAAAATGCCAAGCATTCTGAAAATCAGGTGTCCCAAGTTGGGGTGCAATCAGCTATATTGGAGATGTTTGCCAATATTGGCCTTAATCTCCCTGTGCCTCAGTTCCCCATCTGTAAAATAGAGTATTATTATTACCATCTCACAGAGGTGTTGAGATGGATTAATTAATGTTTGTTTGTTTCAGATACTACAGCTATGAGCACCATAGAAAAGCCTGGGAGGCAATTAATTTTACATTTAGTAGCAGGGTTTGTATGACATGCAGTAAATAAGGCATGGGGACACACCGAATGAGGAGGATAAAAATAAATATTGAACAGCTGCCTTATTCAATAACCACTATCCGGCCTGTGCACTGAATGAGGTCCTATGAAAAAGTATGTGACCATGCAACTAAAGACTATATCAAATGCATATGCACAGCAGGGCAGAATTAAGGCTGCACAGGCAGACTTAAATCTGACATTTCCTTTTTCAAGCACTTGTCTTTACTACTTAAATAACATTTTCTTTTAACATAGGGTTGGTTTTTGTTGCATGTAATAATCTGTTTAGGAGTCTGAAGGAAGAATAGGTGAATGGGTAATTCAATAAGTCAAAAGTACTTAAAATCCCAGTGAACTGCAGTTGATCAATGTTGTGGTGAACTATTTTGGGCAAGGATGCAGGGAATGAAAAAAAGGGAAAACTGGGTATTTGTTTAGACTACAGTACTAGGATTGGGGGAAAGTGAGAATAGGGGAGAAATCCTGCATCACTTTAAGTAATATGCAGAACTACACACTATCATATTGGTGGTGGATTTTACCTACCCATTTATCTGGTGCATGTTTGGCTGTACTTTTTGGCCAACAAAGAGGTACATAAATTACAAAATATGCAACTTTATGGTCCAGAAGAGAGATTCCTACCAGAGCAGAAATGTTCTTGGACCTATTTCTTACTGATTGAGTGCGTGAGAATACTATGATAGCTTGAAATAGATGACACTTCTACAGCTTCAAAGCTTCAAAATACAAACTTTAACACATCTGGTTGGGTAGATTATAGGGAATGGGCATTCTCAGAAAGTGACTGCTGCCCAAACTCTTCAGTCTAGTTCAGGGATCGGCAACCTTTCAGAAGTGGTGTGCCGAGTCTTCATTTATTCACTCTAATTTAATGTTTCGCGTGCCAGTAATACATTTTAACGTTTTTAGAAGGTCTCTTTCTATAAGTCTTTAATGTATAACAAACGATTGTTGTATGTAAAGTAAATAAGATTTTTAAAATGTTTAAGAAGCTTAACTTAAAATTAAATTAAAATGCAGAGCCCCCCAGACCAGGACCCAGGTAGTGAGGTTGCCTACCCCTGGTCTAGTTAGAAGCTGGGAACAGTTAGGAGACAACCTGCTTATCTCCTCAAGGCAAGAGCACATACCCTTGTTTTTCAGAACCCCCTTGGCTGACTCATGAACTGTGTTGGGAAGCATATGTATCCAGCTCTCCTCCAAAGGGAGATTCATAGAGGCAAGTTCCACTTCTAAACCCCAGTCCTGCAGGACATACAGAATCTGCAGTGGATTCTTAGTGATTAAATTATTAGGCATTTTTTTGTCTTCTGTTTTGAGATGGTCTATCCACCATAAGGACTTCTTAGCATTTTTTTCTGGATTTCATAGTCCCTTTTTGATTTAAATTGGGGGATACCTAAACTCAGACACAGAGAGCAAGATCAGCAACTTGCTAGAAACCAGAAAGCTGTAACTAATTTTTGTATAGTTTATTCAAAAATAAATGCAGGCAGCCCTAATGGTTGTTAAGTATTATAATTCTATCTATGTTGATAAAGAGAGAAACTGCATTCTTGAGGAGAGTCACAAAGCAACTGATTATCTTTGTTCTTATGCAGTTGTTAAAAAAATGGGCATGACCATGGACTGCATTTTAGGACTGCAGGTTATATGTGGCCACCTCTGATTTTAACACACTTTGTATTTTTACAGTGTCTTCCATCCAAAAGTCTTAAAGAGCTTTACAAACATGAATGAATATAGCAGTACAACCTCTCTGCTAGGCGGGTAATTATTCTCATTTTACAGATGGGGAACTGAGGTAGGCAGAGGTTAAGTGACCTGCCACAGACTTCCTGTGTGACCTTGGGAAAAGCTTAGAATATAGTGCAGATCTGCTGATTCCCAGTCCTGCACGTGTGAAGCACAAGATCGTTTTAACTCTCAAAATAGAAACCCTTTCCTCTTCAGCATGGTTGCTTAGTTCCTCTGCCAAAAGTCTGTCTTTGTTAAGGGGACCATAATATTTTAACACTGCCACACACACAAACTTCCGCTCCCCTTCATGATTAAAGAAAACTTGCATACACTCAAGCCTGCACAAGGAAAAAGATGAGTTGTAAGAGCAGGACCTCCCATTAACCAAATCTGGTTTATAATAATCTGACAGTCTGGATGGAGAAAACGGCCAGTAGGTGAATCTACTTCCAAAGCCTGAATGGGCGGGTGACAGGAGAAGCCACTGGTGGAAAAATAATAAACCTCTGCTACTTCAAAAACACCCATGCAGAATGACAGTGGTGGGTGTGTTCTTTAACTTCCCAGAAGCTACAGAATAAAATAAAAAGGCAGCAGGATCAGCAAGTAGATGAAAGGCAGCAGCCCCTTTAACATTTGCTCCTGGAGTCCAGCAACTCTCAGCAGTTGGTTGGAGACTAAGCTGGACAGTCCTGTGGAGCTCCAACAAAGGGACGAAACAAACTCCCATCCCTTGGGGCCCCCCTCCCCGACAACGCGTGAAACAACTTGATAAATGATTGCTCTGTCAGGGGAGGAGGAGATGGAGAGTCTGGGAGCACAGGGGGAATGTATCTAATTTAGGAGCTGGAGGAGTTGGGGGGTGAAAGAAGAGGGAGGTGTGATTGGAAGGTGGGCTGCTGCCTTCCTGGCAGCACACAAGAGCATGCAAAAACCCTACCGTCCCTCCTACCCCCCAAAATAAGAGAGAAGCTGGTGGACGGTAAACAAAGGGGCAAGGGGCAAAGAAAGCTTATTCAGAAGGACTTTTCCAAGTGGAGTCTCTCTTGGGAACAGATCCCCACTGTATGCAAGGACTTCGGGGAAATTCCTGCCCCACCAGCCTGCTCTCTTGCCTCCAGTCCAAGATTTGGAGTCCAGCAGTCTCACATTACCTCATTTAATTGGGATGGCAGGAAATACAAACCTCCCCCCACCACTCTTAGCCCAGTCCAATAAGGCTGCCGATTCAGAATTGAAAGCTACAGAAACAGGAGCCCATAGCCTGGCTCTATTCAACGGAACATTAATTACCCTAAAACAAAAACAAGAGGAGTTCACAGCTGGGGCCCAACACTTCAGATTCCCCTCCCTCCCTCCCCCGCTGCTTCTCTAGAGTGTGCGCGCCAGCTATTTATACAGTCTCCTTGCATACGATTGATATTGGGCCCAGAGGACCCTCATTCCTCCCACCCCCTCCACCCCCCCGTCCCCCATTGGGATTATAGGACAGTGTTGTTGACTTGAACCCAGCCAGCATTGCACAGGCATTTCAGAAGCAGGCATGGAAGGCTTCCAGAGGCACAATCTGCGCAGCGAAACAGTGTTTGATTTACTGTGTAGTAGTTGTGGAAAGCTGTAGCAATCTGATTACGAATAAATCATTCTGTAGCATGCTAGTCCAGTGGGCTATCCAGAGGAGACCCGTGGTTGTCTGCGTATCAGAATGACCAGAGCTGTCATTAGAGGTGGGCAATGGGAAATTTTAGGGTGTATCACTGGAAGTGAATAGCTATCCTGTTTTGTTTGCGGAGGGGAGAGTGGAGCAGAGAATTTGGGTACTCTCAAGCTGCTGTTTTAACAGAAGGCCATTCCAATAGGCAGCTGACAGAAGCCTTATAAGGGGGCCTGAAATTTCATCCCCAGCCCACAACGGCATGAGCACCTTTTGTACAAGAATAATGAATGCAATACATTAGGGTGCCCACGTCATGCAACGGTGAGGGCCATACTGACGACTTGATGGGAATCCAAGGTCTATGTCTAATTAGTGTCTAAATTTACTTCATCAAAAATAAAAATTCGGAGTCAGTTTCTTTTTCATGTGTATCTTCCATAGTTACATGGAAGTGGCTTGAGTTTATTAGCAGCTGGTAAGCGTTATCACAATCGCTGCAAGAAGAGAAGGGGGACATGAGCAGGGCCGACGAGAGGGGGTGGGGAAAGTCGGTACAAATTACCCCAGCCAGGTGGTCTGGAAGGGGACCCGGGGCCTGACTATCCAGGGCCCAGTGGTCCGGAAGGGGGCCGGGGCCCAACTATGTAAAGATTTATAGCTGATCCGCCCTTGCTGGGGGGGCCTGAAAATTTTTTTTCACCAGGGCCCGAACCCGCTCTCGGCGGCCCTGGACATGAGCCATGTTTTAGGTCTCTCAACAGAATTCGGTCCCTTGTCACTTTTGCCATATTCATGATATTAGTGACTTGCCTTGTGTGCAGCGAAACCTACTTTTAGTGAAGTGGAGTGAAAGTCAGTGCATTTTAATGGACTTTCTTCACTGCTCTAGGCACTCCCTATAAACTGATGTAATTGTTCTGATACTCTTAGACTGCACCAATTGCCAGCTATCATTTAGGGGTATGTGTTTAGGGGTATCACTTAGGGGCATGGTTTAACCCAGGCTCTCTCAGTTGTTGTCCCAACCCTCCTCCCATCCTGACACACAAAACCTCTGACCCAAATTTAGTGGTGCTTTCAGCCTGGGATAGCTGGCTTCTCTGGGGCTAAAGCCTGGGTGCTGCTTTCACTTGGGCTAGTAATCTGTCCACTTTGCAATGAGAACACATGTTTAACTACTCAAATGCTGATGGTCCTCTCGAGTCCCTTCCCACAGTTTCTCCGGTGTGCCCAGAAGGACGGATAAGTTCTCCCACAATTCACTGGGAAAGAATCATAGAGCAGTGGCTCTCAACCTTTTCAGACTACTGTACCCCTTTTGGAGTCTGATTTGTCTTGCGTACTCCCAAGTTTCCCCTCACTTAAAAACTACTTGCTTACAAAATCAGACAAAAATACAAAAGTGTCACAGCACACTACTGAAAAATTGCTTACTTTCTCATTTTTACCATATAATTATAAAATCAACGGGAATATAAATATTGTGCTTACATTTCAGTGTATAGTGTATATAAAGCAGTATAAACAAGTCATTGTCTGTATGAAATGTTAGTTTGTACTGACTTTGCTAGTGCTTTTTATGTAGCCTGTTGTAAAACGAGACAAATATCTAGATGAGTTGGTGTACCCCCTGGAAGACCTCTACGTACTCCTAAGGGAACGTGTACCCCTGGTAGAGATCCACTGTGATAGAGGGACTCTGCTTACCAGAGCACAAAGAACCATGGGATGTGCCCCCAGAAGTCCTAGCGACACACATGGGAAGCATGGCATGAGTGAGGATACAGTAAATTATCACCAAGGCGAACTCTGCAATCAAGATATGCCCAAAATGTTGAATGTTCTGTTCCAATGGGCTGAACAGAGGAGGAAGGGGAGTAGCATTTACCACTATCCCATACAGAGGAGTAATAGGGATTCACTGATCTCCAGTCATACTGTGGCTGCAGTAGAGCATAACTTTGGCCAGCCTGAGGGACCCCCATATCCAACAATTTCCAGTTCTCCCTCGAATAGAAGGCCAGTTGCTAGTCTTGGGATGAAAGGAGGCAGGGAAATAATCTTTTGACAGATAGACCCCCTATTGCCTGAGTAACTCCACTTATAATGACTGCTCTGTCAGTTTGGAGGTGGAAATTTGAAGAATAATGTTAAGAGCTGATGAAGCCAAAGAGGGTTCCATTGTAGTGCTGTGCATGCATGGATCACTAACATCAGGGCTGTCCTTACCCATACGCAAAGTATGCAGCTGCGTAGGGCACCAGGAAATTTGGGGCACCACATTTCCTGGTACCCTGCACAGCTGTGTGCTGCTCCAGCCCCTGCTCCACCCCAGCCCCACCCCTGATCCACCCCAGCCCCCCCTCCACCCCTTCCCCAAGCCCCTGCCCCGCCTCTTCCTGCCCCTGCTCCACCTCAGTTCCGTCCTCACTCCCCTGAGGACTGCTGCAGGGGACAGGCCTGCACTCACCACGTGCTAAGTGGAGCGACCCAGCCCCAGCCTGCTTCGCTCCCCTGGCTCCCAGCCGCACCGCTGGCAAGTGCTGGGGCATAGGCGCCGACTCCGTGGCTACTCCGGGGCTGAAGCACCCATGGGGAAAAATTGGTGGGTGCTCAGCACCCACCGGCAGCTCCCCGCCCGCCCCGGGGCCCGCGCCTAGCTCACCGCAGCATCAGGCGATGTTGCGTTGGCGTTGGGGGCGGGGCCCCGCCCCCGGGTGATGGCACCCACGGGCGCCGCCGGAAGTCGGCTCCTGTGTGCTGGGGGGTGGTTCCCCGCTACCCCCCAAGGCTGGTAGCCAGGGGAGCGGAGCAAGCTGGGGCTGGGGGGCAGTTTCCCCCCAGCGGAGGCCTGGGGCCAGCCCCCCGCCCTCAATGGAGGCCTGGGGCCCCACACAGCCCCAGCTGTGGGGGGGGGGGGGGGGCTGCGTAGGGCACCAAAATGGCTAGGGATGGCCCTGACCAACATTCTCTCATAGGACTTAATTACAGCATAGTAGTGCCCTGCACGTTTAGAACATAGGTTGATCTTGCAGCACAAGTGAGACTGGTTTGTGTTTTAACAGCATTCCTGAATTGTTCTACAGCTGTGGATTTTGCAAGCCTGTAGCACAGTAAAAAACTGTTAAAACCCAGCTCATTCTCATCAGTACTACCAAATACCACATAGTGCTAGCCATGTAGTGTACTACCAGGTTGTATTTAAGTCCTGCAGCATTTGGAGTCCAGACAAGGCTTAAGGTGCCCCATTTTCAGAGGGGAAAACTGGGGCACATACAGGTTAAAAGACTTCGGGGTTATTCAGGAAGTAAGTAGTAGAGTCAGGAATAGATCCTGTGAGCCTTCTCTCCTCCCAGTCGCCTGTGCTAATCACTAGACTACACTTCCTCCACACTCAAAAGCAAGGTGATACAACACCTAGCTTAATACCAAATAAAGAATGTGGATTAGTGGCATTTTGATACAGTAGATTTAAAAGTCTCTCTAGCCAAGAAACTAGTTTGATTTTTTTCTTTAATTTCATATTGCTGTTTCAAAATCAAGTGAAGCAGCTCTCATCCAATGTTCTATTAAAAACTCAATCATTCAGGACAGATTAAGTGTAGTACTTCATTACTGTGGCATGTTTGATTTTTAGTAAAACATTTGATATGTCTCATGAATATTGTTTATAATTAATTGAAATTGATATGTGAATTAAACTGGCTGAAACACTATAAACAAAGGGTAATCATAAACAGCAGTGTGCTGTGCAGGGGGCTGTCTAGTAGAATACCACAGGGATCTGGGTTAGTTCTTGTCTTAACTTCACTAATGATCTGGAAGAGGGAATAAGCAATATATTAATGAAATTCATAGGTAATATTAATTGAGAGGAATTGCAGATGCCAGCCGTGGCGAGTGAGTACTAGAGGAAGGACCTAGATAGAGATTAGAAATGTTGATTAAAAATGCAATTTAGAAAATGCAGACTATCATATCTAGGGATCAATAATCCAAAACACAGATATTCAATTAAAAGTTGAAACTTGGGAATCGGTATTGCTAAATCTTGTAACTTTTTTATCCCAAGTCTCTCAATAGTTGATGTTTTATTTAAAATCCCAGCTCCTAGAGACAGTCTGAAAGTGTACCCTATTGGTTTGAAAATCAGAAGGCAATAGAAAGAATGCATTATTTTGTAAAACATTGTGATTTTTTTAAAGCCAATCCCATGATTTTTGGGGGGCCTCACTCATAATTTTTGAATTTTTGGGGTTAGCAGTACTGAATGTTGCTGAGGGAGACCAATGATGAGAGTTACTCATGAGTGTTCAAAACATGAAAGCCCCGAAAAAGCCAGTGAAGTTTTGGATTGCATTTACAGAAGGCATCATGCAGCAGGGCTTTTGTGTATCTGCACCTGAATTATTGTGTTCATTTCTGAGCACCTTAATACCAAAAAGATTCAAAAATGTGGAGGAATTTATGGAACAAAAAAAGGTCAGTAGACTGAATATATGAGGAAAGATTGAAAGACCTAAACATGTACAGGGTGGCTATGTATTGATTATGTCAGAGGACATGCCTCTTACATGTAAGCACCAAGGAAAGTAGAGAAATTGGACATTCAAGTAATGGAATGATATGAAGGAAGAGTGAGTTGATTCTGAATAGTGGTAAGAGCTTCCTGACAGATGTATTAGAGACTGAGAGATGGTCTCCCATGTGAAATGGAGGAAGCCTCCATCTTGGGACACTTTAAATCTAGACGTGACAAAGCATTAGAAAAACATAGATGGTAGAGAACGTTCCTGGAATGACAGGAAAATTGACTAGAATTGGGATGTAATGCACCTTTTGTGTCTCTAATACTGTGATTTTAGAAGACCTTTTGGAAGAGCAATTGATGGCCTGTGCTATGAACCAGTAACGCACCCATCCCATCCCACTGAACAATGCCAGGGTCGGTTGACAAAGGAGAGAAATCAGCACTCTTCTGACACACATTTTCTTAGCAGAGCTAGACTAAGGGCTTGTCTTCACGTACAGTGGCACAGATGCAGCTGCGCCGCCGTAGCGCTTTAGTGAAGACGCTACTATGCTGATGGGAGAACTTCTTCCATCAGTGTAGTTAGTCCTCCTCCACGAGATGCTCTCCCGTCGACATAATGCTGTCTACACGGGGGGTTAGGTCAGTATAACAACGTCACTCAAGGGTGTGGATTTTTCATACTTCTGAGCAATGTAGTTATACTGTTATGGGCCTGTAGTGTAGACCATAGCAAACCAGTGTGTCAGGACTTAACAGAGCGTGGGAAAGGGTTAGGCAAACAGCAAAAATACTGTAGTCTTTCTGATGCATGTAAGGCAAGTGTTCTGGGGATTTTATGACGGGGAGAGACCAGCTGGCTGTGAACCATGGTGAATTTTTGAAGGGAGTTGCTTTTCCTCTCTCGTTATACAGTGAGAAGAGAAGCCTGACAGCCTTTCCATTGAGTAAAGGCTTGTCTACAGTGTTCCTTTTAAGCTGCATGCACACGTGGCGGGGTGCATGGCTGGCACCCAGGCCCTCAGCCTGCTGGAATCAACAGCAGCTCCTCTGGTGGCCAAGGACCAGCAGGAAGCTTTGAGCCAGCAGAGAGGAGAGATAAGAGCAGGAGGAGGCAGGGGCTCCAGAGGGAGCATGGCCAGCACCTGGGTCCTGCTCTACCTGCCAGGCCGTCCTGTCAGAACCTGTGGCAGCTCCTCTTGTCGCTGTGGGAAGCCGCGAGCCAGTGGGTGGAGTAGGGGGCAGGGTCCAGGGGCTGGTCCCTGATGCTGGCAGCAGTATCCCAGAGCTGGCAGTGCTAAAATGAGCCTCCGGCCTGGCAGGGGGAAAGGGGAGCCTGTGCTGCTGCTAGGGAAGGGTTGCCTGACCTGTGGGCTCCTGCTGTCTGGCCTGCGATGGCAACTCCCTCCCCGCCACTCTGGGGATAGGGGGTAAGAGCAGGGCTGGCTATGGGGCAGAGAGGGGAAGACTTAAATCCCCTCCCCCAAGGAAGCCTCAAGCTAGCAGAGAGAGGCTCCTGGCAGGGAACGGTAGGGGGGCTACCTGAAGGGCTGAGGCTCCTGGGAGGGGATGGGTGTAGAGGCTTATGGGAGGGAAGGCAGGGACTCCGTTCTGTGGTTTTTAACCCCAAAATTTTTAAAAAGTTGACAGGTACTCAAACCACGGGTATGTCTGCCTATGTGTCCCATATGCCTGTGTATTACTGAACTGTCACTTTAAAAAAATACTTTACACTTTTCAATGCTATATAATGTAGGAAGACTTTAAAAAAAGAAAAAAGTGTAAGGAAAAGAATGTAGTGCTAAGTGGAGTTTGTTGCCTTCTCAGAGCAAAGAATATTTAGAGCGAACGTTGTTTGTCTACACGTGGAGTTATTCAGGAATAGCTATTTTAGTTTAAATTCGCACCCAACCTTAATCCAAATTAACTTTCAAGTGTAGGCACGCCCTAAACAGAGAAGCGTCTCTTCCCAATCCCAAGCAGTTAGTACTCATCATCCTAGTTATTGAAACTGGAGATTTAAATATTTTATTAAAGCTAATATTAAAAAAGATTATGTATTACACAGGTTAAGAAAAGAGTGTCTGTACATCTGGGTATAGTTTGTTTTAAAAAGTAATAAGATACATATAGTGCATAATCAGCAATAACCCAAATTTAGGTGAATATCTTTAAACAATACAGTTTAGATATCAGAATCTGAATACTCGAGTACATCACTCATGAAAAGTTATACAGAGAGTTGGTTGTAGAAAGTAAATATAGAAATGAGTTTAGATTGTCCCGCAGTAATTGAGCATTTAGGGTAGATTGTCCATTTGGAAAATACAATCCATGAGGAAAGTATTTCAGTAACTTTCCCCACTGCGCTTCTCATCGGCACTTCAGCTCATCCCTTGTGATATTGCCGATGTCCGGTGATGTGTTCTATGTGGATGTCCCTCAACCACCTGATGGCATCCGACACCATGAGTTGCCGCATCAGCTGAGTGTAGCACTGACCGATTCCGTATTCTCTCAACACTCGCTCGTTACTGGGGTCCCATGCACCCAGGGCTCCGATGATCAGCCCGTGTGTCTGAACCTGGTAACCCTTAGCTGTCAAGGTGTCGGCCAGAGGAGCGTATTTCTCCACCTTTCGAGCGCGAAAGGCTAGGGCCCTGTTCTCGAAGGGCACTGTGATGTCCACCAGGATGATCTTCTTCCGGTCCTTGTTGGTGATGACGACGTCCGGTCGCTACTATCTAGCTGGCTAATCCATTTTTAATCCTGTTAGATTTTTGCCTAAATTAGATTTTACAGAGAGTTTAAGAAGTTAAAATGTATTATCAGAATCATAGAAACATAGGACTGGAAGGGACTTTGAGAGGTCATCTAGTGCAGTCCCCTGCATTCATAGTAGGACTAAGTATTATCTAGAAGACCTTCCCTGACAGGTGTTTGTCTAACCTGGTCTTAAAGATCTCCAACGAATAATTTTTCTCTCTTCCTTGTAACAACCTTTTATGTACTTGAAAACTGTTATCATGTCCCCCCTTAGTCTTCTCTTCTCCAGACTGAACAAACCCACTTTTTTCTATCTTCCCTCATAGGTCATGTTTTCTAGACCTTTAATCATTTTTGTTGCTCTTCTCTGGACTTTCTCCAATTTGTCCACCTCTTTCCTGAAATATGGCACCCAGAACTGGACGCAATACTCCAGCTGAGGCCTAATCAACGCAGAGTAGAGTGGAAGAGTTAGTTCTCGTGTCTTGCTTACAACACTCCTGCTAATACATCCCACAATGATGTTTGCCTTTTTTGCAACAGAGTTATACTGTTGACTCATATTTAGCTTGTGATCCACTCAGATCCCTTTCCACAATACTCCTTCCTAGGCAGTCGTTTCCCATTTTGTATGTGTGCAACTGATTGTTCCTTCCTATGTGGAGTACTTAAGTAAAAAAAAAATTTCCTGTGATCACTTTGAAATCTATTGTCTTTTATTTCATTGGGAAACTCCTTGTACTTACATTATGAAAAAGGGAAATAGGTGCACTCAGCTGACTTTCTCTGTACATATATTTTATATACATTTGTCACCTCTAATTTCTCTCCTTTCTACCGATCCAAATTTTCGATAATAATTGAAGTTCTGATTTCAGGAGAATTTCTGGATTTCGGGTAATCCAGGTTTTAGATAATTAGGGTTCAGATAGACTGTTTACTTGTAATCCTAATTTTTTAACTAACAGTGCATAGAGAAGTCTTTCCAAGTCTGTAATATTTTGTTGTTGCCCTTTTCTGTTTATGCTGTTTCCTTTTTTTCAGCTGGAATGACCAGAATCAAATACAGCCACGGTTCTCAAACTGTGGGTTGTGACCCCAAAATGGGTCGCGACCTCATTTTAATGGGGTCACCAGGGCTGGCGTTAGACTTGCTGGGGCTCAGGACCGAAGCCAAAGCCCGAGCCCTGCTGCCCGGGGCCAAAGCCTCAGGGCTTCAGCGCTGGGTGGCGGGGCTCAAGTTACAAGTCCCCCACCTGGGGCAGCGGGGCTTGGGCAGGCTCAGGCTTCGGTCCACCTTCCTGGGGTCATGTAGTCATTTTTGTTTACTCTTGAGGGCATGCTGCGCCAAAAATTAAAAATTATGCGCCAAAAATTAAAAATTATGTGCACAATATTTTAAAATTCTGCAAGTTTTATTTGTCAATAAATAAATGTAGAGGCTCCAGCATGGCAGTGGGGAGCACAGGTCACTGGCTGTACGAAGGTGGGAGATCACCCTGCAGCCTCCCCACCCCTGGGATACGGACTGAGCGGTGAGGCTGCACCTGACCCTGACGCAGCACAAGGCCTGGGCCTGCCCCAGAAACACCCTGGGGCCTTGCCCCTCTGCACCAGGCACACCAGGTGTGGGGCAGGCAGGCTTAACCAGGCAGGATCCAAGAGGGGCTCAGTATGGGGAGATCTAGGTGTGGAGTGAGAAGATTCTGTGTGGGACAATCTGGGTGCAGGCAGCTCAGTGGGAGGTCTAGGTGTGGGGGGATCTGGATGCACAGAGGTTCGTTGGGGGGGCGGTTTCAGGTGCAGGGGCAATGGGACTCTGCAGGGATTTACAGGTGAAGGTTGTTGGGGCTCAGCGGAGGGGCCTGGGCCTGGGGGTCTCAGCAGGGTGGGGTCTGGGTGCTGGGGAGTGGAGCTTGGTGGGATGGGGGTCTGGGTGCAGCTAGTTGGGGGTCAGTGGCATGGGGGTCTGGATGTGGGGGCTCAGAGTGGTGCAGTGGGGTGGGGCTCATCAGGGTGGGGGTTTGAGTGCAGGGAACTCAGTGGGGGGTGGTCTGGGTGCAGGGGTGGGGGTCTGGAGGCAGGGGGCTCCAGTTGCAGGGGTTGAGGTTCAGTGGGGTGGGGTTCGGGTATGGAGGACTAGGAGGATTCTGGGGGTATGGGGTGAGGCTTGGCGGGAGTGTCTGGGTATGGGACGTCCAGAGGCATGGGGGTTGGGCAGATGGGGGAGCAGCTCCCTGTAGAGTGACCCCTCCTCTCGCAGCTGAGGAGCGATGGGGGCAGGAAGCAGGGGAGTATGCTGAGCTTCCTGCAGCTGGGCGAGGTTTTGGGGGGTGGGTTTGACACAGCCACTCTTGCAGGGGAAGAGGAAATCCTCCAACCCAGCCGGGACTAGCAGCTGATCCTGGCTCAGGGTAGGAGCCACTGGCTGGGATGTCCCCAGCCCTGCGATGATTTGCCTCTCTGCCGGCTGCTCCAGGTGCCTGAAACGATGTACCTGCGCAGCTAAGGAGTGGTGCGTGACTGCTCTTGCAGCTTCCCTTTGCTTCCCTGTCAGAAAGTCATTTTTCTGTGGGGAAGCAAAGAAATCTGCGGGGGACATGAATTCTGCGCCCGCGCATTGGCGCGGAATTCCCCCAGGAGTAAATTTGTTGTCAAAAGGGGGTCACAGTACAATGAAGTTTGAGAGCCCCTGAAATACGGTATTCAAGGGGAGGGCATACTACCTATTTATAGACGGGAATTGTGTGTTCAGTACTATTCTCTATCCCTGTATAATACATTCTAACTTACATGTTTGCTTTTTTGACTACTACTGCACACTGAGCAGATGTTTTTTCTAAGCTGTCCACAAGGACACTGGGCTCTTTCCCTGAATGGCTATGATTAATATAGAACCCATCCATGTGTACTAGTAGTTCAAACTGTTCTTGCCAGTTTGCATTACCCTTGTGCTTATATATGCTGAATGTTGCTTACCATTGTGTTGCCCAATTGCCTGGCTTTGTTAGGTCTTTCTGAAATTCTTCACTATCTCTGTGTCTTGACTGACCTAAATAGTGTCACCCGCACATTTTGCCACCCCACTTTTTATACCCTTTTCCAAATCATAAAATATATTCAACGCTGATCCAAGTATCCATTCTTGGGGTTCCCTATTAACCCCGTTGAAAACTGGCCATTTGTTCCTGCTCTTTGTTTTCTCTTAATTATCCTTAATCTATTGACAGATGTTTACCTCTCACCCGAATGACTAGTTTCCTTAATAACCAGTGGTGATGGATTTTTACCAAAGGTTTTTTGAACATTCAAATTAATTTTATCTACCAGTTCTTCTTTATCTTGACTCACCTCAAATAATTCTAATAGATTGGAGGAGTTATTTTCCTCTGTGGAAGCCATGCTGGTTTGTGCCTCTGGTATCCTGTTCATCTGGATATTTTATAACTACATACTTGAGCTATTTTACCTAGTACTGTACTGAAGGAAGGCTCAGTGGTCTGTAATTCTCAGAATCACTCCAGTACCTTTTTTAAAAAGAAAGCCACAACAGTGCCTACCCTGCAGCCTTGCTGTGTGTAGTAGCTAATTTTAGTGATAGAGCTGCCAACAAAATATGTAATCTGCCACTTCATTCTTAAATTCCTTTGGAACGCTTAGATGAATACTATCAGGGCCAGTCCATTTGCAATTAACATTAATTTGTTTCAACACTACTTTAAACACTGCAGTCTTACAGGACTTCATTGTTATGGTACCTACTTGAGAGGTACTCTTTTTACAGGTGTCTCTCCAACATCCTCTGGTGAAAACTGATGCAGAGAATTTGTTTAAATGTTCTGTATCTACTTTATCCTCCTCATTTGCTCCTTTTACTATCCGATAGGCTAGAGAACGCACAATCTCCCTTGCAGGGTTCCTACTTCTGATATACTTAAAGAATATATCTTTTAATATCTCTGCCTTTGTTCTAAACTTCTTAGTGCTCTTAATTACCTACTATAGTTTTGTTCCTTGTATTGGCTTCAGTTAGATGGGATTTCCACTTTCTGAAGGATTCTTTTTTGACTTGAATAAACTTCTTGTGCCTTACTTTTTGTTACATTCATGCTTTAATTTTTGTTGAAGTATACATGCTTTTTGTGACTGTAATACGGTATGCTTAAGTTTCCTCCCTGCTAAGTCTAAAAGGAGGTTAACCCTTTACCTCTTTTATTTAAGCTCTTTCAAAACAGGGTATTTATTTTTTAAACAAACAATCCTTCTTCAGAGAGTTTAGTGCCGCCGTGCTAGTTTATGGAAGGGATCGTACCAAAAGGTTACTGAAGTTAATTACGTCCTGGTCACTGTTACTTAGTGGTTCAACTGCCAATTACTGCTTGAACCATTTCCAGTGCCATACTTGTGACTTCTGTTGTTTGCTCCAGTACTACAGCTGGTTGGAAGATTTTCTACAAAACGGTTTTCCTTTAGCAAATGCAGTTCTGTTGACATTGAAGGATTTTGCAAAATCATGGAGATGTCAGTAACAATGTGTTTTGAAATTTTTTATTTTAGAAAAGCTTTTGTTTTGGAAAAAAATAAATTTTGTTTTGAAACAATTTTCATTTTGAAATTTGATTTAATTTTCATACATGCACTACTACTGATGAGTCATGAAATATTAATTGCAAAACAAACATTTCATTTCAAACTGAAATTCCAAATGTTTTCAAAATGAAAACTTTTTTAAATAAAGATTTTTTTTTCAGACTTTGTTTCACAAGTAGTTTTAAAAATTTTTTAGTTTCTATTCAGATTTGGAACAAAAACAAAATTTGAAGTATCGGTTTCCAGAAAGCCGGAAATTCTGAGTTTCAACCAGCTCTATTCAGGACTAGCTGTTCCGAGAAGCAATTATTTATGTTGTTAAATTGTTTCTCTAAAGTGTCCCAATGTAATGTTTGAAACGTTAATATTTGGATAGTTGAAATCACCTGTGCTGCTGTTTTAGCAGTTTTTTGGTGCTGTCACTGTCCTGAGGCAGAGGCAGGTTGTATATTTTCCATTACTATATTTATATTCTTATAACTTAGAATTTGTATCCCAGATTCTACTGCAAAGTGCTCTTCCTTCAAATCACCTTTCAATAGTAATCTATGGACATTTTAGATATGTGCTGCCCCACCTTATCTGCACACCCAGGGCTGGCCCTAGACCAAATGGTGCCCCACGCAAGGAGCATCTTCTGCATCCCTCCCCCCGTTTGTTAAACTTTTGAATACCTTATTTCTTATTGCATTTGTAGCCCATTTCACAACTTTGATGCATGATTTGCATGATAAATTTGCACAATAGGATCTGTAAATCTGTGAGCACGGTGCCTCCCCCAACCCGGCACTCCAGGCAGTTGCCCGGTCCGTCTGCCCCTAAATCTGGTCCTCCACACACACTGCAATATGTAATTTGCCTTTCATGTATAGTTTAGATCCAGATATTACAATATAACGTTCTGCTCAGTTTCCCCGTGAAGTCATGTTGACAGTTTCATGTCCCTGGCATTCGTTTTCAGAGGAATTGTAGTTTGTCATCACCTTAAGTAAGGTCTCTCAAGTCTTCTATCATCGTGAATTTTAATATTCCTTTCCATTACACCTTATTAGATTTAATTTCCCAAAACTGGTTTCCTGAAATCGCATACCTTTGTACTGCTCTGTTCTGTTCCTCGTTCTGTACTATGCTACAATCCAATAAACCTGTGGCCAGTACACAGAATTCAAGTATTCTTTTTGGATACTTATGATCATCATCCTAGTGTCTGAGGACCTGACAAGCATTTGCTAATGTATCCGCACAACATCCCTGTGAATTAGGAAAGTATTTTCTCCATTTTACATATGGGCAACTGAGGCACAGAGAAAATAGCTGACTTGCTCCAGGTCATGAGGGAAGTCTGTGGCACAGCTGGGGAGTGAACCGTGATCTCCTGAATCTGTCCAGTGCTGTAACCACAAAATCATCCTTCCTTCCCAAATCATTTTCTCTACTGCCTGCTCTCTTCCATTCTGTCCAGGTTCAGATCACTGCCCATCTCTCATATAATCTCCTGAATATTGGGTACTTCTTCAAGCTAAATGAACACATCAAACTAAATGACATCTTCATTTCTTCTCCACCTTTGTTAGCTTGCCTTGATGAATTGTAAAAATTCCACCATCCTTCCATCTTGGGTTTTCTCCTTCCCTCATCCCTTCTCCCCCTCCCCCCTTTTCACATCAAGGCTTCCATAAAATCACATCTTTGCTCACTCTACATCTGAAATCCCCTTCCTTATAGATATCTTCTGTCAAAATTCTCATCCATACCGTCATTATTTCTCTTCCATATTACTTTAATTTCTTCTCAGGGCTCTCATCTCTTGTCTCTCCAAATCATTCAACACTCAGCAGCCAAAATGTTCTGTGTCTGCCATTTGAAGCTGCTTGAATCTCTCCACTTACTTGTCTGATTCTGTATCAAGTTTAAGCTGTTTGTTCTTACTTTCAAAGTTCTGCACAGTGCTACCCTGGCTACATGTCAGCTGGCCCTTTCTCCTATACCCGTGTTTGTGCTCTGTACTCTGCCAGCTACTCTCCTTTCACAGGAATCTCCTTTTTTCCCACACACATCTGCTCCTTTATTCATTCTGCCCTACACCTGGAACAGCCTCCAGCCACCTCACTCTCCAAATTTCTGCTAAAGACTCCTTCCAACAAGCCTTTCACCACTAATCATCCTCCCCTTTTCTCATACCTACTGTACAAAAAAAAAAAAAAAAAAAAAAAGGAAGAAGGTAGGAAACATACTTGAAAGGAAAAAAAAAATCCTGGAACTATACAAGGCTTGTCAGACCTAAAAACTGCAAATGCACATTACTTTGTTATACCCACTCCTCTTCTCTCCTCCCACATACATCATCTAATGTAGGCCCTGTCTACATTAAGGAGTATGCGGAGTACCCAGTAGCTTCTACTGAAATAAGAGGAAGCTGCTGGGGCTCCACATTTTTGAAAAAACATTTAAGTGCCTCAATACGGACTTTGGAGCCTAATTTTATTCACCTATTAAAAAAATTGACCTGAACATTGTCTATTCCCAGCTCAAGCATGGATTCATAGTGTTCCATAGCAGCCTATAAATGTAGGGAGATGAGCTTAATGCACTTCCTCCGCTGCTACTTTGGAACCAACAGGTCTAGTTACAGTGTAACCTGCAGTTTGGAGATGGCCATTGTTTTAGCCACACTTATTATGGAGGTGCTTATTGTGGCTCCATAGTTAAAGTTGGGTTGCATTGTGTGCATAAAGCAGGTATTCAGTGTCTTTGTGATGTATGGAAAATATAGCGTAACCTCCCCAGGCTTCTTGAGTAAAGAATTAATTTTCTAAGAATTTATTAAGTAAATCTGTTAACAAAGTTATGAATTAAATTTTATCTAATTAAAAAGGAATAAGACAAGAAACCCAATCCTGGGTTGTTTCAGAAATTTAATATCTGCCAGTTTCTTTGTCCAGATGGCCTTAATAGTAAAATAACTCAAATACTTAAAATTTCCCATATACTTAACTCTGAACTCTTGTGCATAGACTATAGTTGGAGAAGTTAGGTTGAATTAAGTCAGATTTATTAAAGATTGTTGTATCTAATGGTTATGGTTATATAGGCTACAGGGCTAGCTCAGGATGCTCTTAGGTGGGGCCAATATGTTTGAAATCAGAGGTAGCAAAACCAGTCACTTACCAATGATACCATGGGGTGGAGAATATGGGAATAAAAAATTGTCTTTAAAAATTAGTTTAATCTACTCAGGGATTACAGACACTAAAATGTGCCTTAATCATATAGTTACTGCATGACCTCACTACAGGGCAGAGTTGAGGTGTTTGGATGTGCATTTCCACATGTTCGGATTTATTTAAAGTGTAACCTTAATTCTCAATTCCTGGTTTTATATTATAATATAATGGTTGGTTTGGGGATAATTACAACCTCCGAGTAATGTTTGGGTTGTTTTTTTTTTTACACTTACTTTACTGATACATACTCTCAACTTTAACTGCATTGTAAAGTAGTTTTTAGTCTGGGAATAAGATCATGCTAAATTACCCTGAATCCAGTGGCCCATTCTGCCCCCTCTCAGTATTTGGGACTCCTGCTTGTTGCCATTGTGTGAGCTTGTCCTTTAGAACTCTTAGCCACTTGACATTGTATATAGCCAATGGTGAGTATTAGCATTTGTGCAGATAAGCACGTTGTGCCAGAAAAGTTAGATACTTGTTAAAGGATGAATACAGTGGACTAGGCTATATTCCAGCTCCTTCAGAAATGCTGCTAGAACAAAGAACTGGTCTCCCTTTTTGTGCCTTTTATCTCCTTATATGCTCCCTTTCACCTGGAAATCAGACTGGCACATTGGAAACATGCCCCTTTCAGTCTGAGAGGCAGGTGGGACAAGCTGGCTTTGGTTCCAGGCCCCTGCTCTGCAGCTTGGCTAGAAATCAATGTGGCTGCACTTTTGAAATGCTTTAATGCAATGTTAAACAAGGTCCCTTGAGCTCTGGCCCTGCATAAGAAACTTACGTTTCTGGAAAGTGCAGAAAGTCAATGACCCAGGCCTGGCCTTGGTGGAATTCTGCTGCCGTTCAGCTGAGAATTTACTCTGTGCTGGGTGGTTATTTGAGGGGGAAATGAAGCTTGGTTGTTGTGGTTTGATAACTTCCTTCTGTGTGAGTAACCCTAGAATGGGCAGAGCTGACACTCTCTTGAGTGGAGGCTCTTTTGATTGGGGTGGATGTGGTTCAGAGGTTACTCAGCTGAAATGACCTCTGGGATCTGCTGTGTGCTAGGAGAGAATGAGTTGAAAACAGTCTTTGGGTATGGAGTGTGGCTAAAAAAAAAGATCTTATGCTTGGTTTGCAAGAAATACTATCGTGTCTACCAACGAAGGTGATATTCAGGCACCTTTACTCCATAGGTGAGTTGAACAAGTAGGAACATAAAAATGCCATAATCAAACTGTTGGTGAATCCCATCTCTGGAAGTGGGCAGTATTGGATCCTTAGGAGGTTTTGTGGGATACCTTTTGGTACAGGCCCAATATGTATCACAGTATGGAGGGCTGGTGATGCTTATGGCTACAGCATGGCTATAAGTAGTACGAAAACATGAGGATATCTGAAGAATTCTGAACAGAGATAGGGGGCCTTCTCATCGAGCTATGTTTTTTTTCTCCATTATTTGTACCATTCATGAAAGTGTGCTGGGCACGTTACAGAACCCACAAGATCCAGTCCCTTCCCCAGAGAACTTACAATCTAATTTTAAACAGGATGGAATATATGCAGTAATAAAGGGGGAAGAGAAGACAAAGATAACTGTGATGATATCAGTTCCTCAGGTCTGTTGTGGTTCCATTAGTCACGTAACAAATATAAATGGTAGTTGTGAATATGGTGTTTGCATTCTGAGAAAAACCCTTATGCTGGAACCAATATTGCTTTCCAGAGCAGAAACTTCCGAAAACGTACTTATTCTGTGAAGCAAAGCTATGGTGGCCGTTCCACACCTTGAATGTTATGTTTTGCCTTATTGTTTGTTGTTTTTGCATCTCTCTCTATTTTAAACCCTGAAAATCAGGGACCCTTCAGGGCACTGACATTCTACTTGTATGGTGATTATAGACTTGTAGGGAGAGGGCACCATGCAAAGGAGATCTAGCCATGATAGCCTTGTCTAAACTGGCATTTTCCTTAAAATCTCCCTTCTAGTTCACTGTTTGTGGTTCAGCCCCATTTGTGGTAGCAACAATGGAAGTGTTAGCGTGCACTGGACACAAGCATATTTACCACCGTGTCATCTAGAACTGCTTGGAGTGAAGTTAGACAACATGATGCAAATGCTTGTGCCCTGAGTATCCTGGCAACCCACATTGTTGCTAGTATCAGTTGAGAGGCACCCTTAGGAGAGTTTTTAAGAGAAAAGCCTCCTTAGACAAGATCTATACAGTCTCTCTATCACCGAGAGGTCTGTAAAATATCCAGTGAGATTCTTGTTGCAGTAAGCCTGATAGGAGGTTTAGGTGCTATCTCTGTTCTATAGATGTGGGAAACCAATGCATAATGTTGAATTGACTTGCCCAGTGTCACACAAGCAGTCTGTAACAAAATGGGGAATAGAAATTGAGTTTCCTCGTCCCCCAGACCTGTGCTTTAACCACAAGACCATCCTTTAAAAAAAGCTGTATATGCAAAAAAGGTTTAATAAACCTGATATTAACCCTGGTGCTGTATCTGGTGAGGAATCTAATTTCCGTTCTGACAAAATAAAGCAGTTTCAAAGACCCTGGCCTTGATGCAAGTCACAGTCAGTCCTTGCTGTGTTCCACCTCCAAGGTCTGTTGCCACCAGTTTAGTATTTCCTCTGCTAGGAGTCTCCTTAGTCCGTCATTTCTGAGAAATGGAGAAAACTGTGTACTGCTGAGGTAAGGTTTCCAGTCAGCAATTTGCAGATAACTGAGGACAAGTTCTGTGTAAATTTTTTATTCAGTTTAGCCAATACACAGAATGGCTTTTATACAGAATATATCTGAGAAAAATATCCAGTCTATGCACTAGAAAGATAAAAGAGAAAGAGATGGCGCTGGTAAACACTTTACCATCGTTGTTATGTAGAACAGTATGGCAGGCCTAGGATCAACCGTGGAGTGTCTGACTCCTAAAGACTTATGCGAGGAGCTCCATTTCACTCTCCTTAGTGAACACTAGAGTAAACTATCTGCCCAAGCTCTGGAAGTAGCTCTGGCTAGTTCATTGTCATGTCTGGCCAAGAGGTGTTACTCTGAGTTGTTTGCACTGATGTAATTGTAGTAATGTCAAGTTACTCACAGTGAGTCACAAAGCGTTCCAGGACCTTAGGCCTAAAATTGGGTTCTTGTCTTAATTTAACAGTTTAAAACCTGCCCCCCAGATTTTGTCTTCTAACCCAGACTCTTCTCCCCAGCTGTGATTAGTGGAATGTGAATTCCTGCTGAGGTTCCTGGTTCTTTTCTCAGCTGCTCTGAGTGGTGAGAGCAGCCGTCTTGGTCACTAAGCAACACGTTGGGTCCTATTTGGTTTTTTTTTTACTAGCATCCTGTGGAAGATGACGGCTCAGTGGAGCAGGGCAGAACTGTGTGTTCAGCAGGAGAGCTGAGGAAGTGTGGAATTCCAACTGGGATTGAGAGGCCAGCCTGAGAATGTTAGCGTGCAATCGCTGAGGGACAGATACATTCAGTTTCTACATTCAGGCTTTAAAATCATGGGGGTGCCTTTGCATGGGTCTGATAACATTTAGAATTTTGGATGGAGTTGAAGGCTGTGCTTTGAGTACTTGAAAAGGTAACTTCTCCTTAGATTTATTTTAATGGCTTAGATTCTACAGGAATAGGCACATCAAAAATAACTGAGATACATTTGCATTAAGGTCTCACATTAGACCTCTGACACCGGTGATCCAATATTTGGCATTCTTCCTATGCCCTTTCTATTGACAAGACTGCCCACTAGTTCATGTATCATATCAATACAGTAGTCAAATTTAATTTGACATCAAAATACACAGACAATGATGTGATACATTTCCCCCACATTTTATTATAAGACCATAGTTTTTGTATTAACATGTAACTCCATTGTCGAAGTTGTCTGGGGCAAAGCCTGTGCTTCTGGCAGCTAAATAGGGGGTAGGGTTGTGATTTTTGCCACCTCGAACAGATGGAAAGCATTTTGGGACTGCGAAAGAAGCTTTCTGCTAAATGATCAGCAGTGAGCTAGTTTACAATGTTTGTCTTCAAATGTCGTCTTTAGGCTTCAGACAAACCCCACTGAGAGAGGCAGTTCACACTTCTCAGAGTTATTGTTTCAGGCTGCCTGCATACACAGGATAACAATACGGCATCGAGTTATGCTCAAAGTTTTCTTTGCTAAAATCCAAAGGTATTTTTGAAATGGAAGTCTGGATTTTGGAGTACAATTTTGTGGCAAGAGGAAATGCTATGCAATCATGGCATAGATGGGGCCAGGGTGCATACTGACAGCGAGCGTTATAAACTCCATAGTTCCAATCTGTCCAGCTTCAAACAGAGATCTGTGGCTTCTCCCTGCTTTTACTAAGAGTAAGTATTATCCTTACTTTTGATGTTGCTAGCACTATAAGACGACCAATCTCCCTGTTGAATCACAGGCTATGGTTTATTTGTGGTAGGTATTTAGATCTGACTGCACTGGAAGTAGCAGGGGATAGCAGCTGAATTAGAATGTCTGGCTGGAAAGATGAAATTAAAGGGAAATGCAGGTCTTTAAGCCCTATTATATCTTGGTGTGTTTTCTTTTAGCATTGGATCCTGCTTTCTCTCTGGGGAAGTGCAGGGTGGTGGGGGAACTTTTTCCCCAAATAGAAAAGTTGGACTATTGCCGTGGTTGAAGATGGGCAATAGAGCCACAATCCTTGAAACTGGGCTAATGGAACCTTCTTAATTCTTAGGAAAGTGTTCTCTAAATCTTTTTTGTCCCAGCACACAAGAAGATGGATCCTCATCAAGTGGTAATATCCCTGTATGTGATAGTGTAGGATGTGGGTGAGTGGCGGAGGTGCTCTTCCCTCTATGCAGAACTTTCATGGTGCTATTCCAAACCACTGCTTGGCTTATATGGCTGCTGTTGGTATCATCTCTCAGACAGGAATGATGGCAAACCGCAAACTTTAGCTGACACTTTACAACGAGGAAACTAGAAAAGTGAATGTTGGCATGAATAGACCTGTTGTTTAGTCTAAATATGCAATGAACCATGCAGATCCCTATAGAAAGTTAATACTATTTCAACTAAGACTTGAAACCTTTACAGGAATTTTAGCCAAGTATTCCACTTCACATCTTGGTGTCCATTCTTTCTTTGTCCCCTATCCACATGCTGGGCAGATGAGCTCTACAGCCAGACCTAAAATGGAGAACATCCATATCCTGATCTCATCCTCTGGCTGGAGAGGAGGAGTTTTGAAATCAGATTATTACCTCAAGCCTTTTGGCTTTGGAGCTACAGCCTGTTCACCACGTTGCCAATGGGTTTAAAAGCTTAACAGAACTCTCAGCAGATACCCAGAAAGCCTCTTACCGTAGAAGATGGCGACATCACAGGATCAGCCGTTCTGTATTTATCACACTGCACTGTAGTCACTGGATCTAAACTGATGATGCTTCTGGGAATAGCATCAAGCACTGGTGTATAGACAGCAGATAGTGCTAATGCTATTCCCTAATAAGTATGTGATTGCAGTCATCTTACAGCGCTGTGTGAAACATAGCTGCTACGAGCTTTGAGCTGTTTGTAACCACATGGCCAGTGAAGGGGGACTCTAAATTGCAGCATGTGTGGACAGGCTGCCTTTACCAAGTGAAATCCAGCTAGTGGTTTGCAGATGGGTGTGTCTCAAGTTTTTGGAGCTTAAAAACTTTTCATGGTTTATGCAGCAGTGTGTTAACTGCAGAAAAGTCCTAGCATCTACTTAGCCTCCTGCTGACCTCCATCCCTCTCCCCTAGAGAGCCCAACCTAGTTATAAAGTCATCTGTCATCCCATTAAAAAATTGGAGCTTAAGCTATCTGTTGGTGCTGCTGTCAAATGGTGTGAATGCAGCTGATACAGGTGGTACTAATGGGAGAGATTCATTCTAGGCAACAAATTGTACCTTGCCTAGGAGGTACAAAATAGAGACTGTTCCAGATATTCGCATGGTCTTTGTCTTCTCTCCTACTGAAGTGCTGGAGTTATTTTCAACTACAGAAGACAAATGTGTGGGTGGAGCCTGCATGTTTTATTCCCCTCCTATTTGAAGCATGATCAGTGCTGTTCCATTTTAGAACCGGATACTTATTCTTCAACAAGAATAATTGACATACGGATAAACGGTGTAGATGATCTGCTCTGGAGGAGAGGGGATTATTTTGAAAGGGAGGAGCTATCTGTTAGTGAGAAAAAACAGCATGATCTCCAGGTGCTTTGTCTGCTAATAACATTGCTGAGAAACAGAGGTGATGCTTTGGCTAGAACAGGAACCTGGAGTCAAGACTCCTGAGTTATATTATCAGCCATGTCACTCAATAAAGTGTGCCCTTGCAGTTTCCTCACCTGTAAAATGCGGGATATTACCACCTTCCCTCACAGGGGTGTTGTGAAGCTTCATTAAATGTTTGTTAAAGCTTTAAGAATTTTGGAGAAAGGTGCTATCAGAGTGCATAGTGCTAATATTTGATTACTGAATAGGAACCACTAGCTTGTTACTTCACTGCTCCAAATGTTCTGCAGCCCTGGTAAGAAACTGTTATCAACACCAATTTTAAGCCTATTATTTTAAGGATTGAGACTGCACAGTGCAAAGCATAAAATACAAAACACAGCTGGACCTTGCCCGAAATGGCTTACAGAGCAGACAAGACACAATGGAAGCCCAGAGGAAGGAGTACATTATTGTCATTATAGATACGCAGCTTTGGGGCATTGGGGGCACGTAGGTTGAACATTTTAAGCACTGTTAAGCTAGACATTGGGGGTTGCTGTTATTTGTATTACTGTAGCGCCTAGGAGCTGAAGCCATGGACCAGGATCTCATTGTGCTAGGCGCTGTACAAACAGAACAAAAGCCCCAAAGCGCTTACAGAGACAACAGATGCAGGCAGACAGACAGGAAGTACAAGGAAACAATGAGACACTATTGGCCAGCATGATAGGCAGCGCTCTCAACACACCAGCATCCTCGCCATGGTGAGGTTTTTTTAGGGATCACAGCAAAGGAGAGTTTTAAGGAGGTACCATGCCAAATCATGTTTAAATATTCCAGCCTGCACAAAAATATTCTCCCCTAAATAAAAACACGCTTAGAGTCCATCGACACTGGACAGCACTGTTGGAAGTTGTGTTCGGTGTTTTCAAATCTAGTTAAGTTTAACTTAACAGCATTCAAAATCAGTTCACGGAATCTGTTTCAGAGGCAGGAGCGGGGCTGGTGGGGAAGAGGAAGACGAAGGTTTTCCCATCAGGCCTCTGATTCATGGGCAGCGAGTGGGATTTGTTTTTGCCATTGGCAGTTGATGTGGCTGTCAGGTTTGTCTGGCCATTGTGGAGGTCATGCCACAATCTCTCTCTGTTTTTCTGTTTATAACCATCTCTTTTGTATTATGCTGTCATCTCACACCTCTACTCAGCCCTATTGTAACATTATGCCCCCTGTTATAATGCACTCCCCGTAGACTCCAAAGGGAACTTATAAAAAGTGGAAGGGGCAGAAACTCAGAAGTCTTGAAACACACTAACATTAGAAGCAGATTTGAAGAGCAAAAAAGGGGGAGGAAGGTTTTTGTCCTCCTGCCACCTTCCCTTTGCATCAGGAATTGCTATTCCCCATGCAGAATTTGCTCCCACCCATCCTATACCCCTCATCTCTGCACACAAGGGCCAGTAAGCTCAAAATATTATCTGCTGGGGCCACTGAACTGTTGCCTGTTGTTAAGCCTCTTCCTCCTTCCCTGTGAGACGGCTATAGAATGCTGGCTCCTCCAGAGTTAATAGTCCCCAGTGGATGAGGTGCCAAGAAGCTGTTTCCTTGAGGAGAGCTGTCGATTAGGTTCCTGTTGCCAGGAGTCAGGGCAGCAAGGGGGCGGGGGGGTTTGACACTTAACTCTGGCATTGTCTTTTGTCTTTGCTGTGGAGGCAGTTCAAATACAGAATGAGGAAGGGGGGGGGGGGCTTTTAGCTCAGGAAGCCATAAAACACTTGAGCATCTTATTGAAAATGGGTAATAGACCGGCTCTTGCCGTGCAATCGCCTACAGGACTGCAGGGAAGCAAGGACACTGGGCAGTTTGGGAAGGGGTGCTTAGCCGCAGCTGCGGCAGGCAGGAGGAGTGCTGCACAAATACAAACCTGAATGGTGTTGCCAAGCCACCCATCAGTGAAATGAAGGCACAGGAGCCAGAGAGTAACGTTTGTATGGCTGAGGCAGGAGGAGTGGAATCTCCTGGCAAATATTTGGGAAATTGACATCCACTGTCATGACATGTAAGATAATCTGATCTGGGGACTCCATCAAGATCTGGAACCTTCCAGATTTCTTTCCATGACTTCTACCCTTTACCAAAACATCCAGTGCGCTGCCATCTGGGTTCCTGGAGTGGGGTAACCTCTAGGAATCCCATTTTTCCTTCTTTCTCTTCCGTTCGCTGCAATTTCACAGCCAAAGAGGGCCTCTGGTTTTTTTTGGAGCCCATTAGCTCTGCTAGGTGCTGGGTAGAGGGTATAACTTGACAGCAACATAAAACACGCTCTAGGGCCAAGTATGCTGCCTGTGCAACAAGCTCAAGACCTCCCCCTCAGGATTCCCCTCCCCTGTGGGGCAGCATCATGCTGGGATTACCAGATCAGGCAGCCACTTTGGGCTCATCCAGATATAGCTGGATGTTTTCCAATCAACAATCGTTAACTGGGATGTTTGAATAATTTGAATGGTCTCTTCTTAGTTTGCTTCCGGCTGTAGTGTGGAAGTGGGTCTTTGTGGGTGTCATTCCCTCCCCCAAATATGAGTAGCATGTTACTGTTCACCTGTGGCTCAAGCTATCCTGGGCAGGTTAGTGGCAGAATCTGTTGTAGTCTGTGGTCATTTTCCCTGTGTTGATTCTTCCCATTACCAAAATGGATTGAATGGGTGTTCTCTGGGATTTCCCTGGTGACATTTGAGGGTAAGGGATAAATACAAGCTCAGGGGTCCAGGGCAGTTAAACTGGGAGGAGGTGTCACACTCTTATATCTGGCACATATTGCAGGCTAGTACTGTCTGCTTCCAGACGCCCAGTGTCCAGATGAGGGTGGATGCTTCTTTCCCCAGCTATGAGAACAGCTGATTAAATAATGGGAGGGGGAAGTAGGAATGGTGAAGCTGAGATGTAAAGCAGATGTGCCAGCCTTGGGGAACCCTTGGATAAATAGTGTGGATTGGAAGTGTGATAAAAAACCAACTCCAGGTCTCCCCATCTTTTATGCCTAATCTGGGCAACTGTATTCCTTTTTTTACCCCGCCATGTGGCATCATGCCCTTTATCTTCTGACCAATTAATTTTTTTCAGAGAAAAGCTTGCAATCTTTTTCAGAGGCACTGAAGCTATGTCTCAGGTGAGGAAATGTACTCTGGGAAGAACTTGACTAATTCTCAGGAATGCTTTTTAAACCCCTGCTGTCCACACATGTAAAGTGTTTCATCGGGTTTTTATGTGTTCCAAGGAGTGTTTGGAGTAGATGCCGCTTTTCAGCAGGTCCAAGAACTGGCTCAGGTGAAACTGTTTCAGACTGTTTTAGCTACACTGTAGATGCAGAGTAGATGAAAGTGTGGAACTGGGGGAGCAATACCCAGAAGGCATTGTCATTGAAAGTTTAGTATGGCAAGAGTGGTGACACAGGACAAAAAAGCATGGGTTATTAAACTGATTTGCAGTGGAGAGTGGAGAGCATGGACATACCTAACTTTGTGTGCTAAACTGATTCCGTCCAACCAGTTCAGCTACAGGCGGATCAGTTCTCTAGCATAGACATAGCATTAGAATTCTGTCCCATTACCTCATCAGACCAGCCTGCTTGCCTTTCAGAGCACCTGCTCTCTGTGTCCTTAAACATGTAGTGCCTGCTGGCTTTGGACCTGGCTTCCGAAGCAAAAGCACCCAAATGTTGTGGTCCATAGTAACAGCTTGCCGGAGAGCTGGAGTGTCACCGCCGTTAACTTGAATGGACCTTTCATCAGAAATAAATGGACACAAGCATTTTTGCTGGTTTCTGTATCATCTCCGAGTTGATGTTTATAACAGTTTTTAGGATATTCATTGCTGCAATACCAACAACACACTAATTTTCATTATTTTATTCTTTGAGCTCACCAGCAGTAACCTACACGTGTTGATCAGCTTTATCCTCACCTGGACACTGAAAGCTCCTTTTTTTGGATTCTGCAGGCACAGTTGCCTTTGAGCTGTACTTGTAACACTCCAGTTACTGGAATGGCCCCTGCACTTATGTGTATCTTACAGGCCTTTCAAGGAAGGAGTGAGGTAGAAACTGAGAACAAGAAGACACAATAGCAAGGGCAGAATGTGTTTATAAAAGTTCCTTAACAGTACTCACTTCATACACAGACTTTCAGGGCTTCCAGTAGAGCATTGAAAAGGTTAATTATACTTGCCCCGGGGTTGTTAGTAAGGGGAAAAGTGGGGAGTAATGTGACTCCTAAGCAGGGCAGAGTATTAGCCTGCCAGACAACCTACATCTCTCAAAGCAGAACTGCAAGCTATTTCCCAGCTAGTGGTGAGGGATCTATTTCTGCCCTCTCGCCTCCCCCGGATAACCCTGCTTCAGGCCAGTGCTTCTCCTTGGTGAGGTGGTTACCCTTGCTCTGTGCAATGTGCTTTTTCCCAACAGCCATTGCATGACACAGAGGGATTTAGTCATGGGGCTGGGGGGAGGGAAAGACGTTAAACAGGCTTTTCCCTAATGAGCTGTGACGCCAGCTGGAGAGGGGGAGAATCCTGCTTTTCTCCTGTCCGTTGCTCTCTGAAACTACAGAGGAGGAGGAGGAGGAACTGGGTCCCCCCTCTGCTGATTTGCTGCCTCTTCTGTTTCCTTTCTGTTCTGTCCCCAAAGCATTTTGGCAAGGTTCAGATTTCTGTGCTCACAGCTCAGTGCTCAAAGAGAAAAGGGAAAAACAAAGGGTTGAGGGAGGGTAGTGAGGAGGGAGAGTCACTTATGGCCCTATCCCAGGACTGAGCTCTGGGACAGAGCGCTGAGGGGTAAAGTTAGTGAGAACCGTGTCTTTCCAGTGAGAGTTTCTTCTCGAAGTACTGTAATTCCCCACTGTATCATTTTATCATCTCCTGCTTAAACACTACACTAGCTATCATCCTGGCTGTATTTTCCCTTGTTCGGATTGAAGTTTAAAAATGTTCCTTCTCTCTTCGTACAAAATCTGGGTTAAATTGAGTGGATGAAAACATATTAGGAGTATCATGCTAATGCTTTGTTCTCGAGCTGAAACATTAGAACTGTGCTCTGCTTAGTCCCTTTCAGGGCGTGGTGGTCCTGCCGTGTGTCCATCCCCACAACTCCCCTTGACTTCAGTGACAGTTATGCACGTGGAAGAACTGCAGGATTAGCCTTTTAGGTTAAAATCTTGCCTGGCTGGAGAAAAATGACATTAAATGAAACAGACCAGTCAGTGGACCACTTGACAGGAATTAAACTAAAAACCCTGTTCGTGCCTGACTGTTCACATTGCATCACCCACGCAGCAGTAGAAAGAGAGATCCCTATGGGAAAGATTACAAGTCATTATCTTTTTTTAAACAGATACCAAAAAGATCACAAGAGCTGTTTGGGTCTGTCAAACATTGGGCTGACACTGAGACTGTGACTAACCCCTCTTCTTGCTCTTTCCTAAAATTTGGTGTGGGTGGAGGGGAGTGATCCCAAGAGTCGGAGATGCTCAACTTCTGGAAGACGAGAACTCGGCTGAGTTTCCTCCGTCCCTAATCCCACTCCCGTTTTAGTGCTGATGAAGTGTTTGTGTTGCAGCTTTAGAACTGCTTTAAAGCCCAGTTGTCCTTTTTTCCTCACTGGTTGCAAAGTGACTGGGACATGTCTGAAAAGGTAATATTAGGAGTGTGCCCTAGCTTTGTATTTTGGTCAATAGGTTTATACCACTGCAGTCCTGATTTGTCTTGATTCCTCATATGTATGTCATCTTCCTTCAACAGCACTTTGCCAACGCCTTATAGAATGCACATTGCATCTTCACTAGTGACTGATGAACTCTGACTGTGTAAAGGTCAGAAGTTTTCTGCCCCCACCCCCTATACTTTGAAAACAATCACAGTAGATACTCGGCTATCTTAGTGGATTGTGTCCACTGTTTGATGAGTGTTAGTCAAACAGCATATCGCAAAGGCTCAGGGGAAACAATTTGTATATACCTTGTTACAAAAGGCTCCCACATCCTGGCAAAGACAGAATGCTGAGTGACTGTTTTAATGCACAAAAGTAAGTGCCCTGCGGACAAGGGTGTTTTTGGGGGTGTATGCCCTAAATGGAATAATCTCGTGGGTCTCCTTTCTTCCTGTGTCCTAACACTACATTCTCCATGAGCTGGACTTTGTCCGTGGTAAGTTATCTGAACGGGCAGATGTCTTGTCACACTGCTTACCTTTTTTCCCCAAGCACATTTTATTGGAAGATGTAACCCTTTAAGCCCTGCAGAAGGCAGATACCACCAGAATGTTGAGTATTTACCAAATACATTTTTATGTACCTCATGGTTGCTATTAATATAGAGATAACATTACCTCATGCAGGTGATGGCAGGCCTAACCATGGGCCATAAAATATTTTAATTATCATCAATATTGTCTAGTGGCTAGAGTAGGAAACAAGCAACTTCTAGGGCTCTATTCTGTTCTGCCACTAATGTGCAGTGTGGCCATAGGCAAGTCACTTACCTGCTCTGTGCCTCAGTTTCCCTATTTGTAAATGTATTTATCTCCCTCACAAGAGATATGGTGAGCTCTGTTTACAAAACACCTTGGGCACAGTGTAATGTGTAAATCAAAAGTGGTGTGTTAATGGAAAGATTCCATCATACGTTCCCAATAAAATAATACAAACAGCATTTAATCATTTTAATCTGTTATCAATAATTTTATTGTTGTAATAGCAGGAGTCTAATCAAAGAGTTCTCGGCACTTAAAATGTTTTTCTCGTTATTGATTATTCTTTATTCTCTAGCCATTAATATAGCCATTTATTTAATAGTGTGTTGGGCAACATCCAGCCATGAATCTGTATTCAGTCCATTGTATACACTAAAACCATAAAGAATAGTCTTATAATGAGGCTATCAATCCATACTACGTTTTATTCAATTAACTCTTGCTGTGCACTATCAGTAGTTACTAATGGAAAGAAGATCGCTTCATGTCATCTTGTTGTGAAGTTTTTTGAACTAAAATTATGCAATATCAAAAATACTTAAACTTTTAACCACGTTGAGTAAATATCAATCTATGAATTACCAATAGAAAGAAAATTACCAATACATTCTCTCAGTGCGTACAAGATTTTTATTAATCACTGTTTAAGAAGTTTATCCTTTTTATAGGTCACTTCCTGTATTACACATTCTAAGTGAACTCCTTTGTATTGAAATAAGCCATGCTATTTTCCACTGTTCTTTCAAGGAAAGGGAGTTCGGGGACAGATCATGTGGTGTCGCAGCACCTTTTCTCTTTTAAAAAATATTTTCCGAGAGAAAAATCCCTGCTTCCCTTCCGGGAAAGGAGCAGGAACTCCATTTGTGGCCTCTGTCCCTCCCCCCATGCTTTCTCCTTTCTCTGCTTACCTGTCTGAAATTGCTGCTCATCCTGGGTGAGTGGGATTTTCAGGCCGTGTTCCTGAACAAGTGTTTTAAGTGAGCTCACCACTCATAAGTAAGGAAAACTTTCCCTGGTTAAGGAGGAAATGCAGGCAACAGAATTAAATTGTTCAATTTCTGCCTTCCTGCCTCCCATCATCCTCGGATGGGAGAGGCTTTGTGCTACTTACTAGATTGCAGTGCCTCAACCTTACTGGAACAGGAGCACCCCATCTTCCATATCTGCTTCTGGACAGAAGGCATGGGCTGGTGGTAGTAGGTGTGTGGTAAAACCTTTTCGAGGTTTACTTGTGAATTCTTGTAAGGAAAAAGTAATGAGGATTGATTATAGTGGAAGTTGGTGTGGAAGAATGAAACTTCTACAGAAAAATAAAAAGACAAATTCAGTTGTGATTGTAGCGGTGGCTGCTGGGGAATGGCCTGGCTGGTCCGGAGGATGGCACTCCTTCGGGTACAGTACACACAGGTCCGGCGTGCCCACTAGGCGACCCTAGGCGGTCGCCTAGGGCGCCAGCAGTTGGGGGGCGGAGACTCCCGGCGGTGATTGAAAAAACGCCGCCGAGAGTGCAGCTTCCCCGAAGCTGCTGCCCCTGCCCCAGGTGAGCTGCTGTGGGCGGGTGGCTGGCCGCCGTGGAGGGCGTTGGTGGGGGGCCGCCGGTGGGTGGGGAGCCGAGCTCTACCTCGGCCCATGGGGGGGCATGGGAAGCCGAGCCCAGCGCCCCCGTCGTGGCCGGGGGGCGGGGAGCCCTGCCCAGTGCCCCCCCATCCCCCGTGCGGGGCGGGGGGCCGAGCGCAGCGCCCCTGCTGCAGCAGGTGGGGACCCCAGCGCAGCGCCCCTGCCGCGGCGGGCGGGGAGCCCAGCGCAGTGCCCCCGCCATGGCCGGGGGTCGGAGCGCAGAGCCCCCGCCGCGTGGGGCCGAGCCGCGGCGGGTGGGGAGCCCAGCGCAGTGCCCCCACTGCGGCCGTGGGGGGCGGGGAGCCCAGCGCAGCACAGCGCCCCCACTGCGGGGGGCCGAGCACAGCACCCCCGCCACAGGCTGGGAGGGGCGTGGGGGGGGCGCGGGGTGCCGGGGGGAGGGGCAGGGAGACGAGCCCAACCCCTCCGCCGCGGCCCCGGGTGGGTGGGGAGGCTGCTGCAGGCAGGGGGGTGGTTTGCCGCTGTGGGGGGAGGGGCGCAGGGCCGGTGCAAGGAAGTTTCGCCTAGGGCGCGAAACTTCCTAGCACCGGCCCTGAGTACACATCAGTTAGGCCATCTGAGGCTTCCTGCTCTTGGTCTGCCAACTGAGTATTTTAAGGAATTTGATCTTTGTTTCTCTCTTCCCTTCTCAATAGGAACTGGAAGCTGCTCTTCACAGGGATGATGTGGAGTTTATCAGTGACCTGATTGCTTGCCTCCTTCAAGGTTGCTATCAGCGCAGGGACATCACGTGAGTAATCTTGCTCTATGGTTTAAGCCCTTTTGCAAGGGAGCTAATTAACATAGTCACAGGGATGTTATACACAGCTTCCAAATGATGCTATAGAAATGATCTGCAGTCACCGATAAGGTGGCCAGATGTCCCGATTTTATAGGAACAGTCCCGATTGTGGGGTCTTTTTCTTATATAGGCTCCTATTACCCCCCACTCCCATCCTGATTTTTCACATTTGCTGTCTGGTCACCCTTGTCACCGATGACCAGGCCAGATTGCTCAATAAGTGCAAGGGAGTTCCATTTCTCTTTTACTCTAGTCCCTGCTTAGATCACACATCATTAATATTCACACACCCCACTCTTAGACAAATTCTTTTTTTTTAAAATTATCTCTTACTCGGCGCCCACACACCTGTCTTGTACTCTGTGTGTGGTTTCCCTTCACGGTTAGTGATCAGGATATTTGTGTGTTCTTTGTAATCTGCCCTCTGCCTGATTAATTTAGAGATGTCACAGTAAGCGTTTGCAACATCATAACTGTTTCGATTATGCTAAATTATTTGAAAAATGGCAAGGAGCTTTATCTTGGAATGAGTTGGATAGCAGGAGCGGAGAGTCAAATATAACAACTGTTCTCTTCTTAGGAATAGCTAATGCTTGGCCTGTGACATCATAATGATAGGTTGTTGGTGTGTTGGCCAGGACTTTGAGGTATTCTTCTCGACGCTTAAAGATCCAAAGGCACTTTTTTGTTAACATCCACCTGGATAGCCCTTAAAAACGAGCAGAAAAGACTTCTGTAAAGTATCATCCTTTAGAAGAGCTCCTTCCAACAGCAAAGCAATATGCTCCCCTCTGCCCAAAGAGTAAAGCTTCATTTATAACGAAGCAAAAGCAAAGTTTCAGCTTTCTTCACTGAATTCCTATGAACTTGAACTGAGAGCAGAGCATAATTCTGGACATGAGGAAATCTTGCTGGTGGTGGTAGGTAACTGAGTGGGTTCCACTGTATTGCTGGGTTGGCACTGAACATGGTGAAGGACCGAATCTGTAAGCAGCTGACTTGGTAGGTAGTGCCCACCCACTGAGCCAAACTGGTGCTTGCCCTCCCTGAATGAATCTGAGATGAAGAATAGGCTGATCAGAAAGCAGCTGAAACCATATATACTGCTTCTATCAAAATAACCGTAACAATGGTGTGTAATCCTGATTGTGGATTTATGGTGTCAGGTGATTTCTATTTCTTCAATTAGAATTAGAAGTAGAAAGGAACAGTCTGGCCAACTCATCTAATCCCCATTAGCCAATGCAAGGTTGTTCCCTAAGTATACTTTTCAGTGTTTTGTCCAGTTTAGTTGTAAATGTCTCAAGCGTTGGAGTTTCCATAACTTCATTTAGGAGACTATTTCGTAGTTTAATGTCAACATGTAAGGCGCTCTTAAACTGGTTTGAGTGTTCGTATGTGGGTTGCACCGATTTAACTACATCAGTTAAAAAAATTATTTTTGTTAAATAATTACAACTTCTCTGTGTAGATTAGGCCTTGGTTCATGACAAGATGCAACAGGTGGAACAAACAAACCTGACTGTAGAAGGAAGAAGGGGTAACACGAGTGTGTTTTTGTGTAGACTAGCTGTGTGTGTTCGATGTAGCTTGCCACCTCTGTAGCCATTCTTATTCGTAATGAGGCCCGCAGATCCATGACATGAAGTACTTTGCTGTATGCAGCCTTGGAGGCAGGCCAGACCTGTCCATCAGAGATACAGTATACAGCACCAGATTTTGTCTACTTATTCAGCTGCAGGCATGCAGACCAGTTCCTCCATGCTGCAGAGTGAACTTGAAGAAGAAGAAGGGGGAGAAAAGGCCTTAAAAACTCAGGGTTGTTCAGGTCTGCCGTTATTGGCAAAGAAGATTACCTTTCTCCTCCGTGCCCCCGCTCATCCATCCAAAGTGCAGCGCGGCAGAGAAGGCTAAGAAGAGAGAGAAAGCAGATACTCTGACTCCTGCACTTCCCTTGCTGATTGAATGCCTGCATGGAGATTTGTGCCTGTTCGGTGGAGACCCAGGCCCCCGTCAAATCGTCAAGCAGGGGCAGGGTTTCTTGCAGCCTCCTTCCCCGAGCAGGAGAGCTCCCAGCAAATCGTGACAGCACCTCAGCGGCAAAATCCCCTGGGTAGGGTGACCAGATGTCCCGATTTTGGGGGCTTTTTTCTTATATAGGCACCTATTACCCCCGCACCTCCTGTCCCGATTTTTCACACTTGCTATCTGGTCACCCTACCCCTGGGTCTGGTACAGGCTTGCAGTGATGCCAGGACCAGCAAGCGGCAGCTCTCCTCCCTCCCCCACAAAACATGGGTGGAGTGTAGGTTAAATTACAAAATCAAAGGGCCAGGAAAGTTTCCTGCCCAGCCACTGGAGCCTGCGCTCACAGCCATGTCTGTTAACCACAGAGCAGCTCCCTGGCACTTCTCAGCAACTGCTGCAACAGCAGGGAGCTACTGACAAGGATCCAGAGACAGAGCAAGGAGAGCCCGGTAAGGGGAGCTCAGGCCCAGTCCCTCCCTTCATTTTACAGCACGCCAGAGGACAGACATTGAGCAAAAGTGTACTGAGTATTTTGAGTATTGTAAACTACACTTACGAGGTCTACAGATGTCTCAGGTGACCCCTAGTTATAAATCCCTCCCCAGGCCCCCTGTGACTATGTGAGTGTGGAACAGGGATTTTCCTGCTGCACCTAAAGATTGGGAAAGCATCAGGCTGCCCCCCGGTCAGCTGCCACTGCAGGTCACCATGTCCAAACCATTGAGCTGTCATTACCAGCTGCCTCTGTGAGTCTCCAGGCCCTAATGATTCTGGTTATTGCTCCCAGCTTCTGTTACAGGTTGCCATGCCTTGCTTCCACCTCCTTCCCCCAGCAAATGGCTAGGGAGGGATGAGAGGATGAGAATTCTATGATTCTATGAGAGGGACAGCAGCCCAGATTGGAAAATTGCAAAGCAGTAAGGGACCTCTTGGCCCCACCATTTTTCTTTCTACCTCACACTTCCCTCTGATCTCCATTTTATAAGGCCAGAAGGTTCCTCAGTGTGCACCAGGCAAAACGTATCCTGGCGCCATTAATAAAGGTAAATGTTCCTATTTCCCTAGTGGTCAGGGACGTGTCATTTCTAACTGGGAGAGATTTTTACCCTTAAGAGTGACTTCCTCGCTATACAGGCAGCCAGATGGAGGTGGGCGTTACCTCAGCCCCTTCCTTCAGTCATGAAAACTACCAGGTGCCTCAGGCCAACAAGAATAAATAAATAAGAAAGAGCCATAATCTGATACCCTAAATGCCCCCGCATGCTTTCACCAGCAGTGCTAACATGGGTGAACAGTACTGCAAGTACGGTCCCTCTCAACCTATAAATAAATTACATGGCCTAAGGGCTTCTCACTGAGCAGGGCCGGCTCTAACTTTTTTTGCCACCCCGAGCAAAAAACAAACAAACAAAAAAACCAACAACCGAGTGCCTCCCCCCCCCCCCCCCCCACCCCCCCCCCCCCCCCCCCCCCGCGCTCCCCACAACCGCCCAGGGCTGCGGCCGCAGCAGCACCGCCCTGCACCTGCTGCCCGGCGGGGCAGTCTCCCCCGCTGCCCTGCTCGGAACTGGGCTCTGCCTCTCCCCGCCCCTGGCGCTGTGGGGGCCTGGGGCAGGCAGCACAGGGCTGAGGCGGGGGAGGCGCGTGGCGGGCTGGGTCCGGGGGCAGGAGGGGCTGGCAGCAGCTCCCTGGCAGCTTGGGCTGTCCAGCCACTCGCCCTATCAGTGCGCGAGCGGGGATCCACGCCCCCTGCCCAGCCTGGCGGCACCCTGCACAGCCCACTTGGGCAGGGAAACGCCGTGTCGCCCTGGGGAGATTCAGAGTGGCAGCGGTGGCGACAGCAGGATCCCTCCTCCCTCCCTGCATTCCCTGCCCCGCTTCCCTCCCTCTCCGGTTCCTCACACACTCCCCTCTCACTGCCACAGCCCGGGCTCAGCTCCAGGGGACGATGCTCTGGCTCTCCAGCGGCAGGGCTCTGTCCAGGGCCCTCCCCAAGGGAAAAAAAAAGAGGGGGGGCCCAGAGTGCCGCCCCTTGGAAAGTGCTGCCCCAAGCACATGCTTGGAGTGCTGGTGCCTAGAGCCGGCCCTGTCACTGAGGAATCGTTGGGGCCTGCAGACAGTCATCCTAGATCTCCTGCGAATGGGAGCCATAGAACCTGTCCCACCTCTTCAGAGGAAACAGAGCCTCTGTTTCCTCTGAAGCCTTCCTAGGCTTACAAATTGTTTCCCCAGAGCCTTCCTAGTATCCCCTCTCCCCCACAAAAAGTTAGAAGTGCACAGAATGCAGTGTTCTTGTGACTATGTTGGTCTCAGGGTGTTAGACTTTATTAGATATTAGATGTTACAAAGTGGGTGAGGTAATATCTTTTATTGGGCCAACTTTTGTTGGCGAGAGATACGAGCTCTTCTGAAGAATAGCTCTGTGTAAGTTCGAAAGCTTGTCTCTCACCAGCAGAAGTTGGTCCATAAGATAGTACCTCACCCTCCTTTGTATCTCAGAAGTCTACAGAGCAGTCTCGACGTCAAGTATGTCAACAGACCCATGAAGAAATCCAATTTCAAGATGGAGACTGTAAAATCCACACTATCTGCCATCCGCAAAGGGGACTGTTTGATATCAGGCACCCTTCAAATCTACTATCTTCATATTCCAAGTTTACAGCCTCACAAATACTTCCTGAACTTTGCTCTCAGAGAACAACATTACCAGTGTAGGTCCTTGCTCTTTGGTTTAGCAACAGCACTGCAAGTTTTAATTGAAGTGCTGGGAGTGTTAATATGAGCTCTCAGCTGGGAGGTGGTCTGGGGAACCACCTCATCCAGAGACCTTCCCGGGGAACCACCTCATCCAGAGTCCATCAGTAAGGATGCCATGGAGTCATGGTTTTGTGAACAGAGACGGTTAGTAGTTTCACCCTATTCCCAATCTCTGAGTGGGAAAAATCACTGTCTTCTACAAAGCTCCTTACTGCAGGAAAGACAGGAGAAGCTGAGAAATCTTATCAAACCAGTCAATGTCTCAAGGGAAATACCCGTTTATATGCTTCAGTCTCTGCTGGGATCAGTGGTCTTCCACATGGATATTCTTAGTGGGCCTGTGCTTACCTGAGGCCACTACAGAGCTTCCTCTTAGCCCTCCCTCAGCTATCCCTTATCTACCTCTCAGCAAAAGTATCTCACCCCAGAAGGATTCTTGGGTCATTCAGATGGTGCACAAGTCCAAACAGATTCAAGTCAGGTTTTCCAATAGGAGAACCAGTCAGGACAGTTATCACCAGGGATGCAAACCTGGAGGGATGGGTGTTCACACAGGGTAAAGGGCTGTCTAAGGGATCTGGTCCAAACAAGAGAGCAAGCACAGAATAAAGTGGCAAAAGCTCAGGGGAATCCTATATGGTCTCAAGGCTTTGCTCCATATCTGGACACCCCTGTTGCTGATCAAGACAGACAACACCTCAGCCATGTCATACATCAGCAAAGGAAACTAGGTCTACAATCTTTCAAAGAGACGTTCACCTCCTGATGACGTAGGCAGAGGGGACTCTGCAGTCTGTTTGCTCCCTTCACGTCAAAGGGAAAACTGAGTGTTATGGCTGATTGGCTCAGCAGTTAAAAGTTGGATAATCTAAAATGGGAATGGTGCCCAGAGGTGTTCCACCTTCTGGTAAAGGAATTTGGTGTCCCAGTAATAGATCTGTTTGCCTCCCATTTAAAATTCAAGGTTTCCATGTTCTTAGACTCTCTTGCTGGTGGAATCACAAGATGCCTTGTTGCAAAGTTGGCCGAAAGGGTCTTTTACATGCCTTCCCTCCCTTTTCCTCTCCTCACCAGAATGCTACACAAGATGAGAGAAGCAGCACTCCTAAATCTGGGACTTCCATTCAGGCCTTGGTTCTCTGACCTCCTTGACATGGTACAAATACTCTACCTTCCATCTGCTTTTCATTCAGAAGAGATCTGATATTGCAAGGGCCAGCCATGCATGCATCAGAATCCAGACAGACTGAGCCTATGTGTTTGGTTCTTAAACAGAGCCTCTTAAGCCAAAGAGGTTATTCAGAGAGCCAATATCCACTATTTTAGTTTCAAGAAGTAAATCAACTAACTCAGCATATTCCAGGGCCTGGTTGAGATTTAACCATTGGTACCAGGACAAAGGTCTCAGTCCTACCTTTGCATTGGTACCACAGATTCTCAGATTTCTTCACGATGAACTGGCAGCTGCGGACATTAAAGGTCAAGTCACTGCTTTGTCAAGAATCCTTAGTGCAATAAACAAGTAGTGAATTTCATCCTACCCAGATATCAAGCCTTTTTCTTATGAGAGCAGCATCTCTTCTACATCCTCCTGAAGTGCATAAAGTCTCTTTATGGGCTCTTACCTAGTTCTCAGTGCCATTACAGACCCTCCATTTCAACCACTCATGAAGCTGTCTCATTTCTTTCTAACCCTTAAAGTGGCCTTTTTGATAGCAATCTTGTCTGTTTGCAGGGTGCCCCTGAGATAGAAGCTCTTTTCCTGGAACCTCAACACTACATTCCGTAAGGGTAGAGTGGTACTCAGAACCAACCGCGCCTTCATACTAAGGATTAACTCCAGATTCCATAGAGCACTGGAAATTGTTCGGCTATCCTTTTCCCCAGTTCCATCACACTCCAAAAAGAAACTGTGGCATATTCTAGATGTCTGCTAAGCTCTCAAAGAATGTATTCACCACACAGCTCAGGTCAGAAGGACAAATGCTTTGTTTGTGCTTTATTATCTAGTATCAAAGGGAAAGACGGGTTCAAAATCCTCCATTTCCAGGTGGCTGAAGTTGTGTATTTCAGAAGCATACAAGTCAAAAAGTGTAACTCCCATCTTCCAATATCAGAGCTCTCTCCCTCAGAGCTATAGCAGCTTCATGGACAGAAAAATAACATACGTCATACAAGAAAATCTGTAAAGCGGGCATCTTCTCAACTGTTCATACCACCTTCAAAATTCTACAGGCTGGACTTCAGTCATTATCTGATGCTGCCTTTGGTAGATGAGTGCTCCTCGCTATAGTATCCCAGTAACTCTTAAGAAAGGGTTCTCCCTTTTCACATCTGTACATAACTGTATATTGTTCCCCCACTATATTGTGTGGATAGTGGTCTGAGAATCCTAGTGTCATAGACCTGTGGTCCTGAGTATGAATAAGAATAGCAAAATGTATCCATATCTTGCCTGAACATTTTCTTTCTTGGAGTAATGAGGTCCACAGATCAAGCCAACCTTGAATGGACAGTTAATTGGGAAATTTTGGATTATTAATTGGCACTCAAGTTTGTTATTCAGGAGAATTGTTCTCTTTAGTGTCAGTGCTTAATTTTCCTTTTATGCTGTGCATAAGAGGTGCAGCGTGGGGCACGGGTCACTTGCTGGAGGATTCTCTGCACCTTGAAGTCTTTAAACCATGATTTGAGGACTTCAATAGCTCAGACATAGGTGAGAGGATTATTGCAGGAGTGGGTGGGTGGATGAGATTCTGTGGCCTGCATTGTGCAGGAGGTCAGACTAGATGGTCCCTTCTGACCTTAAAGTCTCTGAGTCTATGAGTACTTGTAGGAGAAATGGACAAATGAACAGAGAAGACTGAGGATATTAGTAGTGAAGGCAGCAGTCATTTGTATCATTATAGGTAAAGAAGGGCTAAATTGTGGTGGGCTTTAAACTTTGGATGATGGAGAAGAGAGAGCTCATCTGGGGGGAGAATGATGTGATGGGTAATAGGACTAGTACCTGACCCAGGACAAACTTCTGTGGGATCTCACTACGTGCCCCCAGTTTGATAACAAACTATTGATAACGACTTGTTGAGTGTGGTTTTTCAACCAGCTGTGCATCCATTTTATAGTAATTTCATTTAGACCACATTTCTGTAGTTTGGTTATGAGAATGTCATATGGGACTGTGTCAGAAACCTTACTAAAATTAAGATACATCACGTCTGCTGTTTTCCTCTGTCCACTAGGTCAGGAACCCTGTCAAAGAAGGAAATTAGGTTGGTCTGGGGTGATTTGTTCTTGAAAAATCCTTGCTGGTTATTACTTATCACCCTATTATCCTCCAGGTGCCTACAAACTGATTGTTTAATAATTTATTCCACTATCCAGGTATCGAAGTTAGCTTGACCTGTCTATAATTCCCTCAGTCTTCTTTGTATTGCTTTTTAAAGGTAGGTACTGTGTTTGCCCTTCTCCAGATCTCTGGGACCTCACAAGTCCACCATGAGTTCTCAAAGGTAATTGCTAACGAGATTGCTTCAGTTAGTTTCTTCAGCACTTAAGGATTAATTTCACCAGGCCCTGACAGCTTGAATACATCTAACTTATCTAAATAGTCTTTAACCTATTCTTTCCCTATTTTGGCTTGTGTTTCTTCCTCCTAGTTCATATTAATTGTGTTGAATATCTGGTCACAATTAACCTCTTTAGTGAAGACTGAAGCAAAATAGGCGTTAAACACCTCAGCCATCTTGATGTCATCCGTTATTAGCTCTCCTACTACCTACACTTTCCTTCATTTTACTCTTGCTCCTAATCATGTATATAAAGAACCTCTTCTTATTGCCTTTTATGTCCCTTGTTAGGTGTAACTCATTTTCTACCTTAGCCTTTCTGATTTTGTCTCTATGTGCTTGTGCTATTCTTTTATACATCTCCTTAGCAATTTGTCCATGCTTCTACTTTTTGTAGGATTCCTTTTTTATTTGCAGGTCATTAAAGTGCTCCAGATGGAACCATATGGGCCTCTTAGTATTCTTCTAATCTTTTATTCGCGTCAGATAGTTTGCATTTGTGCCTTAAATATTTTTCTGCATCTATATACTACTATTTAGCTGCTTCTCAGTGTTGAAATGAGTTAATTTTGTGTAGTACTTAACCTCTTCACTATCCAAAGTATTGTGTATTTATATTTTCTTGCAATCTACTGGTAGCAGGTTGTAGTTCTCTGCATGTCTAGTTTGACAGCATATAGAACTCATGACTGGACTGGAGGTGCCTGACTTTAATTATGCAGAAGTATAAACCTGTAAAGTACTTTTGCTAATTGTGGTTTTGCTAATTGTGCTACTCTGAAACCTGTAATATCCCTCTACCTCTTCTTTCCCTTCTAGCTCTTCTGTATACATCATACTGGTTAATGTTAATACATTAATATAGCAGATGTGATTTGCCCCATCAAACCGACATCCACTAGGTCATGATCTCACACGTCTAGCTCATTTCATGTATTTCCCATACCCTTTGCCTTTGTGTATAGACCCTTAAGTGCTTATGACTTTCTACTATTGCAAAAAATGACTCCAGGAAAAAAAATCTCTTATTCCCCCCTCAATGTCCACAGATACAAATTGGGCAGCTGCATAATCCCTGCAGGCTACCACTTTAATTCCAACAGGAAATGCAGCTTGATGACTTGTATCAAGACAGGAAGATCAGAGCTGCTGCTAAAGGCAAAGGCCACAGCAGGAGACTTCTGCAGCTGTTTTTAAGTAAGAAATGGCCGTGCTACATGGATGTACACATTACATTAAAATAATCCAGAAAATCTCCTGCTGTTCTCAGTGTTTCTGGCTAGAACTGTTGTGAAAAATGTTGTCATGCTGACCATATAGCTGGTTCCTGTTTTGTTGTTTCATATTTACAATTTTTAACGATTTAACATTTTAAAGAAACAAACAGTGATTTGATTATTTTACGTTGGAAGCTATTTTATATTCCATTACTGTCCCTTCAAAGCTCCTTTGTAAATTCACCTTTTGTTGTAAAACATCATTTTAGTAGGATTCAGTTTGGAAGAATATGTCAGATGGTAAGATAAACAGAACCCACTGTTTTCTACTTATTTTTCTTGACGTTTTTGAATCCAGAAGATGGGTACCTCACCTGCTTAGATGAAGACTGTCTAACTCACCTTGCATCATAGACGGCATTAATGTGCTCCATGAATCCCAAACTCCCCTCTTTTCTTCACTAAGCACTGGAAGAATTTCCAAATAGATCACCTCTGTTGACCCAATCTTCAGCTCTCTTTCCAGAGCCCTAAAGCCAGCTTTGAGTCTATGGCATCTCCTTTCAATCATGTTTTGTTCTATCATGAAAAATAGGAGGCCATTCCACAGCATTCTTCAGGATCTCCTTTACTCTCCCTGTCATGTTCTTTGTCCTGATGCCCAGAATGTAGCATCCCATCCTGTTCTATCAGAACCACGCTCCTCTGAGTTTTCATTCAGGATTACTTATTGGCACTTCTATTCCAGTGACTTCTTTTCAGGGCTTTCCATCTAATTGCTGGCCCAACTACTGTTTGGGAGGAAGGTAGCGGACAATGTGATCATCTCCTGACTCATCAAGGACAGAATATCTGTTGTTACTGACTAGATTTAATGGCTCTATGTATTTCACTTCTTCCATTCCTTTTGTCACTTTTTTCTGTCTTCATTCTCTTGCATGGAGCAGATCCTTCAAGCATTACTTCCAGGACTACTCTCTCAGCGGTTTGTTTTATGAATAAATTGTGACAAAGTTCCTCCTCTACCTTGGTGAGTCCTGCGCTTATTGGCGGATTTTGATCGCCTCAGAGATCTTCCCCTCTGGTCGAACCCACAGTCAAATTCCTCCTGTGTCTGATCAGGAGTTGGGAGGTTTGGGGGGAACCCGGGCCCGCCCTCTACTCCGGGTTCCAGCCCAGGGCCCTGTGGATTGCAGTTGTCTATAGGGTTTCCTGTAACAGCTGCGTGACAGCTACAACTCCCTGGGCTACTTCCCCACAGCCTCCGCCCAACACCTTCTTTATGCTTACTGCAGGACCTTCCTCCTGATGGTCTGCTGATGCTTGTACTCCTCAGTCCTTCAACTCTTCTCACTCTCAACTCCTTGTGTGCCTCTTGCTTCCAGCTCCTTGCACGCAACACCACAAACTGAAGGGAGCTCCTTTTTAAACCCAGGTGCCCTGATTAGCCTGCCTGTCTTAATTGATTCTAGCAGGTTCTTCTTAATTGGCTCCAGGTGTCCTAATTAGCCTGCCTTCCTTAAATTGGTTCCAGAAAGTTCCTGCTTGTTCTAGTGCAGCCCCTGCTCTGGTCACTCAGGGAACAGAAAACTATTCATCCAATGGCCAGTATATTTGCCTTCTATCAGACTTCTGTACCCCACTTGTCTGGGTCTGTCACAAAATGTTAAAAAAAATATTGAAATAGCCTTACAGTCTGCATGCAGCTACATCAGTTATGCCCTTTCAAGGAATACAGTGTTTTTTTCTACATTAGGAGATGAGGTTTGTGACAGATGTGGCAATTTCTTGCAAAATGCTTGGAAAACTTTATTGAATTAAGTTTAAGTATCTTTGGAGTCCATTGTGTTAAATGCAAATGTTATATTTTATTGTGAGTCCTGGGAATTATGAACTTCAAAGGACTATCTTGAACAATGGGCCAGACAAGAGTGGACTTATGGACAAACAATGTCAAGTGGTTCACCTGGAGAATGTCTGGGGGGGAGGTAAATGCAACCCCCCCCCGCCCCCTCTGGTTATGCAAATACCCAGCCTTTAAAAGCTTCACCCTGAGGAGGAAGACCATTATTTACTTGATTATAGCTGTTACAGGAATCCGAAGATCAAAGACCCAAAATGTATAAAGGAAAGACTAACCCATTCATGTGTGTGCTTGTTCTGAGCTAAAGCTGTTATGGACACAGAAACACCCCCCATCCCTTTTCTGGGGTTTGAAGAACTGACTCCTACCAGAGCCCAGCTGGAGTTGGGGGTGAGGATGGTCTCCAGTAAGCTTATTTGCATGCATGTAGATTATTTTTTAAGAAGTTTTCTCGGCAGTGCTTTCACCTTAAGAGTAAATGTGCTTGCTTAGAAAGAACCATGTAGTCACTCATAACTGTGGGCAGTTATGGTGCATATAGCCTCTGAAAAGAGTGCAAAGAACAGACATTGGCCTATTTAATCAGTCTGGCTTGCTAGGGATAACACAGTGTAGGCAGGGAACTGTGCATCCTGGGAAAATCCCAGTCAGGATGGAGAGAGACACAGGTCTCCGCCCAAGAGAGATGATGGCTGAGGATCTGGGAGCCTGGAGTGGGTGCCCTCGGTGGATCACAGAGATGAAATGCAGGTGCAGTTGCCCTGAACCGTGACAAAGTTGATTAGCGAACCTAGGTTGCTAGCTAACCTTTAGTCTCTTTTCCTAATCTAGGCAAAGCCGGTACTAACATTCAGGCTCACTGATACTATGGTGAAGGGGACCTTAGAAAAAGCTAAAGTGGAATATCCTAGTGATCCAGTGGATTGATTTATGTAATCTGTGCAATAATCTCTGGGGCCTGAGACGCAAACCCAATCATGATAGACATGGAGAATACACTGTTTGTACTAACCAACATTTACTGGCATGCTGCTGATCTTGGCTGTAATAACTACACCAATGGCTGGTGCAACAGAAAACCACAAACAAGCTGAGGCTCATACTTACAGAGTTGTGCTAGGTGCCTTACAGGACGGATGAAGGACATGTTCCTTGCCCTAAAGAACTTTGAAACTAATTCTTGACATGAGACCATGAAAAGATTAGAAGGGAGAAAGGACAGAGGTTACAGCAATAAGATCACATTGTTATTCAAAGGCTAGTGGACAGCAGGGTGGAATGAAATTGTGGAGTGTAAGCGTGAATAGAGTTGGATAAATAAATATCTTTGACTCACTACTTATAGACATCGTGCTATCAGTCTTAAAGAAGAATTTAAATGAGGAGTGGTTGCTGACGAAACCAGGAAGAACGTCCCATGCATATAGTGTGGAATAATGAGCAGAGATTGTGGGAGAAGTGGACGAATGGAGCATGAAGGTTGGCACCATTGGCAAGCACACAGGTGACATGCTAAGAGACTGGATAACTCAGGAGAGGAAGAGTTATGCAGGGCATTGTGAATGTGAGGACGAGATGTTTACATTTGAAGTTATGTAGGAGGCGTCTGAGTCAGTGACAGGATTCAGTGTGAGATGAGGTGGCCAGATTGCCAGGCCATGAAGATGCTCTGGACAGCAGCATTTTGCATGAGTGTAAGAGGGAATGATGTTGGGAGTCAGGGAAGCCTGTGAGGAGGAGAGTATTAATCGAGATGGGAGAGAAGTCCCTGGATGAAAAAACTGGCTGTTTGGACAGAAAGAAAAGGATGGCTATTCAGATTGTTTGTGGAGAGAGGTATGACAGAGTTTAGACACAGTCTGGATGTGAGGGACATGAAGTAGAGGAAGAATCAATGATGACTCCCGGATTATGGGGTTTTAGTAACAGAAGACTGGTATTGTCGACAGTAATAAGGATCTGGGAGAGTGGAGGAAAAACAAGCTTAAACAAGTTAAGCTTAAACTGATAACGGGACATCCAAAGACACTGGAGACTAAATAGTTTGAATGCTGTTTGTGTCTAGGGACAAGAAAATTATGGGATTGTTACTGGTTTAAAGACCATGCCACAAGATACTTATCAGGGCTAACAGAACAACTGTCAAGTTTTTAGTAGAGGAATCCCTGGGATTCTTTGTCCTAAGAGTCATTGAGTGCCAAAGGGGGTGATACTTCCCACACATTGTGTGCAGGATTTCATGTCCAGCGTGCCTGTTCTGCCAGACCTAAGCATTCAGCCAGACACTGAAGCAGATCTTCAGCCCAGATGGATATTGGCATATTAACCACTTCTATTGCCTGGTCCATCCACCACCTCCAAGCAGGGATGTAAAGGCTTTCCCACCTCTTATCTGACTTCGTCTTCAGAAGCTCCTAGATCTAGTGAACTTCCTGAACATCCTCAGAGAGGGAGCTGTTCAGATACAGGCCCAGCATGCTGACTGATCTTGTGTCCCAGACCTATCTACTATTTTCAGTCACACACTCTCTGGCCCTGTTATTATTTATTTGTATTTTTGTAGCACTTAGGAGCCCCATCATGGACCGGGACTCTGTTCTTGCGAAAACATCCCATCTTCTTTCACCTCAGTGCCTCATGGGTCAACCACCGAACAAAGGCAGTTGAAACATTGGATGGTAGAGGCTGTGAAATCATTGAGGAATGTCCAGATGGCCACATGCAAAATAGACCCTTCTTCTTCAAAGTAGACCCCTCTTCTAATGGTGAAAAGCCAGTGAAGAGCAACTAGAGCCACTTGAAACCAAGAGTAACATTTTCAATCCTGAGTGCTAAAAGTTAAGCTCCTAAATAAATCCTGATTTCTGCCCAGCCCCCAAGGTACTGAGTACCTGCATTTCTCCGGTTTGAAAATTTAGGTCCAAAATCTTTGACCGCCTCTTTCAGAGAAGGCAGCGTGATCACACCAAAGCATGCAGTGGTCTGATCAATTCGCAATAATCCAACTTCATGTCAACTACACCCCAGTCTCCCACCTCCATTTTCCTGGGCAGAATTATTGAAGGTGAACAAACTTCTGATCTCTACCCACAAGACCTTTCATGATCAGGCTTCAGTCAGGGACATAACACTTGTTTTGTTCTGGTGCTGGTGGATGGCTTCCTTATGGCTACGTGCAGGGGACATATCTCTGTGTTCACATTACTAGCTCACAACAGACAGTTGGACACCATGAGCTGCTGACTCGCATGCCACATCTCAGCAACCTTGTCCGCTGTCTGTCAGAATATGAGGCCTCTCGGTGTGGCTATGAGACTACATGGGCCCCAGCTCCCAGCAATAGGTCTGTTTCTCAGCAGATACAGCACCCATTCTCCCAATGACCCAGTGCTGGAAATAAATGGGTGAAATGCAGCTAGCACAGGCTAAAGCCTGGTAAGCCAGAGGTAATACTAGCCAGGGAAAATGTGTTCAAGACCTGGTCAGGGCACTGACCTAATAATCTATCAGGGAGCATTTGCCTTCTGTCACACTAGTGACAGTTCATAGGCTAGTGAGGTAGTGGCAATAGATGCCTTCTTTCATCCTCACCCAGCCAAGAGACTCATCATTCCTCTTGGCTGCGGATGTAGCCACACTGATCTGCATTTCATTGCTTCTAGGTTGAATTATTGCAACGTACTGTATGTGGGGCTGGCTGTCAAGGTCACACGGAAGCTCTTAACTAAGAATGAGCAAAAAACCCTGACCTGAGCACAATACAGCCATGATTCTCACACACTATAATGTGTAGGTGCGACATAGGTTTCATTCTGTTCTGCATTACCTGAGCGTGCAAATCTTTAGACTCTAGTCCATTAAAGGCTTTAACTATTTAGACTGCATCTCCATCCCCAAACCACCAAAGCAGCGGCGCTCAACAAGCATGCTGTGGTTGACTGAGATGAGGATGAAACTTTCAGGAACCAGAGAGAGATCATTCTCAGTGGAGGGCTGACTGTGGTATGCCTTACAACCAGAGATCAGAGTGAGCCAAAGCCCCTGTGACTGTTCCATGAGGTATACCTTTTTACACAAGCCTTTCACCACCGAGGAATGAACGACAGCCTGGCATTATTTTTCAAGGTTTTTAATCTAACAGCAACTGAAACAGGAGGACTGGAGTGTAGGGTCCTTTGTGGACAAAATAGGCGCAGTTCTGCCTCGTTTTTAGTGCCCAGATTCTGTGGTGATGGGTTCACTAGAAATCATCGTATCCTGGTTAAAACACTTCTTGGTCCTATCTACTCTACAAGACAAAGCTGTGTTTCAACAGTGTCTGGAGACAACCATGTTACAACTGGGGCTCCTCCTAACGGTAGTTTTTACACTGTGGATGGGACCTGAGACGAATGTGAAGGGGTAATGGTTTCAGGATGGTACTCTAACGCTAAAATCACTGCAGGTGTGGGGCTAGTTGGGGTGTATATTGGCTGACAGTGCACATAAATTGGGGAGGGTAGAGTGGTTTGGGGATGAACAAAGCCATGTGATTGCACTTCAAAATGCATTCTCATGGGGACACTTGACTGTTTCAACAAACGACAGTATCTACAGAAACATACAGCAAGCACAGTTCGTATTACAACAATGTTCCACTTAAGAAAAAATATTGAAAACTATTTAAAATCTCTTGTTTTTCCCATGTATTGAGTGTAAATAGGTTTTTTATTCACCTGTCACTGCTGACTAAATGGTAGTTTTGGCACTGGTGTTTTTATAAATATATTGTGTAAAATAATACTGTGTTGAAAACAAAAGGATTCAGAAATTTTTGATAAAGTTTTTTCCTTTAAGCCAATTAAGCAGCTCTGAAAAAGTGAAGCTGCCCAAACCAGCACTTTATCTTCAGCCAGTCTTCCCTAAAACTAAAGTGACTGTAGTTGTTGTTTTTTCCCAAACCCATAGGAATAATTTGCCCAGTAACTTGCCTGTATGTCTTGGGGTCCAGTCCTCCTCCCATTAAAGTAAGTGACAAAACTTCCCTTGACTAATGAGTAAAGGATTGGGCCTTTGATCAAAGAAACTTCATATTTTAGGTTTTATTTTGATCCCTTAATGTTTTCTGAACTCTGTTGGGCCGACATTTGTGTACACTCACTGTCTGCCTCTTGGCTGTTCCTCCCCCATCCCAGCCCGCCCGCAATTACAACTCCTCTCCACTTGCTAACACGCCTCTTCATCTGTTACTCTGGGTTCCCTGACTGCTCCACTTGTCTTCCCCACTCTACCCAAACCAACAAAACTTGCATACAATCCTGTCCTGGGTCAATTAAAAATACAACTCATGCACTTCCAACCAATGAACATCTTTAACCATGGACCTATGCTTTTCATCTTCAGAGTATTTTATAATCAGACTTGGGTCCAACTCTGTTTTTCTTTAGGGCTTATTCTCTTCTTGACATCAACTGATTTCTCTGGATCATTTGGGTGAACAGACTGGTGCTCTGAGATGAGAGAATGTCAGAGTCCTGGAAGGGGTGGTGGGTGGTGAACAAAGCAGTTTTTAGGAGGGACATTGGCAATTTCATGTGGTGTGATAAGAGGTTTTTAGTGCATCAAGATCAAACATTCCCTGCCCTGCCTGAAAGTCACTTTCATGCCATGTGGGGGGAGAGTAGACTTGGAGTGCAGCACACTTCACCCTGACTTTTGTGGAGCCGCATCCTCCCTGGTTTAAAACCTACATAGAGGACAGGGAGCTAGAGAACCCTCCACCCTCCCAAAACTTCCTGGACTTGCCTTTCTGTTGCCTACATCATACTTTATGTATTGGAGAGCAGCTCCACGCTGGTACCGTCCTGCTGCTACCAGAGAAGGAGAGACAAATAAAACAGAGGCTCACACATACATGGATACTTGGAGCTCGAAAGGGAAACTGACAAGACAGCTCAAAGTAACAGTGATGTGTGATTTCTCCGGTGCTGCCTTCACCTAGCACATCCCAGTTACAGGGGTCGTGGAGCACAGATTGGCTGCTTCTGTTTTGTTTTAACAAAACAGTGAAAACTCTAGGTGAATGTGGGAGGTAAGATCAAATAGACTCTCCTCTCAGCCCCTGTGCTGTTCCCAGGCTTCTGCCAGCCTTAAGGGAAAAGCCTCTTCAGAACAGGGAGATACGGGTGAAGCTTTTTTCTGTTTGTTCCAATATACATGTCCCTCTTTCTTCTCTCCACCAAATAACATGCAGTCATTCCTAAGCCATTCCTCGGTACTTGCTAGGGGTGAGTGGTGGACATGAAGAGGACACTAGTAAAGAGTGGAGTCATATGGAGAGCTCAGACCACAAACTCTCCGGGGAATGCTAGCAAATGCCAATCTACTACATGGCTTGTGAGATGAATTCACTTCCTCCACTGGTGCTTTTGGGGAACTGGGAAGACAGTTCCTGTTGGTTCAGTAATCTGGCCTTGCCTGTGGTGTGGAGAAGGCGGGTGGGGACATTTTGACTCAGAGCAGGTGAGAGGGTATCATGGTGTTTCCCTGGAGTGGATAAATGTGGTATAGGAGTGCTGAAATGTCTGAGTTGAAAAAAGTTTCTCTGTTGCCATGTATTTGTATTGTGGCTGCTGGGAGCAGCCTCTAAATGAAGAATTGGAACCTCTCCTATGGGTTTGCAGCTGCGGTGACCTTGCTGCTTTCCTTTCTTCCTTCCTGCTCCCCTTTTTTGGGGGCGGTAGAACAACATGCCTGCCTCAGCTGTCATATCCAGGTTAAGTGGCTGTGTTTGCTTCTGTCAAGCTGGCACATGCTTCTGTGATGTGATCTCTTACTAGATTAGACAGCACCCATCGGCTCTCCAATCCCTCAGCTTCCCTGGAGATTTCCCTCTGCTCCAATGCTGTTCCTATTCTATCTCGCTGTGGGAGTCAGCATGCCAGCTGCTCCCTTCCTTAGCTTTTAGTTATGGAGGATTATTTGAGACCGAGTGGGAGTGTGATATGGGAGTATTTTGAGCCACACAAGCTAAGCTGTGAATAAATGGTCTTGGTTTCTATTAACGAACTCCTTCCTCCCCTACACTTGGATGGATCAAGAGTTCAGCTGAGAGGACACTGGATTCCCCAACACACTCAATTGTATAAATTAGAGGTGGGGAATTACCTTGCTAAGCAAATCCCTCCCACCATCAGACTTCCTGCCCCCTGCTTCAAATCACCCTAGAGCAGGGGTTCCCAAACTGTGGTACGCATACCCTGAGGTTACACGAGACATCCTGGGGGGAACGTGGGAGGAATTGTGTAATGGTCGATTTTATTTATTAATTATTTTATTTATTGCATTTTCTTAACTGGCTACTCAGACAAAGCTTTAAACTCTGTGGGAATTTGTTACGTAAAATACAGTAATTAATTTACTTCAAGATGTACCAAGGAGAACACAGATACGCAGGCACGCTGATGTACAGAGCCCTTACCTCCAATCACCATACAGTGCAGTGGCACTATACAGCCCAACAACTGTCCAGTCTAACTGAGCTCAGAACTTTGTCAGGGCTGGGGATTTTTTCAGTTGTATATGTCACACTATAACTATATCTGTATGTTACAGTGAAATATGGACAGATGGCTAAAGATGGGTAGTGTTAAGAAGAACACACAAAATATCAGTGATGAGAAGGGTAGGGGTATGTGGGCAGCTGGTAGATCTGGAAGGGGGTACACAATAAAAAAAGGTTGGGAACCTCTGCTCTAGAGGAAATTCCTGACTCACCCTGTAAAGCTGATAGAGCTATAAAGTCTTTTGTTTTCAGTCTGTTCATAGAGCTGCCAGTTTAATGGAGGCTTGAAGTTTGTGTAAATGACATATTGGGGCTCTTGATGCAAATTCCAGGGCAGGGGATGTAGGGAGTGCTGATGTTGCCTTGACCTTTTCAGGAGACCCAGAGGCATTTTGCAGGGGTGTGGAAACCTCTGACCTTCCACACTTCAGGCTGTTGAATTCAGGAGACAGAATTGGACTCTTAGGCAGAGGCTGACTCATTGTTTGTCACCACTTACTAATCCAGCTGAGTTCATATTAATGGTTTGCGCTAATGGTTTGCAACAAAGCAGTGCGCCCCTATCAGAGGGAAAATGTCATTGGCTCGGTAAGAGTAGAAGGAAAGAAGTAAAGTGTGGGAGGAAGGCAGTGGCATTGTCCACCCTTGAACTCCTGGAGCCTCTTTTGTCCCCCCACTTCCAACCCTCCCACATAGTCATGTACGTGAACCAAAGGAGTATTAGAGGGTTGACTATCCCGGGTGCTGTCTCCATTTGGAAAGCTGGCCGTGTGGATAGGAATGGGTTCTTTGACATGACAGGGTCTCTTGGACAAGAGGCCGTCACGTTCCATGCCTTGAAATTCATAGATTCATAGATTCTAGGGCTGGAAGGGACCTCAAGAGGTCATCGAGTCCAGCCCCCTGCCCTCATGGCAGAACCAAATACTGTCTAGACCATCCCTGATAGACATTTATCTAACCTACTCTTAAATATCTCCAGAGATGGAGATTCCACCACCTCCCTGGGCAGTTTATTCCAGTGTTTAACCACCCTGACAGTTAGGAACTTTTTCCTAATGTCCAACCTAAACCTCCCTTGCTGCAGTTTAAGCCCATTGCTTCTTGTTCTATCCTCAGAGGCTAAGATGAACAAGTTTTCTCCCTCCTCCTTATGACACCCTTTTAGATACCTGAAGACTGCTATCATGTCCCCTCTCAGTCTTCTCTTTTCCAAACTAAACAAACCCAATTCCTTCAGCCTTCCTTCATAGGTCATGTTCTCTAGACCCTTAATCATTCTTGTTGCTCTTCTCTGGACCAGATCCAGAGAAGAGAGATCACATGATTTCCCCCATTACGCTTCTTTTCCTGCCCTTGCCCAGGAACCATTATTACTAGTGACTCTTTGTTTGTCCACAGCTCCCTGCAGAGTCCGCTAATGTTCTCCAAGCATGAGCCAGAAGAGTTCTCATCATGTAAGAGTGGTGCGAGGCAAGGTGTTCCTCACCCCCGTTGCACTGGTTCTGCAATGCTCTGTCCCTGTATAACTCTGACACCTACCTGGGATGGCAGTGCTAGACCACCAGGATCAATCCTTTTTCCATGCCCTGCATACACTCTAAACACCGTGGTGCTCTGTGGTTGCCTACTTTACACTGGCCTCTACCAATTCTGATCACTCTCTTGCATCACAGAAATCTCTGAAGGAGGTAGAGAATATACTAGTTAAACTATTTTCCCTGAAGGGGTAATACCTTGCTCCCCTCCGTTCTTCCTGACTTAGCTTTTCAGTAGCTTCAAAGACTTTAGCCTAGGGTACAAGCTGGTCCTTCGAACTTCCCTCCCCCTCTAAAGATAAGAATGCTAACTAGTACAGTAAAAAAAAGGCCTCCATTGTTACCCCACTGCCCAGCCCAAGGCCAGGCCTGCAGCTGTAACTCACATTGCTTCTGATAAGGTCAGCCTAACCTTTCTTTTTTTTTTGACATGTCATGATAGACTGATTGATTTGTGAGGGAGAGAACCTTAGCTGGGCCCTTACATTTCTTTTTCTTCTCCTGAAGTAGTCTTTGCTTCTCCTGACCCTGCTAATGATATCTGACTAAGGTCATCTCAACAAACACCAGAAATCCTCCCCACTTCCTTCTAGAGGACTTGCCTTTGTATTGAAAAAAAAAATTCCCTACTTATTCAGAATTAAGCTTTCCTGACCTCAGCTATTACTACTCCCCTTACTGTGGAGGGGAAAGTATCTTGTATCCATCCACCTGTCAGTTAATGCTCTCATTAACACTGGAGTGACTCCAAAACTAAGGGTACGTCTACACTACCCGCCCGATTCGGCGGGTAGAGATCGATCTTCTGGGATCGATTTATCGCGTCTAATGTAGACGTGATAAATCGATCCCAGAAGCGCTCCCCGTCGACTCCGGAACTCCAGCTCGGCGCAAGGAGTAAGCGGAGTCGACGGGGGAGCCAGCCTGTGCCGCGTGGACCCAAAGTAAGTAATTTTAATTCAGTCTAAGATACGTCGACTTCAGCTACGCTATTCTCGTAGCTGAAGTTGCGTATCTTAGATCGATCCCCCCCCCGCTAGTGTGGACCAGGCCTAAGTTTGTCCCTTTTTGTCTGTTCAGAAACTACAAGCTGCCAGCTGATAAGGGAAAAAGAATGTCCTTCACTTCCAAAATGGACTCTATGGTGGTTGTCTGTCCTGTTGAGATATTTGACTATTGAGCTAGAGGGAGACTTTCCAACAGCCTCTTCTGTATACTGAGAGTCATCTGTTCAGGGAACCTATACACTCAGGCTGATAAGGACCTTGCAGGGAAAAAAAAAAAAAAGGGGGGGGGGGGTTATTGTGCTGGCTAGCCAAAAGAAGCCCAAGTCTGTTTCAATTTCCGCAGCTGTAACCAGACATAAATATAACTTTCATTATTTCCTCTTATTGGCCAAGTAGTAGAGGGAACTACTAGAGTGACCATTCCTTTCACCCCGATGTTTCTTGAGGGGAAAGGTTGAGACTCCCAGTCTCATTGTTTCCAGATTCCTTCAGTCTACCATTTTGGAGAACTCTTGGGTACGGGGTAGAGGAGGACTACTTCTGGGCCCCCTTCCAGTCTTGAGATTATGTCACAGTTCTTACTTCTGTCCCAAATAATGTTGTTTCCCTCTCGAGATTAAAACATGCATTCCATTGTCCCAGCTCTTTCTGTGGCATTTACTCATTCATTATCACAAAGAAAATAGGAAAAATGGTGAAGTAGCATTTAATATACAAAACGCTTAAAATACTGTAACATGACAAATATTGTAGCAATGGGTCCAGCCAACTATTTGGCATCTGTGAACCCTCAGAATGCTTAACTACATGTGCCAGTGTTAGCTGAACATCAACAATAGAAAATTCTGCCTCAGGTATATTTCCAGTTCATTATCACACCTTTCCTTTTAATCGAATATTGACAATCAGAAGTTGGTCTGGGTTTTTCTGTTATAAAATTGGCAGTGGGTAGCCCATGTAAGAAATGATGATGCGGCAATAATTCTATACTTGGACCATTGTGTAGGGCCTGGGTTCTTCTTTATGCAAGTAGAGATAGACATTGGAACTGTGTTATTGAATCAGGTTATTGGTAAACAAAAGCAAGTCTTCCGTCTTCCAGTCACGCTCTAATATCTTGGAGCCTGTTTCGGAAAAGGCGCAGGCAGCCTCCCTCTTAGAAGAGGGCAGTGAAAATAATATTATATTTTTTTTAAATTGTGTCAGTCCCAACAATGCTGCATTGCCTGAGAAGGGATTTCAGCTCTCAGACTGAGGTCTTTCCCTGGACTGTTTTGTGGGCCAGACATCTACAGCTCTATTATGTCCTCTCCCAAGCCCACCCTCCACAACACTGGACAAATCTTGCCATTTCCCCCATTCTGAAAGCCTTCCACCTTGTGGTTGTCTCCTGTTCTAAAGGATCTCTTTTGGAACCTGACTCTGCATACTGACCGCAGATAAGTGCCTGAAAGGAGGAGGTGGGGGATGGGTCAGGAGAAATGCTCTTTCTGAGAGAAAAATGCAGGTCAGTGCACTAAAACACAGAGCTCTGAGAAGGGTTCTTTGAATGCAAGGAAATCCATTGTTAGGACACATTGCTCAGTACTGATTGCCTGCCTGTGAGAGGAGTCCCAGGCTTCTCTTTCCTTGAGTAGAGATGGTCTAAGCTGCAGTGCTGTCCTCGTGGACATGTTCCCATCCTCTCTATGTCAAACTGCCCTGAAATTTTTGCAGCTTCTACTACAGATCATGAGCCACTCATGTATTGCCCATGTATTAAGTGTTCTCCAAATATAAAAGGAAGTGTGATACTACAAAGCGTATTAATGGCATGATGGTTTATAAAATAAAGGGGAGGGAGATGACGTGTGTATATATAAATATGTATTATGGTTCCAAATTACCCTGTCACAGCCCTTATAGTTACTTGTAAGTGTCTTTGTGGAGCTACATCTTTGGGAGAGTTTTCCATCATTTCTTTGTTTTAGAGTAATATTAAAGCTCTGACTCGGTGTGTCTGGGTTTGAAAGGGTGAGATCTAGAGTTCTGAGTGTCAAAACTTTATTCTTTATACCTGGGGACTCGGTTCAAAAATTCCTTTCCAGTAGCCGCAACTTACCTTCTAGAGAGAGGTCAGGGTATTTAATCAAAATTATTTTTAGTCCCCAATAGAAACAGAGAGTTTTAACCAATATTGGACTTGTCTTCCCTGAAATACACTCCTCCTTTCTTACGGAAAATCTCCTCTCATCATTCAGGATCCCCAGAAAGATTTTTTAAAATACACTCTTCTGAGATCTATAAAATATCTCAATCCACCAATTAATCCCTTCAACTTTAAATACCTTCATTTTGCAATGGAAGGACACTTTTTTCAGTATGTAGCCTTGCGTTGTACACCTTAGGACTGTGAGAATGGTCGAGATCTAGGTATAGTGTAGAATTTATCTTGATACCCCACTATAATCTGGTGGTGATCCTTCAATTCCTGGACTCAGACACTGTTAATGGGCAGCACAACACAAGACCTAAGCATGTCCATTATCTGTAAGGGATCACCAACAGGAGTTCTTACACAGTCAGATCACAATCTTCCCAGCAGGTTCTTCTGTCTCCAACAGAGGGGGCCCGCTCCAGAACCCTTTCCAGAGGAGAACCATTAATAGAAATATTAGAGGTGAGAAGAATCATGGGTGTTTTTCTGACAGGCTGTGAAATCCACATATGGACCCATGCTTGTCTGGAGGAAATGGCCAGCCTGAGAGAGGAGGATAAATATAAATTGGCTGGATGGAGTTGAGGGTTATTGGGAATACCGTGAGACATCTGGTTCCCATCTCGTGTTCTCATTCTGTCCTGATTCAAAGCGCCAAACACACAGCCGTAGCTTTTGCAAATTGATGAGAGAGACACTGAGCACTCCTGAGAACAGAGGCTGTGTGCAGCTGATATCGGGCTGATATTGCATCTAGTTTTAGCCACTTACGTAAAAGTAAAACTCAACCCATTTGGTTGAGTCAACAACCCCTGTCCCCAGAGAGAATGTGAATTAAATGACCAGGTCCTTCAGATCATCTTTTGGAAATGGGAAACTTAATGGATCGACTTGTTTTCTCTGAGCAGCAACAAAAATGGAGAGCAAGGGAAATCAATGCATTCTCATTCCAGTGGTCCGATCGTCTGATGTGTGCCTTTCCTTCTTTTCCAATTCTTGCTCAGATAGCCAGAAAAATCAGAACAGAGAAAGCCATACTGCTCCTGATAGCTCCTTCTTGGCCCCATGGGCCCTTGTTCTCCAGGAACCTGGAAATGTTGGTTTGGTTCACCCGAGATTCTGCCCTCATTATATGATCTTCTGACTTGAAGTTCAATCAGATTCTGACATCTTGAACTTGAGAGGGTAGATTTTGGATGCTGTTAGTTTGTGGCTTTATTCCTTCAAACCTGGAAGGAAGTTGTCTGAGATTTTATATAGTTAGCATATTTCCAGGAAATGGGGTCCAGGCATGACATCTGTTCTAAAAGTTTGTCAAATATTGCCTTCCTTTCTTATTTGATGACTTCATTAAAGATCTAAATGTTTAAGCGCTCTTTGTGATCAAATAGAAGTTTTAGGGGCGCTCAGTCTATAAAGAGAACCTGATTTCCTGTCTGCAGGTTTTCCAAGGCAGTAACCAAACATTTTAAAGTTCCCAGTTGCAGGTTGGAAATTGAATTTGGCCCTGAAATGTGTCGTGGAACAACTATTTGAACCAATGGCTGCTCTTATTTAAGATAGAAGGCTGTATGTGTTGATTGTTTTGTCTAGCAAAAAACAATTTCTGCACTTTTTACCCCACAAAGTGGGTACTTCATCTGGTACAGGAATTCTTCCTTAAAATAATCCCTCCTTATTATGTCAGTGGAAATATTTCCTTCTATTCAAGGAGGTCACATTGCATTTACTTGATTGGGAGGTGAGCTGTCCCTGTTAGCTGGGCGGAACAAAGACATTCAGAAAGGCATGTGCTTTTTTTTTTTGGTCATAGGCAGAAAAGAGCAAGGGCAGAGCTGCTAAAGCCACCATATCCAATTCTATACAAGCATCTGTCATTGAATACTATAGGAGGTCAGGTAAAACTCCTTCAGGGAAATGGGGTCAGTCAACAAGGAGTCATTTTCCACTTGAGGTGCAGAAAGAAACAGGGTCATATGGAGTAATCTGCAGAGTGGGGACATAGGCATCTCTTCACTCATTTATAAGATACTATCAGGTGGATGTTTCTTCCACAAATGATGTGGCATCAGCTCCTGCAGGTTGCCATTCTATCTTGACCCCTCTTTCCTGTCGTTTCTTTCTTCCTCTCTCTCTTAACATCTGACCTTCTTGCTAGTTCTCAGTAGTCTTCCTCCAGACTGGTGATGTTCTTCTCTCTGTTTGTTAAAGATTTATTGCTTTTTTTGGTTACAGTTTTGTATTTGGTTGGTTCGTGGCTATTCTGCAGTTGTGGCATAGTTCCCTGCATTGTCTAGGGCAGTCAGCTGGTTCCAAAAAGGATCCGGTTGAGCTGCCTCCATGAACGCATGTGGGAATGGCTATCCGGTAGTGTCCATTCAGACACATGAACTTCCCGTGTGTGAGAGAAAGGCATGTTTGCAGCTTCAGACCACAGGTCTGGAATGCTGGCAAGTCACAGGAGTCGGGCAGTAGCACCATTCATAACAAATCAAGCTTTAATAGTCGGTGCTTCATCTCACCCAGATTCTGTAGACTGAAACCTCCACACTCAGAACAAGCTGCATCTAAAATTAGACACACACTCATTTATCTGAGCACAGTCGGCAATCTAAGGTGTGACAGGGCAGCACTTACACCAGAACGGTTACTATTTACAGCAACCTTCCGTGTAAGGTGAGGACAAGAAGTTTACATATGATACTGTGGGCAAGGTGGGGAGCTAGTAGCAAAGGAGATTCAAATAGGGGAGCAGCCTCCAACCCAGGGGACAGGGCTTTGCTGATGCTCCTGTGGTCCTATTGGCAGGCAAGGAAGATAATTCTGGTAGCTGCATTTTGGCCAGAGAGGACAGAGTAGTCTGGGCATGGAGTAGTGTTTTGCCCGTTAGGACAATAAAGGGTCTGACTTTCAAAATGTTTGGAAGACGGCACAGGAGCTGGTAATTACCTCGCTGTATGGCCAGGGAGAATTACCTGAATATGGCCAGGGAAAAGGGAGAGACGGTGAGCCTGGTAGATAATGATGGTGTCAGCTAAAATGGAGGAAGGCAGACGAGGATCGGAATTGTCTGTGAATGCTCCATTGCATTTTCCTTTTATAAAAGTCAGAGTCCGCGCTGATGTGAACAGCTATCTAATGTGCTAAAAAGGAGGGAGACTAACAAAGAGGCTTTAAATGGTGCAAAATCCTGTATTGTCGCAGTTAGGAATACTACCAGCAGGTAGGAGAGGGTCGAGCCTAGCTGCACAGCTTTCACTAGCCCTGGCTGTCCTAGGACACAGCTCTTAAACACATTCATGAAAGTTTCCCAGTGTCAGTCACTCCACTCCCTGCTACATACTAAGTTCCGTTAGGTTGTGCTGAGCCAGCAGGGCACAGCTTTCAGCCTTGTCTGGATCTTCTAATTCCATTTTCCACCCCCACTAAGTCCTGTCTTTTGCATATTAACCTACAATGGGCGGGGGGGGGGACTTGTTCTCTTGATTAGGTCGCAGACGTTTCACAGCTATCTTGAGGACATTATCAACTACCGCTGGGAGCTGGAGGAAGGGAAACCCAACCCCCTACGGGAATCCACTTTCCAGGAGCTGCCACTGCGTACCCGCGTGGAGATCCTGCACCGCCTCTGCGATTATCGGCTTGATGCAGATGATGTCTTCGACCTCCTCAAGGTGCTTTGGGCCACAGCAGCTGTCGGATGGGGAAGATGGCAGCTACAGGGAGCTAGGCTGGGTTGTGGAACCTAGGTGGGGATGGAGGGAAATGTTTGCCTTCATGGAGGCTGTTTTTCCTTTGTCCTGCCACTCCTTGTATACATCAGCCAGCCTCCAACCCAGGGGACAGGGCTTTGCTGATGCTCTGGTGGCATTTCTAGTCTGTCCCATTTGGGGAGCAAGAAGAGAGTGGGGATTTGAACTATAGCTTGGAATTATTTCTCTCTAAGGTCCTTTTTTTCTCTTTGTCTCCAGACCCAGCTTTGGAGATATTGGTGACTGGGTCTCCCCATTCTCTCTCCTTCTATTAATGTTCAAGGGGTTGGGTTGGGTTGGGGCTTTTTTGAGCCAGCCTCTTGGTGAGGTACATAGGTTTCCCATAGTCTGTGTATTTTACGGGGTTGGAGATGTAATTTTTGTTAAAGTCATGTCCTTGGTGGTAGTGCAGTGAATGAATAGTCGTGCTTTTTCCACCTCTGGAGACCTGGGTTATGTCGGATTACAAAGGATCTAAGCAAGTGGTAGTAGGATCTCTCTGCCATGGATGCATTCACAGCACAAATGTCACTGCGTAAATTAGCCTGATTGGCTCCATCTCTGAAGACCATGACTTGAATATCTGGAGGTGCTTCCAGGGTATTGACAGCTCTGTGGGAGCTAGGAGTGCAGTTCTGTCCTGCAGCAGTGTCCCTACCATCCCCCATTATTAAAGTGTATTGGGAGAGCTGTATGTGGGAAGTTTCCAGAGTGCCTCCCATGCTCTGCATGACTCTAGCCAGGGCTAATTAGACCCTCACTGTCACGAGCACCAAAAATGAAATATTAAAACTAAAGAGAGCATGCAAATTAGAAATGCCAATCTAAATCTCTCCCTAGGTGGTGAGGGAATGTATTCTTTTCTCTAGAGTAATATCTTCCCAGAACTGCATCAGAACAGATGTGCTGTGGGGGGGTGGGGCGGGGTGTTTGTGGAGGGATGTCAGCATGTTTTGAGTGACAGTGCGGCTGTTTTTCAACTTGTCACTGTCTCTCCCACTGCCTGCTCCCAACTGAATGCAGGGTTTGGATGCAGACAGCCTCCGTGTAGAACCACTGGGTGAGGATAGTAATGGCGCCCTCTATTGGTATTTCTATGGCACTCGTATGTACAAAGAAGAGCCAACGCCGGGGAAATCAAATGGAGAGCTGGCTTCAGACAGGTAACAACAGCTTTGAAATTTGCTAATTTCCACACAGCCTGGGTAAACAGGGAGAAGAGAGCAGGGCAAGTGGAGCGAAATGGACTATGCAGCAATAAATCTGAGTTAAATAAAATCTGTTTCTCTGCCGCTGTTGCTGGGAGGGTGACGGTGGCCTGAATTTGTGCAGGACATGGGTAACATTGACAAATGCACCAGTAACTAAATCCTGATGAAAGGCAACTAAAGCCACGCATAGCCTTCATGGCACTACAAAAATCTGCCAGTGGGGTAGGAAGAGTCCCTGCCACCACATTCCAGCCATCTGCCCCTCGGAGACAGCAGCAGTTACGAGTCACTGTCTGCTCCTGAATTAGTCACCCAGCTAGTGGTAGTCCCGTCCTTCCCTCCCTCCCTCCCGCTTGGCTGCTGTAGTTAATCCCTCCTCTAGTTGGGCCCATAGCAGCTGTTCTGATTTTTTTTTTCGTTCCCACTCTTCTCTCCCTCCTCCCCTGCCAGCCACAGTTCCTTTCTTCAGGAGATATTTTCTAACCTTTCATTCTGTTCCAGGGGAAGTGGGGGCCAGACAAACACCCCAAATGTTCCCGGGAAAACAGGCAAGAGACGAGGGCGACCCCCAAAACGGAAAAAACTGCTGGAGGAGAATCTGTTGAGGTAAGGAAAAGAGTGTTCCTGGAATGGTTATGTGATATACTCTCTTATAAGGAGGAAAGCTGGTTGGTCTTTCTTGGCATTGATAGTACTGATGCACCTTTTGGGGCCTCCCATTGGTACTGAAGATCCCCTGCACCCCAATTTGTGTTTTTCCATTTGGGAGTCAAAAGGTAATTCTCCCTGCAACCGTACCCCCCTGAAGCCACGATCTCAAATCATCTTGCACAGACAGGCATGGTTGGTACTTGGGGGAGGTCTCTAAAGAAAATCCAGGTGCTGCAGGAAGCAGTGTGGGTGGAACAGTGGCTGCCGTTCTTCCCACTGAGTCCGTACTGACCCATTTGATCTGCATGTTGCTAGGGGGCACATTGCAGCTGGAGAGACTGTATTTAGATGCTATTTTAAACCAAAGTCCTGCCTACCTGAAGTCATTAAAGATCTCCTGGTTCTATCCACAAGAGTAGGGATGTTATCCTGGCCAAATTCCAGTTTGGCCATTTACATAATTTTCCTTGAAGTTTCATTCAAATAGGATATTTCTCACTTCCTGTACAGAATGTAGGTGGTGTTGGCTGTGCATTAAACAGCCGTTGCATTCTTCCCCAGAAGTGGCTGCATTTCATCGGCTGGTGAAATGACTTGTGTATGTTTTTATGTCATTACCTGTGTGTGTAATTACCTTCCTGTTTATAGGGAGAAGGCTGAAGAGAACTTGCTCGTGCATGAGACACAGATGAAAAATGGTAAAGACATTATGGGAGGGTGGGAGGAATTTGATCTGCTATTGCAGTTTTAAAATCATCCAAGGCTCAGAGAGACAAGATTCCAAGGGAAGGAGGAGGGTCTGTTTAGTGAGAGGCTCTCTGGAAGTGGTGCCCTGTGTCTTTAGCCTAGTTGGTTCTGATTGTATTTGGCATGAGCAGTTAAAGAAATAGACTAACTTATTCCCAGGAGCCTAGGCAGCTAAATGCTTCCTGTATAGCAAGGCACTATTTTGGGATGAGGAGTGACTAATGAATTAGGTTATTGTGTGGGAGGCCTGAGTTTGGAATAGGCTTGGGAGGGAACCCTCCTCTACTCATGCACTAAGATCAGTAGAGAAGGACTATGTATGGACAATTGTTCTTCTGAGAAGGGGCGAGCACAGGCCATGTGGACACACATCCTCTTTTTGGTAGTTGCATTTTGCCCTCTCTGTTAAAGGGAGAGAGTCACAAGGGTGGGTAGGATTGTAGAAGAGCAACGTATCCTCTTTGCCTGTCTCCCATCTGCTGTCAGGTGTATACACTATCAGTACTGTGTGAACCAGGAATTAGGGAAATCCATGTTCCAGATCCCTACTGGGGAGCCCTTGACCCACAAGGAGTTAATGAGGCGAGATGCCAACATATTGTGACAGTTTCTCCAAAGGGACTGGGTGGGAGACTCATTTCTCAAACATGAGAATCCACTGATCTGAATATTACTTATGGGTTAGACCTGCCCATTCTTCTTCGAGTGCTTGCTGATGTCCATTCCATATTAGGTGTGTGTGCTCACCACATGCACCGGTGCCGGAAGATTTTCCCTCCGCAGTACCCGTAGGGGACCGGCTCTGGCGCCCTCTGGAGTGGTGATCGCATGGCACGGTATAAGGGGCACAGACGGCTCCCCCCACCCTCAGTTCCTTCTTGCCGCCAGTGACAGTGCTGGAACATCTGCCGCTTCGGCTAGCATTGTTTTGTTCTCCGTTCTTGCGAACTTTGTAAAATCTGTAATATAGCTAGTAGTTGAATCAGTTACTCTTAGTAGTAGTTCTTGAAGTCTTTGTTAGTCCTGAACAGGACTCAGCCTGGGAACAGGGCATGACCCGGTCCCCGGGTTTTAAGCCCTGCGATCATTGCAAACGGCTTATGCCTATCAGCAATCCACATAGTAGCTACCTAAGGTGCTTGGGCAAAGGGCACATAAGCGACAAGTGTCGTTTTTGTAAGTCCTTCAAACCAGGGATGAAAAAGGGGGGGGGGGGGGGGACAATGGCCTGAAAGCGTTCCTGGTGGAGTCGGCACCGGAGCAACGGTCCGACTCGGCACCGAGCACAGCAGAGTCAGTGCACAGTGCTCCGCCGGCCCCATCCACAAGCTGGCACCGGTCCCCCTCCGCGGCTCCAGCCAAGAAGCCAAAGAAGACAGGGAGGGGAAGATCTCCTACTTCCCGCAAGGGAAAGGAGAGGGCTGGGGGCGAGCCAAGACCCGTGCCAGGCAACTCAATGCCCCCTTGGGGAAGTCAGGCCCCAGCTCGAGTCGAGCGGTGCAGCCCATCCCATACCTTGCCTGCAACTCCAGTTAGCGGTACAGGCCTCTGTCAGCTCCAGGTGCTGTCGACGCCCAAAGCTCTACAGAAACTCAAGAGATCCTGACACATCCAGTGCCATCCACACCAGCTCTGGGTAAACCCGCCTTGGGACCTCCACGTACGTCCCCGCCTCAGCGGCACCGTTCCCCATCGCATGGGACGTCCCACCACCGCTCACCCACCCAAAGCCGTCACACCTCAAAGAGGCAGGCTCAGCGGAGCCCTTTTTGGTCCCCGGACCTTGGGCACCGACAGCAGGACTCGAGGCGTACCTTGCCAGTAGCCTGGCATAGACCCACTGAGACATGCGACCCCCCGGCAGGAGCACCGAGACCGACCCCTCGCATCGCCGAGACCTCGGTACAGATCCCGGGGCCGATCGAGGGACTGAAGCCACCAGTCACCAGACAGTTGTTGTCGGTCTCCGAAATGGGGATCGCTGCATTCGGGAAGTCCCTCCCTGCAACCAGCTCGTGATAGCTCCCGGTCCAAATTGACATCCCACTAACGGTCAGGTAGCATAAGGCGTAGATTGCCAGGTTTCCGACACCGATCCGCTGAACACCGTCAGTCCCCAAGGCCCCGACCAAGATGTTCGTCACGCCAGACAGGTCTGTCTCCAGGCGCAGCGACCGGCACCGGTCAGATAAGAGCCGCCACTCCGTCCAATGCTGGTTGCCATGTAGCGACTGCTCCAGCTACAGCTCCGTCACCGAGCAGGGCTCCCTAACTGCAGGGCAGCCTCCAGTGCTTGCAGTGCCGCCTACATCATCATCAGCACCTAAACCTGTCCCATGGCCTCAGGCACATTGGGACCCCTGGGAGTTCACCCAGCCTTCACAGGCTGCTCGATCGGTGTCGGGAGCCTCGGAGAGGCCAGCAGCCTTGACATCCCAACCCCCTCCAGTCCACGAGACTTTGTGGGGAAGGACCCCACAGGTCCAGGAGGACCCAGGAAGAGCCCCTGTGCGACCTCCAATGAACATTGAGACTCCTGGAATGCCAGCATGTCCTCATCGTCGCCAGACGAGGCTATCACAGAGCCCCCTCACCCAGTTCCTCAGGATGACACTAAAGTAAGTGCAGCAGGAACTATTGAAAAGGGTCACATCTAACCTGGGGCTCCAGGCCAAGGAGTTGAGGGAGGCTTCTGACTCCCTGTTTGATGTCCTCTGCTCCTCGACCCCTGACAGGGTGGCTTTACCTCTTCATGAGTGGGTATCAAAGATTACCACTGCTCTGTGGCAGACTCCCTCCTCCTTGCCCCCTATCTCCAAAAGGGCCGAGCGCAAGTACTTTGTGCCAACAAAAAGGCTTGAATACTTATACTCCCACCCTGCCCCCAATTCCCTGGTGGTTGAGGCGGTTAACCACAGAGAGAGGCAAGGTCAACCTGGGGCTACCCCCAAAAACAAAAACTCAAGGAGGCTGGATCTTTTTGGACGTAAGGTTTATTCAGCTTCCAGCCTGCAATTGAGAGTGGCCAACCACCAGGCCCTCCTTGGCCACTATGATTACAATATGTTGCAGGCCATGGCCAAGTTCAAGGCTTCGCTCCCCGAAGGGTCCAGGAAGGAATTCCGGACGATCCTCAAGGAGGGCACAACAGCGGCCAGAGCAGCCCTCCAAGCAGCTTCAGATGTGGGGGACTCTGCAGCCCACACCATGGCCTCCGCCATCTCCATGCGGCGAGCTTCCTGGCTGCTCCTCTTGGGCTTGTCCACCGAGGCTCAGCAGTCGATGCAGGACTTTCCCTTCAATGGCCAGGCCCTATTTGCAGAACAGACTGATACCAAGCTGCACAGTTTAAAGGACTCCCGTACCACCCTGAAAACACTAGGGCTGTACGTCCCAGGCCCGGCACGTAAGCTCAACAGCCTCAGGGACAAGGGAGCCAGCCTCGGAAGGACCCACCTCACAAGAAGGCCAAGGGCTACAAGCACTGCCTGAGCCACCCTCCTCCACCCCCTGCTCAGTGGGGCTCCATCCGGAATAAGCAAGGGGCCAAGCTACCGTTTTGAGGGTGCGCCCAAGGGCTACCAACCAGACTATTCCCTGGATCCACCTTCCCTGTTTTTTTCCAACCACCTGTCCTTTTTCCTCCCTGCATGGACCACTATAACCTTGGACCGCTGGGTCCTGAACACAGTGGCACAGGGCTATACCCTCCAGTTTCTTTCTACCCCCTGCATCTCCCTTCCCCGTCCCTCTTCAGGGACCCTTCTCACAAGAGTCCCCTTGTGCAGGAGGTTCAAGGGTTGCTCCAGCTGGGGGCAGTGGAGGATGTTCCTCTAGAGTACAGGAAGAGGGGGGTTTATTCCCGATACTTTTTAATCCCAAAGGCCAAGGGCGGTCTACGTCCTATCCTGGACCTGCTAGAACTCAAGTACCTAAAGTTCCGCATGGTCTCCCTGGCCTCTCTCATCCCCTTCCTGGATCCAGGAGACTGGTATGCCGCCCTCGACCTAAAGGACGCATACTTCCAAATAGCAGTCTTCCAAGGACACAGACCTTTTCTCCGATTCACGGTGGGACCTGGCCACTACCAATTTACGATCCTCCCATTTGACCTGGCGACAGCACCAAGGGTGTTTATCAAGTGCATGGCAGCTTACCCCAGGCGCCAGGGTATCCACATCTACCCTTACCTCAACAACTGGCTGGTCAAGGACAGCTCCAGATGTCAGGTCCAAAAAGGTGTCATGGTGCTGCAAGCCACGTGCTGCTCCCTGGGCGTACTGGTGAACGACAAAAAGTCTACGTGAGTTCCGGTGCAAAGAATAGAGTTCATCGGAGTGGTGCTCAACTCAACCTGCACTAGAGCATTCCTGCCGCTAGAAAGGTTTTGGACATTGACAGACCTTAATGTGGAGGTCTCCGTGTTCCCCTTGACTACGGCCAGGCTTTGCCTGCACCTGCTGGGCCACATGGCAGCTTGCACACACCTTGTCTGCCATGCCAGGCTCTGGATGAGGCCACTGCAGCAATGACTGGTGACGGTCTATTGCCAGTCCAGAGATCACCTGGAAAAGATAGTTACCATCCCCCCGGCAATATTCACCTCGCTGCGATGATGGACCGATTGTGAGACAGTCCTAGAGGGAGTTCCATTCAGTGACACCCCTCACTCCATCGAGTTGGTGTCAGACACCTTGGACCTCTTCTGGGGTGCGCACCTCAGAGATCTCCAGACCCAGGGTATGTGGTCCCCGGAGGAGATGGTGCTACACATAAATGTCAAAGAACTCAAGAGCGGTCCGGTTGGTATGCGGCATCTTCCTACCTCACCTGTCGGGCAAGTCCTGACAGACAACACAGCCTCCATGTTCTACATCAACAGGCAAGGTGGGAGCGCGCTCATCGGCTCTCTGCCAAGAGGCACTCCATCTCTGGGGCTTCTGCATCAACCACGAAATCCATCTGGAGGCTTGTCACCTCCCTGGCATCAAGAACAAACTGGCGGATCACCTCAGCAGGGCCTTCTCCTCTCACCACGAGTGGTTGCTCTACCTGGAAGTAGCCTGCATGATCTTCCAGAGGTGGGGAACTCCCTAAGTGGACCTGTTCGCTACCAGGCAAAACAGAAAATATCATCGATTTTGTTCTTGGCAAGGTCTGGGCAAGGACTCCCTCTCTGATGCCTTCCTCCTGTCGTGGTTGGGGAACCTGATGTACGCATTCACTCCGATCCCACTCATCAGCAGGGTCCTGGCAAAGATCAAGAGAGACCAGGCTCAGGTTATCATGATCGCCCTGCCGTGGCCTCGCCAGCACTGGTTCAGCACGCTCATGAACCTGTTAGCGGCCTGTCCCTAGCCCCTGCCCAACCGACTGGACCTGCTGTCACAGGACCACGGTCGGCTCTTACACCCCAACCTTGCATCCCTCCACCTCTCAGCGTAGATGCTGCATGGCTGAACTCGGAGGAGCGGACCTGTTTGGAGGAGGTCCAACAAGTCCTTCTGGGAAGTAGGAAGCCCTCAACCAGTCTGACTTACCTGGGCAAGTGGACAAGATTTTCCCGCTGGGTGTCAGAGCATCTCTCCCTCACACTTTTCTATCCTAGACTACCTGCTTCATTTGAGGAACCAGGGCCTGGCACACTCTTCCCTTAGAGTGCATCTTGCGGCCATCTCCGCTTTTCACCCACTGATCCAAGGCCAGACGGTGTTTTCCCATGACATGACGGTCAGATTCTTGAAAGGGCTCAAGAGACTCTTCCTGCAGGTACGGACCCCTATCCTGCAGTGGGATCTTAAGTTGGTCCTCTCTAGCCTTACGGGTCTGTCCTTTGAGCTGCTGGGTTCCTGCTCCCTTTCCCACCTGTCATGGAAGGTCGCTTTCCTGGTGGCGGTGACATTGGCGAGGCACGTCTCCGAGATTAAAGCCTTGATCTCAGAACTGCCGTGCACGGTCTTCTACAAAGATAAGATTCAGCTCGGCCCCACCCAGCCTTCCTGCCAAAGGTGGTGTCTACCTTCCATATGAACCAGGACATCTACCTTCCAGCGTTCTGCCCCAAACCACACAAGACCAGTGAAGAGAGGCATCTTCATGCGCTGGACGTCCATAGGGCCTTGGCTTTTTACGTAGAACATACCAAGCCTTTCCGTAAATTGACCCAGCTCTTCATCGCTACAGCAGATAGGATGAGAAGGGCCTTCTGGTGTCCTCACAGAGGATTTCCAATTGGATCACCTTGTGCATAAGGACCTGTTACAATCTGGTGGGGGTTCCACTGCCCCAATTGTCAGAGCCCCCTCTATGAGAGCGCAGGCGTCTTCGGCGGCCTTCCTGGCACACATCCCTATCCAGGACATCTGTAGAGCCACAACGTGGTCCTCTGGTCACATGTTCACGGCTCATTATGACATCATTTAGCAAGTCAGAGACAGATGGGTTCGGCAGAGCTGTGTTGTAATCTGCACTTCTGTGAACTCCTACCCACCTCCAGGGGTACTGCTTTGGAGTCACCTAATATGAAATGGACATAAGCAAACACTCGAAGAAGAAAAGACAGTTACCTTTTCCGTAAGTGGTGTTCTTCAAGATGTGTTGCTCATATCCATTCCACAACCCGCCCTCCTTCCCCACTGTTGGAGTTTCCGGCAAGAAGTAACTGAGGGTGGGGGAAGCCGGCGGCGCCCTTTATACTGAACCATGCAGGCGCCACTCCAGAGGGCGCCAGAGCCGGTCCTCTATGAATACGGCTGAGGGAGAAACTTCTGGCACCTGTGCATGTGGCAAGCTCACACACCTAATATGGAATGGACATGAGCAACACGTCTTGAAGTCTTTTCCACCACAATGGAGGCAACTCTGGCTTTGTCTTTTCTGCACTCCTTCCTCAGAGTTCAGCTTCCCTCTGGACTGCTGCAGCTCCACACTCGGAATTCAAGAGAGAACTTCCAAAGCTGAAACTACATAAATAGAAATGTGGTAGGTTTATAGGATGGATGTTTTCGGCTAGTTTGGATGGTTTCAGCTTTAGAAGTTCTCTCTTGGGTCAGAGCGCCATGCTGTAGCAGTCCAGCAGAGGGAGTCTGAGCAGCCTTAACCCATGAGTAGTGTCCAGACCCAGTTGATGCCTTCCAGTATGAAAAAGAAATGACAGCTAAGGAAACTAATTCTTCCTTTCCCCACTTGTCTTTTCCTCCCATGGGCTGCTGGATAGTCAGGGTTGTGTTTTTAGAGTGAGTTAGGTTAATAATGGCATTTCACCCAAAATATTCCAGGTGCTGCCATTGTTTTATTTCCCACCCCAGTGTACAGTGCCCTGGAGTGTGTATTACTGGTGCTAGGGGCCATGACAATGCTCGAGAGAGAGCTTGGAATGAAGCCATAGCTATGCAGATCTTCCCGTTACGTACATGAATGATTCTTCTTGCTTCTTCCTAGACCACGACCCATGTCGCCTAGGGGTGTGTACACAGCCAACGTCTTTCTTTCTTCCCAAGTTCTGGAGGGGAGGGCGTGGGTCGGAGGAAAGCCACCAACAATAATCATTGCAGAGATAATATCCCTTTATGTTCTTGAAGGGTCCCAGGGACCAGGCCGTGGGACATGGTGGCTGCTGTGTCAGACAGAAGAGGAGTGGAGACAAGTCACAGAGAGCTTCAGAGAGAGAACCTCCCTAAGAGAACGGCAGCTCTACAAACTCCTGAGTGAAGACTTCCTGCCTGAGATTTGCAATATGATTGCCCAGAAGGTGCGTGTGAGCACGTAAGGCTGGGGAGATGTCAGCCTGCTTATCTCTGTATGGTCACTGCTCTTGAGTGCAGGAACGCTGGATGGCTGGGAGAGGGCTAAATCCAGCCAACCATCAAACACCCCTGGGAATAGGGAAGGATGTCTTATCTGCTGCAGCAGAGACACTTTGAGCAGTACAGGATCCCTAAACACTTTCTAGGTACCGTGTAAACAGGGGCTACTAGGTTCTGTTTGCAGGAAGTGGGATTTCTGGTGATGGAGCGATGGCTAGAGGTGAATAGCTAGATTCTGAAGAGTGCTGCTCATCAGATAACTATTTTAAGATGGGACAAATTTGGAGTATGAACTTCCTGAGAACATGCCTTTAAAATCAACCTCATAGCCAGTCTGGCCTTTGGAGAGACGCTATAACGCTACCCTTGTAAAGCTAAAAGCTAATAGTAGCTTCCTGGTCACTCCTAATACAAAAATTCCCCTACCAACATCAGTGGTATGCCCCAATCCACATCTTCTCCTTCTCTCCCTTCCTCCACACCCATTTCAGGAGAAGCGTCTGCAACGCACGGAGTTTTCGCCCCGGTGGATGTCTGATTGTCAGCCCGTTAAGCCAATCCAGCAGGAGGTGAGAAAGTTTGAAAATGGTTGCAAGCAAATACCTCAGGGGAAAAATAACCCAAATCATAGCTATTCTGTGGGAAGGAAAACTTAAAAAGCATTAATGCCGAAAGAGAGCTTGATAGCAGCCTTCAAATTAAAGATGAATATGCAGTGGCACCAAAAGAAGCCAGTGCAGTTATGGGCTGCATGCACAGAAGCATCATATCATGAATCGGGAGTAACAGCCTTTCTCTCTAACTCAGAGGCAGCTGCACCCACGGGAATGTGTTCACTTTGAGGAACTTCACTACTATAGAAATATTGACAAATTGGAGGCTGTTCAGAGAAAATCTAATTAGGACCTGGGGCTAGAAGGATTGATTTACAAAGGGAAATTATAGAAGTGAAGAACGTATAGCTTAATAAAGGTAAACATGAAGCAACATATACTTGTCAGGGAGTAAAGACTAAAGGTGGAGATGAATTCTTTGGTTTAGTACACAAGGTATAATGAGGAGAAATGGAATGGAACAGGGAGGGAAAATTTAGGTTGATTGTCCTAGGGAAACTTAGACTCAGATCTATTAGGTCATGGCATAATCTCCCAGTGGAGGTGGCAAAAAACCCATTGCTTGTATGTTTTAAATTAAACTGGACAAAACATTGGAAAATATCCTATAGGGAACATCTCACATGAGCCACGGGGCAGGACTGAATAGATGATTTTCGTCTGTTCTATTTCTAATGCCAGTAATATGAGGGAAGAGCAGAAAGGGTGTCACATGATTCCACTTGTTAAAATAAACAAATTAGAGTAGTTGAATAAATGTAGGGAAGAGCCATTCCTTGTGTTATAGATAGGAGCCCATGGAGAGGGGGATGATGTACTAACCACTGTCAGTTAGACCAGGGACATTCTCCTGTTAGGGTTGCCAACTTTCTAATTGCACAAAACCGAACACCCTGGCCATGCCCCCTTCCCCAATGTCCCGCCCCCACACTCACTCCATCCCTCCTCCCTCTGTCACTCACTCTCCCTGACCCTCACTCGCTCATTTTCACCAGGCTAGGGCAGGGGGTGGTGTACGGGAGGGGGTGAGGGCTCCAGCTGGGGGTGCGGGCTCTGGGGTGGGCCAGGGATAAGGTGTTTGGTGTGCAGGAGAGGGCTGGGGAGTGGAGTCAAGGGGCTCGGAGTGTGGGAGGGGGCTCTTGGCTGAGGCAGGGGGTTGGGGTGCAGGAGGGGCTATAGGCTCTCAGATGGGGGTGTGGGCTCTGGGGTGGGGCAGAGGGTTGGGGTCCGGGAAGGGGTGTGGGCTCTGGGAGGGAGTTTGAGTGTAGGAGGGGTCTCAGGGATGGGGTTGGAGGGCGGGTGGGCGTGCGGACTCTGGCCAGGTGGCGCTTACCTCAGGTGGCTCCCAGAAGCAGCCACATGTCCCTCGGCCCCTAGGTGGAGGCGCAGACAGGCGGCTCTCCCCACTGCCTCCGCCCACAGGTGCCACCCCCGCAGCTCCCGTTGGCCACAGTTCCCAGCCAATGGAGCTGCAGAGCTGGTGCTCAGGGTGGGGGCTGAGCGTGCAGCCCCCTGGCAGCACCTCCACCTAGGGGCTGCAGGGACATGCCAGCCACTTCCGGGGTGCCATGCAGAGCCAAGTTGGGAGCCTGCCAGCCCCACTGCATCGCCAACTGGACTTTTAACGGCCCGATCTGTGGTTCTGACCAGAGCCGCCGGGGTCCCTTTTCAACCAAGTTTTCTGGTCGAAAAGCGGACACCTGGCAAACCTATCTCCTGTGCTACAAAGAAGCTTGCCATCCATCAAGTGAGATGACACATTCATACGCAGGCAGCAAAAATCCAAATATGGGGGCAGGGAAATACGTGGAGTTTGAACGGCTGCTAATCAGTAACACAGGTGCTCCAGGTCCACGCGTGCAGAGGGCTGTTAATTGCTGCCTGTGAGCCAGTACATTGATTCCAGTGAGCTCAGGGCGATCTCTGCACTGCTTCTTACTGTGCTTTGGAGTTGGGGGTGGCAGCAGTTACTGTGATAGGGAGTCTCAGGACATTCATATCTGCAGGGAGAGGGAGTCTGTTAGCTGCCCAGCATGACATTGCAGTCACGTGCCAGGAAAAGTGCCAGAATAGCTGGTGACCGGTTTGCTAATAGTTGGGTAGGGGCTGCATTGGTAAGATTCAGGCACAAAATGTCATTCCTGCTCAGTGTGGTGTTGTGTACGTGACCCCTTCCTTCTAGCCCCAAGCTCTGGATGCTTCTTAAATCCGAGCTGTAACTGCTCCATAGGCGTCTGACCCTTCCGGGGATTTCTCAACAGGTGGTTCAGATTAACTCCTCATTAAAAACCTTCTGAGCAGCACCCTCATTAAGGAGAAACTGCGGAAATCCTGGCAGAGAACATTCAGGGGACGAGGGGAAGGGGCACAAGAGCTCAGGCTGGGGGAGGCCAGGGGGACCAGTCCTCCATCTCCTTATGTTGATTGAGTATCCTGAGATGGCCCATTTCAGAAGCCAACGTGAAAGGCAGAACCTAGGGACAGTGATGCTATGTCTCGCAGTGCCCTCTGTAGGAGGGAAGGAGATGGTTACATTAGAATCACAGAGATTGGGTTTGTTTTATGTGAGTAAGGAAAAGCTGGAATAAAAAAAAAATCCTTGCCAACTATTGGTTCAGAAAGTTTTACTTACGTTCCGTGCTGGCATTTCTCATTCCAACAGGTGTGCAAGGAGACACCTTCCAACACACGGCCTGGCTGCCTGCTTGGGTGTCTGTGGCCTGATTTCCAAGATAATCACGCATAGCTCTGGCTGACTTCATTGGAAGTTGCACGCGCTCAGCCCCTCTGAAAATCAGGCCACTATCCATCTAGAACATCTTAAAGCGCCCATCCTATAACTGCTGTAATAAGATTTCTTGAGCAGGCCCAGTCGGACTGCCAGAGCCACTGGGAACAAATGTTTTTTTTGGGGTGGCTGTATGTTGGAATCGCGGTGCTCATTGTGTTGGGTTGGTGTTTTTCCTATTTTCCTCTTAACTCACACCAGAATGGCACCAGATCTGCTGTGGCGGGCACCATTGGTTTGTTTAAAACTCTTATATGCTCTATAAACACTGTCTTCTGTCCAAGGGATGGTGTAAGCCCTGTGGCTGCTGCCTCCACATTGTTGGGAGATACCCTGTGGATATGGCCGAATGTCATAGGAAAGCTCTGAAAGCAAGTCTTTTGAGAACTGCAGGCTAGATGTTTTGCCAACGCCTCCCTAGAACACATTTATATGCATGACCATAACCGTTGTGCATATAAATTTGGAGACTGAGAGAAGAGAGGATCGTATTAATAGCTTAGCATCTGCGGAAATGGTGTCCGGTGAGGCACACAGATTGGCTTGGATCCACTGCCACGTGAATCAAAAAACTGGCTGACGCATCATAAATAAAATCTGCTGTGGACTCGCCACCGGCGGCTGGTCACCCTTTGTCTTATTGTCTTCGTACATGTTAGCATGCTAATGACATTAGCACATGCTAAACTGGGAGGTGGTTTGAACCCCATTGAGGTTAAAGACATTCAAGGAGAACGAGAATCTAAAAATATGGGGCCCAGTTGTGCACACGCTTATGCATGTGAAGAACTTGACTCACATGAGTAGCTCTGTTGGTGTCAGTGGGACTACTCACACCTCTACATTTATATAGGCTCCTGTTTATAGGATTGGGCCTCTGGTCAGGTCACAAAGCCAATGAGCCCTCCAGGTGACAGTGGAAGTTAAATTAGAGAGATGTTCGCATTTTGATATGGCAGTGAACCTCAGACACACAGGCATCGTCCCATGGAACAAGGAGCTGATTCTCCCTCTCTTTGCTGCTCTGTTGTGACTGCACTTGGAGTATTGGGTTCTGTTCTGGGCATCCTGAGACTAGGAGGATGTAGACCCACTGGAGGGGATTCTGAGAAAAGCAGCTACAGTGACTGAGGGCTGGAAGGGATTGACTTATAAGGAAACAGATTTAATTTTAGATTGAATATCAAGAGATACCAGCTAATAGTGGGATGCATGAACCCATGGAATAGTTTCCCTTGAAAAGTGACAGGAGTCCTGTTGCTTGTAATATTACAACTGGGCAAAGATCTTACACTGTAGAAAGAGTCCTGTAGTGGCTGGGGAAATGGACTAGATGTTGTAAAGGGTCGTTACCATCTCTAATTGCTGTGATTCTGTGCTAATTCCCCTAGGATGCAGGCAGTGAGTCTGGCAGGATTAATTGGGTACTGTAGCCCTTTGGGGATTCTGAATCTTAATAACTGAGACCACTCCATGGTAAGGCCCAAAGGGTTCACTACATTCTGGTCAGAACAGAACAGGTGTTTCTGTTTTTTCTTCAGTGTGCACTTTAACATGGGATCCGCTGGTAATGCTGTAAAGCACCCCAGGGCCCTGACTCAACACATCTCTGTACCGGTGGGCAACATGAGGTGAAGAATAATTCCCCCTCAAGTACTGCTGCTGCTGGAAGCAGTGGGTAGGGGATAGTGTGGGGTGCTTCTCCAAGGAGCATTGCTGCAGGACATTGCTAAATAACATTTCAGGAAAGAAAAAAAAAATATGGAGGCACTTACAATATGCCTGGGTTCATTGTACAACCTTTCAAGCCATTTATCAAAGCACCCGCAGGTCCTATTTCCAGGCAGGTGAAACAGTAAAGCAATAGTGATCGAGGTGCAAGGCTTTTTCTGGGGATTAATGGTGGGCAAGGAAAAGTTGATGGCCTGAGAGGCAGCTGAGGGACCCCAGCTGATCATTAATCTTTAGGAAATGCCTTGTGCCTAAGTGATTGTTGCTGTTTATACCCTGAGAATGGAGGTGGAGAGCCTATGGGCATATGGGTTATTTCCAAGTGTGATAGTTTCCCTTGGTATGTTCAGGGCATCTGTGCTTTGTAGAACTGTCAGTGGGAAGGGAATGTTGATGGATGATCCAAGCATTCGGCTTATAATGAAATCAAGCAAATAAAGTTTTTCCCGTGGTGCCTTTTCCCCGGTGCCATATGTGTGCATGGCACTTCACAGACTAATAAGAGGATGTGGTACCTGCTCCGTGGAATTTACAGTCTAACTGGATCATACACACTAATTACAACATGCCAGGGATCGAGGGAGAAGGAACTGGGACAGGATAAGAACTGTACACAATGGGAGGAGAATACAGCTTATAGAGTGTAGCCTCTTTGGCAGAGAGATTGTATGTATTTTTGTTTCCATCACTTATTGTAGTTACATTTTTAAGTCTCCTTCAAAGTTAATCTGCAGATGATCAGATCCGTATAAGCCAGTGCCACCTTACGCTTACGCCCATTACAATTTCATATGTGGCCTTTTGTCCCAGGTGACTCCAAGTGTGCTCAGCAGGATGGAGAAGCAAAGGCGCAGGGAGGAAGAGGAGGAACGCCAAATCCTTCTGGCAGTGCAGAAGAAGGAGCAGGAACAGCTGCTAAAGGAGGAGAGGAAGAGGGAGATGGAGGAGAAGGTCAAAGCAGTGGAAGGTACCTGTAATTGCTGTGTGAAGTGGAGGTGGGGACATTGAAAGGGCCCCTGATGGGGTTGTTAAACTGAATTGAGAGATATCCTTTGTGCTCCTTCCATGCCATAGACTCCTTCGTATACATCCAAGATGGAATCAGTGATTGTGTTACCTCAGAAGTGGGTTTGTTATTCTCTGGCCTCTTCTTGTTTGGCTGCCTGTATTCCCTTTTCCTTCTCCCTTCTCCCTCCTTGTCCTCTTGTATCCCATCCAGCTCTGTCTTCCTCCTACCACCCTGGCTTCATCACCTTCCGTAACTCTGACCTTTCCTCCTCCCTATTGTTTATTCTCCTCTTGCAGTTCCCTGCCCCTCTTCTGCCTCCCTGCTGGGTGCTTGTGGAGCTCCCCACACAGACAACCTGCCCAGTTGGGTTTTCATTGCCTCAGCTGCACTCATTCCATTTTGCCTGAAGCACGTGGACAGAAACGCTGCAAGGAGGAACAGCCTTGCCAGGGGGAAGGGTGGGTGCTGCAGGAGCAGCATTTCCACACTGGTGTGAGCCATTAAACGGCGATCACATAATTCGGGGTCCAGACTGGACCAAGGGTTAAAAACTAGGTTGTGAAGGGGGCAACTTTAGAAGCTTTTCCAAGTGCTAGTTCATGCTGTCCACACACTGTTGCCTAAAAGATAACTGTTTGGGGTTTAAGCAGTCAGAGGATGTGAACACCTGTCATCAGACAGGTGCGCATTGGCACTAGAATGTCGCAGGAATAAGTTGGGGTCTGACTACCCTTCTGCCTTTCAGCAGAGTTACGGGGATTAATTTATTTGCTGTGGTTTTAGTGCAGGGGTCTCCAAACTACGGCCCACGGGCCGAATCCGGCCCGTGGCTTCAATTTGTCCAGCCCCCCATGCTGCCCCATCGGCGGCTTTTCGGCAGCAGCTCGGAGGTTGCCACCCGCCTCGGGAGTTGCCGCTGTGTCAGCAGCTTTTCGGCGGCAGCTCGGAGGCTGCCGCCCGCCTTGATGGCTTTTCGGCAGTGGGGGGCCCTCGTCTCCCTAAAAAAAAAAATCTAATGTGGCCCTCGTCTCCTAAAGTTTGGAGACCCCTGTTTTAGTGTATTTGCAGTTTATCCAACTCCTCAATCTCCCAGCTGAACAGAAATGACTTCTTGCTTTCTTCCTACCCCTCTTCCCTCTGCAGTAATTCTGAGCTAAAGTAGCAGCAGCAAGTGTGAGCTTGAGAAGTCAGAGGTGGTACAGGTGTGGGGAGGACAGATTTTTTTTTTTTTTTTCTGGACTTAATGCAGCTTTGTCAGGTTTCATTTCACTCTTGCTTTGGGCTGCTGGAACCGGGTGCAGGGTGAGTCAGTCATTTCATCTGGGGACAGAAGTGCCAGATCTGCGGTTACCACAACAAATGACTGGGTTGCTGCAGTGCCAGAAAGACCCAATGTATCCCCAGAAAACCTCTCTGGATGTAAATGTCTGGTGTAGTAAAAGTGCTTGTGAATTGTTTAAGATGATAGAGAATTAGTATAACAAAAAGAAAAACTAAGTACACAAAACCAGTAATCTTTCCGATACAGAATAGTCTGCTAACCAGATGTTTGGTAGCAGGCCAGATATCCTGTAACAGAGTAGCTTTTTCTACCTGCTACCCCTTTAGCCTTTTAAAACCCAATTACACAGGTGGCCTTTATACGTCTCTGATTGTCAGTCTTCGCTAATCTAGTCAAAATCTAGTGCATTAACTACAAACCCATTCAATTCCAGTCTACCACAGACTTCCTGTGTCACTTTGGCAAGTGACATAATTTCCTGTGCTTCAATTCCCCATCTGTAAAATGGGCATAATACTTCTCTACATCTCAGGTGTTGTGAGGATAAATCTGCAAATACATGGGAGATGGTCAGATACTGCTTTGATATCGGTCATATATGTACATAAAGAGATAAATGGAATCTCTGCATTATCTGATGGTGTTAGGCCTTGTCTCCACATGAAATTTGCTCTGGGTTAGTTTAAATCTGTTTTTAAAAACAATTTAATTAAACCAGTGTAAATTTCTGTGTGGACTGTCTCATTTTGGTTTGAGTGGCTTATTTCAGTGTAGTTTAAACCTGCTCCCAATTAACTTAAGCCAAATCCAAATAAGTTTGTGTTAAACCAAAATAAGTGTCCATGAAGTCTTATTGCACTGGTTTAACTAAAATGATTTAAAATCAAACCTTTAGTTAAATCAGTGTATATTTTTTTATGTAGACTAGGCCTTGGAAACATCAGTTATCCAGGTAATATTTTGGGTTTTCCACATTTCACTTTATTACTAGACACGCTCCCAGTGACAGTAAATCAAGTTTTTCCTCTGGGAAAAGAGTTTTCATGACAGATCAGCAATGACCCTAAGATGAATTAGTTTATTTTGTAAGACTGGATGTTCACATACACAGGTTTTCAGGGTTACAAAGACTTAGAACTTTATGGTTCATCTTAACTGAATTCTGTAAGGGGTACTGCAATGACAGAAAAATGGAGAATGAAGCATTTGTACCGTCTAATGAAACTTCACCTGCTTTTTAGTTTCAGGCTGCGGGCATACTTAGATTGTCTGTATCTTGTCAATCTGATATTTTGCTAGCCCCTTCTTCAGGGTATAACCCAGATGGTGCATCTCCTGCTGGGCCCATCTGCATTTTCCTGGGTTTCTGGTTTCAACTAGCTTCTGGATTTCCACCAGAATAGCAGTTAAAGGTTTCAAGTGCTCCTCTCACATGGCATTATGTATCACCTAGATATGCAGTTGGAAAATTATGAAGTACCTTTGGGACACTGGCAACCTTTCGGAGTTTGATGGGTAGTGCCCCATGTAGGCCAAAAGCGTGCCAGTGAATTAAAACAGTCCAATTGTGGTCTTAAAGATGAGAGATTCTTTATATTGCAGTGATAGGGTTAATGGCAAGTGCCTTTAACTGAGCTCCAGCATGGAAATATGGTAGCTTTTCCCCAGATTCTCAATCATCTCATTAATGCAAAGTATCATCAGATTTAGACAGCTTCCCAAAGCCTACACAAAGTGAACACTCCCATTTTTCTTGAGCACTGTCACTACAAGGCTTGTCCATTTGGTATTAAATGGCTCAGTTACTCCTAGGTCATTCATTTTCTTTAACTCATCGTACGGGTATCCATTGCACCTTTGGTCTCAGTGACCCTAATCCTGTAAAAAGTGATGTGTGATATTAAGGTAGTTCTTGCTGGATCAATTTAATAATCCATACGTATACAGGAACATATGTTGGGATTGCTCTATTCCAGGTTCAAAGATAAGCCAGGTGGATTCCTCCTTCTTATCTTTCTGACCAGGCCAACTTGGATCCAAGGTCTTTCCTTCCCCTTTGATCTTCTGGATCAGCCCTCAAGATGTAAATTCCCCTTTTGATTCCTTCCACATATGCCACTTTTCCTGGTTTCCCATATACAGTAGGTCCTCTGGAAAAAGGTTGTTTCTCTGTAGCCGAAGACCCAGTTACCACACATGATATTGGACAGTCTGCTACAAGTTGTGGTATTCTAAGTCAGGATATACCAATTCTATGTTAGAGGGGATGTTTATCAGCCATACTTACTTTCCTCAAAAATTTACTGGTCCTTAATTTCTATTTAGAACTCCAGAAACCCATGAAATCTCCATGTACACAGCACAATTCCAAGATGTTGCTTACATCCAGACCTTTAGGGGGATCCATTTGTGGTGGACAATGGTCTGTGCACTACCAGTATCAAGGAGGCCTCTTAACTTCCTCCCATTTAGGAATCACACACACATCTGGATGCCATCACCCAAATGGCTGGTATTAAGATTCCTCCTTGGAAAAGACACAGGTTCATCATCCATGACATTTTTCTCTGAAGAGTCCCCTGCTTTATGTCACACTTGGTCACAGTAAAAGTATACCTTGTTTTTTTGTATCCATTCCACCCCTGTAGTATCCAGGTTTATTTTACACCAAGTCACCTCTCTCCTCTTCCCTATTTTTGCACCTTGAGTGCTAGCCAGAGTCCTGTAAGGGTAAACTTGAAAACTCCTCACCATTCTTTGTTCTGACACACACCCAGGTCTGGAACGGCTCCTGAATGATAATGTCCAGTATCTCCTCAGTGGATTTCTTCGGATGTAGCAATCGTGTTGTAGAATTAATCAAGTTTTTCTCACGGTGCTGCTTCTGATGGAATGGTGTCCAGCTTGACCCTTCAGCAGAATTCAGAGACCTGACCCTCAGGGGTGAAAGTAACTTACAGGACTTACCGGTACGCTGGAGTCCTGGGTGGGGGTGTGGCCTCAACCGGAAGAGGCAATTTAAAGGCCCTGGGGCTCTGTCTGGAAGCCCTGGGGCCTTTAAATCACCCCAGAGCTACCAGCTGCAGAGGCGGCTGGGAGCCTCGGAGCGAATTAAAGAGCCAGGGTTTCAGCCTCTGCAGAGCTCCGGGCATTTTAAATCCCTGCCACAGCCCCGGAGCCCTGGTGGGGATTTAAAGGGCTTGGGGCTCCCCGCAGCGGCCGGAGCCCCGGGCCCTTTAAATCCCCGCCAGAGCCTTCGGCGGTGCTTTAAAGGGCCCGGGGCTCCCAGCAGTGGCAGGAGGCGCGGGCCTTTTAAATCCCCACCTGATCCCTGCTCCGGCAGTCGGGCTTGGCCGGTGCTTAAAAAAGCCCGGGGCTCCTGCAGCCGCGGGGAGCCCCAGGCCTTTTAAATCCCCGCCTGAGCCCGGCTCCGGCAGCAGGGTTCAGGCGGCGCTTTAAAAGGCCTGCGGCTCCCTGTGGCGGCAGGGGTCCCGGGCCTTTTTAAGCACTGTGCTCCGGCAGCGCTTTAAAGGGCCCAGGGCTCCCCGCAGCGGCTGGAGCCCCAGGCCCTTTAAATCGCCAGCGGGGAAGCTGGTACGGTCCAGCACGGCATACTGGCTCTTGCCGGTACGCCATACCGGACCGGACCGGCTTACTTTTACCTCTGCTGACCCTTCTCTTAGAAAAGCAGCTTTTTCTTAGGAGTAGTCACTGGGGTGTCCTCATGTGATGCAATAGACCTCAGGTGCCTTCTCAGATAACAAGGGTACCAGGAAAGGAATCCGCTGGCTCTGTGGCTGGTCACAAAATATGGCCAGGCACACACAACAAAGAAAACTCCAACACCTTCCCCCTTGAGGTTCTGGGGAAGTTTAGGAGGCTTTTGCACCATCCCTGATGGACGTTCTCCCTCAAAAACATACCTTTGAAGGCAGGAATGGTGCTCCTGGTGTCAGAGGGAGTAAGGTAGTTCAGAGACATTCTCAGTTTTTCCTCTTCATCCCTTTTCACCTCCCTCCTTAGTTGACAAACTGGAAACTAGCAATAGCTGTCCTTCAGGGTGTGGCACTTCTTGAGCCCTGCTCATCTTTTACTGCCTTAGTCTCCTGTCACTTTGGCCCTCTAAGAACAATTGGAAAAGGGACGTGAAGGCTTCCATCTCACAGGGGACAGGCCTGAACTGTAGGAGGCAAATACACCAGAATCTCCTCCAGTCTCTCATCTTCCCCTACCCTTCTTTGGGTCTCCACCTTACATTTCCAGCTCTCTGGTATTCTCCTCTGTGGGAGATCCCACCTTCATACTGAATGTGGGTTGCTGCAACTGCAGTGACCAATGAGACAGAGTCTTCTCAGTAAACAGTTCTGGAGACATAATTTTGGTACAAAATAGGTGCTTGTGAATTTAAGTGCACTTAGTTTTCTTTTCTTATACTAGTTGTAAGCTCACACAAAACCAATAAACTTCCCCATCTGAAACAGAACAGCTGCTAACCAATGTCTGGCTGCAGACCAGAGGTGGTCTGAAAGTAGCTCCTGCCATCCCTGCCACTGACCTCTTCAACCTCAGCAACACAGCTGGCCCAGACAGGTCAGTTAAGTGGAAATTTGTCTGGAAACAGGCTAGCAGCAGCTTTGCAACAGTGACACTGCAAAATAGGTGGTTGTTAAGGTGGAGAGGAGAGGAGGAAAGGCAGGCGCGGTGCCCCTGTATTCTCTGTTTCCTTGCTGCTGCCCTTTCTGGAGGGATGACAGCGGTTACTGGGTAAAGCCCTTGGCTGTCGGACACAACAACCTCCTGAAACTGGCTGCTGAACAGCCTCCTTAGTTTTCTTGGGTGATGTTGCTGATGAGGGGTAAAAGAGCTAAACAGCTTTCTTTCTCCCATTGCAGAACGAGCCAGGAGGAGGAAGCTCCGGGAAGAACGGGCTTGGCTTCTGGCCCAGGGGAAGGAGCTCCCCCCAGAACTTTCCCACTTGGATCCCAGTTCTCCTGCCAGGGAGGAAAGGAAGACCAAGGATCTGTGAGTACATTGCATTGTGTGTAGCATGTCTGTGCATTCATGCGCTTTCAGGGTAGGGGGTAGGAGAAATGTGGCCAGTGATAAAGTAAATGGGGTGGTTGGTAATAAGGATGGAGAGGAGGGGGTTGAGGTGGGAGGAATGTCTGAGGGGCATAGAGTACGGTACAGGCAAGAGGGTGTCTGTCTGACTGCGTGTTCATAGTGTGGATGCACGTACGGGTTCTTCTGCGGAACCTTACTGTTGGCAGCACCAGGTGTGGGGTGGAGGAATGATAAAGATAAGAGTGCGTGTATTTATTATTGCACTTCCCATTTGCAGCTTTGAACTGGATGATGAGTTCACCGCCATGTACAAAGGTCAGTCTCCTACCCTTGCCTTTCACTTCTCAGGAGTTAAAAATAAGTAAATGCCTGCCTGGTTGTGCATAACGGTTTGTTTTCATTTTATTGCGGTCAGTTCTAGATGTGGTAAAGGCTCACAAGGATTCTTGGCCCTTCTTGGAACCAGTTGATGAATCATATGCTCCAAACTACTACCAGATCATTAAGGTAGGCAACATGGTCCAACCCGCTCCATCGGTCTTGCTTGTCACTCTTTGGATTGGTAGAAAGCTAGGTCTTTAATCAGTTCTTTGTAGTTCTTTGGCCATGTGTTCTGCAGGAGGTCAGACTAGATGATCATAACAGTCCCTTCTGGCCTCTTTAGGAAGCTAGTAACACCACCTTCTGGGCCTCTCTCATGCTCGTTGTAATTGAAGGGAGATCTTGATGTGTTTCAGGCTCCCATGGACATCTCTAGCATGGAGAAGAAGCTGAATGGAGGTCAGTACTGCACCAAGGAGGAGTTTGTGGGTGACATGAAGACCATGTTCAGGAACTGCCTAAAATACAACGGTGAAGGCAGCGGTAAGAGCAATGAGAAAACTTGTTCCATCTATTGACAGCTCTTGGTGGTCAAAAAGCCCTAGCCTCTACCTAGTCATCCATAGCTGGCTCGTACTGGACACCAGAACTCTTTCTGGATACTTTCTGGAGGGCGGAGGTGACAGCAGGAGTTCATGGATAGTAAAGCCACGATTCAGCAAGGTTTGTAAATGTGTGTACTAGTAAGCACATGACCAGTCACATTGACTAGTTGGGCAGAGTGTGCAGTAGGTTCAAAGAAAAAAGACCCTTCAGGAGTTTTCTCTCTTGTATGTGTGTGTTCTCTTTGTTACGGGGATGGTATCTGAATTACAGGGATTGTGTGGAGGGCTGGAGTATGCTTAGCCCTCAGTGTCTTTTCAGTAAAACTAAGGGAGGAACACAGTGTGTGTGCAGCCTTTTGGAGGAGAATGGTGTTCTTAGGTTCTCCTTTGACTCTTTGACCAGCAGCATGAGTCAACTGGTGAGAGGCCCTGGTGACCATCAGGACTCCCTGTTGCTATGGCAATTAAAATCAGGTGCCTCACTGAAGCGAAAAATGCAGGTTTCCAGTATGGGAATATTGCAGGCTCTGTCTCGCCAGCACCTGCCAGTGTCATCCAGTATAACAGTGGAGAGTAAAGAGTTTAGATCCCTCAAGCATCGTCCCCAAGTGAAAGTGAATTCCAACACAGAGGGATGAGATTTCTCTGTTCTTCGAGCGCTTGCTCATGTCGATTCCATTCTAGGTGTGCGCACACCCACATGCACAGTCGTTAGAGATTTTTGCCTTAGCAGTACCCATAGGGTCGGCTATGGTGCCCCCTTGAGTGCCACGCTCGTGTCGATATATCAGGCGCCGCCGGCCCTATGCCTTCTCACTTCCTTCTTACTGCCCGTGGTGGTTAGTTGGAGCACCTTTCCTTGCATAGCAAGGGCTAGTGGTTTCATCTCTTCTGACTTTGAGCCTTAGGGCCTTGTAAATAGTTTATAGTAGTTTGTGTTAAGTAGTTGTTAAGTGTAGTTAGAAGTTAGTCCGAGAGGGGACTTTTCCCCAGGCGGGGCATGCCCTGGTTTCCAGGGTTTAAGCCCTGCGCAGACTATAACACGCCTATGCCTGTAAGTGACCCCAAAAGCAGCTGCCTCAGGTGCTTGGGGAACTCACACATGAAGGACAAGTGTCATATTTGTAAAAACTTTCGACCCAAGACTCAAAGAGCGGGATATTTGTTTGAGGGATCTCCTCAGGTAGGCTGCCCTCCGTCTCCATGTCGCAGATCTCCAGCATCGCAGCCCAGATCCTCCTGGGCTCGCCCTTGATTACTGGCACCGCATTCACGGTCCTCGCCATCTTGACACGGATCACCTAGGGCGAGGTGGCCATCTCTGTACAACCGGCACCGGTCGCCCTCCCGAGGTCTGTGCCTATGGGAAGATGATTCTTTTCAAGGGGAAAAATGCACTGGAACATGTGTGTAAAAGGTTTGAAGCATACTGCAATAATATGAACTCTGCATTGAATAAATGGGCTGTAAAGACTGTGGCTGGGTGGGCACTATGGAAAGTGTCTTATAATCTCTCAAGGTTAGTAATATCTCAGGAGAACCAGTTAGAAGACTGTGAATTGGAATTGGGTATGGTAAAGGATACCTTAAATCAGCATAAAGCCTCTGTAAGTATGGAAATAGAGATATTACGCTTGAAACTGAGGGACATTCAGGCAGTTGTCAGAACAATCCTGCAGGAAAAACAGGGTCGGGCCCAGGCAAGCGGCAATCGTTCCGCCTGCATGCAACAGATTAAGAGTTGAAATATAAACTGGGAACCCAGAGGGGCATTGTCGCAGCAGTAAGGGGAGGAATAGGTGCAGAACCAGGGGTACTTCAGACCCCATAGATGATACTTACCTATTTGGACTGATCCTAAGGGACAGATCCCGGATGGTGATGCCCCTCACCCCCCAGGCCTTTCCCAAAGGGCCATATGCCCCCTTGAGAAGGGAACGGCAGGAATCGTGGATGGTAGCAGAATTTACAGACCACCCTAAGAGACTGGAGCTGCAACTTGATCCCAGGGGAGTAAATTTAAAAAAAGAAAATTTCTTCAAGGTTGCCCAGGAACAATTAATTGCAGCAAAAAAGGAGAATTCTGCGGTCCATTTGGCATGCAAACAAAGGCAACAGACACTGGGGGAACAAATTTGGGGTTTGTAAGAGCAAACTAAGGCAGCTGTGTTGCAGGGACGGTACTTGGTGGCTAAGTAATTACAGGCAAAATGCACCACCTTAAATAAATGCAAAACGCATAAGAATCAGCATAACTGATAAACACAGCACATTATAATTGAATAATTTATAATTGAGTAATTGAAATCCAATTGGCTTTGCTTTTAAGCATAGTAATATTGGTGGTATGGGTAAAAAAAACCATCTAAAAAATACATACGGCCAATATGCGAAATCAATCGTTGCTGACCATACCCGGAAAGCATACCCTAGTAATGTAATATGGGTATCCCGTGGTAATGATGACTGCTTTGGTGAAAGCGTCATCACGGAGGGGAATTGTAGGCCTGAGACCTACTGAACCCCTCCACCCCATATTAAACCAGCCTTGGGTAAAACTCAGGGAGTTCACCACTAAAATTGAAAAAAAGGAATGTTCTGCTGCTAATAAAGCACCCCCACCTCAGGAATGTCCCTAACAAAAGTTATAACCACCGAGGTTGTAAAAAGGCTAAAAAAAAAATTAAAAATATTTTTAAAAACCCTCAACAAATGGTAAAAGCGTTTGATGCTGACCATCTGCACAAATAAAAAAGGTCACAATTGTTACAATTTGGGCATAAAAAATAAACTGTAAAAAACTTAAGCAAAAAAACCCCCACATAAGTGCCAGTGTGTAATTGATTAAAATTGTTATTATTTAAAAATATAAAATAATATAATATAATACATTTAATAAAAAAATTGAAAAAGCTAGTTTTGCCTATATAATTTAAATAAAAAACAGTGCTCTTTAAAAACCATTTCTGGACTGCAGTTCAACATCAAGCTGCTAAAACTCTAACCCCTCTGCATGACCGTAATGTGAAGAGGCGTCACCAAAACCCCCCAAAATAAATAAATCCTGACTAGCCATCGGGTAAAATTTGTCTGTTTATTAAAAATGGTAAGCATAAAAAATGTGCTTAATATACGTATTCTGTGTGTATTGCTAATAAATAAATGTTTAAAGCACAACCGTGTAAGGCTCTTTCACTAAAAAAAAAGGTTCCACAGACCCGTAGAGCCCTAACCCCCTTCCCCAAAATGGCGGATACTTAAATTGACCAGGTTTCTTCTTAAGCCCCGTGGATAAAAATAGGTGCCTTGTACCATAAGCCCCCTTCCCCCCCAAAAATGGGGGTATCTAAATTAATTGGGTCACTCCTTAAGCCCCTCGGTAGGATATAGGCTGGGTGCCCTAAATTTTCACAGGTAACAATGCACTTACCCAGCAAGCTCGAGACAATGTTGGCTTTGGCAGAGCAGTGCTGCAAGACCATGAACTCTGAGCCCACCTCAATTGGCACTGTTTTTGAGCTACCCAGAATGGAATAGACATGAGCAAGCACTTGAAGAAGAAAAAACGGTTTCCTACGTTTTGTAACTGTTGTTCTTCGAGATGTGTTGCTCATGTACGTTCCAATACCTGCCCTCTTACCCCTCTGTCGGAGTTGCCAGCAAGAAGGAACTGAGGGCGTAGGGCAGGAGGCACCTGATATACTGACGCATGAGCGCAGCACTCAAGGGGGTGCCGCAGCCAATCCTACGGGTACTGCTAAGGCAAAAATCTCCAACGACCGGGCACATTGGCACACACACACCTAGAATGGAATGGACACGAGCAACACATCTCAAAGAACAACAGTTACGAAAAGTAAGTAACCGTTTTTTCTCAGTAGTGGTGTGCTGCAAAGAAAATTCAGGCGTGGTCTAGAGCAAACAACTATCATGTGATTTGCACTGAGTCACTCTCTTGATGTCGCTGGCATGCCATTCTACTTCTTATGGACTCCACTGAAAACCAAGAAACTACATATGAGCAAATTTTCCTGTGGAAGTAACACACATGGGGTGACTGACATCTGTGTAGCACGTTCTGTGCACAAGGATCAGAAAGTGCTTTCAAAACTATAGAGAGAGAATTTCACCTTTTTCTATAATGCACAGCAAAGCTTAATAACAGTCCAAGAAAGTGAGTATAATAACCAGATTACACTACTGTGAAATTCCATTTGGGAAAACAAACAAGAATTTCTCCAGGACATGGAGGTTGACACCACTCTTAAAATTACCATAGGATTGTTACTGACTTGTCTGTTCAGATCCACTCTACCTTGAATGTGCTAAACAATCTGTCCCACCATGCATTGTGCAATAATGCTCGTTCTCCCAGATCTGTAGAAAAGCTCTGTGTAGCTCAAAAGCTTGTGTCTGTTACCAACAAAAGTTGGCCCCAAAAAAGATATTACCTCACCCACCTTGTGTTTCTTGAAAGTCTCCAGTCCAAGTACTGACCAAGTCAGATGAGATCATAACCCAGAGCGGGCTGGTTGCAAACAGCCCTTCCCTCTTCACCTTTCTATTTGGCTTCTCCGAGGAAGATATTTATATAAACATGAGAAGTCAAAGCCTTTAGAGTAGAGACAATCTGACTTTTGCCTGATTATCTTTCTCCATTAAGGTCTCTCTCCCTGCCTCTCTTGTTTTGCACACAGAATACACCAAGATGGCATACAACTTGGAGAGATGCTTCCACCGGGCAATGATGAAGCACTTCCCTGGTGAAGATGGGGACACTGATGAGGAGTTCTGGATCAGAGTGGATGGGAAACGGGAGAAGAGGAGCCGTCGGACTGGGCGCTCCAGCACTGGCAATGTTTGGACCCGATCTAGAGACCCTGAGGGACCAGGCAGGAGACAGCAACACCTGGAGAATGGAGGCAAACCACCACCATTCCGGGCTACTCCCCGGGCTCCTGCTTCCGCCTCATCTTCCTCGTCTGCAGATGATCCAAGTGGCAGCACAATGCAGCCCCCTCGGGAGATGGGCGCTTCCAACGGCCAAGGCTTCCCTCACCCACTGCATTATGGTGGAATGCCCAGCCAGGTGCCACACCCTGGCCAGATGGTAAGGACTGGCCTCTATGGTTTTTCACAGATTATAAATGCAGAGAAGGGCCCAAGAATAAAACTGTCTCCTGTAAGTTCCCAGCAGAATCCCTACTGTATGATCGGAACCTCTTATTGTTGGTGGAACACAGGTTCTTATTTCTCTTTTCCTCCTCCCTTTTCCTTCTTTGTCCCTCTATAGTTTTCTCTGTGTCCTTTTAACCTTCTTTGGTTCACGCCTCCATTCTTCCTTCCTGGTGTGAGCCATGCAAGACTTGAAAAGTCCCCATGGCAATGGTAAATAAAACACTTTTCTTTGGTGAGTGGTGGGACTTATGCCATCAGTTTTACAGATTTTAAGCTAAAATATTTTAGCTCTTAGAGTTGCAAAGATGATACAGTTTTGTCTTCCTGATTCTGCAGATAGACAGCTCAATTGCCTCTGTTGCTACTTACAGCTTCCTAAGCAAAAACCTAGTAAAATGAACAAGACTGCTGCTTGGAACTCTAGCCCCAGAGGCTCATGTGAAAGATGGAGCTACCAAGCATCCTAATAGGAATCCCAGAAGAGTCCCCCTTCTCAATTAATCCAGGCTCTGTCAGGGTCTGGGAATTGTCCTGGAACTAGCTAGTGGGGGCTCCTCTCTAATCTGTCTATTGTTAGCCTCAAGCTAGTTAGGTGTCTGCCAATTGTATAAAAGCCTGGTCTGTGGGATTCATAGCTGGGAGATTTCTTCTGGTTCCCTGTGTGAAGGAGTAACTTTGTGGCAAGTGAGCTGTATTATTGTACACCGCAGTCTCCAGCATAGCTCCTCGGAATAAACAGCTGAATTCAGTCAGAGACTCAGACGGCCTGTTGGCTCTGCTGAGACACACCTCAATCCCTGGCTGCCCAGTATCTGTAGCAGCTTTGCTCTTCTGCAGTCTTACAGCAGCTTTTGTTTTTCTTTCCAGCGGCCAGCCGTGCCAGGAACGTTTGGCCCTCCGCGGGGATCAGATCCAGCTAAACTGTATGGATCGCCGCGAGTGCCAGAACCCCACCCTGGAGATCCAGTTCAGCAGCACCAGCACTTTGCCATTCAGGTAAGAGCCTTGCTCTGAAATTCATGTGTACCATGTTCTAGCCTCTTGGAAGAAATAGAGGAGATCCAGGGAGCCGGGATCTGCCCTTCTGTACTCATGGTGTATGAGTCAGGGTCTGCGATTTCCACCTCACTGCATTCATTGGTTACAATGCCAAATGGCCTCCTCTGCCTGGGGAGGGATCTGTCCCATGCTGTGAGTCACTGATTCTTCCCTGTCTCCTCCTGTTACTCTTCGTAGCTTTTCATGTGCCAGTAAGTGGTGACTCTTTCGCTGAACCTGGCCCCTTTCTCTCCCTCCCACAGTCTACAGTCGGACTGAATGAACACAGAGGACACAGACTGGCTGCACCAGAGAAGCAGGTGTGTGCAGGGCCAACGCATGTCTCTGCACTGGGGCCACGGCCTGGATCCCTGCAGCTGGGGCGGATGAGTGGCCCTCCCCCAGATGCTAGTATGTACCCCCCAGTGCAGTTCCAGCAAGGATTTATTCCTCCAAGGCACAATGGACCTCCAATGAGACCACCTGAGAGCTCAGAGGTCCCCCCCGGCCATATGTATAGACCATATAAATATATAAATCGAGCGCATCCTGCTGCATGGAATGGAAGCCACAGTGCAACAAACCAGACCTCCTTGGGCCCAGACGAGACGCCCCCCTTGAGCACAGGACCTGCTTTGCAGTCTCGTGCTCTTAGTCACATGATGGACCCTCGGGCAATAAGACCACCTCTGCCTCCCAGCCAGTGGACTGAGCAATCAAATTTCCTACCTCATGGGGTCCCTGCCTCAGGATACATCAGACCACCTGGTAAAGCCACCGGTCAGAGAATGCAGCAGCCTCCAGCCTCTGTGTTTGGGGGACCCCCTCAAGTTCAGAGAGGATGCCAAGGTGGGGATTCCATGATGGACAGTCCAGAGATGATCGCCATCCAGCAGCTGTCATCTCGCGTGTGCCCACCGGGTGTGCCTTACCACCCCCGTCAGCCTCCTCCCCCGCATCTGCCTGGCCCCTTCCCACAGCTGGCCCATGTGGCATCAGCAAATGTGCAGCCGCCGAAACCGCTCTTGGGTAACGGAAACTCTCAGGATGCCAGTCAGACAGTGGAGCCAGAAAGCAATCGAGGTAATTTTAATGCACGCTATTGGTCTGAAGAGGCCAGCAGACACTGCCAGAGTTGTTTAACGTTTCATGTCCTTTTTTCTTTTCCACACCTTTCCCCCTCAGTAAGGTGACCAGATAGCAAGTGTAAAAAATCGGGACGGGGGTGCGGGGTAATAGGTGCCTATATAAGAAAAAGCCCCCAAAATTGGGACTGTCCCTATGCAATCGGGGACATCTGGTCACCCTACCCTTCACCATTATACACAGTTTCACTCACTTCTGATAGACTGCCCATTTCACAGGTCAATACGTTTTGTTATTAAAGGAAAATTTCACTATTTTTCTAGACCAAGCAGCTCGAGCCACTCTTTTCACCTACACCAAATTGAAATGGGATGGGGGGAGTGGTCACGTGTAATTATAATTTAGCATTTATGCGTCTAGTACTGACAGCAGCTCTCTTGCTTGCAAGGTGATGTCATTTTGTGACAAAGTCAGTGTTGGAGTCCCACGCAGAGACTGTAAGCTAGATCCCAAACTACTTAGACTGGCTTAATACATTTTGATACATAGTTGAACACGTTAAATATTGGCTATACCAGCTGCTAAGCACCCAGATATACTTATTTTTTTATATTTATATAATTAGAAATGCAAGAAATCTAAGATAGAGAAATCTAAAATCATCAGGCTGTTATTAAAGCATAGACAATTTGTTTTGTGGTGTTTGGTTTTTATTAAATTTTACTTAATATCATTGAAATGAAGCAGCAAGAACTTCTAGGTTTTGGAATACAGATATTTTCATATTTAGCTCTTTAAAGCTAGGACCTTATCTTCCTTTCTACATCACATCAAGAGTCCTGATCCTGCTGGGCATTACCATAGGAGCAATAATAGTAGTACATAATATTTCAAGAGTTTACTTGGAATTTATGTAAAAGTTGGTTTCCCCAAAGTGTTAGAATTGACTTTAATTTTCAGTTCGTTGACGTGCGTCTTCAATGCGTGATCTGGAAAGCTGTTTTGTCTGGGGTCTTCTCTAATTTTTAAACAGGATTCACCTACCGCCTCTGGAGCACTAGTAGCTTTGTTGGTGGTGGTTCCCAGCATGGAAAATGTGCTGGCTGGCAACCAGCACTGAACATTTAAGCCACTGACCTACAAGCTGGCTAGTGACCGTTATCAGCTAACAGCCCAGGTAACATGACAGCTATGTAAAGAAATGGTTAAATATAGTTGTTCAAGAGGTGAGGAGCAGTGACTTTGGGCTGACAACAGCAGGAATGGATGTCAGGGACATGAAGAAGGGGTTGGGTGGGAGGGAAAGAGAGGGGCTGATGTTCTTCTGGCTGAATCTGGATCCTGGGGATATTTGGTACATGTGGTTAAAGTGGCAGGAATTACTAACTGGCTTTAGTGGAAAAAAAAGTGTACTTTGTGAAATCAAACAAAGTTGTGATTTTTAAAAAAAAATTCTTTCCACTTCCCCTTTTACAGTGGAGCCCCCACCTGGAATAGAAGACAAGGCTCAGTGCATCAGTGTTCCAGAAGGGACGTACCCCAAACTGCTACCTCATTCCAACGCCCCCCTACAGATGGACTGCACCAGACGGAACTTGCCACGGGAGGGGGAGGGAGATGACTCTGGAACTAAAAATGACCCGAAGGCAATGCAGAGCAAGAGTGCCTGGCCGGCACAGAGCACCTACACTGGCCCGACAGGCCAGGCGTGTGTGAGGGACCTTGTGACAGCACCTGAGAGAGGGCCTGGGCCTGAAAATGGGGCTGTGGGTGAAAGACCCTCCAGTGTCAATGAGGGGAAAGTTCTGGCTGTTAACATCTTAGAGAAGCCCCTTTGTCCTGGGGGGAAGACTTTGTCGGAGGTCTCTGTGCCTTGTATGGGACAGAGCACCAGTACTCCTGGTATGGATGGAGGCTCAGTGGGGGGGGCTCCAAGCCAGTTTCCCCCTCTCTACATGCCTGGTTTGGAGTATCCGAATTCGGCCACACGTTACCATATCAATCCAGGACTGCAGGGGTTCAGCCCTATGATGGGAGGAGGGAAGCCTCCCTCCGTGTCCCATCCACAGCATTTCCCCACTCGGGGCTTTCAGCATAGTAACACCCATCCCGGTGTCTTTCCTCGGTATCGCCCGCATCAGGGGGTGCCATACCCCTATCAGCCACAACCTCCACCTTCCTACCATCACTACCAGCGACCTCCATACTACACTTGTCCACAAGGCTACTCAGACTGGCAAAGGCCTCTCCACCCCCAGGCCAACCCTGGTGGGCATCCACCTGCCCACCCACCTCTGGCCAGGCCTTCTTTCTCAGACAGGGGGAACGTGGGTAGTCTGCAGGGCTGCGAGGCGTTCAGCACGGCCCTGGCGTCCCCAAACCGAATGGACATGGCAAGCGCCAAAGAGGTTCCTCCAGGCGATGGGCAGGATCCAGGGCCTGAAGATGAGAAGTCAGACGAATCCCAGGAGAGGCCAGAGAGTCCCAAAGAGTTTCTTGATTTGGACAACCATAACGCAGCCACCAAGAGGCAGAGCTCGGTGGCAGCAGGGGAGTTCCTATATGGGGCTCTCCCCCCGCCTCTGAGTTCTGGGATCGGATTTGGTCCATCAGCTTTCCCTCCCCATGGGGTGATGCTGCAGACAGGGTCTCCTTATGCATCTCGGCACCCAGCCAGTCATTTCCAGCCCAGGGCCTATGGATCACCAATGAACGCTCACCTGTCTCGTCATCCAGCCACCAGCCAAGCCAATGGCCTCACTCAGGAGGGACCCCTGTACCGCTGCCGGGAAGAGAACATGGGTCACTTTCAGGCCCTACTGATGGAGCAGAGAGGCAGCGGAGGTGGCATGGCGGGGGCCCAGGACATGTACAGACCACCGGGGTAAGATTGTTTTCCACAAGAAGGGGGGAAAATTGAGGGACATGATGAGTATTGGGTTCTCTTGGAAAAGGTCTAGATTTGGAATCTGAGGTTACTGGTAGGAAGAACAAATTGTCAAAATAGTTCTGCTGTCATAGGTCAGGCGTCTACAAAACTTGGGGAGAATTTCATGGGGAGAATTTTAAAGAGCACAGTAATAGAAATGAGAGAGACCCACCAGGCTGTCTAGTCCATCTCTTTACCAATGCTTCATCTTACCAATCAGAACATGTCTATTGTTTTGTCCAGTTTTACATGTCTCCTGAACAATGGCGGAAGCCCCCTACCCCAAATTTCTCCAGTCCTCCCTGCCATTTCACATGCCACTTTTCATTCCAGCACAGAAAATGGTGCTGCTTTAAGAATTGGCCTCCCACCCAGAGACAAATGCACAAAAAAACCCCTGGCTTAGGGGTGAAGCCATGGCCTGGTGTGGGGGAATCCAGAGAGAGGGGCGGGTCTAGATTGAGTGTAATTAGAATACATATTTGTATGTAAATAATCTGTACAGACCCTGCAGATGAGATTTATTCTTGCTGTTTTTGTGCTAAAACTGTCCTTTCAATCAACATGGTTCCAGAATGCAAATACACCAGACCCAAGCACCCTTCCCGAAGGTGCCTACAGCAACCACGTCCCGGGAGGAGCTGCCACCACAAAAACCATCAGCATTGCCTCTGGATCAAGTAAGAGCCAGCGAAGAGCAAAGTTCGGATGAGAACTTTTCTCTTTTCACTAATTAAAGAAGTGAAATATTTGGAAGTGGGTTGGGGGAAGGAGGGAAATGGAACAATTCTGTTGGAGAGGAAACAAGACTCTCCTGATGCTAGAAGCTGAATCCCTGAATGTAGATTATACCTGGGACAACACCTGTCCTGTCATTAGTGTTGAAGTAGTTGTACTGTGTAAATGATGGCGCTTTTTCTTTATAAAACTCCTTGGTTAAGCAAATAACAGTGCAACTTTTGTTCTTCCTCTTCCAGAGCTAGTCCAAGGAAGGAAGAACCCCAAGGAGATGAAAGCCACACGTGATTTGGACATGGGGGAAGGAGGACATAGGCCTCCTACCTTCCCCATCTCCCCAGCGGCATGTAGCTTCCAGGGTCCAGTGGAACATGGTGCCTTGATGGCTCTTGTGTGTGTTTAAACATGGGATAGTCCTGGGTCCCTGGCTACCGGCTGTATGGCTGATCTCAACAGCGCAGAGGATGCACCTCAAACTAGTGGCTTGTCATGACTGGAGAGTGTGTCTCATTCAGGGTTTGGGTTGGGAAAGGAAGATCGAAACTGTCATGAACTGCTAAACTCAGGTATATTTTTCAGGGTGGAAGAGGGACGACGATGGAATTTACTTGTAGTATTAACGTGTGTGTTTGGAGCTGGATCCAGTTTACAGAATTTACCTGTTGCCTTTTTTAATAAATTTCTGTTGTTGGTGAATGTATTGTACATAATGGGGGAGGGATGGGACCCAGCTTGTAGTGGGCGTAGCACTGGGGTGATCCTTAACTGTTTACAATCATGTCACACACAAATCTTTCAGGGCAGGGCAATGGGGGAGATTATGGGAACTTTGCAACTTTCTGTCCCCTCCCCCTCCTCCCCCTTACTTCCAGTCCTCTAGAGCTAAGACACGGCCCTGTAATTGATCACAGGGATTGCTCAGGAGCAAAGCATAGCACTCTCCTCTTCCACTCAGTAGCTGAGTGCACTTCCACCTCCTGCCATCATGGGGAACAAGGAAAGCAGGACCAGGAACTGAAAGTCTCTCATAGCATTGTCCTCTAGGCATTTCTGGTATGAGTCATCTGGGTACCAGCAAGTGGCTAATTATTCGTTTGTACCTTAGTCCTCTTTAGGTGAAGCCAATGCAGTTTGGAGGAAGAAATGTGGAGTGGTATCATGGAGTTGTTGTCTTTATTGGAACAAGTAATTGTGCTAGCATATAATACCCCTTAGAAAGGAGAGAGGAATAGAGATATCACCGGTTTTCTCTCAGTGTAACTTGACTATTGTCATCTTCGATGAAAGCTAAGCAGAAATAGAGCCGCTCTTCAATTCTGAGAACTCCAGCTTTCAGGTGAAATAGGAAACGGAGCTGCTGTAGAGAGGGTCTGTCTGATGCAATGCGAAAAAGTTGTCAACCTGTGATACCAGCTTTGGACATTTTGTAAATTAGTAGATAAATGTGAATCAGAAATAATTTCTTATAGCTAGAATGGGTAAGGGGCACAGTGGAGGTTGTGGAGTGGGGCAAGAATGCCTCAGGTTAATGCACTAGTCTTTCCTGCTAGAATTTAAGTTTAAATCTAGCTTAGATTACAGATTAAATGAGTTTGGTGGGGTCTTATCCTTGCCCGTTAGAAGCAGATATTTGTCCATATTGTAAAGCCACCAAGCAGGCACAACTGTAAGTCTTGAAGACAGGATGAGGATTGTGGGGCCAGAAGGGAAGGTGTTGCTACATTGGTGGAACCGTGCGGGGGCCCGGTGTTGGCTAGGACTGCAGTGCATCAGCAGAACTGCATGAAGCACCCCTACCCAGCACCTGTGACTGTGCTGTTACTTCTTTTATCCACAGCTTTTGTGAGCTTCAGAAACTTGCTGGATGAAAAACAAAAATTTTTGAAGCTGTCCGGATGAGGAAAGAATGTTTTAGTGTTTGCCACACTTCCTAGTAGCTCTGGGTGGTCTGCTGCTGTGCTACCATTGACCTCTAGTAGTGTTTTGTTGGGTTCCAGGCATTTTCCTAACTCTGGGCCTCACAAACCTAACAGGAGTTTAAGCATCAGTGTACTCTGCTACCCAGACACACACACTTGCAGTGGTAGTCACACTAGAATCAAATAGGCATTGAATGGCAAGTGTGTTTCTAAAATGCAATTCTTCTTACTCCATGTTGAAGTCAACCTGCGAATTGTCTGCCCTCTGCTTATAGCAGTGCCCTGATTATTTGGCTTACGCCCAACCCCAAGCCCCCCTACAACTCAGAGGAAAATTAGGATAAATTATTTGCATATCTAATTATATAGACCATCACATTAGTAAAGTGTCAGTTTTAATTAGTCTTTATTCCGTTCAGCAGACAGGGAGCAGCTAGCCTTGGCAGTGTGGTGTAGGCGAGGACAGGGGTTCTCAACCTTTTTCTTTCTGAGCCCCCCTCCTCCCCAACATGCTATAAAAACTCCACGGCCTGGGGGGATCTGAGGGGGAAGGGGGAGAGTGGCTCTGGGCTTCAGCCCTGCGATTGGAGGGGCTCGAGGCTTTTGCCACGGGATGCCAGCGCTCGGGGCTCTGAGCATTCTGCCCTGGGCCCCAGCCAGTCTAAAGCTGGCTCTGCTTCATGGACCCCCTGCAAATGGCTCGCAGACCCCGTTGAGAACCACTGGGCTAGAACACAGGTGATGGAAATGCAGCTCACGGCTGGAATGAATGGGAGCTGGGCAATCTCTTCCCTCTGAGAGAGAGGCTTAGTCCCATTCACTGAATGGAAGTACTGAAACAGTGTCAAGTATTTATAAAAAGTGAAGTGTGCATGTGTGGCCACTTTCCCAGATAATAAACCTGGCCAGCGGGGAAAGTTTTAAATACAGCAATTATTCCTATTTAAAAACCTTTGGTTCATTGTGGATATAAAAAAACTAAAACAAAAGAGCACATTTAAAAACGAAGAAACTCTAAATATAATTTTATGGCCAAACAGCTGAAACTCTGGAAATTGCATTCAGGTTCTACAAACAACCCCTGCCCCCGTACAGCACGGGCCCTGCATATGATGTAAGGTGGCAGTTATACCAAATGTTTAAAGTACTTTTCAACTTCCTGTAAACTCCTCTTTGTCTTTGTAGGATAGGAGGGTTTGTAAATTGTAGAGAATGAGATAAAGCACTTGCATCTGCAGTTAGTACTAGTATTGGAAATGGGGTTCGAGTGGAGATCTCGGTGTAAAAGGATGGTCCGATGTCAGCCCCGCATCAAAAAGGGGCAGAGCTGCATCTGATGAGAATAGTGTGGTTTGTGCTCTCTCCCTAGAGAGGGTTGTAGAATAATAGATAATGCTGAGTGTTTGAACACCATATACAGAGCGTGAGATATCAAAGTATGGCCGTCTCTTGACCTAGTGGAAATGTGGGAGGGAGGAGAGGGACACGGTTGATCTGTATCCAATGAACAAGAGACAGGATAGAGTAGCTAACTCCATTCTAGGGAGGTCTGTAGGTGACGGCTCCTATGTAGCGTGTAGTTAGTATGTTATTGGATTATGGGCTGCTGTAATGGGGCACATCAGGGCCGTAACCAGGGCGGGGCAGCTGCCCAGGTCGCAACGCCAAGGGGGCAGAGAAATGCCGGGGGGAAAAAGGCAGGGGGCGCAAATATGCTTTCTCACCCCAGGTGCTAAAATGTCTAGTTACAACTCTGGGGCACATGGCTTATATTGGAAATACATTACAGGAATCATGATTGGCTACAGTAACAGGAGTAGGATGTTCTGGGACAGAATTGTTTGTGGAACCTTAACTCTGAATTTCCAGTTTTTCAAACAGTTTGTTCATAAATTGTTATTTCTATTACAGTATTGCCTAGGAATCCCACTCAAGGATCAGGGCCCCAGCCCATGAGGCACTGTACAGCCAAATCACAAAGAAAATAGCCCTGCTCCTGAGAGCTCACACTCTACATTGGGGGGGAGGGATAGCTCAGTGGTTTGAGCATTGGCCTGCTAAACCCAGGGTTGTGAGTTCAATCCTTGAGGGGGCCATTTGGGGATCTGGGGCAAAAATTGGGGATTGGTCCTGCTTTGAGCAGGGGGTTGGACTAGATGACCTACTAAGGTCCCTTCCAACCCTGATATTCTATGATTCTATGATACATAATAGGATACAACAGGTGGGAAAAAACAGAGTCAGAGTGGACTGGAAGAATGAAGGAACAATAAAAAGAATAGAGATTATTAGTGGAAAAGCAGAAGTTACAGCTCACTACTTGCCTAGCCAATGCCAGGCAGGAGTGATTTTAGGCAGCATAGCAGAGAGAGGTTTTTAAGGAGGATTTTAAAGAGAATAGGGAGTAGCTCTTTATAAATATTGACAGGGTATTTTTTTCCATGCGTTGGTGAGAGAATTGTAACTTTACTTTAAAATTTCCTGACTCTGAGCATTTGAATTTTATCACTGCTACACGTCAGTAAGGTTTTTAGCAGATATACAGTGGGTTGCTTTGCTTCCTGATTGGGCCCCTAAGCACTACTGTAATACAAATGAACAATAAGTAATCCCTCTTTAGAAAGTATATTAAACCAATGATATGTGAAAACTTTTTGTAGCTACACTACTTAAGGTGCAGAGAACAGGTTTTGCTATAATTACCGATGTGGGATAAAAACAAGACCATGTAATATTTAGACTAGATACTGTGCTGAAAGATCCTGTGATGCCAACACACATGACAGAAGGTTTCAAACTGATCCTCACAGCTGTATAAACTATGCCAGACCCTTGGACTTTTTTGTTTCATTTGTTTTGTTTCATTTTTCTGTGAGTAATATGTGGTGGAGCTCCAGGGATGTTGGACTGCCCTTATAAACTTCAGTTTAAGAAGTCTGCAACCTGTGGCTGTGTAGTGATTTAAGCTTAATCCAATGCAGTGTGGAGTTTACGAACTCCATGGAGGGCCAGTAAAAACGTAAGAAGTAACTTCAAAATGAACCCACTAAACCGCTCAAAAATAATCAAGGCACCAGCCCTCCGTCAGGACTATATAGTAAACCATATTTGGAGTTTCTAGCTGAGCTGTTTGATTGATGACTCCAGAAAGTATGAGGAACCTTTTTTGGAAAAGCAAACTTCTGTTTTGGGGGGTTTTTTGGTCTCAAGTGGTCGCACCTGATTAACACCTTGCCGTATGACTCCCCAGATTTTCTGAAACATCTCTCTGGCATAGGAGCATCATGTGTGAGAAATCTCAAGTGGATTGGTATAATTTTTGCAAAGCTAGCTTCTTGGAGGCTTGGAGAGGTATCAGAATTAATGGTTTAACAGAAAACTAGTCACGGCCTTAACTATGGAGAGGGTGTCTTCCATTTTGCTGATGAATGCAGGCTTTCCTGCAGCTTTTCTTCCCACACCGCAGTCCTCCTCCATTTAAAATGAAAAAGGCAGTAATTAGACAATAACCTGTTGTATTTTCCTTTCAGCTATTCAGTCCCTTCATAATCTGTAGGTCATTAGCTGTGTATGCCTAGCCAGGATTGTGACCATATCTTTTATGACCTCATCCTGTTTCCAGTTTCAAGTTGGCAGTGGGGAGACACCTCTCTAGGGTGCTGCCTTTCAGTCATTGTGCAGCAACACTCTGACTTTGGGGGCGTGCAAAGAACATGGTTAGGTGAGGAGAAGATGCAGAACGAGGTCATGTTTAGTGGTAAACCTGCAGTTCCCATCATCCCAAGGGTACTTCAGAGAATGAACAGTGGCACCTGTACGGATGCTAGCGGTTCCTGTTGCATAGCAGCGGTGCAGCTGGATCTAGTTTAATAAAACCACCCTGTAAAAACTTTTACTTCAGCCCTTTGGTGTGGAGGGCTGCTGCTGTGTATTTCCCATTCTGCTTTATGCACACAGCGCTAGTGGTTGAACAGCAGGTGTGTGAGCACTGTGCCCGCTCTCTAAAGCTGAGATTGAGATGGCAGGTCATGAAAGTGTTGTTGCAGCTGCAGGTCATGTGATGGGCTTAATAGCTTGTGCGTATTGTAACCGAAAAGGCGTCTCAAACACTGACCTTCCAGCCTTTCCCCATCTGTATCTGTTTAACATACAGATGGGGTAAAGCACATTCCAGCTTTGCAGGACCCCTGCCGCCCATGCGGAAGGAAAATACTTTTAACTGGCACATAATGAACCTACCATTCTTGTTCCCTCCACTCCCCACCCCACCAATCAAGGTTAAAAAACCTCTCTGCTTTTCCAAATGCCTTTGAATAAGAACTGTCCTGGTGAGAGCTGGGCTAATCAGTCCCCTGTGTGTGGGAAGCCAGGGCAGCGTGTGTTTGGTGGAACTGGGAATCAGGATCCAAGTGTGTGTTCAGTGCCTCTGTTGGGTTTAATGAGCTGCATGATGCTACATCCCTTGGGGCAGTCGCCCTTCCTGTCCCTACCATGCTCACTGGCAGTATTGGAGAAGTGGTGGGATGTTGTAAACAACACTGCTCACAGCATATTGGATTGGATTTGCCTCAGCACATTCCAGTCATCCTCCTCTCCATTGATGAAGTTCTTCCTTCTTTTGAAAATGCAGATGGAATGAGCGCAAATCAGTGATGGGGCCAGTCACAGAAGTCAAAGCAAGAGAGAGAGACCAGGTCTATGAAGGGAATGGGAGAGCTGGGTCCATCATTAGAAGGGATGCAGGCCGGGTGTGGGGCCATTACTGCAGTACAAATTATGCCTGGATCCCTATGGCAGGAAAGCAGGGACCTTCTAAAGTCTAGCCCTTTATTGAATTTAATGTAAATTAGGTGACAGCTGCCATCTGGAATGGAAGAGCCTTCCTCAAAGCCACTCTTGTTTCTTTCAGTCAGAAAGCACTTGTCTCCGATGCATTTCAGTTACCTTTGCATGCTCTCTGTCTACATGCATCTTCAGCGGGGAGAGCGACCAGTCAGTAACTTGCTTGTAGGCTAGTTTCAAATGGGTGTGTGGAAGTGCAACCCCTGGCTGCTGCTGACATGCACTGCTCTGCACTGCCCCTCTTCCCAATGCAGTTAGGAGCATACGATGTGTTTTCATGCCTGGGAGCTGAGACCTACCTGGTACAGTTTGACTTCACATTGAGGGCGGAGTTGGGGAAATCCATTGCCAGTCTCCATTTTTCTGAAGCTGGGTCATGCTGGGGATTGCATTATTGTAAGTTTGTAAAGAATGTAATTTGTCTGTTTGGCGAAGGATGGGGCCTTTCACTTCCTAGGTAAGGCTGCTATTTGTTGGGAGGAGGGTGGAGTCCAGTGGCCTTGGGTGCAGGACCCTGGCCTTTGTCAAACAACTGTAACTGCTCCTGGGCAACAGGACTGCAAGTTGCTGCCGCAGCCGAGACCTCCCACACCAAGCTGTGAAAATAAACCGTATACAAAAGCTGCATACTCCAGGGATCTGACTCACACAGGGCTCTGCACTGCAGCGTTTGGCTGGATTACAGGACTCTCCGCCTGTGCTGCAATACACCGAGTTTACACCATGGGCAAACTCACATAGGAGCTATTACACAGCTCAGCAGGCATGTATTGGAAAGCTGTATTGATGTCCTAAAAGCATCCAATTTGAGAATGGAGCCTAATAAATTCCTCCCCTAATTTCCTATGTGCGTCTCTCCTCCCCAGCTGGGGCTCAGGTACCTCACTCTAAGGCCTTCTCCACTGCTCCTGGAAAGCCCTGATCTTAGTCCTCCCTGCCTCGCCCCACCCATGGAGCACAGTGTCGGGGATTCTTTTCTCTCTCCTGCTGCTGCAAAGCTGTGTGAACTTTCCTGGTCGATACTGGAAAGGGGAATGCTATTTATTTTTATATTGTGTATATTTTGTCTTGGTCTGCTGATTCCCTTTGTTCCCCGAGAGCGACAGTTACCTCAATAGTTAGTTTAATACTGTGTGTGTTGGGTAATTTTTTTAAGAACTTTTTTAAAAGCTTGATCCTTGGAGGTCTGTAGATTTATTTCCATATGAATTGGTTATTTTGTATAAAGTACATTCTTAAAATAGCAACTGCCCTTGCTGTGCGTGTATTTTGTCTCCTAAATAGTCTTCCTGTGGAATCTGGAGTGGTGGGACAGAAGAAGTGCTTCTCACAAAGGCAAAGCATTGAACTGTAATCAGCTAAGGTCATGCCATCTGGAAATGTCCTGAAGGTCATTTATAAGAGCACCTGGAAAACCAGATGGGCAGCTGTCTGGGATTTCCTGTTCCTTAATGTAACTGTCCACATATGAACTACTGAATTATGAAACTAGAGGTGGTGTCATCTTATCTGCCCCATGAACCAATGGAGGACTATTTCCTATGCTGTAGTGTTTTGCTCAAGCCAGTTTTTAGTCCCACGTGATGGGGGATTCACCTCTTTCTTTTAATCCCCTCTGAAACAGTTCGCCATGTAACTGATCTTAATGCTAGTACATTCCCTCACACTCGTCCTAAATCTTCCTTTGTCATTAAAAGGGCGGAGAAGGTTTGAAGGATGAAATTAAGCAAAGTCCACAAGGCCCAGCTGCTTTTAAAGGTGAACTAAACCTCACTTCTTTGGTTGCCTTTAATTCTTTCTAATGCTAAACATGCCAGAGGGTGGAGGCCTGGATAGTTCAGGGGATTGGTAATGAAATAGGGAGCCCTTCAAGCTGTAGGTCACTGTTTTGAATCCAGACTAGCAGGGCCAGTGCAAGGAAGTTTCGCGCTCTAGGCAAAACTTCCTTGCACCGGCCCTGCGCCCCCCTCCCCAACGCCAATGCCGCCCCCCCCCCCCCCCCAGCCAGCTCCCCTGCCCCCAGGAGCTCAGCCCCCCTGCGAGCCATGGGAGCTCAGCCTCCCCCAGCCCGCGGGCCCCGGGGGGCAGGATGACGGCTCGGCAGTCTCCCGGCTCCATGGTCAGCCACTGAGCGTGAAGCCAGGAGGCAGCTGTGGGGAGGCAAGGGGCAGCTCGCCGAGGCTGATTCCTGCCTCCCCGCTCAGCAGCAGGCAGCCGCGGTGAGCCGCCCCTTGTCTCTCTGCTCAGCAGCACAGCCGCTGAGCGGGGAGACAAGGGGCAGCCGCGGCAAGCCGCCCCATTCATACTTAAAGGTGATTCCTCAAGGTATATTTTGGGAAGCTTGCTCTCGTCATTCCTGGAGCTGTTCTCTGAATACCAGTGAGCTTGTCTATTGATCCAGCAGCTTTTCATCAGTACTAAATTCACATTTAAAAAAAAAAAAAAAGACTGTACCAACAAATCTCAGAGCAGTTGATAAGTGGGTGGGGAGGGGGAAGGGGAGGGTGGAAGACTCAGGCAGCATTTTAAGATGTAAAGCACTGCCTTTCCCTTTCCTCCAAAGCTGCCACTCATAAAAGCTCCCTTCTGTCTCCCTGAGGGTTATAGCAGACGTTGATGCTCACATCCTCTTACCTACCACACCTTCCCTGTATCAGGTACTTATGCCAACACTGCTTGTTTTCCCTTCCCTCTGGAGCCCAAGCTGGTTCCTGCTGGGCTGCAGTCCATAGAAAAAGACATGAGGCTGCTTCTGAACCTGACTTTCCGATGCTGCAGTTTGGTCACCAAAGCTGCCCCTTGGTTTTGAAAAGAAACGAGAGCAGAATATTCATTGTCGAAGCTGTCTCTGCACTTGCATGGCCACATTGCGCCCTCAGCAATCAGAGTTTTATAGCATCTCTTTCTGTGATGCTCCTAAGGACTCAGAAACCGTGAATTAGCACCGTGGGGTTGTAGGTGTTCATTTAAAGACAATAGGGAAACTAAGGCACAGATTGTTTGCTCAAGATTAAACAAACCATCTGGGAATAAAAACCCGAACCTCCTGCCTCACTCACTGTCTGTTCCTGGGGCATGTGCATGTAGCTCCCTTTGACCAATTTATCTGAGGGCAGATTTTGGCCTCAAGTGTATAAATTAGGGATGATTTACTACATTGCTGGGGCTTGCTGTACCTTTGTCTTACATTATGGGCACAGCCACCATGCATTAAACCTGCAGAAGTCCATATTGAGTCACTGTGCTAACAGGCCGTTCAAAGAACCCCTGAGTGACAAAGGATGACATGATAAGCTATAGCACTGCAGCTAGAGGCACTGAAGCATGGATCAGCCCATCAGAACTCTATCTCCTGTTTCTGCTGGTGCCAGCTGGCCTTCTGTCTCTTCCTGGAGCAAGGTAAGTGAACTGGTCCGCCATGCATCTCCTGACAGCAGCCTCCATACACTGTGGCTTCTAATGGGGTTTGTTCCTCTAGGTTGGGGGTCTCTGTAAGGGGAGATCCATTCCCCTGGTTCCCAGGTAGAGAGCCCGGGGTCATTCTGTCACATTCTCACCCACTACTTCCCTGGCCCCGGCATGTATGGTTCAGAGGTGGGGGGAGAGTGAAGCTGGAGTCCAATTTAGGAGGGGAAGGAATTCTGTTGCTTCCTCGATCCCAGGAAGCTTTTGAGTCAGAGGGGATTTCGGGAGGGGGCTGGGGGGATTCTAATCCTCAGGCTAAACCAGCTCTGAGCTGAAATGACACTAATTGGAACCAGCCCCTGAGAGGGGGCAATAGTGGCTCTAAAGGCAGAATATTAAACAGACAAAGCTCATCTGTTTTATAGAAAATGCCACACTCTAATCTCAACAAGCTGCAGTCATGTGCTTTTGACAGGGAATGTCAGCCCAGGCCACGTGCTGGAGGAGGGAATGAATAGCACCCAAATGCTGATTCCACAGCCTGCACCTTTCTAGTCTCTCCTCTGGGCTAGGGTGACTAGATGTCCCATTTTTAAAGGGACAGTCCTGTTTTTTTGGGACTTTTTCTTATATAGGTGCCTATTACCCCACACCCTCTGTAACGTTTTTTCACAGTTGCTATCTGGTCACCCTATTCTGGGCCAACTGGGCTGTGTGGGGGTGGTGGGTTTTTTGGGGGGAGCAGGGTTCCCTGTACAGCGAACAGCTTGCAGATATATAAACAGATCACTCTTTGACAGTGGTGTAGGTCCCTTCTACCTGAGAACTGGGCTGTCCCCCAGGGTGTGCCTATTGACTGCCCCTCCATTTCAGCACGGCTGTCAGCTATGCTAACCTGAATAAGGGAGGCCTTTTTAAATGGAGTGTTTATTTCAGTGCCCGGTTTGTCTGCTTCCAAGGCCAGCCTGGTGGGAAGCCCCCGGCCAGCTTTCTTCCAGTGGAACACACACCCTAAGCTGCTCCATGAGACCACAATCCCCTCTCTTTCAGATCTCTCAGCACCCATCCTACTACAACACCTGCAACAGAGCTGGGGTCAGAGGCATTTACTATATACATACAGAAATTTGCTCCATCATGCTGTGCACAAGTCTTTGCTGAATGACCACGTAATTATGGCTGTAACATCCCCTCACTATTGTGTCGATGCTCTCCCCTCCAATAGTGTGTCATATTTAGAATTAGATTGCAAGGGACTGTCTCTTTATTTCTAGTGGGAGGAACTTTCGCCTGCTGGAAAACTTCTATTTGACTTTTCCCTATAGTACCGATCAGTGTAGTTGTGTAACGTGTCTTAAAGAAATGGGCCAGATCTGAACACCCCCTTGAGTTTTTGAGAAATGGATTTGAATTCTGTAGGTCAGACCTTCCTAATTCACACTGAAACATAGCAGAACCCTTCACCACCATATCTTGCTACTTCATAGTGTGTAATATCTGCCATACACACTATCCTGAAATGTGTTACATTCATATATAACACTTAATTTCTCCCTCTGTTATTGAAGAAGAATAGAAGTGGGAGAACTGTGATGCATTTGGATGAAATGGTGAAGGTGAGAAACCTTAAGTGGAGAGACAGCCCAGCCTCAGTGCATCACTCAACTGCACATCACTGTGTTATTCTGGACACTCAATAGTATACACTGAAAACGCAGTGGCCTCTCCCCAACCCTGCTTTTCCACAAAGATCCAAGAGCAGAGCTCATGTGGTGCTTTTAGGTGATGATTTAAAAGGCCTTTACACAAGTGGGAAAGTATTAGAGCCAGTCGGGAATTTTGTCAGTTTTTTTAATGAGAAAAGCATTTTGCAAAAAAATGATTTTTTTCCACAGGAAAATTTAGATTTTGCTGTAACTTTTTGATTTTTCCATGGATTAAAATCTAAATGAAATATTTTGTTTTGAGTCAAGTTGACCTGAATCATAACAATTACATTTGCTGAAACTAATCAGAATGTTTCATTTTGACATCTAATCTGTGTCTACCTGAGCTGCTATAGTGCCCAAGAAGGGGGTTGTAGTTTGCATCCTATATACCCTTATTCTTCTTAATGGACTGGGCTCCCTGGCAGGACATCTTCCTTGACACACTGCCATGTCCTCTCTGGTTTGAACGGCCATAAGTGCATCATGCGCATAACATGACCGCAGTGCATCATGGGAGATGAAGTTCTGCTGGAGAGTCCACCCAGAGAGGAGAGGGAGGGCATGAGCCACTCAAACTGCAGCACCCATGAGGCACCACAGCAGCTCATGAGGATGCCAGTTCGTCGATCTAAGCCAAAATGAACCTTTTCAGTTCCGTTAAACGAAAATGTTTTGTTTTGATTGAAATGTTTCATTGTTTCCAAATTGAATTTTTGGGAACTTCACATTCCATGAAAAAATTTAATATTTTGGCTTTTGGTCCCAATTTGAGATTAAAAAACAAAATCTTGAAATACTGGCATTTCTTGGGCGATGGAAATCCTGATTATTTTTTTAAAACCAGTTCTAGAAAATATTCTTGTTCTACAGTCAGGGAGACCAAGGCAGACAGAGAGGTAAAGTGATTTGACTAAAGTCACACACATACCAAGCCTGTGGAAGAGTCAGAAATAGAATTCAAGGTCTCCTGACTCCCAGCCGTATGTTCAGACCATTAGAGCATAGTTTCCCCTTTAATGTTTTTACAAAAGAGAGCACTCTGAAGTATTTTTCATAAAAATACTAACACTGAACACCATTTGTTTACTACTAACACCAAACTAAACACCAGAACAGGGCTGGTTTTGCTTTGCTCCCTGAGCCTGTATGGGCCTCCCAGACATTACTGCAAATTGTGAGTTTCTGCTATACCGTAAAAATAGTCTTAAAATCAATCCCCAAAGGGAGAAGTCCCTCCCAGCAAATGAGTGAAGCTTGGCAGCTCTGTGCATGTTCTCTGAAGCCCTGGGGGGAGAAGAAAAGGAGGCTCGGGTATGGAAGGAGGAAAATGGGCTTTTGGGGAGAGGGTGAGCATGGGAAGGGGCAGCTTGGGTGGGGTTTGTAATGTGATAGCAGCCCTCTGGCTTGAAGTCTCTCCAGCTCTTGGCTGCAGCATTTCCTTTCTGTTTGGGTGGAGCTACCCCTGCTCTCCCCAGCAGCACAAGGAAACCACATGTTCCCTGCCAACTTAAAAAAAAAATTTTTTTTCCATAACACACTCTCAGTAGTTAGGGATCGTAAAAAGTTCACCCTCTCTTCCCAAATGCACCAATTCTTCCGGGGCTGGCGGGCAAAAGTTGTTTGCAATTTCCTGGGGCCTTGACCTTTGTGTTTTGACCATAGCACAGCAGAGGAGAATTGCAATCGATCAAACCCTGGCTCCTCTCTGACACATAGCAGGAGGGGAAGAGGGAGGGGGAAGGTCCCCCCTTTTCCATTTAAGCCAGTGTGGGCAGAGAGGGCTGTTGCTAAACACAGAAGGGCTTTGCAATTGAAGCTTTTTCAAAGGGTCAGCTTTGTCCTCAGTGTAATTACTCCATTGAAGTCAGTGTAGGGTTGCCAGTTTTGGTTGGACGTATACCTGAAGGAGTCATCCCATGACGTAATCTTTAAAGATTAATCTTTAATTCCTGGAGACTCCGGGACAATCCTGGAGGGTTGGCAACTGGAAGGGTAAGGGCCTCAGGCAGAAGGGATGGGGCGTTTAAATCCCCGGGGCCCTTTAAATCACCGCTGGAGCCCCATGGTAGCAGTAGTGGCAGCCGGGAGCCCTTGGGCTCTGACAGCGATTTAAAGGGCTAGGGGCTCCGGCCACTGCCGGGAGCCCTGGGCCCTTTTAAATTGCCAGCCTGGGGAAGCTGCCCCCTGCCAGTACGGTCGGCTGTGGACCGGCTTCTGCCGGTACACCAGACCGGATCAGCTTACTTTCACTTCTGCTCCTCCTTCACCCACTCAATCCACGATGAATGGCAAAAAGGATGTTTATTCTCTTGAACCTTCCTTCCTTCACTAGCTGTAGGTGTTAGATGGGGTCACAGTTTCTTCAGCCTCCCTCCCTTGTGCCCAGGTTGGCTCCTGGCTGAGATTTTACAGATCCACAGTTATTTCCTGAGAGCCTTGATGAGCTGGAGCAGTGAGGAGTGCAGTCAGACTTCTGGGTTGTCCTGTCTGTACAGCCAGAACAAGCGCTCCCCTAGGCAAGCAGAACGTTCAGTGTCAGTAGCATGCCTCAGGCTATGAGGCCTGAACTGTTGTCTCAGCATGCCTGGGGCAGCACAAACCTTAGAGCTGGAGCTAAGGGCAGCCGGCCAGCGCCAGCGGGTTATACCACTAGTGGCGTATTTTGACTCTTGGGGACTCCAAGCTACCATGCCCCAGGGAGAAGGAGCAAGAGTGGAGCTGCCTCTCTTCCAGTGAGGGAGACTGGACCATGATTTGCTGAGTCAGCATGGGACAGCAAGTTGTTGCTTTTATTGCTTGTGCTGAAGGCCAGCCCTGCTGCCCTCCCATTGGCAACAGAAACTACCAGTATGTGTCAGCGATGCCCTTAGGTTCCGTCCAGCAAATGCTTAGATATACCCTATTTGCTGGTGGGATCCTCATTGTTTCAGGGTAAATCTAGAGACCCCCAACCATGCTCCTTCCTTTAAAGCCCCCTTCCCTGAAAAGATCAGTGCTGGATGAAGATCCTGTGTGGGGCAGGGCACAGGCTGAAGGGGGAGGATGTCCATAGGAGAAGTGGGCTGAACCACACTCTCTTGGGTATGCATCCAAGCTCTAGACACTCTGATGTTTCCAGTGCCCTTTAGCTTCTGTGGGGTTTAAGAACATTCCGCACCATGGGGCTCTGGAGTGACAGGGACTCCTCAAAATCTGTCAGTCTGGCTCCTGTTTTGACTACTAGACTCAATGAAAATTAAGCAGGACCTGGTATCTGGTAGTTAAAGTAAAGGGTTGGAGGGCAGGAAGCAGAGGCAGGAGAAAGTCCTAGGGTCTAATCTGAGGTTGTGAGTCTCAAAACTGATGGTTTAAACTCCAGTGTCTGCCACTCAAGATCCTTGTGCCTTCATCACTGCAGCAGGGAAATGAGGTGGGGAAAAAACCCAGGAACCTTGCTGGGGAAATATATTCCACCCCAACCTGCCTTCATGCTAACGTTCCCTAGAGCAATGCATCACAGAACCACAGTCACCCCTGCACCAAGTATCCCTGGGGAAATGCATCAGAGCCATACCTGCATCTGAAACAATCTTTCTTGGGGAAATGCAACCCACATACACCTTAGCCAAGCTTCCCTTGGAAATCTGCATCACACTCCCACACGCATCCCTCTGATTTGAGCGTCCCTGGGGAGCTGCATCACACACACCCCTCCCTGTGTCTGACTAAAGAGTCTCTGGGGAAACTGATTCTTTCCCATGAATCCCTTAGTCAAGCAGCCACAGGTTCATAGATTTGAAAACCAGAAGGGAGCATTTATGATCACCTAATCTGACCTCCAGCAGAACACAAGCCATAGATTCGCAGTGATTCTTCCATCTAGCTCAGCAACTTGTGGTGGAACTAGGGTGTATTTTCTAAGACAACATCTAGTCTTCATCTTTTGTCTCTGGAAGAATGCACTACAAAAAACATATTTAAATTTCTTTTTAGTAATGCATCTTTCCTGAAGGGGGGAAATCTCCTAGCACAAGAATTACAATTCAGTGGATATAAGTCACTGGGAGCAGGAAAGCAACTCTCTAAATAAGGATGAAGAGTTGTTTGGAATTGTAGAGGGGAAAGCAGAGGTTGCCCAGAAAGGCCCATGTCAGACAAACTGGTCATGAAGTGAAAGAGCCCCATCATGCACCACTCTCATAAGTGACTAGGGACAGCATGGGGTTTGGGGACCAGATTTGCTTGCACATTTTTGTTTGTCCTACAGGTAAACCTCAAATATCTCTTAGGAATTCTCCTACGGGTTGTTAAAGTTTGTTAACATTCTTCTGAGGCCAATGTTGCATAGAAGGCTGAGTGGTGACTGAATTGATTTGCTGGGATCAGATGACTAGCCCTTAAATGTGGATACCAGGCCAAGTTTCTGTAATAAAGTGGGTAAAAGAAAACTACCCGGGAGAGACCTAAATCTACAAGTATGTGAATAAGCACCAAGGGCTGAAAGAATTGGTTCCTGTGGAACAAGGGGGAATGTCTAGGAGCAATGGGATGAAATTAAGAAAGAAAAAGTGGAGGCTGAATATCAGGAAATGCTTCCTGATGGCAAGAGCTGTTTGACTATGAAACAGTCTCCGAGGGGAAATGGTAGAAGTCCCATAGCTAATGACATTTAAAACTAGAGTGGGGAAAGCCGGAGCGAGCAATTCTGCTCTGGCAGGGATAGGGACTGACTGGTCTAGCAAGTCTGTGGTTCTGTTAACTGAATGATTCTAGCCTGCCAGTTGTGGGGAGGGCAGGGCTCAGCAAAGTGGGAGGAAATCCAGCCTTTGTTAGTCTAAAAACCTGTTTTAACTTTAGGTTAAAAACCTAACAGGCATTTTTGTGTGAGATGTGCCCCTCCTCCACCTATCTGTCCCCACCCAGAGGGAAAGCTCTGGCTGGAAGGGACCAGGAGTGACTTCTTTCCCAGGCAAAGGGAGGAAAAGCCAACCAAACAGAAAAGGCATTTTTACACTGCTTAAAAACAATGGGAATTTGTGAACTGTCCCTTAAACCAGGGATGGGGTTTGCTTGCTAGTGGAATCCAGCTGTGAGTCATATATTTGGGTTTGGAAGAGGAGCAAGGACAAAGCGAAGGGAGAAAACTGATGGGTCAGAAATAGAGGTAAGTCTCACCTCTTTCTCTTCTGACCCTATAGCAGTCCCATCTGTGCATCAGCCCAACACATTCACACACAGACGCTCCTGATCATTCATAAATCCATGTTTTCTGGGTAAGTCACAGGCCAAGGGTATTGAGAGGACTAGCCTGAATGGCACTTGATGCAGTTCTAACCGAGCCTTGGGTCTCCTTAAACTCCTGGTGCCACTTGGATTGCTAGAGCTTCAGAAATGCTTGATGGTGGAGGAATCTGGAAGTTGGGTTTCTCTTAGACGGGGGTCCAAGCTGCAAAGTTGAGACCTGGATCTGAACTTCCCCGGAGTTGAGAGGTGTTGATTCAGGCCTGTCTCTGATTTCTTTAGTAATATATGGAGAGTAGATTGCTTTGCTGAAGGAGGCTAGCGCATCCTACACTGTGCTCCTTCTGTGGTTCTCTTGGTCCCTGTCAGAATCAGCTGCCTCAAACAGATCAGGGTGCAGTCTAGAAAATAACCTACCAAAGTGCACCTCGCAGCATAGGCTGTTACAACTTTTGGGAGGAGGGAGATAATGGGAGTTAGAGGAGTAGGAACTGGACTGCAGTGTTGCCACGCTCACCATTTTTATCCTGCGTCTTGTGATTTTTGGCGTTTTTCCTCATGCCCCGGCTGTTGGAGTCAGGATATTGCCTGACAATGTCAGCTTTCATTTTAAAAATCAGGTAAGTGTCTAGCCCTGGTGGCTGTGAAGAAGAGCTCGAAACACTAGACACTCCGCCACCAAAAGGCAACTAAAAAGAATCCCAAACTTTTTTTTTTTAATCTCGTGATTTTTAAGCAAATCTTGATTATTTATTTTTTGAACACCTGGGGGTTGGCAAATCTGGGTCGGGGTGTCAGCAGAGACTGCCCAAGGCCAGTCTTGACATCTCGTCACCTACAGCATCATCCCACATGCTGTGTAACCCACTTTGGGACAGAGAAGAATGTACAATGGCCGCAGGCTCTGGCTTTCAGTTAGGGGATTCTTCTTTCTACTTCATGCCCACGCTCCAGATCCATTGACATTTGAACTCCCCCGCTGTCAAAACATCAGACTTTGTCCCCACCCAGTCAGCACACAGTGTTTGTGTGTGTCATGCCATTCCGATGAGTCACAGCTCCCTGGCACTGTCCTGCCCCTGCACCCCCGCCCCCCCCCCATCCTTCAGCTCATTGCATAATGTGACCGGTGGGGGAGCGCTGGGAGAGGGGGCTGGTAGGGGAAGTATTGGACCTAGAGTGCATCTTCTCCCTGGGCCCTGTATTGGCAGCAATCAGCTTTGTGCCACATTGCCTGCTATTCACCTATTCCCTGCTAATGCAGGGCCCACTTTCCAAAGGATCCTTCCTTTCCAGTCCTCTCTTGGATCTCCCCCACTCCTGGAAATCCCAGCACCACACTGACCCACTCTCTAGCTGGCAGTGGTTGGTGTCTGCTCCCCCTGGAACCCTGCAATGCTGCTTTAGCATTGATCAGAATCAAGTGTTTGCACAAGAGATCTGCTTTTAGAGCAGCACTCGCTTCAGTTCCTGCCTGCCTCACAAACCAGCTGGGAGCGTCATGCATGGACAGAGCTGGGACTGGAGGAGTCCAGCACTGACCCAGCAGGGGGTGCTGCAGGGCAGGGTTGAGGTGCATAGGGGAGTTTGGAGGAAGGAGGAAGCTGGGGGAGGGCCTGCCTGCCCTCTGCCTGACTCCTGCTACTGCTGTTTTTTAATGACAAGCACGAAAACTGCCTATTCTCATTGGAAGAAAGACAGTGCGCGCAAACAACTGGAAAAGGCTGTGATCGCAGCCCCGGATTCAAGCCACCTTCTCCACCCGTTCCCATGTCTGGGCCTTCCCGCTGGCCCCCAGCACCTTGTGCTTTGAGGGCAGATGTGCAGAGAATGGCCAGGTGTTGGTGTCCCTAGAGATCAGGCTACAGAGAGCAAAGGTTCTGCTCACTTCATCCCCTCTTCCAACCCCACTCACAATTCGTCCCCTGCTTCCTAAGGTGGTTTCCAGGCTGCTGCTGCCTTTGTCTGCCTTTCACCCCGTTGTCTCTTCCATAGCACTCGGCAGACAAGGCCACGCTAGTCCCAGGAGGAGACATCCTTTACTGTGAACCTTGGAGCCGGTTGGGGGTGGGGGTGGGGGAGACACCTCATGGTCTTTCAGACGTGGCTTTGTACCTAAGGGATTCTTTTGCTCCTTACAAGAGACAGAAGGCCTATGAGAGGGGAGCTTGTGTACCATCTGTTCAGTGGTTCCTCAACAATCCTGTTGCTAGGATAAGACCAGCTTAAAGAGCTACGGCGAGCTATCCTGGCAACTAGAGATGCTCTCAGGCCCCACAGAGAGCTGTCAGAGCAACTGGAATAATAGGGCTAGCTGTTCTGTATGGCTCGTCTATCTTGGGGGTTGTATGTGACTCTTCAGCCCCTTGGCACTCAGCATGAGATTAGACCGTGAATGTATCTCAGGTGCAGAACTGAATCTCACCCATCCAGGGACTAGGGCGGGTGTAATTTGGGCAGCAGGGAGGGTGGGGAATTCCATAACTGGAGAAAAGAAGGGAACGTTTCTGTGGTGAATTGATTTAGAAAAAGAAAATAGTGGCTGTTCGAAGCTGCCCAGCACCTTGGGATGTTAGGCGTAGGCCGAGATCCTCAAAGGGATTGAGGCACCTAAATCCCATTGAAATCAATGAGTGCTAGGTGTCTAAATCACTTTGAGGATTTCAGCCTCACTCTAATGGGAGGTGGGTTAATGGGTAGAGTGCTGGTGAGGCAATTGCATGGTGTGTGATAAATTGTGAAATCATTGATGTATTTCATGGGCTTGTAACAGATCACACGTGGTAAATACCAGAAGCAAGTGTATAATATGCCTGTAGATATTAAAGCACGTGGCAATTGGTGCTGTAAGATCTGATGTTCTATCCCCCAGCTGAACAAGGCAGCTTCTTTCAAAGGGAAGAGTGTCTCTGTGGTGAAAGAATCCCCCTGTGTCTGCAGCAGTCAAGGAAAAAGGTCAAGGAACTATGGGGAGCAAGAAGAAGATCAGGTCAGTGCCATTCCCACTGTTTCTTACCCTTCAGGACATAATTGTGGCCTCTGGCTGAACTGCTAGCTGGTTGTCAGTTGCAGCAGCTGGGAGTCAGGTGGGCCTGCTCTTCCTATCCAACTGGATGATGGAGTCTGAGATTTCCCAGGTCCTGATTTCTTTGCATTTACACAGAGTTTGGTTTTAATTCACCTGTAAGGGCCTAAGAGCACTAGCAGCAGACATCCTAATCCTTCTGCTTGTTGCCTGATTTTATGGGAGGTTAATAATATTGTTAGATTATATGGGTTATAGACTTGCCAATTAATCTGATCAGAAGATTATACGGTTCTTGTCCCAGAATCAGGCTACATAGAATTTGCAGGGTCCCTTGGGATGTATGACAAGGAAACTCTCACTGAGAACAAAATGCAGCCTTAAAGCCTTTTATTGAGATAAATGGAACAGTAATGGAATAGAAATCAAATAAGCAACCGATTACAAAAGCAGTAATGTTCTAGCAGTTCATGTGGTATTATATACTATAAAAGTTTCTCAATTAATATACTCACACCCTTCCTTGGTAATCTGGTGATAAAAGACAAAGGATTAGCCTTGCCTCTGGCATGCCAAGAGAGTTCGTTGGCCCAGGTTCCTCAAGTCTTGAGTGAGAGATGAAGAACTTAGAAGAAGCTAGAGCTAAATGGTATAGAAAGGCCATAGAAGCTAACTTAGAGTTTACTTAAAACAAGTAAGAACTAACAATGATGAACTAACAATAAAACAAGCTGAACCTTCCCAACATGGTGGGTAGCCCCTGTTATAGGGCCTGATCCCTGTGTGCCCTTCTTCCATGTCCAAACTTAACTTCCTCACCCACAAAAAAGTTAGGGTACACTTATTCTATAGGCTGGCATGTTCATGTGTATTAATGACATATTCGTAACCATTAGAGACCATTAGCTCATCCTCACCTGTTATTTCTGTCCTAACCGGTTATTTCCATATTCTTTGTGGTGTATCTGTTAAGTTCATGGCCTTTGTCAGACTTAGGTGGCCTTACCTACCAACTTGCTTTAACTTGCCCACTGATCTATGCGAAAGATCACAAACATACATACTAACGTGTCTTAGGTTAAGCTACAGAGCCTGTGGCCATTGTAGGTACCTTGCGTTACAGATAAAATACTCTTAATACAAATTGATAAACCTATTATAATAACAAATAACAAACCTATAATGTAGCAGGGTCTAACACATAAGAAAAGATAATATATGCACGCAAGCAGGCTAGCTCTATAGGCTATTGTCCCAGCATCTTCACCACCTATGGGACTTCATAAGCAGCGCAGTTCTCTTTCGCAGCCTTGCTTGGGCCAGTTGTGTGAGCTTGCCGGGCCGTGTTACTTCAGTGAGTATGTTACAGGGAAGTGGGATCGTACAACCCTGGGAAATCCAAGGCCCCTTGGTGCTCATTGAACTCTGCAGTCTGTGCTGTGGTGGTTGGCTGACCACCTTCCCCTTTCTGCCTGGGAGGGAGATGTTAGCCTATCAAACTGCAGAATCAGTCCACTCACTAGCAGCTTTTTCCTGCCCATCCAGGGAGCTCCTCATTAGACTGAGGAAGAGCCTGGCCCGAGGTTTGGTGGATTCCTGTGTGAAATCAGTTGAACAGGGGCTCAGGTTTTCTCCTACTGCCTGGGCTATGCACGTGCAAAGGGTTTGGTAGTTGATTTGGGTGGAGGGGGCCTTGTCACAAAAGGGTGGGGTTACAGCTGCAGGGCCTAACTGTGCTAACTACACGGGAAATGAGGAAGCAGCTGTCACACTCTTGTTCCCATGCTCTGGGGATGGGGTCCAGAAGAGCAGCAGCCCTTAAAAGGGGCACGGCCTTGTGCAGCGTCCCTGTTGGTAGTTGCGCAGGGCTGACCTTCAGGTATCATTCATTCTTTCTGTTTGTGGTTGAGATTTTCAAAGCTGCCAAGGAGATTTAGCCACACAACTCCCATTGAAAGGACATGAAAAAATCCCTTGGGCAGCTGTCAGTCTCCACTCTTTACTCTCCACTGTGTCTGTCTAAGGTACTTACATGGGCCCGTTACCACCTCACAACACAATTTTTCATGTATTTGTTCTCCCAACACCCCAGTAAGGTAGGGAAATGCTATTAGCCCCATTTTACAGATGGGGAATTGAGGCATGACGAGACAAAGGCCCAGGTTTTTAAAGGTATTTAGGTGTTGCCGTGCTCAGCATCACAACACCTAACTAATTTAGGAGCCTAAATCTCCTTTTCAAAAGGAATTTAGGCCTTAGGAGGGGATCCCGGAGGGATCAGGGGCTGGGCAAGCAGCTATCATTCTATTGCTGAGAGTTGCCTGTGCGGTGTTGACCTCTCCCTTCTCGTTTCAGTGTTCCAGCAAAGTTAATCAATGGAGGAGTGGCCGGGCTAGTGGGAGTGAGCTGCGTCTTCCCAATTGATCTGGCGAAAACCCGTCTTCAAAACCAGCAGGGACAAGGAGTCTATACTGGAATGTATGTGTTCTTAGAACCCCCCAGTTGGGGGCACTAGTAAGTGAACATAAAACTGTCCCTAATCCTCCCTGCCCCCCGCAACAATGGTGGGGGTGGCTGGAGCTGAAGATCTCTTCCTCAACTGTCCCTGTCGTTCATTCCTCCTCCACTGAGGCACAAAAGGCTTCTGCTCCCAGCTGACTCCCCATCGTTTTCTTTTGTCAGGGGATCCACCAGCTAGCTCAGTCTTAGGGCATTAGCACTGACAACAATACATCTTTGATAAGAGTTCCTGGGTCCCAAAGTGGATTCTACTCTGCATTTGGCTGGAGGCACAAGGAGGGACAGGTGAGGAACAAGGCATCTCTAGGATCCGGGGTGGTGAGATAAGAAAATCCCTCCACAAAATAAAATAAAATATATAAAAATTCCATATTAATAGATAAAGGGCAGAGAGGAACTCAGTGCGGGGCTTGCAGAATAGAGTTGTGCATGTATGACTGAGCATACGTGGCTGTCCTGTTGCTGGCTGTATCCTGGCAATGTTTGCCTCTCCCCATCCCCTCCTCTCTCAGACATGATGCATGCTGGGAAGTATTTCTCTTGAGTTTGCTCACTCATGTTCCAAGAGCCTCATCCTGATGAAACGGGCAGGGCAAGTCTGCACTGCTCCGTACAAACAGTGCCAGCTCTCAGCCTCCAGCAGCCCTCAGGGCCCTGCCGCCCTTTCCTAGGAAATGCTGCTTTCCTTCTCCTGTTGATAAGGGCAGAGCTGAGATGTCTTAAGCCAGTGGTTTTCAAACTTTTTTTCTTGTGGCCCAGTTGAAGAAAATTGTTGATGCCTGCGACCCAACGGAGCTGGGGATGAGGGGTTTGGGGTGTGGAAGGGGGCTCTGGGCTGGGGCAGGGGGTTGGGGTGTGGGAGGGGGTCAGGGCTCTGGACTGGGGGTGCAGGCTCTGGGGTGGGACCCGGGATGAGGGATTTGGGGTGCAGGAAGAGGTTGTTGGGGGGCAGGGCAGGGGATTGGGGCACGGGCTTACCTCCGCCGAATCCCGGTCAGCAGCGCAGCGGGGGTGCTAAGGCAGGCTTCCTGTCTGTCCTGGCACTGCGGACCGCACTGCTCCCCGGAAGCAGCCAGCAGCAGGCCCGGCTCCTAGGCAGAGGCGCGCAAGCGGCTCTGCGCGGCTCTCGCCCGCAAGCACCATCCTGCCCCCAGCTCCCATTGGCTGGGAACCAGCCAATGGGAATGTGGAGCCGGTGCTCTGGGCAGGGGCAGTGTGCGGAGCCCTGTGGCTCCCCCTGCCTAGGAGCCAGACCTGTTGCGGGCTGCTTCCGTGGCGCAGCGCGGTGTCAGAACAGGTAGGCACTAGCCTGCCTTAGCCGGGTAGCACCACCGACGGGACTTTTAACGGCCCGGTCGGTGGTGCTGACCAGAGCCACCACGACCCAGTGCCTTCCATTCTGCAACCCAGGACTGTCTTAAGATACCAATGCTTCTGGGACTACAAACAAAGGAAAAGAAAGAGTCCCTGCAGGCTCTGGACGCTAGAGGGTGCTGGAGGGCAACAGAATTGATTAGTTTCAGTGAATGCTCCTAATGCACTATGAAAGTGTGAAGGGCTATCCAACTTATTACCACTCTCCCCTGGAGGTTTTAAGGCCCTGCCCACTCTGCAGATCAGGGTGAATTCCATTAAATAACATTGCTTCCCTACTTAAACCCACCCCCACATCCCACCCCCAAAAGCAAAAAGTCTTTTCCTGCCAGGCAAGAGAAGTTCTGAAGGGTCAGAACTGTAGCTACAACTGTGTTTAAATGCAGTTGTTGTTGCTAATAGAGGTTCTAGCACAATTTCTCTGACCAATGGACAGAAGGTTTTTTGTCCTTGAGAACCCTGCTAACCAAACTGTGCTATAGAGCAGTGTCACAGCCCTGGTGGGAGGAGGGGGGGAAGGGGTCACAAAAGGCAAATAAGGGGTCACAAGGAGTTGAAAATTTTATCACAGTCTAAAGGAAAGAAGATCTTGTTCCCCCACTATTGGCACATTTTTACCTTTCAAGGTCAGATATTCTCAGTCAATCCCCCGAAACACACACACAAATGAATTATCCTAGCTTATTATTATTTTTTACTCTTTTACAGTCAATGTAAGACGGGTTGTGGAAAGTTTTGACTTCGAATAAGGGATCTCCAACATGAAAAGGTTGAGAAACACTGCTCTAGAGTATCCTCCAGCATGCAGTCTCTATAGCATGATTTTATTATAACATTTTACTATTGGTCAAAGTATCCCTGTCCTGTCAGAGCCATACTAGCCAACTTTGTGTTAAATATGGTAGTAGCTAGGATAGCTCTTCTTCCAAAATGGGACTTCTGTCTCGTCTCCGTCTATTCCCTCTACAGAAGGAGCTGTCAAAGGGTGGTATGCATGCACATACTACTGCTCTGCGTGGGCAGACTATCCAACCTGCTCCAAGCGTGTGATCGTGTTGCCCCCTAATGGCCTCTACCTGGAGAAGCTGTGAACTCTAGCTCTAGTGCAGCTAAAAAAGGGTTGTTAGTAGCAAACTAATGGCACAATCCTGGGGCAGCAGTAACTCACCCCATTTCTCTCTCTCTGGTTCCAGGCGGGATTGCTTGGTGAAGACTCTGCGTTCAGAGGGATTCTTCGGCATGTACCGAGGTAGTCTCTGTGGGAATGTAAGGGGCCCCTTTGCAGTGGATTGGCCCATTCTGTCAGTTACAGCCTCTCAGCAGAAGCGCATACTGCCACCTGTACGCCTCTTCTCAGGAATAGAGGCATTATTTCAGACCCAGCTGTCCCTGAGGCACACAAAGGCATTGCTCTCACTGAGCACAGCTGACGATTACTGACAAGAGAAATACTGGCTCAAAAAAAGGAATCTTTCAGAGAAGAGCAGTGGAAATGATCAGAGGCAGGGAGATATGAGAGAGAGAAATTAAATGATGACCAGAAAAGGCCAGTTGGATGTTCTCATTTACTTTATTAGTAGGCTTGACAGAATTTGATTTTTATTTATTATCGTTTTGACAGATAATATTGATGTTCATTTGGAAGTATTTTTAGACTTTTATTCATTGTGTTTATTTTTATTTAAATTGTGAAACATTATGGGGAGGTCAGACAATAATTATTTAATAACAGCAGCTGTTGAGATTCAAACAGTTAATTTTATAATCGTTACAACACAAATTGTCAACATCACATGTCAAAATATGTAAGTAAATATCCTTAAATCAAACCCTTAAGTTCTCAAGCAGCATTTTTCTTACTTTGCCTACCTGTACATTTCAATTATTATCGATAAAAAATATTTCTATCTATTTGTGTGTACAGTGAAATTGAAGTTTACTGACTTTTACCAATAAAAATCAATAATTTCAAGCCTACTTAGTAGAAACAAGAGGGTGCTTGCTGGAACTGAAAGACAAACAATTTAAAATGGATGAAAGCAAATACCCAATACCCTTCTACCTGATACGTAATTAGCCTGTGGAACTTCCTGCTGCAGGATATTATTGAGACAACTATCTTAGCAAATTTATTTAAAAGGAAGACATTTTTATATGAATAAGAACAGCATCTACAGTTACACTAGTTAGATTAAAAAATTACGAAGGTGTAAGGCCTCATGCTTCAGAGCATGAAGTGATTGTCAAGGGGGGTCAGAAAGGAATTTCTTCACTTGGTGAAGCACTGCAGAATCAGGCATTTTAGAGGGTTGGCATCTTCCTATGGCATAGCCTATTGCTGTCGGCAGAATGTTGGCGTGAATGGAGCATTGACCTGTTGTGATGTGCCCGTTCCTAAACTCCAGTGAAACCAAGGGCAATGGGAAGCCTTATCGCTCTGTTAGCATTCCTCCATCCTTTTCATCATATAGATTATTTTGTAAGATAGAGATTCTCTCCTGTCCCAGCAGGCCCCAAGGTCCCTGTGCACTTGTAATGGGAGTCACCATGGGCTCTGCACAGTTGTCCCAGGAGTCCCCTCACAAGGCTAAGCATTTAACTCTGAGGACTACCAGGTAGGGCTGAGTGGAGCAACTGCTGCTCCACAGGCCACAGTTTGAGTACACTGCTGTCCATCAAAGCACTGGCTCTCATATACCATTCACAATCCCTCCGCCCCTGGGCTATCCTGCCCCTGTTCCTGGTTCTGCCTCCATTGTTGTCTCTTTGAAAGGCCCCTCTTCCCCTGCCCTTGGAAGCTGTGACCAGCTGAGACCTCAGACACTCGCTGCATGGAATCATTTGCACATGAGATGTCTCTCTTCCCCGTTCTTACTGTGGGTAATCAATGTGGGAGGGATTTTGAATACACCATGGAATGTGACTGAATTAACCCTTTATCGCCCCTTCTGTCCTTGACCAGGAGCTGCGGTGAACCTGACACTGGTCACGCCAGAGAAAGCAATCAAGCTGGCAGCCAATGACTTTTTTCGACAGCTGCTGTCATCGGACAGGTATGGAGGAAACGTCACTGTCTAGTTTTGGCCTTGCAAAAAATTGTGTGGGGGGGGGCGGGGGCGGGGCAGTATTTGTATGAAGCTATAGACGGACATTTAGTTTTGGGTGTGCATATGTGTATTTGTGTAGTTATGGGTATGTTTCTATGGGGGGTCTGCATAGTTATGCAGGTGCGTAGCTTTGTGGGTGGCTGTATACCTGTGGTTCTGTGTGTACAGTATGTGGGTGACAAGTATGTGTGCGTGTCCAGGATCATTATAGGTATTTTTTTGTCATCCTCTGAAGTATCTGATACACAGCATTATCAGAGACTAGGTGGACCATTGATCAGTTTCTATGGATGTGCGTATACTGTGTGTGGAAGTATATATCAAGCATGTGTGGGTGGGTCTTCGTATGTCTGTACAGTAGAGAGGATCATAGAAATTAGAGATGGAAAAAACTGTTAAATGATAAAAGTCCAGACTCCTGTCAAGGAAGGATATAATACCTGTATTCATAAGGGATAAAAGCAAACAGCTGATACCTTTTTAATCTAATATTAAAATTAACTCATGGAACTCACTGCTGCAGGATGTTATTGAGACAACGATATTAGTAATGTTTTTAAAGGATAAGACATGTATATGAATAAGAAAAGGATCTATAGTGTCTAAGAGTACATTAGCTAGGATGAAAAATTATAAAATTATTTTCTTTAAGTCATCAGCTGGGGTCAGGAAAGAATTTCCTCCCTGGGTACAGCAGTGCAAAATCAGGGGTGTTTTAGGGGTTTTGTGCCTTTGTACAGCAAAGGTCACTATTGTAGGCAGGCTGTTGGAATAAAGACAGCATTTATGGATGGGTGCATATGTACCTGCATACTGTGTGGGGAGCACGTGGATAATCTAGGAGGTGTGTGCCCTTGTGTGCCTGTTTCTATGTGGATATGTGGCACAGCATGTCTAGTCTATTTCCTTATAGCTCAGGATACATGTCTAAGGACTCAATGCGGAGCTGTCATGCCAGGGTGGCCTGGCAGCATCAAGATGCAGCATGAGAAGGCTGTGTATCCCCCCTCCAGATAGCTGTGTAAATCTGTGTGTCTGCCTCTCTGTCTCTCTGCTGTGCATTCCCTTTACATCTGTGTTGTTCTCGGCAGGAAGGAGTTGACGCTGGTGAGGGAGATGCTAGCTGGCTGTGGAGCTGGGGCCTGCCAAGTGGTGGTCACCTCCCCAATGGAGATGCTGAAAATTCAGCTTCAGGATGCTGGACGACTGGGTTAGGCCCTCTTTTGCATGGTGGGGATGGGAGTGGACATCCAGATTGTTGCTTCAGGTTCTGCAGTAAATCCCTTTGTCACAGACTTCCTGAGATCCCACAGGTATCATAATCCCTTTAGAATGCAGATCTCACTGAGCCCTTGTTGCTCAGGAACAGGCTTGGGCAGGCCCCACCACCTCGATACTTGCTGAAGGGTAAAGTGTCATTTGGATTTAAGAACAAAAGAAATCCCTGGGGAGAAATGTAGAAATGCAAGACTCTTTTACCTATTCAGCGGTCTGCGTGAATGTTCAGGATCTAATTTCAGGACTGGTGCAATAGACTAGTAATTGCCTCATGATCCCATATTGGGATCTGAGTTCAAACTCCACATTCGGCGTTTTACTGTCAGGCTGGTTGTTGGTGAGTAGATAGAGAGGTTACACTCTCCATTTCCTGGGGTAGGTCGCGGGTGGTGGGGAAGAAGTGGTTGGTTTTGATGTTCTCAGGACTGTTAGAGTGATTTGGACTGGGAAGCCCTAGTCGGTGACACGGAGAGTGATAGGGTGGTGGTTAGAGCTGGGTGACATTTTTTCAGCATTTTTCAGGATATTGAAACTATTTGCGAATTCGGGTCAAATTTGGCAAATAGTTTTGGCTGGAAAAAAAGACTGGTTTATTTTTGTAAAATTTTTTGTTTTGACAATATTGAAACAAACTGTTTCCACGTTTCATTGCAAAATGATATTTTTGAAACAAAATGTTGTTTTGAATTGACCCAAATGATTTTTTTTTTCTTTTTTCATGTTGACAAGAAAAACTGAGAACAATTACTTTTGGTTTGAAACTAACCAAATTGTTTTGGATTTTTTTCGGTTCAGCCATTAAACTACAAAATCAATTATTCTCTCAGCACTAGTTGTTCTCACCTTCTGGGCAGGAGGGATCTTGAGGGCAGTGACTTGGCGGGAGGGTGGGTTGCTTAGCAAGGAATGAGGGATCCCCTCTCCCTCCAAATACCCAATTCCGCTTTCTTCTTTGTTTTCAGCTATTCATCAGCAGAAGGTTTTGGGACCAGATGGGCCAACAGCTCCCTTCTCCCAGCCCCCTCAGGACAGGCCTTACACCACTGGTACAGCCTCAGCATTCAAGCGCCCCTCGGCCACTGTGATCGCCAGAGATCTTCTGAAAACCCAAGGGCTAGTGGGACTGTACAAGGGACTGGGAGTCACCCTGCTCAGGTGAGAAGGGGGGAGACACAGGGAGCGATGAGTCAGTATGGGAAACCAGTCCCACCCTACTCCAAGGAGGAAGGGTGGGGAACCTCCTGCAAACCAGGGGCTTGCAATCAGTCCCTCCCTCTTTACTACATGGTTTTAGCGTCTGTTCCCGAAGGACTTGCCCCAACCACCTGGCAAACAGGAGGGGAAAGCTGTATCAGCAGTGTGGTCTAGTGGATAAGGCATTGTACTGGGACTCGGAAGACGTGTTTCTATTCCTGACTTTGCCACTGGCCTGCTGGGTGATCTTGGGCAAGTCCCATCAACACACTTTTCCTGTCTGTAAAAGGAGGATAGTGACACTGATGTCATTTGTGAAATGCTTTGAGATCTACTGATTGAAAAGTGCAACATGCGAGCTGGGTGGTATTATTTATTATATCTGTATTAAGGAAACTCTTTGTCAAATCAATCACTGTATCTAGTTGTCTTTTTCCTTTCCCCCTTCTCTTACTGCGAATTACGGGTTGACAGTCTCCACAGAACAAGTCCATTTTACCCTCCTAGCTGCCATTAAAGCAGTGACCCAAGAAGTGCTAACCAGAACTGGGATGCTGGGGCTACATGCAGCTGTGGAGGCAGTTCATGCAACTCCCACTGCTTCAGTAGTACCTCAGAGGGTCACAATATAAGACCAGAGCTGGCTGGAAAATGGATCTCACTAAGCCCTTGATGCCTGCCTGCAAAAAATTGCAAGTTGTCAAACATTTTTCATCCTGAATCGAGACAAAAAGTCAAAACCTTGAAATTTCTTGTGGGAAGAAAATTCCAAAATTTTTCCATTTCTGAAGCATCAAAACGTTTCTGCAGCGAGAACATTTCTGTGTTCCCCAAACAAAATATGCTTCCTGGCTCCCCAGAAAGCTGGGCAGCCTGCCCACCTGCCAGCTGGGGACAGTCCAGGGAGACAGCCACCAGGAGGGAAACCTGTGGAGACAGCTGCTTGCAGGACTTGCGAGCCAGGCAGCCCACATATCCACTAGGGAGGCAAGAAGGCAGGCAGCCCAAGAGCTGGAGAGCCCCAGCATCCCACCAGGCCCTGGGAACCCTGACTCCTTGGCAGTGCACTAGGTTGGCGCAGGGTAGCTAACAGGAAATCAGGCGGACTGGAGCTGGCTATCCTGCCTGGCTGGTTTCCACTGAAAGTTTGACAGAATCAACACTTTTCACTGAACATTTGGATTCCATGGAACTGGCGTTTTCTAAGGGAAGCCTGTTCTGTAGGAAAACTTTCAACCCGCTTTATATACAAGACACCCCTTTTGTTCAGGCCTGTAGGCATTGCAGTCCCTTGGCATTTAGTCCACTGCCTAGGTGACATGAGGGCCAGTGGAATATTTTTTTAGTTGAACTGATCTAGCCCACGCAAAGTGCACCCAGACAGGATGAGGGCTGGGCCATCAGAAATGATTGGAGCGATATTTCATTAGTGTTCTTATTGGTCAAAGTGAGTGACACGCGCAGAGTACACAGGCCTCATCAAGGGGAGCAAGTCACGTAGAAGAGTGAATGTCGTTCCTTTTTACAGTGTGAGGTGGTGGTGTAACCATGGTTGGGAAACGGGGCTTGGGTGGGGGTGGGGGTTAAATAGGACTTTTTGCCTGAAAATGTCCCTTCAGCAGAGTCCCTTCTGCTCTGCATAAAGCAAAACCAAACCAAAGGGTCTCCTGGCCTGCATGGGACGTGTACCTGCAAGGATGACTTTGGTTTTCCCAGTTTGCTCTTTTGGCTGAGATTGGTGGTGGCTATGCTGGGAACATTCCAGCTCTGGAGGGGACCTTGGGATTCCTGTTGCTACCCTGCTCCCCCGAAACATTGTTGAGAAGTATGCTTGACCCAAGCCAGTGGCCTACATCTGTCTCTTCTGTGCTTTTCTGAACTGTCTGCCTCAAACGCTAAGCCTGACTGCAACACATTTTGCTCGCTTGGCCCAAGCTGTAGCTTAGGGCTAAGCACCTTTGCCAGGTTGCTTTACAGCATTTTACCGTCTCTGCTCACCAGTTTCCCCCAAATTAATGAAAAGTAGCTCTTGCTTGTAGTTTATGTAACTGAGGGGAAATCCTTTGGTTTGAACCTTTCTCAGGGGAAATCTCCATTTATTTCAACACTTCAGTTCTAATGGAACACAAATAATTTCCCTTTCATGACCTTCCAGACCAACCTTCTCTTTCCCCTACCTCAGCAGCAGATGCTGAAGCTTTCTCGCCATGTTCTGCTCCTCTCCATGCCAAATGGAAACTTCACTCTACTCTGCACTCACCTGTTCCATTCCCTGGACAGATCCCTTTTCACATCAGGCAGGAGACTCTTGACCTCCAAACTGCAGCTGTGTCTCATCTCAGAGTCACTAGCACCATATTTCAGTGAGGATGAGGGCTTGGTCCCCATCTCCTCCCTAGCAGGTAGCGATGTGTGACCCACTTTGTACAAGAGCCTACAGGGGTAGGATAAGAGCGAGCCTGTGCCTTTTGCCTCACCTCGCGTCAGAGGCCAGGCTCCCAATGCAGTCTGTGGTATTGGTCTATGTTGGGTGTTTATTTAACTCTTTTTCCTCTCCCAACAGGGATGTGCCTTTTTCCATTATCTATTTCCCACTGTTTGCCAACATCAACAAACTGGGACAGAGGCACTCTGAGGAGAAGGCACCCTTCTTCCATTCATTCGTGTCTGGCTGCGTGGCGGGCTCCGTGGCTGCAGTAGCAGTGACCCCTCTGGATGGTAAGTATCTGAGGGCAGTACAGCCAGTCCTCCAGAGAGGGAGGAGATGGACTTCTCTAAACTCAGGTTGTCCAGCCACTTTCATACCACAGCCCTATATTTGGCCAATCTCCCCTGGTGGTCCTTAGGTGCATTCCTTTGTGCAAGTCCTTGTGGTGTCTTAGCCCAGGTCTACACTAGGGGCGGGGGTCAATGTAAGGTGTGCAACTTCAGCTACGAAGTTGACGTACCTCGATCAACTTACCGCACTGTGAGGACGCTGCAGGGTCGACTGCCCCCGCTCCCCCGTCGACTCCGCTTCCCTCTCGCCGGGGGTGGATTGCCGGAGTCGACAGCAGAGCGATCAGGGATCAGTTTATCGCGTCTACACTAGACGTGAAAAATCGATCTCTCCGGTGGGTAATGTAGACAAGCCCTTAGTGATGGTGACACAGGAATTGGTGGTGCTGGTGGCAGACCAAAATTACTACAGCAACTGATGGAATAGGTTCAGGCTCCAACACCCCTGCTCTCTCACAACCCTCCCCTCTTTGCTGAGGACCCTTGTACAGTACACGATTTACAAACACTGCTGATGGTGAACTCTGAGGACATAGATTCTGCTCTTCAGATAACTGCTGCTGAACTCCCTGAAGGCCTGTGATTTCCCCCATATGCAAATGTTGGCAACTTCCTGAGGTTACTCTTGAGGGTCACGTCGCTATTCTTTAAACAAAACATCCGTGTCAACATCATCGGATTGTTGTACACGTGGTTGCGTTTTCCCCAAGGCTGGCTCCAATCAGAGGGCTAAGACCATGGGATCAAATCCTGCTGTTTTTCCATTTTTCTTGATGAAGAACATCCACCTTCTGACTGCAAGAGAGCCGGTTCAGAGTCCCCTGGAAGAGGTTACATAGCCAAACAAAACTGACCCAGTGAGCACTCTCTCTTTCAATCACTTCCTCTTGAGGTTCTCTCAGATTCACACCCACATGTATCCCCAGGGATCATTCATGTAGCATGTGTCTCAGTGATTAACATTAGCATCTCTCTAGCACGAAAAACCAGGATCTAACAAGAGGGGCGGGCGGTAACTCAGATGTGTGGTGATATTTTCCAGTTCTGTACTGACTGGTTAGGACTCTTGTGAACTCTGCCTGGAAGGATTTTTGTTGAAATGTTTCTTTTCCATTCCATGCAATTTAGTTTTAAAAACCCGAATTCAAACTCTCAAGAAAGGCCTGGGAGAGGACACCTACAATGGAATCATTGACTGTGCCAGGTAAACCAGAATATTCCCTCGCTGCATGTCTGGTGTATTACTTTCTGTGTCACGCTGTCCAGTTGCCATTCCATTTAGCCCCTCACTGTGACAGTGGATTACCTGGAACACCTGCCCCTCCCCCCCTGCCAGCCGACACTCCTGCATAAATCCCTAGAGGGTCTCCTGGTGGGAAGAGTCTAGGATTAGATTGGATCAGCGCTTCCCCTGAGCTAGTGCTCCTGCTCTGTCCTCTACAGTAGCTCCTGCAGGGACTGGCTGGTACAAGAGTGAGTTCCCACAACATACCTGACAGTGCCTCATACCGAAAGAGCCTGCAGGGGACTAATAAACCATGACGCGAAAGCCAAGTACTTTAAACAGCTGATCTGCTGGGAGATGATCACCTGGTTTATAACTTGTTCAGAAGAAATATAAAAGGAAAATGCTTAGGCCATGTCCTGTGGGCCCAAGGAGCGTCCCCTCCGAAGGACTGTTGAGTAATCCATTAAAAACCCTGGCTTTGAGTGCGTCTGGTTTTTAATTTAAGAGGATTGCGAGTCTAGGTTTGTAAGTAGCAACTGTCTGAAATGCTGCTTGTCTGGCCATCTGATTTTTTCTTTTTTAAATATACAGGAAGATCTGGACACATGAGGGCCCTGCTGCTTTCATGAAGGGGGCAGGCTGTCGGGCCCTGGTTATAGCACCCCTCTTTGGCATAGCCCAGGGTGTCTATTTTATTGGCATTGGTGAATATATCTTGGGATATTTCCACTAGAACTTGTTCTGGTTAAATCAGGCCTGGCTGAAGATCGCACAAGTTTACTCCCCACTTCCGCAGAACTGGATTTGCCAGAAATGGACAGGACCATGTTGTAATAATTAATCTTATGGACTGCACCACCTTCAGCTTTCGCTGCTCATGAGTAGGGGCCAATACTGGCTGTCAGATATATTATGGCTTAAATTTCCTGCTACTTTCATACATCCACTTGACGTTCTGCATGCTACAGCTAGCTCCTGCACATTTAAACATAGGGAAGAATGATTTATGTATCCTTACTTGTTTTTCCCAGGAGAGTATAACACAATAACTTGTCCTTTGAATGTCTGTGGGTAAGTAGAGATTGTTTTCTTACAGAGTTGATCTCAAGGATTGTCTGAGGTCAGAGGGTCCTGTATGACCAAAGAGGCCTAGATAGGACTCAGCTCCCTAATGGCCAGTTTGCTCATATATGATCTGCAATCTCTTGTCCAGTGTCCATCTCACTTTGTTTTTAAATGCATCACTGTTTGCTTTGCTTGAGAGTCTAGACTTGCTGTTCCTTACCCTACTTGTAGAGAAGGTAAAATCTGGACTGAGTGTTTCAAGACTGCAGTGGCAGCTCCATCAAATAGCCAGAGAGGGTTCAAACTCACTTGTTCCAGCAAGCAGTGTCTGAATGTAAACAGACGAGTCACAGAAGTTAGAACACAAAGGTGTAAGTGTGAAACAGTTGTGTTCCTTCCGTGCAGCGTCAGACTGCAGTGGGGGGAGGAAGAGGCGGGGGGAGAAGGCAGCAGAACTAGAAAGAATTAAGGCTTAGGTGTACAGTAGTTACAATTACATAGGAATAAAGACTAATACAAACCCAATATCAATTTTATAGCAAAGCATTAGGCGCGCAAAAACACTATGTGCCAGCTGAAGGCATCCAGCAGCTGGGTGTGTCAAAGCCATTTCTGGACTAGTTCTTGCAAATCTCAAAACTGCGATAAGCACACCTACAAAAATTGCTGAAGGTTAGTGTTCTGGTACAGGGCCTGCATGGGGGAACTGTACTATAATGGGAGCATTTACTTTGGAAATGGAGGTAAAGGGCAAGGTAGAAAGAAAAGACACTGTAACCCTGGGTTAAGTATTTTTCAGGATTCGGCACTGCAGAATTTTCGTTGTTTGATCTTCAATTTGTGTAGAGAAGTGAGGCTCAAATCTTTTTTGTACACACTTTTTGTAAAGCAAGAGAAATAACCTGTAGTTCTGCCTCTGTGCCTGGGACATGAAGGATAACACTTTATTTTATAACTGTATCCCTGCAGCCTGCTAAGCAGCATATTCATGATGGCATAATATGAAAGCCTTATTACCACTGCATGGAAGTATGGAGGGTTGGCTGAATTTCATTTACAGGACTAAGCATAGGGCTAGGAGTCAGGAACTGTGTGCGCTAAGCATAGCTGTGCAGTGACTTACATTGTGGAACTGGGCAAGTCAATTCAGTATATTTCACCCCACAATCTGTACCCTAGGGATAATACTTAACATCTCAGGGATATTAACAGTTAGTGTTTTATAAAGCAGTCACTGTCAAGTAGATGATGCAGGGAGGATTGTTTTATTACTGTAAATCAACTGCACAACGCTAGCAGGAGACTCAGAGTAGTAGCAGCTGCTTTTCGAGCTAGGTTATTTGAGACCAGCCCACCCAAGTGCTGAAGTGTAGCTGCTTAAAGAGTAAAGTTTTAAAACTCCAACTGGCAGGAGGGAGGAGTATATCTGGCAGAAGAGGCTGATGCTTTTACATCTAGTAAACCACCCTTAACAGCTGTCTCACTCTAATTCTGTCCCTGTCCACTGCCAGACGGGGAGCTAATGCCTCACTTTTAGGAAGGGAAAGAATGAGTCTGGTCCTAGATTCCCTTATTCAGAATATTAGCGTAAATGTTAATAGTGCTAATGTACTGACAGAACTTCTCCATCAGTTCAACTTGCAGCAATGACAATGCTCGGAGACTCAGATTTTTTATCTTGAGCGTACCAAGAGCCAATCAAAACCAAATGTTAGTAAATAGTAATATATATTTATGTACCACCTGCTCTTCCTGGCCAGAGCAGCTATTCTGTGCACATTACCTCTCTGCTTCTTCTGGGAAAGTAAGTTCACAAACTCTAGTCTAATGAGCTCATTTGTGTACTCCGTCCAAGCTCTACTTATAGAATGTGGAGGCCTCCGCAAACCAGAGAATCCAGCTGATTGAGTAGCAGTAGGGACAGTCTCCTCTCTGCGTAGGAGTCGATATTTTAGCTTACTCCCTAAATGGTGTATTATGCATCCAGTACTCTGTTCATATGTATTTTTATATTTCTACCACCTATTAAATTACTACAAAAAGCTGGTTCTGCAGTACTGTTTACACAAAGTACTTGCTGCTTATTGCTAATTTGTGATAACTGCACTGATTACAGGAGCACTGTATTAAAGATACTTTTAATTACTCCTGGAGAAATTCTGCATCACTGCACAATTTTGCAGAAATTAAAGTTGTGGGTGCAGAATTTCTTTTCCCCCACAGAACTGGGCTGCAGAGATGTTGGCCGCCACTAGGGGCCAGTGGACCCAGCAGAGCCCAGCTCACAAATAGAAAATTGTGTGTGTGTGTGTGGGGGGAGGAGGAGGACTAGAGGTTTCCCAGCAATTGCAGTTCCCAGCATGCCCTGAAGGGAAGAGGTGGCATGCAGGAAACGCCATGCAAGCTCAGGACCCAGCATCAGGCTGTTTCTCCCTCTGGATCCCTGGGCTTCAGAAAGGTAGGGGGTGAGTGTGTCTGGGCTGGGGGTCCTGCAGCTGGCCCCTAGTAGGTAGGGGGTGAGTGTCTGTGTCAGGGGGACATGGGACCTTGAAGCTGAGCTCTGGGAGGTAGGGGGAAATTTTTGTGTGTCTCTGTATTGTTACAGGTATACTTGCTGACAAGTATTTTGAAATAAATTACCAAAATAATTGAAACGGGGGTGATTATATATAGTGTTATTTTGACAACTTTTGCAGAATTTAATTTTTTGGTGCAGAATTCCCCCAGGAGTATTTTAATATCTTTCTCTCTACGCAGGAATCAGGACAAAGACTTCAACTCAAGTGTGCTAAATTGAAAGTTAGGATCTTCTGTCTGTAGGTACTTGCTGTTAGAGCTGTTGACCTAGAATCCCTACCCAACCTCCTCTAGTTACTCTTGAGTCACAGCATGCTGGTCAAAGACTACAAGTGCACTCCATATACACACACACATCTTTTTATTTTTAATAAATTAAGTAGTACAGGCTTCAGACTTTACTCACATATACAGAACAGAAAACTCTGGGCCTGACCAAGTAACAAGCTACACTTCTCGTCCACGGAAGGGTTTGCATGCCCTCTGTATAACAGAACACTGAGAAGCCCTTAACTGGAAAGGTTGCTCACATGGGCAGCATAGTACTTCACAATCACTAATCTTACTATAGCCACAGGAGTGCAGGACAAGCCAAGAGCCCAACTGCATCCATTCTCCAGTGTCACTTCTGGACGGGTTGGTCTTCACCTCATTTTGATTAATACATTGTAACCACTTGATAAGTCAGGCAAAGCGTAGCAGGTATTCAAAATTATTCCACTGAAGAACACACATTGGACAACATATTATAGCATTGAAAAGGTACATTTTTTAGGGTTTAAATGACTAGATGCTTTTTTGCATCTCTCCTCAATATGGCAGTGGAACAGATTCCACTTCCCCTCAGGCTTAGTCCAAAAACTTCCTGTTGGCATTGGCACCAAAGAGTGCCCCTCGGATTTCTGGCATCATCTGTTGAGACAGAGGGTGCACCAGTTAGAGACTTTGTCTAGAACAGCACAGTAATAAATACTAAAATAGTTAAGCACTAACAGCGACTGAATATGCACAAAAGTTAAGAAATCCTAACCAGCAGTTCCATGCTGGAGACATGAATGAATAGAGGACTTCTGTCAGTGCAGTCGACTCTTTAGGGGATGTACAAGTTCACCTGCCAGATACTGGTGGTGCTTCCTCACTGTGAGCAGACTGCAATCACCAACACTGTTGCAGCCTGAACAAGAGGGATCACCCGTTAAGCTAAGGCATGTGATCACCCCATCCAGATCAAATCTATTATCTGCATTAGTTATGGACACACAATTGTTTCTAGATTAGCTTGCCCCAAATCTCTCTCAATGACAGAATTTAGTCTTTTGAATATAGAGGTCTATATTGCCAAAACCAAGGTTCACTGGAGGCATGGTGGGGTTGCAAGGTCTTCCTTCTACACTGGACTTTAGAAGATTCTCACATTGTCTAGTGGAATGGTTTTCTCTAACCCCTGTACTGCCACTACCAGTGGAGCTTTATGAACACCATCTATTTTTGTACTATTCAGTAACGGGATCTTTCAATGCAGTTTGGTTTTTTAGAGACTTATTCTTTCAATGGTTTAACTTCCCAAGAACCTAGCCGAGCATAAAACTCTGGAGAGAGGATTTCTTACTGTGGCAGCGATGTGTTCCTCCCCAACCTCCATACAACCAGCTGGATAGTTTAATTTTCAAGTCTACTTTTTGCAACCGTTTGCTTGTCATCCATCTAAAGAGACCTGATCCCATAATAAGTTACTCTGAAGATTAAGAGGATGACTGAGACTATGGGATGTTGACTTCAAGATGAAGCTTTTCCCCTTACCAACCAAGATGAGCATGGCATGAAAGGAGAAAGGCTCCAACTCCCTCTTTCCCAAACTCACCTGCTGGGCTATGAGATCCAGCCGGCTTTCCAGGGTATTGGAAACCTTGATTTTACCATCATTGTTATAGATCTCAACACCTCCAGCACTAGAGAGAAAACAGACATTGCAATAGACAAAAAGCCACTCTCCCAAACAACTGCTAGAATGTGTGTCAAAGGGATGAATCAATAGAAGTGTGTGGCCTCCTTTCTACCTTTAAAATGGACTCCAATCTTACTCCCATTACACTGGAAGCTAAAATAACCCGATGAAGAGAATGAGACAGCCCTAAGAATGGTGTTTCCAGAGCATCCTAATGGGTAAGGGTCATCACCACCTACTGTTTTAAGGACAATGGGGACCTATGGAAATTTTAGGTATGAAAAATGATTGACTGAAGTAACCAGCTGAGCGTCCTCTCCACCACCCAATAAATATAAATTAGGTTATGAGGGTTAATTTTCAGATTTTGGGAAAAGAGGCAATGTACTATACGGATACCTTTAGAAGTGTTATTTCTTGTACCATTTATAGCTCTATGTAACAAGTTCATTAGATCTTAGATTGAGTGCATCATTCAAATGTTCTTTTCTATGTTACAGAACCAATTTTCTGGCAGTTTGAGGATAAAGCCTATCAGTGGGACACCTATAACCCACACATTCCCCCTCACAACTTTGTTGTTTTCTTTATGTTGAACCTTAAACTTAGGAATGCAAGTGCAGCCCTTCACCTCTAACAGACTGAGAAGTTATACTGAGTTACTAACTGCTGTTGCCTAGACCAAACACTCCCCTGCACTGTAAATTGATTTGGGGGATGCAGCAAGATAACTATCATCTTTAGTTGCCTGGGAAACTGCACAGCGGGCAAAGGATAGATCTTCAGTGTCAGGAGGAGTCAACTCCCACTAACTAGTGGCAGATGTGCTCTCAGTGGTACTCCTTTTGCCATTTCCCATAAGAGATGTTTCAGACTCCCTTAACCGTTAACAGTGCATTGAATCTCCAGCAAATTACTACCCAGCACTAAAAGCTACTGTATTCCTTACATATCTTCTGGCAGGAATGTCTGCGGGTCAATGTGAACATCAATGTCTTTTTTGGTAGCAGCTTTGTAGATGGGGATGCTCTTCTGTACAGCAGCCTAGAACACAATAGATATCCCACTTCAGGCCAGAGATTTGAAAGACACATGGAGCCCTCTCCTAGTGTTGCACAGAACTGATGGCTACTTAGTTCGCATTAGTGGAACAGGCATGGAGGGGAAATAATCAACTAGATGCCACAATCTCATCCATTAGTTCAGCCTCTCCAGGAAGGTGGTGCTGTAGGAAAAATGGTTGTGGCCTACCTACTTTGCAACACATTTACTCCTCCCTTTGAATCTTGAACCAGTAGCAGCTGCCATCATTCCTTATATTATGGCAGTACCTAAAGTTTGCTAGGTGCTTTTCAAACAGAGGAAGACACTCCCCAACCTGAAGAGCATATAATGCAAGAGATGAGGTATTTGCAACAGAAGTGTTTTACTTGGTAGTGAATCACCTTATGATCTTGCCTAACAGGTTCCAAGCAGGAGACCTTTGCAGTCACAATCCCCTGGCTTTGTTTTTGGAGACATTTTACACTACTTTAGCCAGAACCCCCTTACCTTAACCATAGAGAGATCCTGTTTCCGGCAACGAACATTCAGTCTGGGCTCAAGCAGCTGGTAGAAACCCTATATATGAGACAACTATAGTAAGGAGATGAAGGAAACTCCCATCATGTTATAATTGATTCAACAGCAACAGGCAGGGCCCAACAGTAAGTCAGGCAATTAGAAGTACACGATTGATCCCTGCTATGGAGTAAAGTAGACTACAGGTTTTAAGGCACCCTCAACTTTGAGGGGTCTGAGTGTGGCAAGAGGAAAGAAAGAAATACCGGATCAAAAACAAGACTTGGAAGAGAACAGAGACTGTTAGACTGCAGAGGAGAAAACTAGAACCACACTTTAAAAAGAGTTCTTAGCAAAAGGACAGAGGGGAGTATGTATGACAAGCTCTTGTATTAGAGCAGTTGCCAGTTGTGGCCACTATAGTTGAAGTACAACTTTCCATTAAAACCCTTACTTGCATTTGCAAGAATTCCAAAAGTAAAACTTGTGGGCTAAAACAGCCTGAAGTGGAATTTTTAGCAATACATGTAGTTTAGGGGAGCAACACCTATCACAGACAGACATACCACACCACAGAAAAAAAATTGCTTAAAGTTACAGCCATACAAATCTGGATTTAGTGTAAAATTTGGAATGAAAATGGACAGGACTGTGTACTTTCCTAAATGTGGGGGGGTGGGGGAAGATGTTTTCCAGTGTGTGCATTTGAGGAGCTCATCCTGAGTATGTGCAGTAGAAACTCGAGATCTGCACATCTCTCCTGAAGTGTGCACTCCTGAGCTGTGCTCACGTAAGGACTGCTTATATTGTGTTTTGTGACCATGACACCATGTTTCTCTTATATTCAGATGAAAGTGCTCAAGAACTTAAGCTTTCTGCACCCCACCCCGCTCTTCCCAATCTCAAGTACACTGGGGCCTTGTGAGCTAAGATTGGGAAGTATAGTGAAAGTGGTAGTTTTAAAAATGCCCATTCAGGGTAGTCTCCAAACAGCAGCAGTACTCCTCCAGAGGGTTTGTGTTTGAGGCTAGGGATTCAGTCAGCCTTTTACTATTGCTTGAGTATTTTACCTGTAGAACCAGTCCATCCAGTAGTGTCTGGTACCTGGCAGCATCCTTCACCACTTTGGCAAGTCTCTGCTTGGCCTCAGCCAGCAAATCCTACAGAAAGAAGAGAAGATCAGGTCAGCAAACTCCCCCTGCTTGTCCATTTGGTTCTATGGCTATCATCCTCCTGTACTCTTAGTGCAGCTATGCACTCTGCCAAGAAGTGAGCTTACAGTGAAGCTGATAATTCAATCCAGACCCCCATCTCTGTGTGCACTGAGCAACAGCTTTCACAAAAGGTTTTCTTTCCCCACTACCTTGTTCGGTACCCAACGGGAATGTTAACTACAAATTCCTTTTTATGGGCAAGGAAAAATCATAGTACAGTAGAAACTCAGAGTTATGAACACCAGAATTACAAACTGACCAGTCAACCACACCCCTCATTTGGAACTTGAAGTACACACTCAGGAAGCAGCAGAGACACCGCCCCCCCCCCAAAAAAAAACTAGTACAGTACTGTGTTAAACAATCTACTAAAAAAATAAAAAGGGGAAAGCAGCATTTTTCTTCTACATAGTAAAATTGTAAAGCTGTATTAAATCAATATTCAGTTGTAAACTTTTGAAAGAACAACCATAATGTTTTGTTCAGAGTTACAAACATTTCACAGTTACGAACAAACTTCAGTCCCGAGGTGTTCATAACTCTGAGGTTCTACTGTAGTAAAGGATTACCTATCCACAAGCAATGCTTATTCAGTTCATAAGCTCATTCAGCTAGAATAGCATTAGAGTTCTTTCTCCTACTGTCTGCTGCTTCAGTATGACAGCAGATCATGGAGAACTGGTCTGAAGTCAACAAATCAAATGCACAAATACAACATGGGGAGTAAGTGGCTACGCGGCAGCATTGTGGAAGAGGAACCTAGGAGTTATAGTGGATCACAAATTGAATGAACCAGTGTGATGCTATTGCAAAAACAAAAAAGCACAAATTCACGTTTAGGGATGTATTAACAGAAATGTCATATTTATGCAACGTGAGGTAATTGTCCCATTCTACTCAGCACTGGTGAGACCTCAGCTGGAGAACTGTATCCAGTTTTGGGCACCACGCTTTAAGAAAGAGGTAGGCAAACTGCAGAGTGCAGAGTAGTGCAACAAAAATGGTAAGAGGTTTAGAAAAATCTAACCTATTAAGAGGTTGAAAGAATTAGGGACATTTAGTCTAAAAAGAGAAGAGAAGACTGAGGGGAGGCCACAAGTCTTAAAATATGTAAAAGTTTGTCATAAAGAGGATGGTGATCAATTGTTCCCCATGGCCACTGAGGGTAGGATAAGTAGTAATCAGCTTAGTTTGGAGCAAAGATGATTTAGGTTTGCTATTAAGGAAAAAACTTTCTAATTAATTATTAAGGCTAATAAAACACTGGAACCAGGTTACCTAGGGAGGTTGTGGAATCCCCATCACTGGAAGATTCTAAGAACAGATTAGACCAGGGGTAGGCAACCTATGGCATGGGTGCCAAAGGCGGCACGTGAGCGGATTTTCAGTGGCACTCACACTACCTGGGTCCTGGCCACCGGTCTGGGGGCGCTGCATTTTAATTTAATTTTAAGTTAAGCTTCTTAAAACATTTTAAAAACCTTATTTACTTTACATACAGTAGTTTAATTATATATTAAAGACTTATAGAAAAAGAGACCTTCTAAAAATGTTAAAATGTATCACTGGCATGCAAAACCTTAAATTAGAGTGAACAAATGAAGACTCGGCACACCACTTTTGAAAGGTTGCCGACCCCTGGATTAGACAAAACACTTGTCAGGGATGGTCTAGGTAGAAATTATCCCCACTAGGCTGAGACGGAATTGACAGGGTGATATCTTGAGGTCCCCTCCAGCCCTACATTTCTATGATATACTGCAGGCTGCCTTAGAGAGCAGTCAACTACAACTTTTTTTTCCCCACCCCAAAATTGTACGGAAATCCTTCTCATGCAAAATGTAAATCTGCAAAGTGATCATAACATTCTAGAACTGGCCAGGTAGAAGACTACAGCCAGGGAGAATAGTACTGCCTACAATAGGTGACATTAAATTTAGACTGAATTCAGTACCAAAGAATAGCAGTATTTTTCTTGAGTGCTCACCTGGCTGTCTTCACTTTTGAGAAGTTAGATACTCTAAGACAAGGTCTATAAAGTAGTCAAAGCAGTATAGTACATCCTAAACCTGGCCTAAGGGAAACTAATTATTCTCGCAGCCCAGATCCCTGTTCTGCTATTAATTTTTAATAGCTACTAGTGTCCTGTTTTCATTAATAAAAATAGATACTTTGTTCATCAATTTATTGAAAGAGCTCGAACAAGTATGGCTGTGGACCTCTATTTGTCTGTTGTAAATTATGTAAAATGCTGCATCTGTCAATGTCAGTATAAATTCTGACATTGTTCTGAGGCAACAGAGCATCAAGTCTTACTTCACAGAGGTCCTTCACCCTATTTTAGAGACCATGTTTAAGGATTTCTGCTGCTGCCCTGTTACTCTGCTCCCATATCATCTCCCTTTCAAATATTCTTTTCTCAATGCCCCCCAAAAATAAAATATCCTAAAGTTTTGATCTGAGTACAGTCTCCTCTCCCCCCGAACTGAAACGTTATGATATGTATATCAGTAGGTGCAACCCCATGATGTCCTCCATGATGTCCTGTTGTAACCTTTAAAACAGAAACAGGGAAATACCGATACAAGTGATTCCATGGGGCAGGAAAATCTGTCTTGATAAACAAGAGAGTGTGTATTATGTTTTGAATGCTATAGTATTAATAAGACCATCCCAAGTTCCCTTCACTGTCAAACCTAGTTATGGCTTCTGCCCTAGAATCCAGAATTTTTGGAAGTGCCCATCCCTTACTGGCCAGCCTTTTGGAGACCAAGGAACAACAAGGTAAGACTGAGATAGTACAATAGGGCTTGAAATACTTTAAAATGAGGAAGGAAATATCTTGTACACCATTCAGAAGCATGTGACTGAGTCAGCTCAAAGCATGGACAAGGGAGTGATTATTCAACATAGATTGTTTCACAATGGAGTTAACTCTTTCCTCACCCTTCTCTTCTAAATGCACATTAGAAATCTCAAATTCACAATGGTTGACAAATGTGACACTAGGATGAAAGAATCAAAGATCCTATACCCATGCTGAGATCCCCTCCTATCAAATCCTTTTTCAGAACAGCGTTGTGAACAAGCAATACTACAGATGGTATTTTATTCTTGGTTTCTGTAGTTCTCACAAACAGGATTATCTGATGGCTCAGCAGCACCACCTAGTATCTGAAACACACAAGAGTGTGCCTCAAACAGGACAAGGGACTTTACATATCGTGTGATTGGTAGGTTATTCTCACAGAAGCTATAACTGAGGCCTTTCGTAACATTGGAGTATGGCTACTGTTATGCTTAGTGAATGTAACCAATATATTATCTAGGACAAGATGATTACAGGGGTTATAAGTCTTCATGCTCCCAGGCATAAACTGTCCACCAGACAGACCAAGAGGAAAGCTTTTCCATCCATCCTGGGCCACTGTTGGAGACAGTCAGTCCGCTATGTGGATTTTTCTGGTAGTATTTATTTACAGGAAGTGCTTGTCAAGCTTGCTGAAGCCATTTAGTATCACTTCATACATTAAGTTCTAGTTGCCTGAAGCAACTTGGCATTTTGTGGGCCTCTTGTCACCCAGTTACTTCCTCTTTTTGCACTTGGTTGTGTAAGAGACATTTCCCATTCTGTGAATAAAGATCAGCTGCTGTCCAGGACTGAACTCAACCACAGACTGCAACTGAGATTCCTGGCAGACAGATATATCTTCCCTAAACAGCAAAGTGTAGCTGTGAAAACAATACTAGTGTATGCTAGAAAAGCCTGACTTCACGTGCACAGAAGGCCACAACCTAAGAATGTTTTTTAAAGACAGCTAGCACAGCCTTTTTCCCCCCCTTGGTCTATGTATGCTTCAAGTACACATCTCATTTGATCACTATAAAAAAAACAAAAAAAAACCAACAACAAAAAACAGATGCTTGTTTAGTGGTTGGATCAGGTAATTCCTTAACTTCCAATGGGGAGAATCCCCTGTCCCTTTACTAGAGGCAATATATACTCACTGCAATAAGGTCGTCTCTTGCCTTGAGGACCTTCAATCTTGCCTGATTCATCAGGTTGGACATCTGACTGCAAGTTGCATGGAAAAATTGTATCAGTGCATCAAGCTGTAGATGGCAATAGTGGCGTAGCAAATATTTTAACTGCATGCTTTACATATTAGAGCAACACAGTGTGTTGAACACAAGCCCGTTCACGTATTTGAATCTGCTTCAAGAGCAGCTATGATAAATTCCTCACTTACTATAAAAGCCATACTCCATTGAATTTGCACAAGTGACAACAGAAAAACTACTCAAGAGAAACTAGCCACCAAGACCAGTACTGACAGAATTAGTTGTGCCAGCGATGGAGCAGGACAGAGCATAAAGAGTTTGTTAGATATCTATTATCCAAAGTAATACAAAAGACCACCCCCCCGCACCGGGTGTTCTCTTTAGGTATTATCCCTGCACTATGCATGGGACTATTTAGAATGATCCTCTGGCTGATGTATCTGAAGCTGGCCAGCAAGGCTCTTCACGTACCCTCAGCTGCAGGAAGGGAGAGTTTTCTCTTCCTTACCTTACCACAAACCAATCCCGAATCTCTCAATTGGGGAAGAGCTGGAGTATACTATTACCTATCCACCCCTTAACCTCAATTTATTGGGACCTCTTTTCCTGTAAGGAGTTTCAATGCCTGGTCTGCTTCACTTTGCTGCTGTAAGAGTTGCCAATTTTGATGTGTTTGGGAAAGCTGTAAACAGTAGCAACGGTGTGTCGGCAGATTCAGGAAGATTACAGTGCCTCAGTCCATATTCAAATCTTCTTCTCAAGAAAAAGGATTTAAACCTTTTTTCATTTGTGAAAATTCACATTCTGCAGAAATGTTTAGCTACGTCCTCTCCACTTGCCAACGAAAGATTGTTTGTGTATCGCTGGCAAGCTGCTGATTTTTCAAGCTCTGTAGCAGGCCAGGCAGCCTAAGTGACTTACATTTTCTTCTGCTGTTCAATTTGTTTTTCCTTCTTTTCATAGTACTCCATGATTTTCAGTCTCTGTGTCTGCACCAGGCGACCCTTCTCAATGTTGAACTCTTCTTCTGCCTACAGAGAAACAATCACACAGTTGAAATTGAGGCTGACTCCATAGACTTTTAGAAGATACTCAGTTCAATTCACTTCACTAAACTAAAGGCTAGGTGATGGGACTCAAGGAACTAGTTAAGCAAAGCATTTAAGCGCGTACCTTAATACTCACTGAAGTCAGTGAGATTTAAGCATGTTTTTTGCTGAACTAGGGCCTTATTAATTGCTGCTCAGTTAATCTGATCACTGCAATATCCTTGTTTGGCACCTATCATTTGCTTTCCTGTCCAGTTTTTATTCCTGAAATAGGGGATGATACAGAATTCTCAAGTATCAGCTAGTGAGCAAAGACTAGTAGGCTAACTAGGAGTAACCAGAAGTCCAGTCCAGGACACTTGTTCTGTCTGAACTCTAGAATTGGTTTAATCTTTGACTGCAGCAGTAAAGGAGATGGGAGAGATTCTGAAAGAATCACTAAATATTATAACTGTCAACTTAGCAAAATTATTTATTGTTCTTGAACCACTTCCCGTTAAGCCTTAAACAAGGATACACATGGGAGTTACTGCCTTCTTAAAGCATGGTTGGTCCCCTCACATATGAAAACGTGGTAAAAGCTGCACACTATTTACAAATACCCAGCTACAAAAGTGTCGTCCGAGTCTTGACTATTTACCCATACTTTGAGAGAAGCGATAGGGCCCATTTTAGTTTTAAGAAATAAGAAAAAATAAGCAATGTATTTGCTCAGTCACTTTACATAAAACATTTCTAGCATGTAAACTACTGTGCTAAACTGATCATATTCACAATCTCGTTTCAACAAGACATTGGCTATCATTCCAACAGATCCATACTTTAGACCGTCTTTTCCAATATGAACTGACATAATTGGCCCTGATGTGTAATGTAGTCAACCACTAACGATTGATTAGTGGATCCTTACAACTCTGGCATAATGCATTTAATTTTGTTAACATAGAAAAATGTTCATGCTCCCCCCCACCCCCACCCCAAATGTAAATCTATGTTGTGGTTCCTTAACATGGCTGCAAATCGCAGCTGGCAATGGATTAACTGTCCTATTTTGATTCAGAAATAAGAGCGTCCACACACAGACTTACACCAAAAACAAGAAGTGAGAATTAAAACCAGTTTAGTTATTTTGGTGAAAGTTTGTGTGTACACAAGCCTTCAGTAAAACAAATGTAGAAATGGGTCACATTCATCTCTGTAACTCCACTGGTGTTGGAGGGACCAATTTAACCCAGTCTGTTTTATGCAAAATCCATGCTCACACTACCCTTAGCTCCCCTGAAATATTAACAAATCAACATGTGATCTTGCGTACAAATGTATTCATATCTAGGCATTAATAAGGAGACTCCGGGTGAAAGGGCAGCTTCAGCTCAGCTCCCTTGATTGTATTAATTTGGCACAAACTAACATATTTAACTTTATTCAGTAGTTAACTTGCTTCACATACAGGAATTACATGACAAAAAGTAGCGTGGTTTCTAGGAATATTGTAGAACTGTTTTTGATGGTATGACTGGGAAGCAACTCAGAAAGTCAGATGCAATCCACCTCCTTTTGGAGTTCCTGACATTAAACTATCTAATGGCTTTTTTTTGTTACCTTAGCATCTATTTCTTCAGCCTTTTCATTGGCTTCCTGCTCGATGAAAGCCATCATATGCTTGATCTGTAATAGAATGGACACACAGTTACATTCTGCTAGGAAGCACTTGCACGAGAAGCAAGCTTTCCCTTTGAACTCCACAATATTCCCCCCCACCCCGCACCCAATCCCATCTCACATACAATAGTGGTTCTTGTTTTCCTCCTACCTACCAAGCACGCAAGTCACAAGAGTTTAGAAGAGAAACATCCAGGGGATGGTATAGATAGCATCAGCAGGTCTTCCCTGGATTACAAGTGTATTTAAAAAGTTGTGCAATAGTCTGTGGTGGGTGGGGAGGAGCTTAAAGTGCATTATGAACTGCTTCAAGGACCTGTATACATGAACCTTTCTAGCTAGACCTGTTTAAAAACAGTATTTGAGCTGTACATGCAACAGTCAGGGAACCAAGTTGCAATATAATTCCAATTGTATTGTAAACTTCACTGTTCTGTGACTGGGCTAGAAGTTCAGACTAAAGCCTTGGGCATGTTCAACAGCAATCCCAACTACACTGCAACTTGAAACTATGTTGTAACCAACTCTGAGCAAGAGTATGCTAATCATTAAATGGTCTATACTGTACAGATGGTTTCAGTATACAGATAGTGAAGAGACTTTTCTTGGACAAGGCAAGCCACAGCAACATGCAGGATGGATTCCCATTTACAGTGTCCTTTGTGCACATGACTATAAAATGCTTTACAGAGAAAAGAATCTGACTAGGAAGATAGGTCAACATGCGCAGTAGAGCATGCGCTTATGGGAATGAGGGGAAAGTGAAGTGAGTAGACAGGACAGATGAAGAAGTTCAGACAGGTAGGGCAGAACAAGTGGATGAAGAGTGTGTTCTGAAAACCAAAACAATTCGGATTTGGATTCAGAGATTATATGACGCCAAGTATTAGTTATGGGCCCACTTTGTGGATGGAGTCATTGGGCCACAGCTTTCTAAAATCCTCTGAAGTCCAGAGCATAGGGCCCATCATAAAAGAAGGAATCAAGGTTCTCCAGAGGAAAGTGATTCTGACATGAATAGTGATTTTAGCAATGGCCAGGTCAAACCAAGGATGAACTCCAGCTTTGTTTCAGAGAGCAGAATTGGGAGTGGGTGGGGAGGGAAAGCGTTAGCGATTGAGTTAATTTTCTGATCTTAGGAGTCAAACTAAGCTGGAAGTAGAGTCTCTCAGTGGGACTCAGAATACAAATTGGGATACCCACTGCTGGGAGAGGCGACCAAGGAGTTATGTAGCATCATACTACTTGGCAGAATTAGTTCTGGCAGCACTAGGATTACATTGAGTGCCTCAAGAAACTCTGCCTCCTTACTCAGAGGACAAGAGAGAAATGATGTGACATTACAGAGTTTCCCCATGTTGGCATCTCAGTAGCACATAGGATACTTTTTGATGTTTGCAGGCAATGCTACTTCTGTGAACAGCTTGAGTTCCCCGACAGAGGGGGATCAAAAGGTGATTTTGTTTTTTGCAGAATGCAGAGAACAAGATGGGACTTCCACATCTCTAAATAGTGTACGTTTTAATAGGACATTTGGCAAACTTAGTTTTATTTTTGCAAGAGAGAGCTTAGTTTCTCCTAAAATTGATGGCCCTTGCCCAAGAGAATTTCCTAGAGAAAGAAGGCTAGTGGATTTTCCAAGAATTGTAATAGTCTTTGATTAAATTCCCACAGACAGTAGGTAATGTATTAAGTTAGCTTCAAAAGGGCTCTCTTACTATTCAACCAACTGCAACACAACTTTCAAACTACAGTCTGCAGAATGAACCAAGTGTTGTATAACTGGGAAGTGGTTATTGGGAGGGTCTCTTAAAAACTGAAAATATTGCGCATATTGAAAGCGATAAGGTCAAACTGTTTCCTAGCTCTATCAGGGCCTATATGCCTGCTGACCTGTCATGCAGTTTACTGCGTTTTGCATTTTCAGTTAACATAAGGACAGGACAGGATCATCCCTTACTTTTTAGCTGAACAAAAGCCAATTACAGATATATTACAGTTGTTAGATTTGAATACAGAACAGAGATCCAGCGTTAGGATCTACTGCCCTTCCAATGTCAAAGCTCACCCTTCAAGTTCAGTCCCATAGTTACTAACAGTGCCAGCTCAAGTTATGGTAACTGCGAACATGCCAAAAAGTTTGGTTGTGCAAATGAAGGTAGGGAGCTAAGGGAGGATCTCCAGAAGGCACATAGGGATGCTAAGTTACTGTTTGTGTTCTCACTACACAGTGGTCCTTTGCCAATCAGATTTGCTGAATGAGAAGGGAAGAGATGCAGAAAGCATTTTTGGGAACTGAGAAGGAACTGCTGATCCTGCATCAAACCTGTTTGATCTGCCCATAGCTTGAGAGGAAACTTCACTGACCAGCATTGACTGGATCTGTGCAATTTTCATCACTGTGCACCATTTGCAATTCAGGTCAGACCAGTTTGTTATCAAGGACACTATTTACTGTCAATGAGAACAGTGTGTGTCCGGACTCAAAAGGACAACCAGATAGCTTAAAAAGCCAAGCCTTCAGTGGAAATTTACAAAGGAACAGCACAGTCTAAGCTCCTGTTGACAGACGACTGCTTTCCCTCCAGATCTGAAGTGCAAAAGTCATTAGACAGTTGAAGAGCGTACACGCTCCAGGAGCCAGACTATAAGTGAGTACTACTCAGCCATTATAATCAAATTCAAGTTTACACCTAATTTCTGAAGAAAAATCTAATATCACGTACAAACACAAGATGAGTGTTGGGGTGATGTGATACTTGCACAATAATATGATAAAAACAAGATCACCCATGACCACTTCCATCATCTCGTCTTCAGAGGTCATCCAAATACTTTAGTAACCCCCCAGTCTGCTGTCAACACAGGAGCTCCCAATGCTACTGGGAGATGTGTTGAGCTTCTAATACAAGTTTTGATTTTTTTTTTAAATTATATTGTTCAGTTTGCAGTCAGAGCCCCTTATTCACCAGCTAGTGTGGGTATTATTCATAGGATTTTCCACTTGCTGTTTCTCCATGGTACAAGGCTGTCACTGTTCTTCCTTCGGCAGCCACTCATTTAAATGGGGGAAGGGGGAGGTTTCTTATTCAGCTACCTTTGCCAGGAACGGAGCAATAGGTTACCAATCTCTTAAATATCAATAGCACTCTCTCCTTCATCCCAGTCAGCAGGGGATGAGCCAGCTTTTATTTTTGATGGCTACTGCTTTAATGAGTAGTTTCATACCTTGACCAAAAAAAAAAAACAAAAACCCACGTCCACTTTGAATGGAGAGAGATAAAGAAGCTTCTCCTCCTTGGGGCTTTGGTTATTAATGCAACCCCTAAGTTGCTGGGGGTGGCTAACGCCCCCCAGGCCCTCGCTGTCTACCCCCAGGGCCACTCAGCCCCCCAGCACTTTCCAGCCAGGGCTGCACTGATGTGGCCAGCGCCGCCACCGACGCAGCTGCTCCTTGCCCAGGTCCCGGGCAGGGTGACCGCAGCGCAGCCAGGTGACAACAGCCCTTTAGGGCAGGACGCGAGGGAGGATCCCACATCCCGCGGGGAGAACGGAGGATGGGGGGGGGGGGGGGGCGCCGGGAAGTTACGGGGAAGGAGCGCCCCCAAAGCTCCCCCCGGCCTTGGGCATCGGCAGCCCCAGGAACATGAACCTGCCCCCGCCCCCAGGGCCCCGAGATCCCGGCATGGTCCGGGCGACAGCAAAAGGGGGCCGGGGAGGAGCAGCTCTGGCAACAGACCCGAGTCAGAATCGCCCCTGACCGAGCGAGGGGCTGGGGGGGACACCCCGCCCCGCCCCCGAGGAGCCGGGCCGGGCCCGGTACCTGTTTCTGGACGTCGGCATCGCTGAGCGCCATGGCTGCGGCGGGGAGAAGGGCGGCGCGTGACGGCTGCTGGGGACACTCCGGGCTCTTGAGGCTCCGACGGAATCAAATCCGGGTCGGTCGCTCGGGTCACAGATGCGGCGTCTGCGTCACTCCAGCCCCGCCTACCGCCACTGCCCTGCGCCAATGGGAACCGAGGCCGGGGGGGGGGGGGGGACTTCATGGGGCTGGCCGCGCCTGCGCGGTAGAGCGCTATCGTGTGACTGGGCGGGACCGTGGGGCCGCCCCAGCCAGGGAGTTGAGCCCTGTCCTAGGAACCAGCCCGGAACAAGCCTGTCGGTGTGGTGAGGTGACACAGCAGTGGTGCTGCCCCGTGACCCGGTTGCGGTGCGGGCTGCAGCGCTCAGCCTTGCTGTGTTCATCGCTTGCTCTGTTTGGTGTTTTTCTTACAGCCCAAGCACCGGGAATCGTTTCACGACAGGAGGGTCGCAGCATTCATTAACACAAATCCCCAGGGTTATGGTGGCCAAATAAAGCTTGAAAACCTGACCTGAACATACCTGAAAAGACCCCAGCCCAGAAGGCAAATAAAGAATCTCACATTATTTTGTAAAATTTCAATATTTGCCAGTGCTTTTTGGGTTGGCAATAATGCATCACGGGACGGCATGGTGGATGGAGCATTCCTGGCACGGGGTAGTATGGAAGAATACAAGGAGCCAAGATCAGGAAGAGACAGGGAGCATTAAGGTGGCAAGAGGCTGGCAAGATGAAGCACGAACTTGTAGATGCATAGGTGGATGGTTTTATGATGCCTCCTGGGGCACTGAGGGCCGCTATTTTTTTTATGGCTTAGAACTACAGTTCCAGGATTTAATTACAGAAGTACTTCAGGGATACAATAACTAGATTTGTTACATCCTCTCTGGCATGATATTTCGTTACCTAGGTCATTTCCTCATCTAGCTTATTTGGGAGCATTCTCAAACACTGTGTTCCTCCTTACATGACCAAGAATTCTGGTTTTTTCCATTTCTTTCTGTGTGTCCAGATTTAAAACAGCTTTCCCTAGCTATATATATTTCTTCTGGTTTGCAGAATTACTAGAAAAATAGCACTATTCAGTTACATATTGATATTTGTCATATCCATACTTCTTCCTACATTTTGGGTTGCCTTTGGTTACTGAACATTTACAGTACCTCAAACCAAATAATGTTCTGACACAAGCTAATTATCTTAACTCATCTAATTAAATAATAGCACAAGACATGGCAGCTATTTGAATGAATCGTTAATCTTTATGAAAGTTGTCAAATCATTAAACACAGAAGAACATATTATACACAGATATTTGTTTAAAGTACAGGAGTTTCTAGTGTAGGAAGCAACTTGAACATTATAACATGATCACATTTAAAGTAACTTCACAAAGAATCTTATTATATTTAGTGTTAGTTGTCCAAACAAAGTTTCCATACCTTACTCTCTCCTTGTACTTTATTTAAAAAAAAGATCCCAGACTTGCCATTATCTTCTTCTTTCTTAGCTCTTCAGAAATTCTGTAAGCTATAACCTGTACCTATGTGGACTGGATCGCAGACATGAAGTTACACTTTTTAAAAAACTTCTGTCATTATTTCAAGTAACTTGTTTCTGCAGAATTTCCTAAGATCACTAACAAGTATACAATTGTCAAGATTAACAAATTTCCCACTGGAATTATCTAATTATATATTTTTGTAATCTTTTCCACCATAACAGGTATGTGTACCACTGCTCTCTAGTGGATGGAATATGAGATGTTCTTGTGTGTGTAATCATCATCAACATACATACTGTACTGAGGACAGTTGCACTGACCGGACAGAGTGACCAGGTTGATGGCATCGCACCAGCCATCATGTAGTGAAGTTCCCAGATCTGGCTCAATCCTGCAAATCCACAGAGCTCTGGAGAGGCCTCATGAGTGGCACTAGGTAGGGTCAGAGCGTGCACCCGTTAGCATGTCCCTAGTCAGTTTGAGAACACAGTATGAGGGGGTGTTTTGTCCATCCAGGTGACATGGCTGACGAGCATGTTTAATAAAATGAGTGATTGAAGGAAGGACAGATCTCTGCATAATTGTGACAGTTCACTCAAAGTCAAACCACTTTATACTCAGTATTTGGTGCTGACAGTGCACATGTAATGCCTCTAGCAGTTCCAAGTCTGCCTGTAAATTGTTTGAGAGATTATGTTGCCACCTAGTGGCACAGTTGGCAAACTATTGAACTCTAAAAATGTTATACCGGCTGAAGTATGAACATTTAAGTGTTGGAGATCCTGTCATCTTCTAGTCTCTGAAACCTATACAGGATATCAAGCCTAAAATTAGTGTACAAACATCTACAAGTTTGTGTGGGATGAAGACAATTTGGGTCTAACATAGGCGTGCCACGTTTTCAACAACTGGCATAGTGTGATATTGTGGTATTTCTCCTAGTGCATGTCAACCAAAAATCCTATATTTGCACAATGTTCTTATTTTGTATGAAAACATTGCCATGTGGAAAATGCATCTTCACGGTATAATATTTTGTGGGATGCATGAAGTCATTTGATGCTGAGTAAGCTAAGGCCATGTCTACACTACAAAGTTAAGTTGACTTTATGTAAATCGACGTCGAGCTTCTGATTTAAGCAAGTTGATCTTGTATGTCCACACTATGCTCATTGTGTTGGTGGAGTGCGTCCTCACTAGCAGGGCTTGCATTGACACATGGAGCACTGCACTGTGGGTAGCTATCCCACATTGCATGTAGCCGATTGGAATTTGGGGTTGGGCTTGCCTTATGGGACCAAAACATTGATGCAGGTGGTTATGGGAACATGGCATTAGCATCCCATGATGCACTTACCTTCCTTCCTCCCTGGAATCAACGTCAAACAAACCACGCCTTTTTCGCAAGCCTGGGTTACCCACATCGATGCCATAACATGATAAACATGGACCCCGCTCAGCTGTACACTGTTGTTGTGAGCTTTACAAACACCTCACACCTTATCCTGCAGTATTTACACAGCCGATACAGGAGCCACTGCGCAGAACAGTATGATGTCACACAAGCAGCTCTGATGGAAGACATAGAGCGGAGCAATTTGCAGTTGCTGGTGACAGTCATGCATCACCTTGACATGGCAGAGCATTCTTTCTGGGCCCAGGAAACAAGCATTGACTGGTGGGACCGCATTGTTATGCAGCTATGGGATGATGAGCAGTGGCTGCAGTACTTTTGAATGCATAAGGCCACTTTCCAGGTACTGCGTGAAGAGCTTTCCCCATCCCTGAAGTGCAGCAATACTAAAATGAGAGCTGCTCTGACAGTGGAGAAACGAGTAGTGATAGCTCTGTTGAAGCTTGCAACGCCAAACTGCTATCGGTCAGAGGGGCATCAATTTGGAGTGGGTAAATCTACTGTGGGATCTGTTGTGATCCAAGTTTGCAGGGCTCCTAGGGCTCATGAAGCTGTACACCAACAGCCTGGACAACAGTAAGGACCGGTTCAACCATAGGCTGAGCAAGTGCAGAATGATGGTGGAATGTGCCTTTGGATGTTTAAAAGGTTGCTGGTGCTGTTTGCTTACTGGGTTAGACCTCAGTGAAAGCAATATCCCCATTGTTATTGCTGCCTTCTGTGCTCCATAATATCTGTGAAACAAAGGGAGAAAAGTTTCTGCCAGGGTGGGGGGTTGAGGCAAATCGCCTGGCAGCCAATTTTGAGCAGCCAGACACCAGGGCAATAAGAAGAGCACATCAAGGGGCTCTGCTCTCCCTGAGGCTTTGAAAGCCAGTTTCAGCAATGAGCCAGAGTAATGTGACACTTATCTATGTTGTTCCTTACCAAACTGTCCCCTCTATTGCATTTTCTCCCCTGTAAACTCTACCCCCACCAACCACCATGTGTTGAATTAATAAAGAGCCTTTTCTCCTCAATCCGTTAAGTTTTATTATGCACACAAACACACAGAGACAACAAAGAAAAGTAAGATATCCTGGGGCAAAAGGACTGATAACACTGTGGGGGGAGAAACAAGGAAAGCTTGATTACAGATGCACTGCAATAACTATCAAAGGTGTGGGAATGGGTGCTTCTGGTTCTTGTACCCTCCCCTGGTGTTGAGTGCAAGGGATACCGAACTTCCCTCCCACCTCATAGGATGTTTGGGAGAGGAGGATGTAGAACTGGGCGATGATGGCAGCAGGTTCAGCATAGGCTGCAGAGGGACTCTCACATCCAGCTGCCTTTCTTGAACCTCAACCAGACAGTAGCGCTGCCAGGTCCGGAGCACAGGGGGAGCGGCGCTATAAAAAGGCGCCTCCCCCTGTACTCACCCGGTGGCGCTCCGGGTCTTCAGCGGCGGGTCCTCCGGGTCTTCAGTGGTACCCGCCGCCAAAATGCCGCCGAAGACCCGGAGCGCCGCCAGGTGAGTGCAAGAAGCGGCGCTTAAAAAGAAGCTCTGCTAAAAAAAGGCACCGCTTCCTTTTTAAGGCGCCGCTTCTGCTCACAGGGGGAGCAGCCGCTCCCCCTGCTCCCCCGCCGGCTACGCTACTGCAACCAGATGCTGCAACATGTCTGATTGCTCCTTCATAATCTGCATCTCTTCCTGTGTGGCACGCTCTTGTTCCCTGTATGCTCTCCTGTCCTCCATGTCCAGGTTCTTGGACAGTGTAGTTTTCTCCAAGCAATCATGTTCACAGCTCACATGAAACATTTGTAGTGCATGTTACATTTGGGAGTGTTATTGAAAGCTGCTTCTTGGAGCGGTGCCTTTCTACTCAACATAGACTACGCAGTTGCTGCTTAACAAATAATAATAAAAATAATAGCAAGCAACCCTGTATTGCAATGCAATGTCTTTTTTGCTGTACCGTGGTGAATTATTTGCTCAGCGGGGTGACGATTTTTGGCACAGTCAGTATGGACACTTAGTTTTCTTGGAGGGTGTGTGTGTGTGTGTGGGGCGCACATATTTTAGTTGGGTTCCCCACTGAAGCAGGCTTTGGTGACGTGGAGTTGGGCAGGGAGTGTGTTTTTTTTTGTTCTGGATTTTGTAGCTGAAAGATTTAAAATATTGGAAACATTAATGAGAGCGGAGGACGCAGGGACAGATGAGCCCAGCCCAGCTCCATGAGGGGCAGTTGGGTCAGAGAGACACGGGGAAGCCCATCCCCATCGGGGGCAGTAGGGCCAGAGCCACAGGGGCTGGACGATCCCAGCCGAGTCCCCCAGGGGGCAGTGGGATCGGGGCACAGGGCCGTGTGCTCGGGTTGGGGGTCTGGGTGAGGGAGCCTGTGTCACGGCCCGGCTCTACCGGGGCAGCGAGTCAGGCGGACAACTATCCCCGCCCCTCACCGCCGCCATGACAGGTACCGAGGCGGAAGTTACCTATTGGCTTGAGGAAGGGTGTTTGCTGTCGCCTCCGAGTGGAGGTCACACGACGCCAACTGCCCTTCCGGTTCCCCCGTGACGTGACCACGCTAACGTTACCTGATGCCCTTTCGCTCCCCCCCCCCTCCTCCATCATGGCGGCGTCTGTAATTTAGGGCAGCTGGGAGCGCCGCGCGCACGCACAGGTTGGAGGCAGCGCCGCGCGTCCGCTGCCGCCGCCTCGCGAGACTCAGGTAAGGGGTCTGCAGTCTGCGCGCGCCCCTCACTCCCCTCCTCGGCGCGCGTGCGGCTCGTGGCGAGGAGGGTGGGGGCGCGCGCGCGCGGGCTCCCCCTCGGGGTAGGACTCGGTCCCTTGAGAACTTTCACGGGGAGAGGGCGAGCGCGCGCGGGGAGGGGCGGTCACGAGCTGTCCGCGAGCCGGGGGGGGGGGGGGGGGGGAAGCAGTGTCAATACCGGTGACGGGGCGGGAGGAGCTCCTCTTTCTCCGCCACAGACCCCTCCAGCTACCACCTCCCCCACTGGTTGCCTCGCCTCTCTGCGGGGAGGGGGCTGCGCCCTGCGGGGTCACCTCCCCCTCCCGTGTCGTGTGGCCGCGCGCGGGTGACTGTTTGGGACGCGGTGGCTGAGGACGTGCCCCCCCCCCGGCGCTGACGGAGCGGAGGCCCCGGGGCGAAGGCGGGCCCGCGCGCTCCTCGCTGAGGCCGGCGCCCTCGCCCCCGCCCCGGGCCGCCCAGCAGCGCGGGCGCCACAGGTGATGGAGCTGGCGCCGCAACTGGCGGCCCCGCCGTGCCCTGGGCTGGCGCCTTCCCAGCCCCGCGCTCTGCCCTTCCCAGAGCAGGTCCTGCGCCCCGGCTCGGCCCCTCCTGCGCGGGGTGCCCGTGGCCGACTGATTCCTCCCTTCGGGAGAGGGGGAAACACGGTGCCAGACCCGGGGTCCAGCTCGTCTACAGCCCTGTGTCTGCGACATCAGCCTGCACCAGGTGCTTGGAAGGGGACGGTGGCAGAAACCCTGTAAGCGGCAGCTCTTTGTAACTGATTATTGAGCAATTTTAACAAGTTCAGCAATCCCTTGCCATGTCATTATTAGAGACAAAGCAATGGTTACCTCAGTGAGCTTTTATTCAAAGAGACATAACATTGTACAGAAGAAGTGTACAATGCGTCTGAAGAAGTGGGTGTTTTACCTATGGAAGCTTATGCCCAAATAAATCAGTTAGTCTTTAAGGTGCCACCGGACTCCTCATTGTTTTTACAGGGATATAGACACCCACTCTTTCTGTTTAACGGGGTTACTGTATTACAGAGTGAACATCAGAGGGGTAGCCGTGTTAGTCTGGATCTGTAGAAGCGACAAAGAGTCCTGTGGCACCTTAGACTAACAGACGTATTGGAGCATAAGCTTTCGTGGGTGAATACCCATTTCTTCGGATGCGTCTATAAGGTGCCACAGGACTCTTTGTTGTTTCTGCAGAGTGAACATCGTTACAACACCCATAATATGTAATTTCTAGTGATCTTACTAAACTGAGTGAAATCTCTGTACACACATTTATCAGACCAGGTATGTTGATCAAATGTTAATATTCAAATAAATTGGATGGGTGTGCTGGTTTTTTTGCAGGTGAATGTGCTTTGAGTATTGAAATATCAAATATCTAACTCTCTCTAATGGACAATTTTGGAGGGAAGTTTAAAATGTAAACACAAGGATTAGTATGGAAGATCTGAATGGCAAATGATTTGGTAGCATATAGATCAGGTGACTGAAGGATGTGACTATTGGCTGCATGGGTGTGTGTGCCTGCATTGGAGTGTGTGCGCTGATATAGCATACAGGCATATGATTTCTGTTCATTTGATCATTTCTGCTTTACCGACTGACTTTATTGCTTTGATTTGCCTCTTGCTATTTCTCTATCTATAGCGGTATTTATACCTCGCTCATCACTAGTCCATTCTGAAAGGACTGCTCAGCTATCCCACGGACTATATTTGTGTACATGTTTTTAAACTAATATACCAATTGCTAAACTTCTGTTTTAACTATCATTTTTAATTTATTTAACATCAAATTAAATGGCATTGCAAACTACTAAAAATGAATACTGTAACAAAAAGTTAATGGAAGTTGGTGTTTTAATGATTTATTAACATCATGGTTTAGGGTCAGAGTTTGCAAAAGGTTGAGAACCTCTTCGGTCATTTAATTGTTCTTTTTAAAAAAATCAAACCATTTGTTTATGGGCGTATGTAATTAAGTGAGCATTCTAAGATTAACTAAAACCACACCCCAAATAAATGACTACCACAGAGCTTTTTACTGTTTCAGGTACCTCCATCCATTGTGTCACTTGAGAAACAGAGACGAGGTGGGTGAAGTAATAATATCTTTTATTTATCTTCTGTTGGTGAAAGAGACAAGGTTTCGAGCTACACTGAGCTTTGAAGAAGAGCTCAGTGTAGCTCCAAAGCTTGTCTTTCACCAACAGAAGCTGTTCCAATGAAAGATATTACCTCATCTACCTATCCTGGGACCAACACGACTACAATACCACTACAAACATAGCTGAAATATTGATTCATTTCCGGTAGGAACTGAAATGTTTAAATTCTGATGAATTTTTGACCATTTACTAAAACCAGTTAGTGTCACTTAAGCCTGGTCTATACTGAAAACATAGGTTGACATAGCTACAGTGCTAAAGGGTGTGGAAAATCCACATCTGAGCGCCATACCTCTACCAACTGAACCTCTGGTATGGATGCAGCTAGGTCAATGGAAGAATGTTTCTGTCAACCTAGGATACCATTGCTTGGGGAGGTGGAGTTCCTAAAGCATGAAAAACCCTTTCCGTTGCTGTAGTTTTCATCTGCACTACGGGATACAGCAACGGAGCTATGTTACCTTAGCTATGCTGCTATAGCACACACAGTGTAGATGTGGCCAGAATGGCAATTCCTCAACATGTGTGGGGTTATTTTCCAACTCCTGCAAAAGCAGGTGCTATGGGGAATTCTAGCCGGTGAAGGAGACATTCTCGGAGACCAGTTACTGCCAGGTTAAACCAGGGTGGGGAAAAAAGTGGTGATTTTTTTATGTAAAAAATCATTTTTAATTTAAATTGGATTTCTTGATTGTTTATATATTTTTTCTGTTAAACCTGTTGAAAATGAAATCTGAATTTAATATAAAATGTTAAGACCTAAACTTACTATTTAGTTGTAAACGTGAAACATGTTCTGATAAGAGATGTTTATGTATCCAAAACATATAAGGTTGTTTTGTTAATAAAAATAAATGTATTTACTGTTTTGTGCATTTAAATTCCAGCTATGACCCAAATGCAGCTTGAGACAAATTGTGAGCAAAAAGTTAATTATGTAGTAAATAAGTAATACATCATTAACCGTTTCCTAACATACTAAAAATGTACAATTAATAAGAATCTGAAAATATTAAGCTATATTATTTCTTAAAGAAAATATATATAGTTATAATGTACCCTTCAATGTAGCAAAAAGATGTACCATTTGTAGTTTAAAGGCTCTATTTAGTTGTTAATAAACATGTTTTAATGGTTACATCAACCAGTGAGAATGCACCTTTCTTTAGAACAGAGTTCCCCAAACTGTGGGGCAAGCCCCCGTAGGGGGACGCAGAGGAATGTTTGGGGGGGTGCGACTGGGGCCCAGGCCAGCCCCCATGGGGGGAGGGAGCACCACCCAGCTCTGTTCCTGGCCCCATTACCACGCCCAGGGGCTCCAGCTGCCAGCCCCAGCCAAGGCTCCTCTCCTACCCCCCAGCCTTGGCCCTTTACCCCTATCCACGTTCCCCCCACTCCCAAGCTGCGGTCCACTCTCAGCTCTGAGGATGGTGGTGCAGACGGGTAAGCGGGGGCCATGAGGTAAAAAGTTTGGGGACCACTGCTTTAGAAAATAACTGACATATAAATGGAAAAGTTGATTAAAATTGATTATTAAGATCAATGTTTTCCACTTGGTGATTTAAATAGTGATTTTAATACCTTGATTTAAATCAATCCACTAGTCCAGCGGTTCTCAAACTTTAGCAACCCGAGGTCCCCTATTTTGATTTAAAATTTGTAGCTGATCCCCGAATCGGTTTTTTATTTTCCCTGGGGATACTCAACCCCTGCTCTAGTCCCACTGCACCCCTTCCTCCAAGCCCCACCCCATCTCTTCCTACCCCCACTGCACCCCTGCCCGTCCTCTTCCCCGCCTCTTTCTGCCTCTTCCTCTGCAGTGTGCAGGAGGCACTTGAAGGGAGGAGGAGGAGTTGATCAACGGGGCCAGCGGCCGCTGACATGACTTTCAGACCCCCTGGAGTGCCATTGAACCCTAGTTTGAGAACCTCTACACTAGTCCACTCTTAGTTTCAGTTCAAAATTGTCTTGCAGTGCTTCTCTGAACTTGTAGAGCAGGGGTGTCAAACTCAAATTACCACGAGGGCCACATGAGGACTAGTGCATTGGCCCAAGGGCCGCATCACTGACCCCGCCCCCTCGCTGCCCCAGCCCCACCCCCACTCCACCCCTTCCATTAGGCCACACCCCTTCGCCGCCCCTTCTCTGCCTCCTCCCCTCTCCCTCCCAGAAACCGCGAAGTTTTTCCCATGCGGCCCGCGGAGCTCTTCCCTGCGGCCCACCGGGCTCCCTGCGCCCCCCCCATTTTTTTTAACCCCCCGGCTGTTCCCGCTGTTCGGTAAAAATCAGCTTGTCCCACTCACCCCTCACTGCCCAGGTAGGGCGGAGTTGGTTTGGAAGTCCAAAGCTGTCAGAGACCAAGAAAAGCAATGCACCAACACCAGTAACTTTGATCAAAGGGCACACAGCTTCGGAGGCATGTGGCAACTTTATTAGTGTCAAGCATCAGTATTTATAGTTAGTTGTAAGACAGACAGAAGGAGGGGTACTGGGCACGTGTTTACCTCTGCATCATCTCAGGCCGATCTTGTTCAGGTTTCTATAGTTACTCAATTTAGGCAGAGAGGAGAGGGAATCCCGCAAGAATATTTGTACAAGATAAAGGGATTTTGAACAAGGTCAGGAGGAGTTTATTGCGGGAAGCCAGGAGGAATTTACTGCAGCCCCTTTTATCTTACCTAACAATTCCCCCCTCTGCAGCCTTGGTTGAAGAGTCAACCAAGAGCTGCATCTAGGTCAGAGGCAGCAGGGGCTGCCTAGTGGCTTCAGCCAAGGCGAGCTCGGTGAGGGTCGGGGCCCTTGGGGACTGGGGACAGAGGGAACAGAAGCAGGATGCCCAAATAGCTGACAGGTTCCCAGTATACTGGAAACAACAGCAGAAGAGAATAGCAACGGCAATAAAGATTACTAGCCCCTGGATGATGGCTTGAGTTAAATTTAGAAAACTGTTACCCTTCCACCCGTGTCCCCTTTGCCCATACGCAGGACCCGGGAGGAAAGAGAGAAGTGCACCGGCCACCCATACCAGTAGCTGCATCCTGCCGTATACCAAGCAAACAGGAATATAACTAAAGGAATTAAAAGTCATGTGAAAACTAAGAGTCCAGGTCCAGTGTCAAGGTTCCAATAATTAGAGGGTACAGTCCAAGGAGAGTCAGTGATGTTCATGTGAGGAATGTTTGCTTTGATAATTTTAGTTTTGTGTCTGAGAGGGGCTGGCAGATCCACTGGTCAGCTGTGGTACCCTCGGGAGCGACAGAAACTGCTGGTCCGTTGCTGAGGTCCACTACAGCTGGCTTGATGTGAGAGTGATGAACCCAGGACTTCCGCCCTTCCAGGAAAACAGCGGTTTGCGTTGTCAAGAGTACTTGATGGGGTCCAGTAAACTTCGGCTGGAGGGTGTCACCGTGAACAAACTTATTGGCCCATACAAAGCACCAGGCCGGAACGGGTGAACTTGATCCTCCAGAGGCACGGTCTGGGAGAGCTGAGAGGCTTTTCAGAGAGCATGGAGGCGAGCCTGTAAGGAGAGAAACTGAGAAGCAGTTATGTGATCCCCCGCCAATAGTGAAATGTCAACATGTGGCAACGAGCCACCTTTAGCGGGCGGATGCCCATAAAGCAATTCAAAGGGAGAGAGGCCCAACACTCGAGTTGGGCGTGTACAAAGGTGGAACAAAACAATTGGAAGTACCTGTGGCCATTTTAACCCGGTCTCCCGGCAATACTTAGACAAAGCTGTCTGAGGGACTATATTCATTCCCTCTACTGCCCCGCTAGACTGAGGGTGGTATGGGGTATGGAACGAGTGACTGATTCCTAATCCTTCCTCGATGTGCTTAAGGACATGGCTGGTGAAATGTGCTCCTCTGTCAGAGTCAACGCTGGTTGGAACCCCAAAGCGGGGGATGATGTCCCGCAGGAGGACCTTGGCAACGGTGGAGGCGGTACAGTTTGCTGTAGGGAAAGCCTCTACCCAGGAGGTAAGAGAACAGACAAGGATCAGGAGATGCTCGTTTCCAGAGGCCTTGGGCAAGTTGGCGAAATCAATTTGGAGATGTTGGAACGGGGCAGCGGGTAAGGGTCGCCCCTCCTGGATGTGCCGGTGAGGCGGGGCAAGCCCATTGCGTTGGCACGTGTTGCACAATTTCACTATTGCACTGCACACAGTCTGAATGCCTGGGGCGAACCAAAGGCGGGTGATGGTTTCCACCAAGGCATGAGTGCCGTAGTGGCCCCCATTGTTGTGGTGCCATCGTGCAGCGACTGGATAAGCTGCTTGGGGGAGGCAGAGGCGGCCGTCTGGCATTTGCCAAGCTCCTTTGTCCCAGATTGCCCCTAAGTCCTGCCAGTGTTCGAGTTCCGGTGAGGGGACAGTCAGGCTGTGCTGGAGTGGGAGGAAAGGTGTTGAGGCCAGGGCTAAGGTGGGCAAGGCGAGGGGTTGGATGGCAGCGGCTTTTGCGGCTTGGTCAGCCAGGGTGTTTCCCTGGGTGACAGGAGTGTTCTCCCGGGTGTGGGCCCTGCACTGGACGATGGCGACAGCACGAGGTGCCTGCAAAGTGTTTAAAAGGCGGTGCACCAGCGTGAGGTGCTGGATGGGTTTGGCTGTTGCAGTCTGAAAGCCACGAAACCTCCAGAGGTGAATGTGGCAAGGGATGACCCCAAAGGCGTAATGGCTGTCTGTATAAATAGAAACAGTTTTACCTGTTGCCAGCTGGCATCCTCGGGCCAGGGCATAAAGCTCAGCTGCTTGGGCTCCCCAGTTGCCTGGTAGGGAGGCTGCCTCGATGACGTCCCACTGAGAGGTCACCGCGTAGCCGGCGAAGCGCTGTCCCTTGGAGTAGAAGGAGCTCCCGTCCGTGAAGAGGATGAGGTCCGGATTTGCGAGGGGCACGTCAAAGAGGTCTTCTCTCATGCGAAGGATGCTGGAAACCACTTCCATGCAGTCGTGGAAATCGTGTGGAACGGGGTTTGCCGAACTCCCCGCGGGATGGCAGCCATGGGCGGCAGAAGCCAATGAGTCAGAGAAACCCCCGCAGCTGCTTCTTGGTAGAAGGTAACGGGCACCGCTGAATGGCCTGAATGCGGGCTGGATCTCTCTGCTGTCCCTCAGGGGTCAGGATGGATCCCAAATAGCGTACCCGTTGAGAGACCCACTGTACCTTCGTAGTGTCAACCTTATGTCCCTGGGAGTGTGAGTAAAGTAAAAGGGCCTTACCGTCCTGACGGAGGGCATCCTGGTCACAATGGCCCCACCAGAATGTCGTCCACGTATAGGACCAAAGTTGATCCGTGGGGGCTGAAGAATCCCTCCAGGTTGTGGCGGAGGCATTGGCTGAATATAGTCGGGCTGTCTCGAAACCCCTGAGGCAGGCGCTGCCACATGTAGGATTGGCCCTTCCAGGTGAATCCGAAGAGGTACTGAGAGTCAGAGTGGACAGGGATGCTAAAATAGGCTGATTATAGGTCAATAATAGTAAACCATTGGGCATCCCAGGGGATCTGGCTGATAATGGTGGCCAGATCACGGCACCACGGCGTGGAGGGGAACGACATACCTATTGTCCAGCTGTAAGTCCTGAACAAAACGCCACTTCACGGGGTCTCCCTCCTTGGGTGGCTTTTTTGACCGGAAGAATAGGGGTGTTGCATCGGATGCGTTGGGCCTTAACAAGGCCCTGCTCTACAAATCCTTCTACAATGGGGCGTATGCCTTCCCTAGCTTCTAAAGATAAGGGGTACTGGGGAACAGATGGGGGAGGCAAGGAGGCCTTGACCTGAATGCGGACAGGCTCCACGGAGAGGAGCAGTCCCACATCAGTGTCTGAGGTTCCCCACAGGGACGGTGGCAGGCCTTCCAAATCTGGGGGGAGAGGGGGAAGGAACATTCTTTTCTTTGGGAGGAGTGTTCCTTCCCTGTAATAAACTCATCAGTAGGCCCACCCCCCTAGGAGTGCTGGTTAAAGTGGCCTCAAGTTTACAAAGTAAATCTCGACCCATCAAGGGGATCGGGCAGGCTGGGGGAAAAAGAAAACGGTGAGAAAAACACTTACTAGCAAAAACAACATTCAAAGGCAAAGTAAGGATTTCCCTCCACCCCCGTTGCAGTTTTTACCTCAGGAGATAACTAAGAGGAGGGGGCATGGTTTAAAAGGGAAAAGGTAGCCCCTGTGTCCATAAGAAAAGATACAGAGAGACCTTGAACTGAAAGGGTTAAACAAGGTTCCTTAGCCCAGGGCTACCCTGGGGGGGGTGTCGATCTACGATACGCAGCTTCAGCTACGTGAATAGCGTAGCTGAAGTCGGCGAATCGTTGATCGACTTACCTGGCCGTGAGGACGGCGGCGAGTCGATCGCTGCCGCTCCCACGTCGACTCCGCTTCCGCCTTTCGATGAGGTGGATTTCCGGAGTTGACGGGGAGCGCTTTCGGGGATCGATTAATCGCGTCTAAACGAGACGCGAAAAATCGATCCCTGATAGATCGATTGCTACCCGCCGATCCGGCGGGTAGTGAAGACAAGCCCTTAGTGGGAGAGGAAAAGGAGAGAAGGGAGCCTGCTAAATACATTAAAGAGATAAGACCGTCAGAATGTCCGCCTTCGTCCCCGGGGCACTGTCACTTGGGGTGTTGTTGTCCTTCGTAGTTTACCCAGGCTTGAGGAATTGGTTGTGCTGGAGGCGTGGGAGTGGGCACGTCCTCAACATAACTGTTTGTAAAGGTGCCCTGGCCACCTGGGCATCCCCAGGGGCATTCTCGCTTAAAGTGGCCAAGCTGTTTGCACTAAAAACAACTTAGACCCTGAGGACAGGCTGGAGGTTTAACTTTCTGCCTCAGCTGCAGTCTGGTAACTACTCCACCTGGGGAGGATCCCTCTCTTCCGCCCCCACCCCCCTTCCTCATCAGACCCTGCTGCTGATGTCGAAGGTGTAGGAGAACCCGCAGGCTGAGGGGGACCTGGGGCAGAAGGCACCAAATGGCGGTCAAGGACCTGCCGGGCCTTACTATCATCACTGAAATAAGAAGGGGGAGGAAGATCCTCCTCGGTGGAGTTACAGACTGCCATCAGTTTTAAAGATTTCCACAGTCCCACTGCGGATTCCCAACAATACCAGTAATCCAATTGTCTGGGATGGTTGATTTCGATCTGGCCCCTTACTCCTCTTAAGGCTGCCTGCTCGAAAGAACCATACCCTGGCCACCTCTCCTCTGGGTCGGCCAACACTGCAGTGTAACCAGTCCAAGTTGTCACACATAATGTGTACATTTTCTTTTGGTCATTCCTTTTTGGACTGGCAATTTTCCTTCATCCCACAACTTATTCATAATACCCAAAGGGCTTTGAGCAGGGACACTAGTCCCCTGACCCATGGCGTCTGACAGGAGTTCCCCAACTGACACTTATCCTGCCATCCGGTGGTCCACCCCTTGATCTCAGAGTGACTGGGAGAAATCTCCCGTGGCGCCTGCCAGTCTGAGAAAGAGTGAGCCAACTGCCAGACAGAGGAGCCGCGCCAGAAGGATCCCGGACGAGCCCCCAAATTTTTAGGTAAAAATCAGCTTGTCCTACTCACCCCTCACTGCCCGGGTAGGGCGGAGTTGGTTTGGAAGTCCAAAGCTGTCAGAGACCAAGAAAAGCAATGCACCAACACCAGTAACTTTGATCAAAGGGCACACAGCTTCGGAGGCATGTGGCAACTTTATTAGTGTCAAGCATCAGTATTTATAGTTAGTTGTAAGACAGACAGAAGGAGGGGTACTGGGCACGTGTTTACCTCTGCATCATCTCAGGCCGATCTTGTTCAGGTTTCTGTAGTTACTCAATTTAGGCAGAGAGGAGAGGGAATCCCGCAAGAATATTTGTACAAGATAAAGGGATTTTGAACAAGGTCAGGAGGAGTTTATTGCGGGAAGGCAGGAGGAATTTACTGCAGCCCCTTTTATCTTACCTAACACCGCCGCCAGAGCAGCTGTCTGGCGGCGGGAATTGCGTGGGGGTTAAAAAAAAAAAATACAAAAATTGGGGGGGTGAGGGGGGGCATGGGGAGCCCGGCGGGCCGCAGGGAAGAGATGCGGGCCCGTGTGTTTGAGACCCCTGTTGTAGAGCATTTCACTGACTTTCTTAATGCGCTAGTGTGGGGAATGATTTTCATATGTTTATGACCAGTGAAGCTCCTTGGGATCCGTTGTTTTTTAATAAAAAGTGCTATGTAAATACAACATCTTAGATTAAGGTCCGATGTAAAGTGTAATGGGTGAACTGGCTGAACTGAGACTTCTAACTATTTTAAAGTATTATGCTGGAGAGAGGGCCCAGAATTGTGGAATACTTCAAAAGTGTGCTGCTTTAAAAGTCATTTTAATTTTAAGGCTATGACATCACTGTAGCAATCACTCAAGTTAGCCTAGCTTGAGTGAGAGTGGCCACACTGCAAAAAAAATACTTGTGATTGTGTTAGCAGCTGCCAAGCTGTGCTTACTCAAGCTGTAAACTAGACCCTCTGGTGGCCCAGCAACTTTAGGGGCAACACTTGAGTTATTTGAGTTAACCATGCAGTGAACACAAGCCATAACAGGGCTGCTACACTTGAGGCTGTGTGTTTCTAGAGTGTTAAATAGACTGCTGTACGGATAGTTGTCTCCCATTATCCTTTATAAACCTGGCAATAAAAAACCTGTAGTATTCTGTTAGTGTAGCTATAAATGCACAAGGTGGGTCTCTGATCCATAACAGTTAAATGGATACCCAGTGAATCTTGGTGACATCTGGCAGAGTGTACTTTAATGCAGTAGTTCAATACAGCTGCATATTGACTGTAAGTTTAGTAAGGCAAATGGAAAGCTGAATGTGCACTGAAATCCCATCTAATTGGTGAGGGCTAAAACATAGCAAAGCCCCATCACCAGAGGATTACAAACATTGTATTCATTGGTAGCTTGTGTATTGCCATGTAATTGATGTATGACCCTGCTACAGATTAGAATGCAACAGACTGCCTGAGGAAATGTCAGTCTGGCTGACCACCCCAGTTCCCAGGTCAGTTGAATGGCTGAGCCCATGTCAAACATATAACGGTGGTTTCTCTTGCTCTGGGGTGGGGAGAGAGGAATATGGGTCACAAACATGAATAGATGTAGAGATTTTAATGGGTATTGGGTTTTGTGAAGTAACCGTATTTTAGCCATTCACAATAATGAATTTGAGCCCTTGCATTTCCTTTTGATAAGGAGTAATCAGTCTCTTGTTTCTGTGTTAAATCCATTGCATCCATTTCATTTTTTTGCCCTTTCATTTAAGGCCCTTCATAATACTAATCTCTGCTTATTTGACCTCGGCTCTTACGTTGAGCACTGTTTCCTCTGCTCCAGAAACAATGCCAGCCTTGATAAACATTTTGTCTGCTTCTCTTATAAGTGTATCCTCTCCGTTTTCATTCTACCCCAAGACATGGAATGCCATCCCTCCTCTGGTTTGCCTTGCCACTTCTCGTCTTTTAATTTACTCTAAAAACTGGCCTCTTCTGTGAAGCCCACAGTATGAGAATCAATATTTTCTATTTCACTTCATAAATGAAAAAAATCTTAACTATAAACCACCATCATCAAAATGAGTAGTCACGTTATTGTATTGTAGGCCCTTCTTCCGCAAAAACCAATAACTCTGAAATGCCACCTCTTGGATTCTGAAGTTTGTCATTGATGTTTTCTCAGCAAAGCTGAAGACTTACTGTTCATTCTTCTATACCAGGTCTTATGCTGTCATCACTGTGGTGTTGGAGCTCCCAACATCTTTTACATGTGTCTTGTTATTTCTGTCTTTCATCTCCCCAGGGAAACATTTTTAACCTCTTTTTCCAAACAACCCATGACCTGTTTTTTTGAGAGGTGCTGCCTATGTACTGAAATTCTCTTGAATTAGGCGTAAGTCTTCTGTGTGGATCCCTGTACCACCATAAGTTTCAGAGTAGCAGCTGTGTTAGTCTGTGTCAGCAAAAAGAACAGGATTACTTGTGGCACCTTAGAGACTAACAAATTTATTTCAGCATAAGCTTTCGTGGGCTACAGCTCACTTCATCAGACGCATGGAATGGAACACCATAGAGTCCCATTCTTTGTGTATTGGTGGACTCTCTTCCTTTCTATGCTGGATCAGATATTTCATCTAAGGATAGTGCTCATCCTCTGTTAAAAAATGTTCTTAGATGATGTATAGTACAGTGCTTGGATTCCTCCAGATATCATTTGAAATTCTTTCAGTTTGTGTAAGATAATCACAATCCTGTGCAGTTCAGTTTGCAAACCAAAGACCTCTAAGGAACCATGTAAGTGCTGTAGGAAATGGTGGGAACCTGGGATGTTCTGTGAAACAGTATTGAACAAAAGCGCCATAATGTGTTGGGAAACGCTTGATGAAGAGTGGCATCTTTCGCATCAATTTCAATGCAGTTTTAACTCAAACCAGAACAAGGTTTAACCCATCTCATGAAAGTATGCTCTGCCTACCTAAATTTCCTTTGAAGTTTTAATTAGCTGTGGTGCTTTTCTTCACATAATGTGTAGTAGTGTCGTTGTGTAACAGCTGCTGTTCCACCCAGAAACTGTTAGTGCTGGGTGTAGCATTATTTACAGTGTTGTCTATAAAGCATTTGGGGATGAAAGGTGCTATATGAATGTAAGATTATTAATGTGAGGCAAGAGATACTTTTGAGTCAACACTGGCATCTCACCATTAGTCTTGTGTATAAATTTCAGCTGCAGTCATTTCTGCAGCAGAGGAGTCAATCATTGGGAATATCCAGGCATTCTGAAATAAAAAAGAGGAGGCAGGGCTTCCCGGAGTATAATCTAAACGAAAGTGATCTCCACACTGCTTTTAATACTAAATGAGTTTGAAAGTATTAAAGGACAAAAGGAATGGTTTAACTGCTTCCCCAGTGACTCTCTTCCTTTTGCACCTTTTATTGTCAAGTTTATTATCCTTTCCATACCACCTCAAAACAGCTCTATAGCAGTATAGCTTTTATTTTTGCTTATCTTCCACAATTTTGTTGCACCAGCAAGCTATTTGCATGCCTTTGCAATAATGAGGAGGTTTAGAACTTACTTCCGGTGTCTCATTTGGACACAAAGGAAGATGTTTTCTTTTAAAGGCATCGTTTGCTGGATGGATTGTATTTATGGCCCTGTAATGCGTTGTCCATACTGATCACAAGGCATTCTGAAATTTAAACAGTAGGAATGGCCTAAAAGGCTCCTAAAGTAGTGCTCTGTTTTTCACAAGATTTCATTACTATAAATCTAACCAGATTTGTACCATTAGAATTGGTGCTGTTTTTTTAGCTAAAAGTAATTGTCACACTAGTCCTGACAGTGATAGAACTATTCAGAACCTGTCAAATAGCTGTTTCTGTAGCCTCCATCATCTTTGGAATGTACTGTCAGCTTCATCATTAGATGTCCACTCTAGTGGCAAAACATACACTACTTATAGTTTGGAAATAACCATTTGAAGCAATTCAGAGCTTTTAAACTTTAAAATTTATCTTGAATTGCCTGACCATTGTGCTGCTTGACTAGATTCCCATTGGAAATAGTTATCCACTTCATTTTACTTAAATAAGTAAATAGACATTAATAGTCTGAAACTTTTAAAAATCTGCCTTGAGCCTCTTTTCTGTGATTTCCATCTGAGATCTGGTTATTTTTACTTTGCTACCCTTTCTCAGCTGTCATACTTAGATCTCTTGATCTTACATTTTTTCATTTTTCTCTCATTTGAGCGTTTATAAAGCGAAATACATAAAAGTAGTAGGAATGGAAAAGTCGATCAGCCAGATGTTTATACTGAAGATATTTGGGTATCTTTCTCATCGAGGGACAGTGCCTGGCTGAGAAATTCAGTCTCATAATGGGCTACTAGTCAGGGAGATACCCTCACATCTGCAGACGGAGACACCTGTAAAGGATGTGGAATTCCTTTCCTCTGTTAACCATGTGCTGCTGCTGTTGGAACACTAAAGTGAATGAGAGATGACGACTGTCAGTTTAATTGTGCAATAAGGTGTGAGCAGCAACAGTGCTGGAATCTTATGAGAAGCAGCAGAAACAACAAAAAATTCAGCTGTTCCCTGGGAAGTAAGGATTGGGGAGAGGAGAGCTCTCTCTCCACCCTTACTCCCCTACAGTTTCTTGATATTGTATCCAAAGGGAACATTATGGAGCACCTGCAACATGAATTTCACAAGTCTGGTGAACTTCATGGCTGCACTATAGGCAGCAGTGAAACAGGCCAACATTCTGTCAGATTCTCTCTTAACTAATGTGTGAGACAAGGCAGCAAAGTGAAACTATCTTATCAGTTACTGGCAAGTAAACTTCTCAAACCCTGTGTAAAGGCCAGTAGCGAGCTATAGAGTTTTAAGTTTAGAGATATACTATCGGCTTAAAAACCACAATTTGAAAATTTATCTCTTGTTACAAGCATAAACAAAGATTACTGTAAATGAGAGATTAGAGAGAAAAATCTTTCCGGTAGTTTTCCTGCACGGAACAGCACTTTGTAGGTTCCCAGATCTGCAGTTTTCTCTGTTTATGCTGGTCTGTCACACAGCAACAGGGGAAGAGAAAAACATTTATGAAAATAGGAAATTTGTGATTTTCTACTTTGTATGGCAAGTGATTAGAAAGCCACAAAAATGTTAGGCAAATTCATGTATGTGTAGACAAAAACTTGTTTTTAACTCTTTTAAGCCTAGTTTTCCAGTTAACTGTGTTCCTTTATAAATAAAAGTTTCTCCAGTCTGAGGCATGTAAGAGAGCGCCCACCATCCCCTTTTCCATTTTAATCCAGCCATATATTTTTTGGATGATACTGGAGTGGAAAAGAAAGGAAAGAAATGTCGTCTTGGACTGAGGTGTTAGTAGGCAAAGCTTCACCCTAAAGCAAACGGAAATAGCAGTTATACATTCTCCTTAGGGTAGTGAGATGGAAACTCTTAAGAGTCTTTAGCAGAATCCTGGGGCGTGATTGCACTTACTGTAATAGGGAGTATGGATTTCTGCTCTTCCTTACAAAAAAAATGAATCTTCTCTCTTTCAGTCTTCCCCTCTTAGCCAGAAGAAAAACTACGTGCACCATTAACTCTGTGGAGCATTGCAAGTCAATCCAATGGCATCCTCTACTGCTGTGCCTGTAGGATTTCACTATGAAACAAAATACGTTGTTCTCAGCTATCTGGGGCTCTTGTCACAGGAGCAGCCACAAGAGCAACATCCTCCCTCAACTCAAGGTAACATTGTATTTACATGTGTGGCTGCTTTATCAGTTAACTGTAGAATTGAGAACTCTGTCTTGCATGTGTGTAAAAAGTGCAAAAAGCTCCAGCTAGACTTGTGTATCTCACTATATATGTTCATTTTTAAAATAACATGAAGACCTGGAGATAGAAACAAAGCAGTTCACATCTAGGTCACTGGTTTAATTTCAGCTGAGTCCATAGTGACTAAAATTTATTATCACAACGTTGTTTGTTGTATATGAAACAAATAGGTGGTCTCAGTATAGCTCCTCAGAAGATATATTCTGCCTATCATCCTGAGGCTTTCTCTGCAGTTGCATTTTTTGGGTAATCTCCCACTCATGCTTTATCCACTGGGGCTGGGTTAAACAGGTTATCAGGCTTTTTTTTTTTTATCACTAGCCTTGCTTGCAGTGGGTTTAGACAACAGTGTGGTATACACACTTGTGCCCTGTTTATATTAGTGCTTCCACTGTAGCTGCAGTCAGTGGTAGTACAGTGGTGGGATACTTCCAGCAAAATGCTATTGTAGACCAGGCTAGAGAAGTCAAGCACTGCATGGATCATGGAAGCAGTTCCTCCAGAGCAGGTCAGAGGCATACTGGAGGTGGGGGCAGTCTAAAGGAAGCCATGACTGCCATAGACTATTTCTCCTGTTTTGTGGATATAATTTTAGTTTTCAGGCTTAACAATCTGACATCTTTATGGAACTGAAGTGTGGTTTTTTTAAATTGTATTTACCTCTTTTCTGGTATGTAGCTGTTCTGAACTGTACAGCAAGACAACAGAAGTTAAAGCAAATAATGCAGGGAGTCTGTTTACCTCTTGTACTAGTATTTGGACCATTCTCCCCACTTGTGTATTAAAGGGCTACCCTCTCTTCCTTCAGATCCCTTCTTTTTTAACATAATTCTTCCATGAAGACTTTCACTGATAACTTGCCATTTGGGGAAGAGGAAGGAATAGGAGAAATAAGTAGTGCTTGAACAGTGTACTCGTCTAAGTTAGCTTGTAAATAGCATAGGCCAATGACCATGTCTTCCCTTATTCTTTAGTGCCAAACATTCAACAAATAATCATAAAATGAACATCATGTATAAATATCTTGTATGTTTTGGTGGGTTGTCCCCTTTTTTTTTTACTAGTTATTTATTTAGGAAGTATTAACAGGTTTACAAATCCTTGCCACGTAAATATCAGAAACAAAACAATAACCATTACAATAGTGAGCATTTGTTTAAAGAGACATTATGCAGAACTGTAGTCATCAGATTTGACAGGGTGTTACCATATTAAAGTGAGCACCATTACATCATCTATGACAGGTTAATTTTTTTAAGTGAAATCTCTGATTACACATATTTAGCAGACCAGAAATATCAAATATTCCAAAAAAATTGGACACATGCTGGAGTTTCTTGCAGGTGAATGTACTTTGTCTGATTTTTTTTTTTCAGTAAATGGTAACCAAATATTTAAATATCTATTCTCTGTTTCTTTTTTGCTGGGTATATAATTGGTTCACTAATTTTTCCATAATAACTCTCTCTCATGTCGTTTTGAACTATTCCTTTAGAGTTGGACTTTTTTCTTTTTCCAGTGAGAGGCTATCATAATAGCAGATGAGAGAGATTTCTTTTTGTGTGACCATTCCCCATTAGAAAGCCACAGGAGGATTACCAAAGGATCGTTTAGTAAGAAATATCCCACAACCTGTGGTATTTGGTTATGAATTGCATCACAGTACTCTCTAATGACTGGACATGTGCACCATATATACATAAAAATCTCCTCTTTCACCACAGTTTCTCCAATGTTTATCCCCATTTAATATATATACAGTATATTTTTTTACTCTGACTGGTATGAGGTACCATTAAGGCAGTATCTTAAAGTCATTTTCTTTTATCGTGCCACAGACTGAGGTTGCTGGTCCTCTTTTCCAGATCAAAACCCATTCCTCTGGAATAATTTGTCTATCCAGATCCTTTTCCCAGCATGTCGTCTATAGACTTTTTTTGTGCGGAAAGTTGTCTGTAAAAATTGATATTAGTTAGTTAGTTATGTTTTTGTTTCCTAACTGACCAGACTTCACTGCTTCTTTTAAAGTTAGTTTTTCTGTATAAAACAGCTTTTCTAGAAAGCTGAGAAACAATGCCTAACTTGAAAGCACTGGTACCATGGGAAAGTGGGCACGTTAAAGTTAGTTTTGATCTCTAAATAAGTTAGAAAAGTTTCTTTCTTGACTAGCTGGCCAACCATTTGTATTCCATGGCTCTCCCAGTCTTTAAAGCTCTCTGGTTCATTATTTCGGTTAAGATCTTGATTTTTTGCAATGTGTGACATTGGTGAGGAAAAATAATTCATCTCATTTGTAGTTCATTCCGAAACCTATAGATGATCCTTTGCTAAAATATGTGTAGTAATTTCTGGAGGCTGTGATATTTTTTATTAATCTGTGGTAGCCTAGCAATGTTTGCACAGCCACAGTTTTCTTGTTGAATAAAGACCCAGTGTTTTGGCCGGGTTAAATCTCCCCCCAGTCTTACTACTACTTTGAGCTGGCTGGCTTGATAGTACCATAGAATACCTTGAACAGCTAGACAGTCAACTCTGTTTAATGGGTCTGTACAAAGTATTTGCACCCTTGGTCTTTTCTTATTTTGTATAAATTCTAACATCCTCTGTGTGTCCTGCTAGAGTTTGTCTGGGATGATTACAGAAAGATTCTGAAACAAGAAAGATATTCTTGGCAAAATGTTTATTTTGGCTGTGGCTTTTCTTCCCAACCAAGAAATTGCTTACTTTCCCCACTACTCCAAACCTTTTTTTATTTTCTGAAGTGGTGATTTGACATTTAAATCATAGAGCTCTTCTAGGTTGTTTGAGATTTGAATTCCTGAGTATTTTATAGAATTTGTTACCCATTTGCACCCAAATGACTTCTGGAGGCATGACTTCTCAGTGTCTGGCAAGTTATAGTTAGCATTTCAGATTTAGCATAATTTACTTTAAATCCAGATACTTTCCCAAAGTCATGGATTTGTTCACATACTAATTTTAGGGACATATTTTGTTTAGATAAAAATACTACATCATCTGCATATAAAGCTACTTTCTGATGTGTTCCTGTCAGTTTTATTCCTGTGGTAGTCATTCCTTATCTTCTGTGCAGAAGGCTCCATGGCCAGTGGTAAGGGCAAAGGAGACAATGGACATCCGAGCCTAGTAGTCCCTCTGTGTAATTCAAACGGGAGATTTAACCCCATTATCTTGTGCAGCTGCCTTGGGGCTGGTGTAAAGAGCAGTTATCCATGTAAGGAACTGTGGGCCAGTAATGTCCCTTTGAGACTAGACTTGAAACAGAAAGTTCCACTCTATCAAAAGTTTCCTCTGCATCAAGTGATACCAAAGGAATTGGATCTTGTTTAAATCTGTCGTTATGGATGATTCCAAGTACTCTCTGAATATTGTCTGACATTTTGTCTATCCTTAATACAGTTTGACCTGCATTCCCGAGAACTGTGAGCATGGACTGCAACTGGCCAGCCAATATTTTTATTAAAATCTTTGTCATGATTCAGGATTGCCCATCTTTAATGTCTCTGACACTACTAGCTCTTGTATTTCAGCACATATTCAAATCAAGTTACTAGGGGAGGGAAATCCCTTAAAACTTTTTTTTCCTTTAACTAGCGTATAGAAATACACAAGTATTGATTCAGAATTACTGAGGTTGTCTGTCAAGGTTTGCAAAAAGTAGAGAAATCAAGGGTGTAGTGTCAAAGTATTTTTGAAAATTGTGAATATCTCTATGGCACTAAGTTCATACTTCAATCTGTACAATTAATTATTTTGTCTTTAATAAACAATATCTGTTTGTACTTTGGTGTCAGTGTAATTTCTGTTGTAATTTCATCTCCTACTCTGTGAAGAGACAAGCATCTGAGTACCAAGACACCCATGCATTGTCGTACCTACGATTTATATCTGTTTCATAAAACTATTTGTGGGAAAGCATGGGTTATTTGGCTATCACAGGAGATGTGACCATGCCATTTCCTAATCTGCGATAACATTTTGTTTCAATAAACGCACATTGGATAAGAACAAAGCCACTATCTGAAATAGACATTTTCATTCCTCTTGGAATCTTGTGTTCTAGTAATCAGTATTTTTCTGTAACTCAGCTCTGTTTATGCAAAAAAAGAAAATAACTTTGAGTTGTGTAAAAGTGGGGAGGAAATGGAGAATCCTATAAGCATTTAATTAAAGATCAATATTGAAACTGAATTAAGAGCAAAATGTCAGTAAAATTTTTTGTATTCAACTGACATCCAAAGCTAGGAGAACATAGAGCTTCTGAGCAAAGATAACTATCTAACAAGTCTGCTATTTAGAGAACATAGACAAGTTTGCTTACGCTGCAGAGGGATGTTGTCTCAGACATGCTCTTTGTTGTTCTAGGATAGTGATACTTTCAAAACTTGTTCTTTCCATCCCCATTGCTTTAAACCTGCCTACTTTCCTTCAGCAAACAGACAAACACTGGTAATCTCTTGCCATCATTACTCAAACTTTCTTGCTGCCATTCACACTTTTCTCTCCGCATCCCCACCTTCCTATCTGTTCATATGCCACTGCCACAGTCAACTTCCTCTCCTCTCTGCCCACGTTATTTTCCTTTTTACCTGTTTGGAATCCCATTGCGTGTCATCAGTCCTTTCTTTCTATCTATCTATCTATCTATCTATCTATCTATCTATCTATCTATCTATCTATGCTCCATTTTCTCACTTTTAAGGCCCTACATAACCTCATCCTACCTTCATCTCTCCTCTCCATCCTTTTCTTTTCTTATCTCACTCTTGGTGTCTCCTTTACTGCTTTCTGTGCTTGTAACAGTTTTCTGTTTCTTGTTGCTTAACGGGCAGCTAATGCACAGTCTGGCATTCCATCTGCTTGATCATGATGATTATTATTTATATTATGTGTGGTATGAGAGCTGCTAAATGCAAATGAAAAGGAGTTGCTTGGGATCCCCCCAATGGTAAGGAGTGAGAACTTCCACTCAGAAAAAAGCGATACAGGGAATGATAATGTTGCATTTTCATGTCATTAAGTCTCTATGACTGGATACATTGGTACAGTATCTTGTTACCAATGCTGCAGTACAGCATCAGGGTCTGATTTGGTGATACTCTGCAGCTCCATGTGACCACTTTGAATCTTCAGCTGTTTGTGGTTGAGTACCACTGCTCTAGAGAATGCAAGGATTCTATCATTTTGTTGATGTATGTTGGCTATCACTTAATCTTAGTCTCCGTAACTATAAAGTTGCTTGTATAGTCAGATCTTTCTAGGGGAAACATTTAATATAACAAACACTTAGCTTGACATGCTTTTTATTTTATGGAGTATAGAGCCATCTGCGCATTATTTAGGAAGTACTGACTGTATGGTTGCTTTGGCTTAAAAAGCAGCAGTTATATCAACGTTAGCCTAGTGATCTTGAAGAAGGAAACTGATATGGCCAGTTCTGTTTCAGACATGTCCATGCTGACATCTACTACAGCAACAAGAAGGCAGCCTTTAAACAGTCCCCTGGCAGTATCCCCTTTGGTGTGCCAGGCTTCAAGCATCCACACTCTTCACAAGGGGAGACCACATGACCTCAAAGATTACTTGAATGAGCCTTCGAGCTCCACCATCCCTGTTTCACACCGTACCTTGCTGCAGCCCAAAAGAAATCATACTCCTGAAAACTTTGCCTTCTTAGGGAGCAATGTACTCAGTAAGTTTTTTGCAGCAATACACAAAAGCCTTTTCAAAGCAAGGTAGCATTTATTAGTCAACTGGAATATAGTGTCTGGAAGTCCTTAGGTTAGCATGGTAAAAACCAGGTTCAAGTCAGATTCCATAGGCAGAAGCCATAGCCCCAAGATAGGATATTTGTTGTGGGTCTATCTCAATCTGTCCTGTTGAAGCTGTTCCACATTTTCTAAATAATCAATAGTAATTGGAGCAGGGATATGAACTTTGGTCTCTCAATGAGAGAATGAGAAAGCCCTTTACCAGGTTATCCCAATGGCTAGGACACTCTCCTGCATTGTGGGAGACCCAAGTTCAAGTCTCTTCTGTACATCAGGCAGAGCAGGGAAGTGACTCTGGGTTTCCCGTGTCCCAGGAGAGTACCCTAACCACTGGTCGAAAGATTAGAAGGAAACTGCTCTTCCTCAACCTGACATTGTTTGACTTTTTTGGTTCACTGAAAAAAAAATGTTTTTGGTTCAACCCAAAACAATTTGTTTTTATTTTTCAGAATTGCAAGCAAATTGAAAAAATTTATTTTCTCAGCTCTACTCCTGAGTTCTCAGCAGCAGCCTTAAGACAGTCTGTACATGCTATTGTTTTGTCTTTGCTATGGCCTCTTTTTGTTCCCACATTCACCCTGCTTCAGGGTGGATTTGATTTAAATCAAATTGATTTAAATCATGATTTAAATCACTAGTCAGGAAGACTCGATTTAATCATGGATTTCTACATAAAAGTTCATTCTTGTTGGTTGTTATAACCTTAATACATATTCTTCACAATTCAGAGATAGATGTAGGTTTCATTTTTAGAAGGTACACACTATACATTTTTAAAGTGATTTATTTTGAAAACTTTTCAGATTAGTTTTACAGCTATATCAGAAAATGAATGATTGGTTATTTCATATACTAAAGGTAATTGAAGCAGATATTCATGAAGTCTTTGGGAGGTGAACTATCTCCAATTCAACAGGTTAATCATTAATATTTGGAGGATTTTCTTGCCATGCTGTATTAGGAGGAGAACATCACCAGACAGACACTTAAATTGTTTTATTTAACTAAAACAACAATGTTGTGTAGTCTGGATTTTTTTCTTCAACAGCAAACATATAATATGTTAACAAAACAAGCATTTTTGAATTTAGTTAAACATTCCACTTTTTTAAAATCATTTTTGTTTTTGTTAAAATTGTTTTAAACTAAAATAGTTAAATGAAATATTTAAAAACAAAACAAAAATTAAATCAACTATGTCAGCCAGGTCAACAGGAGAAACTTAAAATATTGGCTTCTGCAGCTGACTCAGTCGTCTCCACCTTCATCTTCCTGTTTGTTCATAATCTGGAAAAGAAAAACAAGCTTTCCTGCTTTTTCAGGTCCCAAACGATTTCTCAGTTTGGAATGAATTAGTCCAAAGGAAGAAAATATTCTTTCTACACCAGCAGAAGAAGCTACTTCTGTTAAAAGTGAGTTTATCACTTCAACAGTCTCTGAATCCAAGTCCTTACGTGACTTCCACCAGTTCACTGGTGTGACTTTCTTTAAAACATCATCAGCAAACATCTATTTCTTGAATGGTTCACCCTTAGCTCTGAAGTTTATTATAGTTGGCATTATGGAGGGATGATTGCTGGATGTCCATGTCATAGTCAATTCCTCTTCTTCGGCAGTTAAGGTTTGACCCTGGTACTGAGTATTGAGAATATATGCAAGAAAATGAGCTGGAGATAGTGCTTGTCCCATTTGTGTTTTTTTTTAATGCTTGTAATTTAACTCTGTCATTGCATATTTCTCTTTTTAAGATCTCACTCAATTACTTCCAAATTTTAACAGCGTCGGCAATAAAACAGCTATTTCCCTGCATTTTGTTCAAGACTGCAGAAATAGACTTCAGGGTACTCAGCATGTGTTCAACATTTCTCTTAAGCCCAATGTTGAGAACTTTGGCTGTGACAGTGCCATCTATTTTTTCACTATTTTGTTCACAAACTGTCATCAGATTAGGCCAGTTCTTGATATAGTGCTCAAACCAGTCCACTACTGAGTTCCATCGCACGTCTTGTGGGAGAGTTAGCTTGGTTCCTCCCTCTTTTTTCAGAGCAGCTGCTGCAAAGTGGTTGTTACAGAAGTATTTTGCTATTTCAACAACATTAGCCTTTATTTCTGGAACACTGAAGTCTTTGGCTAGCAGGTGCATCAAATAAGCACTGCAACCGTCTGTTATTAGCTTGGACTCTCTTCTAAATTTCTTCTCATCTTGGATACATTTGTAGCATTGTCTGTGACCAAGCTGCGTACTAGACATTTGCATTTTTTTTCACAGTTTGTTAAAGCTTTTACTGCTACTTCTTGTAAGTATTCTGCTGTGTGTGCATTTGTTTCTGTAAGGAAGACATTCCCTTCTTCTGTTGTCACACAAGCACATACAACAGGATCACTGTGGACATTGCTCCACCCATCAAGATTCAGGTTAACAATTTCACACTCTAGGCCTTTTGCACACTGCTCAATTTCTCTTTCATACACTTTATCCAGCAATTTGTCTGCAACATCTGCTCTGTTGGGTGGACTGTATCCTGGTCTTAATGACTGAACCATGTTAATTAAGTGTGGGTTCTCAATCATACAGAATGGAGAGTTTGTTGCATAAACAAACAGGGCAATTTTTTAATCAATTACCTCTTTTTGTAATCTGCTAGTTCTTATCACAAACTTATCTATGGTTGTTTCTGGATGATGGAGATTTTTTTTTTTTTTTTCTACAGGTGATGTACTATGCTTATGTGACATACATGATGTGACTGAAACACTATCATTGGCAGATAACTCTGAACTATAGGAAATGATGGTGATCTTGAAGGTGGATAGTCTTCAGAATCCTGTATGTTGAGGATGAATTCTCCTAAACAAAAGAAGTCAATGCAGTTATTTAATTATTACAGTACTGCTCATTTAGCATTACTCATTGCATTCACTGACACTCAGTACTACTTTAATGGTGAAATTGTAAAAGGAAGATCTGCCTATTTCAGCTATTTATTTTTTATCACAACTGCATCTAAAATGATAGTACCATAGAGTAACAACTATATTCAAGAATAGTCCAGAAGGAAGACAGGCAGTCCTTAAGAAAGAAGTATGAAATAAAAAAAATTACCGACCTGAAGATCCTGCATGTTCAAACATGTTTCTTTCATCATCTTCAATGCAGCTTCCTCCTGAGAAGGAACACTTCTCATGATGTTGTTTCATTCGGGAAACCAGGCCTTGCATTTCTTTGTTGCACTGTTTGCATTTTGCATGCATGCCTGTCTTACTCATAGGTAGAGGAACTTCTTTAAAATATTCCCAAACTGGGTCTCTTTTACGGCCTGCTGTCATTATAGGTTTTCCCTTCTAGTGAGAGAATGGTATGTAGATCTCAAGTCAATGAAGGCTACACTCAGAAAGAGCTCAAGACTTCTGGAATATACTACTACTCAGTTTCACTTTGGTTTCTACTGCCTGTCCTTCCCTTCTCACATTTATCTCCAGACTTCTTCTCCTTGTCCAGATCTATTCTGCCCCCAACAATCTTCTATTCTTTGAACTTTTTGAAACTTTGCATTTTTAGAGAGAGGTAAGGGATTGACTCTGTGTTCACAAATTTGCAGAGGGACAATAGGTCTGTTATTTCTCACCTCTACATATTTATTTATTTATTTATTTATTTAAAAACATTTTTGCTGTTAACAAGCATGTTATTTCTGGAGACACAAATCCACAGTTTGAGAACTGCAAAACTAAGCATCTCTGATGGTATTTTCTAGACTGAGCACTGAGTCCCATTGGGTAGATAGAAAGATTAACCTAAATTATCTATACAGAAGCCGCTGGATCCCCATAAGATTGGATCCCTAATCTATGAACTACTGGAACTCATTTACAAAACTTTTCTTAAACATTACATGAATATATTGTCTCATACTATAGAATTAGAATTTATAATCCCCATTCCATGATGAGATACATTATAGCTCAAAGATATCTTAATTAAAGCTATCTTTAGATAGGTTTTTCCCCTCAAAAAGCATTATCAAAAAAATCGGATTTTTTTTTATCCACCCTGCCCTGCTTTGACTTTCTAGTCATTACGTGATAATGTTCATTACTGGGGCTCTCACTGTCTGTTCTGAATTCTCCATTTTGATGTGTGATTCCAGCCAGTGCTTGTTAAAGTATCTGGTCTCATCCCAGAGAGAATATGTGACACTTGGGCATGTCTCATTCTCTTCTATACTCTTTGTATAATACATAAACTGAGATACATATATGGATCATAAATCTATTAACAAAAACTCACACATTCATCACACACATGATTAACTTGTGCAAACTGGAGTGCTGTGATACAAATTACTGTGTTCTTTGTGCTTTTGGCCTGTGGGGAAGTGAAGGGCCCTACAGGATCCACTTGCCAATAAAGGCACTGTATTGGGTTGACCTGTCCTTTTATCCTTGGAAAGCCAAGTTTGGCTCCACATGGATCCCCTGTCAGTGCCACTTCCGGGGTGGCCATGGGGTGTCGCTTGAGATCATCATAGAATACTTCCATTTCTCCAGAAGCTGATACTGCAGTTTTTTTCTTCTGCTTACTTCTGAACAGCTTTGAAAATTACTTAAAGGGGGTACTTCTCTTTTAAGAACCTTTGAATTGCACTGAACTGTTCTCTGAAATTGGGCGTGTTTCTTTATATTGATGGGGATCAAGAGAATGGAGCTGCAGAAGCTGGAGTCTGTTGATCTTTGCAGTATTTGCTCCCTGTAGAGTCACTGAGCCAGAGGGATAGATTTTTTTTTTTTTTAATGTTCTGGCACTGGTGAATGGTTTTATACTGTTGGAATCTGCTGCTGTAAAGTTGAGGGTGTTGATGAGATGGAAACCATTGACTCTGCAGCATCAGTTATCAAAACAATTCTTTTGTACGCTGGCAGCAGTGGGATTTCTCTTGCTCACATTTTCCACATGACTTATTATCAAGTATGACAGCTTGTCATGTGCAATCAGCATCACGTTAGTCACATAAGAACGGGTCGTTGTCTACAAAGGCTGCTGCCTTCCTTCCAAGCAGGGCAGGATGAGGCATATGTTAAAACAGGAGGTTGTATGTGTATGTACTTGTTGGTCTTGATTGTGAAGTGGTACTTCAGCCACTCCAAGAGGAGATATTGAGGGAATTGATAAAGCTCATTACCAGAAATAAGGAAGAACTCTTCTCTTGAATTTATGGTTCAGGGTGAGAGAAAGTGTTTGAGAGGAACTTGGGAAGCTAAATAAAATAGTTTGAGAGGAGGAGATAGTTGCGTAATTGTGGGGCTGAGAAAAATGAAATGGGACTGGCCATCTGCTGCATTTTTGAACTGTTCACATCAGGAACTGTAAACTGTTTCAGCTGACTCATGCATTCAGTTGGCATGAGTGTGCTTCACACAGGTAGATACAATTGGAGAATAGCATGTGTATATAAACAGTTCTGAAGTTCCTACCCATGCTCAGCTAGATTGATTTTAGATAAACACTCCCAACTCACTTTTCAAATACAGATGTCACTGGAAGCAATGGTAATGAATATTACTAGGCTTTTTAAAATATCTAAAATGTGAAATGTGGGAAAAAATGGTCATGAATAGAATCACCATGGAGGGGACAAAGATGAAACTTGGAGGGACAGAGTGGAGCCTCTAAAGCAGGGATAAGCAACCTATGGCACGCATGCCAAAGGCAGCACGCGAGCTGATTTTCAGTGGCACTCACACTGCCCGGTCCTGGCCACCAGTCCAGGGGGTTCTGCATTTTAATTTAATTTTAAATGAAGCTTCTTAAACATTTAAAAAACCTCATTTACTTTATATACAACAATAGTTTAGTTATATATTATAGACTTATAGAAAGAGATCTTCTAAAAACGTTAAAATGTATTACTGGCACGCAAATCCTTAAATTAGAGTGAATAAATGAAGACTCGGCACACCACTTCTGAAAGGTTGCCGATCCCTGCTCTAAAGGAATGCTGAAGGTAGTAAGGAGAGATCAGAACGAGGAGAACAGAATCATAGAAGCCTAGTTTGTGTAGAAAAGTTATTTACACTCTTGAAGGAAACAGAGATCAGAACAAATGAGGACTGATAAACAATTAAGAGTTGGTCTGGAAGAGTTTACTTATTGAGCAGTTTTTGAGTCAGCAGTTTTTGGAGATAATGGATGTAGACCAGACTGGAGCACATTTTAGAGAACTGGAGGAGGAAAAGTAGAGAAAACAAGAGTAGACGTTGGCTTAGTGAGCTCAGGGGAAATATGACAGTAGTTAGATGGAACAGAGATCGTTAGAACAGGGGAATATAAAGGCTTGCTTGAAAGTTTCTGGGAAGGAGCCAGAAGAAAAGTGTTGAGAATGAGGGAAAGGGAAGGAAAAAAAAGTTGGCTAGGTGTTGAGAGTTCGATGTGGCACGTTCTTTCTAAGCACCTGTTCTTTGTGGCTTGTACCTTTTCCCAAAGAGCAGCTACTTAAGCAGCATTTTTGTTGGCTCTGTCTCGGTCTAGAGGTGAATTCTTTCCAGGCAGTTAGATTAAAATCCAATTAGCAGTTTCTGAAAGCCTTGAATGCTCAATGTGTTTTCACCTGTTCAGAAATAGTTTGACTTTTCCGGATCATAAGTCAAACACCTGGGATATTATACCATTCTGAATGAAGACAAGTGTTGTTGACATATCTGAAATAATTTGGTTTAGTTGTTAGAATATCTAGAACAAGACTTTGGAAGCTTTGCATTAGATGATCTGTTGTGACCTATAGACCCTATATGAACAGGAGACCATAAAGCCCAGAAGATAAAAGGGCTGCCTAATAAAGATTTTGTGATTCTTCAGTATCTGGAGAATGAGGTGCCTTTTGTTGGTTGATACACAAAAAATCCAAGGAAGCTATGTAGTTCTGCAAAGTTTAGTGTTCAAAATAATGAAATATCAAATTATATTTATTCTCTGTATTTAGAGGAGACAGATGTGACTAGATAAATGTTGTAACTTCTGATGCTGTCTGCTTTGATTTGGTGTAGTTTGATATGGTTTTGACTGACTGTAGTTATTTGCATATTGCTTATTTGCGTCCTCTGGTTTATGATTATGATGATTTGAAAACTACTCTTCAGTTCATTTTTGGATTTAAAATAGTGTTCACTCTTTGCTGTTTGTGGCCTTCCTTTTAGTTGTTTACTAATTAATTTGTTGAAACACTTTTTTACATATTCATATTTAAACCAAATAGAGTATTCTGCATGTGTGCAAGATAAATGCATAATCCATGTAATAGTCTATCATGTAATAAAGCTCCATTGTAATATGTGTAAGAAGTCAGACTTCATGTTGCTGTGGGAAGTTGAACTCTGTTTTGTGCAACTAAATTCTAGATTCTTTACACTTTTACATTTTTAGATCAGCCACCATTATTTAACTCTCCTGGCAGATAGTGCACCTTTTGACCAACTTCTCTGGTTTGTTTCAGGGCCCCAGCAGTCTGTAATACCACAAGCTTTGGCGAAAGAGGTTCTAGAGAAGCTTAAGACAGAAATTGAGGAGGAGCTAAAACACCTTGATGAAGAAATTTTGGAAGGTCTGTGCTTGTTTGGTGGATTTCTCCCCCTCCCCACATTTATTTCAGTTGATGCAACCTTACCTTATAACGCTACAGTTCTTCAAGTATGTGCATTCTCCATTGTAGCATGTGTGTGCATCTGTGCACTCTTGAACAGAGATTATAAATAGCAGGGTCTGCGCCTGTGCAAAGCAATGCCTTGTGCTCCCAGGCAAGGACATATAAGGAGGCATGGACCTGCTGCTGCTCCAGTTCTTTCCCAACCATCTGCAGCTTGAGACGGAACAGTTTTGGTGTCTGCTGTTTGCATCTTCTTCCTGCCTTTCACATTTTATTGTTTATTTTATTTACTTAGCTAGTTTTTATTTTTTAATTTATCTTGTTTTTTAGAGCACAATTTGTGCGTCTCCCCCCCCCCCCCCCCCCGTTTCTTTTTGCCCCTGAATTTCTTGCATCATCTGTTGTGGCCTATAGCACTTCCCCAGATTATGCCTAAGACTGAGCCCTGCCAGACCCACCACAGGTCTCTTCCCTGTAGTGATGGGCTTCCTAGTTCTCTCTGGTGTGTCAGAGAATCTCGTATCCCATCCAAGTGTAAAGTATGCACTGGGCTTAAGGGCAGGTCCTGCAAGGATAGAGAGGGTAGGCTGAAGCTCCCCTTGAAACATTCCTTAGCTTTGGTAGGGTCTGTTTCTCCCCCACTATACATCAGCCTCAATCTCTCAAGCTGCACAGTTGACTTCCAGAGCTCCAGAGGAGGTTCCAGAGATGAAGCCCTCTAAAAGAAAAAAGCCCCTCACCCCTTTTTTGAGAGTATCCGATAGGGGAAAGTCACTTCTTACAGCCAACTACCTGGAGACCTCGCCTCCCATAATGGGTACAACCGAATCTGCAGCTGACACTGGTACCAAAACCATGGTAACACCTAAGAAGTCATCTCGATAGGAGGTCTTCAGTTAAATAGTACCGAGAGAGACCTGCTTTGGTACTGTCTGATGCCTCTAGTCACCGAGGTGCATGTAAATCCAGGGACTCTAAGATTATCACAAGGGCTTTGGAACAGACATTCTCTTGGAAACATTGAGATCAGCCAGACTGACCCCTGGCTCCCTGTCCAGGGCTGCCCTCCATGAGATATAAACACTCGGAGAGATGTCATCTCATCTGCCTTTCTGGTACTGCATGCAGCATCCCCAGTCCTACATCAATCCCCATTAGTGTCTCAGGCTCCTACCATTTGCTATCATAGCCCACCAGCACCTTCTGGATTCCTTTGCCCTGAGGATCTCGGAGAAACCGGAGTCCCCTGTCTTAAGGGGTACTGTAAGAGCCTCTCCTCCTGTGCTGCTTCTACCGTTGGTGACCAGGGGCAGTGAGTTGTATGGGTCTGTGGTGACCGGGGGGCCAGGCTCCACCAATGTTCGGAGTCGGGTCTCTCCCCTGGCCCTGCCTGCTGCCCCCGCGCTCCTCCACCTGAGCATCCTCCGCCTGCTGCCCTCACGCGCCTCCACCGGGCCCCGGAGCGTCCCTGCCTCAAGTGGGCGGCTGCCCTGCTGCTCTGCACTGCGCTCCCTTGCTGTTGCTGGCAGTCGCTGCTGCCTACAGCACAAGAGTGGTGCCGGCGGCAGGCTGAAGCGGCTGCTGCACCTGAGGAGGGGAGGAGGCTCACACATGATTGGCAGCCCTCCCCTCCCCCGGGACCCACCGGGAGGTGATGCTGAGGGGGCTTCCAGGCGACGGAGTCTGGACCTCACCTGAGCAGCTGCTGAGATTTGGGTGAGTGTCTGACTGTGTGATCTGTGCCCCCCCCGCCTGCGGTCACCACTCCGGGCATCCCCATCCCCCATGAGGCTATGGTGAGGGGCAGCAGGCTGCAGCAGGGGAGGAGGCCACAAAGGGTGGCAGTCCTCTCTCCCCCTGGCACCCACCCACCACAGGGGAGGTGAGGAGGCTTCCTGGACCTGAGCAGCTGGGGCTTGGGTGAGTGTTGTGACACACTGCCCTTCCCCACCTCCCACAGTCAGCGCTCCTGCCCCACGTTGGGCAAGGGGCAGCTCCATCCCCCCACCCCCAGTGAGCCTACGGTGAGGGGCAGCAGAAGGGGAGGAGGCCACATGTGATGGCAGCTTGCCCCCTGCACCCACCACAGGTCAGGCGAGGGGGCTTCCTGGACCTGATAGGGGCCCTAGGAGCACATGCAGTGACAGTGGTGCAGGGTGAACGTGCTCGCAAGGGGAGCAAGAAGGGGGGCCCTTGCCCCAGAGGTTGCTGCTGCTGGTGGGGAGAGTATTGGGGTGGGGTCCTCTCTGGCCCTAGCCCTGGGGTAGCCTTTCTGCACCCCAAGCTCCTCATCCCTTGCCCCGCACCCTCAGCCAGAGCCCTCACCCCCTGCACCCCAACCCTCAGCCCCAGTCCTGAGCCCCCTCCTGCACCGTGAGCCCCTCATCCCCAGAGCCCTCACCTGAGCGGGAAAAACACACAACTTAAATTTGGCGGTTAGTTTGGGGCATGATCGTGTTTAGCACAATACTTGATTATTTTACACTCTTTAAAGTATATAATTGGTTGTATACGGGTACAACAAAATATAATGTATTGAAGCAGGCGAGTGCTGCTTCTGACTTTCCACTTTTAATTGGCCCTTGTAATCGTGTGGTGCCGGTGCATTGTAGTTTCATTTTATCTCAGCAACAAATTCTTGAGTTGTAGGACCAGTAATAATCAACAGTGGATACATTCTTAATAAAGTTACCCAGAGGAAAAGAACAAAAGGGTAATTCATCAAGTGACGGCCTGAGTTCGACACCCAGCTTCAAACTGAAGTTATACAAAAGAAAGGTGCGGCAAATCTACAAGATAAGAAAAGGAGTTTTCAGCAATCTTGGCTATCAAGAATTACGTGGTTGGAGTACAATAGTGAATTAGACAGAGCTTTTTGCTCAGTCTGCAAAAACTGTTCTGAAAAGAAGATCTTAATATTTTCTACGAAGGCCAAACCAACGTTTATTTCGTCCGGATTTCAAGATTGGAGACACATTGCGTGGTTTTACATCACACGAAAAATCCTCCTGAAGCGGTAATGAAGTATGCTGCTTTGCAATTGCAGGTAAATGTTTCTGCACTAATGTCGGCCAGTTACAGAAAACAGTCACAATCAGCTGGGAACGCACTGCACAAAATCTTTAACAGTGTTCAGTACCTAGCTCAACAAGGAATAGCATTACGGTGGACATGAGAATGATTCAAATTTGATGCAGCTCTTGTTGCTACGCAGTACAGATTCAGAGGAACTGAGACAGTGGCTTAGTCGCACAAAATACAGGTAGCTGTCACATGAGGTTAACAACAAAATAATCAAAATGATGGCAATGATTACGCTAAGACAAATTGTGCAAAAGATAAAGGCTTCAAAGTTTTACGCCATTGTAATGGATGAGACTACTGATTTGTTAAGAAAAGAACAAGTAAGTTTTTCTTTAAGGTTCTTTTCTAGTGAAGACTGGGAGATCTAGGGGGAGTTTATTGGGTTTTACCAAACTGATGTGAAGGATGCTGCTTCTCTTTTCAAAATTGTGGAATGATACATTTCTCTGGTGTGATTTGCACTTTTCTGATTGCTGGGGACAGTGTTACGACGGCGCCAGTAATGTGTCCGTCAAATTTTCTGGGTTCCAAAGCCAGAGTGAAGGATCGAGAAGTGAGATCAGAATTTGTGCACTATGCTGCACATTCCCTTAACCTTGCCATGCAGGGTACCCTACATAATATTCCAGAATGTCGTGATATGTTTTCGATGGTGAAAGATCTCAATGCCTTCAGGGAGTCACCAAAGCATATGGCACCATTCAGAGAGTTTCAGAGTGAAGAGGAGCCTTCTTTATGACCATTGTGCCGAACAAGATGGACACTAAGGATTAGTAGCATTAAATCACTGCTCCACAACTACAAGGCCATGATGAACTGCCTAGATTAATTTAGTTACTCTTCAGATGAATTCGGCTCAAAATGCAGTGGATTCTCCAAGCAACGTCAATCTTTTTCAACGTACTTTACACTAACAGTTCTTGAGAAAGCCATGGGTCCTGTAGAAGAAGCTAATGCAAAAATTCAAAGCCCAAACATGTCATTGGCAAGCGTTATGAAGAAAGTTGGCCTGTTGCAATAGGCGTTAAGTGGGATGCGCACCGACTTGTCGTACAATCGCTTCTGGGAAACAACAGTAGAGAAGGCAAGAAATCTTTATTTAGATGATCCTACACACCTGAGAAAATGCAAGCCACTGATATGGCTCACCATGGAAGCCTTCCTTACACCTTCAGTGACCTCAAAGAGTATTTTCATCTAATATATGTCGGGATCATTCTTGCTTGCAAAGTTGCCATTGAACAGAGGTTTTCAACAGAAAGCTTTACATTCGCAGTAAAATTGGAGAAGCATATAACTGATGCAGCAAATGGCTCAAAACAGGACATTGTCCCAATAAGTCAAGCTTTCCATGGTGACATTAACATGAAGAGGCCATCTCTTCATTTAGAAATGTTGAGTGATATTTGCAGTTTGAGAAATTGCTAGCTTAATTCGGTGTGCGAAGTGAAGCAATTTCTGAAACAAAACAAAGGCTTGAGTGACATGTCAGAAGTTGCAATTCTCCCAAAATTATTCTACACAATTCTGACTACAACCTGCACCGCTGAGTGATCATTCAGTTGCCTGTGCAGACTGAAAAATTATTTGCGAACGACCATGGGCCAAGAACATCTAAATCACTTGGCATTTCTGCACATTCATTAGAACTCTACCTCTGAATTGGCTGTTGCAAGTCTCCTGGATGACTTCATTTCAAGAACTGAACAACGACGAAAAGTGTTTGCTGCCTCCTAAAGTACATCGCAAAAGAAGGGGCTACATTTGTTTTAATTTTAGGAAGTATTTGCTTTTGAGGGTTATTGATCCAAGAGTGCCTGGTTGTTTCCATATTCAAAGGAGTATTAATAAAGTTGATATTCTTAGTTAAATAATTTTTTCTTACAATAGTGATATTGTGCAATATAGGAAAACTGTTAAACGCTTACTTTTTCCATTCCATTTTTACATTATTTAAAATATATCTATAGATATATATCTATATATCGACTTACAAGGCAGATGTGTGTGGGGTGCAGGACATGGACCTATAATGAGCACCACCAACAATTATACAAACCTGCCGCCCCTGTTGGTGACTGAACATTTATGCATGAGAACAAGATCTGATCCATTGCCTCTGATACCAGTACTAATGACCAAAGCCCCCCGAATTATACTTGGGGAATGGCACTTGGAGGTTTCCATACAGGACTCTGCTTCTCTGGGGACATACCCTGAGGAGGCCTTTCCAGCAGACACCTCAGATTCCCTGGAAACAAATGCCCTTCGCAACCCTTCTCCTATCCACTTCTGCAATGAGCCTATTGGAACTCCTGGATGCGTTATGGTGACCAGTTTTATAGCATACGAGCCTGAAAGAAACACCAACAAGAACACCTGCTAGTACTGCAACAGCCACCAACACCACAAGATCACTTCCCGGTACTACACATTCCCATGGTATCCGACCTAAGAGGAGAGAGACCCATTGACTGAAGAAGGGTCGACCCTTTTAGCTAAGTCAGCGTCATCCTGTGGTGAGGTGGTAATGCCACCACCGCCCTCCTATGCAGATGACTTTAGGGCCTTCCAGGTCTTAATGAAATATCCACCTGAATCCCTTCAGATTCCTTTGGAGGAGTTCCAGGAGTCTCAGTGTTCTCTAGTGGACATTTTACGTATCATGTACCAGAGTAAGATCACTCTACCCATCGATGAGGTTATCACCAACGTGTACTCTGTAGCAGACACCTGCCACTATTCTGTCTGCTTGAAAACAGGCAGACAAAAAATTACATTCTGGCCAAGATAATGGCATATTTATCCCATCCCATCGCTGACCCTGCTTCACAGAAGTTATGTGGCGAGTGTCTTGGTCTCCTGAGGGAGGTGCAAAATACTGTGGATGACCTCCCATTTGAAGAGCCCAAGCTCTTCAGAGACTACAAAGACTCCTAGTTCCACTCCTTTAAAGACCCTAGGACAACATTAGATCTATGCTATGTCTACGCTAGCTCTACGGAGCCCCCTAGAAGGGGATCCAGACCCTCAGAAAAGGGGAACACCATCCTCCATGACCACTCAACATGCACCTTCCTCTAAGTGACCATTTTGACAACCTGGTTGAGGGCCTCAAACAACATCTTCCTCTAGATCAGAAGTGGGCAAACTAAGGCCCGCGGGCCACATCCGGGCTGTGGGATTCTCCTGCCCAGCCCGGGAGGCTAGCCCCCGACCCTTCCCCTGCTGTTCCTCCTCCCCTGCAGGCTCAGCTCACTGTGCTGTTGGCGCAATGCTCTGGGCGGCGGGGCTGTGAGCTCCTGGGGCAGCGCAGCTGCAGAGCCGCAGCCTGACCCGGTGCTTTGTGCTGGGCGGTGGTGTCATTGGCTCCAGCCGGGCGGCGCGGCTGCCTATCCTGGTGCTCTGGGCGGCACGGCTGTAGCGCCAACAGCCACCAGTGCTCCAGGCAGCGTGGTAAGGGGACAGGGGGGGTTGGAGAGAGGGCAAGGGAGTTCGGAGTGGTGGTCGGGGGAGGAGGTGTGGATAGGGGTCGGGGTGGTCAGAGGGCAGGGAACAGGTGGGTTAAATGGGGGTAGGGGGCAGTCAGGAAGGAGAGGGGGTTTGGATGGGGTGGCGGGGGGCTGTCAGGGGCCAGGGAGCGGGGGGTGGATGGGGCAGGAGTCCCGGGGGGGGCCGCTGGGGGTGAGAAGCAGGGGGGGTTGGATAAGGGGCGGGGGCAGGGCCACGCCTGGCTGTTTGGGGAGGCACAGCCTCCCCTAACCGGCCCTCCATACAATTTCGGAAACCAGATGTGGCTCTCAGGCCAAAAAGTTTGCCCGCCCTTGCTCTAGATCTTCTCCTGCACGATTTTGCCATCCACCGTCCCTTTGGAGACTGCCTATCCCACTTCCTACCTGCTTGAGAGCTCGTTACCTCAGACAATTGAGCTGTTTCCCCATGAATTTGTTGGTAAAGGGTTCTGTTCCCTATATTTCCTGGTTTCTAAAAGAGGCGGTGGTTGGAGGCCGATTGTTAGACCTCGGGAACCTGAACACCTACGTCCTATTGCAGCACATCAGGATGGTGATACCTGGATTCGGAGGACTGGTTGATTGCCCTTGATTTCCAAGATGTTCACTTTCATATGGCTATTCATCCCTCCAAGAAGCACTTTCTGCATTTTGCCCTAGGCTTGGAACATTGCCAATAGCCTGTCCTTTCCTTTCAGCTCTCTGTGGCCCCAAGGGTGTTTATGAAGGACCCTTCAGCAGTAGTGGCCCACCCGCATCACTGGGGCTTTGCAGTCTTTCTGTATTTGAATGACTTGCTCCTTAGGGGCTGCTCTGCCCAGAAGGCTGAGTTAGCAGTGAGCAAGGCCCAGGCCTCTCTGGGCCTCTGCATCAGTCTGAAAAAGTCCACATTTACACCATTCCTGAAAACAAACTTAATTGTGGCCATGCTAGACTTCCTAACTGCCAAGGCTTACCTGCCCAAGGACACATTCTCCACTATGTCCAGCTTGATCTCTGCTCTACAGCACAACCCACAAACAATTGCAAGCAGGACGTGCCTACAACTCCTGGGCCACATGTTGGCCACGACATCTGTTATGCTGCATGTGAGACTGCACCTCAGATGTCTTCAGGCATGTCTAAAGACTACATATGCTCCGAACAGAGAGAGCCTTTCCAAACCGTACCTCACCGAGTACTGGATTCTCTCAGGTAATGGAAAGGCCGTCTGAAGGTCTGCATGGGAACCACATACACGTCTGCCATGTTTGAAAATCCTCACAACAGATACCTCTCTTGGGTTGGCAAATGCATCTACAGGGTGCCACAGCAAAAGGGCAAACGGTCCTCACAAGACAGATTGCTCCACATCAACATCCTGGCGCTAAAGGCAGTCCACTGTGCATGTCAGCACTTTCTTCATGACATAGAGGGACACTTTCATGGTAATATTGGACAACAGGCAGCTATGTACTTCATAAACTGACAAGGAGGAGCAAGGATATCCTAGTGCATGATACGTAAAATGTCCACTAGGGAACATTGAGACTCCTGGACCTCCTCCAAAGGAATCTGAAGGGATTCAGGTGGATATCCCAGGCCTTACATGCAGTATTGCTAAGGCTGTGGAACAGGTGCCTCTCCCATCATATAGAAATTACTGCGGCTTACCTACCATGACCTCAGCATACAGTTGCAGACTGCTTGAGCAGAAACTGCCATTAGAACCACAAGTGGGAACTCAACAGCTCTGACTTCCACAGTATCTGCCAAACGTGCGGTCTCCTGAAGGCAGACCTCTTTGCAACTTCAACCAATATGAAATGTTGCCTTTTTTGCTCCAAAGGAGGATATGGCCACGATTCCTTGGGAGATGCCCTACTAGAACCTTGACCCTGTGTCCTGCTGTACACTTACCTGCCTATTCTTCTAATCCTCAGGACCTTGCTCAAACTGAGACAAGAAGGGGCGAGGTCTATCCAGATAGTGCCCTCATGGCCGAGGCTAGCTTCTCAGTGCTACTCAGATCTACTTCATCTCTCTGTGGCAATGTCTCTCTGGCTTCCCCTCAGGGAGGATCTCCTATCAGCGCGCTCCAGCTTTCTAACCCATGCCAACCTTTAGTTTCTGAACCTGAAGTCTTGGCTCCTAGATGGTTCTCAGGCATGTAATTAAATTTCTCAGCCAAATTTCCTGCTACATAAAAGAACTTACAAGTAGTAAGGCTTACCAGCAAAAGTGGAAACACTTCCATTCCTGGTGTTTTCACTGCTCTTTAAAAGCCTCAGAAGCTCCACTCCCAAGGATCCTATGTTACCTGTTGGCCTTAAGGACACAAGTTGTGTCAATGAGCTCAGTTTGAGTATGCCTGGACGCCATTACTGACTTCCACTTGCCTATGGAAGGGGTTTCAGCCTTTGCCCATACACCACAGCCAAATTCCTTAAGGGTTTATACAATTTATTTCCCCCTGTCTGGAGCATCTCTTGTCCATGGGACCTTAATCTGGTTCTCAGTGCCTTGAGGAATATCCCTGCCCCCCATTTGAACTGATGGCTACCTGATCTCTCTCCCACCTCTCCCTCTGGACTTAATAACTGGTTGCCATCACCTCAGCGAGAAGAATGGAAGAACTCAGGGCATTCGTGGCAGACCCATTATACACTGCTTTCTACTGTGACAGGGTCATGCTATACCTTCATCTCATTTCCTGCCTAAAACCTCATTGGAATTTCATGTCAACCAAGAGATTCGTTTTTCAGTTTTCCGTGCCTCTACAAAGGAGGCTAGTGTTCACACACTAGACATTGGGAGGGCCCTCACCTTCTATTTTGATAGGACTAAGATCTTTAGGGCCTCTTCCAGACTGTATATTTTTCCAAAAGGCATAAGGGACAGTCAGTATCCACTTAAAGACTGTTAAAGTAGGTTTTGGGTTGTATCTTGACCCACTGTGAAGTGGTGGGGTTACATCCCCCTCATAAAGTGACAGTCTACTTTTATAGCCCTCCTGAAGGATCTCCCCATAGCAGATCTCTGCAGGCTACAACCTGATTCTCTGTTTACACGTTCACCAAATATGCCATCCTACCTGTGTCCAGGGTGAATTGCCTTGATTTGCCTCCTCAGCATCCCCCTCCACGTTGAGATGCTGCTTGGGAACCTCCTTCTATGATGAGATAACTGGCTCTGTGGATATGGGGAAAGTAGTGGACATGATATATCGTGACTTTAGAAAAGCTTTTGATATCTCCCACAGTATTCTTTCCAGCAAGTTAAAAAAGTATGGATTGGTTGAATGGACTATAAGGTGAATAGAAAGCTGGCTAGATTGTTGGGCTCAACGGGTAGTGATCAATGGCTCGATGTCTAGTTGGCAGCTGGTATCAAGCGGAGTACCTCAGGGGTCGGTCCTGGGACCAGTTTTGTTCAACATCTTTATTAATGATATGGATAATGGGATGGATTGCACCCTCAGCAAGTTCGCAGATTACACTAAAATGGAGGGAGAGGTAGATATGCTGGAGGGTAGGGATAGTGTCCAGAGTGACCTAGACGAATTAGAGGATTGGGCCAAAAGAAATCTGATGGGGTTCAACAAAGACAAGTGCAGAGTCCTGCACTTAGGACGGAAGAATCCTATGCACCACTACAGGCTGGGGACCGACTGGTTAAGCAGCAGTTCTGCAGAAAAGGACCTGGGGATTACAGTGGATGAGAAGCTGGATATGAGTCAGCAGTGTGCCCTTGTTGCCAAGAAGGCTAATGGCATATTGGACTGCATTAGTAGGAACATTGCCAGCAGATCAAGGGAAGTGATTATTCCCCTCTATTCGGCACTGGTGAGGCCACATTTGGAGTATTGCGTCCAGTTTGGGGGCCCCCACTACAGAAAGGATGTGGACAAATTGGAGAGAGTCCAACGGAAGGTAACAAAAATGATCAGGGGGCTGGGGCACATGACTTATGAGGAGAGGCTGAGGGAACTGGGCTTGTTTAGTCTGCAGAAAAGAAGAGTGATGTGGGATTTGATAGCAGCCTTCAACTACCTGAAGGGGGGTTCCAAAGAGGATGGAGCTTGGTTGTTCTCAGTGGTGGCAGATGACAGAACAAGGAGCAATGGTCTCATGTTGCAGTGGGGGAGGTCTAGGTTGGATATTAGGAAATACTATTTCACTAGGAGGGTGGTGAAACACTGGAATGGGTTACCTAGGGAGGTGGTGGAATCTCCATCCTTAGAGGTTTTTAAGGCCCAGCTTGACAAAGCCCTGGCTGGGATGATTTAGTTGGTGTTGGTCCTGCCTTGAGCAAGGGTTTGGAGTAGAGCACCTCCTGAGGTCTCTTCCAACCCTAATCTTCTATGATTCTGATGAAACACCCATAGGGATATATACTCAAAGAAGTGGTGGTTACTTACCTATGCAGTAACTTGAGTTCTTCAAGATGTTTCGTCCCTGTGGGTGTTCTACCTACTGCCTTCCATCCCCCCTGTGATGAAGTCTTTCAGGCTCTGCCCAGAGCCATGGATGCTGCTATTTGCTGTCTCTGGTCAAGAGTGCACGGGCACATCCTGTGGTGGAATCCCATAAGGACAAACATCTAGAAAAACTCAAGTTAATGTCTAGGTAAGTAACCTCTCCTTTTATAGTGTTCAGATGGTAATGGATGTTCTAGCAACGGTTTTGTTAATATTTTTCTCATGCTCATACATTTTTTAAATTCTCCTCTTTTTTCCTTTTCCTTAAATTTTGTGTGCTTGGTCTTCAAACGGCAAACGCTTCTTCAGAATGCTTGAGCAAAATTCTTTCACCGATTTGAGTTATGGGTTGTGATAATTTCAGATTTAATTTTGAGTGAGTTTTTTATTTTTAAAAACAAAAGTGTATTTAATTTAAATTAAAATAGCAATTTTTAATTGATTTTTATCAACACCGTTGGCCCCAGTGTACTGTGCTTCATCAATTCCAGCTGGTGTAATAGGTGTTAATAGTATAATAGCTGATAAGAGCTGTCATAAATTAGAGCAACTCTCAGGCTGCGCTAATTTATGCAGGGAACTAAATCAGCATATAGCAGCCAGGAGATTCAGGGGAGTGCAGAGGTGGGATACAGCTAGCTTTGCACCTCCCTTCAGGTGTACCCTTCTGTATTTTAATATTGATGTAGGTGTGGCTTTTATGCTGCTACTGAAGTTCACCATTGAGACCCCTAGCCCACATATATTTTGGATTATACGAATATGTAAGTACCCCGTGACTTGGCTGAGATTATCCTTTTTCATTAGCAAGAAGTTACATAACTGTTATGTTTTTTCTCTTTAATTTTAAAGTTACAATTTTAAACACATCAAGAAATACAACAGCTAAAATTTTTATCATCTTAACTTGCCCATATTATGTAGAAAGGACCCAATTTTGTTCTTGAAAAATCATTGCAGCTACCTTTGCAGTGGTATATGAATATTTTAGAGAGATTTGTGTATTGCGTGTGCCAGGTGAGTAAGTTAAGGTTGCTATGAGAACCTTAGCTTTTGTATTTCCTGACTTTTGTGTTTACAATTTTAAATTCAATGTCACAGTCCGGTAAATTCCAATACTTAATGAATACTAAAATGCCCTGTTATATTGGTTTAATAATGCTGTTGACTGTTAGCTGATGTGCTTTTAGCTTTGAGTATATAACATGAAAACATAATCTCAGTGAAGGTCAGCTTGGACACCTGGTCTATACACAGTATTTGTGGTGTCTATGATTATCATTGATCATGGTATTAACATTCCAGTCACTGGGTAACTTATTGTAGGGAACAGCACTCCATGGGCAGGGGTGGACTAGATGACCCATTAGAAATGAAAAGATGGAAAAAGATCTTAGTCAAACCACATATTATTTTAAGAATTGCACTCGGGCATTGTTGCAGATCTAGCCACATCTGTGGCCAGATTCAGCAGTGATGTAAATAGGGATGTAACTTTCACAGTGGGTATAACTGTGGAAAAAGTGCAACTTGGAGGTGGTTTTCAGTGTTTGTGCAAAATATGTATAGCTTACAGTTCACACACATGCATGGATCTTCCTGCTAACACAAAGCTCTAAGTAAGAAATTAGAGGGCATGCTTTGGCCCAGAGACTTCTATGGGTTTGTACTTAATTATTTCAGGCTGAATTTGCCCCTGGTGTGTCTTCCTGAAATTGTTATACAAGCGTGCTCTTACTCTGAAACCAGGCATTTTACTGTGTGAAATAAAATTCATGTGACTAGTAGCTGAACAGTTTTGTGGCCAATTGTATTTAGTGTTTTGGGGTTTGTTTTTGCTTTGTCCTCAGCCTTCACCAGCACAGGGTTTGACTGCCATACTTCTCCAGTATTCAGTCCTGCCAATCCAGAGAGTTCAATAGAAGATTGTTTAGCTCATCTTGGAGAGAAAGTGTCCCAGGAACTGAAAGAACCTCTTCACAAAGCACTACAGATCCTGCTTAGCAAGTAAGTTGCCATTTGCTTTGCTCGGTGGGAAGGTACTTTTCCCTTTAAATTCTTATGGTTGCTATTATGCTGGTTATTTGACTGCACTTGGTTTTGGTATTGTTTCTCTTCCAATTGTCCTTTGCCTGCCCTCTTTGTTTATATTTATATATATTTATATTTGTATATATTTATATATTTATATTTATATAGCTGTGTTGAACATTAAGGCAATTTTCAAACCCTTTTAGCATTGAGCCTCCAACATGCACCTGACATACTTTAAACTACTGGTTAATATATGGCAAACCATAAATTTCCTAGATACTGGACTGAAACCAGGTTAGCATCCCCACGTAGCACTTAATTGTAATGTTAGGTTCTGGATGCTGTAACTGCAATACCATGGTGCTAATGTTGTTGATATCTCTGTATTTTAGGTACTCCAGATGTTGCTAAACTTGTCTTGGTTGCACATTTGCCAATGGAACTACTTCCACATTTTCATTGTGGGAACGTACCTCTCAGCTTGTCACGCTCCTGGTCTTTAAAATGAGGGACAAGTAGGAAATAATAGAGAAGTTACATTCAGGTAGCGCAGAAACGTGTTTACATGTAAGTCAGATTTTTTTGTTAATTAAAAAAAAAAAATTGTGTAGTGGGGTGGATCCTCAAGGAGCCAAAAGGGAAAGAAAAGGGGTTATTTTACTTGTTGATTGACTGCATTCTTTCATGAGAGTGTGGGCAGTTGGACCATCTGTAGTGAATAAAGAACTGGCCTTTCGTCTTAGGAATCCATGTTTAAATTCCAATAGGGCATGTAACTGATGTCCCAGTGTCTTGGTTAAAGTGCTAGTGCTAGATAGTAGAGTTGCTTTGGTTGCCATTTTGTTTTAGTATGAATGAGCAATCTGGGTTTTAGGGGCGCCAAACTGACTTCCTCCTATTCTGGTTGCACTGGATGACAATGCATCTGATGTCCAAAAATTGTGCATAGAAATCTTGGGCTCTGATGAGCCAGTTTGGGAGATTATCTATATAAATATGGCTGTGAAGACAGCATTGGAAAAGCTGGGGCTCTGTTGTTTCTGATTTGTAGATGTATATGCTAATGGGGTAGGAGGAAATTGAGATTTTCAGGTGTTCTCTGCCCGTTCTTTGAGCATTACTGTCCCGGAACTCTTCTTGCATAACTGTTCCTGATATTTTTAAATGACAAAGTACTTCATCCCAGAGTATCAGTTGCCAAATTTCTTCAGTTCTGATATTGTGGGCCTATAGTACCTCGTACGGACACTGGGGAGGGATCTATGGGCCCTTATGGGGAGAGTGACTTTCATGTAGGTTTTTGAGAGGTAATGAGATGTGTAAGTAGTTCCTTGACTAGACCACCTTCTTGCAGTGAATCAAGTGGTTCAGCTGCAGACTTAATAAATGAAATTGATGTTAGTGGAGAGTGGATTGTCACACTTCCTTGGGTATGCAAATTGGGTGTCTTTGCACGTGTACATAGACCAGCTAAGATCGCACCAGACTGAATCCCGAAGATGCTACCCTCAGTTCCACAGAAAAGGTCACTTGTTACATCTAGAGCATCTGACCAGAACTGTTTGTGGAGCCAATCAGCTCTGTTCCTTGATCTTTCCAGCTGAAACATGTGGTCTAGCCACTATGTCCTCCATCTTCAGAAGCTAATAAATGCAACAACTTCCCTTATGTCCAGTTTTTATTGGGCCAAGAAATGAAGTTGTCTTGTGTATGGAAGTGCATAGTGCCGCTCATAGGCTGTCACATCAGCTAATGGTGAAATTTCTCTAACTTTTTAGAAAAAGAATGAGTACTAAGCACTGATTTGGTTCCACTTTAATTTTTTCTTGATGCAGTACATAGTGCTAATGGGAATTCTATGATAAGATCTCTACATTCAACTGGTGTTTGGTTGACTCATGTGAATTATCTGTGCACAGAAACAGTAGTTTTGTAGCTCTTTCATTTGCCTAGCATATGATGTATGCTCAGAGACTGTCTTAGTTGTACTAAACTCTTAGCACAAAATTGTCTTTGTTGCAGTGCTCTACAAACTGTCAGATCTTGTTAACCATCTATGTGCTCCTTTAGAAATATACACACTATATTTTTCAGATGGCCTCATACAAACAGGGAGCTCTTTTATCTTCCATTCATTTCCCTGCTCCTGTTGGTAACTGGTAAGCAGGAAGTGGAAAGCTTATGGACCATTAATGCCGGAGCATAGTTCCCCCTTTGCAGGATGATCAGTTTTTCGTTACCTAATTCCCTAAAAATGAATTTGCTTTGTTTTACTGAAGGAATAACTCTGGATTATAGCACTGAGATATCAATGCTGTCTGGTTAATTTTTAAGTGACACTTTAATTTTAAGCTTCATTTTGACATGCAGTTAGGGTGACCAGATGCGAGGACCCGAAAATCAGGACTTATCCCCTCCCACCGGACTTGTTGAGCAAAAAAAAAAAAACAAAAAAAAACCTCTACCGCCGGAACGGAAGAAGCTCGGATATCGGGACAAATGGAGTCCCGACCAAGCATCGGTTGGGACGCGGGACAAATGAAGAAAAATCGGGACGGTCTCAATTTTATTGGGACGTCTGGTCACCCTACATGCAGTGGATGTGTGAACATGTAGTTACCTGGGAACTGAAAGAACTTTAATCTTTGTTTTTTCCCTTTATAACCTTTGGTGTTTGTTTAATTTCTGCAGGCCAGTGACTTATCAGGAATACCGAGAATGCACTCAGGAGACAGACGCTCATGCCAGTGGATGGAGCAAGGTAATAACCGAATTATCTTAACTTTGAGTTCTTAACACTTTGAAGCTAATGGGGAGGATTTGCCCTATAATGCTCCAATAGCAGGATATACACACCTATGAACTTCAAATATTTAGGAGCATCTCAGAACCAGAAATAAATGGGTTACAATCCAATATCATCTCCCCTCAAAAAGGTGTGTGTAGATATGATAATTAGTCCTACCACGAGTGCCAGGGACTGGACTAAATGACCTCTCGAGGTCCCTTCCAGTTCTATGATGTGCAACTTTGTATTTTGTATTTTTTTTCTGGACTGCTCTTTAATGCATTTGCTATTTGTTAATCTAATCTTCTTATGTTGGTGTTGGGTAAGTAGTAAGACGAAGAGATAGAGCTGCTGTTGCTTGACATCGATGCCTGGATGCCGTTTATTAAAAACTTAAAATTCCCTAGAAGCATTTGCTGTTGTAGCAGTTCCTTAGTGAAAATTGAGAAGAGTGTTTCCATTATACTTCTCTGCAATCCATTCTCAGTTGTTTTGTTGACTTTTTACATTCTTTTCGCTTGTTAATCTATTTTTGAGAAAAGTAAAGATAACAACATGCTCCAAGATTTTGAGGTTTTAATGGCTCAGAAAATAGAGTTAAGCTTCCTGTAGCAGCCTCAGCATCACTGCCATAGGTGTGTGAGCTGCAAGAGGGCTTTTTATTATGTCATTGTGCAACATGATAGTCGATTTTACTGATACAGCAGTACTGCATCTTTTCTATAATCTGAGGCCTGTGCATACCACTTTGCACTACATTTATGATCCATCTATCTTGAGATATGTTTCTCAGAGGATCCCAAGACTGCAAAATGAAATGCAAATCTATACATGGAATTACTTCATCTAGAAGACAAAGGCAGCCACCTCTGGGATGAAATGGAGTGACTTATTAACAGTACACAGCTACACTATGCAGCAGGGCAAGACAAAAAGTTAATTTATTTTCCAGTTGAAACTTCGTATGGAATTTAGGTAGTCTAATATAATTACCATAGTGAGAATATGGTCATTATACTGAGGCTAGCACTCTGTTTTTACCTTTACGTGTTTGCACACAAAAGCTGAGATTTGTAATGGCCTCAAATTGCCAGGTCCTTTTTTCTCATTCAAAAGAGAGCATCGGTCCAGCCTGATGTTAGCTGGAGCACTGGTTCAGCATTGACCCAGCAAAGAGTGCTACGTGTTGAATGGCAAAACTACTTCCTACTGATGTAAGTGATAGCTGCATTGAGATACTTTGATAGTGCTAATGTCGCTTGACCCTGCCTAATTTGAGATCTCATGGGATTGTAATACAAAATGAAAAGACATAAGCCCAGGGGTCCAGAATTGAAGTTCCCACAAAGTTCAACTCTGAATTTCCTGACTTCTTCAATCTAAAATCTGAACATTAACATTGCATTAATATGTTTTCTGTCTAATATGTCATTGGAGGACATAACACTAGTTAAAAAAACAAATTAACTATCTGGTACTTGTGTATTACAGCTATCTTCTACTTATATCATTTATATGGAAATTGAAATTTTATGCTGAAAACGGATCAACCCTAGATGTGGAGAAATAATACCTTTGACTATAATGCTTGTACTTAAGGCATAAGTTTCAGATGCAAATGGATCTCCAACAGGAAAGGACAGTAGATTTTCCTGTGACCTTAAAAAATATTGAAGTCTGCATATTTTATACCCTGTAAGTCATCTTGCCATATGTGTTCTGCCTCTTGTGCTGCCCTCTAAAGCTTTTTAGCTCATATGGTCATGTGACTCTGACCATTAACAGGGCTCCATCAGTAACAGTAGCCACCCTTAGATAAATGTTAATGTTTCTCATTTTTTTAAAAATAGGTTGTACCTCTCACGCTCAGACACATACTTTGAGACCATAGTTAGGCACTATATTTTTCTCTATTGTAACTGGAAAAAGCTGAAGAGTAAGGCATGAACCCCAAGAGCTGCACTAAATATAATTTTCTCTAATGCAGGGTCTTAAATCAGCTGTAGAATTGATGATCATGGGTTGAGGTTTCTCTCTTGACATTTTGGGTGATATGTCTCTCATCCAGTGGCTAACTGTTCAGTAGTTTTTGGGATCAGAAACTATTGATGAACTAGGAGCACAATATTGCAGCTACTGTAGGTCTCAGAATCCTGTCAGCTAGGTAGCTTTATAGGATCACAAGCTGTGACATTATCTGATTTAAAATATGACCATATAGATCATTGTTGCAACCACTGTTACATATTTGCAGCAAATCTTGTACAAGGTTGTCAAGTGAGGTGTCTATGAAAAGGTTACGATTTGCTGGTTATGATTATGCTATCTGTATGCATGTATCATTTTTGTATTTGAAGTTATAAGTATTGTCTCTATACTTGGATTTCAAATGTTTGCTCCTGGGGTAATGCCCACAAGGTAGCTAGCCAGCACATCATAGCGGGACTATTCAGATTGAGTAACCCATCAAAGGAAAATTTAACTGACAATGGACCATGAGAGACACCCATCTACACTGAATGGAGTTTCCTTCTGTGACTAGGTGAAATGCATGGACATGGGACTTGCCCATGTGACTCCAAACTCCATCTTGTTGCTGTAATTTTCCGCAGTAAGAACAGTGGGATGCCCTCCAAATGGAAACACCTCCATTTTGTCTTCATTCCTGCTTCTTAGCTCTGGAGGAACTTTGCTACAAACTGAAACTCTGAACAAAGGACTGAATGATCCCTCCAAGCTGTGGATGTAATCCAGAGATTTGACTTAATCCAACAGTTCATTCCAGCACTGCTACAAGCCTGAACCAAGAACTTTGCCATTACTGTATGTAATTGATTCCTTTAACCAATTTTAACTCTCACCTTTCTTTTTCTTTTTATGAATAAACCTTTAGATTTTAGATACTAAAGGATTGGCATCAGTGAGATTTTTGGGTAAAATCTATGTTACACATTGACCTGGGTGTGTGGCTGGTCCTTTGGGATCAGAAGAACCTATTATTTGATGAGACTGGCTATAAAGAACCACTCATGTCTGAATCCAGTGTTTTTGATGGTGATACAAGAACTTGAATGCCTGAGGAAACTGTTTATATGTCCTCTTGTTAGCCAGTGTGGTGAAACAGAAGTTTACTTTTGCTGTTGGTTTGGTATATCCTATGGGGATTAGCCACCAGTCTTGGGGTGTATCTGCCCTATTTCTCATCAGTTTGTCCTGAATTTGGCATCCTCAGTTGTGACCCGCTGAGGCATGGTTACAGTGGCGTAGTCTGGCTAGGATACACAGAACCCGGTCAATTAAGCTTTGGATCAGAACCCCATGCTATTCAAAATTTGATATTGAGAGTTTCAAAGGTTAAAGATTAGTGACCATGAGTCAGAAGGCATCAGCAGAAGCAATCAAACTTCAAGCCCCGAGAGAGAGCCTGTGTCTTGAACATGAACAAAGACTGGCAGAACTTAGAATTCAGGCGAAGCAAGCCTTGGCCAGCTGGAAAGAGAAGCTAGAGGAAGGATTGCTAAAATGGAAAAAGAAGCTGCTCAAAGAAAGAAAGAGAAGCTCTTGCAAGGCATATGGAACGGCTGGCTGCTGAGGAGAGGAGTTCACCAGATGCAACAAGAAACTGCCAGACTTGAGCTCCAAATCAAAAAAGCAATGGAAGAACAGCAGGAACTGTATCCTCTTGAACAGGGATCTCAAACACGCGGCCCACGGGGTTATTTTCTGCGGCCCACCAAGCTCCCTGCGCCCTCCTGCCTACCTCCAGGCCAGGGGTGGGCAAACTATGGCCTGTGGGATTGCCCCCCATGGCGCTGCGAGCCTCGTGCTGCGCCCTGAAGTGGCCGGCAGCATGTCCCTGCGGCCTCTGGGAGGAGCGGGGGGGCAGAGGGCTCTGTGCGTTGCCCTCGTTTCCAGGCACCGCCCCCCGCAGCTCCCATTGGTTGGGAACGGGGAACTGCGGCCAATGGGAGCTTCGGGGAAGGTAGCTGGAGGAGCGGCAAGGGCAGCGCACGGAGCCCTGTGCTCCCCCAGGGGCCGTAGGGTTGTGGTTCCGGCCACTTCTAGGTAAGCGGCGCCGGGCAGGAGCCCACACCCCGAACTCCTGCTCTGGGTCGCCTGCTGCATCCCACATCCCTCCTGCACTCAGGCCCCCTGCTGCACCCCGAACCCCTCCTGCACCCCAACTCCCTGCCCTGAGCCCCGTGCCACACCCCTCCTGCACCCCAACCCTCTGCCCTGACCCCCCTCCGGTGCAGGGGTGGGACCTCATGGAAGGGGTGGAGTGGGGGCGAGGCCAGGGGGCAGCGAGGGGGGGTGTCAGTGATGCAGCCCTCAGGCCAATGTACTAGTCCTCATGTGGCCCTCGTGGTCATTTGAGTTTGAGATTCCTGTTCTTGAAAGTCCAGTTTATAACAATGTTGGTATGTTGTATTACTCTGAGCAGCTGTCTGTGTTTAACCATTTTTTCTATGGCCAGGGAGAGGGTTACTCAAACCTGGGGAAGGTGAAAAATAGCTGTTTGTCTGTGAATGAAGTTTCTGAATGTGTGTCTGATATCTCAGAAGTAAATCTGGAATTAGATGAAGCGCAGAGAGAGCTCGTTTATAGGGAAAAGTTTTCTCTACAGCAAATTAAGGTTGATGGTCAGGTTGAAGCCCTAATTGAGGAAGATAAAGGTAAATTTTTTATGGATGATGGATTGGCAAGTGAAGTTTGTGAAAGTAAGCCTGAAAAAGGTAGAAATGATTTGTTTAAAGTATCTCAGTATAATGTGGAGAATAGCAGTTTATCTGTTAGGAGTGGCAACTTGCCTGTTAAAGAAACTGTCTCACTTTCTAAGTATATGTCTGAAATCAGACATGGGTGCTGGGACAAGGGAAAGGATGACTCCAATTGTTTCTCTGTTTTGAATAGTAGCATGCCTGCTGAGGAAAAGTTTTGCTTTAGTTCTCTGTGAAGCAGACAGAAAGTGCTTCTCAGTTTATGCTACTTGAAAATTTATCAGTCGTTTCAGAGTTGGATCTGGATTTAACTGAAGCCCAGGAAGGGAATGTTCCTAAGTTTGTGTCTGCTAGGGAGAATGACATTATAACTAGGTCGCATCCAGTTGGTGTCATAACTAGATCCCAGACAATTCTGGTGCTTCTATTTTGCCTGTTGATAGGGTGTTACTGTTACTGGGTTGGGTAAAGGTATGACAACTCCATTTAGATAGGCTGATATCATAGCCAGTGCACAAGGAGAGCATAAAGGTGATTTGACTGTTACCCACTAAGCGTGTGGAAACTTGTAACAAGGATAAAATGATTCCTAAGCTTGCGTGTGGCAAAGGGAAAAAGAGTGCTTCTAACCTTTTACCTAGTAAGGCTATCAGCTTGCCTAAAAGGGTGTTGTGTAAAAATCTTCCTGATGGGCCAGAGGTGATTCTGGATTTAAGTGAAACCCAGGAAGAGTCTGTTGCTCAGGAAAATGTTCCTTTAGAGCAAGCCCTAGGTGAAGAGGGTGAGAGAAGAATTTCTGTGAAAGATGAATTGTTGCTTTAAAAGATTCCTGAAGAGGAAAAATCTTCATGGTAGTTTTTCCAAGCAGTTTGCTGTAAATGAAGGGTGTGATGAAAGTGATTTGATCAAGGGAGTTTCAGTTCCAGCAGCCAGAATTTTTCTTTTGAAAATGGATCCACTGACTTTGTGTTAGAAAGACCCAATGTAGATAGCTTTAAGAAGGTTTCATATGGAATGAAAATTGTCAGGGAATTTAAACAGCCCTATGATGACCAAGTGGCTGTGTTTGGTCAGCCTGTTGGGGAGACTATGTTGTTGGAACATGAATGTCTCCATGCTAATTCTTTGAGTAAGCAGTCTGTGACTCAGGTACAGTAATTCCTCACTTAATGTTCTCCCGCTTAACGTTGTTTCCAAGTTATGTCACTACTCCATTAGGGAACATGCTTGTTTAAAGTTGTGCAATGCTTCCTTATATCGTCATTTGGCTGCCTGCTCTGTCACCTGCTTGTAGGATTCTGTGGAAGAACAGTGACTTTACAAGGGAACATTGCACAAGTTCCTCTTCTCCGCCTCCTCTCCCTTCCCCTCTCTCCCAGCACTTCCCCCTGCCGCCAAATAGCTGTTTGGCGGTGCTTAGGACTTTCTGGGAGGGAGAGAGGGAGGGAGCGGGGAAGCTGCCCCTCCCCTCTGCCAGGCAGGGCCACCCGGAACGCTGGGGCTGCAGGGCCCTGGGCTAAGGAGGCCCCGGGGCTCTGGGCTGTAGCTATAAAGCCCCTTTCGGAATGCGGCCCTGTGAGCACAGGCCGGAGGACTCAGGAGGAGCAGGGGCAGCCATGCAGCCAGCGGCCGGAGAGAAGCGGCGCTTTGAAGAGCCCCTAAAGCCCCTGCATTCTGGGTGACCGTGCCTGGCCGGGGGGGCAGCTCCCAGAATTGCGGCCATGGGGACAGTGCCACGCTGAGCAGAGCCACCTGCACACCTCCTGCACCAAACAGGAGCTGCCCCAGGTAAGTGCTCTGCACTTCCTGCCTGCTCCAGCCCTGAGCCTCCTCCCGCACCCTAACTCCCTCCCAGACCCTGCACCCCCAGCCCTGAGCCCCAGGAGAAGAATGGAGAAAAAAAGAATGAAAAACCAGGGGGGAGGGGTAGGATAAGAGGGAATGCTCCCCCTGTGTGGGGGCCCCAAAAATGAAGCTGAGCACAGGGCCCCACTAATTCTAAATCCGCCATTGGAGGGAGGGGGAGGAGCGGGGAAGCGCCTCGTCTCTGCTCCTCCCCCTCCCTCCCAGAAAGTCCTAGGTGCTGCCAAACAGCTGTTTGGCGGCAGGGAAGCTCTGGGAGGAAGGGGGAGGAGCGGGGACGCGGCGTGCTCCGGGGAGGAGGTGGAGTGGGGGTGGGAAGAGGCGAGCCTGGAGTGGAGCGTGGCTGGGAAGAGGCAGGCCTGGAGCATCCCCTGGCAAAGTCAGCGCCTGTTCTTCTGACGGGAAGCTGCTGCTGCGCAAGATGCTTCCTAGCGTCCTTGCCTGCCTCATTGTCTGCAGCGGGCTGTGCCTGTGTGGGGTAAGCCAGGAGCACCTCCCCACCACAGTACAGTACTGTACAGTATATAGTGCCTTTTGCCTGCCCCAAAAAAATTTCCTTGAAACCTAACCCCCCACATTCCCATTAAATCGTATGGGAAAATTGGATTCGTTTAACATCGTTTCACTTAAAGTTGCATTTTTCAGGAACATAACTACAACGTTAAGTGAGGAGTTACTGTACTGAGGAAAGATTGGGTTACTGGTTTTTCAGAGCAGAACAGCCTTATGACTAAACCCACAAGAATGCAGAGGAGAGCAAGCAAACTCTCACCCTTACACACTTTGGATTTGTTTGGTATCTCTTTAAAGCAGAGTCCAGTCTCTAAGCTGCTGCTGGTGGTGAATTCACAAGCAAGCATGCAGGAGAGCGTCTGTGTAGATGTTCATAGCACAGAGGGTCTGCAGTTGGTGAATATACCTAGCCAGCAAAGGAATTCCTGTGAGAACGAAGTTTGTTTTCAACCTTCTAGGAAAAAGGGGTGTGTGTGGGGCGGGGCGGAGGAAAGGACTCAGTCCTGCTGAGGGGAAGAATGAGTGTCCAGCCTTGAAATTGGGAGCAAATGAAAATTTGAAAGCTAGTGTGTGTGTTGATGCAATCTGCCTGGCTAATAAGGGAGGGGGAAGATTTGCCCCATAGCCGGTAGCACTGAGGACACACCTGGCCAGCCAAGGGATTTAGTAAGACAAAAGGCATGGTATGATCAAAATACTTATTATCACTGACTTGTAAGAAATTTAATGTTACTGTTAAGGTTTAGCCTTCTGCTGTATTTGATTTTTATGTCAACCCTGGTAAAAATGTACAATGTGCCTAATCTTTTGAAAAAACCCTTGAACATGTTAAGAGTGATACATAAGAACACACTTTATGTTAAAAGGCCTTGTGATACTGATATTTCAAAGTTAGTGCCTGTAACTAGTCTTAAAACTGTACACAGTTTTAAGGAGAAAAAACATTGCAGACCTAATGTGCTGTATGATAAGGGAAACTGAGACACACTACCATATTGTGGGGGGAGGGATAGCTCAGTGGTTTGAGCATTGGCCTGCTAAACCCAGGGTTGTGAGTTCAATCCTTGAGGGGGCCATTTAGGGATCTGGGGCAAAAATTGGGGATTGGTCCTGCTTTGAGCAGGGGGTTGGACTAGATGACCTCCTAAGGTCCCTTCCAACCCTGATACTCTATGATTCTATGATATTGCTTTCGTGGCTAAGTGCCAAGATTCCTATACTATGAAGGACATTAATATCTACATTGATTTGATGTTAATTGGGTTCCAAACATTTGCCAGAGCTTGTATGGATAAATTAGCTATTTTTGATAGCTCTTGGCAAAATCACATGCAGGAATTATGCTGCAAGAGCAGATCCCGTCCACTGTTGGTCTGACCAAGTTTTACCTTGGGTTTGTAAAGGGATTCGACAAAATTGTTAAACATGATTTTGATAAACCATTTCTGTTATACACTGATACTTCTAATATTGGGTTAGAACAGGGATGAGCAAACTTTTTGGCCTGAGGGCCACAATCTTGGTTTGGAAATTGTATGGCGGGCCATGAATGCACATGAAATTGGGCTTGGGGTGCAGAAGGGGGTGAGGGCTCTGGCTGGGGGTGCGTGCTCCGGGGTGTGACCAGAAATGAGTTCAGGGTGCGAGAGGGGGCCCCGGGCTGGGGCAGGGGGTTGGGCTGGGGGAGGGAGGGGAGGGCTCTGGCTGTGGGTGCGGGCTCTGGGGTGGGGCTGGGGATGAGGGTTTTGGGGTGTAGGAGGGTGCTCCAGGCTGGGACCGAGTGGTTTGGAGTGGGATCAGGGCTGGGGCAGGGGGTTGGAGCACGGAGGGTGAGTGAAGGCTCTGGCTGGGGATGCAGGCTCTGGGGTGAAGCTCAGGATGCGGGGTTTGGGGTACAGGAGGATGCTCCGGGCTGGATAGAGGGGTTTGGAGGGCAGGAGGGGGATCAGGGCTGGAGCAGGGGGTTGAGACGCTGGAGGGGCTGAGGGGTGCAGGCTCCAGGTGGCACTTACCTCAAGCAGCTCCCAGAAGCAGCAGCATGTCCTCCCTCTGGCTCCTATGCAGAGGCGCGGCCAGGTGGCTCTGCACGCTGCCCCGTCCACAGGTGCCGCCCCTGCAGCCCATTGACTGCAGTTTCCGGCCAATGGAAACTGCGGGGGCGGTGCTTGGGGCGGGGACAGCCCCTTGGCTGCCCCTACATGTAGGAGCCAGAGGGGGGACATGCTGCTGTTTCCGGGAGCCATGCAGAGCCGCAGCATGCAAGCGTTAAGAGGCCCCCGACCTTGCTCCCCGGATGGAGCGGGGCAAACCCCAGACCCCACTCCCCAGCAGGAATTTGGGGGCCAGATTAAATTGGTTGGCCGGCCAGATGTGGCCTGCGAGTCGTAGTTTGCCCACCCATGGGTTAGAAGCTGTAATAAGACAGAACCAAGATTGGGAAATTCCTGTGATGCATTCAGTAATGTCTGGAACGCCACTTCCTGCATCAGTTTTGCGTTGGGGGTGTGACGTTATCTGATTAAAATATGACCATATAGATCATTATTGCAACCTCTGTTACACATTTGCAGCAAATCTTGTACAAAGGTTGTCAAGTGAGGTGTCTAAGAAAAGGTTACGATTTGCTGGTTATGATTATGCTATCTGTATGCATGTATCATTTTTGTATTTTATGTTATAAGTATTGGCTCTATTCTTGGATTTCAAATGTTTGCTCCTGGGATAATGCCCACAAATTCATCCTGAATTTGGCATCCTCAGTTGGGACCCACTGAGGCACGGTTACAGTGGCGTAATGGTCTCAGAATCCTGTCAGCTAGGTGGCTTATAGGATCACAAGCTATAAGAAGAAAGACGTGGAGCATGTATGTCTGCATATGTATGTAAATATAGTGTTTGGGCTTAAGGGGAAGAGCTATAAAATATTGCCAAAATGATAGTTACAAATGTCATAATTATTTAATATTTTAGTTTATCAAAGGAGGTATTTTACACAGGCACTATTGATTTACCCTTGGTGGATATCATCATTTTTGTGTGTTCTGTCAGCCATCTTTTTTTAAAACATAGTACACCTGAGCATGTGCAATATGTCAACCTTGAATCTAGACCAATTAGCCAATGGGAACGTAGAATTTGGATTTTCTGTCAGTGGTTTTAATGTAAAGTAAATTGTTGTCTCCAAGTTAATTCTCATTTGTTTCTTGTATAACAGTTTCAGAGAGAGGTTATTTTCTTGTTCCCTTTAACACGTTAAGTAGCTTCTTTTGGAGATAATCAATTTAGAGTTATACTTTCCTCTTTCCTTGACTGCAACCACCATGTAAAGAAAGAATAAAGATAGATTTATTTATAAGTATAATAACAAAATTGTATAAAAGTAGAAAATAGTGACCCAGGCTTTCAAAAGTAATTACCAAAACATAAGAAATACCTTAACAGTTAACTAAATGCACGAACAAATAATTAATCATAAGAGTATTTTATTTCCATAACTGAAATCCTCTGCACTAAAATTCTTACCAGATTTTCTTAAGAATTAGTAGTCTGCTACCCATGTAATGTACCAGAACTGAGATTTTGTAGCCTTAGACTGTCTAGGCCAAGTAGATCTTGCACCTTTGGATCTGGTTATTCAGCCCTTTAACCTGCAAGCCTGTGCAATCCCTTCCAGCCAATGGAGTTTCTGGTCTTAAACTAGCTTTTGATTGAGAACCTCAACCAAAATTCATCTTAGATGCTTGCATCTTTTTTGGCGGACCAGCCTCATCAGGACAAATATTCCATAGGACCTGCTAGAGTTAACCATTCAGAGCTGTCAGATTTTATTTCCAGTGAAAAACTTTTAGTCCATAAGATACTGTTTCAACAAACCAGAATGGAAAGTTTATAGTATAAATACAGTATATGCCTACATCATTCTGTGGGGCGTCCTTATCCTCCAGGAATGTGTAGCAGTTCCTCTAATAATGCTGGTTGTTTGAATAGATGAAATAAGAATTTATTGGTTTCATTTCCTCTTAAATTCCTCTCTCTTTTCTGGACAACATTTTGTAGAAAAACAACAGTTAGGATAAGTTACAGTGTAGTAGCCGTGTTAGTCTGTGTCAGCAAAAAGAAAATAAAGAAAGAAAGAAATACTTGTGGCACCTTAGAGACTAACAAATTTATTTCAGCATAAGCTTTCGTGGGTTAGAACCCACTTCATCGGATGCATGGAATGGAACATACAGTGGACAGGTATTTATACAGTCAGAGAAACATGATAAGGTGGAAGTGCCTATACCAACCTTAAGAGGCTAATTAATTGAGAGGAACCATAACAGCAGGGGAAGAAAAACCTTTGAAGTGATAAACAAGATGGCCATTGCGGACAGTTGACACACAGGTGTGAATGAGGATCGTTAACTTAAGGGAAATAGAATCAATTAACGTAATTGCTAAGCCATTCTAAGTCTCTATTTAATCCTGAGTTGATGGTATCTAGTTTGCATATCAATTCAAGTTCAACCGCTTCTCGTTGTAGCCTGTTTTTTTAAGTTTATCTGTTGTAAAATTGCGACCCTCAATTCAATTGAATCATAACATTCAAAAACCAGTAGGAGAACATTTCAACCTCCCTAACCACTCAGTGACAGACTTGAGGGTTGCAATTTTACAACAGATAAACTTTAAAAACAGGCTACAACGAGAAGCGGTTGTTTTCCATCCTGAGATTATGGGACTTAATTCTTAATTATATTTTTTACTTTTGTGTAGGTAAAATCTCAACTCTGACATTTATAGGGATGCATCCTTTTTGCACATAGTAAATATAAAAAGGTAACTGTGATTTAATCAGGATGGAGATGTTGTAGGGTCTTTAATCCAACCTTGTGGTAGCACTGTGGCAGCCTTATCCTGCCTCCACTGAAGTCAATGACAGAGCTCCCATTGATGTCAGTGGGAGCAGAATCAGACCTTGTATGCTGCTGTGCATGGAACTGAAGATCAAGACCTGAATTTGGTGTCTCACCCCTCAGGCCTGCTGAGGTTTAGCGAGAATCAGGAATATCAAATGCTTAACAGGCAAGGGAAGAAAGATGCTGTCATGTGCAGTATGCAAGTATTCATTCTAGCGTCTTCATTACCTAACTAGTCTTTTTTTCCCTCCAGCTTAAAGTACACGCTCTTCACTGAGGGCTAAGCATATGCCATGTTTGAGGTTTAAAAGTGAAAACTATTTCGGCCCCTAGGTGTGCCCAAGGCACCTGAGGGAATAAAGCTTTAACACTGTTTTATTTTTTTTGAAACATCAGTGTGCGCTAGGGAAATTTTAATGTGCGGCAGCAGGTTCCACCCAGATAGGTAGGGCATGGCGCAGTGGAGTGCTGTGGAATTACATATCAGCTTGCCATACAATGTGTTCATGTAGATCTGGAATTAAGAAAGCTGAATAAAATTTCCTCTGACTCTCCCCCTCCCATTCTGTGCTGAGACAGTGTGAGAAGCTTCATTCCAAAAGGGCAAGAAGTATCTGAAAATGTAGTTTTAAAATGAAAGTGCTATCTCAGTCACAACTGTATGAATGAAATGCTAACCTTTAAGATGGTAAGGGTAGATGTAATATACTCTGTCCTTCCCTGTTGACAAGACCCCTCCCATCTTCCATGTTCAGTTGTCAAACTGCCAAAACATCCAATACCTCTCACCCAGTGAGCAGGCATCTTTGTGTGCTCCATTTGGGTTTTCACAGCTGTATATCTGAGTAGGAATCTACCCTGGGCTCTGTACCAGGCTCAACCCTTAGCCTGATTTTCACGTTGCTTTCCCCTTTTTCCTCGCTGTTTTCCATCCTGAGATTATGGCCAGGACCAACACAGGGGCGAGGCTGGTTGGAGCAAGAAGTTCAGGGTGGAGGAAGAAGAGGTGGTAGCCTCCCCGTTAGAAGAAAGCAGGCATTTGGAATTCACTCTAGGAGATGGTCTTGACTTTGACCTGGCTCCTGTGGCCAGAAACCAAACCTTTTCCTCATAAACCACTTTCTAGTGACCCCTTAGGAGACTGGTCGGTCCTTATGGAGAATAGATGTGCAGTGCATTTATTGGGCAGCGGGCACTTTAAAGCTAAATAGTGGTTTCTCCTGTGCCTGCTCAATGTGCCTTTTTCAAGAGTTGATGACTCTAATTAAAACCATTTTCCCCCTAAACTTGGCAAAGTGCTACATACAAACTTGGCACTGATGGCAATTTACGTGCTCGTGGAGAATAAGCTCAAAGTTTAAAAGTTCAGCCGTTTTCTGCTTAGGCAAAACCAAGGATAGCGGGGTATTAACAGCAGGAAGTGTGTGTGTGCGTATGTGTATATAATGTAATGCTCCCAACTCCCTTTTCTTCACTTTCCAAAATAATTCACTTTTGCGTGAAGACCAAGCATAGAAATTGGAATCACAAAAGGAGAATTTCTTTGGAAGGTACAAACATGTTAAATTGGGCACAGAAGAGAAGGTTTTATGATGAAGACACTTGTAACATTAGGTATAACTCTGTATCGTGCAGGCTGTGCTACACTACTCGGGCTCTTGTTCTTTCCTACCCATTCCAAAAGTACAGATAAGCCTTCGGAAGGGATTTCCTAACACTGCATCTACCCAAGAGTGTCTGTGGATTTGCTGCTTAGTTACATTTTGCATTACTATCCTGTTTTCCCCTTCAAATTGTTCTCACCGCCTCTATCCATATTTGTTGTAGGTTATGTAACATCTCTGTGTGTGGGGAAGTCCTGTCACCATTCTAGTTATCTACCCGAATCTTGTGTTGGGGAAGGATGGGGTGCAAACATGCACTGCAGTTGTCTCCTGTAAGAGGATCTCCCACAGAAGTTACTCTAAAGTGGAGATCTCTTTGCCTCAGATGAAATGCTGCTGCCCTACGGTTCTCTATTTTGGTTTTCTCCCATGGCTGTGTAAAACTGAAGCACGTAGTCCAGCATAGCTTTGTATAACTGTAGACTAAGATCAGTAGCTTGTAAACTGTATGAACATTCCCTTCTCACACACAATGGTGGTGAATCTAGGAAATGTTCTCATTCTCAATCATTGTTTCTTTTGAAGGTGTTGGTGCCTCTTGTTCTGCTGCAGCAATTCCTGATGGAGCTGACAAAGCGAGGCCAGGAGCCACTCAGTGCACTTTTGCAGTTTGGAGTGACATATTTAGAAGACTATGCTGCAGACTACATCATCCAACAAGGAGGATGGGTAAGAAGGCAGTGGTTGGTTGATTGCATAGCCCTTTGAGAGTGTGCTTCCATATATGTTTAGCTCACCTTCTGCTGGTCATTCTACTAATGAGGCTTAGAGGATTTGCTACTGGGTCAAGAGGTAGAGATAAGAGCAGAGATTTGCTAGCCTCCAAAAAGGAAGGTTTATATTCTTAAAGGGGGATATATGGCTTGGGATATGGGCTTGTCCATTGAGTTGAAGTGGGTTTTCAATGGAAAACAATCACTGATCCTTGTATTGAGCACATCAAGATACAAATTCTACTCCTGTGTGGGTTAGCTTCTTTCCTTCTGGTGTACAGAGTGTTGCACTTTGGAAGCAAATATACATAGTCCAGTAACTACAGATGTACTGTGTGGGAGAGTTTGGTCTCTTTAATTTTTTGCCCCACTTTGGTGAGTGCTGGAAAGTGTGTGTACAATATTTTCCCCTCTTTGACATAAGCTTTGAAATGTCTTTGGCAGAGGGTGATCTCTTTCATAGTAATTCCATATAGGAATGTCAGTAGGCATCACTTTAGAGACTTGAGTGCCTTTTATTATACATCATGCTATCCAGTAGGTAATTAAATCTTGCACTAAATCTTGTTGCAAAATTCTTAAGTGCATAGTGACCTGGAGCTTGAGATTCATTGTGTATTGAAAGGCACATTTTAAAAATAAATATTTACACACTTTGTACTGGAGTGTGGTAGATCCAATTTCTGATCCATGTCGAAGCCCACCAAAAATGTGAAACCCCTTATTCCCAGCCCCAGCATTTTGTGTTCATAGTTGACGTGCTGGGTCTCCCAGGCTGGAGCTACACTGTGGGAGGTCGGGCTTCCAGATTATTTGTCTCAGGAAGGTAGAACATTGCCAGATTTAAATGGAATTAATCTGGGATTAGTGAAATGACTCCAGCAACTTGGTTTTATTGTAAAAGTAAGCTGGTCAGGAAAATCCAGTGATTAAAAAGTCCTAACAGGAAAAAAAAATCACATTTGAACAGCTTCTCATATTTCAGTATTTTCACTGGATTTTTCTTTGGCAGTGGAGTTCCATACTCACTCCTCCTTGTCCCCAACTACTTCTCCTCTTGGCAACAGGATGTACCGGTTCCTCATATTGGTGCTAATAGGTTGTTTTTCTGGTCCAATCAGCCAATTTGTCTGTCTAACCTTCAGCTTGTGCAGGATGGGCGGGGACAGTTGTACATGGCATTCATTTCAGACCTTGGTTTAATTAGTAACCACACTAAGGTTCAAATGTGCATTGCTTTTGGTTAAATCCCTGCAATTTTAAGGAAGAATACTGTTGGTGTTGTGCCTTATATAAAGCTGCTGCTCTTGATGCCTTACCTCTGAAAAGGCTATGCTCCATTCTTCAGCTTCTTTTTGAAGCTTTTTATAAACATACTTATTACAGCCCAGAGCTGCTTGTTACAGCCCAGAGCAGATTCCAGCATAGCCTTGGAGGGAGGGAGTGTGTGCTTTGTGTTGGCTGTGTGGCTATGCATGTGTGTATGTAGCTGGGTAGACTGCATTCCGTCGACCATGTGCTTGTCTGTATACATCCACTCAGGCATAAAATCAGAATGACACAAGTGGCATAGCAAACAAGCCAGAGCTATTTTTGAAACCGAGCAGAAAAGGCAGGGAAAGAAACGAGGTGATGGAAACTTTCCAACTGAATAAATGTGGCAGCAATGTCTGATCTTCAGTTGCTCCATAGATGCAGTGGGGGCGCCTGTGCACGTGGTTTTTCGAAGAGGGAATATGGTTTTTCTCTTTGTTTCATGTAAAGTAAGTATTCAGTTTCATTAGGCAATATCGATTTTTCTGTTGGTTTTGGATTAGAGAGATCATATTCCAGATGCTAGCTATACTTGAAACTCTGGGTGAGGTATGGGTTACTCTTTGGGCTCCTGAAATGAAGGTAGTGCAGTTATTTGTATTTCAAGGCAAAAGAAGTATCTGAAACCATGGCAAGCTATTAGCCAAAACCTTTTTCATGGCTATTTCTAAGCAGCACTCTCCCTAGGAGTTCTGTGTGGATTGTAGCAGGTTACCAATAGTGCCACTCTGCCATGTTGTATCCTCACAGCTCTAATCTCCAGTGAATGGTGACACAGGGACAATGAGAAGTGCTATCATTGTGCTGCCCAAGAGCTATTTGAGGATAAGACAAGCAGGTAACCAGAGCTGTCTAGTTCCTTATTCTTGTCATCTTGAAGCTGTGCAAATGGAGCAAGTAGCATGCGCAGTAGTGCCTGTTTAGAGTTCATTTAAAACTGAAGAGATACCAGAGCGGCTTAAGCCTGTCAGCTTGTGCACCAAAGGCAGAGAAAGGGGACTTGCTGAGCCTCCTTTGCAGAAGCAGGCCTTTGGGAATGCATGGTCTCAGAAGCCAGGAGCATCTTGTGGGCTGGAATCCACCCTAGTTTTTCCAAGGGAGTGTGGGCTTTTAAACTGGAGCCAGCATCTTCCAGGAAGGAACTATTCAGAAGCAAGGAGGAGTGGGCTAGCTGAGCCTTCCCTCTCTCTGGCCATTTTTCCTATAGAGCCAGGATTTTGGGGCCACGTAGCCCCATCATCCTGTGTCTGCAAACAGCATCCAGAAGGAGGTGGTTCTACAGTGTGAGGGGTCCTGATTAGGACAGTGGTTCTAAACTCTTTGAAAGGGGGAAATGGGCTAGGTAGTGGTCAGGAATTTTAACCTGATTAGAGGCTAAATCTCGGGGGCATGGGAATGAAGGTTGGAGCTTCCCCGTGGAAGTCAGTGAAGTTAGCGTACAGTATGGTGGGGTGGGAGGCAGCCTCCACTACTCTCCAAGAGCCTCTGAAACTAGAACTGCCTTTTAGATTGATCATTTCTCTGCTCAGTGGCGATGTGTGCAGAGTGGGCAGGTTTTTGGGAGGGTGGTGCAGGGAAAGGCAGAGGGAGAGAGGATTGGCTCACTGTTTTGAGGGAGGGCAAGTGTTCATGGATAAAAAGGGGTGGTTTAGTTAGGATTTTAGTAGGTTTGAAAATTGAGATATTAAAGTAACTTGTGTTTGTAGCAGCGGGTTAGCTCAGGAGATAATGGCTTGATAGAAGGGCATTTGGGAATAGCTTTATATTTATCAAAACAGTGTGCACCTGTCGTTAGCCTGATTAGTTTGCTTGTATGTTGCATTCCATTCTCTTGTTCAACATTTGTGTGTTTGTCTTTTTTAGATTGTATATTCTTCAGGGCGGGGATGGTCTTCCTCCTTATTAAGGAAGTGTATGCCACATGCAATTGAAATATAAATAATAGCTACTAAGAGTGGAAACGATTACTCCTGTCTGGTTTGCAATCCCTGAAAACCCTGTCCTCCTGAAGATAGATGTGGGTTAAGTTTTTAGGGCTGCAGAAAAGAAGTGAGCAATTTCATTAGATTGCCACCTCACTCTCTCTTTGTAGAGTGATAGGTTAGTAGACTATATCTTTTGCATTAATTTGTGCATGGTCAGTGTATGCATGGTTTCTGTTCAAGGGCAGGTATGATATTTAAAGCTTTCCAGACAGCTCACTAAATGAGGTGTGAGCATGATTCTGTCCTGAAATTGTGCTTATTGAAACTTGAATGGTCATGTGAAAGTTTTGTTCCTTTCTCCTTTTGACCCATTGCAAAGCAGTTTCCCAGGCTGATTTGGCAGCAGCTTAGCTCTTCTGTTTGCCCTGAGGCTGTATTAGGGCACAAACAAACTGACGTGCAGTGCGCGTGCTCTCCCCCTCCCTCACTAGTTCTGTCTCCCTCTCTGTTCTGACTTCTCCAGAGCTTAGTGCTGCTGTATCAGAAGCGACTCTTGGTCTCCTGGAAAAGTGCAGAGTAAGACCAGACAGCTTGGTAAGGCTTTTTTTCCCCCGAGGTAATTTCTTTGGTAGTTTTCAAGCTTAGCATGTCCTGTTCCCCAGAGTTAGGTTTCATCTGCATTGAAAAGAATCTTTGGGAAAACCTAGGAGAAGAATTACAAGATTGATTTCTTGAAAGTTAGCTGCATTATTGGTTTTTCTTTTTTTATTCCCCCCCCCCCCCATAGCTTTGCATTCTTGTCACCAGTCCTGCTTTTGGCTTGTATGAGAGAGGGCTGAATGTGAAATGTGTGTGATTATGCTTTTTTTAATATGAGAGGTCCATTTGGAACTCTCAAGCATTTGCCTCTTTTCACTTGTAGAAGATTGATTCTTGAATATTCATTGTGACTCATAGCTGAAAGTGTCCCCCCTCTTTCCGGATTGGTGCTGAGTTTGTAAGAAGACTTTGATATTATATGGAACTGGCCCCTAGTACTTGGATCTAGGTTTAATTTTTAACTTTGATTTGCTTTGTCTGGAAGAGGCAAATGTTAATTCAGAGAGGTTATATGTAAGGTATTAGACTTCAAGCTGCTATCAATGTCTGGAACTCTTGCATGGGTTGGAGAGAAGAATTTTTCCCCACTGATACTTTGGCATTTTCCCTTCTATTAGGGGGGTGAATAGGGTCTTTACTGGAGTTTGTACCCCTTTTTGCTTCTCAGATTGGCACCTTGGGGAAGCAAGACAGACTGTTTGCACTATGGGAGATTAAAATCGCCTTCTGCAGCATCCCAGGGACTCTGCCTTGGAGATGACAGTGCAGAAATCTACAGACACACTGCATTGTAGGAAAGACAAACAAGTTTAATGTGGTGGAAATACAAGGAAGGAGAATCTAACTGAGAGAGTTTATATAAGGAATTTTTATTTCAAAATAACTGTATTTAAAGTCTCAGTGGTAGCACATATTAATCAAACAGCATCGGCTTTGTCTCATAAGAATGGCCACAGTGGGTCACACCAATGGTCCATGTAACCCAGTATCCTGTCTTCTGACAGTGGCCAGATGTCTCAAAGGGAATGAACAGAACAGGGCAATCATTAAGTGATCCATCCCCTGTCATCCAGTTCTAGCATCTGGCAGTCAGAGGCCTAGGGATACCCAGAGATTGGGGTTGCATTCCTGACCATCTTGGCTAGTAGCCATAGATGGACCTTTCTGCCATAAACGTATCTAATTCTTTTTTGAATCTAGTTATAGTTTTGGCCTTCACAACATTCCCTGGAAACGGGTTCCACAGGTTGACTGTGTGTTGTGTGAAGAAGTACTTCCTTTTGTTTGTTTTAAACCTGCTGCCTGTTAATTTCATTGGGTGACCCCCTGGTTCTTGTGTTGTGTGACAGGGTAAATAACACTTCCTTCTTCACTTTCTCCACACCATTCATGATTTTGTAGACCTCTATCGTATCCCCCCTTAGTTGTCTCTTTTCCAAACTGAATAGTCCTAGTCTTTTTAATCTCTCCTCATGTGAAAGTTGTTCCATACCCTTGATCCTTTTTGTTGCCTCTTTGTACCTCCCTAGATAACTCCCTTGATACTGTAGAACAGATTTGTACAGGCAGCTTTTTATGTGACAATATAGCACCTGCGTGCCATGCTTGGTAATAGGGAAGGGGTTTTGCATGCTGGGTGGTTGGGTAACGCTGGGTAGGAAATTAGATCTCTATCTGGTGAAAAAGGAGAAAAGTTATACATATTCAGACTTTCTCAAGTGAAACTGGTTGAAAAAGCAACCTTTTTGTTGTTGAATTAAATTGAGGGATTTAATTGGTAAGACTAGAATCTTAAATGGTGGTAATTTGAACCGGCTCACTGCAGGTACTCGGAAAAGGGAGTGCAACAAGATCACTTCATGAGGCCACATTAGCCCTTGGATGTGGCGGAGTCACTGGTTATAATGCCGTTGTGGTGATTTTTGACTTGTTAGACATGTTTGGTCATGTTTTCTTTGTATAAAAATAAATCAAAGGCAGACTACACACCAGCGATTGCAGGTTATTCCCTATTTCAGAGAGAGATGGATAATCTCCTTTCTGTTCATTCTCAAAACTTTTTTTCGGGAAAATGGAAAACAATTTTTTTTCCTCCCAGGTGTCTGCATCCTTAGTCAGCTCATAACATTTAATATTGCAAATGTTCAATCGTTGATGATCTGGCCAGTGAGATTTCTGGATTTTAGTATGTTTAAATTAACGTTTTCTCTGACCACTTGGACTTCCAGTCTTATCTATTTGCTGTATTAAAATGTTTTAATTCATAGTTGTGTATCCTGAAATATATAACTTATGTTTGGTGTGTGGTGGTGGTGGTTGGTTTTTTTTTTTTGGAAGAACACTGGGGGGAAAAGCTGGTAGAGCTCTCCTTAAGGTGGTTAACATAAAGTGATAGGAATGCCTATCTCCACAGATTCTTCTTTCTGGCTTATCCGTGGCTCCACCCATTCTAAGAGCTCTGTTTTGAACCACACAGTGATATGCTCAGAGCCTGTAAAGATATACTTTATGCAGGGCGGGGTGCGCGTTGACACTTGTGTAACCCCTGTCTCTAGAGAACGGAGACTGTATTGGTGACGCATCTGGGCTTAGCATGGGTCTGTAAATGTACTGGCATCTGGAACAGATGAAATGGATTTTGAAGCATGTGGGACAGCTTGGGCTGAAATGAGGCAGCAATGATTTTGTATAACAGTAAGGAATCTGTTTCTAGGGCATATCCTCTCTTTCTTAAAGTGTCTTTAAATGCATGTCACACTGCCATTTAAAGTAAAGCTTCTCCTGAATTTTAGGCCTTGAAACAACATGGCTTCTGCATCCCTGTATCTAGGAAAACCTAGCAATGCAAGATTGATGCTGGGGTCCTCAGAAGAACCTGATTGCAGGAGATCTCAGGGCGTTCTTAGTGCATGACAATTTGTAACTTCTTGGTGCCTTTTGTTTCTTTGGACAGCTCGATCTCATAGGCACAAATGCAGTAGAAAGGACTGGTCCAGGTTAAAGTTTGTAATTTAGGCCCGTGAAACTTATTAACTGAGAAGTTTGCACCCTGATTTTTTTTTCCAGTAAAGGAGGCTGAATGCACCTTCCCCTCATTTGGCAGATCAAAAATGTTCCTGATGTTGCCCACACCGATTGCCTCATCTTCTTTTTTTTTCTCTCTCTTGTCTCCTAATAGGGCAGTAGCCTTCTCATGGTTACATATGGAGCTATTTAACTACAAGGGTTTCAAGGGATATTAAAGGGACATCAGTTTCTCCACAAGGTGGTACTCCTGTGTGGCTAATAAGCAGAATTTTTTTTTATAGAGAGCTTATGTTTTATTTTTTATTTTTTTAAAGAGCCATGCCTGACTGTTGAAGGGAAAATAGCCCTGCTCTTAGATGTAGTAGTAGTACTACAGCTCACTGCTGGTAAACTATAGTCCCACTGTAACAGTCAGGCAGTCAGTTTGTGGTGTGGTTTAGTGGACTGAGTGGTTGGCTCATCGCTTTAGTTCAAGACCTAGGCAGCTTGTGTGTGTATTGTTGTTGTTTTTGGAAAGTGAGATTTGAGAGAAGGTAAAACTCTGTTTTCTGAACTGATCATGCCTTGCACTACAGGAGCCGTGTGAACAAAGGACTACTAGATCCTGGGACACATCGCCACTTGCCAGGCTAAACATCACTAAGAGCTGACCCAGAGAGACACTTTCCCTTTACAGAACATTTTTGTTAAATGATAATTTGTGAATTAGAATATTAGTAACCTTTTTAATGCTACTGCATGTTAGTTCCTTACTAAACTTCTCTAGTTCTCAGAATGCCAGCCTTCTCTGAGGTGGGAATAATGCGGTATCAGCTAACAGGAGACACCTGGCAGGGGTGTGTCTGAGCAGGGCCCTGAAGGAGATAGAGGTTGGGGAAACATTCATGAGAAGACAACAGTTATATGGTGCTGCTTACCCACGCCGTTAAGCCTCTGCTGATCAAGGTGGCTCATGGGCTCAGAAAAGGGCTGAGTGGGTATTTACTAAGTAGATTACTTTCTGTGTGGCTGCAGTCCAAGCCCATGCATAACTCTCTGCACGTGCCACATTCCATTAGCACAGATGGATAAATGTGAAAGGCAGCCATCAGCCAGAAGCTCTGATTGTGACATGAATGATGCATGGAACGCTGGGTGGCTGCGGAAGTATGACTGTGCCCTCTGTGTAATGGGGGAGAAGAAGCTGGAGCAATTTACTTGTGCAGCCGAGCTGCATAAGTAGGTCACATGCCAACCTAAGGAGCAGGAGTTGCAAAACGTCTAAGTCCAAGTAAAATAACTTTTTAAAAGATATGAGGAAGGGACTTGCTGTGTTACCTTGGGCAAGTCAGTAGTCTGGGATAGAACTCTTGCATCTCAGCCCTTTGCACTAATTAGTAGACACGTAGCTTCCCTACACTGTTGCATTAAGCCCCAGTTTTACAAAAAAAGTCAGAAAATTCCAAAGTATGGCTTCCAAAGCAACTGTAACTTGCCTCTTTGTGTGTTGTGGCATGTACTTGTATTGTTCTCCTTCGCTAGGGTTGTCAAAGTCTTTCTGAGGGCTTGTCTACATGAACATTTAGTTTGCCGTAAGCTGGGTCTGAATCTATTCCAGTAGGCTGACATTCTTCAATAGTTAATTAATGCGCTTTGATCTACTCCACTTTCAAAGAGGACAAGATCAAAGCACATTAACAAACTGTTAATGCATGGCAGCAGGGTCCACATGAGCAGCAGGCTAGTGCAGGGTAGATTCACATCCCATCTTGCCATGAACTCAGGCGTGGTCTACACTAGAAAATTAGGTTATTTAAATACATTGGTCGGACATGAAAAATCCACACCTTTGAGTGGCATAGTTAAACCAATATAAGTCCCTGTGTAGTCAGCGCTAGGTCAATGGAAGAATTCTTCAGTCGACCCAGCTGCTGCCTCTCTGGGAGGTGGATTACCTACCCAATGGTTCTGAACTATGGGTACAGGTACCCCTGAGGGTACACAGAGGTCTTCCCGAGGGTACATCAACTCATCTAGATATTTGCCTAGTTTTACAACAGGCTACATAAAAAGCACTAGCCAAGTCAATACAAACTAAAATTTCATACATTGACTTGTTTATACTGCTCTATATACTATACACTGAAATATAAGTACAATATTTATATTCCAATTTATTTATAATTATATGGTAAAAATAAGAAAGTACGCAATTTTTCAGTAGTGTGCTGTGGCACTTGCATTTTTATATCTGATTTTGTAAGCAAGTAGCTTTTTAAGTGAGGTGAAACTTGGGAGTATGCAAGACAAATCAAACTTCAGAAAGGGAATTAGTAGTCTGGAAAGGTTAAGAGCTAGTGACCTACCCTGATGGGAGAATCTCTTCCGTTGATGTAGGTAGTATCTACGCTGAAGCGCTAGTGTAGCGTTTTAAGTATAGACAAACCCTAAATGTTTGTGTAGACAAGCCCTAAGATTGGTTCTACATCTTACTAGACTACTTCATGGACACTTCCCCTGCCATTCACAATTGTGTGGATAATCTCCTCTGCCATTTACAATCACATAATATTCCTGTGGGAGGTGCAATAATTTTCTGCAAAGAAACGTAACACATATAAATCATTTGAAATAGGGATTCATGTTTTGCCCATAGTTCCTGGCTATGCATATCTGTAGATATAGGAGTGATTTTTACCACTCTTCAACGGGTATGGGGGAACTTTCAGGTCCTGGTTCTGTTCAACTTTCAGCTTGGATTTCCCTCTTGAAGCTGAATTATTACATTTTGATTAAGTGACACAGATCTTCCAGTGGAGTAGCAGCTTTGGGCGAGGATTCCTGACTGAGGCTGTGTTAGGGTTTAACAGTTATCAGCACTTGTTTATAGGGGACCCATTGCTAATGATGGTTGTCAGCAATGAGTCAGTTTCCTGGTGCAGGCAGACCTACAGATACTGAATCCAAGCTGAAAGGCTGTGTCTGAATAACTTTAAAGCAAATCTCCCACCATTACATTACCAGTGGTGCTGCTCCATCAAAGCCTTAGCTCAGCCTGTAACATTTATATGGCCATGACCTCTAACACTGAGGGTCTAGACAACATCTTGGTAACAATGCTGGCGGATGATCTACATAAGCGCTCCCACAATTGCTAACAATGGTAGCGCTGCAGTGGTGGGACACTGCATATTGTTAGCAGCATAGTGTCCTGTCTTTACAAGAGCTGTAGATGGCTCAGATTATAGCCTGAAGCAGGGAATAGAAGCAGCCTTGCTAGTGTAAGCAGGAAATTACTTTGACACCTATGAGATCTACATTCAGTGATTCTTGTTTTTCCTGCTATTAAGGGAATTCTGAAAAAGTTACTGGATGTTACTGACCTTTTCTTTGCCTGCCTGCCTGTTTTGAGAAACAGAGGGTAATGTAGGCTCTTGTATTGTGAACTTCTGTTCATGTGTCTGTAATGTCAACCATTAAAGGCAGGAATTTCCCTTCTCTGGGAGTTTTATGCTCGGTTAGTATGGAAGAAGGTCGGGTTTTTCCCTACCTTTCCAAGACCTCTTGTAGTTCTCCCCTCCCGCCCACCAAGTCTGTTTTACTGCACCGGCTGGCATTCCTGTGGCACCACTGGCACATCTCTTCCCAGATTTCTGTCTCTAGAGGCAGAGGTTCTTCTGAATTTTCCTTTGGCTTTTGCCTTTTCAGACAGACTTGTTTTCCCTCTATTTTCTCTTTCCACTTTGGCATCGGTCTTCACAGGAGCACCTGGGGGCAGGGCTAGACACTCCTCTAACTTAAGGATAGATTCCCAGCCTGCTTACTTGCACTGACACTGATTGAACCGGTCACAACTATATCTCCAAAGTTCCAGCTCCCTTGCTCTGTTCTGTGTTCGCAGCCCATCCCCCCACACCACAGCTTGTTGTGCAAAGTCTGTAGGGTTGCTTTTTTCAGCAGCTACCTGGACTTTAGGCAGATTTTGAGCCGTGGTCCTGCTTTTTTTCCCCTAACTATTGTTCCTGCAGCATGAAAGCTAACACAGGACTGATCAGTCTGAGGGAGAAGAATCACAGTGGCAGGCTCCTACTGTTCCCTGTACTCCCAGGAGGCACCCTTGTTACAGTCCCCTTTCTGTGCCCTGCTTTTCCTGATGTTTATACTAAATACTTCAGTTTGTCTGAGAGCAGGCACACTCTCCTCCAGCGAAACACACTCACTCTTTTTGAATTAAAGGAGAATTTGCAGTTTTCTCCCCCTCTCAAGATGCCTAAGGTCCCAATGCCTTTCAGGCATCCTTGTCTCATCCTGCAGTCTCTTTGACTGTCTGCACACAAGGTAAGCTATATCAGCGCCCTAGTCATGAGTGCCACCATTCTCCTCAGGTAACTTACTTTCTATCCTCATTGGACCACTCTTTGTGAAAAGAATGAGGTTCTTTGAGGGGGTCAACAAGCATGCGGGCAAAGGAGATCCAGTGGATATAGTATATTTAGATTTTCAGAAAGCCGTTGACAAGGTCCCTCACCAAAGGCTCTTAAGCAAAATAAGCAGTCATGGGATAAGAGGGAAGGTTCTCTCATAGATTGGTAACTGGTTAAAAGATAGGAAACAAAGGGTAGGAATAAATGGTCAGTTTTCAGAATGGAGAGAGGTAAATAGTGATGTCCCCCAGGGATCTGTACTGGGCCCCGTCCTATTTAACATATTCATAAACGATTTGGAAAAAGGGGTAAACAGTAAGGTGGCAAAATTTGTAGATACAGAACTATTCAAGATAGTTAAGTCCCAGGCAGACCGCGAAGAGCTACAAAAGGATCTCACAAAACTGGGTGACTGGGCAACAAAATGGCAGATGAAATTTAATATTGATAAATGCAAAGTAATGCACATTGGAAAACATAATCCTAACTATACATGTACAATGATGGGGTCTAAATTAGCTGTTACCACTCAAGAAAGATCTTGGAGTCATTGTGGATAGTTCTCTGAAATCATCCACTCAATGTGCAGCGGCAGTCAAAAAAGCGAACAGAACGTTGGGAATCGTCAAGAAAGGGATAGATAAGACAGAAAATATCATATTGTCTCTATATAAATCCATGGTACGCCCACACCTTGAATACTGCGTGCAGATGTGGTCGTCCCATCTCAAAAAAAGATATATTGGAATTGGAAAAGGTTCAGAAAAGGGCAACAAAAATTATTCAGGGTATAGAACGGCTTCTGTATGAGGAGAGATTAATAAGACTGGGACTTTTCAGCTTGGAAAAGAGGCAACTAAGGGGGAATATGATAGAGGTCTCTAAAATCATGAGTGGTATAGAGAAAATAAATAAGGAAGTGTTATTTACTCCTTCTCATAATACAAGAACCAGGGGCCACCAAATGAAATTAATAGGTAGCAGGTTTAAAACAAACACAAGAAAGTGTTTTTTTACGCAACGCATTATCAACCTCTGGAACTCCTTCCCAGAGGGTGTTGTGAAGGCCAATACTATAACGGGGTTCAAAAGGGAGCTAGATAGATTCATGGAAGATAGGTCCATCAATGGCTATTAGCCAGGATGGGCAGGAATGGTGTCTCTAGCCTCTGTTTGCCAGAAGCTGGGATTGGGTGACAGGGCATAAATCACTTGATGATAACCTGCCTGTTCATTCCCTTTGGGGCACCTGCCATTGGCCACTGTCAGAGGACAGGATACTGGGCTTGATGGACCTTTGGTCTGACCCAGTATGGCCGTTCTTATGTTCATCATCCCCTGCTCTAGTGTCATAGAGTCATCAAGTTTAAGGCCAGAAGGGCCCAGCAGATGATCTATTTTGACCTGCTGTATATCACAGGCCACAAGTACCACACAGCACCCACACACTAAACCCAACAACCAAAATCAGACCAAAGTATTACAGCCCACAGGAGACTAGACTATTATGTGCCACAGCAGAGAATAGGAGGAACTGAGGTGCACCAGGGCTTGAGTTCCCTGCAATGGCAGGGAAATGTCTCATTGATAGGGACATAAACACATCCCTTAAAAAGCAAGTTGACCTTCTCCTCATCCAAGATTCCCCCCGGTGCCACTGATGATCACCTACTTTCTGGCCAAGGTTGGGGTGTTCTATTCTGAGCACTCAGACTTGGGTCATCTCTTCCCAAATGGTGGGTGGAGTATATGCCTGTAGTTCCATAGGTGCTTCAAAGCTGCTGAGTAGGAGGAAAAAACTACCAGGATGACATCTCACACTTGAAAAAGGTGGGAAAACCCAGTGGTTTTCCAATCCTAATGGAACAGTGGATTTCCATTCAGAATAGGGAAAACTACAGGTACGGAAACTAGTTGTCTTGTACATATTTATTTAATTTTTCCTTCTCCAAAATGTGGTTAATGGTTGATCCCAGGTTATTAAAATCCTTCTAAGCTTTCCATCTGGCCCTAGTTAATCTGTCTGTAGCAGCTCTGCTGCAGGGTCACATCTGTGGACGAATTTACGGAAATGCCCTAAATATCATTCATTTTGTACTGTGGCTGCTTAAAAAAAAAAAGTAGCTTTATCCTCCTGATTTCCTGAATAACTTGCTAATGCAGCTCAGGAAATGTTAATCTTGTGTCCTAAATAATTCATGACTGTATTGTCTGGCTTCTCCACTAAAACTTTCTGTCTCTGGTCTCTGAATTAAAAAATGAAGCAAAAGTATTAAATACAGTCATTCAAATATTTGAGTTTTCTGATTGTCCAAATATCGTTTTCATCTTTGGGCCTGAATGGCTGTGTCTACACTGCAGCTGGGAGCATGCCTCTCAGCCTGGGTAGACAGACTCAAGCTGGCATGCTAAAAATAGCAGTGTGGGTATTGTGGCACAAGTGGCAGCTCGGGCTAGCCACTCAAGTCCAAGCGTGCCAGAAATGCTGGGTCTGAGGTTGGGTGGCTAGCCCATGCTGCTGCCTATGTAGCAATGTCCACATGGCCAACTTTAGTGCTCCAGCTGGAGCTAGGGTGACCAGACAGCAAGTGTGAAAAATCGGGACAGGGGGTGGGGGGTAATAGGAGCCTATATAAGAAAAAGACCCAAAAATCGGGACTGTCCCTATAAAATCGGGACATCTGGTCACCCTAGCTGGAGCAGAGCTAGCATGAGTTTGTCTACCAAGACTGGGAGGTACACTCCCAGCTGCTGTGTAACCACACCTGAAAGGACCCTTGATCTCTCTCCCCCTGCAGGCATTGAGTATACAGTTAAGCTGGGCCAAGATGGTTTTGTTGGTGATACAGAACTGAATGAACAGAGCCATATACATCTGTGGGGAAACTCTGTGACCATAAACTTTAAATGTTTTACTTTGTGAGCTAAATCTTTTCAATACAGAACAAGAAATTTTCATATGTAGTTTCTTTCCTCCTCCCCCATGCCTCAGTCATTATATATTTTTCTTTTCACAGATGTCCTTCAAATCCTGAGGCTGATGCATATTTTCCCTTTAGTCTTCCCATTCCCTCTCTACCCCCTCCAAAACTGTTGTACTGACTTCTCTTATAACTAGGCTGACCATATGTACCGTTTTAAACGGGACAGTACCGTTTTTTCATATTTCCCGACGTCCCGTCGTTTTAATATAAATGTCAATTTTGTCCCATTTTTAATAAACTATATATAGTTTTTAATTTTTTGTAAAAAAAAATGAACGCGGGTTGTTTATTATTTCTCATAAGGCTCTATGCTAATCAATGTGTACAGTAAAACCACTAGTGGGACGAAAGAGGAAGTTCCATTTACTTTATCCAGTCAGGGCCAGGTTTCTTGCCCGGAGAGAGAACACCGCTAGTAAGAGACGGAGCGAACGCGTTCTCGCTGCTTAGTACGATCGGAGTCCCACATTGTACTCATATCGTTGTTTCCTTAGCGTTGGCGGCTGGCAAACTGATCCCCCACCACTGAACCTACTAGAAATCCATTGTGCTTCTGACTCAATAAAGTAAATGCACTGTAGTGGGGTGTGGGGATGCACATGTCGGTGACGGTGGCCTCGCTCAGATGCAGCGGCGTCTGTTCTGCTGTAACGTCAGTTTTTGTTTTGCCTGAATGCTAACTGGTGGCTTTGTTATTCGTTGTCGGTGGTTTAAACTTCATATTTTTAAGTCTTATTTTTTTAAAGCTTAAAGTCTACCCTTGCAATGCCGAAGACAAAGAGGCGAAACTGCAGTTTTAATGACGATCTCCAGAAGGAATTCAAATTTATTAAACCGGACAAACTGTGTAGTGAGGGAACAAAAGTGGTATGCCAACATTGTAATGTTCATTTTTCCATTGCTCATGGAGGTAGAAGTAACATCAACGAACATCTACGTAGCCAGAAACATAAGGATGCTGAAAAGACTCTGGCTTCAGTTAAAAACATCAGTTCGTTTATGAGACGTGATGGTGATAGTGAAAGCGATAAAACTGCAGCAAGTGAAGCTCTTTTTGCTTATCATACTGTGCATCACGGCCAAAGTTTTCGCGCAAATGATTGCTTGTCGACATTGATAAAGAAAATTTATGAACCAAAATTTTCTTCAGCACGTACCAAATCAGAAGCAATAATTACCAACGTTTTATCACCATACATACTAGGCAAAGTAATAGAGGATTTGAATAAAACAAAAAGCATTACAGTCAGTTTAGATGCATCAAACAAAAAAGACATCAAAGTTTTTCCAATTGTTGTGCAGTACTTTTTGCCAAATTGTGGTGTTCGAGACAAAATTATAGACTTTGTTTCCTTACCTGGTGAAACATCCGATCTACATTGTGCTATGTTGAAGGAAGTAATTGACAAACTTGCTTTACAAAACAAAATTGTTGCTTTGTGTGCAGATAACACGAACACCAATTTTGGTGGTTGCAAAAGACTTGGCAAAAATAATGTGTGGCGAAAACTTGAAACTGAACTGAAGAGGCCGATTATCGGTATTAGTTGTGGGGCACACATTATACACAATTGTCTCCAGTGTGCTGTCAACTGTTTACCAATTGATATTGAATGTTTTGCAGTGAAAGTATACAAATACTTCCATATATACACAGTTAGAGTTGAAGAACTGAAAAACTTTTGTGACGTTGCAGGAAACAATTACGCTACATTGTTAGAGCATGGAAATACAAGATTTTTGTCCTTGGGTCCATCAATTGACAGAATTTTAAGCATGTTTGATGGGCTTACTTCTTATTTTTTTTCTCAAGAAAAAGGCCCTGTTATGTTGCGAAAATGGTTTGAAAATCCCTGTTTGAAATTGTGGTTGTCATTTGCAAGAGATCAAGTGTCTACGTTCCAAACATACATTAGTTTAATTGAAAAAGATTATATTTCAGCTACAGAAGTAGCCATAAACATTGAAAATCTTGTAAACAATTTAGAGTCCAGAAAAAGTGAAGTGTTTGTAACTACTGATGTCAAAAAACAACTGAAAATGTTAGTAGATTCAGGAGAAATTAATGAGGCTAAGTTTTTTGAGGTAGTTGAGAATTTCTATGAAACCAGCTTAGAATATATCAACAAGTGGAAGTGCAGTGTAGGAAACACTGAGAAGTTCAAGTGGGTGCTACTAAGGAAGACACCTGAATGGAAAGAAATACAGGACAGCCTGAACGAGGAACTCATCACACACACAGAAACAGAAGAAACTCGTGTATTCGATCAATGGACCTTCATAAAATCTACAATTGTGAGGCAGTTGGATACATGGAATAAAGAAAACATTTCTGTATCTGATAGATGGGTAAAGATTTTTTCTGAAATGAGCGAAAAACGCCTAGACTTTCAAGACTTTTTTGTAATATTGTAGAGTTTATTCTTTGTCTTCCAGGAAGTACAGCACCTGTCGAGAGAATATTTTCTGTTATGAACAGTATGTGGTCAAAGGAGAAATCTAGATTAAGTGTTGAGACAATGAGGGCTATGTTAGTTGTAAAACAAAATTGTGTCATGGAGTGTGAGAAGTTTTATGATAAGGTGTTGAAAGACCGAAATTTGCTGCGTAAGATTACTTCATCGGAGAAATATTCATGGTACGATCGTGGTGAAATAGTCCTCCTCTACGTCTACCTAAATTTTTGTATGAGTTCTGTCACTGAAGAATAATTGTTAGTTCAATATATTCATGTAATAAAACTTTTGTTATCGTCTTACTTTTTCATGAATACGGAATATTACATAACCCCGTCCCGTTTTTGCCATCCCAGTGTCCCGTTTTTGTCTCAAGGAAATATGGTCAGCCTACTTATAACTATAATGTGCATCCGAACCTTGCTTCTGAGTCAGCAGAAGCAGTCACTTCAGGGAAACACAGATGCTCACCTAGCAGAGCATACTGCTTCCATGATTCTCCCAGATCTGTTGGTCCAGGCATGAGGGAACAGGCTAAAATAATTAACTCTGATCCTCCACATATTAATGCAGTCCAGTGTTATCGCTGAACTGCCCCCTTGTTTTGTGTTTTAACTGATGAACAACTAGTGATGCTTTGTGACTGGTCTAAACAGGGCCGGCTCCAGGCACCAGCAAAACAAGCTGGTGCTTGGGGCGGCACATTTCTAGGGGCGGCATTCTGGCACTAGCCATGCCGCCCCTAGAAATGTTCCCCGGCTGCCCCAGCTCACCTCTGCTCTGTGGCGCACGAAACAGCTGTTTCGCGCGCCGCTTCTATCCCTCCCTCCCAGGCTTAAGAGCCTGGGAGGGAGAGGGAGAAGAGAACCCGAGCGGCCGCGGCGCGCGTCCCCCCCCTCCCTCCCAGGCATGCCCCACTCGCCCCGGCGGTCCGGCCGGGGAGAGCGGGGCAGCCGGCATGCCCGCACGCTCCCCGCCGGCCGGGGAGAGCGGGGGCCGTGGGCATGCCACGCTCCCTCCCCGCCGGCCGGGGAGAGCAGGGGCCGCGGGCATGCCACCCGCGCTTCAAGAGACGGTGGTTGGGGGGGGGTTGGGGGGGGCACGTGTTTTTTTTGTTTGGGGGGGCGGTGTTTGGGTTTGTTTTTTTTTTTGCTTGGAGCGGCAGACACGTTAGAGCCGCCCCTGGGTCTAAACATGGTTGATGATGGCTGCAAGAACGTTGGATTAAATCATATGAGCTGGAGCTTTCTTTTGTCATCCTTGTACTTATTAGGTCGCTTACCAGCCCATGTCCCAGCTGAGGAAATACCTTGCCTATTACAAGCGTTCTGGTGGATTTGCTTTGCAAGAGCTTTGTCAAACTACTTTCTGTTTTTCCTTTTTAAGAACAACATTGATTCCTTTGTTGTAATTCAGAGCCATTGAGGGGAAAGGGAGAAAGCAGATGAAAATGGTGGAGGATCTGCAGAGCTCCAACAGAGGTGGAGAACCTAGTGGAGTGGAAGAAGAGGGAAATACTACTAAGGGAACATTTTTAGATACTATGTTTGAGAAGAGGTTTGTTACAAACACCAGGGATGACAATTATAAAAACAGACAAAGCAAGTTAAAAATATTCTGTTCAGGTTCTTAATATCACATCCATCACTGTGGTATCTGAGCACCTTTGAATAGTGGATTAGGAAACATGACTGGTATCTGTCATGGTTCCGTCTCCATTCTGTCTCTGGAGGTGGGGTAGGAAATTACATATGGATTGTTTTTGTTGAGAGTACTATAAGCAGGAAATAAATTGGTTATGGTGTGAAAAATGCAAAACTAATACTGGAATACTAAGTACATGTACACTATCTGCACATTTTAATTTTTCAGCTTATTGAAAATGTTAAATAAACAGCGCCTAGCGAACACCTTTATCCGTCCCCAAACCCTACTTGATGAATTTCCCCTTATCATTTCCCCTCTCTGGTTTTGTAGTTAGTTTTTAATCCAGGTGATACTTCTCATATGCAAGCCAATTTAAATGAATTTTTCAAGTAAGGTTTTTATCCTGCATTTTACCAAATGCTTTAATAAAATCTTCTAATTTTGCAAGATATCTGGAATAAGGGAATAAAGATTTTTAAAACCATGTAGTGTTTATTCTTTATAAACCCAAGTAGCTTATTCTCTTTATGTATACTTATATAGCCCCCATCACCGTAGTATTACAGTGCCTCACAACATGCTTGTAAGGTAAAATATTATCCCATTTTGTAGATTGGGGAACTAAGGCAGAGAGAGCTTAAATGACTTTCCCATGGACGCCACAAAAAGCCTGTTGCAGAGCCAGGAATTGAACCCAGATTTACCAAGTCCCACTTCACTGCCTTAATCATAAGACCACCACCTCTCCCGTGGCTCATAGTTCCATTAGTCTCTATGATGTACTTATTTTTTTCTTAACTTCCTATTACTTTTCTGAAGGGAATCCTCCCCTGTCTAGCTCAGCTGTAAGTTCTGGGGTCTTTGGCTGGCATGTGTTATGGAGGCAAGAGATTGAGGGGGGAGATACGAACATTTGTGAGGCATCCAAACATAATTGTAAGTGCTTCCTTCTCACAGAACCACCAGTCTCTTGGGTTGGTCATTGAGTCCGTTGACATGCCGGGCAGAAAGGAGGGAGCGGCTGTTCTTCTTTTTATTAATTGTATAGGCACCTGCATTCGTTGCATATTAGAAAAGCAGTGATAGATTCATAAGGCCTAACTGGCAGTTTGGGCTTATCAAAATGGAAGTGTATTTTTCTTTTTCTTCCATTGTAACCCCTGCAATACAGTCCCTCCCACACTTGTGGCACCACAGTACACCTGGGCACAGTTACTGTGTGGACTGAGTGCTTTCACTAATACTGTAGGCTCATTCTTGCAATTGTTCTTGGTATCACTAATGGCCTTGAGTGCAACACTCAATGCTTTAGGAGTCAGAAATAAGTTACTAGAGACACATTGTGTCCTTCCTTTTATAGTTTGGGGGCATGAATGGTGCTGCTTCCAGCAGAGGAAAGGATGATAACTTAATGGCAGCTTGCTTGTACAGCCTCCCTCTCTGATGTAGCAGTGTGCAGGTGTTGCTTTTGTCAACCTTTGCTGTTGTAAACCAGATTTGGGCACTCTCAGAATGAATTTGTGTGATGGGTGAAGAACATAGGGAGAGTTTGGATGTGGAGCATAGAAGGGCAGTAAACAAAGTAAGCATGGAAAGAGACAGAAGTAGGACAAGGAGCTTGAACTCATAGATGTTAGGGGAGGTATCACTACTGTACGGACTGTTTGTGAGAGGTGATGTGAAACACTGCCTCCAAGAAGTAAAAAGGGGTGTAAGTATTTGAAGTGAGAAAGTACGTGGAACAAATTTGGAAAGGTTACTAAGTTTCAGGTTTGGGGAGGAAGGAGTCCATCTCTTTCAAGTGATGATGGGCTTGTATAGGGAAACTTACTGATGATAAAGCAGAATGTAAGTGGAGAACTGAAGATACTCGAGAGAAGGGGTCTGAATGGAAGTGGAGGAATAATGAGTTGTGTAAAGTTCAGTATTGCAACACTGGCCCAATGTTCTTAGATAATTAAAAAGGACTTTTGGTGGGGAGAAACAATCCAATTTTGTGTTTTGTTTCAAATACTTTAAGTCAAGTGCCACGTGGCTAACATCAGGGTTTTTTTCTGTTCTTTTTAAAATCTCATTTGTTGTCATACCCACCTGAGGTTTTCCTTTGCCTTTAGAAATAACTTCCTCTTGCAGCTTCTCTCTCAAAGTGAACCTCTTCAGAATAATAAAAGACCGTGGCCAGTGGTTCTTGGATGGTTGTCTGTGGTCAACCGGGAGTCCACAGAGCTGCTCCTGCCCCAATGGGGGGCGTCTTTCAGTCTTCATACACTGACATTTCCTACTGATTGGAGTCCAGTAGCAAACTTTTAGGATGTCTAGAGTTTTTACCCAACTAAATAAAAAAGTAGGCAACTCTCTGCCCTTTGTGTGGCTGCTTTTGGTTGTTTCTATGGTCTAATTAAAATTCTTGTCAAATCTGTGAAGGATGCCAAAATTGAAGGAGTAACAAACAAGGATGGAACTCGTTTACAAACTAGTGGGATAGATTTTGAGCCATGGGGGCTGCAGGTAACAGGTTTAGTATTCATACATGTAAAGCTTCTATGCCCATAAACAAGCAGTATAGAGCACACATAAAATGGGAGAGTGGAGATGAAACCAAGCTTTTGCACCTATTTTGTTAAGGCAAATTAACTTTAAATTTTCTGGTTCCTGATGTCCTACATTTCATTCGTATAACTAAGCACTATGTTAGTTCCAGAGAAAGGTGGGATCCAAGGAGCAGCTGTCTTAAAAAATGGTCCCACTTTGTAACCCAATCAGAAACACAGAAGAGAGAAATTGCCCCTTGGCAAAGGCCAACTTATCTTGTTGCTACCAGACTTGTGATGCTACCAGCCTGTGTTGCTCTTCCATGGAGCTGTTATATGGGAGGATATGCTGTGAACTCTGCTGTTCTTTACTGATCTGGTGTGTTCTCTGCCTTTCTTCCAGGGTACTGTCTTTAGTCTGGATTCTGAAGAGGAGGAATACCACGCAATCACTGTGGAGGACAGCAATGACATCTACATCCTAACTAGCGAAAACTCTGGACAGGTGAGCCCCCCAGAGTCTCCCACAGTGACTACATCTTGGCAGTCAGAGAGCCTGCCTGTCTCTTTGTCAGCTAGCCAGAGCTGGCACACAGAGAGCTTGCCGGTATCTCTTGGACCTGAGTCCTGGCAGCAGGTGGCTATGGATCCTGAAGAGGTAAAAAGCTTAGACAGCAATGGAGGCGGTGAAGAAAGGAGTGAAAATAACTCTTCCAACTCTGACATTGTTCATGTGGAGAAGGAGGAGATACCAGAGGGGATAGAGGAGGTGGCAGTGTCATCAGTGGCTTTGGAGACTGAGACTGCACAGGAGGGGTTCCTGGAATCTCCTCCTTTGCTGGAGATGAAGTCTGAAGCTGAGATTGTGGCTGTTGAAAAAACAAGCCCCTCTGCACCTTTGCTTACAGAACATGAGGAAGAGGGAGAGGTGGCTGAGGAGCCTTTTGAACCAGAAATCTCCATGTTGAGTAAACCTGTACAGAAACCAACCCTATCAGAAGAGAAGGCTGCACCAGAACCTGAGAAAATACTGCCTCCAGAAGGGGAAACGAAAGTGGGGAAGGAGAGCCATTCGGAAGAAATGGAAGAGAAATCCCCAGCTGGAGAGGAGAAACCCATCCTGTTGCCAGAAGGCAAATCCATACTGCTGTACGGTGGGGCTGCTGCAGTAGCTATTCTGGCTGTGGCAGTGGGAGTAGCGCTGGCGCTGAGAAAGAAGTAATGGGGCTCTCTTGCTGAGGAGGGGAGAGAAAGTGGGATCCAAATTTTTTAGTTGCTTTAACTAAAGGTTCAGCTGCCTGCTGTTAATTGGACATTTGTATAACTTAAACGGTGATGGGGTGAGGTTATTTGATAAGCCTAAGGCTATGGACAATCATGTTTTTTAGTAGAATTGGAGTGGAGACTGTTGGTTTTTTTTTCCTGATTAAAGTACAGGGGTATTTTAGAAATGTCAATTCTGCAAATTTCAGAACCGAGTGCAAGTGCTGAGGAAAGGGGGTGCTTGTACACTGGAAACTGGAACAGAAAATTCTAGGGGCAGGAGAGGGCTGGTTGCTGCTAACCCCTGGAATTTTTAGCTTCCCTGACTGAGCTGCTATTGCAGCTACCCTGTCTTGTCACTTCCCTTTGTGCCCCTTAGACCCTCTTAAAAACAAACATACAGAATAAACCAGCCACCTTAATCCTGTAGCGTGAGCCTGGTCTCCCTTTTGTCTCAGCTTCCTCTCAGGTACTGCACTGCTCCTAACCACCTAGGTTCCTTCTAAACCCTAGTGGGAGAGTGCTCATTCGATACCTCTTTTCTCATGCCTATTTAGCCCCTTATGCTTCCTGAAGCCCCATCTTGTAAAGATGCTGCCTCTATATATCTGTTTTCTCTGAGCGCTCTGATGTTGGTGGGAGAGATGCACAGGCCACCACCTCTGTGCTAGATGGGAGTGTGGGGGAGATACACTGCTGTTTACTGGTCTGAGAGAACCATTGGTGCCCTCCTGTGCATCCCACGTTACTGCCACAGGTCAGTCGCCAGAGAGCATGACTCTCATTTGGGTCACTGTGCCATTTTCATAAGATCTTGATGCTAGTGCTTATTCAGTGGGTCAAATATGACTACCCAGGATTTATAATTGAAATTCAGAACACCGTGAGGCTGACATCACCTGTGAAATCAAAGGTTAAATGGTTGCTTTGTCCTTATCTTGGGCTGCAGTTCTATATTTTCTTGCATGAGTTAAGCACAGAGCGTATTTAGTCTTAACTCAGCCTTGGTTATGGCAAACTGACAGAATCCTTGATATGCAAAGTAACTGATGCTAGTAACTAAACCAAACAGCATTAAATATTTCCTTTGTTGTTTGCCTGTGGCTTCTGGCCCTAGGGTGAATGACGTTCTGGGAGCCAGCGTGGTGCAGTTTCCTAATGCAAGTTTTGCGCACTACGCAGAAGTAATTGGTAAATGTTTCTAAATACTTTGCAGATTCAATAAATGATAATAAAGTTACTTTGGAAAAAAATTCTAGCCCCCTTCGTCACAACCTTTGTTCTTAAAATGTATAAGTGAAATCTTTAAGGTATTACCATGTGCATTAGTTGGCTCCGATCAACCACGTGTGTTCCTATTTCATAGAGTGTGTGTGTGTATATGAATGCATGTGTGTACTGCAGCTATATGGACATGGTCTTTGATTCCCTAGGTAAAACTGCTGGTTTTCTTTCGGTGTTTATGCTGGTTCAGGATAGATGGAGGTAGGTGAAAAAGAACATGGGATAAAGTGAAAATGAAACCATAATGTATGCTTTTTAAAGCATAAGACAACCTATTTTATTTCTATCTTACTTGCTGCCTAGGATGTAATGGACCTGTCTTTTACTAATAATTGGGCTGAGAATAGTGTATTTCTTTTTGTCTTGAGCTTTTTATTTTCAAGTGAAATGAATTCGTATCTCTGTTCCTGTCCCTTCCCACCCCAAAATGCTGGCAGTTGACAAAATCCAGGAATTTTGCACTCTAATCTGGAGCTAGGGTGGGTTTTGTATATAGGCTTCTAGAGGTTTGAGCTGAGGGAGTTTTTCTGAGGAACAGAGAGAATGGTGGGGAAAGGGTCATTAAAGCTGGTGCCATTACTGTGGAAGGAACCTGCTTAGCTCAGGAATTTTGGACTCTGCCGATCACATCCCTGTATTACTGTATATGAGATGGGCTAGTCTTACTCCATACAAATTGTAGCAGGCTGGCCTTAGAAGTCATTGTTGTAAAATTGAACTAGTTCTTTTCCTGGCTACTTCTTGGTGCTCTGGTTGGGATCCTCATTGCTGTGCAGTGAGTGTTCAGAGTCGTCATAGCAAGTATTGCCTCATGCTGCATAGATTTTTCTATAGGGGTGCAGTTCCAATAGAGTGGCATTGCTGTTTTCCTTGCCATAGCTTCCTTCTCTTACCTCCCTTCTCGGGAGCTCTTTGCTGTAGATATTTTATAGGAAGGACCCCACTATTACTCATGTGACAGACATGATACAATTTCCCGTTTAGCTTCCATTTAACTTACTAAAATCAGAAGCATTTAAAATGATACGAGTCCAATGAGTAGAAACTACCTCAACCACAGTGGGGATTTTGCTGTTCAGTGTCTAGTTTCTCCTCTATGGAAGGTATTGCTCTATTCTTGTTACTTACTTTATCCACACCAGTATGGCAGGCCCCTTTACTAGCTGCTCCTCTTTGCAGGCTATTCTTATGGCTAGGGGCTGTTGTCATCTCACTAGCGACAGTGAAATTTTGTCCCTAAGGCGATATACTTTTATGCTTGGCAAATTTGAGACGGACAGGAGAGCCCTCCCTGTCCTTAGTCTCACAGTGGGTGCTAAAACTAGCCTTAGCTTTAGGTTAAGATCTGGGTACATTTCCTGGTGCATTCTGGATATTTGTATGCAAATTGTGAAATGCACTCTTCCCACCCCACTGTAAAAGTTCCCTGTACTAGATACTCATACCGGGACTGGAGAAGAATAGTTTTTTACAGGCCAGGGAAGGAGAAATCATTTTCTACTATGTTGAGATCAATAGGGATACAAGATTCAAGCATGTATTGTTAAATTGAAACACGTCTTCTTCCATCACAGTAACACGAACTTTTCCTACTGTGTACAATTGTTCACTAGCACTCTAGTGCCACACTCACAACAGTGGGAATGGGAGAGGAGAAGGCCGTGGCAGCACCAAATAAATTCTTGGCTTAGGATTTTGTTAAATATTCCCCCCCTCCCCATCAAGAAAATGCTCAGGGCCTTGACTGACTTCTAGTTCAGTGGAGAAGCAGCCACAATCCCTGCTCTTTTGGATTCTTTATTCCCTGATGATGATTCCCCTCATCAGTTCTCACTAATAAGTTACAGTTGGGAAAATATTCTCCTCCCACACTAAACTATTCATTTGCTCATCTCCATTAGTTTCCACTAAGAATACTGACTCACCACTTCTGAGTTTAAAGGAGTTGTAGCCAACCCTAGCTCTGGCCATTTGGTGGAAGTGATCCAATGAGGGGCAGATAAACTTAAAGTACAGTTTTGTTGTCATTGGTTTGGAGGCCATGCTTTTGCTCTAAGGTCATTTGTGGATTAGGAAACAGGTAGACTTGCTCCCCCTCCTTAAAGTATGATAGAACGTGTAGTTGGTAGAGGGGGAGAGACGACCTAAGTCATTGTTACTTTTGTACTGTCATTCACATCAGTATTACTTGTCCTCACCCTCCTTTCTAAAACTAAGTGCCTCAGTGGGTTTTACCTTAATGAATTTTCTACCTTGAACCCTTTCTTGCATCTCTCTACATTTGTCTGCTGCACATCCTCAAGCTGTCATAAAACTACCTACCAAGCATTTCATATTTTTTAGCTGTAGACTGCTTTACAAAAAAAGTATCTGGCTGTGTCCCCCTATTTACAGAGGGAGAAACTAAGTCTAGAGGAAGGATGGGGCCTTGGTCACCCTAAGTCAGACTCAGAGGTAGGAACAGAACACACAGCACTCCTGTTTATGTGTCCACTGGACTGTGTTGCCTGCTACAGCAGCAGTTATTCTCAAATAATTGCTCAGGCTGCCTTCAGTAAGCACAACCGCCACCAGCAACTACTTGTGGGAGCTAGTTTTGTGTTTGATGTTTTAAAAAAACCCACCCTCCTGAGACAGGTGTGCTGCCAAAACAAGTGTAGCCATGGCTTTCAGAACTCATTCTAAGGATGAAATCTCACAGGCCTCTCCCTCTGAAATATATGCAGATTAATTACTCCTTTGTGTCTGATTCTGTGTACATCCCCTTATCGACTAGGTTACAGGGGAGAAATTTTGGTATTCTACAGTGGACTGTGGTGATGTGTGAAACGGAAAATAAAATTGCATTTCTATCCCCTGCAGGAAGCGTTGAGAGCAGTAGAAGCTGCATATGGTTTTAATACATTGGTTAATTTTAGCACTGAAAGGCAACAGTGGCATTACTTTGAGCCTGGCTGTAGTTGTGCGTGGGAGCTCCGCGAAGGCAGTTCCAAATAAGAGTGAGTGCATTGTAAATTACAACCAGTTTGCTGTGGGACAGGTACTTCACAGGTCTAATGATTGCAGGTACGGCAGCTATTGAAAGTAACATGTTGGAGTAGGGAGCATTTGTGTCATATGCAGTTATTCCCGAGTTGGGATCATCACATTTGCTGAGGTTAAACTAGAGCCAGGTTAGTAGCTATTTAGCTAGAAAATCAAAACTACACCCAGCTTGGGACATGTTGTCAGTAGAGCTATCACCTATCTCTAAGGCAACTGAACACTTGATATAGGCCATGTTCATTGCTTTGCTTTTTAAAGGATTTTCTATCATTTTCATTTCTTTTCTCCTATTTACAGTTGACCCTCCTTAGGTCGCCTAGGCAGAGTGCAGCTAATACCCATTTGTTCCCTTGCAGCTAGTGGCCTGAAATCATGCTGTAGCAGGGAGCTTTGATGCCTAGTTAAAATTTGCATCAAAAGCAGCTTCTGATTTCCTTGCTCTAGCTGCTGGGAAAGTGAATGGTCAGACACAAAATTGACTTGGGCAGAGCAGGTGGAATCATTGCTATGAAGCTGAGGATCTCTCCTATACTCTTGGTTTTCTGACTAAACAGTAGTAAGCTCTCTTCTTATTCGAACAGTAGCGGGCTAAAGATCCACTCAGACTAAAAGACAGCCCCTTGGTTTGTTATACAAGCAGCAAAATTTAATGGTGACCTTACAATCGTCCTCCATGCTTCCATTCCAGTAGGTTCTCAGAAATGCAGTTAGCTGACTTGCAGAAGATGCCTTCACATCTTCCAGCAACTCCCTTTTTTTTATGTTGTTTCTTTTAACAGGCAAGTGCAGCACCTGGGGGTGTGGGGGTAATGAACTGTCTGAAGCCTCTTGTGCCATTTGGTTAACTAAGATATTGTTTCCACAGTGTTAAAGTTCTCTCCAGCTCCAACGGTCTATAACTGAAAGGTTATGTACATTTTTTTCCTTCGCTGAATGGGACACTGCTGTAAGACCATGGCCCCAGCTCGCACTTTAATAAATGGTACAGTTTTCAAAAACTATGTGGACCTATTCTTATGCTAGTTCCCTTCTGTCATCCTGTGTGTATCACCCCAAAGGCATTCCAGTAATCCAAATCCTCTCCCTTGAGTTAACAGCATGCTGTTAAACTGAGGTAATGGTGCAGTCTGGTGTAGCTTGCTCTCCCTTGGTGCTGGATGCACAGCAAAATCCAGCTAGCCACATTCTCCCACCACCCTGTCAGCTCCAGTAAAGGAGAAGGCTCATATTTCTTTTTGGCTGTTGAATTTTATAAAGTGATTCCATTTTAGAGGGACAGCAGAAACCTTTTGAAAATGGATAACAGCTGCATTTACAGTAGCATTGACAATTTTATTAAGTATAAAATATTTACAGGTAATGTAAGAAACAGCAATTCAGACTTTAGTTCATATAAACTGTCAAAGTGAGACTGCATTCCTGGTAGGCCCACCAGCAGAGGCTCTAGGCATGAGTTAATGCTAAGATGATCAAGGTTGACAGCCTCTTAGTCACTGACAACATGGAGGGACCGATTAAGTGGAAATTAAAGCTAGTGTGTGTTGTACTCAAGTATGCCCAGATCACAACTCAATTCTGTTGCTTCTCTATAACTCTGCACATCTAAATCAGACACCATCCCAGAGGCTCAAAAGAATAGTAGGGGAGTAAGATGCTGCGCCCCCCCCCCCAATTGATGGGCCTAGGGGAAAAACCCTGAGCATATGGTTTATTCAAGAATGGCTCTCCCCAGATTGTATTTCCAAAGGTATGTCTTCACGAAAGGCAAATCACTGTTACATGGTTGTCTCAACCCAGGCTAGCAAACAGAGTAGGGGGTGAAAAATTCACCCCTCTGAGTGCTGTAGCTATGTTGCCCTAACCCAGGTGTAAACACAGCTCGGTCAGTGGAAGAATTCTTCCATTGATATAGCTACTGCTGCTGAGAGGTGGATTACCTATCATGATGATTGGGGGGGGGAAGGAAGGAATGCTTGTCCTTGTCAGAAGAGGCTACACTACACTAGCATAGCTGTTCCAGGATAGTGTGTGCAGTAGAGACATTAACCTAACTGCTGCTTTTACTTGGATTGGTGACCTACCCATTTTGCAGTGAGGGGGAAAATTGTGGGGCAGTATTGGAGGACTGTGCACAGAAAGACTAGAGGGCTCAGCGCTTACTGCAGCATAAAAGAACCCGAGGCTATGGCTCCAGCAGACCTAGCACCACAGCCATGAGAGCACAGCTTTGAAGTATGGGTGTGCCTTGTGGCTGCTCACACCTGGGCTAGGCCAGTGCAGCTGCTGATCTCATGGGTTAACCCTGCAGGGAAGACATACCCTAACAGGCTGCAGGCTCACTGCCAACAGATCCTATCCCCAGTGCATGGGATAATGAGCTAAGATTTCAGTAAACACACCTGAGTGCACTGCCAACTGGCACTTCCTCTTAAGTCCTACAGGTCTGCACCAGCACCAAGTCACATTCAATATTTGGTAGAAGAAAGTAACAGGCAAGCAATACTCCTACATGTGTCTGCTAAACAATCGCACATTTCTCCTGTGCTGATCGCTGAAAAACCTAAAATGTAACTAAGGGGTTGTGCTTTCCCCCTTCACAGCTGCATTGCAAAAGAATTTAAGCAAGGGGGGGGGGGGGGGGGAAGCAAAGTTTTAACGTTTAAAGTAAATACTCAAGAAGCAGTCTTCTCCACAGCAGTCAATGGAACTGGCTCGGCTCTCATTCAACGCTAGAGGGGACACACAGAAGAGGGGTTAGCAAAGGCAACAAGCCAAGACAGTATACATAATCTTAGTGAAATCCCTGTCATTCTTCCCTGAGAGGGAGAGAATGAATGTTTAAGCAGGAAGGGTCTGACTCAGTCACAAATTCATCACCAGGAGACTGGAGAGATTTTAAAAAGGAGCTACTGGAGCGGAATTTGCCCCTCAATCTATTATGTTTACAGTCTAGCTCAGGTCGGCAACCCTGGGCCTGCGAGCTGATTGATTGGGGTGACCCCAAAAAAATCACCCCTACTGACACACAGTTGTGCTAGTAAAAAGCTCTAGTGCAGAAGCGGCTATACCGGCCAAAAAAAGGGTCCTTTTGCTGGTATAGCTTATTTCATTTGGGGAACTGGTATTAGCTATATGAGCCAGAGTTCTTTTGCGCTATACCAGGAAATCCTAAGTGTCAGCCAGGGAGCTAAAGGGCATGGCAGGAGCCCCCCACGGTACTCCCACCCACACACCACCTCTTCACATCTAAATCTTGGGATTTGGCCAGTTCCCAAGGCAATACACACCCGGGGAATCTGTTTCTGCAGTATTAACCTGTAGGGAACTGGCTCTGTTGCATACTTTAGCAATAAGCTGCCCCAAGCAGTGCATTAACATTTGAGTCACCTGAGAAGTTCACTCTCATTTGGCCTTGTGCCACCACTCAAGACAGACAGACATAGGTAACCCACTAACACACCCGCCAGTCAGTTTTCAGACACAATTATTGTAGCCACCACAGTCTAAAAAGATCATTTGCTAAAACAACTATGGTCCAAATCCTGACCCCACTGCACAGCCTGAGGAGCTGTTCTGGAGCCACTGCAATATGTCCCATAGCTCATGTGCCCTCCGTGTATTTGTGGAGGAGGAGAGAGATGAGCTTGTGGATCTGAATAATTCCAGAAATGCTACCCCTGCAGACCAGGATGCAGCTCAGCTCTACAATGCAGACGGTACTGACCACCTCTCAAGGATCCTGCATACACACCTCCATCCCCTTCTGCAGTGGAATGACATTGCTCCCTTTGCTCTCAGGTGCTTCCATGTCTGCAGACTAGGGGGGCAAGTCTGCCCCTGTGTCAATGCACCATCACTGCCAAGGTTTCAAATACCCAGTGGTAAGACCATAAGAAAGGCCGTACTGGGTCAGACCAAAGGTCCATCCAGCCCAGTATCCTGTCCACCGACAGTGGCCAATGTCAGGTGCCCGGGAGTGAGTGGACCTAACAGGTAATGATCAAGTGATCTCTCTCCTGCCATCCATCACCCCCCTTTGACAAACAGAGGCTAGGGACACCATTCCTTACCCATCCTGGTTAATAGCCATTAATGGACTTCATGAATTTATCCAGTTCTCTTTTAAACCCTGTTATAGTCCTAGCCTTCACAGTCTCCTCAGGCAAGGAGTTCCACAAGTTGAGTGTGCGCAGTGTGAAGAAGAACTTCCTTTTATTTGTTTTAAACCTGCTGCCCACTAATTTCATTGGGTGGCCTCTAGTTCTTCTATTATGGGAACAAGTAAATAACTTTTCCTTATTCACTTCCTCCACACCATTCATAATTTTATATACCTCTATCATATCCCCCTTTAGTCTCCTCTGTTCCAAGCTAAAAAGTCCTAGCCTCTTTAATCTGTGGTACACTATGGGCAAATTAGTTATTTAACATTTCCCCTGTCAATTTTGTAAAGGCAGTTTCTTATGTATCAGAGCCCAGCTGTCTTTTCAGTAACAGCTTGGTTTAGCACTCACTTTCTGTGTGTCTGGCTTTGAAAACACCAGGACGCTTTGACCTCTGACCTCTCAACTACAGATATTGGCTCACTGTCACTCCAGCTGTGCGTTAGCTCCACAGACAGAAAAGAAGAATGGGGTCTCTACTATTTAAACATTTCCCCATTCTCTCATTGCCTTAGCTGTCCCTGTGGCACTAAAATTACCTTAACCACTTAGAATGGTGGTTTCAGGTGGGGAAGAGAGAGAGAGAAGGGGAACCCAGCAAGACAAAAATGGGTGCAAAGACAAGTGGAACATGCTCAGAATAGGGACTCAGTCTGGGCAACTACCTTCCTTGCCCTGGAGGAACTGATCACTCCTGGACCCATCCATGCTACTCCCAGGAGAAGCTGCTGTGAGCAACATGTGACTTACCGTTCACACCTCCCCTTGCCTACGGGCAGGGAGCTAGTGGACACACTATGCTGGAAGAGGTCAACCTTTGGATTTGAACTCAGGTGAGCGAGTGGGTGGAGCTGCAAGTTTCCTCAGACAGCTCTCCGTCCCCCGCCCCCAACAGTATTCGTACCTAAGCATACTGGGACTCCAGCTCCTGCTGCAAAGCCTTAAGTGGCTATAAGGTAGTAAAGAGACCATTGATTCTATAGGAATATAGATAGCAATTAGAGATGGAGGGAGCTCTGCTAGATCACATACAATCCCAGTCCCATCCCCAGCCAGGATTATTCCCTAAACTGCTTTGCCCAGTCCTGAGTTAGCAGGCTTCTGCCACTTTTCTTGGGAGACTCCCACAGCTTAAGAGACAGTTTGATGATCCTTACTTGTTATTCCAGGTTGACGACGTAATTGTGGAGGTTATTGTTGATGTAATTCACAGTGGTGTTAAAGACACGGTGTAGAAGGGATGGCATTTTGTTTGCTACTGTTCTGGCTAAAACCATTGCTAGCACCAACATGGCTTTCTCCCGCTCCATTTCCAAAGGTACGGTTCTCACGAGCCCCTCCACTGTATTAGACAGACGCCTCATTATCTCCTGAACAGAGGGAAGAGAAAAATTACAGTACGTCTCTCTCTACATATTCCACTATGGCCTGTAAGAGTGACAAAACATTTACCCACCCAACTGCCCCAAAACACTGCTACAATCCCTTCAACTCAGAAGCACACATGGGTGGCGTTTCACATCTTGAGTGGCTTTTACGCAACAGGGGTCACCGTAATGAACCGCAGGATTTACACAGAAGTTACATATAGTGCTGGTAAATTTACATCTATCTTTACAAACATGGAGTGAGATGTGGTCCCTGCCCTGAAGAGCTTACACACACATTGCCAGATCCTGAAAGGTGCTGAGTGCCTCCCACTGGACTGGGCCCTAGATTAGACAAGACAAAGACCCAGGACAACAGAGCGGGTGGTGGAGGGTATTGATGAGAAATTAATCCAGGCGCTGCTCTGGATTAGTGAAAAGTACATCTATCCCCAGCAACACAATCTAGATCAGTGGTGGGCAACCTGCAGCCCGCATGTGGCCCATCAGGGTAATCTGATTGCGGGCCGAGAGACATTTTGCGGATGTTGACCTTCCGCAGGCACTGGCGCCCCCCCCGCCACTGGGAGCTGGGGGGCTGTGCCTGCGGACGGTCAACATCAGCAAAATGTCTCGCGTCCCGCAATCAGATTACCCTGATGGGCCACAGGTTGCCCACCCCTGATCTAGATGCTGCACAAACTAAGATGCGTAACTACTCTGACTAAGCAATGCACAAAAAGCTTATCTAGTCCCACGCAAAAAAGGTGCACGTCTCTGCCTCCTACATTGCTGGAGTTTATGCCAACGTCATAAATTGGAGGCCTAACAAGGTCCTGAGCACTCACAGCTGCCACTGAAGGTCAGTGGGAATTGTGGCTACTCAGAGTCTTTCAGGACCAGACCATTAGATTTTATACAACAAGGGGTTTTATTATATGAATAGACAGATGGTTTAAACCACCCCAGTTGCTGAGAGTTTGACTCTGGAGCATAATAGATCACACACTGCAATTTGCCTGTAACTTGCACAGAGGAGATGCTTGGGAAACATATCCTGGGCAAGAGTGGATGAGAGAGCCAAAATGCCACACTTATCTGAAGATAATGGAGAGCTCCAAGGATGTGAGCAAAACTGACTAGCAGATCTAGATCTGGGTTTTTCTGAGAGGAAGGATGGTTTATGGCTAAAGCATGAGTGGAGTTGGAAGAGCTGGACTTTATTCCTTCCTCTCTCTTGGGGTTTTCTGCAACACCTGTAGCATCCAAGGGTTGCTGAGTTTCTGCAACTGATAGTATTACTTAAGCACCAGTGTGCTTAGCTGTGTACATGAAACAGCTGAGGGTCTTACAGTCTTAACAAATGCACAAGGTTCAGTGTTAGCTAAGTCACTTAGGGCACATTTACACTGCAAAAGCCAAACTAAACCAAAAATACCCACAAACCCACAGCAGCGAGACTCAGAGCTCAGATCTACAGGCTAAAATGGCAGTGGAGTGGAGATGTTCCTGCTCAGGCTGGAGCCCCAGCTCTGAAACCTGATGATGGGGGGTGGCTCTAAGAGCCTGGACTCCAGCCCAAGCGGGAATGTCTACACTGCTATTTTTAGCCCTCCAGTGTGAGCCCCAGACAGTTGACTCAGACTCGCTGCTGTGGGTTTTTTTTGCAGTGCACTTAGGGTCTGATTTTCAGGAGGTGCTGAGTCCTTGCAACTCCCACTGACTTCAGTGGCCACAGAGTGCTAAGCACATCTGAAAGTCAGGTCCTTACCCTATCTGTGCCTTAGCTTCCCTACTGCAAGATGGGGATGACAACACTGCTGGACCTACCTCTCAAGGTGTTGTGAAGCTGATGTAATGTTTTCTGGAATCTTTACATGGAAGGAGCATGCAAAGGATGGATTCCTGAACTGGTCATACTGAAAGTATCAACTACCTAAATAACAACCCAGGTAACTCTCCATTCTTGCTGATCACATCCAGAGGGATCTGTTACATTTTCACCTTTCTTTAGTTACTGCTAATCAGCTGAATTCCTCACTTACCTCTTTGGACAGATTCTCATTCACAAATTGCTGCACTAGATCATTTACTACTCTCGGATGGATCTCCCTAGCCACTTGGTCCCCAATCACGGCAAGCTGAGCTCCGATGCGCTGGAAAATGTCCTCATCAACCACAGAACCTAATTCCAGCAAAATTAAGAGATGGCTTTAAACAGGATTTTGTTCACATACAGACATGACCAAATCTAGTCCCAGTGCAGGTGTACAACAGGCTCAAGGCCAAAAGACACTCTCTCGCTGTCATCTGCGCACAGCACCTCTCCCCACAAAGCGTTAGAAACTACTACATGCCCCAGGGATCATTCCACTCATCACTGACATGCAGCCACCTCTGAGGTAGCACACGATAGCCCTGAATGGAGAGCTGAATGTCCAGCAGCACTACGTAACAGCTCAGGAGAAATATTATCTCACCCGAATGATACTGCAGGGGGAATTTAAAATATAGCTCTGAAATGAAATTTGGCCAGGCCACAGATAACACCCTCATCCCGGAGGAAAAAAAGGCCACGTGATCTTTCACAACCATGGTCAGGACCTCTTACATCTCATCTAGAATACATCTATTAGCAGAGCCACCTCTGACACCATGCTGGGGCCATTAGTTCAATACCAATTTGGAGGGCAGAGTGTCACCTACTATAAACACCTGGATTTATCTGAGAGATCACCCATCCAAGAGTTAAGCAGGCCCAGCCCTGCTTAGACTAGGAGACTGGATGAGCCCAAGGTGGCATAGCAATGCCCCTGGGGGCACTACACTGTAGATAACAGTCAGTATCTATTCCTATTTCATCGGCCATCTTTGGATACTGTTTCCCCATCACACAGGCAAAGCAAAATGTGGTGAATTTCAGCCCAAATAGCAGAGATATGAGTTGTACCTAAAGTCCCAGTTCTAAACTAGCTAACAGGTGCCAAGTATCCAAACACTTTCTAAAACTCAAGGCCTAACAAAGTAGACTGGGGTTTGGGGCTCCATTATGGCAAACTGCAGGGATGTGGAAGAAAGGCATCTAGGTACTATGGTGAAGAGTGCTCTAGAAATACCTAGACAGGTAAGATAAGGTGCTAAGCATCAGCTGTACCATCTGAACTGAGAAAGCCCAATTTGTTAACATCAAGAGCCACAGCACAGCAATACTCCGCAGAGAAAATACTCCCTGTACCATTCTGATACAGAAGAGATCAGCTTCAGAACAGTGGGATAAGGGAAGGAGGAGAGTATTTACCTGGCTCACCATTCTGGAACCGGCCACTCCGATTCCCATCTGTCTGAAGCTCCCCATCATCAAACGCATCAGAGAGGACGTTTTTTGGTGGGGAAACCATCACCTGGCTTCGCAGAGAATCCAGCTCTTCGCTGAAATCACAGTTGTGACAGTTCTGCAGAAAGGAATACACGAGGATGCGCTCCACCTGTACATCGCCACGCAGACCCTAAAAATAAGCACCAATAAGTCATCATGAATCTGACAGCCAACAAGACACTCCTGCCTGAGAGGACTGTTTTCCACTACCGTCTCTCTATTGTGGACCTCTTCCAGGAGCCTGAAATAATGTTAACCAAAGAGATTGTCATGGCTTTGTTTATGTGTAGGACCTACAGAAAGTGCTGCATGATTTTTGTTTTTACTAATCCAGTGACGGAAGGATTAATTTAAGATGCTCCATGTATTTCAAGCTGCAGTTTAAAACTACCATTTTAAAACATGTACTTACACAAACTCAGACCATAAGCTTTGTTACCTTGAATTTGGGAATTGATTATTCTATTTCCTGTTATAAATATAAGCAACTGATGCCCATTTACAATTTAAAAATAAGCAATGTGAGATATTAACCAGAGGAGGGTTCTCCCACCAAAAAAACACAGACTCTTCAAAAGTTAAGAGCATCATCTTTCATCTCACTGTTTGACTGGGACCTAGACACAGTCAATAATGACTATGTTCAGCTAGCGTCAGAAAGAGAGCAGACAGCTTGAGTCTGAGCTCAGATATGCAGGCACACCCATCCACACAGACTGGGGAATGAGCTGCCTGTATGGGTGGCAGCATGTTGGCAGAAAGTCCAAGCTGTACAGAAACGTGGTGCCTGCGTACCCAAACTTACACAGGGACTAGGAACCAAAATGAGTTCAGACTGAGCACCCCTCAAATGATTAAATGTTAAATAATACACTTTTGGGGGGCCTATATGTTAAGAAGTGACTAAAATTGAGCACCCAAAAATCACTAGATATCTCAAAAGAGGCCTGATTTTCAGAGGGTCGGGTCAGAGGGAAATCAGCGCTTTCTGAAAATCACACCCCTTAAGCTGGGCACACAAGATCACCAGTCACGTCTGAAAATTTAAACTTACAGCGTTTTGAAACATAAAACCTTTTGGAACTGACCTGATCCATGCTGGCTGCTGGGACGGTGCAGCTGTGTTACCCTTAAGCTTTCAAACCCACGAATCCTTTCCCTGCAAGGGAACAAAAGGAAGATGCCAACGAGCCTGCAAACCACTTTGTCCCAGAGATTCTCTTTGACAAGCACTTACTGATCCAGCCCTGCTTTGCAGAGCGTGGGCCTGCCCCAGGAACACATGCTTGGTGATTTGGCAGTCATAGGGAAGGCTGTGAACACTGGCCCAGATGAGCAAGTAGGCCCCCTTTTAGGAGCGAAGAGGGGTGGGATAGGAGGACACAATGCCTCCCCTCACCGGTAGCTCCACCTTCCTGCTTTATGAATAGGCATGACAATGGAGAGGCCTGGGGGCTGACAATCATGACAGCAAGTGACCTAGGAAGGAACAGGGGCTTTTAGAGTCAGGGTGTTCTGCCTTAGCTGGGGCCAGCTGTTGGAATGGAGAGCAAGTTTCGCTCCAGGTGGACCTCTGGCCTGGCTAGTGAAGGATCCTTGATTACCAAGTCATTTGGTTCGTGGTAAGGGTATTTTGGTAGCTTCCTGCCTTGAGCTGTGGGACACTCCCGTTCATTTATAAGTGAACCAGCCTGAGCCAGCCAACCTTGCACTGCCCCTGGGGAGCACCTAATACAGAGCCTGCCCCCTAGGTGTACAGGAAATAACCCAGTTCAAGTACCTGGTGTTGTCGAGAGTCAAGCTGTTTGTATCCTGCCAAAGGCCTCCAATCACGTTTAATAAAAGCTCCTTAGCACAGCCATGCCACTGCTACAACTCCAGGAAAACCTAGAGGGGGAACATGAGCAATCAGTCACAAACAAACCGTTTTCAGAAAGGCAGCCTCACAAATGCCTGGAGCTCCCTCTGCTGGAGCAGGGGGGCTTCTACTTAGTTTTTTGAAGGAATTTAGTGCAGGTGAATAGTGCCAAATGCAGAGCTCTGAACTCTGCTCTCTGTCCAAAGAGCGGATACTGTGTGGGCTTCAGTGTTGCAAGCTGGCCCCACATGTCAGCCCATGTACACCAAACTTGACCTGGATGGGCCCAACTGTAAGGGGAGACAGGAGTTTCATCTCCAACTCCACTAACTCCTTGGTCTCTGTGCTGAGGGTGCCAGCTGCGGGGGCGTTTTTTGTTTGTTTTGCAATGTGGACAACAGTTCACACAAGATGGGCTGAGGGCACCAAGACACTTCTGATGTGATGTTCCAGTCACCACTGACGGGCACTAGCTTTAAACTTTGAGCCAAAAGAGGAAGTGAAAAAAAGCAGAAACTTATAAACTTCAAGCTCAGAAGCAAACCACAAGGAGACACAAATTGTTAAGGAAAGAAAAGCTATTTCCCAGCTTTCTGGAAGGTTTTTACAGATTTGTGTTTTCAAACAAACAAAAAGCCCCACATACAAATACTTGGGCAGCAGTTCTTTTATCCGTGATCTCTCAGAATTTACTTGGTTCCATCTAACAGCCACACATTAACCAATTAGATCTCGGATAAAATTTGCAGCTCTCCATCAGACCGTTGGTCCATCTAGTTCAACACCCTGTCTCAGTCAGTGACCCACAACATATGTGATGTAAAAATCTTCCATAATGTACCAGACCAGCTGCGTCATGGAGGAGGCAAAAGGACCTTCTTTCTATTCTCCTCCTGATACCAGAGAAAACTCCCCAGACTCCATTTTGTACCTCTGGCTTCCATTTTAAATAAGCAAGAGTCACTCCATGATTAAGTGAAAGCTGCAGGTCACACAGACTAAATAAAATTGGTGGGAAAACCAAAGTAGGGAAAAGGTCAGCAGACCATAACTATGAGGTAAACAACAACTGCAGGAGAAAAAGAGAACTGATCGTTTGGAATGATTGGCAGTTGGCATGCACCCAAGTAAGATCTGACAGGAAGATATTAGCAGAAGTGTCTAGAAAGTTCTAACAGGACAGTATAAAAGTCAGTATGTCTCAGTAGACATCTGACGCAAGGAGGGAGGAGCTGAAGAAGCAGAGACCTGAGAGCTGACAGACAAGCAGAGAAAGCAACAGCACCACCACCAGATGGAATCCTGTCAATAAAGCAAAGTCAGCAGACAAAATAAGCTTGTCAGTTAAAGTTATAGTCATAGTATAGGATAGCACAGTGTTAGTGTGTATGTGTGTTAATAAAGATGTATGTATGTGTGTTGATTGTGGAGGAAATGTTTATATGTAAGACCTAAAAAAAGGTTATCAATTGCTGTCAGCAACCTGCAGCAGACTGGCCTTCGGAAACAGGGTGCAGCCACTTAGCAACATTTCAAACCGCAAGGCAATATGGTTTGGGGTGCTCTTTGACTTACTATAAGGGAATCTGCCCCAATAAAAAGGTGCCGGGTTTTGGAAAAAACACTGTTTTGTGCCAATTATTTATCAGAAGGCTGTATCCATGTCCTCCAGGTATTTCCTTAGCCACCCTGGAGACCGAGATCTTAGGAGAACAGGTTGGTTAATAAGTGGGCTGTTTTGAGGGAACTCTTGGTAAACCCGGGACAGGGTAATATGTGAGCTATTCTGGGGGCACCCTAATTCTATTTTCAAGACCCTGGAACAGGTTGTTTGATCACCCTTTTCTTAGGCCTTGTCTTCAGTACAAAAAAGCATGTTGTTAACTTGAGGTAAAATCCTAGTGAAGACGAGGCACTTTGTAGTTTTCACACAAGCTAGCAGGTAGAGGTAAACCCTGGGCTCCCCCATAGTCTTTAACTTGACTCGCTAATTCATGTGGAAACTACAAATTGCATAATCTTCATGAGGCTTTTACTTCTTGTTAGCTAACTTGAGATAAGAACACACCTCTTTTTTTAAGTGAAGGAAGCCTTATATATATTCTCCTCCAATGATGCCCAACCCCACTACTAAAAGGGCTAAATAGTGCCATGCTAAAAAGACTATAATTAATGTCCCTAAACATTCTCTCAACTTTAATGTACACTGCACCATCACGATAGAGTGGTGGGTTGTTTTTTTTTTGGTTTTTTTTTTGGGGGGGGGGGGGGGGGGGAGGCTAAGAATCTGGAAAGAGTCATCTGTGTGACTCTATTCACCATAAGGCTTATCTTCACTGCAGAAGTAACCTGGCCTCTTACTCAGTTGTTGCCCGTAACCTGATTCCTGTCCACACATAAAAACCACCCTACATTAGAGGGAGAATCTCAGCTTTCAAGTGGTATCAAGCAATTTCTACATCTGCTGTTCTGCAAGATAGTGGAAACAGTTAAAACCATAGTGGAGTTGAATTGTGGGGGGAAAGCAAAGGGGTAACCCAAATGATGTGTTTTAAAAGCATGGGTGTCACATTTATCTTCATATGTGTTCTTATATATTAATAAAAATAATACAGTCAGCAAAACATAAAGGCTAATATCTGTAACTCTGCTGTGGCCCCTGCTCCCTGAGAAGCTTGCTGGTGCATGGTTATACAAGCACAGAAATATAGGGCTGGAAAGGACATCAAGTCGTCATCTAGTCCATCCCCCCTTGGAGGGGTAGGACCTAGTAAAGCTAGACCATCCCTGACAGGTGTTTGTCCAACCTATACAAAAACCCTTCAATAATGGGGATTCCACAACCTCCCTTGGAAGCCTATTCCAGAGCTTAACCACCCTTATAGTTAAAAAGGGTTTCCTAATAGCTAATCTAAATCTCCCTTGCTACAAACTAAGCTGATTACTAGTTATCCTTCCCTTGATGGACAATTGATCACCATCCTCTTTATAACAACCATTTAGGTATATGAAGACTTGTATCCCCTCTCTCAGCCTCCTCTTCTCTAAACTAAACATGTTCAATTATTTCAGCCTCTTCTCAGACGTCCGGTTTTCTAAACCTATCATCATTTCTGTTGCTTTCCTCTAGACTCTCTCCAATTTTGCCACATCTTTCTTAAAGTGTGGCAGTCAGAACTGGACACAGTACTCCAGCTGAGGCCTCAACCAGCACTGAGGAGAGCAGGACAATTACCTCCCATGTCTTACATAATGTAGCTAGGAAAGAACTAAACAACTGCTTTATTCCAGGTATTTAAAAAAACAGGCTTGTAATTCAAAGAGTCTCACTAGTATAAACACATATTCTTACTATGTTCCAGCGACAGCTAGCTAACTCTCATCACCATGTCCCCCCCACGACATACGCATTATACTCCAACTTATTCAAATGCCTTAAGGAACCATTTGAAACGTTTGAATAATTATCTTAGATAAACAAACTTCACCTTCTATATGAATTTCACACAGAGGGGCAGAAATAATATAAGTGCATAACAGCTCTCACATTGTTTGGACATGACTCATCATATCCTAGGGCTGCAATTTCCAGCTCACGTATGCATACTGTGGTGACTAGGTGAGAGCTAGCGTGAGTATAAACAATAGTGTAGCAGTGGCAGCATTGCTCAGTCATGTCAAGTGCAACCCTTGCCTGAACCCTGTGGATATGTACTCAAGATGGCTCAATTGTGCTGCCACTGCTACCGTGGTTGCACTACTACGCATACTAGCTCTCATCAAGCTAGCATGAGTATGTGTGTATGCAAGCTGGGAAAAGCTCTCTTAGCTCGGCGTGCAAAGGTAGTCTAAGAAAAAATACTTCATACAACAATAAGCCACTCTAGGGGTGTTCATTACTAGTCTATCAGGACACGCCTCACATATGTTTTGGATGACCCAAGGTGTGGACCAATTATCTAATGCACTCTAAAGTGGCTTATTGCTATTAGAGTTTAGGGCCAAGATTTTTAAAAGTGACTAGTGATTGAGTGCCTCAATTATTGGGCACCCCACTTGAGATAGCTTAAAGGGATCTGATTTTCAGAGGGTGGGTGATCAGCACTTTTTGAAAAATCAGGCCCCTTTAAGGAGTCTCAAATTGGACCCCTAAAAAAAAATGGAGCCACGAAGAGTCACTAAACACGTGAAAATCTTGGCCCAGATCATTAGTTTTAGATTTATTTAAACTTTTAAAGAGCCTTTTAATTGTATTTCATCCTTGCACTATGGAAAACAGTTTGTGGTAGAAAAATATGAGAAAACAGTATGGAAAAGGCCATAAACTCCCTTTCTGCTTTGGATGTTGATTTATTATCTATAGGATATTATATTAGTCCTTTTGTTTAGGAAACCTGAGCTCATTAGGCCCCACTCCCCAAGCCTGCCGGCCTGCCCTTAAGAAGCAGTTTGCGGAATAACAGTGAAATTTCAATGTACTTTCTACTGAAAATAAATCTCCACTGGGAGCAATCCAATACTCCCAATTATTTATTTAAACAAGTGAATTTAAAACAGCCAGAGGCCACAAATTGCTTCCAAGAGGCGGGGGGAGGGGGGCATTTAACAGTCAGTCACTTAAATTCCTTTTGGTCTTCACTCCCTCCCTCTCCATGGCTCCTTTAAAAACTCATCTTGTTAATTTAAATGCAGAATTAGGAGTCTTAAACCAGGTCTCAGTTCAGTTACGAGCAGCTTGTCTAGTGCTGCCTGTGACTGCAGGTTGGTAGGCTGGACCCTTTTCCCTTTGAAGCCCCACAGCTAGGGTCCCAGTGTATAAAAATCGAGCATATCCATTCAGCCTCAGTTAGCATCCTTGCAAAAACATATTGCTGTTCTTTCAGACGTACATTCCAGGATCTCCGTGAGCTCTGCTCCTAGCCCAGTCTGAAGCATCTGTAGTTGGCAGTGCAGGGACAGTGTAGAACAAGGGAAATGCTAGGCTTCCATTTTTCCTGTAGTGCCTAGCAGCCCCCAATCACAGACCAGGACCTTGTTGTGCTAGGTGCTGTACAAACATAGAACAGAGGGATAGTTCCAAAACTGCTTAGCAATCAGTTCTTCAAAATGAGACTGAGCAGCATTGTCCAGAGAAAGCTAGTTACCAGGTAATTATGGCTCACAACCGTGGCACAACTTGGGAATAAACTTGGCAACATCAGCAGGTAAGTCCTGGAAAAGACTAGAAGGTAGACATGTGTTTGGTGATGTGGACACGAGTGACTGCTATAATCTGGTGCAGATCAGGCCTCACATGCTTCAAAAGACAGGCCTCTGTCTAAAGCAGCAGCTAGAAAAAAAATCACTTGCAAACTAGCCTTGCCTAAATCTTTAGGCACAAGTCTGGCAATTTCTTTGTGTTGTGCTGGGCTGTCTCTGCACAATAAGGACTGAATCCTGCATCATTTAACTCAACGGGAGTTTTGCAGTTAGCCTCAGTGGGAATAGGATCAGGCCCTATATTCACCCAAACAACACTGGATTCCAGACTGGCCTTGCAAACTCTAGCCATGGTCCCCTGGAAAGCACTAGGTGCAGATTCAAGATAGTAAAGGTACGTAACACAACCAGAGTTGCTGATGGCTACAACACTTGTAAGAACCTAGCGAACCTAGGGACCTTGTGATATAAGAGCTCTAGAAATCCAAGACAGTGACACTTACGTCCTCCTGGCAACAGATGGCTGTCAGAGCTGCCTTCTTATACTCCCATCAAACCACACAAACAGTTGGTCTTAGCTTGTAACCCCTGGGGGACAGCTTCCATCACAAACAAAAGCAATTATCAATCTCTGCTGCACAAAGGCCACATCCCCAGTGTTATTTTATTCCCCACCTCCTATGCAGTTGCCCAGCCCTGTGGCCTGACTCAGTGCCATGTGCCATAGAAGCTTGAGGGAGCCTGTGTATTAAATAAATATGATCCCTGCATAAGACTGAGGAAGAAATGCATCCAGCAACAACCTGTTGGTTTATGCAAGGTCCATTGCGTGAATCCAGGTGGCAGTTTCCACAATATAGAATTCTGCAGGTGCACAGCCGTCACCATGATATTCAACACAAACAGCTCCAATCGGAGCTCTTTGTTAGCATCGGTTTGGAATGCACTTTTTGAAGGCCAAGGACCAAGTCTCCTGTTTTTCAGCAGCTCCGTGCAGTGTCGGCACTTTTAAGTGCTCCCCAGTGCATTCTGAAGTGCAGAAGATTATTTCCTTTGTATAAGCGTGGAGCAGTTTAGGCTCTAAATCCAGCGGTGTACAGCTGACCGTGCGGGCTGCCTATGGCAACACAGCAAAGCAGTAATGAAGGGAGTGAGGTAAACCACAATTATCTAAACAGTAACGTCACACACACACCGATTCAGGAACAAGAACCGTGGCCAAGTATCCTGCCTAATCACATTGAGAACCTCCTTTGAGTAATGAACTGTGCTGTGCAACTGGACACGTGCAGTAGAGACACAATGAAATCACAATTTTGCTTCATAAGGGAGGTGGCTGCTGTATAGTGTGCTTATGAGATATGTGGGGGCCAATTCTGTCTTGGGCTCTGATAGTGCATCGATAGTGTGAAAGTGCTGCAAATGAAAGGTCGTAAGTGGCCCTTTTGCTGCTCCTCTTGCAGCCCCAGCAAAACAGAAGGAAAGTAGCACAATGCTGAAAGCTATAGAAGTTCTCAACTGCTGTGCAACCCATAGGCAGCCCTGGGGAAGCTTGACCTCAATTAAAGTATTTCCCCAGGGACTTTGCAGCAGCCCAGAATTTAGATGGTTCAAAACAGTCATAACAAAGCCACTTTCATCCACTCTACTCCAGGGCCACACCTTCTGTGCTGCATCTCTTAAAACGCTCAGCACAGAATCTGTCTCATGAGCTGTATATCTGTTCATCAGCATTTCACCCACTCCTCCTATGCAGGTCTGTAGATTGCACAATTAGAGAATTAATTGGCCATATATGATCTTCAACCTTGTCAGCAATTATTTTAGCCTCAGCCGTACCAGGTTCTTTTTCTAGCCAAACAGCTACCCTTTCCAGCAGTCATCACTAACACATGCATGGTATGGATAATTTAGAGAGTTTGTTGAGGGAACATCTGAGATACAACACATACAAACAGAGAAACAATCCCCTGGATAGAAACAATGCATCAGTCAGGAACATCAGCTGCTTTTTTTGTGCACTGTCAAGAGGCTTATCTTTCTACAGCCTCTTTCACTTCGGCATGAAGTTGTTCTCTAGAACTGAAACTCCAATAGCCTCTAAGTAATCAGGAAGGAGAAGTGCATGAAGTGTATGTTGACCTCCCATTGCCAGGCAGGGTAACAGCCAAGCTTGCTGCCTGGCAATGGGGATGTCGCCATCTGTTAACAAGAATGAAACTTAGCTCTTATCTAGCACTTTTCATCTGTAAACCTCAAAGTGCTTTAGGGAGAAAGGGAAGTATCATCACCCTCATTTATAAAATGGGGGAAACACAGGGGAAGTGACTTGCCCAAAGTCACCTAGGTCAGCGGCAAAGCCAAGAACAGACCCCATCTCTCTGGAGCCCTACTCACTGGACCCCGAAAGCAATCCTCAAACATATGAAGAGTGGTTTACATAACAAGCACCATAGTCTCAGCCATCAGGGCAAGACAGATTGCAGAGGAGAGGAGAAAAGTAAGTGGGAGCATAGCCTCATTGCCAAAGCGTTACGTGCCAGAATTCGGAGTGAGCAACAGCACTGTAGAGCTAACAGGTTCTTTATTCCAGGGACTTCTAACTAACATCAGGGACTACTCCGGATATATACACACATGCACGTCAACATCAGCAAACTCAATGCCATCCATCCCAAGAGGACTCACATGACCAAGGCCCTGGAGTGCCATGCTGCTTTGGCTGTCGGAAGCAGTCCCTGTCCCATGTTCAAGAGGTGCTACAATGGCCCAAAATAACCACAAGAAAATTCCCAAACCCCACAAGAAAATTCAAATGTACATAAAGACCACAAGCTCCTAAGTCACTTCAGCATTTTTGAAAATCCCACCTCTAGATGCCTAAATGTGGATGTAGGAACCTAATTTTAGGTATCTCTTTTTTTCAAACCTTGGCTCAAGTCTGATATTTTGCTTACATTCATTGCATAGGGCCCCTTTTGAATGTGGAAAGAGGAGCAGCCTTTGCAGCCAGGGCACCTCAGACTTTGCAGGGAGAAAGGATCAAGGTAGAGCCCTGTGTGGGACTAATGTAGAGCCCTGCAGTGGGTCTGGGATCCCACGGGTCCCATAGGACCTGCTGCCATAATAGCGGGAGTGGAATTGAAGAATAGTTCTATGCAGGGTCCTAGATCACAGTAGAGCTGCATATAACTTTTATTTAAGCCTCACAGATGCAGCCAGTGGTTTAATGAAGCACAACAATATTGAGGCAGTTATTTTAATAAATGGAGTGACATCGGTGTTTATGTGAGCCTCTCTGAGCCTGCCACTGATAGAAGAACACATAGGCAAACTAATATAGTGCCTACAAGGCCATCAGACTTTGCCAAGCACCGGTCTAGGGCCAATGATTCCAAAGAAAAGGATTTGATCCCAGCTTAAGGAAAGGGAGGGAAAGAGGAAGGAACAGAGACAGGCCACCCCCAGCCTAGAAGCCAGGAGCTAAAGAATAGGTGGAGTGTGGGCAGAGGCAATTATTCTGTGCATTTGCACCTGTGTTGCTTTGCGACATTAAGGACATAAAAGCAGCCATACTGGGTCAGACCAAAGGTCCATCTAGCCCAGTATCTTGTCTTCCGACAGTAGCCAATGCCAGGGGCTTCCAAAGGAATGAACAGAACAGGCAATCATCGAGTGATCCATCCCATTGCCCACTCACCGCTTCTGGTAATCAGAAGATAGAGTCACACAGAGCATGGGGTTGCATTCCCGATCATCTTGGCTAATAACAATTGATGGACCTATCCTCCATGAACTTATCTAGTTCTTTTTTGAACCCTGTTATAGTTTTGGCCTTCACATCCCTTGACAACGAGTTCCACATTGTGTCAATGGACTGCTGCAATCTGGATAATATTAGAGTTTTTGTCTTGAAATATAGTGATATTGAGCATCCCAGCTCCCATTCACTTCAAAGGGAGCTACAGGTACCCACGACCTTTGAAATTCAGGCCACTAAATACTGCATTTTTCATACACACCCCTCAGAGATTCAAAGGATGGCTAGGCACCAATATCCTCATTTTATAGATGGGTAAACTGAGGCACCAAAAAGGACAGCAAGTGACTTGCGGTCATAGCAGGTGACTTAGCTGGGAACAGAACCCAGATTTCCTAAACCCCAGTGATATGCTTTATTCACTGAGCCATTTGGGAGACCATCCCACATTTTAAAAAGAAGTTTTGGCAAATCCTCTCTCACAAGCCTGCTTTAACTCCAGGCACACTCTCTATTTTAGTCTTGACAGCCCAGAACAGTTATCTATTGTCACCAAGAGTCTCCTGGAAGCTCTGGGCTGGAAAGGTGTGAGGGATTCTATTCCGTATCACCACTTGTCCACAGTCACTGAGCAGGAGACCACCAGACCTGGAGAAGGTGTGAAGCTAAGGTCCTCCTTGCCTGACTCTGGTGACTTACAGTCACCAGGGCACTTATCAGAACCAGAAGGGAGATTTTGCCAGAAGAGCTAGGCTAACATTCCGCCATTCCTAGCAGCCATGCCCTCTGGCTTAGGTTACCATCAGATAATAGTCTATCTGGGAAAGAATATCTGGCCCAGATCCATACAGAAACACTAGAGATATCTGGAATGCTTTCTAAAGGAACAGCTATAGAAAAAGCCTGGTATGCTTAGCTCATAATGTGAACATCTGAATGCTGAAACAATCTGGGTCATCCAAAGCTCCTATGTTAGGAGACAGAATGTTTTTAGGGGGATATGATCAGAGCAGCCTACTGAAATTAAGCTCACAGAGGCCTCATCAGCTTCTCCGCAGTTCCGAGTGTGTAGTTATTCCCTATCAAGAGAACCAAACTCCAGCCAGTTGATCAGCAGAATTATTCAAGCTGGACCTGCCCAGAGTCAGAATCATTCACCACAGACTAAACAAGTAGAGGGGTTTGAGGCATGAACACGGAGACAAGACTTCACAGAAGTCACCCTGGAGGCTGTGTTCATGTTTCCAGACCAGTCATCGCCACATCTGGCTGCTTCTTTGAAACACAAGCTTTCATTTTAATTGTTTCCATTGGACTTTTCCCAAATACTAACGCAGTATAATTATAAACCTCCTAAGCGCTAACACACCCACTTCCTTCAGGTAGGAAATAATCTATTAGTATGGGCAAGTCAACAAGATGTTCCATACATGGAAAAAGAAAGATTATCCCTATGTTTAACCTGAACGTACTGTGCGGTAGGATAATCCAGTGCCTCGCTGTCCTGTCTCCAGTCCTGTTTTGCAACAATCCCCCCGCCCTCCCCCGCCAAAAAAAGTTTAACAAATGGATACCAATACATTCAAAGGCCAACATTATCAAGAGTGATTAATAATTTTGGGAGCATGACTTGACACACCATAAAGGGCCCTGATTTTCAGAGGGTGGGTGCTCAGCATTTCCTGGAAATCAGGCCTCTTTAAAGTGCTTCAAGTTGGGCACCCAAAAATTGAGTCATCCACAATCACTAGTGACTTTTGACAGTCTTGACTATTTAGCTGTCTCTCTTGACTTATGCCTTCTCGGGGGGGGGGGGGGGGGGGGGAGGGGGCATCTCTTTCAAACTCCTTTAGACAAGAATTTACAAACAGAGGGAAATCTGATTTCCAAAGAACTGACCCAGGAGGTTTGCTGTCTGATGTAGGGCATTGCTTGGTTGGGCTTTTGAGGAGCAGCTTTCAAGAATCTGTATCTATTATGGCCATGGCAACAGGGAGATTTTCATACAGTTATGCAACATAACACACACACTACTTCCCCCTCCCTCCGTGCCTATATTCCATCTGACATTGCTACAGACTCAGGGGAAGCAGCTCCCCCACTTCTCCAACTAAGAGGCAGAGAATGACTTGGTAATCCAAAGTCCAGGTTCACTAGGGAGGAAACATGACTGTACATAAAAGACCCAGATGGCATTTCACTTTCAGATTCGACTTGTCAGTGTCAGGAAATGCAAACAGCTTCTGAGCACTGTAGGGCCCAGAAAATGGATGTGAAACCCCAAAGCTCCGTGATCAGCTGTTCCACGTGGACTTGCTTCAGCAAAGGCAGCCCAGCTGGGAAGCACTAGATTAGCGGCTACAGTGCCCAAAGGAATTTGTCGTCAGAGGAGTACAATGCATCTCCCCAAAACCTTCACTCCAAGATCTCAGGGGCAGCTTTACCTAAAATACATTTCCCCCCTTAAAAATTAGAGACCGAGCAGACGTGACACTAGACTGGGCAGCCCACTGGGTTGTGCTACATGGGAAGTCCAGGTACAGTGAGGGTGAGTTCCCTAGGTAACTGTAGCATGGGCAGTGTCAGGAACTATCTATAGGTCTGCTTGTTCCAGGGGTGGGAAATATGGCACAAGGTGAAGCTTGCAACCCCTTATGCAACCACAGAATCAGACGCCCCTTAGCATCTCACCTGATGCTAGGTAAAGGCTCTGATTGTAGGTTCTGGGGTGAAGGGAAGCAGGGGGTCCTACAGGGGAAAATGATTTAAAACCATAATGAGAGTGGCCTGTTTTAGTGAGAGAGGAAACATTTTGGTGTGTTACTAATACCGGTAGCCTTTTCCTCCTGTTCACACAGGACTGGATCCAGGGGCCATTGTAGTCAAAGGGCCTCTCCATTTACTTCGTTTTGTGTTGGATCAGGCCTAGGGAGAGGAACTGGAGAGACCAGGTAGCTGAGTCTAGAACAGGACTCATTGTCCAAGGCAGCTCTTACCACTTGGCTCAGGAACAGCTTCACACAGGTGCCAAAGGCCTACGCTCTTATTAGTTCAAGGTGCCACAGACTAATCTAAGAAGAGAGAGGGAGACTCTCGGAGGAGCCCTGGAAAGTGGGGCAGAGGGGAGTTCACACACCGCATTGTAAAAGTGTTGCTGTGCCGTTCACAAGCACCCCAGGAAGAGTGGAGGAAGCAACTTAGGCAAGCTCAGCAAGGCCTGGGGTAGGGTACAATGCTGAACCACGTTTACACACTGTCCTTGCAGTAGGAAAGGCACCAGTGAGAACAGCAGCATCCCATATCACAATTTGCTGCAAGCAGCAGCATTTCCCCAACTCCAGCCCGAAGAAACATTTTCAGACACAAAATCCTACTGTACATTCATGGTATGACTCAAGATACGATTTATCTTTAACCCATCCTTCCTGTAACCACTCTCTCTCACGTCATGTTCTTCGTCCAAACCGCAACTGAAAATTTTGGGGGGCAGCGACTGTCTCTCTACACTCTGAAGCAAATACATACAATCATAGAATTGCAGGGCTGCAACAGACCTTCTAGTCCATCTAGTCCAGCCCCCTGCGCTGCAACAGGGCCAAGTAAACCTAGACCATCCCTGACAGGTGTTGGTCTAACCTGTTCTTAGAAACCTCTGATGATGGGGATTCCACAACCTCCCTTGCAAGTCTATTCCAGTACTTCACTACTCTTATAGTTGGAACGTTTTTCCTAATATCTAACCTAAATCTCACTTGCTGCCAATTAAGCCTATTACTGCTTGTCCTGCCTCCAGTGGACACAGAGAACTGATCACCATCCTCTTTATAACAGCCCTTAACACAGTTGAAGACTCATCAGGTCCCTCCTCAGTCAAGACTAAACATGCCCATTTTTTAAACCTTTCCTCATAGTTTACTAAACTTTTTATCATTTTTGTTGCTCTCCTCTGGACCCTCTCCAATTTGTCCACATCTTTCTTAAAGTGTAGCACCCAGAACTGGAGACAGGACTCCAACTGAGGTCTCACCAGTGTTGAGTAGAGCTGGACAATTACCTCTGGTGTCTTACATATGACACTCCTGTTAATAGACCCCAGAATAATATTAGCCTTTTTCGCAACTGTATCACATTGTTGATTCATATTCAATTTGTGATCCATTATAACACCCAGATCTCTCTCCTGCAGTACTACTGCCTAGCCAGTTGTTCCTCATCTTGTATCTGTACATTTGATTTTCCTTCCTAAGTGTAGTAGCTGTCTTCACTGAATTTCATCTTGTAGATTTCAGACCAATTCTCCAGTTTATCAAGCTCATTTTGAAGTCTAATCCTGTCCTCCAAAGTATTTGAAACCCCTGCAAGTTTGGTGTCATATGCAAGTTTGATAAGCATACTCTCCTCTCCATTATCCAAGACATGAATGAAGATATAAACTAGTACTGGACCCAGGACAGACCCCTGCAGGACCCCACTATGTCCCCCCATCTTGACAGCAAACCACTGATGTATGGTCTTTCAACCATTTTTGCATCCCCCACATACAGTGATTTCATCTAGACAACATTTGCCTAGTTTGCTTAGGAGAATGTAATGGGGGACAGCATCAAAAGACGTGCTATATCTTGATTTTAGTAAGTCTATAAGAACCCACCCCCCGTTATGCAAGTAACCTTGTCAAAGAAGGATATTGGTTGGTATAGCATGATTTGCTCTTGACTACTGGCTATTACTTGTAATCTTAGATGCTTATAAATTGATTATTTAATAATTTATTCCAGTATCTTTATAGTTATCAAAGTTAGGTTGACTGGTCTATAATTCCTCAGGTCCTCTTTGTTCCCCTTTTTAAAGACAGGTACTGTATTTGCCCTTCTCTAGTCCTCTGGGATCTCACATGTCCTCCGTGAATTCTCAAAAATAATTGCTAACAATTCCAAGATTGCTTCAGCTTATCCCTTAAGTGCCCTAGAATGAATTTCATCAGGTCCTGAGGACTTGAATACATCTAATTTATCTAAATATTCTTTTACTTCTTCTTTCCCTGTTCTGGCTTGCATTCCTTCCCCCTTGTTGTTAATTGTATTAAGTATCTGGTCACAATTTACCTTTTTATTGAAGACTGAAGCAAATTAGGCATTAAATACCTCAGCCTTCTTGATATCGTCCTTTATTAGCTCTCCTTCCCCGCTAAGCAGAGGACCTCCAGTTTCCTTCGTCTTCTCTTGCTCAAGCTTATGAATAAAATAAGAAGTTACAGCTGGAATCAAATCCAAATCAAAACTCTAGAGCTGAACTTCCCCAAACTTAAGGGGGTTCAAACTTCAGTATGAATTTTGCAGTTCAGGTCAAGCTCTAAGGATAGCTTGCTTCCTTCTTAGCAATATTAATACGTGCTTGGCTCTGTGCAAAACTCAAAGGTCAAGACTATCCCCGCCCCAAATCCCTTACAGCCTCTCAGACAATTAAGGCACAGTACACTGAGATAATCAGTGGGAGGTGCTATGCAAAGAAATCATCATCATCATCAAGTGCTGGATTTGCCAGCAATTTCAGATCCTTTTCTGAGGAAACACCTATTACATGGAAATGAAAAAACAGCTCATTTGGTCAGTTCATAATTCACTTGAGAAAAGGAAGTTACCCACCAAGCTGACTCCCCGCTGTGGGTTAGCTCACTCTGACAGCTAAGTGGGGAGAGTAGGAATCCCTCAGAACATTCCTACAGAGTCCATGATCTCACACCTGTGAGCTGCTATTATGCAGACACTAGAGCAATGCTTGGGTTGACTGCATATACAAAGTGCTAATGGTTACCCTGTTCCTGTTCCTCACAGGCAGTAGTGGTGGGCAACCTGAGGCCTGCCAAGGTAATCCTCTGGTGGGCCGTGAGACAGTTTGTTTACACTGATCATCCGCAGGCACGGCTGCGGTTCGCCGTTCCCGGCCAATGGGAGCTGCGGGAAGCAGTGCGGGCTTCAGGGAGATGCTGGCCTCCGCTCCCATTGGCCAGAAACGGTGGCCGTGCCTGTGGACAGTCAATGTAAACAAACTGTCTTGCGGTCCGCCAGCGGATAACCCTGACAGGCCGCAGGTTGCCCACCACTGCACTAAAGCATGGCACCATGCACTCAGTGTCACACACAATTCTGTGGCTTTAAAGTGCCATTCTGTGCAGGAAAGGACTCTAAAAATAGTATTGCATGGTTCCTGGCTCTGTGTCTTGCTGATTCCAGATCAAATGTGCTCACTCTCTTAAAAAACAAAACAAAACTTTATTTGAACTACCAGCCCTTCAAACTCATGTGAGATGCAAGAATCAAGCTGGGTTCATTTTCTTATGCACTATCATCTGTTTACATAAAAGTAAACAATATGAGGAAACAACATAGGCACAGTTGGGTCTCAAATAACCATGCGTGCGCCGCAGCCGCTCAGGCTCTCCCCCTCCCTCCCAGGCTCTAAAGCCTAGGAGGGAGGGGGAGAAGCGGCGCGCAAATCAGCTGTTTCGCGTGCTGCGGCCGCTCGGGATCTCCCCCTCCCTCCCAGGCTCTCAAGCCTAGGAGGGAGGGGGAGAAGCGGCGCGCGTATCAGCTGTTTCGCGTGCTGCGGCCGCTCGGGATCTCCCCCTCCCTCCCAGGCTTTCAAGCCTAGGAGGGAGGGGGAGAAGCAGCGTGCCAATCAGCTGGTTCGCGCGCTGCGGCCGCTCGGGATCTCCCCCTCCAGCAGCGGCGCGCGAATCAGCTGTTTCGCACGCCGTGGCGCGCGAGCCAGCGGCGGCAGCAGAGGTGAGCTAGGGCGGCCGGGGCACATTTTTAGGGGTGGCATGGCTGGCGCCAGAATGCCGCCCCTAGAAACGTGCTGCCCCAAGCACCAGCTTGTTTTGCTGGTGCCTGGAGCCGGCCCTGGCCACACTTAAGTAGTAAACATGTGTGTGCTTTTAACCTCAGAGTAGAGCCCTGTGCGTGGGAAACTCTGCACACCACATGATGACATAAAACCTGCCCTGAAGAGTTTGCAATCTGATGATGCAAACTGTGTCTGTGTCAACCCATTCTGGGTTGGTCCCTAGGCATAATAAATATGATTAATAACAACAGTAGACAGGATGGAGCAAGTGATAGTTTCAGGCAACAGGTGGGGGAAATAGGAGGCTAGGCAGACAGTGGGTTATAAAAGGTCACGTAGGTACTTAGTTATTATGGATGCATCTTTTTATAAAATACATCCCCCCTCTATTTGTATAACCCAGGTTGGCACAATGTAGATCTTTGTGCTCCCCGCCCCACCAGCAGCTGCTTCACCTAAGCAGTAGAGAGCTGGACAGAATATTATTTCTTTTCCCATAAAAAAACAACTCAACAAAAAACAAAAAACACTTTTTGTCATTTCCAAGTGAAGGTTTTTTTTTTTTATTTTATTTTTTGATGAAAAACTGGCAGATAAAAATTTTGAAATATCGACTGCAGGAAATCAAAACATTTTCAACAAAGATGGACATCTTTTGCAAAAACTTGTTGTCAAAAGAAGTCATTTTCTGTTAAAAACATTTTGATTGGCTCAACAGAGGTTACAGAAGAGTCTGCTACAACCACTATGTAGAGGACCTCATCCTATAGCTCAAGCTGCAGGTTCTTGTACTTTGACCGTCTCAGGTTCAAAACCCACTGTCAGCTCATGTTACATATACTCCATGCACACTCTAAAAAGCCCTTCTCTGGAAGAATGCTTGCTCACTCAACTCCCTCTTGCTCCCACTGTTCTGCGGTCACACTCCACCACGCCAAGAATCTCTCCTCCCCAAACCCCATCCAGACACACCAAAATGTATTATTTAACATTATAATTGCAGCATAGGTGTCTGCGTGCTGCTCCTGGTGAGTAAAGAGATAGCTGAATTTACAATCAATCAGGGCAAGCCAGGCCCTGAGGGGAAAAAGGAGTGTGCTGATTGAATATGGTGATGGGGATGCACTATGCAATCATTTAACTCCTGGTATAGGAAAACCCAGTAAGAGCCAGCATAAGCTCTGATTTTTACTCTTTTATTGGAGGTGCCATTCCTGGATTCCTCTGATGTGAATTTGAATGTAACCATGGCCATGGAATCAAGAAACGGGAGCTTTGGCAGAAGCAGTCAAGCACCAACCAGGCAGGAGTTTCCTAGTTTTGCTACAGGATTAATCTCTTCCTCTTCCCTCCACAAGGATCCTACCCAGAGAACAGCAGAAGGAAGGCTATGGGAAGCACTTTATAACACTTACCAGGGCAGCAGCAAAGGGCCTTACAGGGACAATCCTGGCAAGGCTGAACAGGAGAGGGGCAATTAGGCCCTGGTAGAGGGGTGAAGAAGAAAGAGGACAATTTGACTGAGGCTCAAGAAAAGAGATGGAGAGGAAAAGATCAGGAGGAATAATGAGAGAGAGAGAGGATGGGTAAGAGGCGAAGACTGGGTGCAGCAGGGAGGAGGAAGAATAGAGGAGAGTGGAGGAGAGCATGCATAGGTGGAGACAGATTTTCCAGAATGGAGGTAAGAGACTGGAAAACACAAAGTAAAGGAAAGAAAAATGACAAGAGCTGAGGAACAGTGAAAGAAAAAATACAGCAGAAAGAAGAAAATTAGAGGGAAAACAATCCCAGGAAAGAAAAATTTTCAACACCAGAGAGACAAGGCAAAAGTCAGACACACAAACGGCTCCTCACAGAGAAGCTTTAACAATTTCAGGAAAGAAGATGGAAGTGAAACGAAAAAGACTAGAAGAAAGAGGAGGAACCAAAGCTCCAACAGCTGCAATCTAGGGTGACCAGATAGCAAGTGTGAAAAATCGGGACGTGGGATGGGGGGTAATAGGTGCCTATATAAGAAAAAGCCCCCAAAATTGGGACTGTCCCTATAAAAAAAATCAGGACATCTTGTCACTCTACTGCAATCAGATGGACATGGGCAGGCAAAACCCTGTGCTGAGAGCCACTGATCAAAGAGAGCACACCCACAATGATCCAACCACAGGATCATGGCCATGAGCAGGGCCGGATTAACTCTCATGTGGGCCCGGGGCTATTAGATTTTGTGGGGTTCCTATATACAAGCCTTTTTCCTAATTTAAAACAAAGTGATCACAATTATGGCATCGAGGTTATTAATGTTACACTAAACTTGTCTTTTAATTAATGTGGTTACATTTCAGTCTTAAAACATGTAGAATATAGTTAAGTTAATTCAAAATAGCCTACTTCTTACCTTAGAACAGCTATTATATTAGTTTCTTTCTGGGAGAGACTTTGGATGCAGGAGGGGGCTCCAGGCTGGGGCACAGTGTTGGGATGCAGGAGAGTGAGGGGTGTGGGCTCTGAGAGGGAGTTTGGCACAGGAAGGGATTCTGACCTGGGGTAGGGGGTTGGGGTACAGGAGGGGGTGCAAGGTGCAGGCTCCAGCAGGGATGCGCTTACCACAGGTGGCTCCCAGCCAGCGGCTCAGCAAGGCTCAGGCAGGCTGCACGCTTGCCATAGTCCCACCCTGCTCCTGGAAGCGGCCGGCTGCTGGTAAGTATCTGTGCACCCCAGGGGCAGGAGGGGGACAGCATGTCTCCGTGTGCTGCCTGCACCCGCTGCAGGGACAGTGCTGGGGGCAGTGTGTGGAACTGCCTCCCCCGCACCAGGGGCCACAGAGATGTGCCAGCAGCTGGCCACTTCCGGGAGCAGCATGGGGCCACAGCATGCACGCAGCCTGCCTGCCTGAGCCCTGCTGCGCCACTGGACTTTTAGCAGCCCAGAGATCACGACTGGCAGAGGCTCCAGGACTGACCAGTCGATTGCAATCGAACACTGAATTGTACAGAATTATGGATTTATTTTTGAGGGGGCCCCCTCATCCTGAGGCCGCAGCCCCTAAAGCCCCTGCGTTAATCCAGCCTTGGCCATGAGCCCACTCTTTTTTTAAAAATTGACTAACTCACATTAACATTACTGTTTGTGAAACAGGCCATCGCGCCAGTCTGAAAGCACGGTGCCGTGTCATCAGGATACACCCCTGAAAAGTATCTTGTGCCAGCCAAGGCTGGCTCCAGGCACCAGCCCACCAAGCAAGTGCTTGGGGCGGCCCTTCTGAGGGGCAGCCAATCTTGGGGCGGCAGGGCAGCGCCCGGGGTTGTTGTTTTTGTTCCGGCGGGGGGACGGGAGGGTGTTCCGGCAGGGCGGCGCTCGGTTTTTTGTTTTTTTGCTGGGGGTGCAGCAAAAAAGTTAGAGCCGGCCTTGGGCTACAGGCACATCATGGGTAAGGAAGGGGCTGGTACTTTCCTAGCCATTACAACAGGCGGAGCACAGCACCGTTACTAGTGAAGGATTCTCACAGGCTGGGCACTGGGCTTTGCACATTTTAAGGCCAGAGGAACTATTACGCCGATCACCTAGTCCGAGCTCCTGCCCAACACGGGCCCCCCATCGAACCTCACCCTGCCTTTGCTGCATCAAGCCAGGGACTCGAGGCTGAGCTAGAGCCGCCGGGCGGTACCGCACAGCCCAGCCCAGCCCAGCCCCGCGGCACAGAGGAGCCCGCAGGGTCACGAGCCCTTTCCGCCGCGCTCTGTGCTGGGGCCGGCAGCGCGCCGGGAGAGGCATAAACACACGTTTGTTACAAGTGGCGCCCCCGCCCCGGTTTGGAGGCAGGTGTGGCACCGGGGCGAGAGAGGGGGACGCCGGAGGGAAGAGCTGTTTGAATCCCGCCGTCCCATATAGACTCGGGGCATCTCACACCGGAGTGAGACCCCCCCAAGCCCGCCCCGCCGAGCGCACAGGCCGCCGTGCCCGCGAAGCCCAGCCACGGGAAGGCGCCACCCCGGCTGCTGGAACCGGGCCACACTGCAGCCTGCCAGCCGGGTACCCCGCTTCCCAGCCAGCCTCCCCGCCTCTCGCGCGGGGGCTCCGGGGCAAGCCCGGCCCGGGTCCCGCGGCGGGGGTGGGATGCAGCCGGAGCGGGGAGGGCCCGGGGGATACTCACCGCGCGCCGCTCCGGGACCCGGGCAACGCGCAGCCCCACGCCGAGTCCGCGCCCAGCCCCGGCCTGCAGAGCGCGGCAGCCGCCGAGTGAGGGGAGCTTCCTCCGCTCTCCCTCCAAACCGCTTAAAGAGACAGCGGCCGCTTTGTGCTCCGGGCCCCCTGGCGCTGGGGGAAGGGAGCGGGACCCAGCGCAGGCCGGGATGGGGGAGGGGGAGGGGAAATCTGCCTACTGCTCCCAAGGGGGAGAGGAAATTAGGGCCAAGGCCCATGGCAATACGGGGGGGGGGCGGTATGGAGAGTCCCAAGCCGGTGTGTGCAGGGGAGGGGGCTATTTTCCTACCACACAGGAACAACTGCATGGCCTGCCCGGGGGAAGAGAGCGCAGAGCCGCTAGCAGGGCTTGCCAGGGAGCCCATCACCGTGGCACCAGGCAGGCACACACCTTGGGTAAAGGCCTAGGCCCACTACCACGGTGCTGGGAGGGGGAAGGGCCGAGAGCCAGCGGAGCTGCCCCGCGAGGAGGGAAGGGCCGAGGGAGCGGAGAAGAGGAGCCCGGTTCAGGGCTGTCCGCTGTGGGGGAAGGGAGGCGTCCCTAGGGCGCTCGGACCAAAACCGCCGCAGGCTGGTGGGTGGCTGCACTGTGCCAGCAAGACACGACTGCGCCGTGCCCAGGACAGGACTTTCCCCCGTGCACAGGTGAGCACGGACGGCCCGCTCGCCGCGAGGCCCCTGCTGCTGTCTCCGGGGGAAGGCACCGACACTTGAGTCAACTGGCTGCTGTCCCCGCACCTCAGCAAAAGAGGAACCGCTCAGCAAATATTTCAGCAAGCAAGGGGCGACTCGGTTCTGTCCCACCCCCGGCGTTCAGGGCCGGGGCAAGGTGGGGAGAGAGGGGAAATCAGACGCTCAGGTCCAGGCTCGCTGCTGCTCCGCAGAGGAGCCCCCCTTCTGATCCTAGCTGGGGAGTTTTTTGGTGACCAAGATTACATTTTGGCTTGAAAATTAAGTATTACCAACCCTACCCCTTCAATAATAATGAGGGCCCTGCGCTTTGCAAATAAGATTTTTTAAGCCAATGACCTGTGTTTTAAATAATAATAGGGGTACTTTTTTTTCTTTGCTGGTTTCTGAGCCTTTAGGCTGCACTCACTGCATGCTTCTAGCTTTTCTTTGACACAATGCGAACTAGGCAGTTTAAAGAAACACTCATCTGATCTGTGCTAGAAGGGCATTCCAGCTCCCCCAGTACTTCTGACAAAGGAGGAGGCCCAGGCCCCAGACCCAGCAGCTGCCATGTACAGTCCAAACCATGCCCAAGACACCAGGATGAGTAGCCCTGGGCCTGGGACCCAATGCCCCCCCCCCCCCCCACACAGCTGGGGAGCCTGTGCCAGAGTGTCGGTGCTGTGGCATGGGAGGGCAGGCCCTGGCACTTCCCCAAGGCCCATGTAGGAGGAGGTACCATGCAGCACCAGGGCTTTGCAGAGAGAGCAGGGTGGTCAGGGTCCACAGGTACCTCCCCCTGTGCGCTCTGGGCTGTGCCCTGCCCTGGTACCAGGGACCCAGGCTTGGCACATTTCAGCAGAGGGGGAGTTACTGTGCACCCCCCAGCACCCCCATAGAAAGCACCACTGGCTGCCCTGCCTGGGACAAGGGGTTCAGGGAAGTGCTAGGGCTTCCCAGTCCACAGCACATGGACTCTAGCAGGTGCTCCGCACCCTTGTCTGTTACCTGCTGTGTGGGGGTGGGTCCTTGACTGCAAGGCTGCCTGCACTTTTGTCTTGGGCAGGGCCAGTGCAAGGAAGTTTTGCGCCCTAGGCGAAACTTCCTTGCACCAGCCCTGCACCGCCCCTCCCCCCAGCCAGCTCCCCCGCCCGTGGGAGCTCAGCCTTCCCCCTCTCGCTGCGGGCGCTCAGCCCCCCCCGCCCCGAGGCCACGGGAGCTGAGCAGGGGGACGGCTCGCCGCAGCTGCCCCCCGGCTCGCTGCTCAGGCACTGACCGGGGGGGGGGAGGGGGGAGGGGCTCAGCCGCTGAGCGGGGAGGCAGCGGGCAGCCGCCAGCCGCCCCCCAAATCTTGGCACCCTAGGGTTGCCTAGTGGGCGCGCCGGCCCTGGTCTTGGGCATGGCCAGGAAGGTGGCAGCTGCTGGATCTCTGCTTAGAGCCAGCCAAGGGGAGGGACCTTGGCCCCCCTTTGGTGTGCCTTCTCCCTGCCTCCTCTCTGATCAATGCTACTGACACGGCCTTCGTTCCCACAAGGCACTTGCGGGGCGGGGGGCGGGGTGTGCAGAAGGAAGGAAAGGAGCCCTTTACTGCTCCACCGGCGGAAGGGTCCCGGCTGGAGTATAGTGACATTCCCCCCCCACCCCTTTGCTGCTCCTGAGCAAATAGATCCAAACATGTGTCAACAAAAGGACTCAAGCCCTGCCCCAATCATCTGACTCCAGCTACTGGGGCTTTAAGAAATGCACCATTTCCAGAGTTGGCAACCTTCACGTTCCCTGGCTGTTTCCCTCCCTTTGTGTCCATCTCTCCCTGTCCAAAGGATCCTACACCCTTATGGAGAATGTAAGAGACAGTAGTACATTTTATCCATGCAGGTTGGTTTTTTGGAACCACCTTATAGAAATCTATAGGATGATTCAAAAACCTATAGAAAGGAGATCATTCTTCATTAAATTCTATAGGGTTTTAGATTAAGTTCTACAGAAAAGTGGTTTTCAAACTTTTCCATACTGGGGCCCTCCCCCTCCCATCTAGCCATATCAAAGGACAAAGTTGGCTGCAACCCCAGATTGAGAATCCCTGCTCTAAAGCTGTATTAGTTTCATTCCTGTTACATTCCATAGGATTTTTCCATAAGGTTGTGAGTGTAGGGAACTCTCCCGCTCCCCCAATTTTGAGGCATTCCTTACTGGAAAGGGGGTTTAAGGAGGGTGGAGTTTTCCTGCTCTTGTGGCAGGTGTGAGAGGTCCCCTGCGTTGATGCTGATAGGGAGCCCTTTGAGGTCTCCTACCTTGAAAGGCTTGGGCCTGTGAAGCAGCACCCTTTAAGGAATAAGCCTTCCCTCTCCTGTACATGGGACCTAGAGATGCATTTACTTAACCCATCAACCACACACAGCATTCATTGCAAGAACTGTTAACAAAATAAATTGTGTGTGAGATAGAAGTCACAGAGACAGCTTTCCATTAACCCACAGTTCCCCTTTCATGCTCGCTATGGTTATTCCCCTAGTAAGTTAAGGGTGTTTAGAGAAATTGTTTGGTCTGGAAAGTGGGAAGAAAACCCAAGATATGTGGCTTTCCCACTTACAGTAGCTGTGAGATAGATAGATCCATGTCCTCACTGAAAATCCCCACCCCAATCATGGCCTCACAGGCCCCATGCCATAAAACAGCTTTCACCAATCATGGCCTCACACACCACTGACTGTATCATGTCACACCCCCACACATCAGTCCCTAGAAAGGACCTTACCTCTCCCCTGCCCCCCCACTCCCACCCTTCACAGTGACGTTGTTATAAACCTCTCTGTATCCCTTTACCTGAGGCACCACGGAACTCAAAGCACTTGGAAAGGGTCCACTTCTCTCTCTTTCGGCTTCGACTTTCACCTTCTGAAAAAGGGGCCAGCAGAATGGGTGGGGTGAATAAATAAGGCCGCCTGTGGGGGATGAGACAGCAGCATGTTGCAAAATGTATATGCTGCAAAATATTTCCTCTTCCTGGTGTGCTCTTTCATATAAATAGAAAGTGAAAGCAAAAACCACTGCCACCCTGGGCTCCTGATTTGGCTCTCCTGTCCTTTCATGGAGGTCTCTTCCTCATCTTACAACCTCCAGGTGCCCGTAGCCAACCTGTTGTAGATACAGGGAGTGTCGCCTTCCTCTACCTAGGGGTCCTTTCCAGGCCAAGCGTATTTGTTTCCTGAAGTGGAAAAACCAGAATCCTTGTCAGGCTCATCTTATGATTTGTATTATAGTAGCACCTGGAGGACCAACTGAGCTCAGAGCCCCATTGCACTACGTGCTGTACAGACACAGTGGGAGAGAGCCCCTACCACCATTACAATCTGAACAGACAAGAAGACAGGGGGTGGGGGGTGGAGTAAATATCTCCATTTTACAAACAAATCTGTGGCACAGAGAGGTGAAGTGATTTGCCCAAGGTCACAGAGCAGGTCACTTGCAAAGCTGGGAATTTAACTTAGATCTCTTAACTCCCAATCCAGTGCCTTAACCAGAGACCATCTTTCCTCTCTATCCATCCTCCCTTTGAACAATAGGAGAGAGGCCCCCTACAAGCCAAATTTAGCTTCTTTGGCTGACACCAGAGAAATCTCTCCCAGGGCAACTGTAGCTGCCTCCACAGTGGGGTAAACACCAGAGCCAGTCAGGACAGACATCTGTTGTCAGAGCATTTGACAACAGTTTACAAGGATCTATCATAGACTCTGGTCAGAAGGGACCATTATGATCATCTAGTCCACCTCCTCTATATTAAAAAGGACAGAGCTGTTTCCCCTCTGCCACCTGGAGGACAGAAGTGATGGCATCCCCAGACAGTCAGTGGAGAAGGAGCTGTCAAATAGTGAGGAATAATCTAGTCAGCAGAAAGCCATCAGCCCCTCCCAGCCTCATCGGCATAGCAGAGCAGCTTGTATTTTCCAAAACATGATTTATTTACTTACTCTAAGGAAGAATAGATGTTTGCAAGAAGCTTTACTTTCAACATTTAAGATTTCCCCAGCTGGGATTCTCCCAACACCCTGTAAGTTTCCTGATGGGTGAACAAGGCACTGACGAGGTCTGGTGACTTGCTTAGTCATATGCTCAGTCAGCGGTGTCACTGGGATTAGAAGCCAAATTTCTTTGTGCTCCCAGCCCCTTTGCTCCAGCCCTGTATCACATGGGCTCATTCATTAATGGAACATGACCTACCAGTTGGTGCCAAAGCCTGTTCATTTAAAACAGGTGTCACTCAGACTGGAAGGCTCACTGAAGGCAAAGACTAGTCTCTGAATCCTTCCAATGTGTTGCAGACATTGCTCCACAGCTGCAGATACTGTAGTTAATCAACCCTGAAAATGCACACAGCGAGGAGCCTGGGAGTGGACCATGCATTGATATAACTAATGGAATGTGTATTGCACATGGTATAGAGGCCTAGAATGGAGCAGATGCTGGTGTCACTTGCAGGGTGCGGTGGGTTTAATACAGCAAGGAAAGCGGGGACAGCTTATGCTGGGACTGCAGATTGAGGCGAGGGGATAGGAATGCACACCAGAACTGAGCAGGGACATTTAATGGAAAGCGGCAAGTGACTGCACATCGCTTCCACCATGGCATCTAATGCTTCAAGAGATTGGAGATGAGAGCATGCACTAGTGTTATGCAAAAAAGATCTTTGATGGAGGGAGGGCAGAGCCAGACTAGTGTTTTTTGCTGGGTTCCCAGAGCTTGATCTGATATCAGTGACCCATGTCACTAAAGTTAATGCAGATGGAGGCAGCTCCTTCCGATTCTATTACTCCAAAGGAAAACCAGCTGCTCCAAGGCAGTCAATACCACATCTGTTGGCTCCATGGCTCTCCACTAGGCAGAAACACCCACTGGTCCTCAAGTTGCTACAGAGTGTATTTCCTTTGAAAGAGGGCTCACAACTGGCACCAGGCCCCTCTGCAATTTGGACATTAGCTCCCCTCTACCAGATGTATGGCCTGGTGCCAGTTCCTAGGATTCATTTGGCTCCTATATTCCCACCCTGCCAGCACCCTCTAGGCTATTTCCTTTCGCCATTGCCAGCTCCTCCCAGGAGAAGAACTGAGAAATCATGTATGAGATGGGGAAAGGATGTGCCATTGTTCTGGGCTTTATCAGAACAGCAGACTTCTTTGTTGTATCTCAGGTCAAAAGACCTCACATACTTCAACTGGGGCACAAACGTGACTTGCTCAAGGTCACAAGGTAAGTCTGTGGCAGAGACAGGAACAGAATTCAGATCTCCTGCCACCCAGCCCTGTGCCTTAATGACAGGATCAACCTCTCTCGCGCCTTTATTCCCTCTTTTGAAGTCCATCATGGAAGCAAGCAAACAAACGATAAGTGAAACAAATGGCAACTCCAGCAACAAAAAGAAAAAAATAATGAATGACTTTATTTTTTAGTTCAGTTGGCCACCTGAGGTGCTAAAATCTCAACACCAACAAAGCAAGTGTGCATAAAAAACAAAAAATAAAACACAACCAAACTGAAGAAAACAGGCTGGATGTTTTATACATGTAGGGTACACACTTTCCTGTTAACACTTCACACTCACCAACTATAAAAGCTTTGAACAGTCTGAATATCAGAGTTCACTCACATCCCAAGGGGAAGGTGCCAAAGCAAATCCCTTCAATTGGACTGGACTTCACACACGCATACACACACACACACATATATATATATACACCGAGAGATTATTTAAATTACTGCAGTGCCATCATAGCATGGCAGTTCCCCCTTCACATCTACACCTTTCATGACATCCTTGTCTGTTCAAATACACTGCCTATATAGCACTGTTCTAAGCATCTCCAAAAGCAGGAACATTCAGAAAGCATCTAATCTCTGTTATCGTGCATCAGTCAAGGAGGAAGTGATCTCTCCCATGAATTATATACAGGCTGTTCATGGTATGCTTAGAGACTTTTTTATTGCAGATGGTAACAGTTCCAACTCCTGAGAGCCATGTTGTGGCTTTTCACATTTTTACATACGAGATTAAATTATGCAATGCTTCTTATCCATCAGCATCCGATGCAAACAGTTAATCAAAAATTCATTTTAAAGGTTTTCCGAAGGAGGTGGTAGTGAATGTTTTAGGATCAACTGTTAAAAAATGGAACCAACGGCTTCTCCAGATCATGCAATCTAGACTTTTCAAATGTTCTAAAATGTTCTTAAGATGTATAAAAATATTAAAAACCACCACAGAGTGCAGACAAACATGCTAACTAGCTCTGTGCAAGAACTGTGTTCTGATGGAGGCCTGACACTGCAAATCTCGTTTTTTGACCGTCAGGGTGAACCAAGGATCCATTGATGTTTGTACAGCCAACACACAAACAAATATTTACAGGAAATGCGGAGACAGAGGGAGAGAAAAACAGATTCATGTGACTATTTTAAAACCTGCTGTTGCTCTATAATCCTATTCTGATATGTTTAGCAATGGAGTTTGAAAGAAGAGCCACTCTCCAGCCCCACTTGGACAAATGGGGTTTTGGTTAAGTTAAAAAGACAAAACTGTATTTGGAAGTTAGAGCTGAAAGATATTCATGTCCTTCCCTTCGCATGGTTTTCCTCTGGAGCAATGATCTCCAGAGCAGGCATGGGATAGGTAGGGAAGCACAGCTCTTTAGTGGGTTTGGGCTTCACCAAGTTGCATTGACTCTCATGATTCACAAGTGCACAAGGACAGGCTCCCGAGTTGCACCTCTGAAAGGATGATCCCTCTTTTCAACCTGATCCCAGCCCTGAGCACAAGCACTGGCCTCATCTTAGTTTGCCCCCAGAGTGGAGGTGTCAGTTCCCACTCTAGGTACAGGGGAGTCTGCCTCTGTCCAGTACTTCAGGGGAACCCCATCCCAGGCACAGGGGAACTTAACTCCAGGCAGCACACATTGCCACTCCATAAGCGGGCCCCAGCTGTTCTTCAGCTCAGCCCACAAAGTGTATTAGGAAATATGAAGCCAGTATTTAGCTCTCTTGCTGTTCTACTTCTGAGATTTCAGACATTCACAAAGGGAAGGGGCAGGCAAAATTCAGAGCGGTTATTGCATGGGCAGTTCATGAATGTTTAACCTTTCTAGTGATTGGGGGAACATCTCTGATGCAGAGAGACCTGTAGCAGAAGGAGCCATTTCTCAAAGATGGGGATTATTTAATTTCATTTTATAAGACTAGTCAAAGGAACCAGGGCACAATGCATCAGCCATGCATATAAAATCAGGATTACTTAACCATAGCAACTTTTCTCATACCAATACAGTCATGAACAAGCAACAAAATTATTAAAGGAAAAGGATATCAGGAGTTTTTCCTTCGTGAAACATTAGGGCCCTACTTATTCCTACATTGTTGTAGTTTAGACTCTGTCTGGGGAGGGCTGGATTACTGGAGGAGGATGGGGGCGGGGAGGGAGGGAGCATTTGTGACGGACCACAGGAGCTAAGCATACTGCCATCAAGGTCTATTTTTAATGCTCACTTTCAGACAATGGAAATTAAAAGCCGTGGAGCTCGTTGCATGCTACCACCCACAGCAGGCAGGACCGTACACTGGGTACTGTGCTCCCAACAGAGATCACATTCCCGACGTGCAACTCTGAAATCACATTGCTTCAGGTGGGAGCTGTTCTCGGAAGACTATGGTATAATAAGAAAGATCCTAAGTTCAGTGGGAAGAAGAGTAAATGAGTAAAAAAATAAATGTTAAATATCTTGAATAGAATTGAAAACCAATTAATTACCAAGCAAGAAGCCAGGATGAATTAACGTAGGGCTGAAGAGATCAGCACTGCCACCGGAAAGTACAGGAAAGCTTTGAAGTTTTAAGGTAAATCTTATACAGATATGTATTTTTTGTTATCATATTCTAGAATTTCCCAATTCTGAAACTTTCCAGCTTTGGCACTTTCCAACAGTGAAACTCATTCAGCCCTACTCTGAGTCATCAAGAGATCCCAGTGGAGATGCAGCATCAAAGAGGCAGGTGCTACTGAGAAAGATATTCCCATGTGTTGGAGAAACTGAACAAGAGACAGGGATTCTGTCTGGCTTGAAACATTTTGTAATATCTATTTAGCTAAGTGCCCGATGCTGCAAAGACTTATCAAGAATAGTACTTCCTGCAATGTGGCGTCTCCCTGAAGGGACTCCCCAGAGTGGTCAATGCTATGCCCAGTAGTATGTTGTTTGCAGGATCAGGCACTAAGGTTATGTCCACACCGCAGCTCGGAAGGTGCCTCCCAGCTCAGGTAGAGACACACGCTAGCTCTGCTTGAGCGATCATGCTAAAAATAGCAGCGTGGATATTACGGCAAGGGTGGCAGCAGGGGCTAGCCACCGGGCTCGGACAGGCTTGTACTTGGGTGGCTAGCCTGTGCTGCAATGTCTACAGTGCTATTTTTAGCATGCTAGCTCATGCAGAGCTAGTCTGGGTCTGCCTACCCGGGCTGGGAGGGTCGCTCCCCCCTGTGGCGGAGAGATACCCTAAGGGATTATAACTCGTCAATGCAGTTTACTTTTCAAATCAACCCCTACCCCTCTTCCAAATCCATTTTTCATCTGAAATGCGAGTTTCTTTTCAAAGAGCAGCTTCAGGCCACCTATCACAGGGGCAGCAGCTGGGGTTGAAGCTCAGGACACGGCCCTGGTGGCTTTTATAGTCATTGGTGAATTACTTAAAAAGGAATCTATGTTAAAAGATATTTTCGTTCCCATGAGATGGAGGGTTTTTTGGGAAATCGGCTTTAAAATTATTTGTATTGCCCCAACTAAAACAAACAATTCTTTTGGTTGGGGACTCTCCCTCACCCCCATTTCCTCTTTTATTCTTTCCTCTCACCAGCAAGGGTTAGGGCTTCACATTAGATTGAACCTGTCGTCTAGCCCAGGGCTGGACTGTCCTCCCTCCACATCAGAGCGGTTTGAAGCCTAGGACTCCTTCCTCCCCAGGGACTGAGTACCCTGCCTCCTGCATGTCCCCAGTCTTAGCCAGTTTAGGAACAGACATGGAGCTTAGGTTCCAAACTCAGCTTTCATCCCACTGCACAGACTGCTGAGCCAGCCCATGGTCTGGTTAGTATCATCTATGAGGGCATGCACTTGGACTAATAGATGCACATTTCTCTGAGGCTGAAGGCCTTTAGTCTCCCTCACAATCAAGGCAGCACGTATCACTGAGTGCACATTGCCAAGTTGTGTTGTTATCCACTCTACTAGCTCAAAGAGTTAGAACACCAGGGCCGTCCCTAGGAGGGTGTGGGGCCCGGGGTGGAAGTGACGGATTCGTCTCTTCCATGACCAACCACATTGTCCAATCGCACCAGCACGCGGGCCCCCCAAAAGCACGGGGCCCGGAGCGGTCGCCCTGATTCGCCCTACCCAAGGGATAGCTCTGTAGAACACCTTATTCAGATGCAGTTGCAGAAGAAGGAAGTTTGAAAATATGCACCCAGATGGTTTCATGTGACAAGAGTCTCTATATTTCATTCTAAAAAATAAATATTTTTAATTAAAAACTAGTGCTTATGTGATGGATTTTCTTAAAATGTAACTGAACTGCAAATATAAATAGTGCCCTTTACAGCTTTTTATGATGTAAAACAGACCTCAATTTTGGTTTTAAATTGTTTTTCTTTTTTTAACATGTGCATTAGGTCCTCACTTTCTCCTCTGAGGCCAGTGAGACCTGAAGGGTTGCAGAGTTTAAGAACACGCATCTCCCCACATCCCTTTTAGCTGGGGGCAGGGAGGGCTGTTGTCAGATTAGAGCTGTGTGTGACATCACTACTCAAGTCCCCCAGCACAAAGAGAAAAGTGGGAACCTCATATTTCTTCTATAACAAGCAACCAGCAATTTAAAAAATATTATGTTAAGAGGCTCTGTTTATACAGCATAAATGAGGAGGGCAGGGTAGTTTTTGGTTTTTTATTTGCAGTGCGTATTTAATGATCTCCAGTCCGAAATCAGCTGTGTTCCTCAGACAGTGTGTGCTATTAAAATGGGTCGAGGCTGGTTTTAGGAAAACAGTCAACAAGAGCCACCCTAGATTTTTGGGTTGTTTTTTTTCAGGAGTCACTATTTTTGTGATGCAACCCACAAAAACAGTGTGTGTAAACTCCCCCTGCTGGTTCTGAAGCTACAGTTTGCCCTTTCACTACACAGGCAGGTGAAGGTCTATGTACAGATGTTCCACTGGAATGCCAGCACTTCACAGGAACTTTGCTCTTGGATACCTAGCATGCACACTATTAAGTAACAGAGTGGCTGGCTCTATGTGTTGCTTTGCTAGACCTTGGGTTTAATTTGTGGTCGCATTCTCCCTGGGATGGAAAGAGCAGGAAGCACAGGAGACAGCTTGCTCAGCCCCTGCTAGCTGGGCTGGGGTCGGGTGGGAGAAAGTATGTTTCCACAGCCAACTAAACAGCTTTGCAGATGGTCTCTGGAAAGTGTCCCATCCGTTTCTCCTCTGCTTGAAGTACAGTGGGCATGGCATGGCCCCCAACAATGGTGCAAAGTCGAGAAAACAGACATGGGGCTCCTCCAAGCTCCCACAGGAATCCAGAGGACTCCGCTGGGGGGAGCAGATGGCCAAAAAGCAAGGATCCATGTCTTTTATGAACACAGGAAGCGAGTGACTCAAGGAGTCCCCCCAAAGCAGAGGGGAGAGTCCCTTTCAGATACAGCAGCAGATTAAATGAGAAGGACCCCACTGGTTGTGTATCTGCTCCACCACCAGCCTGTCCTCCAGGCTATGGCATCAGCAATCTCAATGGTGCTGTATGGATTTGTTTGGGAATGGGACACTCGCTCTCAGATACTGGGGGAAGCAAGCTTAACAATCTTCCTTTACTGTTAAACCCAAGGGAAAAACATACTAACAATGGATCATGCTAAGGATGTGGCACAAACCAAACGGGGCTAGGAAATTCAAAGTTAAGAGGGATGCCTGGCATCACAACCTATGCCCAGTGGGATGACTTAAGGATGTAGTGTACTTTTGGAGTCTGCCAAATGGTGACAGACTGCAGAGTCCTTCCCAGCATGGCAACTGGATTGCTCAGTGTATGTCCTGCCCACTACTGCAAGTAGGAGTACAATGGGCACCCTCCTGGATCAAAGGCAGCAGCTCTGGGAGTGGAGCAGAAAGGAGCCTGCTTTGGCAGATGCAGAAAGAATTGTGCCTAATTTGCTAAGCTGGAAGTCACTCTAGGCAGCTTTTACAATGGCAGGGTTCACTCTCTAAGTGGAAGGGAGAGATTGGTGGGGGGATAATTTTTAGGTCACAATTTTGGCTTTCTTGTTACAAACTATTAATGGTATTTAAATAAATTACAGGTTTGTTAGAACAGAGAAAGGGAATCTGGGATACAGAGGGAAAATCTGCTATGACCACTACTCGATTCTGACAACTCCATGGATGTTTAGGAGTTCACCATAAAAAGGACTTGGCTAGGGCAGGATGAATACGCGAGTCCATGAAGGCTGCCCTGTATGCAAAGCAGGGACCAATCTGCGGTAGTATCTTGCTCTCCTGGAGTTAAAACACACACTCCTTCCCGACCCAAGAAGCGTAACAGTAACATTATTAACAACAATTCTAATAAATAGCCACAGGTAACGAGTCCTGTGATGTAGAAGCAAAGGTTGTGGGATGCAGCAGGCACACACCCATCACTCACTTGTCCATTTGTTTCTTAAAAGGTACAAAAATGAATCTTCTTTCAAGTATTAAAAAAATAAGTTAATTGACATAAAAGGGTCAAGGTGACTGAGGGCCCAGGCAGGTCTTAAGCTTCATTTCTGACGTGCAAAAATGAAATAGAGGGGGGGAAAAAACAAAACACAAACAAACAAACACTGAAGAGTCAACGTTTCACCCAGAGGTGGCTCCCTCTCTGGGTTTAAAAGCTAGGGAACGCCGTTTGACGACCCCCCCCTTAAAACACTTACCATTGTCCCACAAAGTCAGTATTTTCCAGTGTCAAAATGGTCGCAACAAAAAACAGAGAAACTTATTAGCCTTTGAACAGTGGCCATGAAGACACAAGACCAGCAGTAGCTCTCTGTCCAGTGTGTAGCAAAGTAGGAGAGAATTCCCCACTCTTTCTCTACTCTTCTTCTCATAACCATAACTCTGCAGAGAATGATAGAGAGAGAGTGTGTCTCCTCTGAGGCCCTCGTCTCTGCAAAAGCCAGGATGGGCAGAACAGGTTTCAAACAAACACACCAACAAAGTTTTCTCTTTCCAGTGTTTCTTCACATCCATGCATAATGCTCGCCTCAGGTTTGTTTCTTTGGTGGGGAGGAAGAATAAAACAAAGAAGGTGCTGCTCTGGGCTTCGGGAGCTCTCCTTAGCTGGTTAACTCCCCCAAGGACTGCTACAGGCTGCTGTGGTTTTCAGGAGAGGGTAGCCACTTCTCTCCCTCTTATTAAAAAATGCTAATAGTGAAAAAAGGAGAGAGATCAGACTGCAGCAAATCCAGTTTGGTTAAGGGTTTTTCCCGATTAAAAGGTAATAAATCCCTCCACAAAAAGTTTACCCTCATATCACAAAATCCTAATGGCCCCTTGCACATGACCCCAAGGAGACTGCGCAATCTCAGGCCGTCGTCTTCAGCTTGGTTTGCAGACGTTGTGCGGGACCCAAGCCCCTAGAACCAAACCCACTTATCAAAAGGCTTCTGGGTGCTTCAAACTGAATTCCTGCATGCTGCAGAATCCTTAACAAGGTTTTCCCCTCAAGATCTCTCAATCCAGGTAGTTCTGGCAAACTAAGCATAGGCCAACTGGATAACACAGACCAGCAGAGGTGAGTAGGTTAGCTCAGGACCAATTCAAGCTAGAACCCTTGGACAGCATAACAGCTTCCAGGTCCTTGTCCTCCTCTTTTTCTCGAAGCCGCTGCTCCTCAAGGAGGGCCACCAGAGAGTCTCTCTGCTCTACGACTTCTAGCATCTCGTTCAGGATCCTCTTCTCTTCTGACAGCTCCTCATCTGTTTTCAGGTGATCTGGAGAAAAAAATCTAAAGTGTCAAAGGATCCAGGACTGGAAACCGATACATGAACATACTCCATGGATTGCCGTTCCTCTTCACCCTTACCTTCCACTGCCATCCTCTCCCGGAGTTCCTGCTGTAACCGGCTCTGCCTGTCTTCAAGCTCCAATTCTCGAGCACTGAAAGGAGAAACAAAGCAAGAATGAACCAACGGTGCGTGCTGTGCTGGTGAGGAGCAGTTGGAGTGGGCAGATGGAGAAAGACAAGAAGATTGTGGAGAGAGATTCCCTTTTTCACATGGCTGGGCAGCAACCAGCCCAACTACTTTTTTAGATTGATCTTATTCACAGTGTTACCAGCTGGATTTAAAAACCAAGACACAGACAGCGTGAAGGAGCAGATGCATCTGCAGTCATTGCTCAAGCCACATTTTACCTCTGTGCATGTCTCCCTCCTGTTACATCCCACTCTGAAGAAAAAGTTACCTGCCAAGTAATGGACGACTGAGGGCATTGCCTCCTCAGATTCCAATCTGAGAAGCATTTTGGGGTGTCTCTGGTAGTAGCATCCCTTTGAAACACCAAAGTCAAGTCTTGCCTGTTCAGAAACTTGTTTCAGTAGCATGCAGTGCATTTTGGGGCATAAGCACTACGGAAGTCCCTGGTGTTCCTAAGCTGGAAAAGAGCTGTAGCATCTGCGCCCAGTTGGAAGGCTATGGGATCCCACTGGAGACAGAGAAGTGAGGACTACAGGACCCATTTAAAAAAAGGATAGGAATGCAGACAGCTTGGCTGCATTCAAAAAAGGACCTTGCACCAGCAGGAGAACGGATTGCCAAGTCATTCCCCGAAGTCCACTTGCCACCAGAACTACAGATGAGAGATTGGGGATGAGCCTGCAAGCAAGTGATGCTTTGTACGCAAAGAGCCTGGGAGGACTATGGGGGAGGCTCAAACCTTTGGATAAGCATTCACACTTAGGACTTATCCAAACCTTTTGTGCTTCCACTCATCACAAGTTCTTTTTGTACTAGAGACTCTTCCAAAATGTACCTTTATTAACTTACCGGCTGGGAACTGCATTCTATCCAAGAACACTATCTGAACACTTATTACTGGCCTCTTACCATCCCAGCCAAGACAGTGCTGGAGGTAGGCCCTGCCACTACTGTCTGTGAGTAATCTCATCTTTGAAGCTGTGCTACCCCGTGCAGAAAGCCCTCTGCTCACTCACAATATCATCAGCTCAGACTCGTAGCGCACCAAAGCATTCTTCTCCTGCACCAGCTTGAACCACTCCTGCATCAGCTTTGGATCATCCTTCTTCCCCATGCCTGCCAAGAGAGAAACCTTGTAAGTTTTCAGGGTGATGCCCTGCCATCCCCATGAGCCCGACAGCCAGGAACAAAAATGGGGGCAAAATGTGCAAAGAAAGCCGAGCAAGATGCTGCCAGAGCACTCCCAAGCCGGGTCCGTTTAGTTTGCCTACCACACACAGAAAGAGGAGGGCACAGAACTGTAGGTGTCATCTCCTAAAGGATTCTCTCCTCCTTGGATCAACACATTCTGAATCCATTTTTGCCATTGCTCCTCCCTCCTCTTCTCATTATGGTAAACACATAATTTAGTGGTTCATTTATTTAGCCTTCCTTAAATGAACTTGAACTAGAACAACTTTTTTGCATCTCCTCCATGTTACCACCTTTAATGTATGCTGATTGGAACCTTCCTCCCCCGCCACAAAACCCTCTGTACCTCTTATGTTATACCCTCCTGTCCTTCAGTCACATCAACTGAATCACTTCTTTTACTGGCTAAGAGTGGCCCCTTGCCTACCTCTATTGAAACCTTCCTTTTCACTGGCTCATCTGTTGAAGAATTCTCCTCTCCTGTGGTTCCATAGAATCATAGATCAGGGTTAGAAGGGACCTTATGAGGTCATCTAGTCCAACCCCCTGCTCAAAGCAGGACCAATCCCCCAATTTTTTTTTTGCCCCAGATCCCTAAATGGCCCCCTCAAGGATTGAACTCACAACCCTGGGTTTAGCAGGCCAATGCTCAAACCACTGAGCTATCCCTCCCCCTGCTACATCTCCACTCTCTTTGGTGAGTCTTCGCCTAGTGCATCTATTAACAGCAGTTCACTGCATCCTACAAGTATGTTATTCCTAGAATTGCTCATCAGCATAAGAACTCTACACACAGAAACCCATGCTACACTTGCTAATATAAAAGGGAGAGCGCGAGAACCCACTTCAGAACTCACTTTTTAAAATTTAATTTAATTTTATTTTAAAAGAAACAATCCTGTCTCCTCATTTCATAATCCACAGGCAAGGCTCCAATGGTGTCAAAAGTAGTGCAGATTAAATTGCTACGCTATGTTCTCTAGAACTTTCTGCAGTGATTCAAGATATGCCTCAGACTCAAGAATACACCATAGAAGCTTTTCCAAGGTAACTCCTATATTGGGCCCCTTGATCCTGCAATGAGCTACATGCAAAGGGACCCTCTGCCTGCAAGAAGTTCCACTGAAATCATTGGGCGGCTGCCTGCCTGCCTGGAGTTTGTTGTAAGAGGGGGCTTCAAACTGAGCTCAAAGGTGCAGAGATTTGAGCAGCGCACCTGTTGGTGTTTATAATGTCGGCCTCTACCAGCTACATGTCTGAAAGTCATCTTCTCTCACTCCCCACAGACTAACAAGGTTTCCTAGATTAATTGACACCTCTGCCTAGTTATACATTATGGACACTCAGCATCTATATTAAAAGCAGCTTCTCTTTCTTTTAAGCTCAGTCTTACGGAGGCTAGAAATGACCAAATAGAAAGTTTGCTATTTAAATACCGAATGAGAAAGCTGGAAATATGTGCCACTCCAATGACCAGTAAAATTCATATCTGTGCCCTGCCTCCATCTCTAGCTCCAACCAGCCCTTACACTGAGGTCACATGGAAGATCCAGTAGCTCCTCCCAAGCAGCAACTTCCCTGCTTAGAAACACCTGCTACTGAAGTACAGAAATAGTAAATGTTTAGTGGATACTGCCCCCCCGCCCCCCGCTCTCCCAGAACAGATTCTGGCTCTCTGGATTTTATACCAGTCTGTTGCTCAGTTCCAAGCATTCTTTTCTGAACCTCTCTGCACAATATGCCCAGGTGGCCATGGGAGGGGGGAGCTTAGACATGCAGATGTCCAGTGCAGTGGCGCCATGAAAGCACTGGGAAGTCTCCCCACCCTTTCCAGTGCCAGGATGTAAAATAAATGCCTCTAAGAAACAGCCAAATACACCTTGCTACTGACCCATGAAATAGATTGTATGTATTTATCTATTTGTTTTTAACAGCCAATGAGCAGAGGGATGTGGGAGGGGTGGGGAGGGTGGACAATCGATGTGAGAGCACCATGGAAAGCAGAGTAAGTGGTTAGCAAAGTTACGCTGTGATCACATTCCACCCCGTACCCCATGCCTTGGCAATGGAAACTCTACTATGGCAAACTCCATCTGGGACAAATTCAAGAATGTACTCAGCAAAACATGGACACGGAAGACCAGTCTGGTTTAGGTTGGTTGGTTTTTTTTAAAGCTCAGGGATGTTTTGCAAACCAGTCTTTGCAAGGACACAGTATTCCTTTAATCCATCCATACAAATTAAACAGTCGTTTACGGAAGGAGGTTCTCTTCCCTTGTCCCCCGCCCCGTCTCCCAGACGCCTATGATGAAGAATAATCAAATACACCAAATGAAAACAGGAGCTTTAGAGTATGATACTGCTGCTGCTGCCACTGCAAATCAATGTCCCAGTGACCTTGAGACTACCCCTTCCCCAGTTAAAAACAGAAAAAGGGATACTGTACCTTTAAAAATTGCACACTCATACAAGCTTGTTACAGAGGTTGCTACTGAGACTGAGGGAAGGAGACAGAAAGGGATTTGGAGGTTGGATATATAGATATTTTTTGTCACCACCCAACTAGCGCTGCTATGAAAATCCAGCTGGGGTGGAGGGGGATAGAGGTTGCGTGAGGTTACGTTACCTTCATGGGCACAGCAAGGGCAGAAGGAGAGAGGTCTACGACGTGGTGTCCCGGCATTGGGCTCAACTTCAATAAGACCAAATGAGGAAGAGGGAGGAGAGGAGGCGGAGGAGAGGAAGAGGGGGAAAGGGGTGAAACAAAAGACAAGCAGAGGACAAAAAGCATAAGAGTGAGAAAGAAAGGAAACAACAAGAAGAAAAGAAAAGAAAAAATACAAGAAATGGAGAAGCAGAAACGAGGGAAACAGTCTACAGATGAGTAAGGTCCCTCATCAGCACGGATAACAGACAGGAGCAGACTGAGGCAGTGGGAGAAGCGGTTACTGAGCTGTACAGTTACTGGGAGAAAGATTACTCTTGGGTTTTTCCTGTTCATTGGGGGTTTTCAGTTGCAGAGGCTTCCCTCTAACACCATGTTGAGCGTATGAGATACCAGGACAGTAGGTGAGGACGGGTGAATAAATATCTCCTGCTGATAAAGGTCAGCATTTAAAATAAGGTCTAAACGGTCTCCGTTGCCTGTATGGGTCTGAAACGTGGGGTCCTGAGCCCTGCCACCTGAGGCTGAAGCTGAAGCCAGAGCAATGTAGCTTCATGGGGGCCCCTGTGGCCTGGGCCCCCCGGCAATTGCCCTGCTTGCTACCCCCGAACACTAGCTCTGGCTTTTATACACAGAAAACCAGTTACTGTGGCACAGGTGGGCTGTGGAGTTTTTACAGCATGTGGGGGCCGGGGGGAGACTCTGAATGTAAAAGGTTGAGAATCTCTGAGCTAGAGGGTCATCTGGGGGTGGGGGTGTGTGTGGAGGGGGAAGAGAACATGACATTGAACCCACTTTTAAAGAAACAGCATGTCCACCAATAATTATTAACATTCCTAACAGTATCTCAGGAGAACACAGCACCAAGTGGTGCCTGAATATCAAAGCTGGAGGCTTAAGACACCTGCGTAGTTAAAAAGGAAGGAATGCCTGTGTCAGGGAAAGGCAGTAACTCAACAGCAATTATATGACAAGGAGAATTCATAACTCACAGAATTCAAAATAACTCAACATATATGACAGTGAGGCAGTTCTCACTATAGAGACCTACAATATTGGTGAACGGGGAGAGGCGTTAGAAGGGACCATCACAGAACTAGCGCAGCACACATAGGACACACTGGAGTGGGGGGGAAAGCACATCAGCTTGCAAAATCCTGTGACTGAGCAGCACGGCTCTCTCAGACAGGATGAATCTTTTGCAGGAAGAGGAGGAGGGATAACATTAGGAGAGGTTCCACAGTTGGGCATGTGATAGTTACCTCTCGCGCCTCATGTCACTTCCATTCATAAACCCTCTTTTCAGTTCATGTAGAACTTTTTTTAAAAAAAATCCATTTATACTGACATTTCTTACACTTGGTCTGAGCCCAGAAGTGTTTTTTTCTGGGAGAAACAAAGTTTTCAAGCTTTTGAGCTATTTTTCAGATTTTTTTGTTGGTGGCTGTGGCCTGAAAACTCATCCCCAGCTTTGTTGAAATATTTCAAACTTGGTGGCTGAGGAATTCCTGATTTGCCTTGTTAATAGAAAATTTAGCTTGGAAATAAAACTCTAGAAGTGTGTGTAAAAGGTAGTGTGTGGAGTGTACACCATCTGAACAGCCCATCTCTTAACTGAAACCCTACTTTTTCTGTGAGGAAGATGAACGCCAGGGGCGGCCCTATATTTTGTGCCGCCCCAAGCACGGCAGTCAGGCAGCCATCAGCGGCGTTTCTGCGGGAGGTTGCTGGTCCTGCAGATTCGGCGGCGTTCCTGCGGGCGCTCCGCCGGTCCTGCGCTGTCGGCGTTCCCACCGCCGAATCCGTGGGACCGGCGGACCTCCCGCAGAAACGCCGCCAAAGGCTGCCTGACTGCCGCCCTCGCTGCTAGCGGCTGGCCGCCCCCTGCGGTTTGCCGCCCCAGGCATGCGCTTGCTGCGCTGGTACCTGGAACTGGCCCTGACTATAACCCACATCAATAGATCATTACCACCAGTTCCATCTCTTGCTATACAAATATTCTAAGTGTTTTCTTGGCCGTTCTGTCTTTTAGACCGTGAGCTCCTTGGGGACAAAGACTTTTTGTGTGTCCAAGAGCACTGACCAGAGTGTGTCCAAGCAGAACTTTCAGAAACATGCACCAAACTGTGCTGCTACAAATGTTCAAAGTTGCAGATGCTGGAAAGATTACGTGTCACTTACATTTGAATATACAATCATTCTAAGAATGATAAGTAGTTCTAGAAATAGCAACTGCAGACTGCAGAGGCTCTTATTTGTCATACAAGAATTGAGCAAGCCCAGCATCTTATGTGGTCTGACTGGTAGTGCGTGGAAGCATGTCTGTAGGCTAGTAAATGCAGCTATCACTGGAACACCAATGAGATAGGTCCCAGGAGTAGGTATAAACCCTGGTCTGTGCGTAACGCTTCAGAACATATTCAATAGGGAAGACTATATTGCTGCTACTATTCTGTAACTACACATGGAAGTTCTTCTTGCAGTTTTGGTTGAACTCTTTTTCTTGCTCCTAACCTCTTATTTGCTAATACCTACAATCCCCTCAACCTCTCCCCAAGCAAAGTGTGCGAACAATCAAGTTATGAAGGCTTCGGGTCCCCATAACAACTATAACTCTTGCCCATTAAATGAATATTAATACTGCTGGGCCAGTAAGACAATGTACATAATGTGAATTATGCACTGTAGAGTTATGTTTAATTGCATTCTTTTCTACGCCAGATAAAAGCATGTAGCATGTCATGTCAGTGCATACAAGTTTTGTGATCATATATACCAGAGCAGAGATAAGGTTGTTCTGGGAAATTTAACTCAATCTCCTAACTTCTGTACAACCAAAATCTTAGTTTTTAAAAGGTGACCAGCAATACTTGTTTAAAAATGGAATACGCATCGCTTTATATGCTGAACACCCCAGATAGCAAGGGACAGAGTAAAGTGCAATCCTTTCTGAGTTGAAAACTTACCTTTTTTTAATGACATCAGCTGTTATATTCCAGCACTTGCTGTGATCTGAAGCCACAGCTATCATGGAACCCAGCCGATTGGTCTCCAGACAGGTACTATTGTTTTAATATAGAATCATAAAAATGTAGGGCTGGAAGAGACCTCAAGAAGTCATCAGGTCCAGCCTCTTGCGCTAAGGCAGGACCAAGTAAACCTAGACCATCCATGACAGCTGTTTGTCCAACTTGTTCTTAACCTCCAAAGATGGGAATTCCACAACCTCTATTGAAAGCCTATATTTAACCCAAGTCTCCCTTGTTGCAGATTAAGCCCACTGCTTCTTGTCCTACCTTCAGTGGACATGGAGAGCAACTAATCACTGTCCTCTTTATAACAGCCCTTAACACATTTGAAGACTCTTATCAGGTCATCCTTCAGTCTTCTTTTTTCAAGATTAAACATGGCCAACTTTTTTAACCTTGCCTTTTAGATCAGGTTTAATAAACCTTTTATCATTTTTGTTGCTCGCCTCTGGAATCTCTCCAATTTGTCCACATCTTCCTAAAGTGTGGCACCCAGAATTGGACACAGTACTCCAGGTGAGGCTCACCAGTGCCGAGTAAAGCAGGACAATTATCTCCCGTGTCTTACACATAACACTCACGTTATACACCCCAGAACGATATTAGCCTTTTTGCAACTGTATCACATTGTTGATTCATGTTTAATTTGTGATCTAGTATAACACCCAAATCCTTTTTAGCATTACTATCACCTACCCAGTTAGTTCCCATTTTGTAGCTGTGCACTTGATTTTCCCTTCCTATGCGAAGTACTTTGCACTTGTCTTTATTAAATTTCATCTTGTTGATTTCTGACCAATTCTCCAATTTTTCAAGGTCATTTTGAATTATAATCCTGCCCCGCAAAGTGCTTGAAATGCTCCCAGTTTGGTGTCATCTGCAAGTTCGATAAACATACTCTCCACTCCATTATCCAACTCCTTAATGAAAATATTGAATAGTACCAGACTCAGAACTGACAAATCCACGCTGGCTATTCCTTATAACCCTATTACCCTCTAGGTGCTTAAAAACCAATTGTTTAATCATTTATTCCAGTATCTTTCCAGGCACTGAAGTTAGGCTGACTGATCTACAATTCTCCGAGTCCTCTTTGTTCCCCTTTTTAAAGATAGGCAGAATGTATACCCTTCTCCACGCCTCTGGGACTTCACCCATCCTCTAGAAGTTCTCAAAGAAAATTGCTAATGGTTCCAAAATTGCTTCATCTAGTTCCTTAAGTACCGCAGGATGAATTTCATCAGATCCTGCCGACTTGAATAGATCTAATTTATCTAAATATTCTTTAACTTGTTTTCCCCCTATTTTAGCTTGTGTTCCTTCCCCATGTTGTTCATATTAATTGTGTTGAGTATCTGGTCACCACTGACCTTTTTAGTGAAGACTGAAGCAAAACTGACATTAAACATCTAAGCCTTCTTGCTGTCATCATGTATTAGCTCTTCTTTGCCATTAAGTAGAGGATCTACACTTTCCTTCATCTTTCTACTGTTCCTAATGTATTTCAAGAACCTCTTCTTATTGCCTTTTATGTCCCTTATTAGGTGTAACTCATTTTGTACCTTAGCCTTTCTGATTTTGTTCCTACATGCTTGTGCTATTCATCCATGTTTCCACTTTTTGTAGTATTCCTTTCTGATTTTCAGTAATTAAAAAGCTCCTGATGGAGCCATATTGGCCTCCTATTTATAATGCTTCCTATCTTTCCTTCACATTGGGATAGTTTGCAGTTGTACCTTTAATATCATCTCCTTAAGAAGCTGCCTGCTCTATTTAACTATTTCCCTTAGATTTTTTTTCCCGTGGAACCTTAACTACCATTTCTCTGAGTTTGTCATAGTTTTTTAAATCCATTGTCCTTATTCTGCTGGTCTCATTCCTTCCTTTCCTTAGAACCATGAAAACTCATGTCATGATCACTTTCACCTAGATTGCCTTCTACCTTCAGATTTGCTACCAATTTCTCCCTATTGGTCAGAATCAAGTCTCAAATAGCTGTCCCCCTGGTTACAATACATTCCCCAAACACTCCAAGAACTTATTGGAAATGTGGTGTTTCCAACAGATGGCTAGGTAGTTCAAGTCCCCCATTACTAGCAGGTCTTGTGCTTTGGATAGTTCTGTTATTTGTTCTAGAAATGCCTCATCCACCTCCTTCCTGATTTGATGCTCTACAGTAGACCACAACCATGACTGTTATTATATATCTCTATTTCCTGGAGCTTTTAATATGTTCTCAAAAACATCAACATGGCAGTGTTGTGAAAACACTGGCGTTCACCTGCTGCTAGAGCACTGGTGAAAGTGTTTGTTTAGTGCACACACTAATCCCAGTGGTCATATGGTGCACATACTACTCCTGCCATGAAGGATAATGTGTGCGGTTTCCACTGCACTGTGATTTGTGAGATTTATAAAACCCTCCTCCTCTTCTCCCAATACCTGCTCCACTGTTAGAGCCCGTTGTAGTCCCTGCCTTACTCCTCCTTATAAACACCCTTTCCCTCTGCCAACCCAGGCCCTAGCTTGGTCATTTCTCCCAGGTCTCTCTTCCTGCATCCCACATGCCAGATCCCCTGCACCCTGGCTCCACCACTGCTTCCACAGCCCCCTTACCCACTTACGGTCTAGCTTTACTGCTTTTCCCAATTCCTGTCTCGTGCCAGAACCACCAATGGCTCACCCTTGCAGTTTTTTGCAGTAACCACCTCATAACAGACTTATTTTTCCCAATGACCCCCCTATCCTCCTCCTCACCAGACACACCTCCACGCCAGACCTCACAATGCTTCTCTAGTGTCCAAATTCTTTGCCAAAAGCCCTGCGACATAATCCCCTCCTATCTAGCCTCTTTACTTCTCCACGCGCTACTGTCTTCAACCAGAAGCACCTCTTCTTCTCCTCCTCACAGAGTCCCCTCTCCTGCTGTGATCTACTACTCTGGCTTTATTACTTATGCTAATGCTTCTTCCTCCAGTAGAACGTTCTCTGTTCCCAGTCATAATGAATGACTTGGAAAGGGCTCCAGACTTTTTTATTGGTAACGTATAAACAAAATGTTGCTATTGTATTACATAGTTACAGGATTTTGGGCAAAGCTACGGAGTATTGCAGTGTATTGAATGACTGTCCTGTATTGCACTGAGCTGCATAGCATATTGTACTGCAGTGAATTATTACTGCAACATTTATAAGGCACCCATCATCATGGTATTGTTTTGTGCGCATCACTGTACGAGACTGTGCTCTATTATTGTATTATACAACCCCAAACCGCTCATTTTACTGCATTGTAGACCATTCTACTACCCCTTCCTATGCTGTACAGTACAACATCTCCACTCTCCTCCTATCTGTTTGGACTCCTCATTTTTAGTGATTCCTGCAGTGGAGTGAGCGGTTGCACATAGATTTCACCATGTTATCTTTAAATAGGGATTGTTTAGTTAAACAAGTAAAATCTACGGTAGTTCATGGAGCGAGGGAACTGAGCTTTTCACAGATGATCATGGACCCTAAATACATTCCCATGTTATCCACATTCACTAGCCCTTCTGGTGGGTCCCTTTAAGAAAAGCCCTGTAGCTGTTTTATAAGAGAATCAGGAACAACACATATAATGGGGCTTTCTTAACAGTGTTTGGCCCGGCTAGGTCTTATCTATCTTAGCGAGGGAAACTACCACCTCTTTAGCTAGCTATACTAAAACACAATCTTTGCTAGAAAGGTATTAAAACTATTTCCCGGGCCAGTGTCATGAGGGCCAAAAGGACCAGTACACTAGGTTGATGAATGTAAAAAAATCTGTTCTTTAAATTTTTTGTTTAAAATTGTATGTTAATTTCATGTTGGTTAAAAGCCCTGGACTGGCAGGTCTGGAGACCCAACTCCTCTGTCCACAGCATGGGTACAGTGTGGGTAGCTGCAACGTATCCCTCCCCAGATTGCCTGCTAATGTGGCTCAATCCTGGCCTACAGGAAGCTAGGGATGAGAGGGGAATTCGGTTTCCATGCCCATTCCTTGGTCTCTCCATCGACACCACAAGTAAGGATGTTAATTGTGGCAGCAGTCTGTGTGCTATGTGCTGGGAACTGGACTGAGAATCCTCAATTTTGTTCCACATATGCCACCAAACAGCCGGCAGATGGGAATGACCTTTGGTCACTACTGAGCCTGGCTAGACTGAATCGGAAAACATCAATACTCTAAATTTGTCTGCACACTGGTGGCTCTGTAATGGAGTTGTATGCGTCAACTGACTCTCACCTTGGCAGGAACAAAACTGCGTTGGAGGAATTGCCCTCACCAAATCTTTCTTTCAGGAGTAGGAGAATCTGCATCCAACTGTTCTCTGTTAATGATATCCGCAAAATATCTTAGATGTCAAAACTGGGAGTTGGACTAAGAACACCTCTGCTCTTAAACCTCTTATAGGAGAAGGAACAATTTTAGAGTTATCAAAATACATCTTCCTCTCTATTACACATGACTCAGAAGAGTTCTTGAGGATTTTTTTGTAGCTCAATTCATCTAAAAACTCCCTGCATTATGTATTTTTCTCTCTCTGTTTAACAACTTAACCCTAGTCCACTGCCCCAGGTAATGCACTGTTGGAAGGACAACACCCAAGATTGGTTCTCTCTTTTCTCTGCTGTGAGATGCTATTTCATAAACGCAAAGGAGGTGTAACGCCGACAGACCCCGGTCATCAGCGAGCAGGATCAAATTGGGGACTTCTGGAGCTTAGCGCATGAGCCTCTACTGAATGAGCTAAAAGCCAACTGGCTATTAGCTAAGGCTGTAGAGCAGACTCAATCTCTCCCCCTAAGTGGTCTCGGTGCACTAGATGGGACAGAACACCACACCCAGAAGGTGTGTGGGTTACAGAAGCACCAGGCGTGACCAGGCAGGAAGGAAGAAAGTACAGTGGAAAAGCTGAAGGCGGCAGCAGGATTCCTAAGTTAAACCCCATCATCAGCTTCAGTAAGTCTCCTCTGCATGAGCCCTACGGGATGAGAGCTGAGCTGATTTCCCTGAGAAGTGCTGAGCACCTACAACTCCCATTGACTTCAAATGGACGCACCTCAGGCCAAGCGGGATCAGGTTCTCTAGGAGGTGCTGCTTAGATCAAGGCATTAGATTTGCACATTGCTGGTTAACCATAGTGATGTGACAGTCAGTACACAGCAGTGCTGGTCAGAAGAGCCAGGTCAGAGGCTAACTCTCAGGGTCTTGTACATTGCTGTGGTGACAGTTGGCCTCACCAATTCAGGAAAGAGGAAGTGAGTGATACTTTTAAACTTTTTATGCCATCCACAAAAACTTCCTTTTAGCAGCCAGAGTAAGAACATAAGAACAGCCCTACTGGGTCAGACCAAAGGTCCATCTAGCCCATTATCCTGTCTTCCGACGGTGGCCAATGCCAGGTGCCCCAGAGGGAATGAACAGAACAGGTAATCATCAAGTGATCCATCCCGTCGCCCATTCCCAGCTTCTGGCAAATACTGAAGTCTGAAATAAAACCAAAACCACACCTGACTTAGGCCAGTAAAAAATCCTTTGTCCTTTGTACTCAGACCAGTGAAAAAATCATGGGAGGTAGCCTCTTTCTTTCATTCCTCTGAAGTCCTTCCCGCCTCTTGGAGGCTTATGGTTGCCAACTATGTGACACGGGACCATCCCAATTCCACTGGTTTGAGCCAGGCTCTGTAAGACTAACTTTGCAGGTCTTTAAAGGGACACTGTCAACTTGAATTGAATTAAAAAAAATATCAAGGTTCTGGTGCAGCATGCTTTAAACAGGATATACAGAATTAAACAAATATTAGTCAGGGTTTTTCTATGCTTCCCTGCTGGCTGATTGTTACAAGAATCTTTTCTTTAATTACATGATCTCATATTTGTACACTGTCTCATTCAGTGCCCAGGATAGAACTGCTCTGAGGATGAATCAGGGTGTATTGTAAAGGAGACTTTGTTTATAGGGCCCTGCCTCATTTGGTGCAGCAGTTGGAAGATGTGTACTGAATGAGGCAGAAGATTGCAAGAAGAAAAAGGTTGGTCTCATGGTTAAGGAGGTGAATGCAGCCCTGGAGAACTGGATTCTATACTTGCTTCTGCCACAGAGTTCCCTCTGATGCTGAGCAAGTCAGATAAACCAGTCTTTTCACAGATGGTCACTAACGTTAGCGTCCTCATTTTCTGGGTACCCAACTTGAAACTCTGTGGTCTGATTTGCAGAAGTGCCGAGTGCTCCCAGCTGCAGCTGACGTTAATGAGAGCCGTGGTTTGAACATATGAAGTGCTATGATGATGCTAAGTATTCTGAAAAAATCAAATCCTCGGTCTCATATACAGGTCACGCAAAATTAGTGGAAACTTTTGACTTTAATTTCTCTGTGCCTCAGCTTCCTATCTGTAAAATGGAGATAATACCACCTCCTCTCACAGCAGTGCGGTGAATATGAATTCACTAGTGTTTGTGAAGACACTCAGACACTATAGTGATGAGTGGCGCAGAGAAAGCCCATGAGGGAATGTCTCCAGAGCGGGGTTTGAATGATGTGCAGTAAATAAGGCCGGGGGCCACACACTGAACACTGAGGAAAAAATAAAATATTGAATAGCTGCTCTTTAAGGGAGCACCATCCATCATGCACTAAATGAGGCAGGAATCCTGTGGGAAAAAGCATATGAGATCATGTAACTAAAGACTGTATCATAATGCACATGCACAGGGAACAAATTAAGGTTGTCTCGGTAATCTTCATTCTGGCATTTTTTTAACTTTTAAGTGCTTGACTTTGCAACCTTAATAATGTTCTTTTAACATTGATTTTGAGATGTAATGTAATATACACATAAGACTGACTGTCCAGCACTGAAATGCAGCCATCGCTAGCATGAAATGCAGCATCTGTTTAACAGTGCCAATATATAACATTTTAGAATAGGAAGTGAGGAATATGCCATCTAAATAAAAGTACAGGGGCAATATAGGGCAGTACATGTAATTACACAAACTGGAATTCACCGAGGACGTCCAGGTTAGCATTGCTATTCTTGTGAAAGTTGCTGTGGAATCTGTAATGACTTACTATAATGCAATTCTCCCAGTATCAAAGAATACAAACACAAATTCATAATGGGCCTTAATTATTCAAGAGGGTTTAGAGATTTACAGTTCAATTTGAGAAATAATTTTTGTACTTCTGATTATCTCAGTTGGTCAGCATTCTATGGATAGGGCAGCTTCTGCAGTCTGGTCTGACCCTCAGACTGGTTCAATGAACAGACACTGACTGCTACTAGAGCAATCATTAATCCAAACAGGAGTCCTAGCCATTCATAATGTACTTAGCAGGGGAAGAGAGCCCCAATCTGGGAACGGACAGTGTGTCCGTTGCACCCATATGGAGCCCCAACAACTTCAGTGGCACTCGACACAGGTACAGCAGTTGGCCCGGGCATGTCAATTGCAGGACTGAATTCACCATTGAATTCACCATTGAACTGGAACAATTCACCATTGAACTGGAACAATGAAGGAGATGAGCTTCTTTCATTAACTTCAGTACTGTGCATTCATTTCTGGCCTAAGTGCTCTGGCAGCCCCAAAAGCAAATGTAAAACAAATCACAGAGGAAACAAAGTGAACTACAAAGCTACATTATCTGGTAGGGTGCACTGACTTTTTTTAAAGGGATACTGCCAGGGACTGTACTTTTGGCCCAATTTTAAAGTGTATTTTTAAAACACTTTTTCAACATCTAATATGAATAGAAATGTCTCAAGATTTTTTAAAAATCGGTCAATTACACCCCCCCCCTTTTTTTTTTAATGTAAGCATTCCCCTGGAGTGTTGGAAAGCCAAACACAACAGAACTGTGCTAGTGAATGAGCATCACATAAAGTAAATCTGACTATAAATAGAAAATGACAATCCTCAATCTAGTGTGACTGTCCAAGCTGAGAAAAATTCAGAAAGTCAACGACCATAAATTGCAAAAAGTAAATTAGGTTTTTAGTTTTAATAATTTGAGATTATTTGCAGCACAAGGAAGGATTTCATTTTTTAAATGACAGTGTCCCTTTAAATGAATTAAGGCTTCTGCTTTTTTTGTTTTTAGCCATCATTAGTGATTTTGAGGGGACTGCTGTCTCCAAAGAGGCATTGATTAGGATAAGAAGAAGGGGAAGGTATCACGGAGACAGCATTAGACAGGGATAAGGATCTATTAAGAGTAACTCAGCATCAACCCTTTTACAGCTCCTACTGTATATGCACATAAGGATACGGGGCATAACTTATGGGCATGTCTGGAAAGAGCCTTCCTTCTGAACATTTTCTTTAAAAGTCTCAGTATAAGAAACTCCAGAGAGACTGATACAGCAAATGAAGCACAGGGCTCCAAGGAAGGACTGCCACATGAAAATTACCACAGACAATTTGGATAGCAAGCTGGGGCCAGCAAAAGAAAAAGCCTGTATTTTGTCACTTGAACGTAGGTGGGTATTTTTTGTCCAAAAAGCTAGTGCGTCAGGGTGGACTGGAATTATTCCCAGCAGCCAGCTAGCCAGGCAGATTACTGTGCGGTGCACTGATGGCCAGGGTGGAAGTCTTGGGGAAAGGCAGGAGGAGGAAATGACAGTTTAAAAAAAAAAAAGTAAACTGCTCCTAGAAGGCCTGATCCAAAGCCCCTTGCAGTCAATGGAAAGACTGCCACTGACTGCAATAGGCTTGGGATCAGGACCAGAGTGTGTACACATGGAAATCACTCCTTTCCATTCTGGGGGCTTGGTCCGGATGCTCTCCCTACCCATAAGTATACACTTTGGGCTTAACAACTTTATATTCTTAGTGAGAAATGAGGGCCGGAGAAGACAAGGTGAGCCAGCAGTCAGCTTGTGTTGGCTCTACCTAGAGAGTGCTGGTTGCTTGGGCTAGATCTACTAAGTGTAGATTTAGTGACTAAATGAGGAAACTGCTACAATGGGGGCTAAAATAAAGAAAGGGATTGTAATGGTCAAGGCTGGCAAACTACAGACAAGTAGAATTTACAATCCTAAACTAAAGCCACCTATTAAGGGAGGCAGGCAGTGGCACCCAGGCAAGAAAGGAAAATTGCAGTGTCAGAGGGATGATTCAAATCCCTACATCCAATAAAAAGAGAGTAAATCACTCTAATACATGTTCTTAAGGGTCTTAAATAACATAAAAGAGAATTAATATAATCGGAAGCTTCCATATTGACAGCTGGATGATGCAGAGCAGGTCTCAGGGGAATAAGAGCTCTGGATTTGTTGTATTTCCTAACCTGCAATACAACAAAATAAGACAGAAGAAGTATCCCTTATCCACCAGTAAGTGTTTCCAACCTCTCTACTGGGAGCATTTTGCTCTCTTTAGGACATCAGAACACTCTAGTTTCTTTGGAAGAAGAAGGGGAACCCCAGGAGCAGACTTTTGAGAGCACTGGGTTGATTTATTCCCCCAGACTGGGGGTAGCTCCTAAAGTTAGTTGTTTCTTGCTTTTGATTCCCATTTTTCTTCTGTTCACTTTATGCTGACTTCTTTATCCTAGTGGAACATGGAGGGAGAGAATGTTTTTGGAAAGCCAGGCAATGAAATGGGCTTCATTACCAACAGGGAAGGTGGCTGAGATTTAGGAGTTAAAAAATTAAATTTAGAAAAAGAATTCAGTCGTGTACAACCCCAAAGGAGGAGGATTTAACTGTTGTGGGGAAAAAGCCTCATAAATGGTTTGTGGACTGCGACAGGCTCTCCTCTCTTTGAGCTGGAAAAGGGGTTCTGCTATAGCCAATCAATTATGTGCAAGGTTTGTTTCTTCTTGTTGTTTGTGAGCCAAGGATGGGAGAAAGAGGTGAAGGGAAGGTTGGGGAGGGGTGTCAGCAGGGTTAGTCTCAGTAAGAGGTTCTGCTATACATACCACCCAGGTGCAAGTCGATGAGGTCACTGTAATAAGACTCTCCCCAATAGTCTACAACAAGGAATTGGTGAAGAGAGAGTTATTGGATCAGATATCCACCCCTAGCCCCACCAAATCAAAACAATATACATGAGAAAGACAGACACACACACACACGAGAGAGAGACAGAAGGTGAGAGAAAGAGACAAAGAAACAACAAGAAATCATGCAGCTATATTACACATATACTGGAGGAGTTGGGGAGACAGAATAACAATTCCCAGCACGCAGGCAGGCATTGGCTTCCAGAGGGAGGGGGCACGAGGTCTGTACAGAGACACTTCACCTTGTTCAGTTTGTACTAGTTCCTGACACCGACCCATTTCCTGTTCTTGCTAAGAAAGGAAGAGCTATGTTTGTTGCTTCCAGGCTGAACAATGTATCGTAAGGAAGCACCATAATTTCTCAGGGAAACTGCAGGAGAGGTATAAGGATTGATTTCTTGGGGGTGAGGGTGAGACAAGACTGAGTGTACAGCACATGAGTGGAAGGCACCGTGTGTGTGCACTAGCTAGTGCGAAATGTGTGCTGGGGAAGGAAAATGTATGTTGGTGTTGGTGGGGGGTAGGTGCTGGGGAAGGAAAGAGCTTGTGTGGTTGTGCAGGTGTGTGATAATAGACACTGTGTGTATTTGCACACCTCCTAGAGAAGGGCTAGCCAGCCAGTCTGGTACTACACCGTGCTTCTTTGGGCAAGAGGCACATGGGGGCAGTTCTTTCTGTTTGGCGAGTACGCTATTTTCCAAAGCACATGGTTTAGCTTATGAAGACCAGAGACTCTTGGCAAACCTTGGTGATCTGAGAGCTGCAGGCATATTTTCCTTAACTTTTAAAATTGGCTGCCCAAGATCTCTTTGAAGCATGAGAAGAAACATCCACGATCACAGAGCCCTCATTATTCACTTAGTTTAATAATTAGCCAACAGAGTGGAAAATAAACACTAGAGACCAAAGCCAAAAATGTGTCCCACCAGACCAATGCCTTTTTAAAAACAAAAACAAAGTTTTGCTAAACTAATATCAATCCCATACAGAACACCTTTTCCCATGGGGCATTTGAAGGAAGTGGAGAATTAAACCTTCTTTGAGACTATCCCGCTGCACCTGAGAGAAAGAGGCACTGGTACAAAAAAGATTTCAAAAGACTGAACTCTTGAACACACCAAACTTTTCACCGGGGATGGAGACCACATTTCAGAACGTTCAAAGATGTCTTCTCTACACCTTGAATTTAGTCTGTGCAACCACCAATGGGAGAGATTGTCAAAGAAAGACAGAGAGACTAATAAAGAAACTAAGTAGTCATGGGGGGTGGGGGTGAGAGCGGTTATGGATTATAAACTAAGAATAAAAAAAATAAATGTAGGAATAAATGTTCAACTTTCAACATGGTAAGAAATCAACAGTGGGGTGCTCCCAAGTTGTGCACTAGAACTGGTGGAGTTTATGTATTTATCAGTGATTTGGAAAAGAAGGTGAACAGTGAGGTGGAAACATTTGCAGCTAAAATTATTTAGGTGTTAGTCAAAACTAAAGTAGACCACGGAACTTCAAAGGGACCTAACCAAATTAGATGATCGGATAACAGTATGATACATGAAATTCAATGTTGACAAATATCAGATAACGCAAGCTGGAATAAATGATTTGAAAAAAATCACACACATTGCTGGGTTCTAAATTAATGTAACCTCTCAGGAAGAGAGCTGAACATCATTGTGAACAGTTCAATGAAGACATCTGCTCAGTGGCAGTTAATAACGCAAACAATGTTAAGATGTATATAGAATGGATAGAAAATAGAAGTGAAACTATTTTAATGCCATGATATAAACAAATCATAAATCCTCACCTACAATGCTGTTTTTAGTTCTTGTCACCCCATGTTAGAAAAGATATACAGATATAGAATGGGCCCAGAAGTGGGTGATGAGAATGATTAAAGGGAGGGAAAAACTCCCATTGGAGGAAAGATTTAAAATGTTTTAGTTTAGAGAAAAAATGAATACGAGGGGACCTGACAGAGGTAATGTGTGGTGCAGAGAAGATCAGGTGCTCTTGTCTATCTATCTGTTTCATAATACAAGGAAAAAAGGAGGCAATTAAAGGAAATCTGAAAGGTAGCAAATTTAAAACCAATAAAGACAATATTTTTACACAATACATAATTAGCTGGTGGCGCTCATTGCCACAAACTATATAAATGCACCAAACCTAGCTGATTAACAATGGAATATTTGAGGAATAAATGGAAACTGTTCATATGTCTAATATTGTCATCAAGAAGTGGCTAATCATTTTGCCCACTTTACTTGCATATTTCCCTCTACCATTTGTTTGGTAGACTCTGTTCCGTCCTTTATGTCTGTGCAGCGATTTGCACGTTGTAGGAGCTACTTGAAGTTATTAATAATAATAAGAAGAATATAAACCTTTATGTTTTTATGTCAAAAGTCAACCAGTGATGAAAGTTAGGAAGCAATCTGCTCTACGGACAGGTACCAGCTACTCTTCAAGAAAGGATGCTAGACCAGATGGACTATTGGTCTGATCCTGTATAGTAAGTAGTTCCTATGTACCTCAGCTCTCTGTGTTGGCCAGGTGTGTAAAAAAAGATGCATTTCTCCCACCTCAAGCATGGCCAGGGCATTCCTTCCCTCTGTATAAACTTGTGAAATAGGAAGAGACCATCTTCAGGTATCATACAAGCACTGTACACATTCATCTCCTTTTCACCCCCTTTGCTTATAGGATTTCACTAAGGGGAAGTGCTGAACATGGCTGACCAAGGACAAGAGAGCAGAATTGAAAGCCATAAAGTACAGTGGAGTTTGCAGTGATTTCACACATAGCGATCACTGCTGAGTCAGTATCTGAGGCAATGCAGTGGTCTGCTTCAGGGAAAAGGGTAGGAGGAAATGTATGTAGGTTTTCTGGATGATCCATGGATGGAGGAGACAAAAGTTGATAACACTACTGAGGGAGGGGTAATGTAAGGATTTTAAAAGGAGGGGAAATAGTGCCTCCAGTGTGAAGATATGTAAAATGCTCCCACTGGGCTGGCTGAGGACATGGGGGACACAGGTCACATTCTAGCCTGTGTTTCAGCCAGCGGAAGCTGGATTAAGACTTTTTTGGAATAAAGCATTCCCTGTTTATCCTCTGCAAGGCTTGGAAGAGTTCAGGCTGCAGAGTCCCTTATGATGGGCTGAAGAGTCTGTAAACAGAACCTGTACAACCTTCTGATGGAAATGTGGTGCTGTCACAGGCTCAGAGCATCTCCCAGAGATTTGCTGGAGCAGGAGATTCTCGCAGTTGCACCAAGAGTGATGCATGTTCTCAAATTCCTGCTTTTTAAAAAAATGGTCACAAACACACCAGCCCATGCAGGGCTGGCTTTAGGTCTTGTCAGGCTCAATGACAAGTCAAAATATGCAAGGCCCCAATTCAGCTCTCCCCCCGCTCCCCAAACTGGATACCCACAACCCCCACACCATCACTGCTTGCCTGACTAGACATTCCCTAGATTGTGCAGAAGCACATGCTTCCATTTGTAAGGCTCCATGGCCTCTGGTGACGCTCCTTACATGGATGTCCTCAGCAGGTGAATGAGGAAGAAGGGATTCAAGGTGACAGGGGAACAAGCTAAAAGACTAACCAAAGACAGGACGGTGGGGGGTGGTGGTGGTATTAATTGTGCAGTAGCTAGAGGGCCTGGGGTGTGCGAGTGGTGCCATGTCTGAATGCATAGACAGCATAGAGAGAGAGGTGCCACTGCAGATGTATTATTGCATCAGATTATTCTGTGAACCCACATATCATAGAAATCAACCAGAACAAAAAACCACGGAGGTGATCAAGCCTGTGCTCCAATGCTGACTGTGTGATTGCAGTACAACCTTTTGTTTGGATAAGACACTGTTAATCGCCCAGCCTCTATAGACACTTTCCTCTGCAGTGGGTTGGTGAAAGTCACTTGCCAAGATTATCTGGGTCTCTCTCACTTAATTTCCCAGCTATCGCAGGGGCCCCAAGCACTGGTGCGTCTTGGTCCCTCATATTCTCTTCCTATGGCACATAGTTGTTTAGTACCCTGTAGATCTCAGTTCCTTTGGTCTAATTTCAGTTGTTGGGGTCAGTGTGCGGGTGCTGGGTGATGGTGGTGACCTGTGATATCCAGGAGGTCAGACTAAATAATCTAGTGGGGTCCCTTCTGGCTTTAAATTCTAGGACTCGGACTTTCAGAAAGCCAAGCTGAGGTTTAAAGACAACAAAGTGAGATGGCTGAGTAGTAACCAATGAAAACCACACCAGACCTCCCTCCCAAGGAACCTTCCTCGCCCAGTCCAGTGCAATCCTTACAGAGACAGTGGCTGCTCTTCCATCCAAGCACCACACTGTACCGTCTTTCAATCAGCTGTCCCATTATCATCATTTATAATCTCTGACCCTCTGCAGTATGGTGCACACATCTGGGCCTGCCAGGTGCACATGCCCTGCAGTTGCCTGTGGGGTGTTGGCTCCTGCCCCAATAATTGTATCGTTTGGGATTGTTTTTTTCTTGATTATGATATCATATGGGGAAGTTGGAGGGGTAGAAAACTGCCACTCGGAACAAGTGTTTTTCTGCTCAGATATTTTTCCAGCCTCGTTCAGGACTCATTGTATTTAGCCACAAAAGAGATGTAGTACATTCCATTAACAGTGTGACACGGTGAAACCTTTTGGTACATGCATTTCTGCTCCATACAGCTTGGGTGAGAGGTTATTGGTGTCTGGGCTGTGCAGTGAGGAGAAGGTACTTGCTAGGGCAGTTCTGTGATGGCCTCTTGTGTGGACACTAATTTTGATGATCCAATACAATGCAGGAAAAACATACGTCATTTCACAGTTAGTTTCTTATCCTGCCAACTGGGCTCTCCTTGCTGGGTAACCTAAGTGAATTCCAGCGGGGTAACCCCTGTGCAATATCTCTACAATGTAATTAATATTCCACTTTTGTTCCACCACCAAATAATAATAGAAACACCTAGCTCTTATGCAATAGCTTTCAATGAATAGTGGGCAGGCATTTCCTGAGCCCCGAGCAAAGACAACTGCTCTGGGGACTTCTCCCAGGAGAGAAGCCCCAGAGTTAGAAGAACCTCAGGGATAACAGGGCCTCAAAATACTGCTGGGAAAAGGGGGATTAATTCATGATCTGAGTCCAGGTTAAACTATTCCACTTTCAGTTCAGAGGGGGACCCCCTTACCCTAAACTCCAAATTGTTACGAACATGGCATTTAGTCAGCAAACATTAAAAACAAACATTTTAAGGTACCTGCTTCTCCTCTAAGGGCCTTCTCCACTGCAACCCCCCTCTCCTCCAGCTGCCTCTGCTTCTCTTCTACCTGCTCCAGCTGCCGTTGGATGATCTGTTCAGGAAGGGAAGAGAGGAACACCATCTTCAGGAACTGTTCCAGTACTCCAAATTAGCCACCCCAGAATGACGGCTCCCCTTTCTCCCAGCAATTCCAAAAAGCTGCTCTCCATGCAATGCTTCAGAGGCAGGTGTCTAATCAGGAGAGAGATGTGTCCTCCTTTGCCCTAGTTTTGCAAGCAATCCCATGATGTTCCATTTTCTGCCTAAGACTCCCACCAACCCCCTAGACAAGAGGTGGTGCTGTTTGGTTAGGCGGGCCCCTTGAGAGAACACAACTGGCCAACAGGTTTCATGCAGCTCCCACCACCACCTGGAAAGGACACCTACCACCCATTCCAAAGGCGCCTCTTACAATAAAACGTCCATCTGGTACACTTATTGGAGCAAAAGCCCACTGTATTATCTGTGGCTTATACAATCATCACTGGCATAGCTGCATCGCATGTTTTTCAGTGACATCTCTTATTCCATTCAACTAACAATGGTTATTGCTCAATGGTAGTAGCTCTGACTATGCAGGTGTTTCCCATCATGAAAGCTTTGAGCAACTCTTGGCATGTTTGTGATGAGGCACCCAACACCAAAAAGTCAGTAGGAACAGCAGCAATCTTGTTGAAATACAGGAGAATAATCAAGAAAATCTGGCTATACAGTCTCCTCTTGCACATCCCGCTGAGTGTCAGGATAACATGGTTTTCCTGGACGGCAGATTGTATTTCCTGTCAGGGCAAGAAGATACTACCAGAGGTACTACCTGGGCTCTGTGTAACCTCTTTAGTTCCTCCTGCTTGGCTTGTCGCCGGGCAGCTTTCTGCACTCGCCTGGTCAGTTTGGCGTTCAGCTCCTCCTCAGTGTACGCTCTCTGCAGAAAGGAAAACGAGAGCAGATTTCACATGCCATGAACAAGAGTGCGGGGGAAAGAAGACACTCCTGTCTCCATTAACCTCACAAGTGATGTGATCCTTCATTCCCAGAACTTTGTCAAACAGTCAAGCTGTTCCATCTGCACAGGTGTTCACAGCGCAGCAAGTGACACTGTCAGGATCAATACAGCATGGAGTGTGCTGCTCAACTGCAAAGCTGTGATTTTATACAGCATCCCAGTCCTGGCTCTAGCTGGAACAGAGTAGCTTAGACCCAGTCTACGCACAAAAATTGTACCCATTTAATTAATTGGTACAACCCTCTTGTATGGACACTGAAATCAATTTAAAAGTGTCTACGTATGGAGGCTGCACTGACTTAATTTAGAAAAAGGCTGAGGGCTTGTCTACAGGGGAAAGTCAAACTGACAATCATACTGTTTTAGATTCACACCTTCGCTTATATCAGTATTCCCCACGTGTGGACATTCTTATTCCAGTGTAAGAGTGCCTTTTTCAGTTTATCTAATGTTGCTTTGGAAGGGTTTTAAGCTAAATGGGAAAAAGCCACTCTTTATTTGGAATAAATGTCCACACAGAGGAGTTATACTGATATAACTATATAGTTTTATAGCTGGTAAAACTTTTCTGTGTAGACAAGTCCTTCGTTAAATCAGTGTAATTTCTGTGTGTATAGACAAAACCTAAATGTAAGAGTGGAGAGAAGAGGGAAGGGACTGTCATAACAACCATCATCACAGCTAGCCAGTGAAAAAAGAAACCACAAGAAATCATGTCAAGGAAAGAAAGGCCATAGCTACAGGGGAAAGAAGGTGCTTTTTCAGCCAAGTTAACTCAGTCGAGTTAGCTTAACCTGACAGGAAAGCTCTCTTAATACTAGGGTAGACACAGTTTAACACCTTTTCAGCCATTATTTCAGACCAGTATTACCTCTGTGTTATAGCCTGGGTGGGCACAAGTTTATGTGACTTTAAAGATGTTAACAGGGCCTCACAATTATGTCAAGCTAACCTGACTGAGCTCACTTGACTGAAAAAAGCACCTCTCCTCATATACACGGATTCAAAGTCTAAGGGACAATTGGAAAGAGGCAACTGCCTCTCCATAATCAAACCCAGCTGTAGACAAAGATGCTGCTCAGTTTAAGGGCAAAATGTTGGGAAAGGGAGACCTGATTTTTTTTTTTTTTAAATCTAGTTAACATCGCTATTCTTTTGTAAGTCCCAACTGATTAGCCCATCTTTGTAAGACTGGTCTTAGCAACCAATAACTGGGATAGTTTAGTGTGATCTTCAGTGGAGTTTTAAAGCCAAAAGGCAGCAGCTCTATCCCAAGCTTTTGACACAGGGGATTACATGGAAGCACCATCGTATCTGCCAAGGGAAAGGAGTTAATGCGTTGCTTCTTCATTCTTCTGCACATAATGCTACCCCAGTTAGAAAGCAAAATAATTGAGGAGTGGGGGTTTGAGATCCCACCAGACACTCATAGAATCTCAGGGTTGGAAGGGACCTTAGGAGGTCATCTAGTCCAACCCCCTGCTCAAAACAGGACCAATCCCCAATGTTTGCCCCAGATCCCTAAATGGCCCCCTCAAGGACTGAACTCACAACCCTGGGTTTAGCAGGCCAGTGCTCAAACCACTGAGCTATCCCTCCCGCCCTGTGACACCAGCTGTGACACCAGCTAGGTTTGGGGGCAGGGATGGAGTTTAGTAAACAGAGATACTCTCATTCTGGAAAAACTAATGCAACAACCTGGGACAGTTTCATTAAGATTTCACGGTTTGTCCAAGTGTGTTTCAAAAGACCCTGGAAACTAACACATGACCATTTACTCTTTTTCAAATGGGAAGGGTTGTTGGTTTTTTAACACACACACGTACAGTACACTTTCTGCCTAACAAACCAGCCCGCTTTGAGGCTAAGGGTTCTTAATGCATCTGCAGCACCAGACTGTCCTGCAGAGTGATTAACAGTCCCCCTTTGGAACCCCTGAGGTGCACTGATCATTGCATGCAGTCTAACGAGTCAGAAAGGTTTGGGGGTTCGTCGCATTTTCTGTAGATGATCTCGAGGAAGATTCCGTTGCCGATGTTTGCTAACATCTCACTCATGCAGCGTCAGGGGTTGTGGTGTTAGTGCAGATGTGGTGGGAGGGCAGGGAGCAAGGTATGGACATGACGTGTTAATAAATGGGCATGCATGCAACAATGGCCAGCAATGGAGACACTACCTTTGACGAGTATGATCTCTTGAATGCCAGGGCGTGTGGTACATAAATCGACTTTAAAATGGGAATGGTAACGGGAAAAAAAATAAAAACACACAAAATGGAGCAAAATCAGTTCAACATTGAAAACAAATGCACAGTAATACAAACAAAGCTGTTTTTAAACACAACATAAAATTGTACAAATGGTGAACCTGGCACAGCCTGATTACGCACAATGGAAAATCTCTATTCAGAAATCCATTTACCAGCACTCTCCTGAAGGCAATTCCAACTGAGGAGCCTCTTTGGAAAACCAGTCATCCAGGAGATCCCCTTTTCTATTCTGGCAATAAGTATATGCAGATATATGGACAAATAACATTTTGGTTCAAACTTTAGAACTATGGTTTGGGTTGGTTCTGTTTTGATCTGAACCAACTCAGCCAATCATATATGGCTTCCTAAAAAATTCCACACGCATATGATTGAGTTCATTTAGAAAGAAAGATTTGGCTTGTGAGAACCCTAGATTCATCCAGTCCATCCGATGTTTCTTGCCAGGAACACAAAACTTCCAACAGATCTATCCAAAAATAAGATGGACAGATATGTATTCATCACATATTCATAATCACTAACCCCAGAGGTCTTCATTAAGCTGTTATTTGTAATACAGCAGCAACTGGGAACCCCAATCAGGGATGAGGACTCACTGAGGTAGGTGCTGTACAGATGTATAACTAAGACAGCAGTCCATTCTACAGATTAATGAATCTCTTGGTGAAGAAGCCCTTTCGGATATTTCACTATGCTGCTCTCTATTCAGTCCAAACCGGACAGTCTCTACGCAAAAGAATAAATGGACATAAATCTGACATCAGGAATCATAACATCCAAAAACCAGTAGGAGAACACTTCAACCTCCCTAATCACTCAGTGACAGACTTGAGGGTTGCAATGTTGCGACAGATTCACTCCAAAAACAAGCTTCAAAGAGAAGCTGTTGAACTCGAATTGATATGCAAACTAGATTGCATCACCTCCGGATTAAATAGGGACTTAGAATGGCTTGGCCATTACATTAATTGAATCTATTTCCCTTAAGTTAACGATCATCTTTCACACCTGTGTGGCCATCTTGTTTATCACTTCAAAGGTTTTTTCTTCCCCTGCTGTTATGGTTCCTCTCAATTAATTAGCCTCTTAAGGTTGGTCTATGCACCTCCACCTTATCATGTTTCTCTGACTGTATAAATATCTGTCTACTGTATGTTTCATTCCATGCATCCGATGAAGTGGGTTCTAACCCACGAAAGCTTATGCTGAAATAAATTTGTTAGTCTCTAAGGTGCTACAAGTTTTTCTTTCTTATTTTCGTTCTATTCAGTCTGTTACCTTGTCCATGGGTTTTGCCTTTGTCACAGAGCCTAAAGCCTGCATCCTGGTGGGACTCACTCTGGTGTCTGCTTGTTCAACGTTCAGAGCGGCAGCAAGATCATGTGCTGACTCAGTCGCATTCCCACTCATCTACTTTCTGCTCCACAACCCTTTTTTCTCAGAAGTTCTAGTGCTTTTATGTCTTCGATCTGGCCTTTGCTTACTAATTAAAAATAAGCTCTGAGTTCCACCACCACAGTCTCACTCATTGCTTTGTAACCTGCAAGAACATTGCCCAGGGCTCTGAGCGTGTTGCGTCTCATAAGCTAATGGAGGCTTTGATTGGCTACCTGAATGGGACTCCTCCAAGAGTGCTGAAATGGAGACACTCTTCACTGCACCAGTGCTGCTGCAAGGTGTTGGAAGTGTTCTGCTGCTGCAGCGGCTCAGTAAGGAGCTGTGCTACGAGTCAGTAAGAGCTGAACACTCTGCTCTGGCCCCTCAGTCTTGTAATTTCAACTCAGTAAAAAACAACAACAAATTACTACCTTACCGATTCAAAAGTGACATGCTAAGCCTATGTCTACACAGCAGCTGGGAGACAGACATGCTGGCTTTGCTCGAGGCAGACAGGCACACACTACCGCTGCTCAAACTTGCACACTAAAAATAGCAGTGTGGTTGCAGCAGCACAGGCAATAGCTCTAGCTAGATGGGACAGCCTAGGGGCTTGGGTGGGATTGGGTGAGCCACCACCACCACGCTGTTATTTTCAGTGTGCTAACTCGAGCGGAGCTAGTGTGTGTCTGTCTACCCGTGTGCTGCGAAGCATGATCCCAGCTGCTGCGTAGACGTGCCGGTAGCTCCATTACCCCCTTAAGGTGAAATGATTGTACTGCCCGGTGTTCCTAAGCGAGGTGAATTTCCATTGTGCGATGAGGTACAGAGCGCACTGTAACACACTCTGGGCAAAGTGCCAGCCTTCAGCATTTTTGCAGAATATTCACAATGTAACTAAAACAATCATGAATGGAAAGCTGAGAAACAATCTGAACATGTATGCAAATTTTAACATTCAGCGAACTATCTGCAGCAGGAGACATGTATCTGATCACCGCACCACATCCTGTACATGCTCTCTCTCTCTCACACACACACACACACACACACACACACACACACACACACTCACTCACTCGCAAAACCCACAGGGAACGACATGACCATTTTTTACGTGAAGCATTTGTTGAAAGGCAACACACTAAGCCACACAAAGTTAATTCACCGCTGATTGCTAATGCTATGATGGGCAGACTAAATGGGCTAAGCCCTCTGGGAAGCAAGTTCAATACAACAACCACAAAAGCAACATCAGCTGGATTTTAACTTCGAAAGGGTTCAGATAAAAGTTATGTGGCATGAAGGAAGCCACTTTTCCCCCATAACGGAGGAAATAAGCAGTTGACTTGGTCTGTAATTAAAAGGAACAAACCCAAAATCAGAGCTGCCCTTTTGCCAACCACACCTTGGATGCAATTCCTTCTGCAGCGAGACTTGTCAGGGTGTGGTGTAAATGTTTTACATCCCCAGACACATTTGTTGTGAACCAAAAGGCTGACATGTCTGTGGTCTGTTCCCTCTGGATGAGTGCACACGCTCCCAATTACTGCTCCTGGAAAGCACAGGCAGGCACTAAGCAAAGAAGAGATCCTTAAGTGTGACTCAGCCACAGCAAATGGAGAAAATGAGACAAGAAAACCATACCCTGGAAATCTTGCTGCTTATGTAGAATAGCTGAGAACATTTAAAGGAAGAACAATATTTTTGTTGGGTATCAGGAAGAATTCCAGGCCATCTGTAGCCTCCCCAGGCTCCGGAATACTCAGTGGCCACCATCTCTTCTGCAAAAGCCAGTCTATACCAAAGTTGCCCAGCATGGAGGTGCCAGAGAAAAGGAGTGAAGATCAGAGCACCTCCAACTTTGAGAACATGCATGGTGCTTATTGAAGTCCCGCTGCCAGGAGTTCACAAGCTGGACAGGAATGACAGCATCACAGCTCTTATCTGAACCCCCACAAACTACATCTCTTTCTGCTTCCCCAGGTACCTCCTCCTTCTGCATCTCAGATGCAATGCGGAACTTGTCATGAAACACCTCGAGGGCAAGCAAAGGAGGAAGAGAAGCAAAAAACAAAGAGAAGAAAGGGGTCCAATATAAAGAACAGTTCCCAGAGTAAAACCCTCCTCTCAGAGGAGGTGACTACATATATATGAACCAGGGAGGGAAGCTTAAAGAGGTTTAACTAAGTGAGGACAAGTCCCATTCACTTCCATACACTGATCCCTCTGCTTGCTACGTTTAGGGGAATTTTTGTTAGTTGCTCAAACTACATTTTAACTTATTATAGTTACAAATACAAGTGGAAATTATCTTCTGCTGTATTTCCACTTGCACTGCTCCATAACCTCCCCAATCAGCTGAGACCTTCACTAGCTGAACCAGACATCTGCCCTAACCTGGCATTTGCCATTGATTTCTCTAGGCTTGGTGAAAGGTGGGGGGAGCTGTGATACTGTCCTCTGAGGCTCCTTTTGCTCATGAGTTAGAGGTGGACGATCCCATCCCAGATGCTAGGTATGTACTCCAGTGGCTAGTTTCTCCCATCACCATGGCAACAATTACATTTTTAGCACAGTAGCGGGATCCCAGATAGCATGGGTACGTCTCCTCAAACTGGAAATTACACCTCCAGCTTGAAGAGTAGGCACAAGGGGAGAAAGTGGGGACAGGAGAGAACTCACTTCTCTCTTTCCAGTGCATGCTTGAGCTGAGGATCATGGTACTGTGGGTGAGAAGGCCGTACCCAATCCCCACACCCCAAACCTGCAGGGCATGTCCAGGAACCCCTTCGACAGCTGCAGGTTTCTCACCACTCCAGCATCCACTGTGATTTTTTTTTATCTTTAACTTGTTCTATTTTTACTTTATATTTTAACCTGTTCACATGAAACTATGAAAACACGGCCATCCCCTTCTATATGTAATGAATACACTAGAGAGAGAAATAAAAAGCAGGGGCCCTTCAGTTCCTGCCAGGTGTCTTGCTCACAGGTACGCCCTGGTCCCAGCAAAATGACAGGTGTCTTTTTTAGGGTGTTTATGGGGGTCCAGCAGAAGCTCCTTCCACTTTCTCTTTACTTTTCTACTCTCCTTGGAGCCCCATTTCACCGTGGAGTTGCCTTTGGCTGGGGAGCGGTCCACGTGGCTCGCTCCAGAACTCTACAGCACTAGCCGGAGGAGGCGGCTCATGAGCAAGCAGATGCTTCTTTCTCTCACCCAGCCCTTACCTGCACGGTGAGCAACAGCCCTACACTCAAATCCCCATGTATCCTTCTTCCTATTTCAGTTTCGCAGGCACTGCTTACACCCAGAGACACATCTGGAAATATTGCTAATTGCCATGGATCCCGCAAAGGGAGCAGGGACAAAATGGGAGAGGAATAGGCGCAAGCTTTCCCTTTCCAGCCAGAAGAACATTAACATGTAGATCCCCATCTCCCTGGGGAAATACACACACATATGCCATGCTGCAGAACCACAAACCTGCAGCTTGCTCCTCTCTGGATACTCTGTCTTGCCTATGGCCTTTGCTGAATGCGCAGTAACATACCTGTATGCAGTTTGCCTCGAACTCCAACAGATCAACCTATTGAATAGGTTGGCACAACGTCCTAAAATCAGATCTTCACCACGAAGTGAGGAATGTCCCCCCAATGGCACATTTCTGTAGTAACGTTACAGCCAATAAAATTTACTCTTTAGACATGAAATTCCCATTGCTAGAGATTGTATGTTCTCTAGAAGGACAAAAATATCCTACCCTCAGAACAAGGCAATACACACATAATGCCTGTGCGCAAGGCAATGACAACAGGGCCTCTATACAAAGCCAATAGAGTCTGGCTTATTGTTGAAACTGACTGGCTGATTTCAGGTTTATTATTCAACCAATCTTATACTAACACCATCTGCAGCAAAAACAGTAAGAATTATAAAGTTAATGCTGGCAAACGTTGTGGTTCTGAGTCTGTGATCTGTATGAGGACAGTTCTATCTAAATGGTCTTCCTACCTCTCGCTTGGATTTCTGAGAAGATCGTTCGAGAACGTCATCACTGGAGAGGTCAGAGTCCTCTGAGAAACTCAAGTGTCGACGGAGCTGCAAATCTGAGAAAACAGACCAAAACAAAGTAAGTCTAGGATGACAGGTTTAGAAGAGTGGTCACTACTATTGTGCTTCTCTCGGTCTCTGCAGATACTTTTGAGCTTGGTCTTGCTCCTGCTTGACTTACACTTCTCAAATAGTTATCACAGTCACACTTCACTGCTGCAATAACTGGGAATATCGTGCTCCTGAAAGCACCGCTCCACAAAGCGACACCACAACATGGAATCACTGACTGTGGGGTTTCCTTCTAAGGAAGCACCACCTTCTGAAGCAGGTAAATTTGAGAATGATGTTGAACATGGTAAGCACAGCTTCCTTTCCCTCCAGCCAGGTCAACATTCCCACAAAGAGGCTGAGCATTTGGATGAGAGCAGCAGGGATTAAGTCTTTTTGGCCAGCTCCACTTTGGTACAAGTCAAAAGAAATGACAGGTACCTCTGCTTTGGCCCATGTTTACAGATAACTGCTTTCATATGTCTCAAGAGGTCACTAAAGTGCTCTGAGTGGACCTGATGGCAAGTGGCAGATCTGTATCTATGACTGACCCCATGATCCCTGCTTTTTAGAGCAGTGGCAGGCTGGCAGGTCCCAAACTACACAGGGAACAAAGAGGAGGGGAAATAACTATATCTCCATGCCATGCCCTGGAGCACACATTTACCTTTTAGTTAATGAAGAGACATTTATGTCGGTCTCTAAAAACATTGCATAGTCTGCCATGGCAGATTCAAGGGAAGTGAACCGATGGTCAAGGTAGGGAGCCAGGGTGGGAGTTAAAACAGACAGCTGCAGCGGCACAGGAGCCAGCAAACAGACCTGTAAACAGGGGAGTTTGAGTGGGAGTTCTGTTGGAGGAGAAGGATTCAGGTGAGAAGGCTGGCAGATACAGAGGCAGCAGTGGTCATGAGCCAAGCAGTGGAGGACACAATGAGGATGACTGGATGTGGCAGCTGCGGTATGTATATGATTCTGGAGGGGGTACCTGATAGGAGTTTTGTCTGCATGAAGTGCCGGCTGATAGAGCTGATGGAAGAAAACATCCGAGGATTGGAGATGCAGGTGGAAACTCTGGTTGAGTTTAGACGGGTGTTCGAGCAGTTGATGGAGCAAAGGCATGAGGTGGCTGAAGGGGAAAGCTCAGACATGCAGATGGAAGCAGGATCAAAGGCCTCTGAGGGGGGACTGCCGGGTGAAGAAAATGGACAGTGGAAGCAAGTAACTAAGAGAAGCAGGCAGAGGCAAAGACGGGCCAGTGAAGGAGAAATAGAGCTCAAGAACAGGTTTGCAGAGTTGGAGACTGAAGAAGGGGTACAGCAGGTGGTCACTGAAGGTGGAAGGGCAAGGAAGAAGAGAAGAGCGGCTAGTCCCATAGAAGAAAGGGAAGAGTCGATGGAGACAACACCAAACATGAGCCCCAGGAGGATACAGGATGGGTTAAAGAGGATTACAAGGGAAAATAGGAATGGAAAGGACTTGCAGCCAGAGGGAACAGGGGATAGACTGGAGAATCGCACTGTCACCAGGAAAAGGCAGGTCTACGTGATTGGGGACTCCTTACTGAGAAGAATAGACAGGCCTGTAACCAGAGCTGATCCAGAGAACAGAAGGGTGTGCTGTCTACCAGGTGCTAAGATACGGGATGTGGACCTGAGGTTGAAGAGGATCCTAAAGGGAGCGGGAAAGAATCCATTGATCATCCTTCACGTAGGAACAAATGACACGGCTAGATTCTCACCGGAACGAATCAAGAGGGACTATGCCAGGCGGGGGAAGACGCTTAAGGAAATCGAGGCTCAGGTAATCTTCAGTGGGATTCTGCCTGTTCCTAGAGAAGGGCAACAAAGGTGTGACAGGATTATGATGATCAACAGATGGCTCAGGGATTGGTGCTACAAGGAGGGCTTTGGGATGTATGGCCACTGGGAGGCATTCATGGACAGAGGACTGTTCTCTCGGGATGGACTTCACCTGAGTAGGGAAGGAAATAGACTTCTAGGATGGAGGCTGGCACAACTGATCAAGAGAGCTTTAAACTAGGAATTTGGGGGAGACGGTTGGGAGATGTCCAGGTAATCTCCACGCCGGATTTTAACTTTGAGAGGGAAGACAACGAAGTAAGAGAGGATATAGCCGGGGGTAGGAGAATGGACATAAGGAGGAAGGGCAGAGTGGATACTAGTCAAATAGGTCATACTGGCAGTACAATGTCCATACCAAATTGGGTAAAGAATGTGAGTGAGGCCAAACGGCAAAAATTAAGATGTTTGTACACCAATGCGAGGAGCCTAGGTAACAAAATGGAGGAATTAGAGCTACTGGTCCAGGAAGTGAAACCAGATATCATAGGAATAACCGAAACATGGTGGAATAGTAGTCATGACTGGAGTACAGGTATTGAAGGGTATGTGCTGTTTAGGAAAGATAGAAATAAAGGTAAAGGTGGGGGAGTAGCATTGTATATCAGTGATGAGGTAGACTGTAAAGAAATAAAAAGTGATGGAATGGATAAGACAGAGTCTGTCTGGGCAAAAATCACATTGGGGAAGAAAACTACTAGAGCCTCCCCTGGGATAGTGCTTGGGGTGTGCTATAGACCACCGGGATCTAATTTGGATATGGATAGAGACCTCTTTAATGTTTTTAAGGAAGTAAATACTAATGGGAACTGTGTGATCATGGGAGACTTCAACTTCCCAGATATAGATTGGAGAACAAGTGCTAGTAATAATAACAGGGCTCAGATTTTCCTAGATGTGATAGCTGATGAATTCCTTCATCAAATAGTTGCTGAACCAACAAGGGGGGATGCCATTTTAGATTTGGTTTTGGTGAGTAGTGAGGACCTCATTGAAGAAATGGTTGTAGGGGACAACCTTGGCTCGAGTGATCATGAGCTAAATCAGTTCAAACTAAATGGAAGGATAAACAAAAATAAATCTGAGACTAGGGTTTTTGATTTCAAAAGGGCTAACTTTAATAAATTAAGGAAATTAGTTAGGGAAGTGGATTGGACTAAAGAATTTATGGACCTAAAGGCGGAGGAGGCCTGGGATTATTTCAAGTTAAAGTTGCAGAAGCTATCAGAAGCCTGTATCCCAAGAAAGGGGAAACAATTCATAGGCAGGGGTTTTAGACCAAGCTGGATGAGCAAGCATCTCAGAGAGGTGATTAAGAAAAAACAGAAAGCATACAAGGAGTGGAAGATGGGAGGGATCAGCAAAAAAACCTACCTTATTGAGGTCAGAGCATGTAGGGATAAAGTGAGACAGGCTAAAAGGCATGTAGAATTGGACCTTGCAAAGGGAATTAAAACCAATAGTAAAAGGTTTTATAGCCATATAAATAGGAAGAAAACAAAGAAAGAAGAAGTGGGACCGCTAAACACTGAGGATGGAGTGGAGGTTAAGGATATCTAGGCATGGCCCAATATCTAAACAAATACTTTGCCTCAGTCTTTAATGAGGCTAATGAGGAGCTTAGGAATAGTGGCAGCATGACAAATGGGAATAAGGATGTGGGGGTAGATATTACCATATCCGAGGTAGAAGCCAAATTTGAACAGTTTAATGAGAGTAAATCAGGCGGCCCAGATAATCTTCATCCAAGAATATTAAAGGAACTGGCACATGAAATTGCAAGCCCATTAGCAAAATTTTTTAATGAATCTCTAAACTCAGGGGTTGTACCGTTTGACTGGAGAATAGCTAATATAGTTCCTATTTTTAAGAAAGGGAAAAAAAGTGACCCGGGTAACTACAGGCCTGTTAGTTTGACATCTGTAGTATGCAAGGTCTTGGAAAAATTTTTGAAGGAGAAAGTAGTTAAGGACCTTGAGGTCAATGGCAATTGGGACAAATTACAACATGGTTTTACAAAAGGTAGATCGTACCAAACCAACTTGATCTCCTTCTTTGAGAAAGTAACAGATTTTTTAGATAAAGGAAACGCAGTGGATCTAATCTACCTCGATTTCAGTAAGGCATTTGATACAGTACCACATGAGGAATTATCGGTTAAATTGGAAAAGATGGGGATCAATATGAAAATTGAGAGGTGGATAAGGAACTGGTTAAAGGGGAGACTACAGCGGGTCATACTGAAAGGTGAACTGTCAGGTTGGAGGGAGGTTACTAGTGGAGTTCCTCAAGGTTCAGTTTTGGGACCAATTTTATTTAATCTTTTTATTACTGACCTCGGCACCAAAAGTGGGAGTGTGCTAATAAAGTTTGCAGATGACACAAAGTTGGGAGGTATTGCCAATTCAGAAAAGGATCGGGATATCCTACAGGAAGATCTGGATGACCTTGTAAACTGGAGTAATAGTAATAGGATGAAATTTAATAGTGAGAAGTGTAAGGTTATGCATTTAGGGATTAATAACAAGAATTTTAGTTATAAGCTGGGGACGCATCAGTTGGAAGTAACGGAAGAGGAGAAGGACCTCGGAGTCCTGGTTGATCACAGGATGACTATGAGTCGCCAATGTGATGTGGCCGTGAAAAAAGCTAATGTGGTCTTGGGATGCATTAGGAGAGGTATTTCTAGTAGAGATAAGGAGGTGTTAGTACCGTTATACAAGGCATTGGTGAGACCTCATTTGGAATACTGTGTGCAGTTCTGGTCTCCCATGTTTCAGAAGGATGAATTCAAACTGGAACAGGTACAAAGAAGGGCCACTAGGATGATCCGAGGAATGGAAAACCTGTTGTATGAAAGGAGACTCAAGGAGCTTGGTTTGTTTACCTTAACCAAAAGAAGGCTGAGGGGAGATATGATTGCTCTCTCTAAATACATCAGAGGGATAAATACCAGGGAGGGAGAGGAATTATTTCAGCTCAGTACCAATGTGGACACAAGAACAAATGGATATAAACTGGCCATCAGGAAGTTTAGACTTGAAATTAGACGAAGGTTTCTAACCATCAGAGGAGTGAAGTTCTGGAACAGCCTTCCAAGGGAAGCAGTGGGGGCAAAAGACCTAACTGGCTTCAAGATTAAGCTAGATACATTTATGGAGGGGATGGTTTGATGGGATAACATGATCTTAGTCAAAGGTCAATTAATTGCCATCAGTGGTAAATAGGACCAATGGTCAATGATGGGATGTTAGAAGTTACTACAGATAACTTTTTCCTGGGTGTCTGGCTGGTGAGTCTTGCCCACATGCTCGGGGTTCAGCTGATCGCCATATTTGGGGTCGGGAAGAAATTTTCCTCCAGGGTAGATTGGCAGAGGCCCTGGAGGTTTTTTGCCTTCCTCTGCAGCATGGGGCACGGGTCACTTACCGGAGGATTCTCTGCATCTTGAAGTCTTTAAACCATGATTTGAGGACTTCAATAGCTGAGGAATAGGTGAGAGGATTATTCCAGGAGTGGGTGGGTGAGATTCTGTGGCCTGCATTGTGCAGGAGGTCAGACTAGATGATCATAATGGTCCCTTCTGACCTTAAAGTCTATGAGTCTATAAGTTTGAAAAGTGGCAAACTTGTCTCTTTTGAGTCAGGTTAAGGCAGAAAAATGACTAGTTCTGTAGCCTGGTATGTATGAAATGAACAGTAATGTACCAAATTTGCTATTTGACAATCTGTTTTCCCCATTGATATGCTACTTATTTTATAAACAAACGTGTGTACAGTTCTAATCCCATTATCCTCACGGGTTTGCATGTTAGGCAAAGGAGAGTGACTCAGAAGCATAACAGTGTAGGGTAGCAAGCTGGGACTACTTCATTTCAGAAGTTACCAGCTGCAGTGAAAGTACAGTGTGCAGACGGGCAGATGTACTATACCTGCTGCTCTAACCATTGGAGAGACCTTGTGCTTCCCAGAGTCCACTGTGGCACCACTGGAGGGAGTGCTAGGGCAGGATTTGTCATCAGTCTTTTTCTTCTTGTCTTTCTTGTACCCAGAGAAAACAGACTTCCACAATGATCTGGGTTTGGTGGCTTCCTCGGCCATGCCACTGGATTTGTCAGAAAGCCGGCTGTCATTCTTGGATTTCTTCTCCTTTTTGTTTTTACGAGGGGAGAAGAGAGAAGTCCTCTTCTTACTTTTCCCACTGGAGCCCTCTGAGGAGGTGACAGACCCTTCGGGCCCAGCAATGTCAGCAGCGGGGGAGAGAAACCTTTCATTAGCAGCATCATGTTTCAGTGTGGGGCCCTCTGCTGCTTTCATGGCCAAACGTGCTGAGGACTCAAAAACCCTCTCTTTGGGCTTCAAGGGCATGGAGGAGGCTTTTCGTGCCTTGGTGGACCCAGCAGCTGCAGCTGTCTCCAGATCTTTCATCTTACACAACTGCTTAGCCATGGCATCCCGCAATGCCTGACTCTTTACAGACTTCTCTCTGGCTCTCATTCTTTCCTCAGCTAGCTCCTTGGCTTCTGGAGAGATTTTAGGCAGCTCTCTCTTCCTTTGGTTCGCTCCTCCTTCCATTGATGGTGGTCCACCATTCTCTTTGACCAATGGCAGGTGAAGAGGCTTCTCTGGCCTTGGCCTACTGGTAGGGGGTGTAAAGAACTTCTCATGAAGACTTGTATCCTCAGTTCTCTCATCGTAAGTGTCTTCCACATCATCAGCAAATGGAATCTCATCCACACTCTCCACAAATGACTTCCGCACCTCTTCTTTTGAGGGCTGGGTTGACTCTTTGGTAGGAGGGTTGTGCTCATAAGGTGAGGGTGCAGGTGGTGTCGGTGCTGGCTTAGACTCTGTCTCATTCTGCCACATTGTCTGATGCCTCTTTCTACGCAAAGTTGCTGGTGCTTCATTTTGAGGAGGTGGTGGGGGAGGACTTGATGGTGGAGTGAGCATAGTGGAGTCAGAAGTATTGAAGCTCTGGCTGGCCAATGTCCTCATGTTGGATGAGCTCCCATGCAGACCCAATCCAGAGCTGCTGGATAAGTCTCTCTTTACTTCATTGGAACTCTTCAGCTCTTTGTCTGAGGGAGATTTTGGAGTCAGCAGAGACATCTGCTCACTGTCTAGTTTGGACATGATCAGCCTTCTTGGGGCAGGCTGGGGTTTTACAAGACGGATCCCCTCCTCCTCTGAAACACTCAGCGGAGCAGACTCAAGGGCTGAGACAGTAAAGCTAGGCTCTGACCCTTTGCTTCTGTTCACTGGAGTGAGCCCCAGACTCCTCCGGATTTCAGCACTCTTCATCCAGAACTCCTCGACGAGGTTATTCCGTTTCAGGGCTTCTTCTACAGTAGTAGGGCTCCCTAATTTTTCCACCTCATTATCTTGGCTCTTTAGGGCAAGTTGGGCCAGAGGAGTGGATGTTAAGGCTGGTACAGGCTGAAAGCACACTGGAGGTTCCACTGGAGATGGAATGGATGCTTCAGCAGACGGCAAAGGCTGGGAACAGATAGGCAACTGAGCAGAGGAGGGGGATGAAGCCAACATAGGTGTTGCTGGCTGAGACTGCACTGGTGATGTAGGTGTGATGGCTTCTGGCAATGCAACTGGTTGGGACCGTATTGGAGAGAGAGAGACAGAAGGGCTTTTAACTTTCTGATCTTCAAGGATTTCATCTTTTGGACTTTCTTCAATGGGGAATGGTTCAGGAAAAAAGCGCGTCTCTGGAGATTTGTCTATGCAGGGCAGTGCCGTGAGAGGATCCTTTACCTTCTATGGAAATGCAGAAAGAAAAGAAAAGAAATTATTGATGGGCACTAAGCACCTTAAGAGGGATTTAGAATACCGCTCCATGCTTCAGACTTTCAGGAATAAGGGAGTGATCATTTAAGCTTCAATATATGAAAAGTGCATTTGGCATCCTTTTCCAGTGCATGGAAAACCACTTGGGATCTTTCATCAGATATTGCTCCACTCTGTAAGCTGTCTATTCTGCAAGTTGAAACGAAAAATTTAAATTTTTGAAAAAGAAGGGAAGTACATTTCAGAATATCCAATTCCACTTTACCCCTTCCCCCCTCCGAGTGCCCCCCGCACCATCAGGGGAAGGTTCCTCCAGACCTATTCCACATTTTGGCTAGAGCTGGCTAGGGTAGGGTTGTTTCTCAAAGGCATGAGGCATTCTTTACCTTGGGGCTCAGTACGTGGGTGCTGCAGAGCTCCCAGCCCCTAATCATCTGAGGAGTCTTGGATTTCACTTGGACCCGCTGCCACTAGACTACTGCCTACTATGTCGCCCAGGCAATATATTATATTAAAGAGTTTAAGCCTTTGACATTTCCCCATACAGATTTACTGTCTGAAGAGTGTCAGCTGCAGAAAATGTTATTTTCAAAACTATGCAAGCTCTTCAAGGCAGAGACCTTGTCTACCTGTATGCCTGGACAGCATCTAGCACAAAATGGCCCTGGATCCTGACTGCAGCATTACAATAAAACAAATAATAAATGTGTCTGATAGCACCATTAAAAGTGACAAGAGGAAATCACTCCATTCCCTTCCAGTATGAATGCTGTCAGCAAACCAGCCTGATCTCACAATGTAAGCACTGGCTAGGGAATCTAAATCAAACCGTACTAGCAATTTAGCAAGTAAATAATCACAAAAACAAAGGATACAACAGTTAAAAATAAACACTAAAAAAATGAAAACAGGGAGTGATGATTTCAACATTTTTAGTGTCCCAAGTTACTAGGAAAGATTCTCCAAAACGAAGGGTTCTGCTGTATTTACATTCAATCATCATGAGAGAAGTTCTTTCCCATTAAAACATCAAATCAGCCCACGCATCTGTCTTAGTGTTCTTGTTGCCTGTTCCTACAGAGCAGTAGCATGGGAAATTGATTTTTCTAAATGAAATGGCACTGAAACGAGTAAAACATAAACCAGGGGTGTCTCATTTATGACCTTTGTCTTCACTCACAAATGAATCTGACAGGGCACTGCTGTGGAAGGAACTCAGCGTGATTGAGCAGACTCAAGCAGGGACTGGACAATGACTATTTTGCTGTTGTATATATGCATGATACACAACTCCTGCTTGCTACACGGGCCCACTGAGGGTCTCCAATAACTTTTTCTTTGCCTTTAGATTTAGAGACTTGGGCTACTGATCAGCCATTGCACTGTGAACATCTTCAGAGGAGGAAAAAAAAGTGACTTGTTTTCTTTTAAAATCTAAATGAAACTAGGTCTCAAGAAGTCAGAGGACAATGTACTTTATCTAGATAAGAAAAAAGAGCTAAAACAATCACTCTCAGTCATACAAGCTGTTCTACTAATCTAGATAGTACAGTCCCTTAATTGATATCAACATAGCTTTGAAGAGCACCAGAAACTCTTACCTCTATTTGTTCCGCACTGGGACTACCAACTGGGGACAGAGGAACAGCAGTCTCATTGGGTGACCAGATGGGGGTGGAAGGTTTGCATGGATCTAGGGAAAATGGAGAGTGCATGAAAAACCCCCATAAACAAGCCCTTTAACATTCTAAATCCATGTGAAGCACAGTAAACAGTGAACAAATCACTAGCCCTTTACATTCTAGATGAGCCTTCTGGAGTCTGTTTGAGAATCTATATGTGACCCTAATGACACAGGTAGTTAGCCCAAAGGCACCCATAGGGATCTGAGAGAGGGAACAATGGGTTCTGTGGATTCCCTGACGCTTTGGGAAGATGTAGCTCATGGTATCACACCTTTCTCAGAACACAAATACAAACACATGTAAGGCACTGAGGGTATTGGCATGGTTCAAATGTAATTGAAGAGATTGCTTTCACCAACAGCTCAGTTCGACAATTCAAAGAAATGATCAGTTTTTCTGGACTGCGAGATACAGAGATTAAGTATTTACCTTCTGTCAGACTGCAGGGAGCAGTGGCCTCTCGCTCATCCTCATTCTCAGAGACTTTCAATTCTGGCTCTTTCATGTCCCCTTGAGGTAAGTGACATTCATAGTCTGCATCAGATGGGGTGTCATCTGACCATCTTTGATCTGGGTGGGAAAAAGACGACGACACAAAGGAAGGGGTCTTGGATGCAAGCTCATAAGGACAGCCATTTATTTCCTAAATCTTTCTATTATCCCACCTACACCTTCTCACAGGGCGCCATTCACTGTGGTACCCCAGCACCTAAATCTTCTATTCCTTCATTACATGCTAACTGGGGTCACTAAACTAGTTACCAATGTGATACAAATAAGTTCCCTAGTTTGTTTCATGCTTTCCACAGTTATGCTGGAAATTTTCCTCCATCTCCCAATATGTGCAGTTTCTTTCATGCTGGCAAGAGAAGGCTTTGGAGTCTGTCCTACAGCCTTTTCCGACATGACCACTCACTTCCTTCATTCACAAAGACTATAATGAGAGTAAGGACTGCAGTTGTTACAAGGAGGAAGGAGAAAAATTGTTGTTCTTAACCTCTGAGGATAGGACAAGAAGCAATAGGCTTAAATTGCAGCAAGGGAGGCTTAGGTTGGACATTAGGAAAATCTTCCTGTCAGGGTGGTTAAGCACTGGAATAAATTGCTTAGGGGCGTTGTGGAATCTCCATTATTGGAGATTTTTAAAAGCAGGTTAGACAAACATCTATCAGGGATGGTCTAGATAATACATAGTCCTACCATGAGGGAAGGGGACTGGACTAGATGACCTCTCAAGGTCCCTTCCAGTCCTATGATTCTATAATAAGACTGGGCTCTCTAACAAAGTGGTTGCGAGCAATGTCTTCCAGAATCCATGGCACTGCAGTTCTTTAGCTCCATTTCACACTTCAATCCTATTTTTCTCTCTTTTCTGCACTGAGCACCCACATATACAGATCTGCTCTGACTGGATCACCCTTACACAAAATACCTGCTTCCCAACATGACTCTGCTCCCATAATTAAGGTTTAATGATGCACTGTGGTACCGTACCATCATCCAGCTCTGCACCTGTGTCTCCATCTTCACCTGCTTCCCCTTCTGTATCTGCTGGCTCTGTGCCCACCTCATCCTCCACTTCATTCTCCTCAAATGGGGCTGGAATGCATTAAAATATTGAGAGAGAAAGAGAAGAAAAAAATCTATACAAGGGAAAACAGTTTTAAACTGCACTAAGTGCCCTGAGTGCCAATATTTACTCGTTGTTTCTGCAACAAGGTGCTCTGAGGTGCGTCAGCAGGGACGACACTCAACCAGCATTTCAAGCCTTGAGTCCGAGTAGTCAAGGGGTTTTGTGCCTTTGAGGAAGCTTTGTCACAGACACTGGCACTGCAAGGTTTTCAAGCACTTCTGAGGGACTGGCCTTGTGAAGTACCAGCGTCTCCACTTCTGCAACCAAGGCGTGCTTGAGTGAGACATTAAATGAGGGTGTCAGGGAAAGCTCTAATGGAATATGCTCGGCTGTTGCTGCAACATAGTATTGGTACCAAAAAGGAACTGCAGTTACCTACATTTTAGAGGATGTGTGCTAGTTGCAAACTGCAATCTCATATTCTGCCATAATAACTTGCCTAGCAGCAGAAACAGACGTTTGCGGGACCTGAAGTCAGACAAGTGACCTGCCAGGAGGTGACTAGCCAGGAGAGTTGACCATTTAGAAACTATTCAACTCTGTGCGGCTGCAACATTCTAGAAGAAACAGTTTGGTGGAGTGCAGACTGTAGTGCAGATACCCAGGGCCCGGATGTATTCAGATATTTTAATGTGAATAACAGACACATAAAAAGTCTGTTCTTGTGTGCCAGAGCCCAGAATCTGCCTTACAAGATCAGTCTGAAGGGAAGATTCATAAATTTATAAACCCAAAGAAGGCATTTGACAACATTACACATAAAAGTATCAGGGCCGACGCTACCACTAGGAGACCCTAGGCAGTCGCCTAGGGTGCCAGGATTTGGGGGGCGGTATTTGACGTCCCTTGGAGGCGATGGTTTTTCTTCCTCTGGGAGACACTGCCGCCGAAATGCCGCCGAGGTCCCCAGTGGCCTAAAAAGCTGCCACCAAAATGCTGCCGGGGACCTCAGCGACAGCTTCTTCTGCCGCTGAGGTCCCCGGCGGCATTTCGGCGGCAGCTTCTTCCAGAGGCGCCGCCTAAGGCGGCAAAGAAGCTGGCCCTGGTACTGAAAAGGATTTAATTCCAGAGGGGAGCATGAGGCCCCACCAGGAAGGCCTTTAATTTACATTACTAAATTATATTTCACAAAAACCAAGAGACTCCTATAACTCTCTCCATTGTTACACCTTATCCCATCTCAATTATTATGGGTGGGTGTTGGTCACACAGCTTCACGGTCTTTCCATAACTTCAGGCAGAATCTTTTTTTGTTTTAAAGGAGTTTCTAGCTTTAACCATAGCACCAACAGACTGCACAAACTTGGGCCACATTTTTGAATTTGTGCATATAATTAGCACAACTGCAGGCTCAAATGACATGTTAGACATTTACCTGGGTTGCTGAATGCTCGATTATTGCAAATGAGCACACATTCTCAGTAATCATGTGGCAAACTATATGCACACAATGCTAAAATTCTGGCCCCATAATGATGTAAACTGATGCCAGAGCTCATTTCATAGCCTACCTGGGACCATTTTAATGAGGACACTACTAATCACGACAGTCTAAGAAAGAGTGAGCTGGCATCTTGACATTTTCCACACACATTTTGATCTTCTCTTTTTCTAGTAGAGGCTCTTTGCTTCCTTGGTCTTCAAAGCATGACACTGACATTCTATCCCACTGAAACGAGTGTTGTCCTGCCCCTTCAACCTGAGAATTTCTTCTATGTCACTTTTCCCACCTTTGTAGCATCATGGCAGTGGAGGGGCACATGGCTTGCATTTTTTTTTAAACTGCTGTTATAAATGATGTTGTGCTATCACCTAAAAGGGAGTGGGGCATGACATGGCCTGCACCCTTAAACCAGAGGCTTTGTAATATGCAGAATCTTACAGATCTACAACATGAAGGCCGAGTCACAGTTGTAAGGGCTGGGCTTCCCACTGTGACATCTGAAGATGTTCTTAACTAAACCAGCCCCCCCACCCCGATGCTTTACTGACTGGCTTGTTGCTTGGGTGTGTACCAGCTACTGCCATTTTAGAAAGAGTAATGCCACAGTAACTTGTTTTAGGTAAAAACATCAAATGTGAGCAACTGTCACAAAATGAGTAAAAGTGTCGCCTTCAAAAGGGTGAATATCTGACACTGGCCTGGCTATGTGTATGTTGGTTTTTTCATTTGGAAACTGTGGTGCAGTGTCCTATAGCAAGGATCTAATAGATGAAAATAAATTCTTTACAACACCTTAAAAACACCAAATTCAGCAGCATATTTTATGGATGCATAGATAAGTAACGCACTGGTGCAATGGGCAGCCCATTCTGAAGGACCCGGAGCTTGGGGGACAGGATAAAAGAGGGTGGCTGGTTATAGTTATACATATACTGTGCATATACGTATGTGCAGTTAGGATGAGGAGCAAGAGGACAAAAGTTGCCACACAGTAACTGGTGAGCTATACACTATGGCAGCCAGAAACTACAGGTTCAGCAGTCTGTCCATGTCGGCCAGCAGCCAGGACTTGACGCGGTGATGTGCAGCCATCCCATAAATGTTGCTGCCTTGCCAAAACAGTTTCAGAAGTAACGTTTTAGAGGTGAGATAATTACTCCTGTTTGCAAGGGCAACTCAGCTAGACGTCACACGTTACCCCTGTTCTACTGTATTTTTTTCAGATCCTTTTTGTGGTTTATAGAATTTAATACCTCCCTGCCCCAAATCTCCACACTCCCTGATTTTGTAAGAGATTCTAGGGGACCACCGAGGAAGAGCAGCTAACATTTAGCATCTTTCCACTCCCTTGGTGCTTAGATAGGCAACATGTTTCAGGTCTGTGGAGCATGGCTTTTTCCATAGTCACTCCTGGCTCTAGAGCATCCCTGGCTTTAGCTTAATTGACATCTTCTTTCTTGGTCTCTTCAGCAGGAAGCTGTAATTTGCTCCAGACGCTGCTTGAAGTACTCTCCCTAATCTCTTCACTTTCAAGCAAGCACCAAGATCCCTTTGTCAAGGGGTGGGGAAGGATGACAATTACTCCTCAGTTTATAACCCCCAAATCAAAATGTTAAACCTACTTTCTTCTTCTCCATTACACTGGAGATGTTCTTTTCTGTCTGGCCTGCCTTTGCAAGGGGTAAGATGAAAGCCCAGTTCATGCAAAAATGGACTGTGAGCGAGGCATGCATGCACACTCCCCCCTCTTGGTCATGCAATAGCAACAGGGCCATAGATCCAGTGTTAAGGTACCAGCTCAGCCGCTGAAGGCATGGAAAGAGAACGGGCAGGGTTATTCTGAATTGGTATAGAACGAATATCACCAAACTACCTCCAGAGACCGTCTCCAGCCATGCCTGCACCGCCTCACGGCGTACGGAGGGAAGGTCGGAAGCTGAATTTAAAAAACAATAAATAATGATAGTAAATCAAAAGTTAGACACAAATAAGTGTATGAAATTGAAACACTAGAGAGAAATTCCTCAAAACCAAGAGCAGAAATAAAACCTAGGCTTTGTCAGATGATGGAGATTGGATTTGAGGGTTAAATTAGGATAATGAGGTATAAATACCAAATCAGCTTTTAGGATCCATGGAAGATAAGGGTGTTAGTGAGAGGTGAACATGTCCTCAGTGTCCTGTTTGCAGATTCCAGTCATTTTGGTCAAACTGGCAAGAGAAGCTAGAAGATGGAGTATGACCACACAAATAATGTTAACAGAAGTCAAAGGCTGTATTGATTTCAGACTATATTGCCTGGGTTTGGATGCTTACAGGGCAAGGGAGAATTACTAGTGGAGCATGAGAGATCACAGAACACAGCTTTCCTGGGTATCGGCATGTTGTCCTGCTCCTTTAGATCTGACCATCAACTCCAGAGAGTGGTTTTGAAGTGCTCTCTAAACAACACATGTGGTAGGACACTGCTCAGTCATAAACAGATACTTGAAGTCTGTCAAACTGACAAGTGAAACTTGTGGAGCATCCACACAGTCACACCTTGCATCAGCCCCGTTAGAAGCTGCTACTACTGTTAAACAAACCTTGATTATTGCAATGGAGCATCTAAGGGCTGGTCTACACTAGCCCCGAAGTTCGAAGTAAGATACGTGACTTCAGCTACGTAAATAACGTAGCTGAAGTCGAAGTATCTTTTTTCGAACTTCAAAGTACTCACCTCTGGTCCACACCGCGGCGCGCAGGCTCCCCCGTCGACTCTGCCTGCTCCGTTCGTGGAGCAGGATTACCAGCGTCGACGGGGGAGCACTTCCTGGTTCGACTTATCGCATCTAGACAAGACGCGATAAATCGAACCCAGAAGATCGATCAGACACGTCCGACAGAGCTGGTAAGTGTAGACTAGCCCTAGGTTACGGGTCCGTGGACATCCAGCTCTCAGTTTGGCCTATTCTTTGGGGAAGGAAAGATTGCCTACTTCCCAAAGGAAGCTGGAAATGCCACGGAAGGGATTGTCTGCACCATGGGAAAGGGTCAGCACAGATTTTCCTTCACTTTACGGAAAACTAACAGTATATCATGGAGGCAGCTGTGTCACAGACAGAGGAGTTGGGATTTAGAAACAGGACACTGGTAGCTCACAATGCTGGAGTGAGTGAAAGTCCTTCTGGTCAACTTTTGCTTTAACCTCTCTCTGTTTGCACAAAGAAAAACAGGCTGGAAAAATAAGAGAAAACATAAGCTAAAAGGAAAACTGAGAAATGGCAGCACCCTTGACTTGTGGTCACATCTGTTATCAGTGGAAGCTAAACTCACCTTAAGTATGGTAAAGTTGAGGAACAATGTCAGGACTTACTCAGGGTTCTTAAACTTCAAGCAACATTGGTCAAGAATGTTTAATGCTATAACACCGAGGCCTGTGTTTGTATGATTGTGGGAGAAGAGAAATAATGATCTATCTTTATAGACCACCTTTCACTTCAAAGAATCCCACAGCACTTTACAAGCTACCATATTTATAAAAATAACTTCCCCCACCATTGAAATGTAGCCACCTTTGGGGTGAAATGCAGCACTGAATAATAAATGCACACACCAGGCAGTAAAACCACTCCCAGCTGAAACTACAGAGGAACCTTAGGCAGAAGATAGTTACCTGGAAAGAATTTGGCTAGGGAACAAGAGTTAAGACCCCCAGCTCTTACAACAAGTACTACGTGATTTTTAATACCCACAAGCAGTCAGGACTTTGGTCTTAAATTTCTTTGGAAAGACAGCACCTCTTGCAACACAGTTCTCCTAAGATCATTCTGGGACATTGGTTTGGTACAGACTTGGAGAGAAGACTACCACCTACTGAATCAAACACCACAAGGTTTTGGTTTTGACGACACTTGGGCTTTCGTTACAGCTCTCCAATACTAGGAAAGTAGGCCCCACCCTGCTTTAGCTCAAGATATCAGACAGGACCACAGTCCCAAGTGTGGGAATAGTGTGGAAGGTGAATCACAATGAGATATGAGAGACATGTTGGAGATGTCGGGGCGGGGCGGGGCAGGAGAGGATAGCTCAGTGGTTTGAGCATTGGCCTGCTAAACCCAGGGTTGTGAGTTCAATTCTTGAGGGGGCCATTTAGGGATCTGGGGCAAAAATCTGTCAGGGGACAGTACTTGGTCCTGCTAGTGAAGGTAGGGGACTGGACTCGATGACCTTGAAAGGTCCTTCCAGTTCTAGGAGATTGGCATATCTCCATTTTTTTTTTTTTTTAAACTAGCATTCTCTATTTTTTTTCCTTCTCCAAAGCAACCTTTGGGGTCAGATGGATAGCTCAGTGGTTTGAGCATTGGTGTGCAAAACCCAGGGCTGAGAGTTCAATCCTTGAGGGGGCCATTTAGGGATCTGGGGCAAAAAATTGGAGAGTGGTCCTGCTTTGAGCAGGGGGTTGGACTAGATGACCTCTGCGGTCCCTTCCAACCCTGATATTCTATGATTTTATGACCTTATAAGCAAAATGGCATCTTGAAATGGTGACTCACTTTGCTGGGAAAAAAAAAAACTGTCAAATCTCAATACAAAGAGCCAAACAGCAACTGGCTGGCTCCTTGGCCCCTCTGTGCTCTTCACCATTCCCTGAAGATACCAGGCCCCTGCCAGATGCAGATACAAAGTTTGAAAAGCAGCAGCAGAATATATTCAATGTAGACACGAAAACTGTTCAACCCTTCAGAGTAAGTAACTTTTGTTTTTCCAAGGCCTGGACTCCTCACCACCCCCATCCTGAAGGAACACAACTGGCTGAATGGTTTCCTCAAATCCAGAACCCTTTAAAATCGATTATCAGGGGCTTGCAACCTGCAATATCAAATGATTCCCATCCTGTAGCAGAATGTTACACAGAGTCTAATTAGATACACAAGTCAGGAGAGCTCACTACGCTGTGTTGACTTAGAAAACCAGTGCCTTAAATGGAGACCGACCTCAAAAGCAAAACGTTTAAACAAGTGTTTAGTTTCAGGAAGCAGAGCCTTTGAATCATTGTTCACCCTTCTGAAGAAGGCTGTGCTTGAAGGGAGCAGAAGCAACAGAGAAACAGCTGCAACTGTGATTTGGGGATTGATGCAGCAGGAGATTACCTCTGGAGGTGGAGGACTTTGAAATTGGGACCATTTTTTCCTCCTCCTCTTTCTCACGGATGTGTGTCCAGTGCACATCTGCCAGGATCTCCAGGGGATCAATCGGATTTACAATCTGCTGTAGCCTCAGGTTTCCAGCTAGCAGACCAAGGACGAGGCAGGTCAGGATGTGGGTGGGTAGGGAGGAAGGATAGGGTGGAAAGAGAGAAAAAAGAGGAAGAGAAAGGAAACACACGACAGGAAAGGAAATATAAGGAAAGAAAAAAGAAAATATTACTTGCCAAGATCAGTTTGCTAGACAGACAGACAAAGCTTGGCATCATGTGTGCATGCATCTAGAAACACACAACCATTCATAATCCTCAGATTCCTGCTCCACCCTGAAGCTGAATAATCCTAGCCCAAAGGCACACTATCACTATTGCAAGTAGCACCCTGGCAATGGAAGACACTCTCTGAGCATCCAACTGAGATTTGGCAGGAGATCAATTAGCAGAAATTTCAGCCTTATTCAGCCTGTTCAAAATGAGTATTACCCTATGTATCCTGCTGGCAAAAGGCATGGGGACAGTCTGCACTGTGGGTTCAATTCCACAGAACAAAGGATCCATTCACTCCCCAGTGGCCCTCAACATTGCGGAAGTGAACTTTTTGGGGTTTGAATCTCAACTTTTCACCCACAGGTACAACAGAGAAACCATAAGGTTTGCCGGCTGCCCTCAGAATGACCAGTTGCATGTAGCCTTATATCGCATTGGATTTTTGCTCAGTTTAAGGTTTACAACACTTTATTCAGAGCATCCTAGCTGTGTTGTTGGAGTAGTGAGTGCGTTGCTCAGGGGGCAGCATCATTTTACGAGTAATAGCAGCATTCTTGTTGAAACTAACCTCTTCTCTCCTTCGAAGGGGATTTCCTTTGACAAAAGTATAGGTACATATGGCTAACCGCTTTAGTAGGTATTTTGTGTATTTCAAGGTTTTCAGCTAGAGACAGTTTGATTCATCCACCCTGGAAGCAATTCTCTTAATTTCCCCTTCGCTGTTGGTTTCTTTGTGGTGCGAAGGACCCTGGGAAATTTGATTGTGGGTTCTCCTTGCCATTTTCCTGCAGCAATGTATACAGGATTCTCCCATGGCTGATCTGGCCATGGGTTGCAGGGTTTTCTCTGGCAAACTGTTTTCTCCACTAACCACTCCCCACTCATTGGCATGGACTAGACACAGCCGTTCACACCACAGGGCAACAAGCTGTCTGCCTTTGCACAGCAATAAGCCAACCTTCACTGACTGCAGATTGTCCGTGATGTGAGGCAACAGGCCAGGCTTCATCTCAGAAGCCTGGAAGTAGGCATTTGTCAAAAATGTCCTAGGGAAGGACTGTCACACACTAGAATAACCCACGGAAAGCCTGGTTTGTGGAATCATAAATTAGGACTTCAGCCTCAGAAATGACTGTGGTATCACACTCGGCACTATAACCGTAGGAGAAAATGGATATTGAGGGAAGAAGCACTTATCTAAACACAACATTATTTGGTAGTTAGTCAAAGGGGAAAAAAAAAAGCAGAGAAATGCACAAAAAGGGAATGGGATTCAATTTTAATCTGTATTTCACAGTTTTCTCAGTGTAATGATCCCTCTTCCAATCAGCACGAAATACGACCCTGCCAGAACTACTGGACATCCGGAAGGGTACAAGAGAATATTCAGGAGTGGCTGATAGGGCCCAAGTCATTGGCCAACAAATGGAGTGGTCTGATCTTTCCTCATTGCACTTGTATTCCAATGCTCCCACATGCAGACTCTGAGATCAGTAGAGTTAGTGTTTACACCACACCACACCACACAGCTGAGTTAAAAGGTTGAGGGTTACCAGCAACAGCTGGAAGTGGAAAGAAATATACAGTCACTCAGCAAGGCTCACAAAGAGCAGGTCCCACTTGATCTGCAGGACTTAGTCCACATTATAATATGGCTTTGTATCCTGACTATCGGGGTCTTAAACGGGTATGACATCACCAAAAGAAGGCCCAATCAGAATGTAAAATTGGACCAGACACAGGTCTGACATCACTAACTTTATTACCTGATTATTCCTTTTTACACAATAGGTATTGTAATGTACTTGCTACCCCATATGCTACCACTACCTTTCACTGGATGGAATCAGAATTGCTCACGTGTGCGTCACAGGCCCTGTACTACTACAGCGAATAGATTCTCCTTTATTTCAAGTGCTAGGAGTCTGTCATTTACAGCAGGAGGATCTGAGATCTCAAGTTTTTAGTGGTCAGGTTATACAGCACAATGAGAAGCTAGAAATAGATGGCATGTGTTTGTTACAGTATCCATAAACCCATTAAGGAAATGAAATTGGAGAAAAGGGAGAGAGCCTTAATTTTAATGATTTTTTCCCATATGAAAATGACATGCTTTTGCTGCAAATGCAGCCATAGCCTGCACCTGCTGGCTCCATCTCACCTGCAGCACTTTGCGTGCTCCTTTACATTTTACTCTTATGGCTTGTCTACACAGACACTGCATTAATTTAAAAAACAGTTTAGTTAAACCCATGCAAACTCCAGTGTGAACACACAGTCATGTCTGTTTAAAACAGGCTATATCAATGTAGCTTGCTCCTGTAAATTTACCAATGTAAACTAAACTGATCTAAGCCAAACTTGCACTCGTTTAAGTATATTGGTATCAAAATCACTCCTTTATTTAAACCTGCACATCTGTGTGTGTGTGTGTGTGTGTGTGTGTAGACCAGGCCTTACTTAAGAAGCAGACCCCAATTCAGCTTTCTCAATAATGTAAAACTTTAAAGAGCCCAGCCCCCTCTGAAGTATTGGGGGCTGGCTAGAGGGCAAACCTCGTGTTTCTCTGATGTCTGACCACGTGAATGCAGGCTGAAGGTATGACAATCAGAGTCCAGACAACCCAAGAGGAGAACAGGGGGTCTGGAACCCCCCAAAATAAGCCCTTGAATCGACTGTATACAATGTTACTGTGCTATAAAATATGTTGACTAAGGTCTTCTGTGAAAGCTGGTAATGTTTTGTACTTGATGGTCATTATGAAATACGTATATGGACTGTGGTTATGAATTTACGAGGAGAGCCGGGCCTGGAAGGGCTGTTGGTGTCACCCTGCAAGCAGTAACTAGGCTGGCGGAAGCCAGGGTGAGACCTTTATGCTTGCGGGCTGGCTAGTGGGGTCAGGCCTCTGAGCCACAGCAGCACAGCAGTAAGGCACCAAAGGTTACAGGGCAGGCAGTAACAGAACCCCTTACTAGGCTGGGTTAGCCACAAAACATCACAGAAGGATTTCAAATGGCTGCTGCTGTGGCTGGCCACTAAGCTTCACAGGAAGCCGGACCCCTTTAATACACAAAAAGATAATTCGGTGAATTCCAAAAGAACAGCGCGTTTCCCCCTCTAGCTTCACTGCCGCACTCAACAGCACTTTAGGAGTGGCGGGGCTCTCTCATAATTTAACTTTGTAGTTCGAAAGTTTAACTGGAAGCTGTTCCAGCGTTCCCAAACCTGCTCTTTGGGAACAAAAATTAAAGTGGGACAGCTGCTAGGAGAGAGAAGAGTGGAAGGTAAGGAAAAAGGCAGCAGTCACCCCTGCATGCCTGGGCTCTCTGGCCATCTGGCTACCTTCAATTCTCACCATCAGAAATGTTAAATCAGGGACGATTTAACATTCCAAACGGAACTTTCCCAGTAGAAAGTGAGTGTTGAAAGTGGCCAAGGGACCCCAGACTTCTGCTCAAAGCACAGCTAGACTCTGGGGGAGAGCAAATGATGGAACAAAGGCTAGAAAGGCTAGGAACAAAAAATATTTATATATACATTGTATGTATATTTTCAAATGAGCAAAGAAAAATGTTGATATTTTACCATACGATTTTCTCTTATGCTCCTATGAAATCTTTCAGAATGATGCATAGGTTGCATTAAAATACTAAAAAAATAAGTTTCAGGCAAAACAGGAAATATAAAATAAAGGAGGAATATTAGAAAAGCAGTAAGCTACAGAAAAAGACATGCAACGCTGGCTCTCCGGTGAACAGTTCATTTGGGTGAAAGAACTCAGCCTTTAGTCTCACGTATCCTGGCTCATATGAGCAATGTCAATGTAGCAGGAATGAACTTACTATTGTAGCCCAGTACTCCAGGAAAGTAACCATCAAAACAAAAATGGCAACACACTGCAGTTTACTAAAAACAGAAAATCTTTTCATGTGGGACCTGCTCTTTAAAATGTCAGTCCCGCCTGAGGGCAAACGAGAGCGGTGGTGGCACAAGGGTACCTTTAAAAGTACCCGTGTCCTCTTCATTTGAGAGACGTTGAAGCCAGAGGCCTTGCTGGAGCTCTCTTGCCCAAGGGTAATACTCTCCCTCTACAGTAGGGGGAGCCACACCCCCACAGATAGCATCAGATGCACACACACAAATAATACAGAGAGGGAAAGGACAGAGAATCAGAAAGCAAAGAGTTATTGTCTGGAAATCCAGTAAGACTTACTGTACTCATCAAAGCTCCCTGTTTGATAGGCAAACTCCACTGGACAGATAGAAAGGTGGTCTGGGAACGTCATAATTTAGTAGACTGATAAACAACATGCGTATTACTATACTTAAACTGTGGTCTTGGTTCTGAGACTTCAGCTATGGAGTTCCAGTTTCCATGTGGAAAAATATAGCCCAACCACCTAGTTAAAAGGCCATCTCCTGCACCAAATGACACCTGAACAGGATTGCCATCAAGGCCCAGCATAAGCGGACCTCTCCTCAAACTGTCAACATTACATGGTCAATGGCCTTTATGAAGCAGGTCTTTGTAGTCTGGTAGCTCTCATGAAAGCAAAGGGGAAATGCAAGTACCCAAGTCATGTTTTGAAAGATAAGATCCCGTCACCATTTGGAATGGCGGTGAAGCACGGCAAAGATACCTGTTTCCAAAACAAGCTCAGTATGGTTATGACTTAACTAAAGAGGTGCAGGGGAGGAAATCCTTCCATAATCTCCCCCCGCCCCCGCTCCACCCCACACTTTTCATAAAGAAACACTCAGAGCTGGAATAAAAACATTCTGGAGAGCCCAGGGGTTCAACTCAGGCTGCATATTGTGTAGTCTCCTGCTGGCTCATAAGAACCTCTCCCATCCCACCCCGATTCACTGATTCCCCATCAGCCTTCAATGGTTTTCCTGAGAAGAATAAGGTCCCATTAATATTGGCCATAGGGGGTTACTGCTGGGTGATGTGAAGCACTCCCTCCTCCTCAAGGCTGAATGCACGGCCTCCACAGCACCCCCAGACCTTGCTGGCTAGAGAACAGAGGGCCAAATCCAAATCTGACTCCCCTATAAACCAGTGAGAAAATAGCACAATTTTCACAAAGCTGAGAGTTACACAGAGGGGAACCAGCAAGAGAATTAACTGCTTGGGTTAGAACGTTATGGTACAAGTAGGCGCCACCCAGGGGAAAGCATCTTCTGCACTCTGGCTGCACCCTGCATTCAGGCATAAAGTGCCCCCCCTTCTAGCACTCTGAACTCTGATCAATGGAATATATTGATCCAATCACAGTACTGAGTCCAGAGCAAGTGGAGACAAGAATTAAACCCATCTCTCTTATAGACTCATAGACTTTAAGGTCAGAAGGGACCATTATGATCATCTAGTCTGACCTCCTGCACAATGCAGGCCACAGAATCTCACCCACCCACAGAATCTCACCCACCCACAATAGCTCTTATCAGGCTATACTAGGGAGAAGGGTAAGGTATTGTGGTTGGTTGGGAAGTGTACTGTGCTGCTACTACTGCTTTAACTGCCCTGTAGAGAGAGATCTTCTGTCTCTGATGTGGTCAACCCAGCATCATTTATCAACACTAAATTCACTTACAAATACAAAGCAATGTTAAATGCAAGGATAAAAAGAAAAAACTGATACGAAAAGGTAAGAAGGCCTTTGGTTTGACACGCTCTTTGGGTATGTCTACACTGAAACTGGGATTGTGCTTCCCAGTGTGCATAGACAGACATGCATTGCTCTGCTCGAGCTAGTGCACCAAGAATAGCAGTGTAGCCGGGGGCAACATGGGCTGCAGCTCAGGCTAGCTGCCAAACCCGCCAAGACCCCCTGCCACTCCCCCCCAGGGTACGTACTTGAGCAACTAGCCTGAGCAACTAGCCCAAGCCAACGCCCGTGCTACCCCCAACTACACTGCCATTTTTCATGTGCTAGCTCAAGCAGAGCTGACATGTTTATTTACCCACGTTGGGAGGCACGCTCCCAGCTGCAGTGTGCATGTGCCCTTTGACTCAGTTCCTTCACTGGTTCCCATCCATCAATATACCCTCATAAGAACCTCTCCCATCCCACCCCGATTCACTGCTTCCCCATCAGCCTTCAATGCTTTTCCTGAGAAGAATAAGGTACGATCTAACTCATCTTATCATAGGGGTGCCTGTCCAACACTGCTCTGTGCTAAACATGGGTACTTGGCTCAGCTTGCCCTGCCCGCATAGCAGAAGAAAAATACAAGCCAATCTTTTCCTAACCTTCACTAGATTCTTCCTCCTCCTCTTCTTCCTCCTCCTCTTCCCCGTCTTCAGTCTCATGGTTTTTCTGACTTTCAAGCTCTTCCTCGCTCTTTCCCTTCAGAAGGGCATGGATTCGCACAGCCTCTTTCCAAGGCACACCTCCCAGATCTGAGGCGGGTAGCTGTGGCTGCAGGGGTTCCTCTTCCTCCTCCTCCTCCTCCTCTTCCTCCATATCGGATTCTGAACTACTATAAAGAATAAAAACGAGACAGAGAAGTCAACTAACGATGCATCTTAGCTGAGTTTATATATGGCTGGCAAAACTTCAGTACAAAACTATAGTATGTGTAATGGAAACCATATTTTCCCCTTCTGCTTTCAACGTTTCATTGCACTATTTTAGAAATAGTGGATCAGGTCAAAGGAGTTTGATGCAGAGGCTGTAGGTAGATCCAACAGCAAACAGGTACTGGATCCAGTTCCTTTTAATACAGGAGAGCTAGAGGAAGGGTAGTTGTGGAGATCTGTCTAGGTTCTTATATGCAGTGCTGCTGTAGCTGTGTTGGTCCCAGGATATTAGAGTGATAAGGTGGGTGAGGTAATATCTATTACACTGCTCTACAGCCAAAATGCTTCTTAAATAAATGTAGTCAAACTTTACTAATTCTGGGTCACTGAGAACGAAAATGATGCTTAAAATTGTTGATTGGCTCTAGTTTTCAAGACATGCTATTGGGTCAGTATATACGACCCTTGACTTGGGAATGGCGGAGGATAATGGAGTTATAAAGGGAAGGGATCTCAATTTAAACCAGAAATGACTAAAATACATCTTTGACTGGATCTATGAATAAATCTATGACTGGGTTTGGACAGTACTTGCTTTTTAGGCAAAACAATGAATGATGCAATCTGAAGCTGGTATTGTGTCATACATGATATGAATTGCATCATGTTATTCCTAGAAGTCATGGATGATGCAATCATAACAAAGCTTACATCACTCTGCTGAACAAATTGCCCTATATCAGCTCTAGAAATCATACAGTGTCGTGCTCTCTTATTTGTCAGTGTTTGATTTTGCAAAGGGACACATTTCTGTTTAGCCAAAGTGAGCAGAGATGCCTCGTACTTGTGTGAACAGTGCAGATAACTTCTGCTATGTTTGTGGTGAAGTGACTTTTGCATCACAAAAGTGCAGTATAACCACTATGGTTAAGAAAGCCTATCACCTTTATTTTGGCTGCAAAATTGGAGCTCAGGACAAGAGGTGGGCCCCACACATATGCTGCAACACTTGTGCAACAAATCTTCGCCAGTGGTTGAACAGGAAAAGGAAATCTATGCCTTTTGTAGTGCCAATGCTTTGGAGAGAGCCAACAGATCATACCAGCAACTGTTACTTCTGCATGGTGCCTCCAGTTGGGAAAGGTGTGTCAAAGAAGAAAAAGTGGACTGTGCATTATCCAAACATTCCATCAGCTATACACCCAGTACCCCACGGAGAAGGACTGCCGGTTCCTGATGCACCAGAATCACTCTCACTTGAGTCAGACGAGGAAGAGGAAGAGGATGAAACTTCTGGTCCTGAACCATCAATGTCACAGGACCCACATTTTCTCCCATCCTCCTCCTCTGAACCACACCTCATAACACAAGGTGAACTAAATGACCTTGTCAGGGATTTGGAACTACCCAAGAGTAAGGCAGAGCTTTTGGGCTCCAGACTACAGCAGTGGAATCTCCTGGCAGGTGATGGTAGGGTTTCCATGTTCCGTGACCGTCAAAAGGATCTTGTCCCATTCTTCTTCATGGAAGGTGATCTTGTAGCCTGCAACAACATCGATGGTGTGATGGCAGCCCTCAACATCGTTCACGATCCAGATGAGTGGAGACTGTTCATTGATTCATCAAAGACGAGTCTTAAAGCTGTTTTACTGCATAATGGCAATGTTTTGCCATCAATTCCAGTTGGTCATGCAGTCCATATGAAGGAAACCTATGACAACATGAAACAACTTTTGAGGTGCATAAACTATGACCAACATCAGTGGCAGCTTTGTGGCGATTTGAAGGTTGTTGCTCTCTTGCTTGGTCTGCAGACTGGATACACAAAGTACTGCTGTTTTCTCTGCGAATGGGATAATCGTGCAAGAGATTCCCACTACATCAAGAAAGATTGGCCACTCCGACAGTCATTGGAGCGTGGGAGGAAAAGTGTTCAGCATCCACCACTTGTTGAATCAAGGAAGATTTTGTTACCACCCTTACACATCAAGCTGGGTCTGATGAAGAACTTTGTCAAGGCCATTGACAAAACACAAGCAGCTTTCAAGTACCTCAGTGGAAAATTTCCAAGGTTAAGTGAAGCTAAGATAAAGGAAGGTGTCTTTGGTGGTCCTCAGATTTGTGAACTTCTTCGAGATGATGCATTTGACCATGCACTGCGTGGCAAGGAAAAAAAGGCATGGAAAGCCTTCCAGTTAGTGGCAATAAATTTTCTCGGAAACAACAAGGCAGACAACTACAGGTTGTTGATGGAAAACCTCCTCAAGGCATACAAAAGCCTTGGTTGCAACATGTCACTAAAGAGACATTTTTTGCACTCTCATCTAGATTTTTTTCCACCGAACTGCGGAGCAGTGAGCGACAAGCACGGCGAGCGATTTCACCAGGACATTGCAACAATGGAGAAACGCTATCAGGGCAAATGGAGCCCATCTATGCTTGCAGACTATTGCTGGACAGTGACAAGAGATGCTCCATTGAATGAATACAAGAGACAAGCCAAGAAGCGCCGAGTAGACACTGACTAGGACTAAACTATGGACATAATAGTTTTTTGCCTTTTGTTTCCTAATAAATTTGATTTATATAACCCCTTTGCTGATTTTTAAAAAGTGTTACATAAACAGGACAGGTGAAATAGTATCATGTAAAGCAACCATAAACACGTGAAAAGACCTAGGTTTACAATTAAAACTCTACTATCTACATAATATACATAGACATAAAATGTAAAAACTTAAATATCTTAGAAACAGTAGCCAATCAGTTGTTTTAATTGTCATATTTGAATTCAGCACATCAAAATACATACTAAATAGCACCATTTTATCTCTGAAGCAGACGACTTCTCAAAAATTGTAGACCAGTGTTATCGGACCAACTTCTATTGTTGAGAGAGACAAGCTTTGGAGCTGCATAGAGCTCTTCTTCAGGTCTGGGAAAGGTACTCAGAGCTCCAGCGCTAAATACAAGATGGAACAGCTAGTTAGCACATATTCTAAGGAACCATTCAAAGTGAAGTGGCCCATTAACACCCTTGTAGTCACAGGACAAAAAGGGGGATTAGTGGTTTACAGATTATTGTAATAAACCATAAATCCAGTGTCTTTATTAAGACCATGAATTTTAGCATCTAGCAAGGTTATAAATTTATCTCACCCACCTTGTCTCTTTAGGTCAGTGGTTCTCAACCTACGGGCCGGGCAGGCAGCCCAATCAGCACACAGCTGCAGCCCATGAGACATCCTCAGGGCCATACTGGTAGTGTATATATAGTGTGTGGATGCGGCCCACAACACAGAGAGGTGCATATGCGGCCCACAATGGTAAATAGGTTGAGAACCACTGCTCTAGGTTCTTATATGATTCTCATTATCACAGTATCTGAGTGCACGTGGGTTCAGCAAGGTGGTGGTGATCTGGATCATGTCACATTCTCTTGAGGATTTGGGTGTGAGAGATGGTTTGACAGGGCCAGCATATGGGGAGATCATGTCTCTTGATGGTGAGGCGGGTGGTATTGCTGCGGGTTTAAGCTGCCGTGAAGTTTTGTTGCTTGGTGGGGAGCTGGCAGGAAGATTTGGGGAACTATATTACTTATACTACTTTTTCCATTTAGGCCTGACAATCAGCGAATGTTGAAAAGAATATGCACACAGTCCTAGAATTATCAGGCCACCATGGTACATATAAAGGATGCAGCAGGTACGATAAGGACAGCCAGAGAGCAGTGCACAATTACATACACTTTCCAAGATCTTAGGCAGTAGTATCACATGAACACAGGAAGTGTCCGCACGTGTGTATAGGGCGGATAGGCAAGAAACTGTAAGTAACAGCATGAGAATAACTATCAACCCCACCGCTCTCATAGCAAAGTCTGTAAATCACTGTGTGGGAAACAAACATGTATATCAGTATGACCCGCTTTTGATAGCCATCCCCTCTTTAATTCCACATTACAAGGTTTCCTTTGTGAAAGATTCACTGGTTTTGCTTGAGTATCAGAGGGGTCGCCGTGTTAGTCTGGATCTGTAGAAGCGACAAAGGGTCCTGTGGCACCTTATAGACTAACAGAGGTTTTGAAGCATAAGCTTTCGTGGGTGAATACCCACTTCTTCGGATGCAAGCAGTGGAAAGAGCTCTTTCCACTGCTTGCATCCGAAGAAGTGGGTATTCACCCACGAAAGCTTATGCTTCAATACCTCTGTTGGTTTTGCTTGAGATTCCCACTAAGAATTCTCCTAATTGCTTGTTAGGAGAAGGCTTGACTTTGTAAGTGAAAGATACAACAATTGTAGCTCTGATTATAGCCTCTAGGTACTGGCACTATAGTTAAAGGTTGAGAAGGCACACCCACCATTCTCAACCCAATTTTTCCAGGAACCTTTCTAAAAATATATTTTAGGCTGAAATCTTTCATGCTTTTTCACCAGCAGTGAAGGGGATTTACTGGCAAGTTTCATAGATATATTCACCAATTTTGGGGTTATCCAGACAAAAAACGGTATATTTTTAACTCAAGAATTTGTTCAAACACTTATGCTCAACTAACTCAAAGCCTGCTTTAATTTACATCTGTAGCTAGCTCTCAAGAAATGCACTGAAAGAAATAAAATAGCTGAAATCCACTTCTGTAGATTTGAACTGATGAGTTCAGAAAGGAACACTCACCTAAATGTAGAGCGGGAAAGGAATATCTATATGTAACATACAGCAAGTTTATATATGCTAAATAGTTTGAATCTTACAGTCAGGGTGAGTTTTCTATGGGAATAATCCTTAACTTCTCAGCGGGTCACATATATAGCTCTTTATACGATTTAAAAGCTAATGGTACTAGGGAGTCATGACAATTTTTCCAGAGTTCAGGTTCTATCAATATTACAGTGAAACCCTACTATAAGGTAATAATTGGGGTCCAAAAAAATCGATCGCGGTAAATGCGGGGTCACTTTATAGCTGGGTTACAAAAATTTACTGTACCATTTCAAGCCGGTCAGTTTAAGTCTTGTAAAAAAACAACGGTTATCCCAGCGTGTTTTAAACACAAAAGTAGTAATTTAATTACATGTACAGTACATGAAAGAAACATGAAATTGACTATACAGGTACTACTGTAATCATTGTGCAGAGTGCAAAGTCAATCTGGTTGCATGACTCCATACCGTAATTTTAAATTTCATCATTTCTTAAAAAAAGCTATCTAGTGTGGTTTGCTTATTTGCCGCGGACTGTTGACTTCTAGCAAAGTCAAGAATGCTTCTGAGTTGGAGGATTTTGACGCTGTCCACGTCTTGAGTTTCCAGCCACCTCAAACTGGCTTTTAGGTGCTTTACTGCCTCGGACACTTTTGGAGGGGGTGTTGAGGTGCCATCATCGTTCTCGTCGTCATTAGTGCCACTGGTTTCGGGCTCTGGTGGTGCAGCTTCATTCTTCCCGCTGACATTTGCAACAATTTTGTCATCTGACATGTGTTCATACATGGGGCAGATGTCGTCTGCTGAAAACCAGTTGAGGATATCATGACGACTGTGCTCATATTCTCTAAGTGCTTCTTCGGCTAAACATATGTCGTCTTCAATTAAGCTTGTAAATTCAGGCTCGTCATCGTTACCATCATCGTGTGTAGATGACAGAAAAGCTGGACCAAGACCCTTTATCAAGCATCGTTCAATGCAACGTGCAGAGATAGCATCCCAGGCTTTCCCACCAAGGTGACAGACTTCTTTCAAGGCGGGTGGCGCCAGTGATGTGTTGACGGAGGAGTTGGTATCCGCTACCATCCACTTGATCATTTTGCGATGATAGTTTTGCTTAAATACCAATATGATGCCTTGGTCCAGTGGCTGGATTTCTGACGTAGTGTTCTTTGGAAGATAACAGACTTTAATCTTGCCATCACGACTGAAAGGATTTTCCGCTGGGGGGTGGGCAGGGCAATTATCCAGCAGGAGGAGAACTTTTTCCTCCTGCTTGAGTTTTTGCAAATGAGCCCGAACGGCTGGCACGAAAGTTTTATGGAACCAGTCTTCAAATATGGATCTATTCATCCATGCATTCTTGCTGTTGGTGTATTCAAAGGGAAGGGCCTTCATATTAACATGATGAAAACATCTGGGAGACCTCGCTTTTCTGATCATCAGAGGTCTGACTTTGCGGCTGCCAGACTTGTTGACGCAAAACAAGAGAGTGACTCGGTACTTCCTCTGCTTAAAGCCTTCTCGTTTGTGACTATCAGTCTTGGTTGCGAGGGCGTGATCGGGTAACATTTTAAAGCATAAACCAGTCTCGTCGCAGTTGTAAACTTGATCGGCTGTGTAGCAACCTTCCTCCAGCAACTTTTTAAGCTCAGTTGGGTAGGAATTGGCAGCCTCTTTATCAGCTGACTGGATTTCCCCGAACACAAGAACTTGGCTTATAGTGTGCCTTTTCTTGAATCTGTCCAGCCAGCCGTTACTCGCCTTAAATGTGGATTCATTTCGATTGATAAGGCGATCAAATTTCTCTGCTTGAGCTTTCAGAATAGGGCCAGAAATGGGAACTCCTTCTGAGCAAGCTTGGACAAACCATTGGTACAAGGCTGAATCTAGCCTTTCGTCATTAGCAAACTTGACCTTTTTACGCTGTAAACCACTTTCATTTTCAAGAATGTGGGGTGGGCTACGGAGCTTTTCTTCTTTTTTTCCACCCTCGCAGAGTGGACTCGTTAATTCCTAGATCTCTAGAAAGCTAAGTTTGTTGTTTGCCCTTCTTAGTTGATCCAGGGTGTACAATTTCTCTTGGGCAGAAAACGACTTACGTTTGCGAACTGGCGTATCCATAATGGTAAAATATTTTTAAAGATACTGTACAGTATAGGAAATTAATAACATGTTCATAGGCAAACACCACACACATGTACAGCACAACCCGAGACCTAAGTGCAATGGACCTGCAATGGCCACATGTCACTTTATCCTATAAGACCGGAAGAACGCGGTTTATTTATAAACGTCAAAAAAAATACTGTACAGTATTCCGGCAAAACGCAAACAGTATTACTGTACGGCCTTAAAGGGGAGCCAACTTATGATCGCGTTATATCCGAATTTGCGTTATCGCGGGGCGCGTTATTGCGAGGTTTCACTGTAGCATACTAAAGCTAATTTTCTCCCATGCCCAAATTCCTCAAGAGAGGTCCTATGCACTGCAGATTTTACAAACTTGGCCTGTGACTATAGATTAGTTGACAAATGTGAGGTGAACTGGAGAAGCTATTTCTGAAGCATCAGATTCAGTAGGAGTTATGCCAATTAAAACAAAAAAAAGTCTTAGGGAATCTTTCCATTTATGTAAATAGCAACTGGATCAGGCTCTTGATGCATTGTCACACCCTGCTACCAAATATGGATTGGCCTAGAAATTTCAAACTTGTTTAAGATCTTCTCACTTGCTCTTTAGTTATACAGTGGATTCTATCTGAGAAGTTGGGATGCTTATCCTTGGAATTTTTCACCTAATAGAAACATCTGAGTGCTCTGTCAGCTTTCAGCAAACTTAAACTTCGTAAGAAGCCAGATTAATTTTATAAAGTCGACTATATCCCTGATCTTGTGCTAGGTACAGATTTGGTTCACCCTGCAGGAAGATTGTCAGAAGTCAGTGAGGACTCCTATGTACCATAGAAAATCCTTTACACCACTTGCTTGTGTCAAGGCTGAATCCCCACTCTGTCACTTTAGTACAGAAGGTGGAGGCCCGCAAGGGTTCTAAAAACCAATACTTGCTACTCCAGGCTTGTATTAAACTCCCAAGGTTACAGCTTTTCTCTGACCTTGGCTTGGTAAATGCTGCCACCACCCAAATGCCAAAAAAACAACAACCCTTGGACCCAGGAAGGAACACTTGGGAATTCCTCCCTGTGGGGTACCCTCAAGCCCTTTCACCCCCCTCCCCATCCGGGGAAGAGCTGAGAAAGAAAAATAAAGGAACTTAGCTGTGCTACCAGCTAATCAAACATGCACAAACCTCTTAGGACACCAAAAATCCAATCCTGTTCTTAAAAAAGGTAAATTTTATTTTATTTTATTTTTTAAAAAAGGGAAAAAACACATCTGGAACGTAGGCTTTTGCTAGATTTTAAAAGAGCAATTCCAAAACTTAAGCACCCAAACTAGCTTTCTTGGGGGTTCAGCTTAAAGGTTACAAGCAAACAAAAGCATCAGGGGTTAGCACAAAGGAGAGCCACAAGACAAAATAAGAAATAAACCTGATTGTGTCTAACTAAACATTCCCTATCCAAATAATTTCTTCTAGGTATGGAAGATACCTTTTCATACCTGGTTCAGACCTTACACACAACATTCCTGCTTATAGCATTGCTGCTCCGTGTCCCTGCAGCCCAGAGAACAACAGACAAAGGGAAGATTTTTAAAAAAACAAACCTGGGGGACTTTTTAACCCTTTGCAGGTAAAGCAAGTAGAGAACAGCTACCAAGAGGGATTTTACAGCTAACTGGCTGGTGGGTGTCCATCAAAGGGAGCTATCCCCCCGACTTCATTTATCACAGCTTGTCTGGTGTTGCTTACAAGTTTCTTCTGACTTCTCCTAAATATACACCCTTTTAGGAAAAATAAGGCTCTGGCAGCTTCTGGCAACCTTTATAAACTCGGCCGTGGATCTAATGTACTTTGGAAAGTTTACAAAAGCTGCCCAGTTCAAGGACTAAGCTGTCAGTGGTCCTGCCCTTGTGCGAATGTGTAGGGTAAACTTTCAAGCTCTGTCCATCTAGGAAGTCCTCCACAAGACATGCACACTCACTGCAATAGACTTATAAGACCCAAGGGCAAGGACTTTGCAAACTGCACCAATTAATCCAGCAGACCGTGACAGTTTCCTCTCACCTCACACACACAAACTCCACTTGGACCCAGTTCGCAGTTGCAGCATCCTGGTATATTTGATCAGTTCATATGAAAAAAGGACAAACCCCTTGACTTAAACTCAAGATGGAGTTAAGTTTATAAATTCGTATCTGTATTTTAAAAACTCATTAAAAATTAGGACAGGAAATTCTATGTTAATTTGAAGTTCCCATACTTTTAAATGTTTATAGTTGTTTAAACTGGAAATTAAGACTAATATTTCATGGTCTTTTCATGTTTTGTCCATTCAGTGTTCTAATAAGGTTGCTATCCTAATGTTATTGATACAAGCATATGATTAACTCGAGTTTAACAAGGACATTTTTGTCTGGGATAAAATCTGTGCTACTGACATTTAAGTGCATTCCAGCATTAATACATTATGGGACAATAAATTGCAATTCAAACGTCAGTTCGGACACAACAGGAGACTGTAAAAGTGTCGTGAGGCTTCATTTTGTGTCTCTCGGATTTCTGTATCAAACTGACTCAGTTTACAAGTCAAGAAATTTTTTCCAACTGCCAATCCTCCATGAATCTTGGCCTGAGGTCTGAGAATTGAGCCAGGTTACATACTCTTCTTACACATCACCTGTAATAAAAGTTCTGCGAGCTACATTAGGCCCTCAGTTACTCATGTGCAATCCCAGTGCCTTCAAATCATGCCTTTGGTGGCATCCGTGAATCTCGGCGCTTTTGATGAGTTTGCATGAGTAACTGTTTGGAATTTTGTACACATTTCTGTTGATGCGGCTCAGGATGGCACAGAATGTTGTTTATATGTTAGCGCTACCGGGAGAAAAATAATTAAAAGTTATTTCTGTCACTGAAACAAGGATCTCACTGAGAATAAACTCAGGGACTAACTCTTGTGTTTTTATGATATTTATGAGAAAAGGAGTGCAATGCCTGGATGCTTGCCGTAAAGACGAGAATAGGCACAATCTCATCTGATTTAAAGAGCAAAATAGTTCGGGCTTAGTTAAAACTCGGGTGAGTGATCAGAGGATACCTGGTGTTCTATTTTTGTTGGTTGTGTTTGACAGCAACAGCTGCTTTTAACAAACTGATACTTTGGGCAGTAACTTTTACATAAAAGGGCTCATTCGAGATTACTGCTCACACAAAAAGTCCATTCTCCTTTGGTTCAATAGGTAACCTCACTGCTTTTGGATACAAAAGGTCCTTGCTTCAACTTCTTCCTGGAATGGATTTCTCACAAACAATCTTTCATTTGACATTTTCTCACTTGGCTACCTTCTTCTGTTCTGTGCCATCTACACTAGATTTTACAATGTTTGATGTACTCTTGCCAGAATGGTGTTATGTATTTGCTGTTTATTTTTAATGTAATCTGTACACATTAATAAAGTGTGTAAGTGGTAAGATGAGCAGTCACAGAGTTGCTATTGCCAGATAATAAAAGTAAGGGCTAAACACTCATCAGCTGAAACATAAAAAAAGCCTGAGATTTAAAGTCTACAATGTATAACGTCTACAACAACCTTAACTCTGTCCCTGACATGCAGGCTTTCATTACACGATCACAGGGTTTGGGACAAAGACACTCTCCTAGCAAGTACTACATTGCAATGCAATTTTTCCTATAATTATAGATGCACATAACTCCAGGGGGAAGAGTTCAGGTTACCTTGAGGATTATTATTTCCTATTTTTGTGTGATAAAAACCTAACCTTAATCTTGCTCTAATGCATCCTTGCAAAATTTTATTCACTCACTTGTCTGGGGAGAATACTTTTTGACAGACGTAAATAAATAAAACGTATAAGATACCATTGTTTTTGCCTCATCACAGTATGGGGTAACCAGGTAGGTTTTGTGCATGGTCCAGCGCATTTTCATGACAATTTTCAAAGTTACAACATGTGTTTTTTGTATGATATATAATGCAAATGTTATAATCCTGCGTTCCACAGCAGAAATTAAACGTCATTTTTAACTCACTGTCCCTTCTTTCAAAAGGTAAATGATGAATCAGATCATAAATATATGCGGAGCATCTGGCATATAGCAAGCTCCCAAGAGGTCTTAGCATATCCCAATGGCTTTATACAGATGCTCTCAGACAGATTAAAAAAAGTGGTCTTTATTCCCTCCTCTGATTAATAGCACACTTTCCTCCTCTTCAGTACAGAAATAAATCTGACAGGTGTCGCCTGCTGGGTTTTTAGTGCGCTGTCAATAAAATTTACTGTTGCTGAAGCTGTTGCCATGACTACTCCGTGGATCAAGCTGTGTTCTCTAGCCAGCCTGCTTATCTCAAGTAATATTCACAGTGTAAATTCTTCACTCCACAGCTCACCTTACCTTCTCCGGTTCATCTGCTCCACACTTGTGTGTTTAACCTTTGAATACTGAGAAACAAGAGGCTAAATGGGTGAAAGAAGACCGAGATGGGTTGGTGCACAGGGTCTTCCTTTCAAGCTGGTAGCTCTGGGCCACCCAGGTGGGAACTTTTTTCTGTTAACCGGTGATCAGAGAAACAAGTTGGATGACTTGACAGAGACACTCAAATATTCAGGAAGATGCCTCTTAAAAAAAATGCATCTATGTGAATGTAGTCCTGGAGAAAGGAGCCAGGCCAAAAGGCCTGGAGACTCTCATCCTCCACTGTGCAGGCTCAGAATAGAGTGACAGTGCCAGCTGCCTCCATTATATCCCACAATATGGTTCAACCCTAATCTGCAGTGGCCAGCTACATAGATGAGAGAGTATTTCCCCACAGCGGCTTTAGCTCAAAGGTGGGACACTATATGAACAGCACCCACTTTAACTGCATGTTTCTTTAAGGATAATCTGCCCCTCAAGCCTTTTGGGTGCTGGGCTGTCTGAATACAGACCTGCCGTTGACACTTTGGTGCCTCATAGTAGAATGTGCGCCATACTTCGGAGCAACTGCTTAGCACAGATCCTTCATCTGGAAGGGATAATCGATTAACGTGACAACTGTGAATGGCCCACACAATCAGGATGAAGAAAATTTAAATTACCTTGAATGTATCTTACATTAAAATCTGCACATGCTCTCCAAGGATTGCGTGGGTGCCTTATTTAGATGTAGATGTGATTCAGGGTGTGGCTATTATTCTACAGAAGTCCAACGATGATTAGGTCCTGGCTGGTTACCTTAGAAACAGTTTCCCTCTCTATGCACAATTGTGTTATTTAAAATTATGCGAGGGTACTTTCATTAGCTGACCCTAGAGCGGCTTGAGACTAGTGGGATGTCAGCTTGGAATTTACTTTCCTTATTGATCAGATGCCAAATATGTTGACCTTTTGTGGGGATTAATCTGATAATGTTTTAAAATGCTTTGACTGTGAAACGTACTACACAAGTGCTACGTACGATTATTACTGCATTTGCGGATGTGTGCATATTAACTCCGGTTATTGCTCATGGTAGTGATGATGAATCTGTCATAGGAGAAATGTATTTGGTTTGACTTTTGCCAGCAAGTTGTGTTTATTGCTGTGAAATCTTGGTCCAGGTGCCCAGGAATGTCCGAGAGAGAGAGATTTTATAAGTCCAAAAATAATACTTACGGTATTAAAAATTAAAAAATACAAATTTAAGTCAACATACAAAAAGGGGATAGTGATAGAATTCCAAATAGAAAATGGGTGCGGAGGAGGGAGGGAGAAAAGTGTGCACAGATCTGGAGGAGGTGAAATAGCAGTTGAAGTCTGAGATGCCAAAGACAACACTTGGTTCTGTTGACTCCTTTTTTCCTTGTAGTACTGACCAGGTCCAACTATTCTTAATTTATGTGATCTGATGAACTCACGGCCAATAACAATATAGCTCCAGGCTAGTGAACTTTGGTTAGTACTTTCAGATCTAATAAGCACTATAAAAGCTACAGTGATATTATTATTAGTGTTAATATTAACAATATCAACATTATTTATTATATCTGAGCAGTGGGCTGGGAGAGGGACAGAGAATATGAACATATCTCAAGTCTACCACATTAAACTGCAGAGAACAGCCAACTAGGCCACTAGACAACACCTCAAATAAATTATATCAAAATAAGATCTTGTTGAGAACTTCCTAAAGTAATAAACACCATTATTATTCTAGTAAAGGAAACAGCACAGGACACCAGGTATTTACCCATCCTAGTTCAAACCTGTTCAGAGCTTTTAAGATATGGATGCATCAGGACTACCGAAGACTAGTAAGGCTAGATAGTGTCAAATATCCAGTTGCTGCCTCTTCTATTTGCATCTTATGGGACTCCCGTCATTTGCTCATCCCAGAATGCACTCAGGTCCTGATCTTACAAAGACTTATGAATGTGCTTAATTTTACGCTCTTGAGTAGCCCAGCTGAAGTCAGTTTCACCTGTATAATTGAGGTAGGCAACTAGACACGCAGGGCTACACATGTGTTTCAAGTTAAGCATGCATGAGATTGTATTGTAGGATCTGGGCTTTCGCCATCAGCTATATCATTAGCTGAGTTTACAGTGGCAGTTTTAAGACTGTTAGAACTGTTGCACAGGCAAAGAGTTGAACAGTTCAGGAGAGTTCTTGCTGCAATGAAGGGGTATGGAGCAGCGCTCACCGTAAGTAAGATAGCCACACTATCTGGAGGACGCTGAGGCTGCAAAGGTTCTGTTCATCCCTTATCAAACAGAACTGCTGATGCAGGAATTACTGAGAGACATTTGCCCACACTTGTGAGCACTGAGCCCCCAGCACTCCGGTGTACCATTCTGCAGCTGAAGAAATGACCATACATGCATGTGGCGTATCCCGTTTTACGCTATCCATAGCTATTACTTCAAGCCAAGCTCTCTCAGACACAAAGGCACTCAATCACGGCGAAGGATCTGCCCAACTTAACTGAAAACCATTTTTGGTTTAAAACGTCATCAGAGCGCAAAACAGGCAGAAAAAGCTTTTTGAAAAAACACTCCCCTCTGACCCCATGTTCTGCTCACCCAAATGACTCAGTTGTTTATAGATGAGATTTTCCAAAAACTAAATTCCTTTCTGAGCTAAGACTGAGGATGAGAAATTTCAGTACAAGAACACTATTAAGTGACTCTAAATAGGGGTTTAGAACAGAAACTCTAGTATAAAATACCTCTCTGAAGTGTGGATGAGGCTATCAGGTCTCCAGAAAGGGGAGCCTCAGTAAAGTGTATGGGAAAGTGCACTGTGTGAGCAAGTAGACACAAGCCTGCTAGGGTGAATAGAAGGACACGTGTACAATGTGTGCTAACCTGCTGGGCACATCCTCTTCTGTTCTTTTGTCTAGTACACTGCTCAGGTTATGCTCTGCCAGGGTCTCCTCGGGAACCTCTTCCAGCTCCTCCTCCTGCTGCAGTGACAGCCGGTAATTCTCCAGCTCAATGCGCTCAGGCGTGCCACGCAGCCTCTTGGCCAGGCTGGGCTCCTCCAATCCATTGACATTAGGACCTAAAGAACAAGCCAGTAAACAAACAATGAATCCGATGAACTAGGTTGGAATATTTGCAAACAAATTCAGAGCAAGGAGCAGTGGGGTAAGAAAGGGCCAAAGGGGAATAAAGTGAGAGAGGACCTGATACCATTACCACATTAGCCCCTACTGGTTGAATTGGAGAAGGAGCAATACTCCAAACTGGACCCTGGTTAATACTTTTGGCCAAAGGCTGCTAACAAAAAGTTTCATGTCCTGGTTGAGAGAGGAACAAGACAATGTAGCTGCAAAGGCCAGAGCTGTGTCAGGCCAGGCACAGGGACCCCTAGTCAAGAAGGGACAGGGAAACCACTGCCATGGGGACTGAAGCGTGCACCATTACTTAAGGAGTGTCTCAAATGTGGGAGACAAAGGGACACTCCTGCCGTAGGAAGCTCCCTGGTGCAAGGCCATCAGGTTCAAGCCTCAGATGTGTTTTTCTCTGGACTTGACCTGATTTCCTGTCGTATGTGACAAAACTGGGACTGCAGGAGAAACCTGGATAAACAATTTGTGGGACTGTGGAAGCGGGGGAGGATACTGGATAAGAGGTTCACTGCTTCCCCCTAATCGCAGCAAACCGAAAGGATTGTGCATGGGGCAAAACAGTCCATCTCAAAGACAGCAGCTCCAAAGGAGGGGGGAGGGATAGCTCAGTGGTTTGAGCATTGGCCTGCTAAACCCAGGGTTGTGAGTTCAATCCTTGAGGGGGCCACTTAGGGATCTGGGGCAAAAATCTGTCAGGGGGAAAGTACTTAGTCCTGCTAGTGAAGGCAGGGGACTGGACTTGATGACCTTTCAGGTCATTCCAGTTCTAGGAGATTGGCATATCTCCATTTATTTATTTATTTTATTTAAAGGCTATTTAAAAAGCAGCGCTCAGTGGAAGAACCCCTACGCCTCTGAACCTCGACCAGGTGGGTGAAAACAGAAAAGGGTGCGTGTGGCAAGACAAGAGACTGGGAATCACAGTCCCATCAACGACAGGCCTGGTATCGTAATACTGATTCTGATGCCTGCTATTGCATCCATTAGGAACCCCACTACCAATGTCATCAAGTGCTTATATCATTAAGCACCAAAGGAAGGCATCAGAGGAGCTGAGAAAATCCCAAACTTAGTGCCATAGGTTAAACACACCTGCAGCTCAGCACATCTCCATCCATTTCCTATGGCTCTCCACAGTAAAAGAGAACTTTGCTGATCGGGATCTAACGCTTGTAGGGCTGAATTCTGAAAGTGCCACATGCTCAGAGCTCCAGTTGAAGCCAATGGGATCTGTGGGTGCTCAGCACCTCTGGAAATCAGGCCTGGGTGAATTAGTGCCCATTAAAGTCAGAAACTGCTTGATAGCAGGGTTGCAGGCAAGTGATATACAAAAGCTTCAACAACAATTCTAGCCCCAACTCACCTGTACAGCTCTGCCAATGAACCTCAGTTGGACCTATCGCATCCTCTGTTGTAACATTCTTGGGGCTCCCCCACCCCAGGAATCATGCTACATTTGATGCTGCTTTTGTGATGTGGACAAATGTTCATAAGAAAATAGGTTGGGACTACCATGTTCCCACAGGATCCAAACCACACAGGCCTCCACAGGCAAAAGATCTGAGCATTAACCTACATTTCCAAGGATATTTTGTTCTCTACAATTTTCTGCTGCAACAATAGTCTTATGTTGTGTCAGTATTTTTAAAAGATTAATAAAACTGAATAGCACACTCAGCTAAGATTCACACTTCATTTCTCTCTCTCTGGGATGCCTAGGTGGTGATACCACCTCGTCCGGAACTACTTTTGTAATCAGTGTTACATTCCCCAACGCTGAGTTCACATTATCAGGGGATCTGACCTGGAATGCTGATCTGCCAATCCTGGTTGACGTGAAAGAGAAATGGATTATGGGTAATGGAAGAGTACCAAGGTGATAGAGAGCAAATAAGGGGTATAGTAAATACTCATAAAGAAAGAGATTATCTACTGTATTAGACCCTTTCACAGCTTGCAGTGTATTCCAGTTAGGCCCAGCTTCCCTCAACGTACACAGCTGTCACAGGCTGTTTCTGGCTTGCCCTCTCATTCTGGCCCACTTTGGGTATCCAGCAATGTATCCATGAAGTTCATAGATTGAAAAAAGGATGAAAGGAAGAAGGGTGAGGAGTTCCTCTCTAGGGGATTTATTTCACTCTTTCCTCTTGAGAGTCTTCATGTTGTATCAGCTTCCTCAGAAGAAAGCAAAAAAGCAGCAGAGACTCATTACTAGCGTCAGATTAACAGACTATGGAAAGGATGGCTTTTTTGGTTGCAGGGGTGGGTAGAAATAAATTTAGTCGGAGCTATAAATGTAGGGGGGAAGGAGAACCAAACTGACATTTATACACACTAGTGAAACTCACAGAAGCCACCTCACCAACACGTGTGCAGGATAAGACTTAGCCTTGTCCCTCCCACCCCATGACCACATTAGGGACGGTACAGGAAGAATTAAACCAATCCTGCAGCAATACATGGGGACAGACCAGGTGATTCAGTGGCAGTGTCTCCAGAACAAGGCTTATATGGGAAGGATAAAAATCTCTTTTAAACGATAAGACAAAGGAGTGTGGTTATGCCAAGATAGTTTACGTGCCTGGCAGGTGTTGTGTGCTGGGAAGTTTCAGGGAGGAAGGGAGACCATTCCCAGACATACTTCCAATGTAAGACTAATATTGTTCTTTTTAGCTGTGCAACTCAGGAGCATCATTGGCCAGATTCACCCATTTTCTTTTTCTTAAAAAAACATGCAGTTTGATATTGGAAAACATGACCCAATAAGCTCAATTTATTGCCAGCCTCGGCCAGGGACTTCTGTTCTAGGCGGGCACACTTTGCACAGAGGATTTGTTTACTGAGCTTCTAAAAGGCACTGTCAGTCTTCATTGTTTGAGCATAAGACACTGTCAAGCTCACCACCAATCACAAATGGAACAGATGCCAACCGATTCCACGCTGTTTGCCTCATTATGTAGTTCATAACCAGAAGGGCAATGGTTACAGCTCGCAGCTCCCAGGGTGCTGCTATTAACACAAACAGCTTGGTTTACACTGGCTTTCCTCCAAAAGCCTAAGTGGAGCTAGAATGGTGAAAGGTGGCTATCTACTCACATCAGTTGGATTCACAAGGGGCTGCATTACTGAGCAAAGTAGGGAAAAGAACATTTCCCTACTTTGCCTTGGACACTTGCTTCTTGGTGACACCCTCTATCTCATTGAGAGCTGTACCCTTATGGCTCATGATGATGTCAAACTGCTGTTCAAGATATCTGCTAACAAACCTGAACAACACTATTCTATAGTCTTGCCAACCGGGAGGTACTTGCTGAGAACACTGGTTAACCCCATCTACCATTTTACCTTGTGCCTTTCGTTTTAAAGACACAAGCACACCTGCCTCATGTACCAGAGCTGCACAAAGTCAAGCCTGGAAGCTGCTTGCAAACAGAGAAATGGGGTTAATGTGACTGTGTATGATGAAACATGGAAAAACGATGTCATTAGCCAAACATCAGGAGCCACCAGAGAGCGAAAAGCAGCCCATCACACAAACAAAGAATCAGCTCAAATAGCCACAAACAACATCTTAAATAGAAAAATGTTCTAGTTCTGCATTTTGGAAGGGCCGCTGGCTACGAACAGCCCATAGATCATCTCAGGGGAACTGTTTTTTCCTAACAGGGCAGCCTGCTTAGCTTTGGTGTGAAAGCTGCCAGAGGCCCCTATTTATCTCAGTCCGGATGCAGCCTGCCTCTCGTAAAGGAACACAAGGCCAGAGATAACATTCCTGTGCTGAAGTGCCCCATGCCCTGCTCCCCTGCATGATATATTTCCTCTCCATCCCCATTTTAGAAACAATGGTGGTTACGACTAGGCTCAAGAAGCGCCTCTGAAAGCTTTCCCCTCCTGAGACACAATTCAGTCCCTCCCCATTCTCCTCCGCCTTCCTCCTCCACCTAGTAAAAACCAAGCCACATAAATGATTTAGTCCCACAAGCTTAGTAAAGCGTTGCCAGGGTAACCCCTCAGACAGTACCTGCTGAGGGGTGAAGAGACAGGTGAGTGTGAGAACAACAACTCCTTTCCAAAGGAGAACGACCCTCCTCTTGCCTACCTCTTTTCCCCATTACACCCATCCAGTATTAGAGTGGGGCCTTCTTTTTCATGAATCGTGTAATGCTGCCATTTCCCCTCCTTCCCTACGTCTGTCTTGTCTGTTTAGATTGTAAGCTCTTCAGGGCAGAGGCTGTCTCCCACTCTATCTGTGCAGTGCTTGGCAACATGGGGTGCTTAATCTCAGTTGGGGCCTCTAGGAGCTACTGTAATACAAATAAGGGAGCCTGCTGTGATGCATATGCACAAAGGGGAAAACACAGTTACTTCCCTGCGTACTGTTACTGTTGTTCTTCGAGGTGTGGGTACAGACATGTAGTCCACTCAAGTGCGGGTGCGGCCAGTGCACCAAAACCAGAGAACTTTGTTTAGCGGTACCCGAGAGGTGATGGTTGCACCCTTCAGCCCCACTGCCCTTCCCATGACTATATAATGATGGTGCCGCCCCAACCCACTTCCTTCACATCAAAATTCAAGGCTAAAGACTCTGATGCAGAGGGGACACAGGGCAGGCTATGGAATACATGTCTGAATTCACATTTCGAAGAACCACAGTTACGGAACAGGGAAGTAACTGGGTTTTTTTCTTCTCTGTGTCTTTGCAGACGTGTATTCCACTCAGGTGACTCACAAGCAGTAACTGAAGAAGGCGGGGCTCAGAGTCTACCTAAAGGTGAGCTGCAGAGCTGCCTTCTCAAAGTTTGCAGTCATAATAGCATAATGTTTGGTAAAAGTATGCATTGGAAAACATGCAGCTGCTCTCCAAAAGTCTAATATAGAAAATGCACTGAGGCATGCGACCGAAGCCACTTGGATCCTCGCTCAATAAACCACCGGTCTTTATGAAGGTGTAGACTGAGCTACTGCATATGCTGTTGTCATGGTAATAATCCACAGGGAGATCATCTGCATGGAAACCACCTGACCCTTCACCTGATCTGCATAGGAGGCAAAGTTGAGGTGAATAATGAAATGGTTTAGTCCTCTCCAAGTAGAGCACCAAACAGCATCTCACATCCAATGTATGAAGGTGCTGCTTCTCCATATTCGAATGTGGTTTAGGAAACAATACAGGTAAGTATATAGTTTGGTTAAGGTTAAACCACTTTAGACAAAAATGTTGTATATGGCCTTCGACTTTATCCTTGCAAAATTACATATATGGAGGTCCTGCAATGAGAGCCTGCAACTCACGCACCCTCCTTCTAGAAGTTATGGCTATGAGAAAAGATGTCTTTTAGCAGTTACCAAGTGCTCAAATGGAGGACCCATGAGGGCAGCCAGCACCATATTAAGGTCCCACAATGGTGCTGTTTCTATAACAGAGAGGAGAGATAGACAACTCCTTTTAAAAATCTAATCACCAGGGAATCAGAAAAAACTGACTTCCATTGAATTGGTGAATGGAACGCAGATATTGCCTCTAAGTGGACTCTCAAAGACCTAAGAGACAGACCTGAGGACTTCAGAGGTAACAGATAATCCAAAATGTCCTGAATAGTCTGGGAGCATAATGTAGTAAAATTTTATTCTAGGGCCAGGTTAGTGATAGAAAGGAAAAGGTGGTGTCATTAGATTTGCAGAAATCTACAGAACCATAATTTCGAGGGTGTCACCCTTTGCAGTGTGGCAAGGGGGACTCGCTCCTCCCTGCCCCCAGCTCCAGGTCCTCTGCCTGGTGGAAATTTTGATAATACAATGTTGTCAGAAATGGGTTGAGTTGGGTATCATTCGAAAGCCCTTTTTCCCCCATGACCACAATGGTACCAAACATGACAAACCTAGAACAATTACCTATATATTCAAGAAAATATTTAAAAATCAGTGTTTTTTTAAATTATACTTTAACACAGGGATACATTGTTTACATTAAAAAAAAAAAGAGAGAGGACACTGATCTTTGGTAATCCTAGGGAAGTTAGCCTTACCATGTAAGACTGAAAACATTTATTCAAATTCATCATCAGTGTTGAGTCCGTTTAGTGCACCACTGCTAGACACGTTGTCACACTGATCCTTGTCTGTTCTGCAGTCACATATTTCCACATAAGGCAGGCTGCTGGCAAAACATTGGAAGGGTGGTGAGCATCTGGTCTTTGCACATGAGCATGTGATTAGCTGAAAGATGGATTTAGGAGCACACAGTATTTCACACATAACTGGTACGATCAGTCCATCCTCCAAGACCCATCCATGTCTGGCAGGGGAAGGTAGTTTTGGATGCAGTCGATCATCCCATTGCTTGATAGTTTGCCATCTTGATAGCAGGTATAAATGCACTGCCCAGGTTGGTGGCAATTTTTCCTCTGTATGTCTGCTTCTTGGAAAACATCTACCAATGTAGCTCAGCAAGTGTCGTAATGCTGATCTTCAAGTGGTAAACTTGGCATGTGAATACCTCCAGTGCATTTATGACCTCATCAGTGACTGTATCAGCCATTCCAAGCATCTTCAGAGTGAGGAGTCAGTCTCCGGAGGTTGAAAAAAATACCTTCCAGTCAGATAATGTTTTTTCCAGCCAACCTTCCAGCAGTGTCACATCCTGAAAGGGCATAGAAACCTGGCTGTGTGGTGGCTTTTAATGGTCTGAGTAACAGGAACACATCTCTGGGGGACATACAGCAATTCTGTTCCACAGAAGCAGGCACAAACACAGAATCGTGAGGAAGTCTTCGGTAGCATCTCACAGAAAGCACTAGAATACCCGTGTCCTGTGCAAAAATACAGAGTTTAGTAGCACCTCTCTCTGTGGCATTGATGGCAGGCAAGATCATTTTAGTGTCACCGTCCTCATGAGAGCTATGAAGAAACTCCACTGAATGGTATGAGGCAGCAGCTTCATTACACCATGAAATAATAAAATTCTTTGAGCAATTCTTTGCATGCTGAAGCGTTTTTCCTGCATGGTATGTGGTTAATTATTCCTTTGTGCAAGTATGAGACAGTAGTTTCTTCACTGTGACATTGAAGATGCTCATGGAGTCCATTATTTTTGTACTGGGCAGGTAGGTGCAATACCATGGAGTCTCTTCTTTCTGGTAATATTTTAACTGATCCCTCTATGTACATGTCAAACCCAAGGTGGACTTGGTCATACGTCCAGTATTTTCTTTATAGCCTATGATGAAGTGTTCTGCCACTTCAGCAGGTGCTAACAGTTTCTGGTTTGTTGAGAGCTGGTACCTCAGCCACACCATCTATGATTGCTATGCTGAAATGCCTCTGCTGGCATAAGGTACTGGTCACGTTGTCAGCAGGTGCTGGCTTCAGAAGACCGAGCAAGATGTGCATTAGTTTGCTTTTCGCCTGGCATACATGCATTGTTCCATGACATTCTAACATCAATCGTAGTACCACAGAGAACTTATACTTTCCCCAAAGTGTCACATAGATCAACATCATGCTGAGATATGGACACAATCAGGAGACAAGCAAATAATGACTTATCTGTGGTTAACTCCGTAATAGTCTCTGCCACCTTCACTGTGACTTTCGTCTTTGCATCTGAGCACAGCTTTAGTCTGTTCTTCATGATTGAAGCCCACAGATTGATGGAGACTTGGATTAGTCTTTGGGTTTTGAAGGCTTCTTAGCAGCTACAGACAGAGTCTTCATATTACTGTTGACATCAGTGCTTTCTTCCACTTTTGATAGCACCATGTGTTTTGCAACTTTTAAGGATATGCACTGTGATTCATTTCTATGGATAGGATTGCTAAAAACTATGTCTATATCCCACGGTTTATCTTCAATAAGTGCTTTAAGAGCCTTTCTGCTAAGCATTTGTTCCTCTTCAATCCCATTCAAAGCACCTATTTCTCTGTACTTAGCTTCTATATCAGTTATCACCATCACTTTCCCATCCACTATAGCCTCTGCGATGTAATTTATGAACTCCAGCTGAGTCGCAGTTTTCAGTAGAAAAATCAGTACTTGTTTCTGTTGCGTTTACTGTTTGATGACATTATATACATTTTTGGTACATCACTTGATGTGGTATGCAATGTTGTATGTGTGGGCATCTTTTGGGTCAATGAACCCACTTTACTTTACTTTCTCGCTGAGAGTGACTGTTTCTCACCTGTCTCACGTGTTGAAACTGTGCTTACGCTGGAAGCCTGTGCTTAAACTGGAAGCTGAAAGCTGGGTAAGTGTGTCACTGTGGGAGTAATGTCCTCCTTGATACAAAAAAGTGTCAAGATTTTATCGCCGCCTGGAAAAGCTGGTTGGAATGAGTCCCTCACTGCTTGTTCACATAATACATTGTGGAGGTATTGTCAACCAGAATGTTAACTGCTGCGACCTTGATCCGAGACCAGAAGGTCTGGCATGCATTGTAAATGGTTTGAAGTTCCAGAACATTAATATGAATGGAAACTTCCTGGTCTGTCCACAGACCCTGAACTTTTAATGATGTCTCTTCATAACCTGGGTATAAACCCCAATGACTGCAAAGTAGCACAAGAGTCCTTAAAATAATGCAATGTCTTGTCTTTTTTTTCCCAAAAACACAAAAAGCAAATCTGTTGGACCTCAGGAGCTATGCTGGAGTTCTGTAATGAGGCCTTTTCATTGTTACAGCTGATGCCATAAATATGGACCAAGTGTCTGCTATGTCTAATGCTGACTGCAAAGTTGTCTTGGCCACCAATTGGCTTTCTGCAATGTACACCTTAACTCTTCTCTGGAGGATTCTGGCAACTTATCTGTAAACTTGGACATAGCACCCCAATTTACAAAATCATATTTAGATAATTGGGCCTCCTGGTTCGCAACATGCATCTGTAATGAAGAGGTTGAGTAAACTTTTCTCCCCACCAAATCTAACCTCTTAAACTCGTTTTCTTTAGGTGTGGATTTATATTTTCCCTGCTATAGCCTCATTTGCCACTGTCACGACAAGAGAATTAGAAGGTGGATGAGAGAAAAAAAAACCACTTAAAACCTTGCATGGGGTCATACCACCAGTAGGCTTTGCTGTGGGCATTAATGACGCTGGGATATTTCAGAGACTTTGCAGGCTAATTGCTTCATTTATAGGGAGAGCCACTCTCCCTGGAGCTGAGGACTGAAAAGTATCACTAACTTACGAGTGTGCTCCTGAACAAACTCAGCCTGAATACCCAAGGTCAAAGCTATTTATCTCAGTAGATTTTGATCTGATTTAAAATCCTCAGACACCGGAGATGAAAAATCTGGCACCACAGCATCATCTAGTAATAAGAAAGAAGAGGGGAGTGGAACCAATGAGATCTCCTGTGGCAACATGTGTGACTGTATCAGGGGTTCAGTCTGCTCAGTCTGTGGCTGCAGCACAGGTGGCTCAGGAGGTGAAGCTACTGGGGGGAATTGCCAGCCTTGCTCTGGACTGAGCTGAAGATTGGGACCTCGCCAAACAAGGAACCTCCCAGGGATTCCAAGGAGGCCACTGTGGATAAGGGTATGACATTGGTGGCCACTAGGAGCTAGCCAGGAGCCTTTACCTCTCTCCAGGAGCAGTACCAATGATGATCCCCCAGAGGTCTCAATGACCTTTGAGAGAAGTACCATGAAGGCGAAGGAGAGGGATAGGTCTCCAAACTCAATCCTGAAGACTCTTCCAAGTAGCCTGATGGTAATGGAGCCACCGACCCAGGTAGAACTAGTAAACGCTCTGAATCATCTGAAACCCAATACGCCAGTCTCATTGGTACTGATGACAGTACAGTAGTTGGCACTTTCAGTATTGATAGAAACATTGCGTCCATACTTGGTACCGGAGCAGACATCGGTACCCAAGTCAATGCTGATACTGGACATGCAGATGTAGACTGTACCATAATAGTTGTCGGTACTGAACATAGTATCTGTGCCGGCAAATCCTGGTACCGAGCAGGAAGCTGACTGCAACCCTACTCCCTAAGTATGAGGTGGTGAGGATGATGGTGCCAACAATAATAGTAAATCCACAAACAGTCCGAGGAGTGCCGATGACACCGAAGAGAAAGCCACCACAGTTGAATGTTCCTGGATAAGTAGAAAGTCAGGAACTGAAAGGCACATCAAGTCTGCTGCTGCCTGATACACCGCAGGTGTGGAAAACATTGGTGCCGACACCATTGTCGTCAGTATCGGACTCAATGGGACGCTCCATGAATGGTAATGAAGTTGATAGTATGGTGTCTAACTTCTGCTGCACTGGTGCCAGAGAGCAGGTCGACAGCCCAACTCTATCTTGCATACCAGAAGATTCAGGGTGCTGATCTGCACTCCTCTTAGAAAGGGGGTTGGGGGGGGGGGGGGAAATCTCTCTGAGCTCTGGAGCAGCCCCATTCCATTTTGTGAATTCTTTTTCTTGGAAGACCAGAGGAAACAGAACAATCTCTCTTCCTTCCGGGTGAGGGATCAAAATCCAGCTGTGGAGCCACAGCATATCCTGGCTTAGGCGCTCTCGGGGAAGGAGGGGGGCAGGAGGGGCTGACAATCTGTGGAGATCCCTGGTATGGAACCAAGTGGTGCTGCTTCAAGTGCAAGTCTCTAGCCACCTGCACCCTCTTCTTGAGCAACTTGCAGATGGAGCACACTGTTCCTTGATGTGCCCTTCCCCACACTTGATGTCTGTTGTGCCTTGTGGGATAGCTCTCCCTGCTAGTGACCCCCATGACAGACAATGCTTAAAACCGGTGAAGGTATCATCAAGCTAAAAACTCTACTAACTACAATAAACCAGACTAAATCCGAAGGTATTACTAAAACTAACTATTTACAGAACCACCCCCACACCCCCCGACCATGAAACACTGTGATAGAGAAAACGTTAGATGAGACACCACACCAAACACTCCGACTCAAGCTGCAGGTGCTAAGAAGGAACTGAAGGGAGTCAGGGCAGCAGCACACTTGTATAGCTATACGAGGGGCTACAGGGCAGAAGGGCGTGAGTGCCTCCCTGACGGGTACTGCTAAGCAAAGCTCTCCTACATTGGTGCACTGGGTGTGCAGACACTTGAGTGAAATGCACATCTGCAGCCACTCAAAGAAGAATTAATATTGTTGCTATGTAAATCATTCTGAATTCCTTGATTTTTGTGCAATTAAAAATATGAAACTTAATTGTACCTGCGGTTTTTGCAAATAATTGCTTCAGGGTGGAAGTGTGAAGTTCAAGGTAAATAAACAAATCAAATATCAAGCAATAATGAAACAAAAGAATATTAAAAGGTCACATACCACAGAGAAGGAATACATGGCCTTCTCTCTAGGAGATTAAATGTAATACGTGCACGTTAGGGTTTTGTTATTAAAGCTGTGAGTTAGAAAAACCTCTATGTATGCTTGAGGAGGCAGTATTAAACCCGCATTTTCAGGAGTTTGTAATATAAAAATGTTACCCTTTGGGGTGAAGTTTCTCATGCTTGTTCCCAGCCCAGAAACCTTTTTTGTTTGTTTTTGGGTGTGTGCACGTGGGGGTGTGAGGGGGGAAGATGTGATAAAATCCTAATTTGGCTCCCTTTATGTATCTCAATGTCTCACTTTATACTTTGCGAAATTCATTGAGGGTGAGCAGCATCAACACTTTGTGCATATTTAACTTCGTGTGTGGCATAAATTAAAAATGGAGCTCTCACTACCTAGGCACATACCTGGAGGCTGCACATATTGAGACAGTAAATCGATTAAGACAAGCCAGCTAGCTAAGCCTGACTGATCTGTCTTGACAGCCCCAGCCAACAATCACTCCCTTAATCCTCCGCACTATACTTAAGATCTAGTGATCATAAACATTTCATAAGCTCTGGGATTTACATCCCCATGTGCACTGCATTCTACAGTGCATACACAATTTTAAGTTGGACATCTTTGAATAGAATGGGAGCCTGCAGGATGGTGCTAAACCTGCTACCCCCCTCCGCCCCCTTTAAAGGGAATGGGTGGAAAGTTAAGTCATATCTCCTCCTAAACACCTTTAAGAAACCACTGAAAGGCGCCTAGCAGGGGTAGTGAATTTTTGTGGGCCCTTCCTTCGCAGAGCTCAAGCCACCCGTTTCAAAATGGTACATGTTCTGTAGGGTCCTCTGCACTTGAAGATGCACAGTTTCAAAGCTCACAAAATTTGGATATGATCAGGTGATTTAACTATTGCTCAAATAAAGGTATTGATGCATTTATCTGAATGGGAATGTATAATAGTCACTTTGTCATCATAACCCATCCCTCCAAATTCCTTTGCTTTCTCTTCACTCATCCAGATATTCTCATGTTTACGGTATGGCTGAGTTACCGTAGATACCGGAGGGGACCATAAACCCTTGAATGCCCTAGCTTGTGCATTTAAAGCCTCATCTGTAATGCTGCATAAACATAGGTTCTGTTAAAAACAAAAGCTTTGAATGCAAAGGGGACAATGACCAGGAGCACAAATTAATAGAAATGTTGAAAATTGACATATCAAGGGTATCCACATATAAAATTCAAAGTGAGCTCAAGCCTGAGAGCTGGGCACCTCAATGACAGCATCTGAAAGTCTTCAGCTGAACTTGAAATACTCAGCACTTTACGCACACCAGTTCTGAACAAGAGGAACAAGACAGTGGATTGTCCTGTACTTGAAGTTTCTTAAAAGACTGGATGTCATTCTAGGCTATATGCTCTGCTCAACTAGAAGTTATGGTGTTTGATGCAGGAATTACTGTGTGAAGTTCATTTGGCTTGTTTTATGCAGGAGGTCAGACTAGATGATCATAATGATCCTTCCTGGCCTCAAAAGGACATGAAAATAAAAGGCAACACCACAGAAAGACAAACACTGAGCAGCCATACAGGTGAGAGTGCTTCCCTTCCAGCACCCAAAAAGCCAATGGCTCAGACCCCCTCACTGGTGTACCACATTTCACTGCTTCTACAACTGAGCAGCCCTTGTTGTCTAAGCAGCCATTCCAGGTGGCTCAGGGAATAACATACATTGGGGACCAAGCTAATGCAATGCAGAATCAGCCCTTTGCTCACTCCACTACCAAAGTGCCCTGTGTACTTTGTATGGAAATAAACCTGTGGAAAGGGCAAAAGTTTCAAGGAATTGCAGGAAGAGATTCTCCAAATCCAATCACAGAATAAGCCCTGCTCCACACACTTAATACACCTCCGGCAGAATTAAGTCCTTGGCATGTCATTGCCATCAGCAATAGATGTGGATCACATTCACTCGAATTATGGTGATTGGCAAACTCAATAGTACTGTGTATATTTACTTTAGAAGTGTTATAATGCTCCCTGTCCGCCCAGACAGTAATTAGGTTATGAGAGACAGGCAGAACAAACAGAGCCAGCAGAGCTGACCGAAAGGTGCTTTCTAGGGAATCAGCAGAGAGAAGCCTAAAAAACAGCTGCTGCTATGAAGAGTACCCTTCCTCGCTTGGTTAGTGGAGGCCTTCAGAACATATTTCTGAAGTGAACATAATTCACCAGTTTTATTTGAAGGTCACTGACAAAAGGCCAGTTTTCTGTGACAAAAAGATGCCAATCCAGTTAAAAGGAAGAGTGTATACAACTAATTCAACCCATCTTAATGTACAGAACATTGGCCAGCCACAAGAAAGGAAATCAGTACCTCCATCACAGAAATGAAGACATTGAGATCGTCAAATGGCCGGACACTTTGTGAAAGGAAACAAAATGAGATTCTGAGGGGCCTAACGTGGATTGCTCCAATGGAAGACAAGTTGAGGGAGGCCAGGCTGTGTTGGTATGGACATATTCAGTGGAAACGTAAGAACTATATCAGTACGATGGCTCTTGCAATGACTGTGGATGGAAGACGGCCAAAGGAGAGACCTAAGACTCGATACATGGATTAGATACCATGGACCTCAAAGAAGCCAATAGGCATGACAGCTTGGCATATGATCATGAGTTTTGGAAGAAGGCTATAAAAGTTGCCAATCCTAAATAGGAAAGAGGTAAAAAAGTAGTAGTAGCAGCAGTTTTATTTGAAGGTCATCTTTAACTGTTTCCTGTGACTTGTAAATAAACCAAGCCCACTCAGAAGCTTGCAGCATAAAGTTATGCTTGAGATCTACAGATGAAATGTGTTGTGAAAGTGCCAAGTATTATTATGAAGTAGTGGAAAGTTAAGGCTCCGTGCATGCCAGTTGTTTAACCACAGAGACTAGCTGCTTACACTTCAAGAGAGATAAAGAATAATCCAGGAATATGGCTATTTTTGACCTCTGGAAAGAGTCCAGCACTGGAGATGGAAAAGACAAGGTCATCTAATCCATGCCCCAGAGTACAGTGTAGGATTGTTCCCCACAGTATATTTTCTAGAAGAAAACCCTAACATTCTTGCAGTTTTCAGCTTAGTTTCTCATCAGGAGTATGTTATAAAGTACTAGAAATATAAGGCCCACAGGAGGTTAGGTGTTTTTTTAAGATACGTCTATGAATTTCTAATGTGTCTATGATCCTCGGATGTAAATGAGCTGATAATATGTAATTTACCACTTTCCACGCATCACCTGGTTTTTTTGAACTGTCTCCAACACTCTGAACATCAGCACTATAGTCTGTTCCATGGCACTGTTTTTAATACCCAAAAGAAGCTGAGCGTGGAAAATCTGAACAGGACAGAGGTATAAGGCATGAGTTCTGTGCTGCCGGCTGTTTAGGTTTCAGGTATTCTACCTCAAAGAACCACCAGGGACCATGTTCCCCGCAGGAAAGAAAAAATTGAAAAGCAAAGCACTGAAAGTATAGGTGTAGGGCTCTATTTTCAACTTGTTGAGGTTCCTGTTCATGCACCTCCTGTCTGTGATCCTTATGATTTAATATTTAATATAAAAGAATCAAAATTAAAGTGTGCAATTATTATTGTAAGGAATTAAAATGGGAACCTCCTAAGCCTTCAGTACTGTATCACTATCTTTTAACTCATTGCGGTACCCATTTCTCATTACCCTTGTCAAACAACCCCCTTGTAACCTTTCATTTTACCACCAACACAGTTGATTAATATGCATCTGCTAAAATAGTTATACAAAAGGTATCCAAGTCAGTAAACCCATCAAAAAAGGGTTCTTAATATGCAAGTAATACATTCTAACAAAGAGTTGGACAAGGCACACTTGAATCCAAAAGTACTAGGTGTATCTATTGATCAAAAGTAGAGCCTGCTTTTACTCTCAGTAGTAATTCTGAGATCTTGGCAAATATTTTGGCCTGAAGTATCAAAAATATACAGCCACTAAGAGTTACATCACGGCGAAGCAAAAGCCTGGAATATCAAGTATTCTCAGTCTCCAATCCAAGTAGTAACCATATGCAAAACTTCATAGTTTTCAAATTCTGATGAGACCAATTATTCACATTGGTATGGCCACCTTCTTGCAAGCAGTGATCCAACTACCTGTCTCTTCAATTGTATTTTACTATGTTTTCCATAATTAATCAATTCCAGGATGCACTTTGAGGTCCGTCACCTCCTTATTTGAGTTACATCATTATTTTCAAGATTGCTACCCAGGCGATAGTATGAAAGTTGAGGGTGCCTGTCGCAGGAAAACAACGAGGAGCGCTTATCCTGACTAAAAGCTCCATGCACTCTCTAGGGTACAGAAAGGAAGGTATTTCTCATATCCTTGTCCTGGCTTTTAGAGTGATTGAATAGCCACACCTGCAAACATCCAGAGCTTCACCCTTTTGTGCGTATATCTTTCTGAAATTAAGGAAACTAATACACTAGCATTTCAAAAGCTACCGTAATTTCAAAACCAAATTTCCATAAAGACACATTTATTCATTCAAGATAATGTATACATCAAATTTAACATTTTAAAAAAACAGCCAAAGTTACTCAAGCCATAAAGCACTTGAAAAGTCTCTTGAGTAAAATGCCACTATTTTTACCCTGCCTCCCAGCTGTGGCTTAAATCCTTTCTGCTCTTTGGGAAGTTATGAAACTTTCCAAAAAGGAACACTGACTTTTGAGATTCCAGCAAGCACAGGAAATTTCAGACTAACACACATTGTTTAAAGTAAACAATTAAGCAGTATCAAATGGAAGGGTCATGTCCTCCTTAAACAGAGTATCTGCGTGATGCATATCCCCATACGTGCACTATGGGCCAAATCCTGCATTTTTTTGCACCTAGAACTCCACCACCACAGTGTTTGTTTTGGAAGTCGAAGGACTACACAATCAGGGTTTGAGGGACTATACATTGTTCCCTCTTGGTAAATCAGTAAGGACCAAGGTGAGGAAGGATCAGAGGGAGTTTCCAGTGGACGTTTGTGGAGGTGGCAGCCCAGAAACAATAGAACCTTTCATATGAAGTGACCATTCTGCACTGCCCTTGTTTAGTTGATTTGGACCATTTCCAACATCTTTGGAGGAAAGTAAAAAAAAACCTCTAGCAGACTTTTCTCAGTCATACAGACTGTTGATGATTAAGGTTAAGATTTTGTCACAGGTATTTTTAGTAAAAGTCACGGACAGGTCGTGGCAATAAACAAAAATTCATGGGAGCCATGACCAGTCTGTGACTTTTACTAAAAATAATTGGGGATGGGGGGAGGGGCTGGGGAGAGGTCGGCTGCAGGGGCAGAAGGCTGTACAGCACCGGCCTTGGCAGCAGAGGTGCACACAGCCCTGGCTCCGTGCACAGCTGAAGCTCAAGCAGTCATGGAGGTCCGGTACAATCACAGAATCCATGACTGCTGTGAAATCATATCCCTACTGATGATTCTATACGGTCAGTTTTGTTTAGCTACCATCACGTGATGATATCTGCATCCGATTAGCTGCTACACTGCAATTTTAACAATACAGGTGTCTGCAGGGAACTGGGAAAAGGCGCTGAGTAGTTTTTCTTCTTTATACACACTCTCCACAATAGCGGCAGCAAAGGCCATCTGTGACTAGGTGATCTCCATTCCCTCCTTCCTCCCACCCTTCAAGTCACTTCTCTTGATTGTGTTACGTGGCATACTGTTCACTTATTTGGCTTTGGAAATTGTTTTGAAACTTTCCACATTACATTCAGTATCTTAACGGTACTCTTCTTTTTATGCTGGTGTTCCTGGAGCCCTGCAATATGTTTGCACGTTGATAAAGGCATCTTGGTTGTTTCAATGAATTCACAGGGCAGGTACATTTATATTTGATGAACATATATCTAAATCAAGAGGTTCCACCCCTTTTTTTTTAAATCATGAAAAGATGCCTCTTTTCATCTTTTCTCATCACTGTTATTGGACACTGGAGAAGAGGGTATAGAACTACAGCTGTAAACCCAATTCATAGAACATAGTTATTTTATTCTCTGCCATATCTGGTTTGACTGAGATCTGAAACAGCTTGTACACTTTTTGACATGTTCACAGCAAAGGAAATGATTTATGTCAGTGTCTGTTTTTCTTGAAAAAGGTATTACTAGCCAGCAGTCAGCTGGTGGAGCAAGTCAGAATTCTCAAAATAAGCATTTTGGGACACATGATGGAAATTGTCTTCCTAAGGTCATGCCAAAACTTTCAAACTTGGGTGCCTTAAGTTAGGCTTCTAAATCCCTATGTAAGCACATAAGTAAAGATAACCTAATTTTCCAAACGTTTCGAGGACCTCTAGCTCCCACTGATGTCAGTGGGATTTGTGGATGGCTCAGTACAGTGGAAAAGCACACCACTGTACTTAGGTTCCTAAATAGGGATTTCAAAGCCTAATTTTAGGCACCCAGTTTTGAAAATTTGGCCTTACTATGGTCCCTGTTTGTAATGAAGCTCAACCTTTGTTAAGTTCGCTTCTGGAGTAAATACGCCTCAGGTAGTCAGTGCCCCAAAAACACACTGTGGATCATTTTCTCTCACAGCTAAACACTGTGGAGAATAGCTGCTTAACAAGTCTCTCCCCCAGTGTCAACACAAACACCTTGCGTGGAAGCTATTGTCACCTAATCTCATCCATGTTGGTAACTTCGGCAAGTGACTAATACTACACGTTTTATCTTCTCTGGAGTGTATTGCCTGGGGTGGCTACTCCATGACCAGTCATCCATGGAGCAGAGGAAACATGTAATTAGAGCATTGGAGGCTTCCCTGTTGTAGTGCTGGTTCTGTCACTGGCTTGCCCAGGGACCGTTGCTAAGTCAGTGAACTGTGTGGTGACTCACTTTCCTCATCTGTAACATGAAGATAATATTTTACCTGCTCAGTCTTAACTAACGTTTATAAAGTTCTTTAAAGTACAAGGTGCAAATAGGCAAGTGCCAAGCTTTGCAACCAGCACATTCTGAAGGTCAACTTGTTCTCTTTATAGGACTGGCTATCCCATCAAACATGTTTGTACACCCTGCAACATCATTTCTAGGCCCAACCGTTTCACTGTCTTTCCTCATTCTCATACTGCCAGGATCATGTGTAGAACACACTTTAAAAAAAATTATATTTAATGTACTGTAGTATGAACTTTGGGGCTTTAATTAAAATGCATACGATTTCCTCTGCACTCATTTTTCTAAATATGTTAATAAATATTTTAAATTACATACACCTGGCTGCAGGGAGGGAAAGGCAAGTTGGTGAAGAGGGAGACCTTTTGCTTCATGCATAAACAATGAGGGGCCCCAAACAAGGAGTGGAATTCGTGGGAGGGAAAATGCGCCCCGGAAAATGTCACCCACTTCTCTGCCATGGCAGAATTTAGAGCACAACTCTCATTGCGCACTAAGACAGCAGCAGCACAAAGAAAATTATAATAAAGAAAAAGCATAGTGGCAACCAGTGGAGAAAGTGCGAGAGATCTGTGTGCATTTCATACAGAACGAGGTGACAGTCACTGGGACTTCTCCCGTAACACAAACAGATGTTCCTCTAGGTTTTAGATGAAAATAATTTGTCCATTTGCACCAGAGAGGGTGTTTGACGGTATTTGTGGTGGGGACCAAATCAACCAAGGCTGGTTTTGAATCTTTGAAGCACGTGTTTGATCCCTAGAGAGCAGAATGTGAGGGATAAAATTGCTGTACAATTAACCTCTTCGCTGCTGCAGAACACAGGGTTGTTATTTCATTTGTGCTTCAATGTGACACCCTTGCTACATGGAGCAGTACATAATGTTTTACCCTAAACACCCGTGGTTCACTTTCAGAACACAGGACCCATTTCAGTGTCTCCTTCCCTGAGGCCCTGCCTTCTAAAGAGGTCTCTTGAATAACATCCAGTACTACAATAGGAAGCGGAGAAAGAGATAGTGAGTTTCAGAACAGGTCAAAATCTTTGGGGGAACAGTCCCATGGGCAAGCACAGCTGATCAGCAGAGAGCCAAAGGACAAAACTGCAGAAGAACTAAACAAATAGCTTTAGCAGATCCCTCCCCGTTTCTGGAGAAGGGAGAACCCACATAACTAGAAAGGGTCCTGGACAAGTCCCAGGAATCTGGTTGCTTTGTAGTAAGTTGAACTTGTATTCACTTCCGACCACATCAATGTATGTGTGTCAACACTAGGTTTTTATATGATTGTTAGAGGACAAAAAGCAATGTTTTAAAAGCTGGAGTGCATAAGTTCCCCTTCCCTAATAGAGAGAAACCCCACAGATAACCGAGGCAGATTTTCATATTCTGTTTACAGTCTGGCAGTTAAGGGAACTCTCCTGGCCAACATTAACACAGCAGACAAGATGTGAGCTACACAATCAGATCCCAAAGACCACCTGCTGATATCTGCCTTCAGTTGCCAATGAAGCAATAAGATGCATGCAAGGAGGGCACAGATTAGCTTAAGATAGACTAATCCCCTACATGCTTAAGAGCAGCAAAAGAGACCTTGGCATTTATATTCCAGTTCACTGCCTTGATGACAGTCAGGACGCCATTTTGGGGAGGAGGAAAGGTGTGAGGAGAAGAAAAAGATACCACTGGTGACACCACCACATTAAAGTGGACTCTTCACTTGAAAAGTGTTTTAGGGAAGAGGAAAAGGGATTCATATAAGGACACAGTGAAGGCTTAAGTCTAAATACTGACCAGCTTTGACAGTTAGGTCCTTTGAAAAATCTCACCTCAGGAATTGTAAACAGGTATTTTCTTCAACGGATCCTTGTTACAGCAGGAGAGCATCACCCAGCTACTCAAATCCTGTGTCTGGTATAGTCTACGAACCCTCGCTTGTTAGTTATTTGTGTTACAGTAACACCTAAAGGTCCCATCATTCTAGAGGATGTACAAATACTTGGTAAGAATGAGTCCCTGCTGTGAAAAGCTCACTGTCACAACAGATTTGCATCTCACTTCTATGCTTGTGTTCCCGCTCCCACCCCAAATATCGGTTTTGTTAATGTGCTCACAGTGAGTGGCAAGTAATGTTGGGCATTAGGAATGCCCTGTGAAAATTCCCCACTGCCACTGACAGCTGAATCAACAGCATTTACAATGCGTTTATCCAAAGCAGGCCACTGCGAAAGCAGGTCAATCCTTAGTCCCAACAACGTTGGGTATTTCTACCCTGCAATCAGAAGCGTGACTGCAGCAGGTGTAGAGGAACCTGAGGAGCTAGCTTTGATGGAACTAGCTCAAGCAAATATAGCAGTGAAGCCGCAGCCGCACAGTTGGCAGCACGGGCTAGCTACTCAAATACATACCCAGGGTCCCAGGTGGGCTTCTACAAGCTATGCCGTCACTCAAGTTGCCACAGCTTTGCCGCTATTATTATTGAAGCTAGCTCCATCAAAGGTAGCTCGGATACATCTACACCTGCTATAGTCACACCTCTGATTGCAGTGCAGACATACCTTAAGACAATTTCCCCACAGAAATATATTAACCCCTCCCCACCACCACTCCATACCCATTATTAGAAATGCACAGTGAACAGTCAGGAACATAAGCACAGAATCAGAAATTAGTGAGATAAAACCTGCTACCCCTTCTCCTCCTGGTGTAGGATTGCCCTCTAGATTTCTCTCTAGTACTTTCCAATGTTAGATGGCACATGTGATGGGGCTCTCCCACCACTTCTCTGGGAAGAATATTTCCTAGTCCACTAGATCAGTTGGAAATACCATCATGAAATTCTAGTCTCCCCGCAACCCTGGTCACTCACACCATTCCTTCCCTTGAACCAACGGAAGTAAAAAGGGGGTGGAAAAGAAAAACTCAGAAACCTGGAGAGTGCTCGGAATTTATTCCCTTGAACAAGAGCAGTAACATTTGAACAAAAAGTGTATCGATTTCACAGCAACAGGAAAACCAAATGTTACATAATTTAAAAAAAGACACCCCCCCAACAAACAAAACAAAACAGGTTAAATTATGAAAAAGTTTAAAAGGCTACAAGTGGAGATGTGAAGCCTTTCTGGGCACTGATCATCTTCCTTGCCTCTTTTCCATCAAAGTTTGTTTCATATAAACTCCTGTTTCTCCCTGAGCCAAACCTAACCCCTAGGAGATGGTCACTTATCAGATTCTGCTTTTCAAAGGGCAGAAACTTAAATCATCCCAGATAATGAAAAAGCAGCAACTTCTCTTTTATACAGATTTAACAGGTCTTTTTCTAATGTCATGAGAAACATTTCATGCAGCTTCTGAAAGTGCCCAGAAAAATTCACAACGTCCTTCAGAAAATACACACACAAAACAAACAAGTAATTCAGTGGAACAAGTCTACAGGTCAGAAAGCTGAAGGAAGAGCTGGGAGCCCTGCTTCTCCCCAAAGTGTTCTCAGCAGGATCCTGTTGTGGGTATAAAGGTGCCAGGACCATCACTGCATATTTTGCCTTATCCCAAAAAGCTTTCTAGGCTCTTTCACATCGCAATTGTACAGCAACTGTTGGGTTAGCTGCCTTTCAACACATCTGAGACACGCAATCCCTCACTTCAGCTTTCCCCTTTCCAGATTTCCTGCACTTGAACCTGCTGTTCCCTCTGCATTCTCCCCCCCCATGAAATCCTGATAAGAACACTGAAGAACAGGATGGACTGGGAACAGGTTAGCACACATTCCAACTAGAAGGCTTCCAGACTCCACAAGAGAAGATGATGATTCTTTGGGCAGGGATTTGGTCCAACCCTTCAATTCAGACCCTCTATTAGGTTTCCAGAAACACAGGGCATTACTCTCAAATGTATATTTTAAAACTCCCAGTCTGAAGAGCTGCAGATGAGCTCTCTTTGGAGAGCTGTTACAGATCAGCTATGGAAGGGTTCAGTATAATGTATCATGAATGCAGACTACTACTATTCCTTCCAACTCCAGTTAAGGTTTCCAAGGCACAGCAGAAGTTTAAGTTCCTTTTTCCCCCATCTCTGTCTGATCAGAGTCTGGTACACCAATTTTCAGACCGAATTCTAAAATATGAACCTTTTGGGTTTTATTGGTTGAGGAAAGGGGGTGCTTCAGGGTGACTGGTATAAAATGCAAGCAACAGGTACACAACATTACACCACAAGATTACTTCACAGGTGTAGTCAAATCTTTTAAAGTTGAATGTTTAAGACAGAGTGGGACATTTTTAAAACACTGCCTCCATTCATAATAGTATAGAATCATACACACAAATGAAGGGTTCTGTGCAGGTAGGTTCATCTACATGCACAAACGAGATTCTGTATGTATGAACTGTATTCACAAGTAATGCACACCCAATTTAGGCACAGTCACATGTGGACAACATTTATATGCATAAAGTCCACTTGGATGTGTATGTACACAAACAATTCCCCATTTGTGCATTGTTTGCCGATGCAAGAAAGTTTGTGTGTAAGCTCTATTGTAAGTGTTCACAAGGAACCATGCAGAACTGGACATACTAGTGATGGCCAGCTGAGGCTTCTTTGAAAATGTGGCCCACATAAAACACATTAAAGGCATGTCCTTTACAGGAAGCAGCCACCCTCTATGCTCTGTAGCCATCAAAAGATCTTTCCATAGGTAAGCTAAACTTTGTTATATACAGTAGACTACACATATAAGAGAGGGATAGTTAGTTAAGGGCATCACACTTTGGACTCTACTTACTGTACATGAGTGGGTTTGTACATGAGCGGGCTTCCTACCTTCACTATTGCACCCCTATTGTTATATACACTATGTATTCAGAGGCCTACCTGGTAGGTGGCCTGATCTCTTCCTTTCCTATTGCTTTCTGGATTCTGCTCACTATAGTTTGTATTTGGTGACCAAATATCTCTGCAGGGATCTTTCACTGGCTCATGAAGGACACGCTTCACTAGCTAGGCAACTACCTCAAAGATCATGCTACCTGCCATCTAGTGCTGCATGTCTACAAGGGTAAGATGAGCTTGCTTCCCTTCTGAACCTTCCATTGTGAGTGGGGAAGGAAGCCAATAGGAGAGTGCTTGTCCCGGGGATGAAACATTTTACCTGCCTGAAGTCAAGCATTATTATAAACTCTGCATTGAAAGAGACTGTTCCAAGTCCACCTGTCAGGGAAGTGCTAAAAAGTTCAGAGATAAATTTCTTATAGACCTTTAGAACAACACACAAAAATAGCACTTGTATATTAAAAGCATCTTAAAAACCATATTAAAATACTGTAAATCATATTCAAAAAAATCCAAGAGACACAACAGTTACACATTATCAAAGGAAGAGAGACAGTTGAAAAGCAGGGTTGTTGGGGGTTTTTGTTTTTTGTTTTGTTTTGTTTTTTGGCAAAAGCAGCTACTTTGGCACAAAGGCAAATGCAGAAAAGAGAGAGAGACAAACAAGCAGACAGTACAGAGAAGGCTTACAGAGTCTACCACAAGCATGCCAGAGTTCAGCACCAAAAGCACAGTTGTAGCTTTCCCCACCCTTCCTTCACAAGAGAGTCCTGTTTATTGGGAAAGAATGGAATCAGCTGCGCAAAAGCCCATTACTATTTCCCCAGTTGAAGCGATATTTGTACCTCCATAGCCAGTTTGCATAAACTTCTCTGAAAATCCCCGCTTAGAGCCCTCCTAGTGTGCACACAGGCTCCTTGGCAAACCAGACATGACCCTCAACAGAGCTGTGATTCTAACTTACTGCTGGAAACCTTGGCTTGGATGTCAGAGATTGTCCCTAAAACTACAGTCATTACAGCACAAGGGACAAGACTATCCGCATGTAATGCCAACTGGGAAGTGGCGGCATTGACACGCATTTAGCAAAGGTAACACATGCAGATCAGGTTAGTGACATCCCATGTGAAAGTGCTTAGTGTGACCTCACCGCACCTCAGCTGACTGAACCTGATGAATAGTGTTCAATGTTTGGAGGTCCTTTAAGTTTCCACCTCTTCCACCTAAGCTGGCTAAGAAACAAAGTGCCAGGCTCACTGGTGGTGGAAAGTAGATATCAAGTGTAAATGGGTTAGAAACATGAGTGTAAATGGAAAAGTAGTGTAATTTACACCCATTTGGTATTCGGTGGGAACCAAACATCAGACCTAGCATAGACTGTTGTAATGCCCACTGAACAGAAGCTTTGCCTGCTTACACCTGCATTGATTTTTTTGCCACGCCCATGCATATCACACTTCTTTGCTACTTATGCTGTTTTTCCAACCAGTTTACATTCCACATGCAGCCTACACCATCACTGAAGCTGGCTCAATCTCTCATAGGATTTGCAACTGTTAATGCAGGCAGGGCCGGCGCACCCACTAGGCGACCCTAGGTGGTCGCCTAGAGCGCCAGGATTTGGGGGGCGGCTCGCCGCAGCTGCCTCCTGCCTCCCAGCTCCGCGGCTGAGCCGGGGGGGGGGGGGGGGGGGGGGGAGGGGGGAGGCTGCCGCGGCCCACAAGCTGAGCTGCCGGCCTGGGGGGGGGGGGGGGGGGGAGGGGAGTGGGAAGCAGGGGGGGCGGGGATGTTAGCTGGGGGGGGGGGAGAGGGGGGGCGCAGGGCTTGTGCAAGGAAGTTTCGCCTAGGGCGCGAAACTTCCTTGCACCGGCCCTGAATGCAGGTTGCATTTGGTGGCGTTTGGCCCAAAGGGGGTCAAATGTTCTTAGAAGATATAGAGCTAACAGTAGCAAGTCCATCAGCCAGGAGACGCAGAGGCTTGGAAACAGCTCCCCGCTCCGATTCAGACAGGTTCATGCTTAAGGTATTGGTCTATTCTACAGTGTACACCGTCTAGCAATATTCTTTAATTAGCACAATTTAATAAATGACAGCTAAGCATGTAGAGGGCATTTCTAGTTCAAAGTCAGGAATCCATCAAATGGAGATGTGCCTCCCTAGGATTTTCCAGAAATAGAATCACATCCTTTCACTGAATTACCAATCCCAGTAGTTTAATGCTCACCCTAATCCTCCCCCCCGCCCACCTCTCTTTTTAAAAGCACAAAGAACTGTAAACACTAGCCATATACTTCCTGACCCAACCAGCAGAACAGGATGCAAAGGCAGGTGGTTACAAGGCATATGACAGTTATATTGCTGCGCTGGCTAGGTGAGAACTGACCTGCAGTTAATTAAGCTGCCGCAAGCTTCTCATGCACACTGCTTTTGAGCCAATATCTCCCCCGTTCTATCCCACTTCTCATTATTGCCAGTAGTTTTAAGACACACTTAAGACTTCCTACAAAGAGGCTGGGGAGAGATGTGAAATCTCAGCTGAAAAGGGAGACTCCAGCACAGGAGGTAAACCACTGCCCGCCTCCTTACCATTAAGCCTATCTCTGCCATGCACACAGCTGAGTATGCAATGCACTATACTATCCTGTGGGCGATTCCAGTGGGTATTTTAATAATATAATAAGCAGCTCTACTATACTTGGTGCCATATATGAGTGCATACTGCCTCACGTAACATCCCTTTCAAGGGCCAGTGTTCCAAAAAACTATATAGAATTCCACTTCCGTTCAGAAGCTGAGGCAAACAGAAGCAGGCTGTTAAAGAAAATAATGTCTGCTCTGTTCTATTTCTCTCCCATGTAGATGGATCACCGATCTATCCACAGGGTCACGCACATACTACAGTCACATAACAATAGCAGCAGATATTTATTTATTTGGCCATACCTTTATAGCAAACCATGGCCTATCATCTACCTTCCTCACTTATCTCTCCACCAGCGTTTGTTGAACAGTAAAGTTCTGAGAAATAGCCAGTGTTTTCTGTTCATCTCAAAAGTTAAGTCCCTTCTAAAAATTCTCCTTGTTTTTAAAGAAAGATCTGATTCTTAAAGGGAAGGCAACTTTAACTCACTCAATAAAAGCAGTTAAAAACAGTTTAAAGGTACTACGCCCGCAGAAGACACGAGGCCAACTTTTTAGATTTTACGATGACATTCTCCTTAAAATGTCTCTCCCCTCCATTTTGCTGCACAGAAAACCATACAAATGGAGGAGGAAACTGTGAAACTAACTACATACAAAGCGCTGCCAAATGCACAAAGTAAAACTGAAAAAAGAATTATCTAATTACTTACAATTATAATCTTGCATTGTAATAAATAATAATTTAAAAAATTCAGACAAAAGCGTGATTTAAGCTGACTATATCCGTTAAGATCTTTTAAAGCTAGTACTGTAATTTGGGGACATTTTGCTACACAAAGTGTGACTATTTAATATTTTCTCTTTCCTAAAAGCAACGGACTTAAGTTTATCCACAGTATTCAGGGCCCATACACTAGAAACCAACTCTCTCTTCCCCTCTCGTCCCCCCTTTTCCTTCTCCACTAAATTGCAGTTTTCAATAAGGACAATTGAGGAGCTGGGCCAGATGAGAGCCTGTGGCACAAACAGAACATTTCTCCCAAGTTAGAAGGAATTAGAGTTTTCAGATAGAGCAGACTATCCCCAGCAATACGACACATGCTGTAATAACCCAATTCCCAAAACAACTTTCCAAGAGCAGCACATGTTCTGACAATGAGGGGAGAGCACCATGAGCTGCCAGCACCAAGGAGTTCAAGAGTTTAAGGAACTGGTTTCCTTTAGCTGCAGAAGACACCAAGAATTCTTAAGTACCCACAGTCCAAAGACAGCAACAGGGTTGTTGTTTTTTAAATCCATATACCAGGTTAATGAGAAGCTTGGGAGGACGGGCACCATATCCAGAATTCAGGTGAACACAGAAATCCAGTCTGAGTTACTGTAGTCCAGAGAGACCTTCAGTTCTACTAATGCTAAAGTGCAGACTTCACAGATCAAGCCTTTTTATTTGGGCTCACTCCAAGGAAATCCTGAACTAAGTATCTGTGTTCACCTAGAATGATTTTAGACAATGCCCTTGAAAGGACAGAGAGTCCAGGCCCCAAAGCCAACACACAAAAGAACATATTCAAGCTTTTACACAATACCCAAAATTCACACAAGTTATACAGCTTACAAAGTCAGGTCATGTTAAAATCTTACTGGTCAGCAGGCTGCCGATAAAACTCCCCCAGGATTTGCACAAGAACCTCGGACTGGACATAGAGAAAGGGGACCCCAAAAGCCATCAGCTGACACATGAAAAACGAGTCCAAAGGATTTTGGGCTACCTGGCGCCCGACTGAAGAAACTGTGCTTTGCAGGCGCTGGCTTGCCACCCTAACTTTGTCAAAGAGGCTGAGAGAGTACTTCACCACCCTGCCAAAGAATGAAGCGGAGCTACCTGGAGTCCTCTCTGCTGAAATGGCTATGGAATTTGCCCGTCCACTTGCTTCAGCTGCCATGGCTTCCTGCAGGGATCCTTTGTTGTCCTGTGAAACGAGGGAAAGAATAAAAAACAATCAAAGAAGCAATTGGAAACCCCTTGGAAGCATTTACTTTTAATTTGGAGCAGCGTGTTTTAACACTGAACACGCCCAACCACCTCTTGAACAGCAGCATGTGATTATTTATGGGTAGGTAGCGCCTGGCCACAACACTCAGGGGTCGGGCCCAACTAGTGCACCGTCATCTGATTATTTATGTTCTGAAGATCAGTTTATGCATCTAAGAAAGCCAAAGAGGTGACATTTCTACAGCTTGCTCACAGGAGTTACAACCACCCATTTTTGCCCTTCAACTTCAGAAGGACGCACGGCAGCAATGGGCCTCTATCCTTCCCCTGCACAGGACCGAAGGAAGCACAGCATTAACTTGCTGTAGTAAAGGCAGGGCACAGGGGAAGGGGAGATAACACTTACTATAGAAAACAAAAGCTTCACATATAAGAGGGTCCACCTTTGAGAAGATAGGAGAGAGCTGAAAGCAAACTTCATAGGATTTGAGAAGGTAACACTGCTGAGGATTATAATGTAATTTCCCAAAGACAGTGTAAGAAGAGAGACTCAAAGTGAAACAGGGACAGAAAATAAGCTCATCTGATGCTTTATGGGGTGCATGGAGTAAAGGAGTAAAAACTGATGCTTTAGTGGGTGCAGTACGACCTGCCCCTCTTTTCCAAGGATGATTTTACCTGTGAATCATGTGAATTAAGTGAGGAAAAACGATTCCTTTCTAGCAATAGGTTCCTATTAATGCAAGACAAAGCTTCCTAAGGAAGACCTCAATTTTGGCTTATGCGAGTGGGTTTGGCTCAGAACCCCAATTCCAGCCCACAGAGATGGGACTGCATTTCCTGAAGAGAAATGACAATCATTGGCTTCATTTTAACGAAGCCTTTCCAATAAACAGAAAGGCTGTCAACTTTGTCATTCTAGTTCTTCTAGTGTTTGCACAGGCTTCAGTAATTACTTTAGTCAAAGAGAAACTGACATCAAAATCCTAGACTATGTGGGGTGGGGTTTTCTTTCTTAATGAGACCCACAAAAACATAAGAGATTGATAATTACAACACAGATTGCTCTTGAATTTATTACTTTACAAAGAGGCAAGACTTCATGACATTTAAACAAAGTGATTCATTACGATTCTTCTACCCTCTGCAAAAACATACATTTTTCCAATAGCAGTGATCAAAACCCATTACACCCAACATGTCAGATTAGAATAAAAAGTTACCTTTCCTGACAGAGGACCCACTGCTGGTCTCTTCCTCTGAGCATAACCAGAGAGTCGGTAACAGTAGTGAGGTTTACAGTAGAATTTACCTGCAATCAGAAGAAAAGGGAGAGGAGTAACAGTGAGAACACAGCAGCTAAGTCTACACAATATAACACTCTACCTCAGTGAGATTTACTTTGCTATCTCCACTTCCTGTGCCCGGCCCTGCCCCCTCACTATGCTTGGAGACAAACGCACTGAAGTTTTAACTCAAGTCCTTCTCTCCCCCTCCCTAAACAGTGCCTATTCCACTGGGCGCCTGACAACCATTTAACTGATATCCAATCAGCCACCAAAGCAGAGCTGAGGCCTCCATGGTATCACACACTAACAATGCGGCAGTGTGTGAAGAACAAAGACATCATCACATGAAAAGCTGGCAACCGCACTTTTGGGAAAATCAAGAATTAATACAACTGTCAGAGGAATGAGGGAGGGAATGGGTATTAACTCTGAAGGGACTATGTATGATAATATACCGAGACTTCTCCCAAAAAAAGATATTCTACTTAAATCTCATTTTCCCAATCAACAGGCTGCATAGGACCCAGTCGAGCGCCACAACTAGAAGCCCACCTGAGTACAGAGCTCCTAGATACCTTTTACTCTTATTGGGATAGTGCTGATGAAATGGTACCCGGGCCTTGAGGTGCTACTCCAATACAAACACTAGTATCAGGTCAGATCGGTGGTACTGTGTGAGCTTTCCGTGCAGCTCTATCACTGCACAGCTGCCCTGAAATGCACTGCAGATTCCTCTGCTATTCCAACACAACTCTGCTAATGGACCTCAACCCTGCAGTGTGACTTCGACTGTTTTACTAGTTCGGCTCCTCCTCAGTAAGAGCGCTTCAATCCAAACGTACAGCCCCTGCTACTAACCCAGTCCTGCACTCTCCACTGTCAAGTTTTCTCTGCTTGAGTTCTGGCCAGGTTGCAATCTGGGATTCAGGAGGTGCTTGGAGGATTTAGAGCTGCAACCTACAATCTGGACTCAGTCTTCTTGGCTGGTAAAATCTACCAGGAGAACATTGGACCCATTATTTGAGAACACAGTCTCCTTTTGGGAAGACAAGATGACTACATCTCACATTTCAGAGGTCCCTGCTCTGGAAACCAGCTCTTTATGCTGCTAATCTCTCCAACTACTGCCCTATATCTAACAGTCCCTTTCTGGGGAACATTTCTGAGAAGGATTTGGGGAAGGCATCACTGACAATACCATGAGTCCGCAGACTTTCTTAACTCCTTGTAATCTGGTTTTAGGCTTGAGTACTATACCAAGACTACAATATTCTTATTGGTCTCCTTTTGACAACATATTCAGATGATGTGGTATATAGGGATTCTTTTAGATTTCATAGCTGCCTTTAATACTGCTGACTACAGAACGCGGATTCATCTGTTAACCCAGACAGATAATAATATTTAGACATAAATGGCTCTAGTCTTCTCTTGGAGAAAATCCAGAGTGAAATATTGGATAATTTCTCATCTACCCTAGGGACTCTTTTACAGTGTGATACTGTTGTGAAAAAGGCTAATATCATTCTGGAATGTACTGACAGGAGTGTCATATGAAAGACACGGGACGTAATTGTTCTGCTCTACTTGGCACTGATGAGGCTTCAGCTGGGATATTGTGTAAAGTTTTGGGCACCACACTTTAGGAAAGATGTAGACAAGTTGGAGAGACTCCAGATGACAGCAACAAAAATGGTAAGTGGTTTAGAAAGCCTGAAATGCACTGCAGATTCCTCTGCTATTCCAACATAACTCTGCTAATGGACCTCAACCCTGCAGTGTTTTACTAGTTTGGCTCCTCCTCAGTAAGAGCACCTCAATCCAAACATACAGCCCCCGCTACTAACCCAGTCCTGCCCTCTCCACTGTAAAGTCTTCTCTGCTTGAGTTCTGGCCAGGTTGCTCTCTGGGATTCAGAAAGGAAAGGTTGGACAACCTGGGCATGTTTAGTCCAGACAAGAGAAGGCTGGTGGGGATGGGAAGGGAGGGAACCTGATAACAGTCTTCAAATGTGTCAAGGGCTTTTATATAGAGGACAGTGGTCAATAGTTCTAATTGTGCACCAAGGGTAGGACAAGAAAAATCAGCTTAGTATGCAGCAAGGAAGGTTTAGATTAGATATTAGGAAAAACTTTCTAACTATTAGGCTAGTTAAGTACTGGAACAGGTTACCTAGGGTGGTTACGGAACCTCCATCATTGGAGGTTTTCAAGAACAGGGTAGACAAACACCTTACCAGGATAGTCTAGGTATACTTAATCCTGACTCAGTCCTGGGGAGGAGAGTGAACTAGATGATCTTTTGAGGTCCCCTCCTGCCCTACATTTCTAAGATTCTGTGGAGTACCAGAGTTCTATTTGGACACTACTGCTCAATATACATGAAAAGCTGTTAGGGAAGCAATGTAGTTTGGGTTTCAATATGGTGAAGACTCAGCTTTACTTCATCAGACCTGGATGAAGTGATCATTTGGCACAGTTTGGTGCTTGGATGATTGCTGGCAGAAGACTGAGTAAATGCTTGCTGGCAGGGGGAACAGCTCAAGCAGATGCTAGAAACTATTTCTGCCCTTGCAACTGAGGAAGGATCCTAGTTTACTGTTACTCAGATTTACAAGCAGAGGATTCTATTGGATAATCAGCTGCTTCTGAATGTCCAGCCTACTGGCAGCAACCAAGAATGCCCCCCACTGCCCCCTCAATCTTTGAGTACTAAGAAGGCTGCTGTTGTTTCTTTTATATGTGGCCTTCAAAGGTACCACTGGTCCCTTGGGTCTGGCAGCCCAAGTTTGTTGTCCTCGAGGGCACATTGTAAAGGCCCATCTATGTCTTACTGGGAGGCTGGTTTGGTGATGATTCTGAGATTTCCTCTTCCTCTTCCCCTTCACCCTCTAGTGGTTATGGGAGTTTGTTATTGTTGGTTGCTATAGGATCGATCAACAACATGTATGAGAGTTCAGTTAAATATTGCCTGTGACACTTGAGTTTGATACCCTTGTGGTGTCAAAGTGAATTGCCAGTGAATTTATGGATACTATTCTCAGTCACACACATTGTGTGTCTAATCAATTTTTGAAGTTTACTAAGATATTTATCTCCTAACATGCTGCACCAGTGTATTCCACAGCTTCATCATATGCTGTCTCAGTTTACCATTTTTATTTTGCTCTTATATGAAAGGGACTGACTGAGTGCCTGACTGGTCTTCTATGTGCCATTCACTACTGTTTTTGTCTTCTTAAATAAGCCTAATATGCCATCACACTTTGCATAGAATCCTACATTGCACTCCCCCACCCACCTCTAACTGAGGTTTTTTATGCCTTCCCCACCCCCCTTCTGGAGCTCCTCATAATCCACACTACTCTGACTCACCTAAACTAACTCATCAGTAAGTTTTGCCACCTCTCTTACAGGTCCATCACATGCAGATCACACCAGATCCAGTACTGTTCTCTCCGTCACCACTTTTAACAAATCTCGCTCTATACAGCTAATTGGTCATTTATTCCAACTCTTTGTTTCCCCACTCAGCTAGTTTCATCTATAAATAGGAATCTCAGCCAGCCTATGAAAAGCTATTATATCATATCCATTGGTTATAAATCTCCTATTTTATCAACTTTGCAAGAATTTTTACTAGTTGAGTTCTGATTCCCCTGGCAGAAAGCGATTTGCGTTTGTCCCTATCATGTTTGACTTGCCTAAGTGTTTTAAAGCTCTGTCTTAAGACGACTTCTACTTTCCTGGAACTGAAGTAAGGCTCAAGGATCTATACTATTCAGGATCACCCTTACACACCTTTTTAAAGGGAAAATGTATCACTGGGCCCCCGCTCCATTCCAGGAGCTATTTTTTAAATGATAAATTACATATTTTGCTAATAGTTCAGCTCTTTTGTTGTTTTCAAGAGCTGGCCATAAGGATACAGTCCCATATAGTCTTACCAGTTTAAATTAGAGGTGGTATTTTTGGAAGAGATTTTATTCCTGCTCCTCACCCACCAAGATTTGTACAGTGAAGCCAGGGCTGAGATCTTGAGACAATGCCCTAAGTACAGTGAGTGTGTGTTTTTGGTGTATGAGGAAGACGACAGGTAATTTCTCTTACCATCTTCAATGTCGTAGGCGTAACACGATAAGCGCAGGGTGGTGGCGCAGTATTCACACTTGAAGCAGCTGCGGTGGAAGAACTTGCCTTCAGCACTCAGCCTTTCCATCACGTAGACCCGCTTGCGGCAGAAGTAACAGACATCACTGCCTCCCAAATTCTGGGGGAACTCCTTTTTGAGTGAGCCCTGGACAGAAATAAGGCAGGACCAGTGTTATCTGTGTGCAATCTCATCTCCCTTGCAGGGTCACCTTTTCTATCTGTGGATACTGAGCATCTGGAAGGGGCCATTCTGTGACTCCACTCAGCCCTACCCAGGGCACGAAGCAGACAACTGCCACCTAAAGACAATAACTAACCTTCAAGTTCAGGGAGAAAGGCCCTGTGGGTTTCACTCCTTACACCTATATAAATTAGGAGTAAATTACAGCTTTCAGCTCTTTGGATAGGAGAGTTAACAGTCTCACGAGAGGCTATTAATGCTGCCCTGGAGACAGTTGCCTGAAGGAGGCATAAGATGGACATCCTCCCTAAGTCAGCCAGGAAGGTTACTTCTGGAATGCTCCTAACCCTGCCTGTATTCACTTGCAAGAGACTGAGGCTAGTCTTGAAACCAAGATTTTCAAACTGCAGCTCAACACACTAACTGCCAGAAACATCAGTAATCCCTTGAGCAACCTCTTAGCCCTACATTTCAGTCTCCCTGAGACTTGTGAAGAAAGAAGTTTTCTCCAGGGACACCGCAATCCAGAAATAGCCTGATTGGCTCAAACACAGCTCTATGCATTTGAGAGTCAAGACTTCTCAGTCTCTCAACTTAGTATCCCCGGTCCAAGGACGTTGGCAGTAGATTAAGACAGACTTTGCAAGGAAAACAGGGTGAGGGCTGGGGAAGAAAATGAAGTCCAACTATAAAGTTATTACAAAGTATTACCAGCTCCTTTCAAGACAACTAAAGACTCAAATCAGTACAGATCTACAGAACTTCTAAACAAACACGTATCATCTTCTGTACATCATTCTCTTACCAGTTCCTTCTTGTCTAGAAGGGTTTTGGGCTGTTCTTTCCTTTGAAGCTGATTGGCTATCTGCTCAGCCAATGAGCTCACTCCGCCTGTGTACATCTTTATATACTTCTACCAGATTGGGGGGTAGGGGGGACAAAACAGCAGGGAAGTGAGGAAAGAAAAAAATCAAATTAAAAAGATAACAAAAAATGATAAAAGAGTAAGTGATGAAAAGGTGCAGAGAGGTCAAACCATGCCAAGACAGTGGAGAACACAGAGTGATTGTGTAGTAACAGCAGAATCAGTATCATCAGTGATCACCAGCACAGCCCGGCACAAACTGTAATAGTAACTAAAAAAAGAGGGAAGTTTGAAATTGGGCACGCTACGAGATTAGAAGTACGTTCTTTCTTCTTTGCTCTGAGGATATTTTGCATATGAAGGACCTGAACATTTCCTTACCTCTGAGAGGAAACAAAGCTAGGACAAGTTTAGCTTCCAGGTAAGAGGGACAATGGGAAAAGGGTAGAAAAGAGGCATTTCATAAAGTTTAAATTCGAAGAACTGTTCACAAAAGTGCTTAGCAAAAGGGAGCAAGTTGTTTCCAGGGAGAAGAAACCCTCAAGCTCAAACTGAGTCGCAGCGATTCCTAAAAATCTTTAATTCCTCCACTGCTGCCAGAGTGCCTATTCACAGTACACAAAGGGGTTCTGGAGTTTATCTGGAAGGTGTGAGGGGGACTCTGATCCAATGCATTACATTTGTATCTGTGTATACCTGGCACCAAATGTGCTCAGCTGTGCACACCAGCTTTGCCCGTAGGCTGTTCTGTCAAAGGTATTTTTCCTGGCTCTGTAACTCTGAGCATCTGGATCAAACTCAGATGCAACAAACCTTTTAATTTGGGTAGCTAGGAATCCAGGCAGTTTGGTTCTTGACTCAGGGAGTGAGGCCCAAAAGGAGAGTTTTACAGTTTGTTTTCTAGCTGAGCTTGGACAGTACAGGAAGACCAGTAGAGTTATACAAGAAACATCCAGGACATTTGGCAGTAATTAAGTGGTTAAGGAAAATAAAACTTCTGTGGAAAGGCAATCCTATCACAAGCACCACACGTGTGTCTCAATACGGCAGCAGGCCAGGCAGTGTCACTTATTCAGATCAGGGAGTGTTTTGGGGTTTTTTTTAAAATGTTTCCCTGACTTACAAACAGAGGGCATTGCTGGAGTCTCATCAGTAAATGCAGAATTGATTCAGCCTTCCATATTAAGCCCTCTGGCATCTTACAAGGGGAACACTGGGATACACTATTCTGAAGCAATTAACTTTTTACAACCCAGAAATTCCTTTACTTGTACTGCAGGGTTTCTATACTACATGCTCAGAAGTATCCCTGTGTAAAAACATGGCTAAAAAAGTCACAGTACAAGAGGATTCTGGCTGTCCCATGGAACACAGATCTTTATGACCCCCATCTCTTGTCATGGAAACCAAGTGATTCCCTTCCCTTCTACATTTTTGTACAAATTTTAGTGCTCACAAAATTAGGAGAATAGAGATTTTACAGAATCATGACACAGATTATTTTTGCAATCTATAAAATAATAATATTTTACAAAAAGTTATGAACTTTCACAGTCTGTTCTTGGATTTCATGGCTGGGATTATCAGCCATTTACTGATGTTTGTATCTTCACATGTTTGTGAGCATGGTAGCATCAGGAAACACTAAGGAGTTCAAAAGAGGGTTTCCTAAAGAACGAGCCTGGAAAAGCCAGGCAATTTATCATGTATATCTATTAGATAAGTAATAACTCCATAATCTATATGTCACTGCATTGTACGAGAGTTCATTACTATAAGAAAGTAAGAGATGTACTGCCCTGTAGCACTGCCTACTATTTCATTCTTGCTTTGACTCCACCCAATATACAGAGCTCAGCTAATGCACATGCCTAAACTGAGTGTATGATCTGAACATTGTTACTCATGTCCTTCCTCTTCCCTCCCCCTCCTACTGTTTGTTACCCTCATGCATCACAGCTTGTCTAATATTAGACTGTCAGTGGAGCTGGCTGGAAGGTGTCCCCCCACACACATACACAAAATGGAAAACTGACATTTTGTCAAAAACCCAACAATTGAAAATTGTTGGTAGACAAGTTTCCTTTTCTCTGTCAAAATTCCATCAACAAGTTGCAGGTTGTAATTTTTGCGCCACGAAAAGCAGGCATTTTTTGTGAAAAATTCCATTTAGTTGAAACACCAATTTTCCATCAAAAAGTTTTAAATGGAAAATTTTCAACCTGATTGTAAACAATTTGGGAGTGGAGTTTTCTTTGTATTTGTACTGCGAGTTGCTTAGCACGCAGCGGGTGCTGTCAACCAACACAGGTGCAATGAGAATCTTGATCTGCAACACCTATGCTATTTCACTTACCGGCTTCTCTTGGGCAGTGACTTTCAAACCATATGGCATTTCGTGACGTGGACATATGTTCTCTATACGCTAGGAGACCAACCAAATTCCTCTTGCTTGTACTATGAATGCCAGCCATTTTAATTTCCACAAGCTTTTTCAGCGAGCCAGAAGTGATTTTCCTCCATTATTCCTGCTCTCTCCCCATAAATATATACACACAAAACCATGCTGTAGTTTGGCTCAAGCCCTCAAAGAGAAGCAACAAACATGAAAAAAAGCTTTTATGCCCCTGTAGATTATTCCACAGCCAGAAGAATTCCAGTGCTGGAAAAAGCTGATTTGAGGCTACGCAAGACCTCAAATCAGACTCACCAGAAGTTTTTCCATTTAACTTTAAGCACGTTTTGTTCCAAATGGCTGTATGGCTTGGAATAACCAAGATATGCCACAGGCTGCCTCTGGCTTTTCCCATGTGCACGTGTGTGCGCGCACTGCATTCAGCCACATCAAGGCAATGAAGCATCACAAGCCTACATCTCTCTTGTGGCACATCCTCTGCTGGTGGGAGATGGGTGGGGCAGTGGGTACAGCTGAGTGCAGCTTGCAAGGCCCAGGCCATGCTACCTGTCGAAGGGAGTCAGATGAGGGTGAAGAAGGGCGGTTGGAAGTGCGGAGGCTAAGGGAGCGCTCCCACTGGTCAACAAAGAATCGACGAGACGGTTCAGTCTCTGGCTAAAAAATAAAATACATTGAGAAAATCAAGCAGGGATACGGACAAAGACAAAACAAAAAGATCACAAAGGAACCTTTAAGCAGAGTCAGGCAGGTGACCGTCTGCCTTACCTCCTCCCTTTCCTCAACTGAAGAGAAGTTGTGCACCAAATGCCCTTCGTTGCCGTTTAAATTCATTTCCTCTCCTCTCTCAATGTTACTTTGGAAGCAGTTGTCCACCCGCACAGAAGCCCCACATCCCGTGCACTGTCTCCTGCAATGCAGCCGAATAAACCATTCATGCAGATCCCAAGCCCATCTCTGGTGCTCCTCCTACTCTGTCCAAATGCAATCTGTGTTACAGCCTTAGGCAGGAGTATGAGAGAGACAGTTTTGCAATCTAGTTCATATTTCAGGGGAAGGGGAGACCCCTTCCCAGTTTTTAACTACAAAGGCCCAAGAACCTTGCCTTCTTAGAGGTGGGGCGAGAAGGAAACCACCTCATATCCCCAGCCTTCAGCATCCTCACTGATATGATGGAAGTGCCTACACTAACGAATTAGGAGTGAATTTCATCCTATAATCCACTCTAAGCAGGTGCTTTAATTTCAGATCACTTTGCTCATCCTCCATATGCATGTTATATTAAATGGCAACAAACAAGAAGATAAACAATCTGAAACAGAAGGTAATGAGCTGTGACAACATTTTCTGTCCTCCAACCAGGAGACTGGGCACGGTGCAGGGCAGAAAACCATGTATAGTCTTCCCCTAACGCATGCACAGTGATCATTCCCGCACCCCACCCCCAACATTCTCCCACTCTCCCAAGAGGGGCATCTTCCCACTTCACTTGCTACTGGCTGAAGCTAACATATTCCTGTCCCTGAGAGCCAAACAAGGCCTAAACGAAAGAACCAGTGTGAAGTGTGAGCACAAGTTCCTCTTCTGCCCTGCTTACCACATGGCCCAGGCAGAATTCCCAGTCTGAGAATCCATATACCTCTGAAACAGCTTCTCCATAGCACAACTCAGAAATCACTATCTCAGCATGCATCTCAACCCACCCAGCCTTCCCTGGTTCATTAGCAGCAGCTGCTAAGAAGCACCTCAAGTAAATATGCAGAACACAATAATTAAAAGCACTGAGGTCAAGTAATTTTAGTACAAATTGTCAGCTAATGTATCATCATCATCATCTGGTGAGAAAATGTTCTGCAAATTCCAAATAGCTGAACATTTTTTTTTAAAAATCCACCACTGTGAAAATGGAAAAAAACCCCACCATCACAGCTATTTTTATGTGACCCACAAAAATAGCTGTTTATAGACCTTATATGTAGAGTTTGAAAATGTATCTGACACACATTAGCCTAAGAACCAAGCACATTAGGCAGGGTGAAAAATAGCTGTGCTTTCCCAACTCCTGCAATGTAAAATATTTAAACAGTTGTGTCCTTTTTACTTGGGTACTCTATACTGAATTTAACTTAGCCATCAAATTTGTATTTAATATTGTTTAAATGGTGTAATTTATTAAAATCTCTTGGTTTTGTTATACCTTCTCTCCCTTCTTCCCCTTTTCTTTTATTTCCTTAATATACTACATCATGGTGCACAGGTTCAATGTCTGTTTCCTCCTCTTCTTCTCTCCACCTTACCCCTTATCTCTTTCCCTACATCATGCTCTGCGCTTCTTCCTCCTCCTTTCTTCTACAGCCTCACCAAAAAAAAAAAAAAAAAAAAAAAAAAAAAAATATCCACACAGTATTAATAGGAAAGAGAAACATGGGACTAATCCCATTAATCTCTTCCACCCACCCAGTGAGCTTGAAAACAATATCAGACACCTAATAGCCAGAGGGCTAAACCTGAAAGCCACAGACTGATACAAAAGATAAGATAGGTGTATTTTCGCCTACATGCAATTCAACTTCAGCTGCTGAAATCTACATAAGGATGCTGTCCTTGGATCGTGCTTGGCGTCTTCCACTATATCAGCCTTCAGCTAGTACAGGGGTTCTCAAACTGGGGGTTGGGACCTCTCAGGGGGTCGTGAGGTTATTACCTGGGTGGTCACGAGCTGCCAGCAGCCACCCCAAACCCTGTTTTGCCTCCAACATTTATAATGGTGTTAAATATATTAAAAAGTGTTTTTAATTTACTGGGGGGAGGGTCGCACTCAGAGGCTTCCTATGTGAAAGGGGTCACTAGTACAAAAGTTTGAGAACCACTGAGCTAGTAGGTGCTAATAAATCTGAATGTGACCTTTCCCCCCGTTTTCCATGGCTGCTACAAGATTTCCAAGGGCCCCAGCCACAGTTTGAACCTTTCTCCGCAGGGGTTGCTTCTGCTGCTGATTACAGTTTCCCCAAGGAGCAGCAGTCTGAAATTGACCTGATTCTTGCAAATTTCACTTTGAGGCAGCTTGGGAAAGATGTGACCAGCCGCAGAAGCCCTGGAGCTGTTTGTAGGCTTAAGAAGACACCACTGCATCATCTTATACACAGCTCATGTTTGGGAAGTTAGTTCACATCCATAAGTGCTAGAAAACGGATTAAGGAAGAAAGCCTAGATTCTGCAGAAGTAGATGGCATTTGCCCCCAAAAAGCTTCCTACCTGCCAAAAAGTATTGGTGAAGACCTCCCAGATGTGACAGTGTATGCATTGGTGTTGGGATGGTGGTGTGCATGAGGGAAGGCTGGAGACCAGAGAAGCTACTGTCCAAAGTGGCAAGATCCCACAGGTCAGAGAAGACAGGTGGGCGAGAGGAGAAAAATAAAACTTTAGAAGTTTGTGGTAGAAGCAGAGAGAAACTGCACAAGCTGCCAGCTTTACTGCTGGAAACAGTACTGCTGGAAGCATGGACACAAAACTGGCTCCCTTAAGGGCCACGGACTAGTGCTAGAAAAAGGAAATGTGAACGTTCCCACCCCCAAAAGCAAGTGGACGGCTCGTCCCAGCAATTCTCTCTGTACTAGCAGAGAGACACTGCATGACTTGAGCCGAGCTAGTGACCAGCACGTGCCCTGAAGCTTGGGCGTCGATCATCCTTGTCAACTGTATTCTACTTTATGAAACTGCATATGCTATGCATCTTCAATAAGTAAGAAGAGAGTCAAGAATTGGCAGGGAAAGAAGTGGAGTAAAAAATTGCTCAAAACAATAGCTGATTATGGTGTCTTTACTGTGGTGGTGTAAAGCAACTGTCAGTGCACTCTTCTATCCCGCTGACCCCAGCAGTCACCCCTTACCCCATTCTCTTACAAACAGATACAGACTGCCAGAGCGGGCAGTAGTCACCTGATGCCTGATTGTCGGTCTCGGGTCCAGGAGGGCAGCCAGTTGGCATGCCCTCTGCTCAACATTCAGTGCTTGCTCAGGCACTTGGTCACCATAAAAAACCCGAGGAGATCTCTGTGGGATAAGGAACAGGGAGGAAATAAACAAAAAGAGGAGAAAAACAACCTCAAAAAAGAACAGAAGCAAAGCTCACAACAAGGCCAATGCCAGACAGAAGGCATGAAAGCCCACATGCAGAAGAGAAAAGCAAGAAGGGCTCCCAGATGAAGACTCCTTCCTCTCTTCCAATTGAGACCCATCACGTACTGCAATTCTGCACTAGCAAAGCTTTGGATTCAGCCTCTCGAGGCTAGGGAGGAACAGCTGAATTAGACAGTCATTCACAACTCACCATCTGCAGACAAAACCAAGCCAGTGCACAGCTTCTGTCCAGCATTCCCATCCAAGGTAAGTTCACCACTAAACAATAGGCCTGGCTATGGTCCCATAGCAGCTCCGTTGTTGGCGCTTACCTCACCCCAGTTCTTTTGTTTAAAGGATTTTCTTTACTCAGATTTCCAGACCTAGACACGACTGTTTGTACTCCTCACACTTTGTGCACAGAAACACTCATTTTGGGGTAGTGCAGTCCAGTTCTGGGAGAGGATGAGCTAAGCTCCCAGAAATGCCTTCCTAGGCGCCTTTAAAATACTGGGATATAGAAAGTTAGGTGAATGTAGGGCTTATGAAAACGAAGGGACTCAGCAGCACTGGCTAGAGTCAGGTATAATGCAAAGCATTATGCAAGCTTCTCACTCTTGCCCCAGCACCTCCACTATGCTAACCCCTCCTACTGCACTTCACCCTTCAACACAACTCTGGCCACAGGCCGCAACTCTCACATGCCACCCCCCCTTGCTATTCTAGTCCTTGGCACTGCTTGAACTGATCTTGTTAATCTGTTGTACAGTGAGCTCTTGTGATATTGAAAAATGCCCACTAGGGATGGCCAACACATCCACGAGTATGTACTTCTATCTAGGTGGATGGGGCAGTAACCCAGAGTATCATGCAGTTCCTAGTAAGTTACTTTGCTTGGGGGATGAAAAGTAAACTGAATGGGAAGTACAAACATCTGTATGCTACCTACAGAAGACTCAGTCTGTTGAGATAGTCATCTGTTTGGGATTACGTTGTCTGCCAGATGAAATGTGCTATGACAACAGGCAGACAAGGTGGATGAGGTAATATCTTTTATTGGAACAACTTCTGTGGTGAGAGAGACAAGCTTTTGAGACCAATAAAAGACATTACCTCATCCACCTTGTCTCTCTAATATCCTGGGACCCACACAGCTACAACTACACTGCCTACAGCTATGACAACAGAGCACACAACTGTGCTCACAGCCAGTTACCGATTGTGCTCTTTTCCCATTTAAACACATTAACCAATCTCACTCCTTTTCTATTTTAAGCAGCTTGTCAGCCCCTTTTACTATACCATTTTATCAGAAGTAAAACTAAAGCCTGTTACAAAACTGGGGGTTCTGGTGTTGCTGCAGACAAGCTTGTCAAGCTTCTGCTGGCAGTCCAAAAACATGCCGCCCACCTCACAGGTGCATGAGACTGCTGAAGGGGATGTACTTTGGAAGTCATGGCAGTTTGCTGCTGGCTCCCAATTATTATTTAACTTATCAACTTCAAGAGGCAGTTAATTGGTTAATCTGAAGCCAGACCTTTCAACTGCGTAGTCCCCCCTTCCTCACATACTTTAAACCTCCTTTCACCCTTCCCATTGACAGCAGAACATTTCATTAGGAAGAAGGCTTCCTATCCTCTGCAGTAAAGCCACCCCTCTCCTCCTCCCCTGTAACCTGGCATTCAGAAGGCAGGTTGGAATGCCAGCTGCTTAATGAATCAGAAAGCAGCCATGGAAACAATGCAAGCAGTGTTGATGAGTGGACCCAAAATGTAACCCTTCCTATTCTGTGAAAGCCACAGCACACTTTATTAAAAAGAGGTGAGAGAGAAAGAAGAATGCGGGGAGCTAGAGCTGATCTACAGCAAAATAAAAGCAAAGAGCAAACTGTCAGCATCTGTGAATGCTTGTTAAGCAAGTATTTATGCACACACCCCACAAAAATAATCATTCCTAACACTTTCAGCAGCTCCAGTGTGTTAATAGCAGTCCAGAAATAACTGTGCTTCCCCCTCCCCACACAACGCTGCCCTTGAATATTGCATACACCTCACCACTGAATGTGTGTCATTACCACCCATGCCATTTGCTCATGCTTTTACCCTTTCCTGTCTGGGACTCTGCTCCCCAGGGGGGTCAGCACCAGGCTTCCTGCTTGTCTGTGGGCAATAAAGGATGAGCTTTAAAACAATCACAATCCAAGTTCTCACTCTGGACATGTTCCATTTGATTCATCCTACAATGCAGGCAGAAAAGAGGTCATCATGCAGGGACACTGTGGTGTTAAGAACTAGAATTTTTAAAACTGTCCCATCGACCACTTAGATCTTCAGAGAAGGGTGGGGGAGTGAAATCAGTCCACACAAGTCTATATTAGGATATTAGGTCAATTAACAAGTATACATTACTACCCAAAGAACTGGCATTACCATGGGGAAGGTAATAGGAACACTCAGTACATCTCACACAGTGATATTAGATCAGACGGAAATTTAAAAGGAATGGTGGCAGAATTAATGTGTCAGAAGTGTAGAGAGAGAGTTTTCAAAAGGTAGCAGATTAAGAAGGATGCAGGCTAGAGTGAAACACAGCACTGTAGGGGCCAAGACAACCTCAGGAAGAGAGGCTATTTTGAGTGAAAGCTATTGCCCTCAAAACTGAATCCCCAAATTGGGTATTCATATCTGCTTTATTCTATAACAAAGGGGGTAAACAGTCCTCATATCAAAGGGAGGAAGCAGAGAGAGTTTTCCAATTTTGCTTGAGCAAAGAGATGTATTTAAAAAATGGCTCCTAGAGACTGCAAGGGAGAAGGTGATAAATCCTTAGCTGGTTCCAGTAGTAGACAGCTATCAAGCTTAAATGAACAAGCCACACAGGAGTGACCAGACTTTTGGAGGAGGTGATGGGTAGAGAAGACTTAAGACTGAAAGACTTGGTGTTTTATTCAGAAAGGTATGAACTAAGCATAGCACTGGGAGATAATTTCCCTACTTAGAAAACGACTGTCCATGGACTAAGAAAGTCACCAACTCTGTCTCAGTTTCCCCATCTGTAAGATGGAGGTAATACTTGCCTATCTCACAGAAATGATCAGATAATGCCTTTAAAGTGCTCTGAGAATCAGAGTGCTCTGCAAGTGCTACATGTCACTATTACGTTAAGGATCTGATTTACAGATCATAGTGGTCGTGAAAAGTCACAGTTCAGGCTTAAATATCTGCCCTTCGCTCATTCTGCTATGTCTAATTGCTGCAGCACACAAAACACAAGTCTTGTCTCAATTTTCAGGTGTTCAGGGGAATTAAGACGACCCACAGAAACAAAATTTGTCTCTCAACATTTTTAGATATATTTAACCAGAAGGCCAACAAATCCATGTGTCTGTACTTCGAGGTCCAGCTTGTATAAACCCGTACCCGGTGTAAGTGTAACTGCTCTATCTGTACTACAAATCCATAGTCAGACACATTGAACTCAAGCTGCTGGAAGGAGCAGGAGAGGAGTAAGTTGCACAAATGCCTGCCACTTTAACAATCATAAAAGTGCCTCATACAAGAGCCTCAGAAAAAGGCTCCCAAGACCCAGGAGGGAAAATGCCCACTCACACCTGTTTAAATGAGGAATGGGGATGGAGACAGAGGACTATTAGAAGGGGAGGAAAGCGGCAGCCTCAAATACAGGGAGATGACTACCCGACTTCATTCCCCATCCTGCTCCAGCCAGACAAGCCTCTCTTTTGGCAAAATTGCCTAGGAATGGTGAACAACCCAAGGGTAATAATGGGTCAGATTCTTTCCTCAGACATGAACACTCATATCTCATGACTGCAATGGGAGTTGTGCAAATGCATTTAAAGGCAGAATCTGGCCCTAACATTTTGCATTTCAAAACTCTCCTCTGCAACACAAAATTGGAAATGACTGCTATAGAAAAAACAAGCCTGAACTAAAATGCTCAAAATCTCTACTGTGCTAAAAAATTAGTATTAGGATAGATTTTTATATGCTATATTCAGTGTCTAGTTGTGCTACTAACCTAGAAGGTCCAAGAAGGCCCACCCATGTGGGTAAAGATAATTTACAATTTATAAACAGAGGAGACATTTAGTCATTCATTTAGTGACCCGTGCAAGCAGGAAGGAAGAGGAGAGAGCATGCAGAGTGAATCACCTGATGGCTGGGATACCATGGAGAGGAAGGTGGAGAAGAGGAAGGAGAGAGCATTATCACTTTTTTAGGGCAGGTCCGTGAACGCTCCTTATTCCTAAGCTTTATTTAAAACACAGGGAAAAAAGAAAGAGCAATAATAATAATAAAACTAAAGGGAACATTACAATTGTCTTTGGCAAGGCAGGGCGCAGTCTCAGAAGTGCATCTTCTGGGGGATCCTGACCCCCCAATCCCACCTCTCTCAAATAACCTAGAGCAAGGGTGGGCAAACCTTTTGGCCCGAGGGCCACATCTGGGTATAGAAATTGTATGGCGGGCCATGAATGCTCAGGAAATTGGGGTTGGGGTGTGGGAGGGGGTGAGGGCTCTGGCTGGGGGTGCAGGCTCTGGGGTGGGGCTGAGGATGAGGGGTTTGGGGTGTAGGAGGGTGCTCTCGACTGTGACGAAGGGTTTCGGTGGGCAGGAGGGGGGTGAGGGCTAGGGAATGTGGGGGTGAGGGCTCCGGCTGGATGTGGGGCTGGGGATAAGGGGTTTGGAGTACAGGAGGGTGCTCCAAGCTGGGACCGAGGGGTTCGGAGGGCGGGAGGGGGATCAGGCGTGGGGGAGGGGGTTGGGGCACAGTGGGGTGGCTCAGGGGTGCAGGCTCCAGGCAGCGCTTATCTCAAGCGGCTCCCCGTAGTGGCATTCCCCACCCCCTCCCCCCGGCTCTTTTCTCCCTATGTGCCCCTTTTTAGATCTAGTTTCCCACCTTCCTTGTGGCTGCCTTCCCTAGTACATCCGAAATAGGGGCCCTGCCCAAAAAAGTATCTGCAACATCTAACTTGTGAAGTTTGACGTCTGGAGGGAAAGGTTGTGTATGTGTCCCCAGCTAAGTAGCAAAATATCACACAGTGGCACCAGACAGAATCCATAAAGTGGAACAGGAATGTGTCCAGTCCTCCAGCAGGATGCATTTCTGAGTATACGAAGGCAAAGATAGTTTGGAAAGGGGAAAAGGGACAGGCATCAGATTTCAATAGAAATGTAAGTGTTAGATACAATCAATCAAGTCATATGGCAATCAAATCATATGGCAACACCATCAGCTCTTACTAGTAATTAACGTGCCACTGCAATGCCACAGGGAGGGGTAAGGAGGAGGGTCCGATCGTGTATGGAGTTCATCCTTTATAACCATCAAGACCCAGTAACAAAGAAAACTAAAATTTGCTTCAGAACAGCCTTGGCCAGGACTCTGCTCTTCCTCAGGGTCCTGTCTTACTTATTTCTAAGAAAGACTCATCATGCATCTCAACCTGGTTGACACCGGTGGCCAATAAGGCCTGTCACCCACAGAGCAGAGCAGAAATCTGGCCTTACGCTGCACTGTGAGTACTGCTAATGTGGTCCCCCTGACAGACATCTGTAGGTCACAGACCAGGGAAGATGCAGCTTTTCTATCAACAATTCAGACCATCTCCCATTGTCTGTTTTTCTCTCTTGCGTCTACTCCCACTGCTCTTGCAGGAGGTTTTCCTCTGCCTTGTAACTTCAGGATGCAGGACCAGAGCTGCCAGACAGTGAGATGGGGATTGGTTCACTATTCTGGAAGATTCTCCAGTTTACTCTGCCTATTGGTAAGGGCACTAGATCACACATTTTCCCTCCGTTATAAGAATCCTACTTTGCCCTCAGATTTGTCCCCTCTTCACAGCAAGGCACATCTGACATCCAGTGTATCTCAGGCAGAGTCAAGCACACAGAGATGCCGTGTGTGAGCTCCTCTGCAACTGTGCCACGTGAAAAAATTCTGCCTCTTCTATATCGATGAGCAGCTTCTTCTAGGAAGCACAGTCTCCTCTAACAAGCCCATCAGCAGAAGCATTATTCCAAACAGCAGCTCTAGCACTAGCTGCTGGCAACTTGGCCCCAACCTCAGTATGGAACCTGTGGCCGAGGAAATAGCACCTCAGCTGGAGTTCCCAGCAATGCCACAGAGCGCAGCTCCAGCACTGGTGTAACCGTCTGTCAGCTACCTGCTCTTGCTGTTCCTCTCTACCAGCAGCAGGATATCTCAGCAGCAAGTCCAAGTGCTGTTTCAGAGACAGCCTCCTACAACAGAAATGCCTTTAAGGTGGTTACTGAGCATCATGGAGGGATCCAGCTGGCCTCCTGATGGCCAATGCCTCAACCACCACAGCAGCTGGCTGCAGAGTGCCACCAGCCACTCTTTGATCTCCCAAGTCACCCTAGAGAAAACTCTCCTGCAAAAGCAGTCCATGGGCTATTGGCATGCAAACAGGCAACTGGGTCACTTTGATTCCCTCTGTCCTCAACTTCTGGAGTAGACACTGCAGCGATAGGCTCTTTGACCCAGCTGTGCCCTGAAGATTTTGCCCCCCTGGAGCCAAATTCCTGTTGTTCCTCTCCACCTCAATTACCCAGCATGGAAAACACAGCAAAATCCAGCACAAAAGCTGAATCTTTTCACCAGGACACTATGAAGTCTATCCAAGAAAAGGCCAGCAAAAGTTGAGCACCAAATCCAGGAGGGTCTCGGGGCAGTGTCCACACTAGGTAGTTTTGTAGAACACACTCTGACTACTATTACGCTAGTTAAATCTATTGAAAAACAGTTTTAACAGCAAAAACAGGTCCAGCCAAAGACTTGCACTACATTACAGCCTACCCTAGGGCTACCATCGGCACCAACACCAGTTCAGCTGCACAAATGGTAACAATGGTTTTATTTTGTTTTTTTAATTCTCTAGTACAGACAAAGCCTTAGTAAGAGTGACTCACTTGCCTCACTCAGAATCCCCACCTGTCTGGTGAGGAGAAAATCATGATCAAACTAGGAAGCAAAGGCACTGTGGCCTCCCCTGCTCAGTCACAAAAGAAACAGGGTAAGGATAAGCCATTCCCATCTGAATCTCTCAGTATGACCGGACCTCATTTATCCTTCCCTGTACAAAGGGTAAAATCTAGAGTCTTGGTGGTTAAAATTCAAAAGGCAGGGAAAGTGCCTTAGGGTTGTAGGGACTCAAAATCTCATCCAAGTGCTAAAACACAAATCTTCACTTTCCTCTCTTGAGAAAGGCAAATGGTGCAATTTGGACCCAGCTTTATTTGGTTGTGTAACACAACAAGGCTAACCTAATGGCATTGAGCTGTAGCCAGTTTATGCTCCTCTTCACTTCTTCCTGAGACTCTCTCTCCTGTACCAGGTTATGTGAAAGATTCCCAAAGACTGGAATCCATACTAATGATGATCCTGTCCAGTTACCTCACTGGGTGTCTGAAACTGGTCTCGGCTGACCACAGAACTAGAAAAGAGAGACCTTGCAAAGGGAGAGCTCTTTTTTCAGTGGAGGTTCATAGAATCATAGAATATTAGAGTTGGAAGGGACCTTAGGAGGTCATCTAGTCCAACCCCCTGCTCAAAGCAGGACCAATCCCCAATTTTTGCCCCAGATCCCTAAATGGCCCCCTCAAGGATTGAACTCACAACCCTGGGTTTAGCAGGCCAATGCTCAAACCACTGAGCTGGTGAACATGTCCTTTTGAGGGAAGGGATAGCAGGAATCATGGAAGGAAGCACAGAGTCAGGAGATCTCTACATAGCACACTGACCAGGCTTACTAACACTGTGAAAGATAGAGGCTCTTAGCAGACCACTCCATAGTGTATAATATCCTTTATTACTTCTCCTTCTTTGGAGAGAAGCCTGGTGCAGCGTGGTTTTGACCATGGTACATGACTCCAAAATGCTGGATTGTTTGAGTTGGGGTAAGCTTTTATTTTTGTTCTTATTTTTTAATAGAGTTCACCATGAATCCACAGACTTGGAGGAAGTGAGCCAAACTGGTGTTCTCTTCTTCCTCCTGTCTTAAAAGTGTGCTTTCATTACATTGTGACTAGAAACAGACAGAGGTAAATCCCTTTCTCTTAGCACTGCCATCAAAACCACACTTTTATGACTACCCTCACAGAGGCAATGAGGCCACTTTTACTGGAAAACAGGGAACCACAGTTAGTGCAAACAGTAACTCTGTCTGTTTGCAAGTAAGGAATTGTAAAAGCCTATCCTTTTGATTTAACTGCTGTAAGAACCCCCACTACAAGGATAGCGAGCCAGCCTACATAAGAGAGGAGAATTTGATATCTGGTGATTTTTCTTTTCCAAGTATCCAGGCTTCCTCTTCTGACCCACCCTGTGACTGAAAGCCAAATGTTTTTTCAAATTCTCAGCAAGACAGAAGTCTGCCATGCTCTGGAGATGGAGGGGATGCCAGAAAAACTGACTTATTACAGTTCCTATCTATTGTAGAGAATTTTTAAGACTCTTTCCAGATCTGGATGCAGTATCACTGGGAAGACCAATGAACCCCACCACAGTGACTGAAGTCAAACTGCAAAGCAGATAAAATGCACTGTAGGAACAGTGAGCCTGGATACTCAGAAGAGAAATAATCAGGTAGCAAATTTTACTCCCTACTGCTAAGGAAGAACTCCAATGGTCACATAGGTTTGATTCACTCAACTCCAGTTGATGATAGAATCACTTGGGTATGGATGGATGGATAGATGGATGGATAGATGGATAGAATTTTTGTCCCAAATGGCTACTCAGACATGTTCAAGGCACTGCTCCTATTTCACGTGGGCAGTACTCTACTTTGGAAGTCCATACTAGGCTGCATTTGAAGGAAAAATTCCTGCTAAAATATTCATTGAAGACCTGAGCAAATAAGCTAAAATGGATGGGTGAAGGGGAGAGATAAATTATGACCAACACCTCTTGAAACATGAAGCCACTCCGAGAGAGAGATCTCAACCTCACTCACTATTCTTCAGTATTTTAAAACAAAGAAATTTGCACAGTGGTGCTGAAGAAGGGTCAGTAAAGAAAGGAAGCAGTAGGTAGGTGAGATCTTGTGTGGACGTCATATCACATTCATTTTATTGGTTTACCTGTTTCCACTGAGGTATGGGAGCAAGGCGGCCCTGCTCTCGCTGTCTGCAGGATAGCTGGTTGTCAACACGTTCCTGATAAGGCAGGACAGGCTGTTACATGTAGGTCATAGGGAAAGCAGGATGGGATCCCGGAGGAACAAAATAAAATAGCGAAAAGCACTCAAAGAAAGCAACAAAGGAGTGGGAGGACATCAGACAGACAGACATTTGGAAGAAAAAATGGGGTAGGGAAGAATTAATTATCAAGTAAAATGTAAAGAAAAATCAAGCAAAATAAAAATGGGACATATTAAGATTTTTGTAGCATCTCCCCCCAGGTTTTCAGTGTTTCTCCTGTTCAGTACAGTGACAAAGAAAACATTATCTAAATAGGATAGAGCTGTTTAAGTGGTGGGCTTTATTTTGCTCTTCCCCACGTCCAAGCAGGAGGCATCACAGGGAATGAAACAGGCGGTCCGGCTGTAATGGCAACTCCCAGTTGATCAGGTCTGGGTTTTCCCAAGCAAAAAGCACTGGGTGGCATGGTTTAAGATCAATGACCATGGGAAATCTCCATTCTATGGCCTAGCAGGACACATTGTAAGGAACAATCATTACAGAATTCATTGGGGAAAAAGCTCACAGCTCCTCCAGTCTCATTCTCGTCTAGTTGAAAGCAGCATGGAAAATGGTGTATGTATAGAGATAGGGGCGGTTTTATAATACAAAGCAGTACGGTCTTTCTGGAATTGGGAATCCAGCAAAGCAGTCCCTACTGAAAACTCTTCTCAACCTCTGAGACAGAATAAGAGCACAACAGGATGTGTTCTCCTTGTTTCAATTCACAAACACTATGGCCCCAATCTGGCTTTCACTTACATGGATGAAGTTAGCATGAAGGCCAGATTTTTGAAGATACTTAGGCATTTAAAGATGCAACAGGCACTTATTGTATTTTAAAAAGCAACTATCTCACATTGAAATCAATGACATTTAGGTGTTTATGAAAATCCCATTAGGTGCCTGTCTGCATCTTTAGGTGCCTAAATACCCTTAGAAATCTGGCTCTAAATCTCTTGGAGTCTTCCTCTTCCATCTAGCCTTTACTCTCAATTATGAGAGTGTACTCTGGGTGAAAGTGCAAAACCAGAGTCCATTCTTAAAGAGTGCATCATTTCACTGTCCCAGCTCCTGTGATATTCCTCATCTTCTTCAAAATAAAAGGTATCTACTACTCAAATTTGGGTGAGAGCTTGTTGGAGGAGGCTCAAGGATATAAAGGTATAAACCACCTCCTACCTGTCTCCGTAAGCCTGTGGACTGCACTGGTGCATTCTCCTCGAATTTGGCCAGCAGCTGGGTTGCCATGGACTTCACCTTGTTCTGGTTCCCAATGGCAGCATCAATCCTCCTCTCTGTCAGGGCGCTCACAAGTGTGGGCCTCTCCTCCTTGTAACTTCGGGGGGCTTCCTCCTAATAACCAGTATAAATTAAAGATTAAATGGAAACTTTTCAAATGGGTCTTTCCCTTTAAAGAAGACTTCTGCAATTCAACAGCGCAGAACCCAAATCCATTAACCCACACTTCCAAGCTCATGTTCTTTCTTCTAGTCAGCCCTTCTGCTCAACAAATTCCTCTCCATCTACCTGCACACTCTTGCTTCATATTTTATTGCTACACTGTTCCACTGAGAGACCCACAGTTGAGAAGCTCTCATGAGCATAAGACAATGAGCTGCTTCGAGCATTCCATGAGAACCCAAGGTGGCAGCCCTCAGCTCAGCAGTTCCTATCTGGACACACACTCTTAGCTGTAGGTGTGCCATGTGTGACATACTGCATGTGCCTTATACACTGACTCTGCAGCCAGTTTCACGCCCATGCAAATCCAGGTTCTACCTTTTACCTGGGTGGAATTGCTGACACCCCCATAGCAGCTTAGCATCTGACAATGCTACTCCTCAGCACCCTAACCAAAATCATTACAGTGTGTTTCAAGAAAGCAAGATGAAAGGAATTTTCTGACAACATAAAGTTTGTAATGTGGTATTTATTAAGTAAGTATCTGATGTAGCTGGTTCAGTACATGACACAAAGCTTAAGCTCTGATCAGGAATTGATTTCAACCTAAAAAAAACAACTCTCACATAAGGTTCTGTTTGAGTGGAATATCTGGGGAGAAGGGGGAACATCCAGGGGAAAGAGCATGAAGAAAGGAACCTCCTAAAAATACAAGGGGTTGGGAGTGGAAATAGGTAATCTATCACACGCTCTTTCCCCTAGGCATTTTCCCTACTATAATACTTACGTCCTCCGACTGGCTGGTCTTTCTCCTCTTTCCTGCTCCATCCAGTTCCTTCTCCTTTTTATCCTGCAACGGGAGGAAAACTTCTGAAGATAGGGTGTTTTTTTTAAACTTTCTGGCTCCTAATGAATCCCATCAGTGCATTACACAAGTGTTTGAATTATTGCTGGCTGATTCTCTATGCTCATTTCCCATCTGTAGGAAAGGTGGTTCCCTGCAATCTTTGGTCCTCATTTAGGGAACCAAGCCTTATCATCTGAAATACAGCTTGTCATTCTTGGAGCTTTTCAATGAGTCAACAGGAGAAACAGCAGGTATTTCACAGTACAAAAAATACTTTGGACCTAAGCCAACAGCACAGAATAACCCTCCTCCTATCACTAGAATAATCATACTTTCTATTTTTCACCCTTCTCCCCAACCCAAAGTCCCTGAGTAATACTGTATTGTTAAGAATATAGTGTTTCATTATGTGAAAGCACCCATTCTGAATTTAGTGCTGCAATTAAAGGGCTCATGTACAATGCCAACAAGTATATAACCACTTTACTCTTTAGAGAGTCTCTCTCTCTCGCTCTCTCTCTCACACACACACGCTTCTTAGCACTTATTTGGCTGTCAGCCTGCCAAATTCTAGTGTTCTCAGGGTTAAAGTATACACAGTAGGGTATGGCTACCTTTGGAGTTCGTTTCCGGGAGATGCTCTGCCCCAGTTTGCTAAGAAAAGAGATTGGAGACTTGGTACTGGCAATTAGTGCAGCTTTCTCTTCTGCGTTCAGATCCAGAGTCTCTGTGAACGGAAACCGGTGGAACCAGTGAATGCACAGAAACCTGTGTGTGGTTATTAACAATAGCCAAGAAACAATTAAGAAGGGACTCATTCGTTCTTTAGCATGAACTGTTTTTTTGTGGGGTTTTTTTTACACTCTCCATATAAAATGCTCTTAGGAACTTCAAATCAATATCTTTCTGAATAGTTTTCTTTTCCATTTGGCAAATGCATTTTTTTCCCTCCCAGGTTTTCTAAGTACTCAAAATAGTTTTAGAGTTTAAGTAGGTCAAATTCAGACCTAAGCTACATGACTGCACCTTTCCGTTCTAGTTAACAAAAATAGGATCTTTCAGGCCTTCATTCCACTAACCTGGAGTTTTATACAAAATCCAGGCATTGTAACAATAAATATAAAGCTCTGCCAAAGCTTCTAAAATTAACTACTAAATGACTGCTGGCTAGGAGCTTCACACTAGCAATGACAGACCAACCCTCAGCAGCAGCAAGAGAGCAAGGAAGTTGTTTAATAATTCTGAAGTGAGTTTAGTACTAGTGAAAGATGCTGGGCTGATAGTCAGAGGCTGAAGCCCTGTTCATCCATCTAACAGGCACAACAAAAGCAGCACCCGTGCAAGCTTTTTACACACAGACCTGTTGTCTACCTTTTCATGGGTGAGATAGTAGCTCAGTTTGTGTCATTAAACCCTTGTACTGGTTCCTAATGCTGCTAGAAGGGTGCCTGTTAGCATCAAGGAAGACAGCAATTTTTATGATATAGTCTCAATAAGGGTATGTCTACACTGTAGCTGGTAGCCCAGGTAGACAGACTCCATTCATGCTAGCGCGCTATAAAGAACAGAGCAGAGGTTGTGGTATGGGTGATGGCTCAGGTTAGCCATCTGAGCTTGGAGCCAGGGGGTCAGGTGGGCTTCGATTTGGGTGGCTAGCCCGAGCCACCACCTGTGCCACAACATCCGCATTGCTATTTTTAGCATCCTAGCTCAAGTGAAGATAGCAAAGTGAGTTTGTCTATCCAGGCTGGGAGGCACACTCCCAGCTGCAGTGTAGACATACCCAGAGTAACTAGCATGAGTTCTTGTAGGAGGAAAGTAGACAAAAAGAGGTTACTCACTTTGTGCAGTAACTGAGGTTTTTTGAGATGCATGTCCCTATGAATGCTTCACTTTAAGTGAGGAAGTGCCCCATGCACCTTCGATTGGAGATTTTTGGCAGCAGTGCTTGTTCGTCCAAGCATGTGCCTTAGCTATCCTCATGCTCCATACCAGGGATATATAGGGCTGTGATAGACAAACCACTCTCAGTTCCTTCTCTACCACTCAGTCCCATCAAGACAAGACTCCAAAGCAGAGGGGAAGGAGGATGGGTAGTGGAACACCTACAGGGACACATCTTGATGAACATCCTTCTTTGAGTAGTTTCCATATGGGTGCTCTACTTGAGGCGACTACCCTCTGAAGGAGGTGGGATCTTCAGAATCCAGTCGAGAACTGTTTGCAGGACTGAAGGTAGTGCATGTCTCTGGAGCACATGATAAGGCACAGCCTCTTGAAAAAGTGTGAATTGAAGCCCATGTAGCAGATTTCTGTTACTGGAACCTCTTTCAGTAGGGCAACAGATGTGGAGTGAGAGCTAGTAGAATAAGCTATGACCCTAGGAGGGCACAGCACATTAGCAGCTGCAGAGCAGGAGAGGTTGCAGTCCAAAACCCACTTAGAAAGTCTCTGGGTGGACAGTAGTGTTCCTTTACTCTGTCCACAATATCAAGGTCCAAGATGACCATGGATAAGAACCGCAGGTGTGGTTAGAAGGATACCTTATCCCTAAAAAAAAGTGTGTGTGTCTGGAAGAGGGGCAACCATTAAATCCCCTACTTCACCAACTCTTCTAGAAGAGGTAATTGCCACTAAAAAGGTGGTTTTCATGGAAAGGTATAAAAGGGTACAAGTAGGTAGTGGATCAAAGGGAGGTTTCATCAGCAAATTAAGAACTAGATTCAAGTCCCAAGTTGGAGTGGGCTCTCTAACATTTGGGAAGAGTTTGGATAACTCACTGATGAATCTGGAAGTTGCAGGGTCAGCAAATACCGAGAAGCCTTCCAGAGGAGAATACAATGCTGTGACAGCTGCCAGTGAACATTAATGGAGCTTAAAGAGAGACCTCTTTGCTTCAAAGTGAAAAGGTATTCTAGAACCTCTGAAATAGGAGAGTCAACACGAGATAGCAGACAGTGAATACACCAACGGTAATATCTTCTCCGTTTCTGAAGGTAAGTTTCCTGGTGGATTCCTTTCTACTGTTCAACAGGACTTCTTGAACCATTCTGGAACAGGAGAGTTCTAACTCCAAGAGCCATCCAGGAACCTTTCCCTGAGTCACAGAGAATGTTCAAGTTGTGGGGGACAAACGTTCCTCAAATCCTAAGTGAAAAGACAGGGTGTGGGCAGCAGATTGATGGCCAGTTGGAAAGAGAGGTAAAATAGGTAAGGAAACCCCACCTGTCCTGGCCAGATAGGTGTGATCAAGATTACTTTGGCTTTGTCCTGTTTGATTTTGTTTAGAATCCTAAGAATTAGCAGCATTGGAACAAAGGTATATAGAAGACTTCTCGATTGAGAGAGGAGAAAACTGTCTTCCAGATAACAGCAGGCAAACAAAATCTCAATTAGAGCAGAACTCTGCATGTTTCTGGTTGACAGTGATGGCAAAGGGGTCTATGTTCAGAAATCCCCAGATAAGAGTTATCTACTCAAGTATGAATCTGTCAAGTTCCCACTTGTAATCTTGAGTGAAGTGTCTACTGAGGCAATCAGCGATGAGTGTTTTGATGGCCAGGCAAATAAGCTGCCAAGATAAGGATTCGGTGGGCTACGTACCAGTTCCATAACCTGATTGCTTCTGAGCAAGGGGAAGGGGATCCCCCCTGTTGCATTTATGTAGTACATACTGTCCCGGCTGTCTCATTATACGGATGGATTGACCTTTTATCATGGGGAGGAAGTGGTGGCAAGCGTATCTCATGACCCTGAGCTCCAGAATGTTGATATGTTGCGTAGACTCCTGGGTGGACCATCTGCCCTGGACAGTGTGGTTCTCTAGATGAGCTCCTCAGCCTAGGAGAGATGTATCTGAAACTATTGTGACAGTGGAAGGAGGATGGTTGAAAGGAACCTCTGAGAGCACTGTGTCTGGATTCTTCCACCAGTTGAGAGAGATTAGCACAAGATTGGGAATAGATAGTCATTTGTTCAGACCATCTCTGTTGCAGGTATAAAAACTGTCCTGAGCCAGGCTTAGAAGCAGTGTGGTTGTAAAAGGGGGTGTAAAGTGATGAAGGTACATGGTGCCATGTGCCCAAGAGCTGCAGGCATGATCTGGTGGTAGCCTGTGCGATCACTTGAAGTTGTGCAATTAAATGCATCAGACTAAGAAATCTGTCCCCTGACAGGTAAGATCTGGATGCCATGGCATTGAGAGTGGCCTCTATAAACTCTATCTGCTGTAGAAGTAGGAGGCAGGACTTTGCAGTATTGAGCTAAAGGCTGAGTGTGTGAAAGAGACATAGCCCCTCTTATCAGTGTTTGAACTTCCGTGTAGAAATGCCCTTTTAAAAGCCAATTGTCCAGGTACAGGAAGACAATTACTCCCCATCAGGGAAGCTGTGTGGCAACTAACTACCAACATAACTTCTGGCAACTCTCTATGGGCAGTGAAGGACTCTGTACTGACAGTGGTCCTGATGCATGGCAAATCTTAGGAATCTCTTGCGAGAGGGACACATTGAGACATGAAGGTATGTATCTTGAAGGTCAAGGTTGCAAAATATTCTCCCAGATCCAGGGATGGAACAATAGCTGCAAGTGTTACCATCTTGAATTACTGTACAAAGGTATTCAGTATCCTGAGATCTACAATTGGCCTCCACTTGTCCTCCTTTTTGGGAATGAGGAAGTACTTGGAGTAAAATCTGCTTCCTCTGTACTGAGTGGGAACTGGTTCCAGGGTCCTAAGTGGAGGAGGGTGAGAGCCTTTTGTCTTAAGAGCAGCTTGTGAGATGGGTCCTGAAAAGAGATGGAAAAGGAGGGTGGTAGGGAGATATGGAGTGAAAATGGAGGGAGTAGCCAATGTAAACCTCCAAGACTCATCTGTCAAAGGTAATCTGCTCCCATGAGCTGCAGAAACGGAAGAGATGATCCCCCAAAATTGGGAGGATGGAGTGGGCAGGGTGGTACAACAGGAGATCCAGATCGTAGGGGTATAGGTGGCTCTTGACCGAGGCATCAAAACAAACACTTTGTAGATGATGTCTGCTGTACTGATCCAGGTGCAGTGATGGAGAACCTTCCCCTCTGCATTCTGAGTTTCTTTTTAAGTGGCTCCAATGCTCTTTGGTAGGTGGGAAACTGGGCTGGGCAGGATCTCTGAGTTTGAGAGAGACTAAATCTCTGCTTATTTACAGGAGTACACATGCCCAGCAAACAAAGGATTGCCCTGGCGTCCTGTTTGGCTGAGGCTTTTGCCTCCTATCTCCACTCCCACCCTCTGTGTAGGGTAATCTGCTCTCCCCTCCCCCCCGTGTTTGAAGAAGACTGTTTTATTTTGGTGTGAGACATGATGATAGCTAGGGTGCATGCCTAGACCACATGAGCATTGCTGTCAAAAATCTTCAATCGAAGGCATATGCGCACTGGAAGTGGACATCATGGTAGGGACATGACACACAGAAGAATATGAATACTGCCACCATCACCAAATCTAACACACTTGTTCTGAGTTCCTTACCACTGGAAGGGATGGAATCCTTGAACATCTCATAGAACTGTGTGAGGTACATCACCATGGACAACTTGTCTGGCTCCCCAACAGATGCCATGTCCTTTCCAGTCATGATAGGAGAGATTCCAAACTCCTTCTCAGCAATGTCAAATGCCAGCTGGTTATTCTTCTCCACATTACGTTCATCCAGAGAATCAAAGTCTCTACAAGGGGGAAAAGAGAAAAGCATCGAGGTAAGCAGGGCTAGTCGTCTAAAAATACTTTCAGAGACAGTCCTCTCCAGTGGCAACTCAAACTGCAGAGTGCCCCCCTTCTTTCAATAATTCTGCCATCATACTTTTCGTGTTACAGTGATTATGTTACTCTGCCTGTTAATGATGAACTGTGAAACAGACATTGTTTTTTCTATTCACTGCGCTGCTTTATTATCTCTAGAGATGACTAGAGAAGACCTAAACTTCTCTTCATAGAGGATTTTTTGCTTTGAATATTATTACATCTTCGCTTCCCTCTTTGCTGGGGCATTCTCCGAAGAGGCAGACTCTCGTTCCCCTGTTACTTGGAAGCACATCAAATTGTCCCTCAGATCACCATTTCTCTTGATTGATCCATATACAGATCTCACATCTTTCCCTCTCCAGTGCGATTTTCCTACACTTTTACAATTGTCATTGCTGTACTTCCACTTCTGCCCAATTTCTAAGGCTTTTTAAACATGGTGCCTCAGGCTGAGTATAGAGTTCTAACCAGCGACCCATGTGATACTTCTTTTAAATACACCTTCAGCATGTTTCATTACAGTATTTATCTTTAATAATGTCCCATTCGAAACCTGAAATCATTTTAGACTTTCATTATATCATCACCTACCTTTTATATAGCACTTTTCATGAATAGATCTCCAAGCCCTTTACAAAGGAGGCCCGTATCATAATCCTCTATTTACAGATGGGGAAACTGAGGCAGAGAGAGGGGAAATGACTTCCCAAAGTCACCCAGCAGTCCAATAACAGAGCTGAGAGCAGAACCCAGGTCTCCTGAATCACAGTCCAGTACTCCATACACTAGGCCACGCTGGGCCAGAGTCTTCACTATGGAACTTCTGCCTTGTCAATATTTTCCCATTCTAGGATTGGTGCACTTTTTTATATTGCTCCCCACATTACTGGCTGGAATGGCTTCTCCCACTTATTCACAGAACAGGTTACTGTACAAGTAGCAGTAGTGCGAGCTTCCCTACACTGTGTCTATTCAGACCAGGAGGCCCCTCCTCTCGGATTGAAAAAGTATTTAAAAGCCATCTGAAGAAGCTACCAACAAGGGGGCTATTTATTAAGGTGATGTGGACATTTGTCCGCTATGAATTAAACTGAAGACACCAACTATTTCTAACTAATTGCACATAGACAGTAATGAGTTTTGGTCACTAACAACTTGGGACAGATAGAAAATAGCCTGGTACTCACCAAGCCATTATAACCCTCTCCCCCACAGGTGAATCGCTCTAGACTTTACTGAATCGAATTTAATTGACTTCAGTCCTTTTCCCCATATATCACAACTGTACTGTATTTTAACACTATTCTCTAAACAATTTGCAAATCCCTCCCCACATATTGGTTGCAAATCTGACTAACCTTCTCCCCAGTCCCTGTGTTCTAGTCAAGCAATCAATCACTTACATCAAGTCAGGACGGTATCTGTGGATAATAGCACACAAGGCTAGGCCACTCTTCCATGACATTGTGAGATCTGTTACATTCACACCAGCATACCCATCAGTCTGCCTTTGGCACCAACCAAGCAGTTTACTGGAACGAGCTACAGACTCTGAAACAAACATAACATTTTTAGTAAGCTGTAATTTATTATCTTTCACTTATGAGAATTCCAAGTACATCTCAGGAAATATATTTATAGGGATCACTCACCAATTGAAATGCAGTCACCTCTGGGGTGGAACAGCATGTTTCCTGCATCAGAAACACTATACAACTGTTTTTTGGTGGGGGGCAGGAAGTGACTTATAATGTGATACATGGTTCACACTGGAGGGAGAATTTTAGTTTGCTAAAAAGTAATTACCCAAGCTGTAATTTGGACAGATCACCCTGGCTCTTGTGAATATCCCAGGAAATTTTAAAATGACCAAAAGTGGTCAAGGTCTTGATTTAGGTCAGATCCAAAAGATGACATTCCTCGTAGCACGGTGCGCCCTAATCCCCTGCTATATTGTTTCAGATAGAAGAATTGTCAACACCTTTCTGCAACTGTTGCATTTACTTTGGAGGTCTTCCATCAAATCACTGACTGTCCTGACCTTGTTTAGCTATGAGATGAAACAAGATTATAGCCCAGGGTGGCATCGTTGCAGGTCAAAAAACAAATCAGAAGACCCTATGCAACTGTACCTTCCTACCTGTGGGAGGAAGGTACAGTAACAAAATAGGCAGACTTGAATGAAACACTATTCCAAGAGAGACCAAAACACCACTCAGACGTCCAAAGGCATTATATGGCTGGGAAAGGTTCAACAAACGCCTTGGGTTATGGTTTGACCAGACAACTATTCCAGTTCTTAGCATAAGGCATTTAATTCCTAGAACACATGCCGTGCACTGGCTCAGTAATTAGACTCCATAATGCTAGGATAGGGGGACCCTATAGCAGTGATGCCCTTATGACAAGTAGAGCTGCTATATTACAAGGAAAATTCAAGTAAAGTAACTGCTTTATTTAGTCAAACTAAGAGATAAGATTTCAAAAAAGGAGGAAGCTTGAGTGTGGATGGGAATCTACAAAAAGAATTCTCTTTTTCCCATTCATTTTCTACTTTTACATTATTATTTTTATCTGTACTTAAGAGTTTTTGGCTTCACTGACAAATCAAGTAGAGGCTGGTTTTTCACATTTGAAATAAGGACTCCACTACAGGATCAAGGAGGTGACCCAAAACCCTTCGGAAACAAATGTTAATAAATCTGGAAGTACACTGTAATAAGGGAAATTGAGGTAAAGCTAACATGTTTAAGTTTTAATTGTGTTTGAAGTCAAGCTTCTGAGCCAAAAATTAATGAGACTTTTCAAAGCAGAAGGGGACCTCTCTGTAAGACTGATGCACTGACCCAGCTCTGGAAGAGCACAACAAAGTGAAACAACAGCTGGGACCCACCATTCCGGGTCAGCTTTGGTGTCCTGGAGTTCACCAAGTTCTCTATTTCCAGGTGAATATCTTTCAGGTCTCCTGTATCATATAAGTGGCGCACCTGTAAGAACGCAAAGGGTTAAAAATTGCCAAAAAGAATAGTCTCTCTCATCAAAAGCCAATATGGCAGGAGAAGTCTCCTCAGGCCAGAGCTACTGCCCTTGCACACTAAATTCCCTTTCTAAAAACAAGCCACACGCATACACAAGGAACATGGCCCCCTTAAGCCAAGAAGGCAGTGATTACAGAAAAGGTTATTTTATGACACATTCGCAGGGTGACCAGATGTCCCGATTTTATAGAGACAGTCCCGATATTTGGGGCTTTTTCTTACATAGGCTCCTATCACCCCCACAGTCCCGATTTTTCACACTTGCTATCTGGTCACCCTACACGTTCGCACAATAGACAATTCCCAAAGGCCATAGAACCCCAAGCAACAGCTCTTAATATACATTCAGTGGCTGCACCTTGGTGCCTATACTGAGATGGAGGCTAAGTTATTATAAAGGAAATACAAAAAATATATTGTCAACATGGCTGAAACTGCCAAAATCCAGAGAAGTTCAGAGCTACAACTGACATGATTGTGAACAGTGTTTAGAGACTTCTACAGTATCTACTCACAAGGGAATTGGGTACAGTACAATGGTTTAAGCCTGATGGATATTTCTGGTTTTTGCCACTATCAATTCCTTAAATACTCATACAGGCATGGGGTTCTCAATCTTTTTTGAATCAAATCCCCCCCTTAACTTTTTTTTTTAAACTTGGATTCCACATCCTCTGCCACCCCCACCTCCTCCCAGTCCCCTTTAAAATAGAGAGAAGCATTCTGCCACCTAGCCAGAGAGGTTTGAGAGTGTGCCGATCCTTCATCCAATCTGGACAGCAGTGGCTCTTGTCCCAGGGACTGGGCCTGGGGGTTGAGCGCAAGCCAACCCAGCACTCACCTGGAGTGCAGGCAGGGAACAGTGCCTGGCACTGGAGGGCAGGGAAGGGTAGGGTGCCCTCTGGCACTATGCATGCACACAGCATACAGAACACTGGAGTGCAGGGCAGCGTACTGCCTGGCACTACGAGCATAGGCAGATTAGAGGGCACTGAGATGCAAGCTATGGTGGCTCCTGTCCCACAGGGCAGGGCCTGGCTCCTGTCATGCGGGCCTGGGCCCAGCTTCCTGCTCCAGCCTGCTGGCTCTCACTGTTCGGAGGAGCTCGCCACAGCATGATGTGTGCATCTGTGCACAGGTGGGGCCCTCTCCCCACCACACACTACCCCTTTCGGCCATGGCAATACCACTGGTTCAAGTTTGGCCCAGCCACCCCCTCCATCATGACAGAGTGGTGGGGGGCCAAATGTGAGCGAGTGGCATTGCGACCTAGCATTTATGTCTCGCTGTGCTGTCCCCACAGCCCCAGTTGAGAACCTCTGATACAGACCAATAGCTACATGAAGATGACACAGCTCACATGCCGTCGAAGGTATTGCCAGCCCAGTTACCTGGTTTGGCCGCAGGAAGTTGATGTTGATATTGGGATACCGGGTGACAGGATCGATGCAGTACTGGCTGAAGTTTTTACTCACGTTCTCAGGGGTGGTCTGAGGCAGCAGCCTGTAAATGCTTTCCCTGAGGGAAAAATACTAACTTCAGATCAGCAAATAGGAGAAAGAGATACATCACCAACACCACCTTCAAAGTCAAGACCCTCATGAACTCAGAGGGTCAGAACACTCAAATTAGCAAACCCACCCCTTCGCTGTTTATATTTTAATTCAGCAGGAATCGAGGAGGTGGGAAGAATAGAATGAGACAGACAATACTGAAAATATACTGCCATTATATAAATCAATAATATGCCCTCGCCTGGAATTCTGTTTTCAACTCTGGTCACCCCATCTCAAGAGACAATGGAAATAAGTAGTCCAGAAACAGACAAAAAAAATTATTAAATGCAAGGAGAGAATTCCATATAAGTGCTAGAAATGATTGGGACATGATAGATAGCGAGGAAATATAACAAAGGCATGCAAAATAATAAGTAATATGGACAAGTCAAATCATATGCTCCTATTTAATTTCTCGTAAGAAAGAACAAGACGACAGAATAAAATAAAAGCAATCAAGATTAAAGCTGAAAATGAAATATGTTTTTCCTAAGTGCATAATTAACTCACTGACACAAGGTGGTATTGATGTCAAGAGGTTAATTGTAATAAAAAAGTATTAAATATTAAATATGGATCATGAGAGCTTCCACAATTATATCAGATAGGATAAACATATTAAGACTATAAACCTGTGTGAAAGATGGCATAAGCCAACCTCTAACTGGCAAGGGTTAGAAAGAAGCTTGCCCTGTGGATATGATATTCTATATCAAGGGTCAGCAACCTTTGGCACGCAGCCCATCAGGGTAATTTGCTGGCGGGCCACCAGACATTTTGTTTACGTTGACCATCCACAGGAACGGCACCCTGCAGCTCCCAGTGGCCACAGTTGACTGTTCCCAGCCAATGGGAGCTGCGGGAAGCGACGCGGGCTGCCAGAACATGCTGGCCGCCACTTGCCGCAGTTCCCATTGGTTGGGAACAGTGAACCACAGCCACTGGGAGCTGCGGGGGGCCGTGCCTGCGGACACTCAAAATGTCTCACGGCCACGCCATCAGGGGCTCGTTCACCTGTACATCTACCAATGTGATATATGCCATCATGTGCCAGCAATGCCCTTCTGCCATGTACATTGGCCAAACTGGACAGTCTCTACGCAAAAGAATAAACGGACACAAATCTGACATCAGGAATCATAATATTCAAAAACCAGTAGGAGAACACTTCAATCTCTCTAATCACTCAGTGACAAACTTAAAGGTGGCAATTTTGCAACAGAAAAACTTCAAAAACAGACTTCAACGAGAAGCTGTGGAACTTGAATTGATATGCAAACTAGATACCATCAACTCAGGGTTGAACAGAGACTGGGAATGGCTTGGCCATTACATTAATTGAATCTATTTCCCCTAGTTAACTATCCTCACTCACACATTTGTGTCAACTGTCTGCAATGGGCCAGCTTGATTATCACTTCAAAAGATTCCCCCTCCCTCCCCGCTGATATAGTTCCTCTTAATTAATTAGTCTCTTACAGTTGGTATAGGCACTTCCACTTTTTCATGTTTCTCTGAATGTATAAATAACTGCTCACTGTATGTTCCATTCCATGCGTCTGATGAAGTGGGTTCTAACCCATGAAAGCTTATGCTGAAATAAATTTGTTAGTCTCTAAAGTGCCACAAGTAATCCTGTTTTTTTGCTGACACAGACTAACACAGCTGCTACTCTGAAACCTCTCAAAAATGCTATAGTGACATTTAAAACCTCCAGCATTTATAATTAGGTTCATTATAAATTTTAATCTAACCTAGCATTGCACAAGTTTTCAAATTAGTGATACAATGCCTCAGCTTGATTTAAATCAGTGAGTTTTAGAGGGTTTTTTGTTTTTATTAAAGAAAATCCAGTGATTTAAATCATTCCACCCTGGATGGACTTCTTGTTTGATCTGTAAAGGCAATTCCTATGCTGCTATGTCACCTGGAAAAAAACACACCCAACACACACCCCCACACACACAGAGAAAGAAATGTGCAAGCAGTAGATTCAATGTGAAAATAAGACCGTGCATGTATAGGCCGAGAATGGAATTAAATATAGACCATTATCTCCAAATAAAAAAACACCTTGTAAATATTTTTTTCTGGGTAATTGGAATTAGCATGTATTTCGGTCTCCCAGCTATTTCAAAGGCATCTATCCCCTTGACATCTAAGCTTTTCCTCACCCAGACTGCATAGTTAAGTCTTAGAGCACTGATCAGACTCACTTTCTTCACCCAATACAATCCCAACAATCACCAAGAAAATATTCCCCTTTCCCTAATCTGCTTTTAACCAGTAGAGAGTAGCAACAACACACTTTGGTCACTATTCTGTTCCTCTCTGAATAGATTCCACTGGACCTGTGGTGTCCAGAGCAGGCAAGTTACAGCCGAGCACCAGTGTGCATGTGTGATATCCCAATCTTCACGTGGCGGTGCTTCTGGCCAGTTCCCTCACTTTCTTGGGAAATCTTTCCCTTACCCAAACCACTCCAATGGGCAGCCTCCAAGAACACTAAAGACACAAGGTTTGCTCCCTCCACCCCATTCTGGGTGCACATCTGTAACAGGACAAGGAATTGGAGTGGATGGTCAGAAGAGTGATCATCTTCTGAGCATAAATTACTTTTCCACCTCCCTCTGCCCCCAAATCATTCTGTATTCAGATCAGAATTCACAACTAGACTCATTTCCCCACAATAACCCTCCATTACCTCTCTGCGAGCACCTCCAAAGGGCTAGTTCCCTGAGACCAGCTTCGTACCATCCAAGCAGAATCCATGGCAGCCAGAAAGCCCCTGGCTATTCCAGTTCCCATCGGCCAGAATGGCTAGATGTAATAGGTCACCCGCCCAAAAAAAAAAAAAAAAAAAAAAAAAAGAAGAGGGGGAAGGGGGAAGAAAAGGACATTAAAAATGGTACCAAGAACATTTTTAGAGGGCAGCCTGCTAGGATATTATAACTCAGAGATTAGCTTGAGACACTGGCTCCCTCTGGGCTAGTTAAGGCCAAATGCATGGTGAACTGGCTGTGAGCTAATCCACAGCTAGTGTTTCATTATTCCCTACAATCACTCATAGCCTAGAGCTGCTAAGAGTCTCTCTTAAAAAACAGACATTTCAAACTAATTACAGTATGCTAATTATTAACTGTCCTAGCATAGGACATAGCATAGTGTCCTCAGGGATTCTAGCGGCCACAACAAGGAGCAGGTAGAACAGATTCAATTTCAGCAGGTCTCTGCACACTGAGCTTCCTTTGCAAGGTCACTTCTATGCTGAATACTCACTATTTTCCAAACATTCCTTTCCCCAGCTCCTCCCACTCTATTATATAAAACAGCAGTTGCCTTCCTCATGATAAAATGCGCATAGCACAAAGGGAAAGTTGCATTCATTTCAGTGGCAATAGGGGTGCGATACTTCCATCCATGGCTCACACAGTGAGCAGCTGTTTAACACCTACCTCCAACAGACTGTCCCCAACCAATGCCACAAGCAGCTGGTGGCCATTCTGCTCTCGCACCATCGCTGCATTCTCTGATGCGTACATACATGTGAAGTCAAACATGGCCACATCAGGTTGCCCATAGTGATTAATGGCAAAGTCCAATGATGGCAGCTGCTGATTGGTGGAAAAGTCAGCTGCTTCCCTGGCATAGTTGAGCAAAGCCTCCTGGTCCACATTCTCACGTGAGAGTAACAGCTCTGTGTCCGGGTAGTCCTACCAAAAGAGAGAAGAGTCAGAGTAGAACAGCCATGTGGGGAGGGGGAATTTTAAGTTTGGTATCTGCAGACAATCTACAACTGTAGGTTCCGAGACTCCTGAGTCCACTGATTTAGGATCTTTCCCTAAATTATTTCATGATCACTAGTGTGTAGGCCTCTAAGAGAAAACAATGTTTCTACCTCTTCTTCTTGCCAAGAGCCTTGACAACCCTGCTGGCATTTCTGAGCATGCCAACAGGCAATATGGTCACTCTAGAGGTGTGAAAAGTATAAAAGTGGGCAGTGCCAGCAAGCATGGGAGGTGCTTAGCATGCACACTACAAATGGAAAGCATATATGCTAAAGCTGGCAACAGTATCTTGGCCATGAATAATCTGTAGGGTCACTTCCAAAAGGATACAGTCAACAACAGATGCTATAGTACAGCCTTTTGATGATTGTTTCCGAAGAAGCTTCATGATTACTGTCACCTGCTAAATTAATTTTTTTTTACTTTGAGTACTTACATGCCCTTTCTATTCTATCTTTATAGGAAGTGAACTTCAGATTTTAGCTATAAAAACCTAAATCACACCAACATAAAAAGCCGAAGTGAAGATTAAGAGCTTGTCTACACAGAGCAGCAATGCAGACTACAGAGGAGTGATTTCTAAAGCACATTGTGACACTCACTAACTGGGCCATGTAGATCCAGCTGGCGCACATTAAAAGTTCCCTAATGCACTTCAACAAGCGCTGTTTAACACAGTACTATGTTAATGTGCACTAGGGAACTTTTAGTGCACACCAGCAGGTCTTCATGGGCCAGTTACTGCATTACATGTTAGTCACTTTAGAAATCACCCCTGCTCCCATGGGTAGACATGCCCTCAGTGAAAGCATCCAGCTGAAGTCCTGTGAACTTCACTATAAGGGAAGCATGTCTTGGTTTAGGTCTTGATTAAAACAAGCTTAGTGTGCGCCAGCTTAGGGCATCTGAGCAAAGCAATTAACATACAATATTTTTACATGTTTATTTGGACTAAGGTTTGAAATCTGATATCCAGGATTCCCCATATATATTATTTCAAATCATGTTCCTCCAAGTCAGATTGACATACCCCATGTGAGATATTGCAGAACGGTCCCAAACCACTAGCAGGCCAGTTAGTAAAACAACAGATTAGAAAATGTTAAATTCTTGGTGATTAATATGCAGCTGTCTTGCCATAACTATAGGAGGCAGTTCTAAGGTACAGCCTGGTTCTGTATATTGTCAGAACAGACTAAACGGTGCAGTCCAGCTGTTGACAAATCAAGTGTAAATGAAGCGTTAGCCCATTGGTGTATACGGCAGTTAAAACTCCTGTGCACTTCCCTCCATGCTCTGTTTTCAGGCAAAAGATGCAAGATCTAGAGCCCTACTTATTTCTTTAGGACCAAAACCAACATTAAACTGATCTCTGTCAATATGAGTAATGGGTAAAGCTCCATCACAAGTTCATCACACCCCAGCTCTTTCACTTCCACCAAATGAGGCGGAGTCACTGAAGGACTATGGGCCTTGCAGGACATTTAAACTTGCTATGTCTAGAAGCCCCAGTTCTGAACGGGGATGTGAATGAGTGCAGAGCAGAGCATGTAATCCTTTTCTAAGGACTCAATCTGCTTCCTCTAGCAGAGCGCTACTCACATACCTGCCTTAAAAATCCTGCAGGCCATGTCCTAAAAGAGGCCTACCTCAAAACATTGAAGAGAAGACAATATGCCCAGATATATGATAAACGATCATTTAATTCCCTTCAAAAATATACTCTCTTCTCCCAAGGTGCCAAGGCCAGATTGTCTCATACATCTAATATGGAGAGGTTTGGGAGAACAGAATACGCACATGCAGTATCACCCCTTTGTCCAGCAAACTCTGCTTTTTGGCAGTCATGACGAAGTAATGAGTGTCATCTTTGTAGTAGACAATGTTCTCCAAGTCAATACCTATGACAAAGGAAAGGGACGTAGTAATACAAAGTCGGTTGTATGTTATACAGTAACTCTTTGCTTAACGTTGTAGTTATGTTCCTGAAAAATGCGACTTTAAGCGAAACGATGTTAAGCCAATTCAATTTCCTCATAAGAATTAATGTAAAGGGGGAGGGGGGGGCGGCCGGTGTGCGTTAGGTTCCAGGGAAATTTTTTTCACCAGACAAGAGACATATATACATATATATATTACACACACACACTAAGTTTTAAACAAACAATTTAATACTGGTACACAGTAATGATGATTGTGAAGCTTGGTCGAGGTAGTGAAGTCAGAGGGTAGGATATTTCACAGGGAATGCCTTACTGCTAAATGATGAACTAGCAATTGGCTGAGCCCTCAAGGATTAACTCATTGTTGTTAATGTAGCCTCACACTCTACAAGTCAACACGAATGGAGGAAGGGGAGACAGCATGGCAGACAGAGACAGCGACACACACCCTGGGGGGGGCGGGGGGGAGAGAAGAGAGAGATATGCATTGCCCCTTTAAGTAGGCTGACCCCACTCTTAAGTACATTGTCTTTTTAAGTCGATCAGGAAGTTGACACAGCAGCTGCTGCCCCAAGCTATCTCTGTCAATCTCCCTCCATGTCCCCGCCCTGCTCTATATGGAGAGTAAGCGGGGTACAGGGGTACACCCTGACATTAGCTCCCCCCCCCTCCCTGCACAGCAAGCAGTAGGCTCCCGGGAGCAGCTCATGGGAGTGGGGGGAGGGGCAGCTGAACTGCTGGCAATTAATAGCCTGCTGGACGGCCGCTGCACAGTGAACTTAGGGGAACGGGGAGCTGATAGGGGGACTGCCGGTCCACCCTGGTTCCAAGCCCCCATCAGCTAGCTCCAACGGGCTGCTCTTCCTTCAAGCAGTGGACAAAGCAGGCGGCTGCCAAACGACGTTATAAGGGAGCATTGCACAACTTTAAATGAGCATGTTCTCTAATTGATCAGCAATGTAAAAACGAAACAACGTTAACCGGGACGACTTTAAGTGAGGAGTTACCGTATGTAGTACAAGAGCTCAAAGCATCGTTTGGAAGAGCTCTGGCTCAGCCTTCCTGGCTCGTGCGAAGGTGAGGCCTGTGCACAGAGAATGTCTGATAGTGCACATGAGACTCACCCACACCCCTAAATGTAATGGAGGGCCCTGCCAAAATCCCCAGAAAGCTCCAACCTACACCAGACTGAAATTACATCAGCTGGTAACCCTTACAACAGAGAGAACTATTATATGGCTGCACTGAACACTTTATTCACATGCTTTCAAGGCGTTTCGAAAATTGAACCTTTAGCTACACAGAGACATCTCTCTCCCTCCCTAGTGGCCCTGACCTTGTTTTGACATTCCTAAGCTTGACTTCAGAGGAATGGGGAAGGGAAAACATGGCATCCTAGTTTCTCCATGGAGTACTGGGACAGCTTACCACATGTCCAAAAGTTAAAAAGCACAGCCCTCCAATTACAAGCTACAATGACAAGCAGCTAAAGAACAAGCTGAAACAAATCAGTTGAGGAAGTGGGAGACAATCAGACAGGAAGGCCGGATTATAGTGATGTACTTCTTGGATCAAGGGCCATGATACTCATTCATTCATTGGAGGGGAAAAAAGCAGCTAAAGGAGACTAGTGTAAAAAAACTGGTAGTTAGATAAACTCTAGATACTTGGTCATTGTTCACAAACCTGTGGCTTCTCGCAGATCCTGGAAGAACTTCTGGTTAAATATGAAGGCCACACCACTGATCTCCTCCACTTTGGCTTCGGCTGTGGTGTTGCGATTGATGAAGTTTGCTGTGATAGCAATTGCCAGCTTACCACGGAACTCCTTCCGGCGAAACCCTAGGGATGGGATAGAGCAGAGATCATGAAATACAGCTCAAATTCAGAGAAGACAGCCTGCTACAAAACAGGCCCCTAAATGTAAGATGGAAGGGGTTAGATATTACAGACACTCTTCTTTACAGGGGAAGCAACGAAATCCTCTCTTGCAAATTGCTTCACCAGGAAAATAAAACTTGGATCTTTGAAGAAGAGAAGAAAATGCCTGACTATACTGAAATGACTTACCTCTATCCCACACAGTGCAATGGCACTTAATGATTTAAAATATCATTCCCAACCACCCCATTGATATGCCTAATAATTCCCCACCTTATCTCAGAAGCAAGAGGTGCTGCAAGTGCAAGATTCGTCCACATAAAAAAAAAAAATCTAGAAAATGTAGAGAATCTGAAACTAATCAAGCCCAATACACCTGCTGCTTTGCTTGTAGAGAAAGATGAAGAGAATGGAAGAGGAAGTAGTGATACACCTGGCCAACTGGATTCCTGAGGACTAAAGGGGAGTTTGTCTCTCCTCTGTCACATCTTTACAGACTTTTTAAGTGATGAATATTTGGAAAGAGATTGAGGTGCAGCTCATACAGAAAAATGTTATTGTTCAGCTCTGCTATGACCATTTAAAATAGAGACAATTCCACTGCTAAGTGTGTGTTGTGGAAAGCTCTCCATTGTGGACACATCAGGAGCCATCACCTTCTAAAGTGTTCCTCCTGCCATCTCCTCCAATGACCACTTCAAATTCGTACTCTGACACCGGGTGTGTTTTCGGGTGGACCTGTGCACGCCAGCCTATCCCTGTGGACAAATCCTCAGTTAATAATGTATTAGGCGCATCCACATTTATAGACATTGAAAAAAGGGCGAGCATAGGAATCACCTCTCACTTCCTACACAAACCATTTCTCACATCCCTGGCTTGGGAGGCTACACACTTGATACCCTAACAGGTGGTGTTAGCATCTTTTCAGGACCATTACAGTACCCCTGACTGCATCTGGAAAACACTTGCAGTAGTAAGATATAAAGCCTAGTGTACACATCGTTTCACTTAAAGGGAACCCAAACAGCCACAATCTACCCAAAGCTTTTAGACAAATGGGGTTTAATGGAACTAGGACATAAAGTATAACAGTATACTAGAGAGATCACTGTAAGGCTCTGTGTTACAAGACTGAAAAAGACTTTGCCCAATAGTTTCAAAGCCCAACTTCTCATACATTACATGATCTGTTTGGCCAGTAACAAGATTGCCAACAACATCCACGGCAAGTGTGCAGGGAAAATGATCTAAATAGCCAGAATGCATGAAATGCAAGTGGTTGCTGTTACAAAAAAGTTCTACAGTACTGTAGGCTCAATGGGCGAAAATTCTGTAGGAACTATTGTAAACTGTAGCATTTTGTTAATTTCAGCAGAATACATTAGGTACTTTTAGTTTTGTAAAGTGAAGAAAGGAAGGTTAAGTTACTTATCTTATAGTAACTGGAGTTCTTCAAGTGCTGGTCCATATGCGTATTTCCTGGGAGTTTGCATGCGCTCCCTGCGCTTGGGTCTCGAAATTCTTCAAAAGCTGTGTCTGTCAGTCCAGGTCGATGTCCTTCAGTTCCTCAAGCTCTCATTTGGGAGCACAAGGGACAGTGTGGGCTGACTGCCTCTCCTGTTCCTACTCTATCGCGAATTCGAAGAGGATCTGAGCAGAGTGGAAGGGGGCAGGATGTGAATACCCATAAGGACCATACAGCTTGAAGAACTCCAGTGACTATGTGGTAAATAACCTTCCTTTCTTCAAGAGCCGGTTCCTATGGATATTCACGGTGGGTGACTCCCAAGCAGTGATTATTGAGGAGGTGCTCTGCACCACAGTTCGCAAGATCACTGAACCAAAGGAGGCATCCACAGTGGAGGCTTGCACGAGGGCACAGTGCCGGGTAACCATGTGACTGAAGCCCCAGGTTGTCGCTCTGTAGGTCTCAAAAAGTGAGATTCCTTACAGGGAAGCCATTAAGGCAGCTTGTGCTCTGGTAGAATGAGCCTTGACAGACTAAGCAGGAGGGGTTCTGCCAGCTCATAGCAGAAGTGGATGGAGTTGGAAATCCATTCAGTGTGTCTTTGGGAAAATACTGCCTCTTTTTTAATCCTCTCCGCAAAGGAGACTAATAACCTCCGAGATCTTCTAACGGGCCTTGGCCTGTCCAGGTAAAAGGCCAGATCTCGGTGTACATCTAGGGTCTCCTGTCCTCCTCGTTATTGTGAGGTCTCAGGTAAAATACAGGAAGGTGAACCTTCCGGTTCAAGTGAAAATCAGGAGGAATCATGAGGTCAAACTTGGGATGCAATCTCAGGGATACTTTGTCTCTGTGAAAGACAGTATGAAGTGGGTCCACCACCAAGGCCCCGAGTTCACCCGCTCTGTTGGCCGAGGCAGTAGCTGTTAGGAATGCCACCTCCATCAATAAGTGTAAGAAGGAACAGGAAGCCAAAAGGTTCAAATGGCAGATTCATAAGCACCGACAGTATCTGGTTCACCTCCTTAGCAAGGATAAATTTTGAAAAGGGTGGGAAGTTTCTGACAATGCCTTTTAACAACTTTACTGTTATGGGGTGGGTGAAAACTGACAGCTCTCTACAAAAGAATGAGTGACACTGATATCCATTAAGCGTACCCGTAGTGAACTGATGGATAGGTCCTATGACCTAAAGGAGAGGAGACAGACCAAGATAAGAGGAATTCTGGACTTCTCCAAAGGCAAATGATGCTCTGGCATCATAGGGAGAACCGCCTCCATTTGGCAGCATTACACTTTCTTACTGAGGGTTGGCTTCCTGTTATTGAGAAGGATGGATTGGACCTCCTCCAAGCAAGATCTGTGTAAGTCTCCTGTCCATCCAATAACCAGTCTGCCAGATGGAGAGAGATGGGGGTGGGATGGATGGGAATGCTTCTGTTCTGTGGCAGTAGGCTGGGAGACAGCTGCAGGTGAATGCACGGGTGGGAGGCCATCTGCCCAGCTATGGTGAACCAAAACGGTCATGGCCACCATGGCACTATTAAAATCACTGTTGCCTTGTCCCACTTGATCTTTCAGAGGATGTGAGGCAGGAGGGGAATGGGAGGGAAATGTGATACAGCATGGCCTGAGGGCGGCAGAAGAGTATTAGGAGGGGAGATATGTAAGCCCCAGGGTAATGGGAGCCCTTATTCCCTGTAAAGGGAAGAAAGTTTGCTACAGATTAATTAGAGCACCTGAAGCCAGTCACCTATAAACCCCCCCTGCTTCAATCAGACAGGGAGTGCAGTTTGGAGAAGTTGAAGCAGTATGGTTTGGTGGTGGAACAGAGAGCAGTTTAGAAGAGTTAATGCAGAGTGGACTGGTGGTGGAACAGAGAGCAGTTTGGAGAAGTGCTGCGGCGGGCTAAGAAGACCAAGACCCTAGGTAAAGGGACACCTGGCTCGTGCAGAGGGAAGACAGGAAGCCCCACAAGCTGAAGGATGGGAGAGGGAAGTAGCCCAGGGGAAAGAATCACTAGTACAAGTGGTTTACCCGCTATCCTAGGGCCCCTGGGCTGGGACTCAGAGTAGAGGGTGGGCCCGGGTCCCTCCCGCTCCACTCCCCATCTCTGGGATACTAGTGGGAAGGCTGATACCCCAGTTGAGGGGCAAGAAATGGTACCCTGAAACCCCCCCACAAGAAGAAAAAGCATGGGACCCATCATAGTAGTGCCGGCGATTTGCCACAGAAAGCATACTTCAGCAGGTCTGACCATTGCACTAGGAAGGCATCTCCTCTGGAGTCAGGCCTCTGAGTCTTGAGAGCAATTGGTTGGGCACTTTCCGTTTCCATCAGTTGCAACAAGCTCCCATGATGGGAATCCCCACTGGCAAAAAAATCTGCTAGAGTAACGACACGTGATGCTTCCCCTTGTAAAAATGCCTACGGTGTTTGCTAGGGAGTTCATTACTTTTGATAGGTATACTGCATAGAGGGTAATCTGATGCTATATGCACCAATTCCAGAGTTTGACTGCTTCCCTAGCATGGGGCAGACCTTGCTCCCCCATTTTTTGCATAATAAACAGCGGCCATGTTGTCTGACCTGACCTGGACATCAGTGGACTGGATGAAGGGCAGGAACCTCTTACACTCTTCGTGTACTGTCCGAAGCTCAAGAACATTGATGTTGAGTGTGGATTCTTGCGGAGTCCAGGAACCCTGAGCTGCGTGGTTGTCCAGGTCCATTCCTCAGCCCAATAGAGAGGAATCCATAAAAAGTGTCTTTGTGGGCGGCACAGGAACAAAAGGAACCTTACACAAACATTTCCTCTCTTTTCCCACTAGGTGAGTGATATCAGGAAGGAAGTGAGGCTTTCTAGGGGGTCTCTGCTCAGAGTGTAGACCTTCCTCAGCCTAGCCTGGAGACCGGGAAGGTGGAGCCTTGCAAAGGGGATCAAAGTAAATGCATGCAGCCAGGTGACCTAGGAAGATGAAGCAGGACTGGACTGATGTCTGAGGGCTGAGATGAAGATGAATGAGATCTATCTTTGCAAGGAATCTGTCCTGTGGTAAATATGTTCTGGCTGCAATAGAGTCTAGATTTGCTCCAGTAAATTCTGTAGTTGCTGTAGGTGTTAAAGTGAACTTTCCTGGATTTACCTGAAGTCCTAAGGAGTGACTCAGGTTGAGTAAGGAGAGGAGTGCTACCTGCGCCTTGTGATACAATCTTCTTGTGATCAGCCAGTAACGTAGCCAGGGAAATAAAGAGTTGTGTTGACAGTGCAGGTGTGCTGCCGCCACTGCCATGACTTTTGTATAAACCCTTAAGGCTGTTGAAAGGGCAAAGGGGAGCATCATGTACTGGAATGCACTAACCTCACTGTGTAATGCAGCAATCTCCTGTGCACTGGGTCGATGTCAATATGCAAACAGGTGTCCTTCAAATCAGGAGCTGCAAACGAGTCACCTTCATTCAAGGAGGGGGTTATAGCAGACAGGGTAGACATCCTGAATCTGGAGTAGCAGATGATGATGTTCAGTTGCCTGAGGTCCAGGATGGCCTGCAGCCCACTTTCTTTTTGGGGATTAGGCAATATTTGAAGTAAAGGCCCTTCCCCTCGTGATGAGGGGGTACAAGCTCTATAGTCCCTAGCTGGATTGGAGAGTTCAGCTCTTGTCTGAGAATCCTCTCATGACAGGGGTCTCTGAACAGGGGCAGATTTTCAAGGGGGTGAAACAACAGGAATTTGATTATGTACCCAGTTGCAATGTGGTCTAAGACCCATTTGTCTAATGTTATAAGCTGCCACATAAGAACCACCAAGAAAACATGTCGGGGAAAACACTGAAAGGGGGAATGGAGACTGGTTGTGCCTGGACTGGCTGATGGCTTTCGAACGTCCCATCAAAATGTCTTGGTAGGTGTTTCAGTCTGGAGCAGGAATGGTTGTGGTATGATGTGTGTCTGTTGTGCTGCACCCTCTGATGTCTTTTCAGGAGTTCATAGGCCCTCTGGTGGTAGAACAGCTGAAGAGTTGGCTGGTATCTTTGTAGTGACAGCTTAGAAAATTTACCTGTGAAGAGGAGGGGTGTATATTCCCAAAGAGTAGAAGGTGGCACAAGAACCCTTAAGGGAAAGAAGTGACTCAGTTTTCTCCCTAAATAGGTTGTTATCCTCAAAACAGAATTTATGAATCTGTGAATCTCTAAGTCCAGAAAGGACCATTGTGACCATATAGTTTGACGTCCTGTATAACACAGGCCATAGAATTTCCCCAAAACAATTCCTACAGCATATATTTCAGGAAAATATCCAATCTTGATTTTAAAATTTCCAGTGATGGAAAATCCATCACAATCCTTGCTAAGTTATTCCAATGATAATTTTTAACAGTGAGAGTAATTAAACACCTTATTTCCGGTCTGAATTTTTCTAGCTTCAACTTTCAGCCATTGAATCATGTTATACTTTCCTCTGCTAGACTGAAGAGTCCATCATCAACTATTTGCTCCCCTTGTAGGTACTTACAGACTGATCAAGTCACCTTTTAACCTTCTCTTTCTTCAGTTAAATAGATTCAGTTCCTTGAGTCTATCGCTATCTGGCAAGTTTCCTAATCTTGTAATCATTTCCATGGCTCTTCTCTGAACTCTCTCCAATTTATCAAACATCAACTGGATCTCTTTGGGGAACTCCAATGACTGCAGCCAAGAGATCTCATGCCTCATGACCACCAAGGTCACCATGGTGTAGGAAGCCAGGTCCGCTGCATCAAGTAGCACCTGAAGGGATGATCTAGCTATCAGCTTCCCTTCATCTAGAGATAGCCTGGAATTGAGGCCTACAATCCTGCAATACCTTATTGACGAATTCTGACAGCTTGTTGTAGTTTATGAAGTCATACTTTGCCATGACTGCCTGTTAGTTCACAATGTGGCACAGTAGTCTGCCTGAAGAAAAGTTCTTTCTGATAAAGAGATCTTGTCTCTTGGCATCCTTGTCCAAAGGAGTGGACCTGGGTTGGTGTAGTCTGTTCCACACCATGACAGCTTGGACAATCAGATAGTTCAGCTTAGGGTGTGAAAAAAGTACTTCTCCCCCTGGGAGGAAACAAAATATTATTTTTCAGTCCTCTCAGGGGTCAGGGAACAGGTGGCTGGTGTGTACCAAATGCCCTTAGCAGGCTCTAAAATGGGCTTATTAATAGCGAGAGTCACCGTGGAAGGATCTGTGTACTGGAGAATATCCAGACGTTTGTGTAGGATCCTGAAGCCTCTTCCAGTGGAATCTGGAGGGTTTCACTGGTCCTCCTCAGATGTTCCTGGTACTGCCTGTAGTCCTCTGGAGGGGAGAGAGAGAGGGTGGTGCCATTGCTTCATCTAGAGATGAAGAAGATGCTGTTGGCAGATCTAGCGGTACTGACTGGTCCAGTTGTTCTTGTTCCCCCATATGATTCTAGGGAGTTGAGGCTCCTCTCTTGGAGGTAATTTCTGCCAAAAGTGATGCCCCCAACTCCTCAGTCTGAGGCTCGATAGCATGGATCCCAAGAGCTCCAGTATCACCAGTGTGTAAGCTCATATATGGTTACAGAAGAAGGTCCCTAGCGGCATAGTATAGGTCATGGGGATGAAGGGGCCTCTGGAAACCCCTGGACTAACGTCCCATGTCTGGACCACTGGGGGAACCGGTGGTATCACCTGCAGAGTAACAGTCATCCAACACTATAGGTGGGTCTGTTGGTACCATCTGTCTTGTGGCAGGATGGTCAAAGGTATACCTCAGTGAGTAGCGTCCCAACAGTGTTGAAGCATCCATGGCCCAGCTAGCCCACGGGACCAGTGGACAACATGGGAACAGTGTAGTGATGCCTCTGCCTAGAACCAAGTCTTACTGTTTCGGCAACTCAGGATCTGTGTAAATCGCCCAGGTCCTCAAGAAGGCTGTAATGAGGTCTGTAGGAAGGAGAACTAGCCAGGTACTTCAGTATAGGTTGGTGGCCTGAGTTGGGGTTGGACACAGGTCTCTGTGTGGTGGGCCAGTTCTCCTTCCTATCCTTACACATCTTTGTGGAAGTTTAGTGCCGGAAGCACCTGGCCTGTGCTCCCTGTGAGCTCTGGGTGAACCCACTCTGGGGCATGGAGTCTCACCTGGTATCAAGGGTGGGGAAAAGGCAGCTCTTTTCTTGGTGGTCTTATGCAGTGATTTCTCTCTTTTTATAGCAGTTTCTCCTTTCCTCTTCATATCTTCGTTTCATGGAGTCCTTGGGGCTGCTGGAGGATTCTGAGCAGGAAAACGCTGTTGCTAGTGAGACACTGCCTGGAGGCTCTGACCAATGAGAGGGAGAGCAGAAGGGTCCCAGATCTGACAGGGGCCTCATGGAGGGCTCCATTAGATGTCTACAGAGTCTAAATTCCAGAGACTGCCTAGTGCCAAGGGGAAAGGAGCAGCAGGTCCCACACTCTGATGGAATGTGTGATCCCCCAAGGCAGCTCTCAAGAGGGTCACTCACTGGGAAGTCCTGACGGCAGGCCAGGCTGGACTTGAAGCCCAGAACTCTGGTCACACTAAATGCCTTGGGAGAACAATGCAGGGCAGGGCAGGGCAGACCCCACCCCCACCCCCATCCTCACTATGACTAAACTGCTAACTATCTGTCAGGGCTCATTCTACCAGAGCTCAAGCTCAAGGAATCCCCTGCTCTGAGATCTACAGAGCAACCTGGGGCTTCATTCACACAGTTACCAAGCACTATGCCCTCATGCAAGCTATGGCTGTGGGTGCTTTCTTTGGTTCAGCAATCCTGCAGACTGGTGCAGAGCACCCCTTACACCCTCCCCCTCAATAATCACTGCTCAGGAGTCACCTATAGTGAATACCCATGGAGACCAGCATTCAAAGAAGGAAAGTTACTTATACCTTATAGTAGCTAGAGTTCTTCAAGCTGCATGGTTCCCCTGTGTATTTGCGTCCCACCTTCCTTTCCCACCGCTCAGATCCTCTTCAGATTTGCAGTAGAGCAGGAATTGGAGAGGTGGCTGGTCTGCACTGCGCCCCTTATGCCCTCGGTTCGGAGCACATGGAGATGAAAGGTGCAGGTGCAAACCAACAGACACTGCTATTGAAGAATTTCTGGTCCAGGGCAAAGAGAGCGCATTGAAACCCCCAGTGAATATCCATAGGAACCACCAAGAACCACCAAATTTAGGTACTAGAAAGTAAAACCTATTGGATTAAACTAGCCTGCTTCTTCAGTCTAAAGAGCAGCATTGTGTGCATGCATCTGTCCCATTTTCAGTCCCTTATTTCCCCAGCCCACCTCTCATTTCATCTCTACTTACTCTCATTCTCCTGGTCCTCAGGGGGATAGAGAAGCCCCTGGAATTCCACATTAACATGGATCTCTATTCCCAAGATCAAGGCAACCTTTAAAAGGATGAGCTGGAGCTGACGGATACCTGCAGGACAGGAGATAGACTCAGACAATTAGTTAATATTGTATGAAGACAAAAATCTACCTGTATTACACATGTTCATCAGTGCACATCTTATGGAAGCACCAGTTACTACATCAGATCATTTTTAGAAATAAAGCATTTTATAAGATCTTTTTAAAGAACACAGAAATCAGTCTCCCAGACCAATGGGCAAGTTCGTCCAACACCTGCCTTCCTATCCCAAGGACTGTGGTTCAGGGTTCATGGGAGGGCATCAAGCTTCACACCTCTTGCTCCTTCGAGAGCTAGCACAGCTTCTCAGAGTGAGGTAGGCAGTTTGTAGGCCTGGAGGAATTCTACAGGAGATAAACACACTGCTACTCTGCAGGGGAAACTCTGCTGGCTTGGATTCTATTTAATTGCTGTAATTCAGGGAGGAGTGGGGGGGAAAGAGGACAAAAGAGGATGGAATGCTCTGTGTCTGTGTCTACAAGATCAAAGTTCCAGAGATCTTTCTGTCAGTCCTATCTATCACTTCAAAGCAAGAGCTAGGCCTTTTTCCTACACTGGAGGCCAACTTCTGTTTATCAGCTCTTGCTAGGTAGGATTTGCTTCCCTATCTTCCAGCTTTTGTTGGCTCACCACTTGGCAGAAAACATCCCTGGGTTAAAAGGAACTGGCTGGGGATATGCCCAATACATAATCAAAAACAATGGAATGCACTACCCTGCTGACTGTGAAGCACAGTCATTCAGCTTTAAAAAGGGCAATAGGTTTCATTTAAATGGGGGATCTATCTTATCCTCTCAGTAGCTTGATTCCTAACCTTCTACACAGTCAAATCCTATTCATAGTCTGGCAGCTTTCCTTGTCCTCCATCACTTTCCTAAAAACATTAAGTAGTGAATCCATCTTCACCTCTCCTTTCCACTCTTCCAAATGTATAGATCACAACCTGTGTGAAACTGTCTTATAAAATTTGCCTGTACCAGGAGTGTCAGCTTTATTTCTACTTTTTTGGGTTTTGCAGGGCCATATGCAAAGTGTGATGTTCAAGAGTATTAGGCCATTTTCTGCAACCTGCCTGGCATTTCTAGGGAAAGGGATTGGTGTGACAGTTGCAGGGGTCTGACTGAAGCACTTAAAGAGAATTATCAGTTGGAAGCGGGGGTTGGTTCCCCAAGTCTAATTTTCAAAGTAGAAAGGAAGGGTTCATGGCAAGATGAGGGGGAGGGATAGCTCAGTGGTTTGAGCATTGGCCTGCTAAACCCAGGGTTGTGAGTTCAATCCTTGAGGGGGCCATTTGGGGATCTGGGGCAAAAATTGGGGATTGGTCCTGCTTTGAGCAGGGGGTTGGACTAGATGACCTCCTAAGGTCCCTTCCAACCCTGATATTCTATGATTCTAAGATCATAGGTGTATGCTGGGTTGCAATTACAGGTTCTGCAACAGCCCCACCGTTAGCCCACATCTAGGTCCGGCCCAAACAATGCTATAAAAACATAGGACTGAATTGCATCAGAGTCACATATTACAGCGAAACAGCAGATCAGAGGAGCTACTGCTGAAGTTCAAATTTTACTCAGTCACTACATGATATCTCCCACCTTTTCCCTGAGGAGAAGTGAGATCGGATGTGTGGATAACAGATGCTTTACTTACTGATGTGGTCGATGGCTCCTGCACAGAACTTGCCGTAGAACTTTTTGGCGCCGAGGCCCCGCAAGTCGTGTATGGTGAATGGCCACAAGTGCAGCACATTGTTGCGAGAGAAGGCATCCCGCTTTTCTATGACCACCACCTTGGCTCCTAGTAAGGACAAGTCGATAGCTGTACGAAGGCCACAGGGTCCTGCCCCAATTATGAGACACTGCAAGACATCGGCACCAAGCAACATTACAGACCTGAATAAAAAAATATTTCTACCACAACTTCAAAGCAGCACGAGGCACTTCACTTAGTCCTATTGTCCCATCACAAGCTGGGATTTCACCAGATACAAACCCTTTTGATGTCACCTGTGTACTCTGTCACTAATCTGTTAATGCAGTTACTGCAGCCTGAATTAAAGCAAGCACATTACACCAGTGGAAATGGTGAGGAGCGAACAAATCAATTGTGTATTTTCACGTCTCATTAAGAAGTGTGCCAAGCTGTACTCTTCCATCTTTGTAAAATTTGGGTAGTGTCAAGAATTCCAAAGAATCCTGGCCCAGTTTGTGTTAATTTCGCTCCGTAGAGCAGGTAATTTAGCCATTTTCTCTTACTACTTTTAGTTCCCAAAGCCTGAATTGGCCATTTAGGAGACAACTACCAATGGTCTTGCCTACACAAGGCTTTTTCCTTGAAGTTTCCCACTGTCATGGAGCTGCACCAGTGGTAGCAATGGTGAGCGTACTAGGGTAGGCAAGACAGAGGCTGGGATATTTTAACCAATAGCTCACCGAGATCCATTCTGAGCAGCACGGGACAACACTGCAGTAAAAATGCACAGATTTGTGGTTACTCTATCATTCCTACCATTGCCACCATCAAAGCAGCAACAGTGGAAGTTTTAGGAAACAAAATTTAGCATAGACACAGCTCTTCTCTAACTGACGAGACAATTTCTAGCAGGACACATTTCCCTGCAAGCCTACTTCTGCTGTGTTTTTCTCTTCCTCCCACCTCATTCTTCACTCCACTCACAAGCACTATTAGTACTGAAGGAAAGTAACTAGTAACCTGAACCTAATTACGAAGCCAGCTATCTTCAAATAGTGAGAGCACTATGTCTTAGTAGGATTTAAAAAACCCAAGATGGCATATTGGCATTACTTACTCAGAGTGCAATCCTACGGCCTAAGAGAAACCCTGTTTACTAGCCCAAATGGCTCACAAAGTGATTTATAGTAAACAGTCCACCTTTGTCATATTATTTTTCTGCCTGAAGACATAGGAATTGAGTTCTGTTGAGTACAAAAAACACCTGCTAGAGTCAGTGATCCTACACACTTTATACCTCAGTGAGGTGTGAACACAGCCCAGATTCAGACATACATCTTAGGCTGCTATGTAAACATTTTCCTAGGCCTTACTGTGGCCTCTGGGTTGGATATCTCCTATACTCCTTGAGCAGCTCTTAAGCATGCTAGATAGAGATTGATCAGAGCCCCAGTTGCTGATTAAATGGTCTCTCCCAAAACATGAGCATCCAGACCACATTTACATAGCCAAACTTTTATTTTTCTGATGACACTCCCAATGTGAAGAAGTCATGATGGTCTCTCCCAAAACATGAAGCTGTTTGAGGTCCCACTAGTCAATCATTACAATTAATCTTCAGGCAGAGATCTTAGATATGATCTGAAACTATGAAACCAAAAAAAGAAGGGCATCACAACAGATTCCCAGACCAAAAGACCCGTCAAATAAACAATTCAGGCCCCCTGAAAGAAGGCCAGCTGAAACACTAAGTGATTTGCAATACGATTCCAAAAAAGGGTTCCAGATTACGTCAAACTTTCAATTCACTCCTTGAAAGATTTTTTCCCCCCGATTAAGCACTTGCAAAAAGTCCTAGACCAGGATCTGGCAAGTTTTTCCCATTTGTTATTGATTTCTTTCCTGATAATACAATTCTCAAAAACTTTTCCTCCATCTGTCAAGGTTACGAAGAGGATAAGTATTACCTAGTAGCTGAACAGCTGCATCTTTATACAGTTAATGGCAACTCCATTTTTTTCCTCAACTACCTCCCCAAAGAGGACAAGCATCCAGGCCACATTTACACAGCCAACTTCTATTTTTCTGATGACACTCCCAATGTAAAGTAGTCATGATAGGATCCAAGAGAGTAAATGAATTATTTTATACTGAACTGCTCAAATACAGGTCCACAGAATGTTCCTGTATATTAATTATCAATGATTTTGTCCTAGTAAGGTCAAGATCTATTTTTCTTAAATTCTACTTCTCATTCTTTCTTCAAATACAAGTTTAGGTCATACTTAAGCATTTAGATATTCTGGATGGAGCATGCAAGACGTCTAATAATATATTGATGGATGTCCATTCTTGTGCCTCCACAGGACAACTTACTAAAAAATATTACTAAGCTAAGAATCATTCAGGGTTCCCACAGGTATTTAAGCTTCTTAAGTTTTTAAACTGATTATCTCTCTTCCTCACACTTCCAACCCCTTTCCAGGTCGAGACCTCATGCAAAACCTGGCTCTCCTGTAAGAATGTTCAGAACTCAAAGCACTATGTATTGGATTTATAAGGAGGTGCCAACAGTAAATTAACTGAAGCTCTACAACTGGAGACAGTGACAAGTTCTAAACTTGAGATGGGAATTAAGGATCAATAGCCACAACAACTTTGTGCATTATATGGAACTTCCCCCTCAAAAATACCCTATAGCTGAGATTTTTCAGGAACCAGAGTAAAGACATTCCGAGCAGGGGTTCTCTCAGTGAAATAACCCCATGACATTACATTTTTAATGTTTATGCCACAGTGTGTGTGTTCAAGTTTGAGCAAAACACCATGTGCAACTCTTCCGCTTTAATACTCTACAATACCCTAATTTTCTGGTTAGCTGAAGGTTGGCTATATGCTACAATGACTGGACTCTCACACCTGCAGAGCTTTGGGCTTCAGTCCAACAGAGCTCTTAAGATTGCAGAGCTAAACAGATTCACAGGATTAGCACCCCTCTCCAGTTTCACAGCACCAGGGCTTCTGATTACCTCAACCCCTCAATTTCACCCCAGTCTGGATGTTCTGAAACTTTCCTAAAAATTGGTCTAGTGTGTGTACACAATATGACAGAACTGAAGTTATTGTAGAAATGATAGATAAATGTCCTGACTTAACATATGTAAAATCTTAGCCCTTAAGGGAAACTTCAATGTAGGTTTTTTCCTCATTTAAATTTTGTGTGTGTTTTTAACTAGTTGTCTGCAAACTGTGTTTAAAAGCAGGAATATAAAAAAATATAAAAGTGAACAAGTAACATAAGCTTTCGTCAAGTCAAATAGATTCAATTCTCACTCGAGCACTATTTATAGTACAACTATGGTCATTTCTCAGATGTCATATATAAAAAAAGTCTTAATGGGTGATTCAACCAGAATCTGAGCCAAGTAATTAACAGCATTGGAGAAACTAGGTAAAAGTAAAAACTCATATATGCATTGCATTTCTCTACATACA